>CP032576.1:5816696-7070815 GCA_008044935.1 Gossypium turneri
GAATTCAAGCTGTGACTTTATGTAACGCCCCAAAATTTTAAGAATTTAATTGTGAGAATCTACAGTAATGAAATTTCTATATTTGTGGTCCTGTGTTCTGCTTTTGTGTTTAAGGTCTAGAGTTCGAGTTGTATCGTTAAAAGTTTTATCCTTTTCGAACAACCCCTATCCTTACGATATTTGGTTAAGTGTAATACTGTGTGAATCTATGTCAAGAATGAGCTTGCTGGTTCATAGGTTAAGCATCTGTTTGTATCCTGTCTGGTCCTGAGTTCGAATCCCATTGTATGCATTAGGAGAATTTTTGCTTGTTGTCGGAAGTACGTGGGTGGTTAAGACAAAAATATCATAAAAATTTTTGTTAACGTTTTGTACTCTTTCTTATTCTTTCCCTTTTTCTTTCTTTTTATTTTCCCTTTCTTTCTTCTTTTTACTTCTTTGATTTCTCCTTTTCGATTGTGTTCAACAAGTGAATATAAAAAACTAGTGAGACCTTTAAATTATTGGAAGACTTCTGTATAAGTTCTGTAGGAATCCTTTAACTTCTGCAAAGTTTTGTTAGACTTCTGTTGCATTGTTAAATTGTAAATTCTCTGATTGTTTTACTTAAACTCTCTGATTACTAGTTGTTTTGTTCGCTTAGGCGTGAGTACGGAGGGAAGTGATCCTTTGTGTGGTGTGCCAATTTAACACAGTTGAATCGTCGATAAGCGTTCGTTGTTGAAAGTTTCCTCGTGTCAATTTATTCGACATAATTGATTGAGTATTAATGTTGCATTACTTAGTCGTTTTAGTCAAATGATTGATTGCTGAATGGTTAATTAGGTTTCGGGTAGTCTCCGCATTATTTTTCCAGTAAAGCGAGACCAGGTGCGTACTGAAAACCTTAATTTTTGCAAGTTTTGGTCGCCAAAAATGGTGGCTGTTTATACCACACGGCATGTAGCAGGCCGTGTGGGTGGCCGTGTAACTTACTGTTCATCAATTTGGAGCCATACGGGTAAGGCACACGGACGTGTGTTCAGGTCGTGTGTGACAATATTAGTGTAGGGTTCACACGGGAAAGGGAAACGAGCATGTGTCTAGGCCGTGTAACTCACTGTTTGTGACTTAGGACAACACAAGCGAGGACATCGGCGTGTGCTCAGGCCGTGTGAGTCACATGGGAAAGGACACGGTCGTGTGTCTAGGCCGTGTAACTCTCTGATTTATGCTTTAAAACCACACGGGTAAGGACATGGGCGTATGTTTAGGTAGTGTGGCATATATAAAAGGGCAAGAAAACCATTTTTGAGGGCGTAAATGTTACTTAAGACTGATATTGACATCTCATGGTATGAATGGTCTAAATTTGACTTAATGAGAATTCTCTGATACCCTGCGACATATGCATGAATTCTATACCTATGTGCACCGTGATACTTAGTCTGATATTGAACTGTGCTATCTACTTGTGGAACAATTTAGAATAACTGAATACATATTGTGGATATTGGTTCTCTGCATATGCATGGGTTGGGATATTATGAAGAAGGAAGTGATTTGTTCTAAATTAGTGGCTAAGCCACCATATGTATAATTCTGATCTCAGCGTTTCGTCACATTACGATTTAGTAGCTAAGTTGCGTTTCTATAAACGTTTCAAACAGACACTCTATGGTGTGCAGGGTTGATTGGGCATTGAACGCCCTTAATGGTGTGTTGGGATGGCCGAAGATGGTGTGTAGCGGATAGGGGTTAGGAATACCGGCATCTGACTCTGATCTGTTCTGCATATGAAATTAAAATTGTTTTTGCATCTGAAATTAACCTGTCTTGGATCTGAAATAGAAATGTCTCTGTTATCGGATCGAATCTTTGAATACGGGCACTGTTTGGTAAATGTGTTTATGTGAAAAAACTTCTTTATGCACTGAGTTCACAACTCGCTTTATTGTTGGTTGGATTTCAGGTGGTTCTCAGTCTTGAATAGGTCGGCACCGCGAAAGCTTGGTCAAGCATACTACTTTAGGAATTTCAGTAAACTATGATAGTATGACTTTTGGATGATTATATACTTAACTAATCTTTGTGATGAATATTATGCGACGTATGGTTTAGTATTATTGTGTTATATGTGTGGTATATGAGTATCGAAGATGTAACTCTCTAAACTTGGACTTGACGTCTAGGCCGGGTTTAGGGTGTTACACTTTAACTGTAAGTCAACCTTGACTTAGAAGGCTACAACATTGTATTGCAGCATGGCTTTAGTTCTCAATATTTCATTCTTTTAACCCGATTTGACTTTTGACTATTGATATTACCCAAAAGTTCACTAGTATTTTGAAAATATGAATTTCTAGCAAATTCAAGGTTGTCATGGACAATTTTTTTTTTATAATTTCTCCAATAAGACCAACTCAAAAAATACATTATAATGCCAAAAAAGAAATTAAATATCATATTGATCATCATAAAGTCAACCCAACAAAATGATACTATGTATAAGATAATCAAACAACATTTTAGGCAGAGATTTTATCCATGATCATAATACCAAATATAATATCCAAACAAACAGGCAGTTATGGATTAAAAAACAACATAAATATATAAAATTTGCAAAACATACATCAGTATTCTCAACAATGGTTCCAAGATCATAATCATACGCGGAAGCCATAAATAAATTAATGATTTAACCTCTAACCATAACACTTGATTGATGTAGAATTCGTACGCTTACAGAACTTTCAATATTGGGGACCTTTGAAAAGTCTTTAAAAAGTATGTGGATTTTTTAAAGAGAATGAAAGAGTAGGGATGAATAGTTACCATCAAACTCTCTCATAGTCTATTGAGGCTCTGTTCTCTATTGCGTTGTAAAAGGACTTTTGCAATAAAAAGTCCCTTTTTCTTAAAAGGAATGAATAACGGCCTCCATTTTCTCAAAAAAATCACCATCTGAAACGTCATTTTTTCCAGATGAAGAAGCTAAAAATTTCACCATCTAAAACGCTGGAAGTGCTTTTGGCTAATAAAAGACCAAATTAACCTATTTCTCCCTCTTGAAAAAACGTTCTTTCCTCTGCTGTGAAAGCTTTATACCCATTTTTTTCACATTTTCGCTATGAAAGCTCTTTTCTGTTCTTTATTCCTCTTCCGCAGGTAAGTTTTTTTTTCTTCTTCTTCTCTTTAATTATTAATTATGCTTTGTTTTTAGTTGCTTTTTAGTTCCTCTTCCGCAGGTAAGTAACTCTTCCAACAGAAAAAAAAGAGGGAAAATTCTGGCTTTTGTGTCTGTTTTGCTTTACTGCTTTGTTCCTCTACTGCTGCTTTGCTCTGCCTCTTTTGCTTTACCGCTTTGTAATTATTCCAAACTATTTTAGTTGATAAAAATAGAAGAAATATAGACTAAATCAAAATTCGTATCCAAATTCCATATCGTTGGTGAATTTTCTGTATCTTTTGCATTTAAAAGTTTTGATGATGTTCTTTTTAATTGTTTCTAGGGTTTAGCTTTACGATAAGAAACATTACTAATTACTCGAATTGAAGCTCTCCAATCTATTGTTGATATTTCGATACTGAAAATTAATTATATAAATGATCATAAAATCACATTCGATGGTTGGATTTTGCAATGAATCAGATTCGTATCCAAGCTAAAGGGGAAGGTTTGATTTGAAAATGCTGTGAAGTACTTTCAAATTGATAACCAACAAGGCCTTTCTTCTTAGAAAAATCAAATAGATTGAATGTGCAGATTCCAACTTTGCTTAGTTTATGTAATTGTTCTTAGATCTGTTTGATTATATTAAAGGCTAAAGTCCCTTTTCTTCTTTTAGTAAAATATGGAATTGGTTCTGCTTGTTGCATTCTTTGCATTCGAGAATCGAGAGAAAAATCAAGAAGAAGCAAAGAGTTTTATTTATTAATAATGATATTTAAGTAATGAAAACCTGATTGGTTCTTTCCATTTTTGGTGTTTTTGCTTTGTGGTTTGGAAGTAGTTAGTAAGATGCTTTTGGAATTAATTCTTATCTAATATAACAATTGATTTGATCAACGTGATTGCTTGGATTTGAGAATAGATGAACTTGTTTAATGTTGGGAACTTAGTTGGAGAACTTGTGAATAGCTAAACATGGTATATTTCTTTGTTTTGGTAAAAGAATCTAATGCCAGTAAGTGCCCATTGGGGTATATTCCTGTTCCATTTTTTAACATAAGTTTTAGCTTTTCTCAGCTAAAGCTTGATTTATACTTAAAACATTTAATCAAGAGCCATTCTTCTCTCTACGGCGCTTGGCTCACAGCCTTCTGTTTATAAATTTGTTCCCAGGTAGAATATGATATTCTCAGATGCTAGCTGTAGCAGGCCCAATTAGCCCGGGCCTGCACAAATAAATTATTGGGCGTAGCCCAGTTCTTTTTACATGCCCAACAAACTAAATGGCCCAACAATTAAAAAACTAAGCAGCCAAACCCTAGTGCAGCAAGTTTAGTGCCGCAACAGCCCCCTGCACGTCGCGCCCAACACCCAGTCGCCGCACATTTCGGAACCAGCCCTCTTCCTCGCGCCGTGCTTTCCACAACCATCTGCAAAAGTGGACTAAAAGAGTCCCAATATTGTAAAATAAAGTAATTTTCTTAGGCTATAAAAGCCTAACCTGTACACTGAAAAAGGGGGGAGATTGTATCGAGAGAATACAGAGAAAAAAAAGAAAATTCAATAGAGAACATAAAATTTGAGTTTTTTTAAAGGTGATTCTTTTAGTTTTTTTGCAGTGACCATCATCTTTATTTACATTTTTCTTTTATCTTTATTTTCATTTTATTTCACTTAAAGTAACCAAGAAAAGAAGGAAGGGATCTTACCTTCTACATCGAAGTTGCCGGATTGTTGCCAACTCCGTCGCGATCGGAGCGTTGGCGCAGTCGAACGGCGGCGCAAGGATGCTAGGGATGAAACCCTAGCAGAGCAAATGGGGGCACTAGTTTTATTTTTATTTTTTATTTTTTTCTCTTTTTTTCTGCTGCAAATGATTTTTTTTAGAGAAAAATCTGTTTTAAACAACAGAGTAAAACGGCGCCGTTTAGGTGGCCATGACCCGCGCGGTGACCCGACCCGGAGGGGAGGATCCGCGCGTCCTGGCCTTGAATGGGAAATTGGCGCGTTTAGTCCCTCCCTTCTGCAACACGCTTCAATTAAACCTTTTCACTTGTTTTAAATTTGGGCCGCATATTTTAATTTTGTTTTAATTCGGTCCCGTGCTGTACAGCGTTTAGGAAGGCGGGAATAATTTCCCTTTTGGTCCTCCGTTATTGCTAGCGCGTTCAAATCGGTCTCTTTTTGTCTATTTCCAAATCTAATTCAATCTAGTCCATTTTTTTTTACTGTTTTACTATTTAATTTTTTTTAATGTTATTATTTCTATTATATTATATTATTAGTATTATTATCATTACTACTGTATATACATGCGCATTGGCTTTTTTATATAATGCACATATGTTTTTTAATATACGTTTATATATATTTTTTATTCATATGTTTTATTTTCAATTTTATTCCCTAATTTCTATATATATATATATATATATATGCACTCTTATATTTTAGTTTCAAATTTTCTTTTTTGTAAATATGTATGTACGTATGTTGTTATATATTATTCTCCATTTTTTCCCACAAACATATACATGCACATTTTAAAATATTCACATGCTTTCCATATTTTATAATTTAAAGTATATATTCATCTTTTATAGTATATATATACATTTCTTTAATTTATTATAAACATTTTTATTATTCTATACATTCCATTATTTTCATATTGTACATATATATAAGTATTTAAATGTATACATATTTTCATGATTTACCTACTTATATACTCATACATTTTTTCTGTAAATATATGCACATATACATATTTTTTATTTTTTTTATCTTCACAATTTTTACATACATATATACATATATATTATTATAAGTTTTGTTTTATTTATTTCATTCCTTTTTATGTATACTTATATATATTTTCTTAAATGTATGCATATACATGTTTTCAAAATTTATTTATGTTTTATACTTGTATTTTGAAAATACATATATACATATAATTTAAATTAAATTTTTGTTTCATATTGTACATTAATTTTTTAGCATACCTTTTTTGAAAATATAGTTTGGTTTTAACCATACATCAAAGTTATTTTCTTGATTCAAAGGTTTTTTTTTTGAACAAAAGCAATATTCGAAGTTTGGGATTTTCAAGGGAAATTGAGCCTTAACGTATTGGGTTCTGATTTTCTTTGTTAATCTTAAATAGCCGAGGATTTTCTTTATTCAAAATGCATGAGTATAAAAGTCATTTTTGGGAACTTAACTTATTGTGTCCTAACGCATTGGGTGTGGCATGTTACTTTCTCAAAATGAAGATTTTCACATAAAATAAAAGTGATATTCAAAATCCGGGAATTATGAGGAATTGTACCCTAATGTATTGGGACTCGATTTCTTTACATGACTTGAACAATTGATTATCCTTTTTCAAATTTCATCATTTGAGTTGATTTTAAATTTTTTTAAACCTTTCGACATCATGACATTAATTGATCAATTTGGTACCGATTTTGGGCATTACGAGGGTGCTAACCCTTCTTCGTGCGTAACTAACTTCCAGACTCTTTTCTCAAAATTCATAGACCAAAATAATTTTTAAGGTGAGCCGATCACACCTTAATAAAGGATCGGTGGCGACTCCAGTTTTGTTTTTTAAAGTCGACAACTAAATTTTTGTTTTCAAAAAACGGTTTCGACGCTAGCATTTGATGTTGGTGAATTATGTGACCTTTGGTGGAGAGTGTGAGGCTCTGCGCTGAGCAAATAGATGCAGGCAGTTGGCTTTTAGTAGTAATGAAGAACATACAGGTGTTTCCCTCTTTTAATAAGTAATTATATATATATAATTGCTTTCTTTGGTGTCAGCTAAGTAGCCACTGTGTCAAGTTACAAGTGGTCATTACTCCTAAGTTAACATATAAAAGAACTGTTCACTCCTAAGTTGCAACTGTTGTATTTTTTGGATTTCTTTTTTTTTTTTAATTTTAGTAGGATACTGCAAAGGAGTAATCACTTTGATAATAAGTATTATTTAATGAAATCTTCTACATATTCCTTAAAGTTTTTGTCATTGAATTTAAGTTGGATTATAGGTTCAATTGTGTTTATTGTTCTAGAGGCTACACTAGGTATCAACTTTAGCACCCTTTCTCTTTCAATTTTTTTTTTTTCAAATGGTAAATAAATGTGTATGGAAATATTTAAGGATCAGAGTTTTCATTTTTGTTTGAAGGTCTTTTGATAGACAAAGCACCTCACTTGTTCTATTGAAGTTTATGTAAGGAAAAACTGAATTGGAAGCTATGAACATATCATTTAACTAGTATCCTAGCTAAGACCAACCCTGTAGCCATTGCAGCTCCAAATAAAGCATGCAACCTCACACAATAATATTTTGCCATGAAGATCATCTTTTTGTCCAGTAAGAAAGAATTTCAATCAGAATTTTCGGTTGGTTAATGTTTTATATTTGGTATATAAATATTATCCCTTTTTAAAATTTTAATCCAAATATATGTAATATTTTAATTTGTTAGGTTTATACTTTCTATGCTATGTTAATATATAATATGAGTTATATATTCAAATACATTTTAAAATAAAATAATACAAATGTGTTAAAAACATTAATTAAAAATAAAAAATAATTTTTATAATAATACATTTGTGTCAATATCTAATTACAAAAATTTAATTTTTATATTTAAATATAGTTTATATATTCTAATTAAATTTAATAAATAATTAATATTAATTACTTAGAAATATTTAAAATTAATATTATATATTAAAATATTAACAATAAGTTATAATAAATTATTTTTTTATATTTTTGCTAAAATATCATAATATTAACTAATTTGAACATTATTTAAATAATATTTGTTACTTTATCATATCATATCTAAAATGGATATTTTATTCTTCAAAAGCACTTTTTGACAGCAATACCAAACACTCAAATTTTTCAAAAGCACTTCTCAAAAGCACTTTTCCACAGCACTTCTCAAAAGCACTTTTCAAAAGCAATGAAGAACTGACCCTGAATCTTTCACAAAATATGGTAACAATTTAAGTCAAAATATTGTACTTAATGGTAATTACCCTAAATATATAAAACTACTTAAATTTGTATTATAAAATTAAAAACCACCAATATATATAATATTTATTTAATAAATAAACATTCTAACATATATATCACGTAAACCAGTTTAACCAAAGTGAGCTTGTATTGTTAAGTTTTGTTTTGAATTAGATTTAAGCTTAGATAATATTATTTGATCTATCTTGAGCCAAGCTTCGACTAGCAAGTTCTAACTAAGCTCAAACTCAAGCTCGAACTTCTTCCTATTCAAACTCGGCTTGTCTAAATTAAAATCCTAGTGTGCACCAACCCGTAAGTTCTTGTCAAATTAACTCATTGGGCCTCACGATTTTGCCCACAAATGTATCTCATAGATTAAATATAGTGTTAACATTTATATCTGAATTCAAACTCTAATGCATTATCTATATGAGATTCAAAACTTCTTCAAGACCATAAGTCCAAGCTCAAAAAATTAAAAACTCTCTTACTTAAGTCCATTAAAATTAATTTAAATAACCCATTTAATTATTCCAAAATAATAATATATTAAAAATATTTTTACATCAATATTTTTTCCATAGTTAAATTTAAATAAAAATTCTAATTTTATTATTAATTCAAACCAAGTTAAGTTTATCTAAATTAAAATTTAATTATTCGAATTAATTCAATTCAACCCAATCAAATAATTCAGTTTTTGGATAAGAGTAGATGAAATTTCTTAGAGATCAAGTGAAACTTATCTAAACTAGAATTTAGTTGATCCAAATTCAATCCAATCCAAACCAATAATAATAAGGAATCCAACCCTTACATAGGATTACATAAACTTTCTTACATGTTCGTACTACTATCCCTTGTCTTCAAGTGTTAGTGTTAATTCTACACTTTTCCATTCATTCGCCTTCACATGCATTAATGGAGCATAAAAATTCATGAACGTGACCAAGCGTCTAAAGACAAGGAGTCCCCACTGTCTTGTTTTTATGTTCTGTACCATTTTTCTTCATAAAACATAATATATTTAAGTTTTTTTTTTTATTGATTTAGTGGTATAAGTTAATATGATAAATAATAGTTACAAAATTACTAAAGACTAATTTTTATAAAATAATAAATATTGCTATAAAAATATTTTTTTTCCTTTATATATTTTTATAAATACGTATTGTGAGACTTGAAGCGTATAATCTTTAAAGCTTCAAATAATTTTTTTATAAATATATTTTATATAGCTTTTTCACTCACAAGGTATGCAATAATATATATACACCTATACACACACGAGACAAAGCAAAGACAAAAGAGTTTTCTACAAAGACAAAGGATGACACAGATTTTCAGAGGTTGCCATTAGAACCATAACTATCCCCTTCAATTTACATACAACAAAAACATAGATACAAATTTTCAGCTTCATATACACATATTCTAACATAATATAATGACGAGTAACCCTCAACGAAGATTGAGATAAAATTACGACAATACCCTTTTTTCGTATTTTTCTTCGGAATTTTGTTATGCGGTATCCACGTGGCATACAATGATTGATTATTTGAATTAGGGTAGCTTAGATTTTATTTGGAAAGGGGGACCTATGATAATCAAAATACAATACTCCGTGATCTTCCGTAGTAAACAGATGTGTAATAGGACCACTGCCAGTCCCAAAGTTTTCTAAAAGGATTCCATGGACAATGGCTTTGATTTTGGTATTATTTGTTTGGCTAGATAAGGAGGTTTTCGGGTTTTCTAACGGGATTTAAATTACAGTTGCAATATTTACATTTTTGGTCTATAATAGATGTCATTGCAATCAATTATGTTGAATAGCAATGACAAAGGAGTTGGAATCGAGAAATGATGAATGTAACTTTATGCTGTAAAACGGATCAGACCGATATCATTTGTCAGGGTCTTTACTAGAGGAATCCGAGATCATCTTCTGGATCATTCGGCTCGTCTCTTCCTCGGACATTCGGTCTTGTTTGCTTTGAGATTGTGCATAGGCTTCAAAGAATTCCTTGTTTTCCTTTTCAAGCTCATTCCAAACTGTACACACACACACGCATATATATATATGAATAACTTATTATCATAATAGGATGACCATTGATCATATAAAGAAAAAAAAATAGGTACAAAATGAACCAACAA
The DNA here is from genome assembly GCA_008044935.1 of Gossypium turneri. NCBI lineage: Eukaryota > Viridiplantae > Streptophyta > Magnoliopsida > Malvales > Malvaceae > Gossypium > Gossypium turneri. The sequence goes on from CP032576.1 coordinate 5,827,064, forward strand.
GTAGTCAAGCTGATGATATGATTCATGTGATTGAAAATGTAAAAAGACTAACTGAAAGCTGAAATTCTGTGAAAATATGTTGAAAATTTCCACCTAGATTCGAGCCCAAATTTTGATCAAGTTTAAACCTGAATTGGATTTTAGTCCAGTTAGTTCAGGTGATCATGGAAACCATTTAAGTTAAAAAGGAAACCCGAAGTTTAATTCAATTAGTTTAAAATATTCACTTAAGGAGATGGCATAAAATATGTTTAAATTTGACGACCTTTTTCCTTATCCTACTCTAGTTTGATTTGAGTTTTTAGGTGGATAGGTTAAGATATCAGTAGAAGAAAACGAAACCCGTTGAAGCTGATCAGTTCTAAATGGATTGAAATAATATCTGCAACGGAATCATTAAAGATATCAAGAAAATAAGCAAAACCCAAAACTTGATCGTTAGGGTTTGATCCAAATAATCCATAAAACACTATCCTTAATTCCATTATTGCATGCAAAATATGTGTGTTAATAGTTTACCAGTAGAGGTGATGACAGGTTTAATATTTGCATGCTTTGAAAGTGCTTCCATGCACTCTTCTTTTGTCATGTTGAAGATCAAACATTTTTCTATCATGTGCTGCACCTGTTAATTAACAAAAGAAAAAGCATTACATATGTACACTTAATACATACGGAATCAAAGTAAAGAAAAAGAAAAGCAAAGACCATGTGTATGTAGGAAGTTGAAGAATCCCCCATGATTACAAGTGCAATATGATTGTAGCAAATCTTAGGGGGTGTGGGGGAGGGGTAGAAGAATATAAGATATAGGGAGTTCTGGGAAAGGAGGTGGAAGGGGATGGGGATGGCCGGGTGGGGGGGCAGGAATCCCACGTGGGAGATAGATGATAATTGGCTGGGAAGGGATTAGGGGAGATTTGTAAATGACCAGTGCTTTTGTTTTTGTTGATGATTTGGCATTAGGGTAATTCCTCCCCACGTGATAAGTGGGTCCTTCCTAAGCCTCTACTTTTCCTCCCAACATGACAAACCCCACACAGTCCCAGTTGGAACCCTTCAACAGTGCTAAAAAGATACGATCCCTTTCATTTTTCTCAATAATTACTTAGGTACGACCGTTGGCCACCCTATTAAATGATGATATGATTTTCATTTTCATTTTTCTTATTTCTTATTGGTCCTTTTTAAAATTAGTGCACAGTTGAACTTGAGATTGATGGTTTTTTTTTAGCACTTAGATAGGTTTGTGCAGAAGTGAAGTATATTTAATTTACTTTTTATCTTATACTATAATATTATTATAGCATTTAATTTTATTATTATCGTTGTGTTTTCTTTAACTGTAAGTAAACATACCGCATATCTAAACTAAGCCTTAATCATAAATCTTATTTCAAAGCTTAACTCCACTTCTCCCTTTAAGTTAAAGTATGAAAAAGAAAGTAATGTTTTTCTTTTATTTACGATTCATATGATTTTTTATTAAATAGGTGTCACGTATAAATTGAGATTCAATTCAATCATAATTTATTAAAAATTCAATTTTTATCATTTCAATCAAAACTTTAATTAATTATAATATATATTTTTATATTTATTATCTCTATTTTTCACCTACATTTTGTTATAAATGTGATAAAGTCAAAATTGTGTTGCAATAACAATGTAAACCCCCAATATTAGAAAAAAAAATAAAATAAAAAGAAGACTATGCTTTTTCAAATTTTTTTCACCATAATTGATCATGGCATTGCTTGTAATCAATGTTTTTCATTTCTTTTACGTATTTGATTGCAGCATTCAATATTACTAGCAAAATACTGAAAACATGTCCATAATTACAACTTAAATCCCTAATCCTCAATTTGATGCATCTTAATTATTAAGTTCAACCTCTTCCCCACCCAAAGCGGAAGCCAAAAATGCAATCAATGTTTTTCGTTTCTTTACCGTGACTGATCATAGCATTCATTATATTAAACGCCACACAGTCGAAAACACAATTTAAATCACAAATCCTCGCCCTGACTACACTGCCTTCCATAGCGCCCAACCCTTTCCCTATCAAAAGAAAGCAGTGTTGTTTTCACCAATGTCTTTGCAGTTGAAAGGAAATGTAGTCAGACTGAGGATTTGTGATTTAAATTGTGTTATGATTCTTTTGGGTTTTCAAAAGCAATGTTGTTTCCACCAATGTCTTTGCAGTTGAAAGAAAGCAATGTTGTTTTCACTATGCATATGATTTTTTTTGGGTTTTCAGAAGCATACAAAAACTGCCCATAATGTGATATGCCTTGGCTGTAAAACTTACAATTTAGTTGATAAAAGAGCAATTGAAAGGCCGGCTTGTTTTTAGGTACAAAATGTATGGCATTGGCATCCCATTGCTTTCTCTCAATCACCTTTCACGCAAAGAACCAAAGCATGTCCCCTTCCTCAAATTACAACATCTTTTTAAGTATTTTATGTTACTTTCATTTGGTAGTTTTATTCCCTCTCTTTGTCACACTTTGATCAATGACGAGAAAATTTCAAAATATCAAATAGTGGTCACAATATGATATTACAGTCATTATTTTGTAATTTCAATTTTCTCTGTTGCTGATATTTATCAAAATTTACCGCGATAGCATTTATTGGTCCGCAACCATGACTAATACAATATGATCGTGAATGTAATTTGAATCCCTGATTTTAGGTTAAGCACAATTGTAATGTAACGCCCCAAATTTCTTAGATTTAATTGTTAAATCATGTTAATTAAATTAATTTAGTGCAATAGTTAAGTATTCTATTTATGTGTCTAAGGTCTTGTGTTCAAATTGCTTTCCTTAAAAATTTTGTATTATTTTTATTCTTTCTTTTGGCTCATTGCATGTAGGTTATAATTTATTCTTGTTAGCTTATTGGTAAGAATGAGCCTGCTGGTTCAGTGGTAAAGTTATAACTTACTTTTAGGTCTTGTGTTTGAATCCTCTTAGTGACGTTGGCAATTCTTTATTTTCATTGTTGGTCGTGTGTGCTACGAAACTTCGGTATAGTTGCATAATTTTTGTTATCTTATTTTGCAATCATAATTCGTTTGTCTATAGAAGGTTGGTTTTGATTTTGAGAGAGTTTTAGTTCTATTAGGTGAAAATCGTGAGATATGTAATCCGCTAACAGGCTAGTTGTTGTTTAACCGCTGATTTTCTGAGGTAAGCGACCAAATGTTAGTTTTAGGGGCTGGTTTTATTAAGTTTTAAATATCAAATTCAAGCTTCGGTTCTGATATTGGTTGTTAATTGGGTTGGTCATGGGTGTTGTGTACAGAAACTTGGAGTGCTGATTCGGTGCCGACAACCAATTAACATTAAGGTGTGTGTTCTAATCCGTAGATATTGTGAAAAGTCACGAAAATCTGAAATTTTGTGAAAATTTGAAACTGGCAGATGATGCCACATGGCCGCGTGTTAGGCTGTGTAAACCACACGGGCATGTGGTTGGAGCACACACCTTAATTTAATTAATATTTATAGGGTGCCAGATCGTGTGGGCCACATGGCCTGAACAGATTTCAGAATACTCACACTTGGCCCATTTCCTGCAATTTGTTGGGCCAAGTGTGAGTATTCTAAAATCTGATTTGCATGGGCTGAATAAGGATGTTAGACTTTGTGAAGCCATAAATTGGTGCGCTCATAATTTTTTATAAATGTGACTCTAAGTATAATACCCCGTTTTTCAGTGGTGCCAGAAACAGTGGTTTTTGAACCACAATTCTGGTAAGTGGGGTTTTTTATTATTTAATTAATATTTATAGGGTTGCATTAGAGTCGTATAAAATTTTGGTGAAGAAATATTAATGTTTGGTTGTTTAATTAATTAAAAAAGATTAAATTGTAAAACTTGCAAAAGTTGATTGCTATTAGTTAAATGGGTTAAATGGTTTTGGAGATGTAAGTTAAAGGACTTAGGTGGTAAATATGGCATGTATAAAAGTAGTGGACTTTTATGGACAAGGTTATGTTAAATTGTATATTAAAATAAAAAAGGGTAGAATAGTAAATTAATATTAAAGCTAAAGTAAAATAATAATAAAAGAAACATTGTCATCTTTCACATGGAGTGCACTGAAAATTTAGAAGAAAACCACCATTGTTGGAGCTTTATATTCGGCCAACATAAACTCTTTGCATATCAAGAATCAAACCAAAAAGACGTCAACTAAGGAAAAGGGAAAATTGTGGAGTAGTCCCTGCTCTGTAATCGGAAGTGATCGTAGGTAAGTTCATAGTGATGTGCCTTATAAGTGTGAATTACTTGTTATTATTATATTATTGTACTTTTAGTTAAGTATTGATTATTTGTGAAATTTACTTTAATGAATGATGTATTGTGGAGAATTTCAAATAAGGACATGTTTATGAAATACACTGGTGTGAGGAAAATGTATTAAAGTAAAGAGTTTATGTATATTGCCCGGTTGAATCTAGTAACCGTATAGGATAGGATTGGCATGCCAATAGGGTAGTATGCACGCTTGTACGGGGTTTACACTTCGATATCACTGTTCGCACAACTGTGCCCTTGTCTGAACATTTGTACCCCTGTTTGCACTTCGGTGCCCCTGTTATGCATTTATGATGTTTCTGGTGTGGTGTAGTTACCTGAGTATCTGAGTCGAGTTACTTAGTTCATCGAACTACATGTTAATGGATTATACAATTGATTTATGGATCGAAATGTGATATATATATTCAAGGTCAGTAAAGATATGAAACGTTCATTGAATTTACTTGTTGACATGATTATATACAAATACATCTATGTTAATGAAATGTTGCTTATGGAAATGGCAAGTTAGTTGTACAGGGGATTATCCTGATGTATTTATGTTATGAGATCAAGAGCTAATACGAGCAGTGGATATGTATTAGATTAATAGGAATTATATATTATTTCTTTATATTTTGATGCAAGTAAGGTAAGATTAATTTGATGCTTTTAAGCTATGAACTTACTAAGCTTCTTAAGCTTACTCATTTTATTAATGTTCTTTTGTAGTTACTACAGTAGCGGACTGACTAGACGGATCAATTGGAAGCTTACACTATCCAACCATTTGGTAGTTTTTGTATTCTGGTCTTGGGGTGTGGCATGTATATAAGTTTTTGTTATGAATATGTCAAATGTTAAGGTTGAGATATTATGCCCAGATGAAAATTAGTTTTGGTTGAGTTTAAGTTGGCCTAAAAATTAAATCTTGGTATTAATGCTTTTGTATGGCAAGCTATTATGCATGTCTTTATTATAAACCTTGAGGTTGAATTGAATATGTTTGGTTAATGTGGTTTATATGATCACTTTGGGATAAGGATTTAGTATGAAATGATGAATTGAATGAGCTTGATTGTGGTTCCTTTGAATGGCATATTGGTTAGTTATTATAGGATAGTTGAATTAATTTTTTTTTGTAGTAAAATGAATGTATCATTTGATGGTATGTGCAGTTGGTGTGTATTGAGTTTTGAACTTGTGATTTTTACCATTTAAACTTAGGTATCGATACCTCATCACTTGGTATCGATACTTGGCTTTGGAAAATAGTATAGCAATTTGGTATCGATTTTTAATAAGGTACTGTTCTGGTATCGATACCGTCTACAAAATTTCACTAATCATTTTTCAACTTTAAAATTTGGAAATGAAAAGTGTTTGAATGCTACATTAACATATTGTAAACTTGATTTGAGATATATAAAAATGTTTATCTGTCATTTATGACAAGTGTTATAATTTGAAATTGTTTGGGCAATCTTAATTTGATTGAAGTAGATATTCTACTAATATTATTGAAGGTAATAGTTTAGAAATGACTGAATATCCAAAAATTAATAATTGAATTAGTCGTGTTATGTATTTAACTTCTAGCTTTCAAGAGGGGATAAATAGTAATAATTGTTATTGTTTGAGTCTAAAGGTTCTAAACGATACCATAATGCCCGTAACTCAAAACTGGCGATGAAGACGGGTTAAGGGTGTTACACTGAGTAACATTACGCGTATGAGTTGTTGTATTATCTCGCATGTACGAAAAACATGTATCTGATTTGTTTATGAGTAGGTGTGCATGATATGAGAACTATGCATGATCATTTAGTATGACTTTGCATGTGCATTTGGGGTGGGATATATTTATTAGAGGAAGTGTGATTCTAGCAGTTTTACTACATTATATAATTCTGGCGATATACTCACAATATATACTCTACAGCATAGTTGCATATTATCTGAGTGGCGTACAACCACTACATGGTGTGATGGATGGATGAATTCTTGTAGCCCTATTTGGTGTGATTGGTTGGACGGAGTTGGTGTGTAACGGATGGGGATAGGATTATTCTGTATGATTATGTCATGCTAAGCATGCATAATTTCTTATCTGTCTACTTTGATATATGCATCTAAACATAATTCTGTTTGTGATTTTCCTTGTGGGCCGAGGCACACACTGAGTTTTATAGCTCACTCCGTTTGTTTAATTTTTTAAGGTAATTCTCAAACTTAGGATTTGGCAGTGCTTAGGAGCTCGATTTGGTTTTTCTATGTTAAACGTTTCAGAAAATTCTTATTTTTAAACTTTATGGATTTTTGGACTATTAGACTGTTTTCGGACTTTAGATTTGGTTTTTGGGATTTGTTAAGTTTTTGGCTAATAATTTTAAAAACTGGCATAATTTCTGATAATATAAATTAAATGATCAATTTTCATAGTTAAACAATTTTAGGATTTTTTCCACTACAAATTTTAATAAGGAATATGTGTTTTTACAAAGCAAGTGAATACAGTCGATAGCTTGATGTTCTTAAATAAATTGAGTTTTATAAGTATACGTTCCAAACTCGCATACACATTTCATGATTTGCAAATTTTCTTATTGTACAAGCCCAAATATGCCCAGGCCCGTAAGACATTTTAATGCCCAAAATTAACCTAATTACCCTAGCCCAGTACAGACCCCAGCCCAAAATACAAAACAAGCCTGCAGAAACCCTAGTGTAGCAAGCTTAGCGCCGCAACAAGCCTGTAATACCCCCTACCCGTTTCCATCTCCGGAATAGGATACGAGGCATTACTAGATTTTACTGAATTTTTTTTAATATAACCCCTTTATAAATATCAAATCTTCCCTGCAAATTTTAACCCGAGACTAATTCGACACAACCAATCCATTTCAATATATTTTCAAGATAGATTTATATTATTCATAAGATAATCTCATCACATACCAAAACCAAAGTTTGTTAGCCATACCAATGGCTAACCATACATTCATTTCATATTAACATCTACTTTACTAGCTTATACATGCCATTGATTTCCAAAATAAAGTTTCTTTATATACCGAGATCTTGAGGTTGATAGTGTGATGCGTCTCTGACCAAATCCAACCTCTGAGCTCTTAACACTACAAAACAGGGGAAAAGGAAACAGGGTAAGCACTTTGTGCTTAGTAAGCTCATGTAACAAAAATTATACTTACCTAATATTTTCAATACAATGCAATAAACATTCATACATCCATTCAATACATTATTCCCCTATCATGCACAAACTCAACATTCAAATTAGTCCAATAATTTCCATGTATCAATAATATATATACCATGATTGATGAGCTCATCAATTCCATGATTTCCATTCCCTTTTTATTTTTCCATATTTATCCCGTTGAATTTCTCAGAATTTCGATGGATTTTCAGAGGTACACTTTAGTGTACAAATCCAGGTCCGTCAATTCATATTCATATGCGCACATTTCCATTTCAGAGAGCACACTCCCGCGAACCTCATCCTTACAGTGGGATTACCAGTCCAGGCTAAATCTCCTGTACTATAAACTCATAGAGTATTGTCGAGATTACCAGTCTAGGCTAAATCCCCTGCAACGACAATTACTCTAATGTGCTTAGATCTGAATTACCAGTCCAAGCTAAATTCAGACCCTAATTCGGATTACCCGTCCAGGCTAAATCCATTTTCCACATATTCTTCGGGAGGGCTATATCAGGATAGGATCACCCGTCCGGGCTAGATCCTTTTTACCGTTAATTCCTTTTCAGAGATCCATCGAATTTTCCTTTCATTCAACCGGGATTTATTTTCTCTTTTCATCAAGAATATCAATACTTCATCAATTATCATACAATAAACATCCAAATCATATTCACATCAAGAAAATATATTTCAAGCATTTAAGAATATAATTCAAGTTACACGAACTTACCTCGACACTTGTTCGTAACCAAAAATCTACTAATCCCGAACTTTTTCTTTTCCTCGATCTTGCTTCGTATTTGAATTTTCCGGATCTAAATAAATAAATTTAATCATTAATCTAATACATATCATGTTCATATGTAACATTCTCTATAATTCCATTATTATTTATAGTGCATTCAAAGCTGTCTCACTGAGTCACAGTCACTAAATTATTTATATCTTAAGCTACAGAACTCCAAATTAAGATCCGTTAATTTTCCCTGAAACTAGACTCATATATCTTCTTACCATAAAATTTTCAAAATTTTTGGTTTAGCTAACAACTACAGTTTATTCTTTAAAATTTCCCCTGTTTCATTGTTTGACAGTTCCGACCCCTCTTCACTAAAAATTAATTATCTCATTGTACAGAATTCAAATGATGTTTCTGTTTGTTTATTCTGAAAATAGGCTCATTAAGGATTCTAACCATATAAATTATAACTCATAATCATTTTTCTACAATTTTTAATGATTTTCCAAATTCAGAACAGGGGAACCCAAATTCATTCTGACCTTATCTCACAAAATCTATTATATCTCGTGATTTACAATTCCATTGACTAAACCGTTTCTTCTATGAGAAACTAGACTCAATAAGCTTTAATTTAATATTTTATTCATCGTCTAATTCGATTTATACAATTTTTTGGTGATTTTTCAAAGTTAGACTACTGCTGCTGTCCAAAACTATTTTAGTGTATAATGTTAATCACCATTTTTCCCTAAACTTTCAATAAATGATAATTTCATCCCTGCTCAATTAACCTCTCAATTGAGCTGATTTTTCTCAATTAACAATTTATCCCATCACTTTAAACTACTTTATAAGCTTTGGAAATCAGAATTTTAGTACTAGACTTTAATTCCAAACTTTTTCACAATTAGGTCCTACAAAACAATTTCTATTGAAATTACCTAATAAAATCACCTCATAAACAAGTTAAAGCTTCAATTTCATGCTATTTCATCATAAAATTCCAGCACATATTCATAGCAACTTTCAACTTCATCCATAAAATCAACAACTAATGAATTTAGTAATAGGACCTAGTTGTAAAAGTCTTAGAAACACAAAAAATTACAAGAAAAAGGCAAGGATTAACTCACTTGGTGCAAAAATTATGAAAAACCAGCTTGAAGAAACCCTTAGGACGTTTTTGGCTGATGAGAATGCAGAAAAATAAAGAGAAATCTAGATATTCCACTTTAGTCCTAACTTTTAAAGTAAATTTTGCAATATTCCAATTTTACCCTTAATTCTTCAATTCTCCAGATTTTTCTCAGCTTATGCCGCCCAAATTATCTCCTTTTGGGGTTATTTGCAATTTATGTCCCTCCTCATTTAACAATTGAGCTATTTAATCCTTCTAGTAACTTTTACATCTTTTTCAATTTAGTCCTTTTCACTAATTGACTACTCAAACATTAAAATTTTCTAACGAAATTTTAATACCATATTACTAACACTTCATAAATATTTATAAAAATATTTTTGACTCGGTTTTACGAGATTGAAGTCTCGATACCTTATTTTCACCCAATTTCTTCAATAATTTCTTTTTCTAACTAACCACTAAATCGGTAAAATTTTTCTATCGATATTTTCATATGATTTTCCTATCATACCAATATTAATGCAAAAATATTAAAATAAATTTCTTTTTAAATCGGATTTGTGGTTATGAAACCACTATTCCGATAACCTTGAATTTGGGCCATTACAAAGCCTCCCCGCCTCCGGCAGATTCCAGGCACCGCACGTCTCGGGGCCAACCTCCTCTCCACGCGCGCCGTTTGCTCCACAACCACCTGCAAAAACGGACTAAAAGAGTCCCAATATTGTAAAATAAAAATACAAAGTATTTTCTTGGGCTATAAAAGCCGAACTTGTATACTGGGAAAAGGGGGGAAGGATATGGAAAAAAGGGAGAAAGAAAACACTGAAATTACAGAGAAAAGAGGAATATAAAGTTTGTTTTTTTTGCAAAGGTGATATTTTTTTTCTTTTTTGGCAGTACGCGTTGTTTATGTTTACAAACATATATATATTTTTTATTTTCTTTTAGTTTATTTTATTTAAAATAAAAAAAAAAGAAAGAAGGGATCTTACCTTCTTCGTCGAGGTTGCCGAATTGTTTCCAACTCTGTCGCGATCGGAGCGTGGGCGCAGTCGAACGGCGGCGCAAGGACGCTAGGGATGAAACCCTAGCAGAGCAAAAATGGGGCACTGGTCTTATTTTTATTTTTTTCTTTTTTTTCTCTTTTCTGCTGCAAATGTTTTTTAGGGAAAAAATCTGTTTTAAATAACAAATCAAAACGACGCCGTTTTAGCCAGGTGCGACCCGCGCGGTGACCCGACCCGGAGGGGAGGATCCGCGCGTTCTGACGTCAGAAGGGGAATTTGCTCGATCAGTCCTCCCTCTTTTGCGCCCTGTTTTATTAAACCTGTGTTGTTTTTTTTTTTGAATTAGCCGCGAATTTCATTTCTGTTTCAACTTGGTCCCTCGCTGCGCAGCGTTTTGGAAGGTGGGAATAATTTCCCTTTTGGTCCTCCACTGTTACGCGCACGTTCAAGTCGGTTTTTTAATTTATTTTAAATTAGCCCCCATTTTTGTTTAAAATTCAATTCAGTCCTTCTTCTCATTTTTTTTATATATATCATTATCTTTTTTTTACTATTATTATGCCATTATTACTATTATTATGTTACATTACATCATTATTATTGCATTGTTTTCTATTATTATTACCACTGTATTTGCTATTCATATACACGCATACTTTTATATACAATATTTGTGCATAATTTAATATATACTTTTAAGGGTTTTAAATTTGCATACATTTTACGCATACATACCTTTTTTTTATTTTACTTTCCTTTTTTATACTTTATACTATATATACTTACACACTTTTTTTTTATTTTTGTAAATATATATATACATTTTATTTTGTAAATATATACTGGTACATGCTTTTATGTTTATTTTATTTTCATGATTTTCAAACACATGCGTGCAGTTTTATTAGATTTTGATTGACATATTCCATTTCATCTTTTTATATGTATCTTTGTATATGTGTGTTAAATATATGCGTACACATATTTGCAGATTTACTTGTATATTGTACTTATATATATATATATATATATATATATATATATATATTTGTAAATATTTATTCATATTGGTCTTAAATTAAAGTTTTGTTTCACACTATACATTAACTTTAACATACCTTTCGGGAAATATATTTTGGTTTTGTCAAAATCATCATATTTTATAAGTTTTCAAAGTATTTGGCGTTCATGATTTTCGAGAAAGACCGTGTCCTAACTTACTGGATTGCGATTATTCTTCGATGAATTTAGAACGCTAAGTATTCATTTTGCATTAAATTCGCAAATTTTAAATAAAAGCTTATTCTTGGGAGTTCAAAATGTTGGGTCCTAACTTACTGGTCCTGATATTTTGACTTCTCGAAATAAGAATTTTCAAAAGCAAAAGGCAATATTCAGATATTTTGAAGATTTAAAAATATTGTGCCCTAACTTACTGGGTGTGGTGTTTTATTTCTTTGAAATAAGAATGTCTTATCGTTTTAATTCATTCACGAGTTAAATGTTCTCTTTTAAAAATTTTTCAAATTTTCGACACCAAGACATTACAGAATCAATTTGGTACCGATTTTGGCCGTTACGAGGGTGCTAATCCTTCCTCGTGCGTAACTGAACTCCTGAACCTATTTTCTTAAAATTCGTAGACCAAAATTATTTTTAAGGTGAGCCGATCACACCTTAATAAAAGATCGGTGGTGACTCCAATTTTGTTTTTTTAAAAGTCGACAACTAAATTTTTGTTTTTCTAAAAAATGGTTTCGACAGCTTGGCGACTCCACTGGGGACACTAGAGAGTCGAGCCATGAATTGGTTATGTTTTGTCTTTTTGTCGAAAATCAAAAGTTTTTAAAAAAAATAATGATTTCCCTATGCATTCATTTTCATCATGATATGTTTGCATGATTGGACCAAGTTGGTTGATCTGTATTTGCATTTTGCATTGCATGTTTCATTTTACCCCTCTAAGTGGGAGCGAGAAACTAGTCCTTCGCGAGGTTTTCACCTCCGTGCAGGGTAGTGGACCGCTTCCGGGATACATCCGTACCTATGTCTTTGTGAGATTTTCATCTCCATGCAGCCATAGGGAAACGTATCCCCCTGAACTGAACTCGATCCAAATGAGCCTATAATGGGTAAGGATCGAGGAATCTGCTGGTTCGGGTACCCTTACTCTAGAAACTAAGCCTCATATAGTGAGCTTTAGGAACTTGCCCTAGGTAGAGCTATACCAAACCCTAGTGGATTCCTGAATAAATGTTCTTGCTATTTCATGTTTGTATTGGATTATATCTTTTTGGTATGATACTGACTTGGGTTTATTTTGTTTTGATTGCATGACATCATGATTGCATTGCATTTGCATCTTAGAAAAGAGATGTTGATTTGAGTTCGATTACTAGATTAGAAAGATTGTTATGGAATACGGGTTTCTTGATAAGGTGGAAGATAATACGGTGGTCCGAAGAAAACATGGCACGAAAAGCCTAACAAGAGGAGTATACGACTTTGCTGCATGACTTGAGGATCCAAATTGTCAAAGTTTATTCAAAAGTCATCAAAGGTCCCAATCTCATAAAGAAGCTAATGAACGTGAATGAGCAAGGATTTACGACCTAGATCAAACAAAAAGGAGGTTAAATTCGTGAGATGTATCTTAATATCTGAAGGGTCGATGTCTTCACTTAGAGTACGAGGGTAAAGCCGTATATATATGTCCGCTTTATGTAAAGAGATTTGTTTTCTAGTAAAGTTTTCTAGTAAAAAAATTGAACATGAATCAACGTCTCTTTTTTTTGCATTCATTTCATGCACTTGCATCACATTACATCATATGCACTAAACACCGTTAAGGGATCCTAATTAACTAAAATCATTGCTCAGTTAACCTGGAAACCAACCAACCAACCCAACACCGATATGGCACTCGAGCAAAGACAAAAAATATGGATAAGAGATTGGAAAAACTCGAACAGTGTCAGAAGGAGATGCAAGACCGACTTCAGCTACAGGTGCAGGAGCGGTTAGATAAGATGCAACAGAATATGTCTGAGAAGATGCGAGAATCCCAAGATGATATGATTACGAAGCTAACCCAGTTGATAACTAGGGGAAGTGATAAAGGAAAGGGCCCCATGGCAAATGTCGAGGAGGGAAATGATGATGAACCTCTCTATCCTCCAGGTTTCACCCCTCCACATATGCGAACTCAAGCTGAATACCCACATAAATCTACTGTGACCATCATGCCTCAGCAGTCCCAGGCCAGTGCTTCGAATTTTCAAGCTGGATTGGTTTCTAATCCTGGAAACCACTCTGTTAACTTTGTCGTTCCTGACTTCGATGAAGGGGCTGAAAAGGAAGGATTAAAGGAGGAATTACCAAGGCAGTTAGAGGAAATGTGCAAATGGCTAGAGGAGAAATTCAAGGCGACGAAAGTCACTGAAAGCTATCGCGGGATTGACGCTAAAGAACTAAGCTTAGTTTCAAACTTGGTACTCCCTCACAAGTTTAAGATGCCAGAATTCGAGAAGTACATTGGGACAACTTGCCCGGAAGCTCATATCACCATGTTCTGCAGGCGAATGGCTGGATACGTTAACAATAACCAGCTATTGATACATTGTTTCTAGGATAGCCTTTCAGGGGCAGCATCTAAATGGTACAACCAATTGAGTCGTGTCACGATTAGTTCATGGAGGGACTTGGCGCAAGCATTCATGAAACAATATAGTCATGTGACAGACATGGCTCCTGACAGAATCACCCTTCAGAATATGGAGAAGAAGCCGAGCGAAAGCTTTAGGCAATACGCACTGAGATGGAGGGAGGTCGCAGTCCAAGTTCAGCCACCGCTCCTGGAAAAGGAAATGACTATGTTGTTCATTAACACCCTGAAGGCACCGCTCATTACACATATGCTAGGAAGTGCCACAAAGAGCTTCCCTGACATTGTCATGAATGGTGAGATGATCGAGAATGCCATCAGGAGTGGGAAGATCGATGCAGGAGAGAGTAACAGAAGATCGACCTCGAAAAAGAAGGATAGCGAGGTGAACAACGCAAGTATGTACAGCAAGGGTTACACGAAGTCAGTAACAGTGAGTCAGCCAAGAAAGGTGGCTACCAATCAGCAAAGCTCGTTGAGACAGGAGGCCGGTACAAGCCAGAACACTGAGGGGCCCCAATTTACGCCAATTCCTATGTCATACAGGGAATTATATCAGAACTTATTCAATGCACATGTAGTTTCCCCTTTCTATTTGATGCCTTTACAGCCCCCGTACCCCAAATGGTACGACTCAAATGCACAGTGTGACTATCATGCGGGAATCACGGGGCATTCCATAGAAAACTGTACTGCCTTTAAAAAGTTGGTTGAAAGGCTCATTGGTATGGGTGTCGTTAAATTGGATGATGCGACCAAAGCGGAAAGTCCATTACCGAACCACACTGACAGTGGGGTAACTATGACGGGTGAAGATAGAAGAATCAAGGCAGACATTGCGGATGTGAAAACTCCTTTGAGATGGGTCTAGAAGGAGATGGTGAAAAGGGGACTAATCGTCTCAGAAGGAAATTGTGAAAAGAGGGGGAACTATTGTGAGTTCCACCATGAAGTGGGGCATGAAATCCAGAAGTGTACAGAGTTTAGAACCATGGTTCAACGTATGATGGACAGCAAGGAGATGGAATTCAGTGAAGGAGTTCAGGAGGAGAGTCATGTGTGCGCGTTAGAGACGACATCAGAAATTTAAAAGGCTAACTATCCTGTGGTCATCATCTCGCGGCCTAAGAATGGTGAGGCTAGAGCACGAGTAACACCAAATGTTATCATTCAAAAATCGGCCGTGTTTGCTTATAAGGACAACAAGATGGTTCCCTGGAATTACGATTGTAATGTGACAATTTCAGGGAAGGAGGATGTAATCAGTAAGAAGGATCAGGACGAGGGTTCCTGTACTCATAGTGCAAAACGCTACGATCAGGTGAAAACTCAAGTGGAGCCAACAAAAGATGAAGCGTTAACTGAAAAGAAGAAGAACATGGTCGAACCTAAATTATTGGTTAATAAGCCAGTAAAAGAGGAAGAAACAAGGGAGTTTTTGAAATTTCTAAAACATAGTGAGTACAGCGTTGTGGAACAGTTGCACAAAAAACCAGCTCGCATATCCGTGTTAGCTTTACTTCTGAGCTCGGAGGGGTATCGAAACGCACTGTTGAAAGTTCTAAACGAAACCTATGTGGCCGATGATATTTCTGTTAACAAACTAGATCGACTGGTCGGTAATAGAAGCGCCGATAATTTCACCTTTTTCAATGATGATGAAATACCACCTGGAGGTATGGGTTCTACCAGAGCTTTGCACATCACAGCTAGGTGCAAAGGGTACATATTACCGGGAGTTTTGGTAGATAATGGATCAGCATTGAATGTATTGCCCCTGTCCTCACTCAATAGGCTACCTGTGGATAGTTCGCATATGAAGTCGTGCCAGAATGTAGTGAGGGCATTTGATGGCACTGAAATGAGGGTCATAGAAAGAATTGGCATACCTTTGTTGATTGGCCCAATTATCTACGAGGTGGACTTCCTGGTGATGGACATTAGGCCCTCGTACAGTTGTCTATTAGGAAGGCCATGGATACATTCAGCAGGAGCAGTACCATCATCGTTACATCAAAAGCTAAAGCTGGTGTTGGATGGACGACTAGTGATGATAAATGCTGAGGAGGATATTATTGTAATGGTAGCTAATGATACGCCGTATTTAGAGACCAGTGAGGATGCAATTGAATGTTCTTTCCGATCTTTAGAGTTCGTCAATGCTACATTTGTCCCCGAGGGAAATAAGATCCCGAAGCCCAGAATATCAAGGACTACAAAGATGGGTCTATAGTTGACTGCGGGAAAAGGAGCTTTGCCAGGGAAAGGATTGGGGAGATATCTTCAGGGTCGAGTCGAAGTCCCAGTGTTGAAGGGCAAGCACGACCGTTTTGGCTTAGGTTATAAACCAGAGTTTAAGCAAATGAGGATGGAGCGAGAGAAGAAGCAAATGAGAAGAATAGCTCGTTTGACAGGATATGAAGTCAAATGGGAACCTATGACCTTTCCCCACCTATACAAAACTTTTTTATCAGGAGGGTTCATTCATCATAAGCAGGAAGTACTAGGAGGTAGAAGTATTCATGTCGTGTGTGAGGAATCATCAGAGGGAGGAACTTTGTGGGATATCCGCCCTTGCGAGCTAGGAAGTGTGCTAAACAATTAGACTACAAAAGAGATACCTGTAGCTTTTAGGGTTTCCTCAGAGTAATGTCCAAAACACCCTTATTGCTTTTAGCCTAGAGGCAATAAGGATTCCTTTGTGAAATAGGCTCATGTCCAAACATCGTTATTTTAATAAAGTTCATCTTTGCAATTATTTTTGGAGCAAATTTTTCTTTTCATAGGAGTGGTTATTTTGAATTTCCTCTCAAATTACACTTGCATATCATTCATGACCATATTGCACAAGTAGTCACTCCTGAATCCATATTGTTTTTATACCTATAACAGGTCCCTCGATATCAATGATACGAATGTCACTTTTACAAATTCAAAATCCCCTTTTGAACGAAACATGTGTTTAGAGGGGTTACAGGATTTTGAAGATGGCGAAGACGGTGGTTTGTCTCCTGATTTATTGAAGATGGTAGAACGGGCTGAGAAACAAATCCTACCTCACAAGGAGTCAATAGAAATTGTGAGCTTGGAGGAGGGAAAAGAGGTGAAGATCGGATCTGATATCTCTGCAAAGACAAGACAAGACCTCATCAGATTACTCCGGGAATTCAAAGATGTCTTTTTATGGTCATACCAAGATATGCCTGGGTTAAGTACTGACATTGTAGTCCATCGCCTTCCTATAAGAGAAGATTGCAAGCCAGTGTAGCAAAAGCTCAGAAGGATGAGGTCTGATATCGTGTTGAAGATAAAAGAGGAGGTTCAGAGGCAGTTTGATGCCAAATTTCTGTAAGAAGTCAAATATTCTGAGTGGGTGGCCAACATCGTACCAGTTCCAAAGAAGGATGGAAAGTACGAATGTGTGTAGACTACCGGGATTTGAACAAGGCTAGTCCAAAAGACAACTTCCCATTACCCCACACTGATACATTGGTAGATAATACGGCAGGTTTTTCATTGTTTTCTTTCATGGATGGTTTTTCGGGGTACAATCAGATAAAGATGCATCCTGAGGACATGAGGAAGACTACGTTCATTACATTATGGGGGACGTTTTGTTATAAAGTGATGTCGTTTGGATTAAAGAATACGGGAGCGACATACCAAAGAGCATGGTAGCCTTGTTCCATGATATGATGCACAGGGAGATCGAGGTTAATGTTGAGGATATGATCGCGAAATCTAGAACGAAGGAGGAACATGTGCAGGTCTTGAGAAAATTATTCTTAAGATTGAGAAAGTTCCAGCTCAAGCTTAATCCAGCGAAGTGCACTTTTGGGGCTAGATCAGGAAAATTGCTAGGCTTCATAGTCAGTGAAAAGGGAATCGAGATTGACCCAGACAAAGTGAGGGCAATATGAGATTTACCTCCACCTCTCACTCAGAAAGAAGTTCGGGGTTTCTTAGGGAGACTAAATTACATTGCTAGGTTCATTTCACAATTAACCGAGAAATGTGACCCAATATTTCGTCTTCTAAAGAAGCATAATCCTGGTACTTGGGATGAAGAATACGAAGAAGCATTTAACAATGTGAAACAGTATTTGTCTAGTACTCCAGTGCTCTCACCACCTAGCCCGGATAGGCCGCTGATATTGTATCTGACAGTATTTGATAATTCCATGGGGTGTGTGCTAGGTCAACATGATGAAACGGGAAGGAAGGAAAGGGCGATATATTACCTCAGTAAGAAATTCACTGACTGTGAGATGAGGTATTCGCCTATTGAGAAGTTGTGTTGTGCCTTGATTTGGACAACTCGGAGATTAAGGCAGTACATGTTATACCACACGACTTGGCTAAATTCAAAGTTGGACCCGTTAAAATATATGATGGAGTCAACTGCTTTGAATGGGAGGATGGCCCAGTGGCAGATCTTACTGTCTGAATTTGATATAGTCTATATGAGTCAAAAAGCTGTAAAAGGGAGCACAATAGTTGACTTTCTAGCTAGCAGGGCTTTGGAAGATTACGAACCGTTATGTTTTGATTTTCCGAATGAAGACTTGTTGTATGTAGCCGCTACTGAAGAAAATCCCCAAGAAGGTCACAGTTGGAAGCTAAACTTTGATGGAGCCTCGAACGTTATGGGCAATGGAATTGGGGCAGTCTTAGTATCCCCGAGTGGTGATCATTATCCTTTCACTTGCAAATTGGACTTTGATTGTACAAACAACATGGCAGAATACGAAGCGTGCATCATGGGTATTCGTGCAGCTATAGAGCGAAGAATTAAAGTGTTAGAGGTTTATGGAGATTCGACATTGGTGATATACCAGCTTAAAGGTGAATGGGAAACGAGAGATCCCAAATTAGTCAGTTATCGAAAGTTGGTCCTTGAATTGATTAAAGAGTTTGAGGACATTACTTTTCGCTATCTCCCGCGAGACGAAAACAAGATGGCCAACGCACTGGCTACCTAGCCTCCATGATCAAGGTGAACAGACAAGAGGACATGAAGCCTATCCAAATGAGTATCTATGAAGACCCAACTCATTGTTATAGTATTGAAGAAGGAGAAATCGATGATAACCCTTGGTATCAAGATATACTACGATATGTGAAAAATCGTGTGTATCCTGGCCAGGCAACGGAGAATGAAAAGAGAACTCTAAAAAGGCTAGCCATCGATTACGTCTTAGATGGGGAGATCTTATACAAGAGGGGAAAGGATCAGGTACTGTTAAGATGTGTGGACACCGTGGAAGCAAAGAAAATCTTAGAGGAAGTCCATGAGGGCATCTGTGGAACGCATGCTAGTGGGTTCACGTTGGCTAGACAGATTATGAGATTCGGGTATTACTGGTCTACTATGGTAGGGGATTGCATCAATTATTCCAAAAAGTGCCATAAATGTCAAATTTATGGTGATAAAATGCATGCACCTCCTTCGCCTCTTCATGTCATGACTTCTCCATGGCCTTTCTCCATGTGGGGTATGGATGTCATCGGGCCAATATCGCCGAAGGCTTCAAATGGGCATCGTTTCATATTTGTGGTTATTGACTACTTCACCAAATGGGTAGAAGCTGCTTCGTATGCTAACATTACAAAGTCATCAGTCAGTAGGTTCTTGAAAAGAGAGATTATATGTCGATATGGAATGCCGGAAAGGATCATATCCGACAATACGTTGAACTTGAACAACAGCTCAATAGCAGAAGTCTGCAGTCAATTCAAGATCAGACATCACAATTCGTCGCCGTATCACCCAAAAATGAATGGTACAGTGGAAGCGGCCAATAAAAATATAAAGAAGATTGTGGGGAAAATGATCGAGACTTACAGGGACTGGCATGAGAAATTACTGTTTGCCCTTCTTGCTTATCGAACGTCAATCAGGACCTCTACCGGGGCAACGCCTTTCTCCTTGGTTTACGGTATGGAGGCAGTTTTGCCTATTGAGGTTAAAATCTCGTCCCTCCGGGTGTTGACTGAGTTAAAATTGGATGAAGCAGAATGGGTCTAATCTCGGTACGATCAGTTGAACTTGATAGAGGGAAAAAGGCTAAAGGCTATTCAACATGGTCAAATGTACCAGAAAAAATGATGCGAGCCTACAACAAAAAGGTCCGTCCCAGAGAATTTCACGAGAGAAACCTGGTGTTGAGAAAAATTCTTCCCCTACAAAAAGATTTTAGAGAGAAGTGGATGCCAAATTGGGAAGGACCTTATGTTGTAAAAAAAACCTTTTCTGGAGGAGCCATCATCCTGGCTGAAATGGATGGAAGGAACTTGCCTAATCCAGTAAATTCAGATTCGGTCAAGAGATACTTCACTTAAGAAGGAGAAGGAACCAAAGTGAAAACCCGCAAAAGGGCGCTTTGAGTTCAAAAAAAAAAAAGAGAAAATGGAGAGGCTAAGGTGAAAACCCGCAAAGGGCACCTTAAGACCAAAGGGGATTTGAGTTGAAAACCCGAAAAGGGCGGCTCAAATGCTGATTGAGGCACGTGGAGATCTTGTTGTACCTAAATCGGTAGAAAGGAATGTACGACATCTTGGGGCATCAGCAAAGTACTGTGAACCTCCTAGACGTGTTGAATTCAGAAGGGTTTTCAGAAAGTTGTATAGGGAAATTAAAGCAAAGATATCTGGGGCACTTGTTCATAGTATTTGTATTGAGTTTGTTGTTTCTAAAACACTTCATTCTTTTTTAGTATAAGTGTTTCCAGTCAATTCCTCTTTTGAACCTTTTTTTTATCCATCGTTATAATCTTTTCGCAAGTATGTTGCATTAGAATAACGATTAATGGGCTAATAAAATTTTCACAAGGAAAGTTTTTTCATATTACTCTGGAAATTTCTAAATAATACAGGAACCTGAAGCAGGACTATTGTTTAGACTCCACGGGGTTAAAAGGTTGGAGATATCTAGGAGTAAAAAGCCTTTTCAAGTTTTGTCGAAGTGTTGTTGTCACAAAGGAAGCCTTAATGAGCAATAACGACTTTAACATTCAATATTCATTTTTCATGACATAGCATTCAAATTTCATTCATACACGCCTAATTAGGAGCATTTGATTTATTTGAGCATGGCATCCTAGTCATTAGGCATAATTAGGTTCATAAAGTGAATCATACAGGTCATGTTCCCTAGAGAACAGATCGAAGAAAGCAGATCTTGTCTTCATGTATTAGCGTAAAGTAGATCAAAGATACCAGATCTTGTCTTCCCATACTGGTGGCGAAGTAGATCGAAGAAAACAGATCTTGTCTTCATGCACTGGAGTGAAGTAGATCAAAGATAGTAGGTCCTGTCTTCCTATATTGGTAGCGAAGTGGATCGAATATACAGATCTTGTCTCCCCATATTGGTGGTGGAGTAGATCGAAGAAAGCATATCTTATCTTCATGTATTGGCGTGAAGTAAATCAAAGAAAGCCGATCTTGTCTTCATGTATTAGCATGAAATAGGTCCAAGAAAGTGGATCTTGTCTTCATGTATTGACATGAAGTAGATCAAAGAAAGCAGATCCTGTCTTCATGTATTGGCGTGAAGTAGATCAAAGAAAGCAGATCTTGTCTTCATGTATTGGCGTGAAGTAGGTCGAAGATAATGGATCTTGTCTTCCTGTATCGGCAGTGAAGCAGATCGAAGATACAAGTCTTATCTCCCTGAAGTTGCAGTGGAGCAGACAAAAGTAACTGATCCTATCTCCTTGGAGTTGCAATGGAGTGGATTAAAATCACAGATCTCATCTCTCTGAAATTGCATTAGAGCAGATCACATCCGATTTATCCTTAAATCGTAGCAGAACAAGATGAAGCTATAAGTCTTATCTCCCCCAAGTTGTAGTGGAGCAGATTAAAGATAGCAAATTTTGAGAAGCTACAACGTATGAATCTTATCTCCCCGACATTACAGGGGAGTAGATTGAAGCACCAGTTCCTATACCTCTGAAGATGCAGTAGGAAGGAACGAGGCTACCTGAAGAAGAAAAGCACCGAAGAAGTCGAGGCTCAGTAAGACCGGGCACAATTGGGCTTTTAGTCTTTGCTCTGTTCCCGTTACACGACAACGAGCAAAGAGGAGCAGCTGTACAAGCCCAAATATGCCCGGGCCCACAAGACATTTTAAGGCCCAAAATTAACCTAATTACCCTAGCTCAGTACAGACCCCAGCCCAAAATACAAAACAAGCCTGCAGAAACCCTAGTGCAGCAAGCTTAGCGCCGCAGCAAGCCTCCCTGCCTCCAACAGATTCCAGGCACCGCACGTCGCGGGGCCAACCTCCTCTCCACGCGCGCCGTTTACTCCACAACCACCTGCAAAAACGAACTAAAAGAGTCCCAATATTGTAAAATAAAAATACAAAGTATTTTCTTGGGCTATAAAAGCCGAACTTGTATACTGGGAAAAGAGGGGAAGGATACAAAAAAAAGGGAGAAAGAAAACACTAAAATTACAGAGAAAAGAGGAATATAAAGTTTTTTTTTTTGCAAAGGTGATATTTTTTTTCTTTTTTGGCAGTACGCGTTGTTTATGTTTACATACATATATATATATTTATTTTCTTTTAGTTTATTTTATTTAAAATAAAAAAAAGAAAGAAAGAAGGGATCTTACCTTCTTCGTCGAGGTTGCCGGATTGTTGCCAACTCCGTCGCGATCGGAGCGTGGGCGCAGTCGAACGGCAGCGCAAGGACGCTAGGGATGAAACCCTAGCAGAGCAAAAAGGGGGCACTGGTCTTATTTTATTTTTTCTTTTTTTTTTCTCTTTTCTCCTGCAAATGTTTTTTTAGGGAAAAAAATCTGTTTTAAATAACAGATCAAAACGGCGCCGTTTTAGCCAGGTGCGATCCGCGCGGTGACCCGACCCGGAGGGGAGGATCCGCACGTTCTGACGTCAGAAGGGGAATTTGCTCAATCAGTCCTCCCTCTTTTGCGCCCTGTTTTATTAAACCTGTGTTGTTTTTTTTTTTTAAAATTAGCCGCGAATTTCATTTCTGTTTCAACTTGGTCCCTCGCTGCGCAGCATTTTGGAAGGTGGGAATAATTTCCCTTTTGGTCCTCCACTGTTACGCGCACGTTCAAGTCAATTTTTTAATTTATTTTAAATCAGCCCCCATTTTTGTTTAAAATTCAATTCAGTCCTTCTTCTCAATTTTTTTATATATATCATTATCTTTTTTTACTATTATTATGCCATTATTACTATTATTCTGTTACATTACATCATTATTATTGCATTGTTTTCTATTATTATTACTACTGTATTTGCTATTCATATACACGCATATTTTTATATACAATATATGTGCATATTTTAATATATACTTTTAAGGGTTTTAAAGTTGCATACATTTTACGCATACATACCTTTTTTTTATTTTACTTTCCTTTTTATACTTTATACTATATATACTTACACACTTTTTTTATTTTTGTAAATATATATATACATTTTATTTTGTAAATATATACTGGTACATGCTTTTATGTTTATTTTATTTTCATGATTTTCAATTACATGCATGCAGTTTTATTAGATTTTGATTGACATATTCCATTTCATCTTTTTATATGTATCTTTGTATATGTGTGTTAAATATATGCGTACACATATTTGCAGATTTACTTGTATATTGTACTTATATATATATATTTGTAAATATTTATTCATATTGGTCTTAAATTAAAGTTTTGTTTCACACTATACATTAACTTTAACATACCTTTCGGGAAATATATTTTGGTTTTGTCAAAATCATCATATTTTATAAGTTTTCAAAGTATTTGGCGTTCATGATTCTCGAGAAAGACCGTGTCCTAACTTACTGGATTGCGATTATTCTTCGATGAATTTAGAACGCTAAGTATTCATTTTGCATTAAATTCGCAAATTTTAAATAAAAGCTTATTCTTGGGAGTTCAAAATGTTGGGTCCTAACTTACTGGTCCTGATATTTTGACTTCTCGAAATAAGAATTTTCAAAAGCAAAAGGCAATATTCAGATATTTTGAAGATTTAAAAATATTGTGCCCTAACTCACTGGGTGTGGTGTTTTATTTCTTTGAAATAAGAATGTCTTATCGTTTTAATTCATTCACGAGTTAAATGTTCTCTTTTAAAATCTTTTCAAATTTTCGACACCAAGACATTGCAGAATCAATTTGGTACCGATTTTGGGCGTTACGAGGGTGCTAATCCTTCCTCGTGCGTAACTAAACTCCCGAACCTATTTTCTTAAAATTCGTAGACCAAAATTGTTTTTAAGGTGAGCCGATCACACCTTAATAAAAGATCGGTGGCGACTCCAATTTTATTTTTTTAAAAGTCGACAACTAAATTTATGTTTTTCAAAAAAATGGTTTCGACACTTATATTAGGATTAAGGCAAGTTTTATAAAATATTTTATTTTCGATTCCGGAATAAGATACGTTTGAAAATAAAAGATCAAGGTTTCAAATTATTAATATAATCTTCAAGATTCGGTTATAACGTCTAAGCCGAATGTGAAGTGTTACATATAATTCTTTAAAATTTTTTGTTTTACTGTACGATACTTTTCTGAAAATTTTGACCATAATCCAATATGTGAAGCTCAATTTTCTTTAGAATTATGGCATTTGAACATTTGAAATATCATATGTTAGCTTTTTAAATAATCTTTTAAAATTTTAGACTCAACCGGATAAAAATACGAGTTGAAGGATAATATGATAATTTTTCCCCAAAGGTATTTTTATCATGTGGCACATGTTTGTATTAGTATGTCAATGATTATAGATTGGGTGGCGATGAGATAATTTTTGAAACATTTTAAACCCATTTATACATTAAAAATTGAATATTAAGCACACATATTTGGTGCTTATATTGTATTTTAAGTATTAAAATAGGGGAACCCTATTTTCCTACGATAACAATTGGCTACTAGTTCTGTTCAAAAAAAAAAAAAAAAAAAAAAAACAATTGGCTACTAGTTTAGAGAGGAAGAAAAGCTTCCATTCCTTTCCCTTGCCATTTCTGCTCAATTTCTCTTCAATCTTTCACAATTTTCTTACATTTTCTTACAAAATCATCTTATAGAAACCATATTTGAACTTCTATTCATCATTATCATCTTCGTCACCCATTCACCTAGGGTTTACTAATTAGTGTGAGAACATGATTGTAGTGTGAAAAAGTTGAGAATAAGGTATGAGCTCTTGAATTTTTTGCATCTCATCACCACATTTCACAAACCAATTTTCCCTGTCTTGTAGTACTAGGAGAATTTCGAAAATTTCTTTGAACAATTCATGAGAGAAAATTTTCATCGTTTAAAATGGTTGGATATTATAGAAGTCGCGGTTCAAGATTTCTGTTGTAAATGTATCACTTGATTTATAATTGTTCATTCGGATTAACCCAACTTTCAAAATTTGTATATTTCAAACTTCTTTAACCTCGAATACATTTTCTTGCACATAGATCCATGGAATTGATCATCGGAATTCATTTTTGTCAACAAGCCCAAAAGAATTCTCATTAAACCACCCTCATTAGTTGCAACAATTCCCTTAGAGCCATCACCCGGTAGATCTTAATGGCCCACCTTTTCAGTACATAATGAGCTAGAAAGGCCCATTAAACAAAGACCCGGCCCGCATTTATCTCTCTTTCCACCTCTCACTTCTAACTCCACTAGAAGTGTGGGACAATTACAAAGCAAATGTCTCTGAAATGTCCTCTAAAATTTCGAAACAAAAATAAATGTTTATCAAATGTCCACAGTTCTCCTTGCCTTATCTCTGGCAGCACCAAATTTGATCAAACTCAAGGACTCGTCTGGCCCCTTTGTTAAGTAATCTTGCAGCAAGCAAATTGCACACCGCCCAATTTTCAGTGTTTCTATCTTAAACTTGCTCCTACAAATCCCTTTTGATTTTTGAGTAGCCAAAGAAATGGGTTATTTTGATTTTTGAGTGGTTTCAAGGTCTAAGAAAGTCAACAAAAAATGAAGTTTTGATGAAGGGAAAATGAATACCGAAGAGAATAATTCATAACCATGTAAGTTGAAAATTGGTTTGGTAGGCCCGCTCGAACGAGTTCTGCGCAAAGTAAGCGCAGCGTCAGCACTCGGCCAGCCTTTTGCACCTCCACAAATTCTTGTGCACCAAAAGCTGGGCGCCGCAAGCAGCTCTCACCGCTCGTTTTGTTTTCCTTAGGGTGAGTTTGGATGGGCGATTGAGTGCGGTACGGTGCGTTTAGCTTACTTTTTGTCTCACGCTACAGTATCTAATCTCATCGCCATCGCTGTTTTTATACTAACCGCAGATAAACGCACCGCCCATCCAAACCCACCTTTACTCATTAGTTTAAGGCAACGAAACATGGTACTACTTCAGCTAATATTTATAAAGGCCAAGGGGAGTTGGCTTTTTTAATCTACCAATGTGGGATTGAAACAATATCAATTAATAAATAAAAAGGTCTAATAATAAATTTAATTAATAATATTTATATTTTTTTTGTTTATTAAGATTTTAATTTTTTTAAAATTAATTTGGTCTTCAACTTTTTAAAAAGAATCAAATTTGGCCATCAACATTTTAAAAAAGAGTTAAATTGTTGCTTCGTTTAATGGGACTACAGACTAAAATATTAAATTTTTAACATGACAAACTACATGACAATGCACATGTTTTTTTTTTTTAATTTTTATGAACTATTTATATTTTTGAATTTTGAATTTTTAATAAATTTTTAAATTAATTTTTGACATGACATATAAGAAAAATAATGTCATGTCAGCATGAAATACATGTGGATTGATGTGTGGGTTGCAACGCTAACATTGTTAAAAAAATAATGTCTTAGTTGGCATTTTCGTTTAAAAATAATTTGACTTTTTCAGAAAAGTTAATGGTTAAACTTAGGTAAAAACAAAAGAATAATTATCAAATTGACAAAAATATAAATGTTAAAGGTCAAATTTATTATTATACCAAGTAAAAATAGATTTTTAAAGTATTTACTCTTTTGAAATTAATCCATGTTTGTGAAACTAACAACATAACTATAGATCCTATTGTTGTTGTTGTTTTTTTTTATGCAAGAAAGGGGCAATATCATTGCCAAGGTTCTTGCTAATAGGCTTAAGAAAATTCTTACTAGTATTATTTTGCCTATGTAGTTTACTTTTGTTTCTGGTTGTTTGATCATAGATAATATTATATTATGATTGCTTTTAAGATCATCCACCACGTGAAGAACAGGTGAAAGGGGAAATGTAGGTGAAGTTGCTTTAAAATTTGATATTAGCAAAGCCTCCGACCAAGTTGACTAGAATTTCCTTGAATCCATCTTATTAAAAATGGATTTTGCTAAGAGAATGGTGGATTGAGTTAGAATTTGTGTTAATATTGTGAAGTATTTGGTTGCATTCAACGGCCACGAGTTGGGTCCCTTTCATCCTTATCATGGCCTTAGCCAACAAGATTATCTATCTTTTTATTTTATGTACTGAGGGGCTTAGTTACCTACTTTAGAAAGCTGAGTTATGAGGAGATCTACATGAAATTTATGTTTGTCATGGTGCGCCTAGCATTTCTTGTGACACTCCACACCTAATTCGGTTGCGGGATCCGACTGCGTGACATCAGATTACATTGCCAAAGCAACTCAGACTGTTTCAAACAATTTAACATTACATCATAATAATCACAAAAAATCACAATTATCAGCATAAACATGATGATTCAATATTATATAATTCTATAAATAAGGTTACAGGTTTGCTTTCGATGAAAAACGAAGTTAAGATTCGAATTTGAGCTCTATTCATCAAATTTCAACATGATGTCTCTTGAGGGTCTCCATGTCTCGAGATAGGCTACAATTTATTTTTAAAAATTTTACTTTGATGATGACACATTTTGAGACATTGAGATCCATGTCTTGAGACATGGCTTCTCAAGTCTTGAGATTGAGTCTCGAGACAGGCTTCCCCTGTCTCACTATTTTAACTTTAATGTTTGGATGTCTTGAGATAAAGGACAATTGTCTCGAGACCTAGAACATGGCAAACAATGTACCCATGCCTTGAGACAAAGGCCACTTTATCTCAAGACTTAAGCCACGTTGTCTTGAAACCTACCAGATTAGTCTCGAGACCAAGCCTAAAACAATGTTTCAAACGGAAAAAAATTATTCTTAGGATTTCGAGACATGTTCATCATGTATCGAGACTAAATGGTAAATAACCAAAAATGCACCATTTTCAAACATACAAACCACCCCTAATTGTAATTAAAATATACTCAAACATTTCACCCATACGAATACATCAATTTAACACCCGAAAACACCGCCAAACTATATCAAAGCATATCATTCAATGCGTCAGATCACATTTTATAAGTTTTTCATATTCTAACCTATAAGAACAAAAGTAATTAACTTTTAGTTTAGATGATACAATTCAACTTTAAGAACATTATAGGTCAACCATCAAGTATAAAATATCAAAACCAGCACCAAATCAACAATCTAGGTTCATACTTTAACCATTCAACAAGGCATGCAACTTTAAGATAATTACAAATCAAAATATCATAAGGACTTCTAAAAAAACTTCCTAATAACTTAGGTACATGCCACACGTATTAAACAAAGTAAAAACATCACAATAGATGGTTGAACTAAGTATTGATCACTTGGATACTCACTACTGACGATCACTCCAAAAACCTAAGAGGCTTGTTGATGGTCACTAAACTAACTATAATTATGACAAAGGCAAGCGCACCTGTCGAATAATAGTATAGATATGGTGAGTAGGGAATTTCATATCCACAAGGACTAAAAGTACTAGTAATTATAGTTTTTCTATTATTTAGCCAATAAATTGGGGTGATTGTTTTAACCTAAATTTACTAATCTAATTTAACTACGAACACAACAGAGAATGAAATAAGAAAATAATCGAAGACAACCAATGAGAAAAATAATACCCAGGAAAGAATCCACCAAGACTTCACCTATTATTCTGAATCTGAATGAAATGATTTATTCACTTGTGTCTTGATCCGTAGAAATCCCTAAATTATGTTAATATCTCTTTCGAGAGTAAGAAAAACTGAATCTAGGTTGATTAATTGAAATCTCTTTCTAATTAAAACCCTTATTGTCACTTTAACTCAATCTATGGATTTCCCTATTAGATTTGACTCTAATCCGGTAGATTTATGTCGTCCTATTTCTAAGATTGCATGCAACTCCACTCAGTTATAGATCTACTCATAAACAGAGACTTTTGCTCCACTGAAATAAGCACATTAAACTTGAATTAATATCTCAGAAATATTAAAACAAGAAATAAGCATACATAATTGAGAACAAGAATCAAGTATTTATCGCGTAAATCATAAATGAAATAATAAGATTCATCTTAGGTTTCATCTTCCCTAGGTATCTAGGGAATTTAGTTCATAATCTGGAATGAAAACATCTCAAAGTTAGGATAACAACAAAACATAAAGAAAATCAATAAAACTTCGAACGAAATTAAATAGAGATCTTCAATCTTGAAGGAGATCTACTTCTGAGTTGATTCTGATGGCGATCTTCGAGTCTTTTCTTCGATCTTCTCTGAGTGCTCCATTAGATCTTCTTCTAATTGATATTTTAGACTTTAGAGTGCTCAGAAATCCTCAAAATTGGGTTTTTTCGAGTATTTGGGAAGCAGGGTGCAATATTGACACGGGCTGGCACATAGGCGTGTGGCCAGCCCATGTGGAAATACCCAAGCCGTGTGGATCCTGGAAACAACTCTATTTATCTGATTTTGGCTCATTTTTCACTCTTTTTGCTCCCAAATGCTCTCCTAAATATAGAAACATGAATTTAAAGGATTAGGAGCATCAAATTCACTAATTTACATAATTAATCATCCAAAAACGCATTAAGAATGGAATTAAAATATGTTACTTTTATGACTTATCAAATATCCCCACACTTAAGCGTTTGCTTATCCTCAAGCAAAATCCTTAACTCACAATTAAAATTAATCTTTCTCAACTTATAATTCTCATCAATAATGTTTTGTCATAATTCACAAACAATCATACATTGAAAATTCAACTAAAAGAGCACTAAAGATTCAAACAATCCAAGTCGAACATTTTTAAAGCATGAAAACATAGGTATTTCCCCTTATCTAAGTAATTACCTTTAATTCAAAATCAACAAGAATTGACATCCTCACTAAAGATTCACTCAAATCACTCAAAGTGTTCAAGGTTCAATAATAAACACTCAATAGTCAAACATGAAAAGTCATTACCATAGGCTTGTATGAAAATCAAATCTTCACCACTATAAAATGATATGATACACAAATCAAAAGGTCTTTAAGAGGTTGTAATGGGGCTTAGGTTAAGGGTGTGGAGAAAGGCCGAAAAAAATGGTTAAAATTGAGATTGAATTGATAAATTACCGAACTAAAAAAATAAACAAATGCTGAATTAAAAATAATTACATCAATCGAAAATTGTTCAAGAATAAAATGAGTTTCTTCTCAAAATATGAATTTAACTGTTTAAGCTCAATTAACATAGAACTAAATAATAATCAATATATATATATTTTCGATTTTCTTCTTCTTTTTTTTACAATAAGAAATAATTCAGCAAATTAAACAAAAGAGCTTAATTAGGCAATTAACCAAATCAAATCTCGATAAAAAGAGAGTCAATAAAACGGGAAAAATTCTCAACGAGCAAAAAATGACTTTTGTCGGATAAGTCGGTTAAAACATAAGTGTCTTTATCATCTCAGTATATCAAATCAAAAGGTGTGGTCT
The DNA here is from genome assembly GCA_008044935.1 of Gossypium turneri. NCBI lineage: Eukaryota > Viridiplantae > Streptophyta > Magnoliopsida > Malvales > Malvaceae > Gossypium > Gossypium turneri. Next base: position 5,858,015 of record CP032576.1, read on the forward strand.
CGACATGCAAAATCGAAGCAAGTTCTAAAATAACAAATCAAATTGACACACTCAGAACCAATAATAAAAATGAGTAAGAAAAATATATGCTCTAAAGGCTCAAAATCTCACAAAAAAAAATTATGATTTTTGATGTCAAACTTGTAAATTTAAAACTTCAAGATAATACTTCAATTCAAGGAAACAACCTAAATTTTTTAATTTTGAAAATAAACTTACCATGCTTGATTCTCTCATGTCTTAAAGTTTAAAACAACCAATGCACAAATATCTATGAATTTAATCCAAAACACATCAATAAAAATCACAAATCGATAAAAATTCATTCTAATAGAAGTATGAGAAAATTACTTAAACACAAGACATAATTCAGGGATTTTTTAATAAATAAATAACCTCCCCATACTTAAAATGTACATTGTTCTCAATGTGCAAATAGATATAATCATAGTATAAACAAAATATCATAAGAAAGGGAGAAAACTGAAACTGCCCTGAATATTGGATGAAATTGCCAAAATGATGAAAAGCGGAATTGTAGACAAATCTAGATGTAGTGCATGATTCCGAGCAAACTAATAAGAAAATGAACACAAATAGTGAAGAAGATTAAGGGATTATAACTCGATTAGAAACAACCATAAAAATAAAAATATAGTTCAAAAGATAAAAATGAAATAAGTCTAAGAAAATAAAAATAAACATAAAAATAAAAATAAAAATAAAAATAAAATAAATAAACTTAATGGTCCTCAACATTAGAAGAGTCGGTGTCGTGAGTCGTTGGCGTTGAAGAGGAGATATGGAGATGCTGATAGATCTGCTACAATGTTGCGTCAATACTGTCGAACCTCTACGAAACAGTGCTGCTCGAAGCGAGTGAACCACTTGAAGAGGTCCGCTAAAGTAGCAGCAGAAGAAACAAGACGGTGACTCGAAGGTGTAGGATAAGGTAGGTCCTCGTGATAGAAAGGGACATCATCAGTGAAGTACTCTGGTTCATTCTGAGAGTCAGAACGAACTAATCGGTACTGAGGAGGATCTACTCCATGAAGTTGCTCGATCATCCTCATATAGGTCATGCTCGATATTCCCTGTAGGGACATTTGGCCGACGAGTGTAAGCGTAGAGGATTGCTCCGGTGTGTCGAGGAGACCAAAGTGTCGAGTTAGTCGAGTCACATAAGGGCCTAAATAGATAGAAGGCGAAAGGCGAAAGTCGAGTTAGTCGAGTTAGTAGAGGATTGCTCGATCCTTCTTGTTGCGGTCTGTCTGATGGCGGAAGGCGAGGGCGATGAAGTAGGCTAAATAAAAAATATGCTCGATAGCCATACTCCATAAAAAATAAGTATCGGTAGTACTGACGACTCCGATGCTCTCTCTCCTACCGGTCAAAGTATGAGCTAAAAGGGCATGATATACCGTAAAATTAGAGGGAGAGAAGTCGCCTTTGAGCGACTCGCGTCATAAGGTGTCATACTGACCGTAAGATCTGCCCAACAACTAGATGGCAAGTTGTGGATGTGCCAATGTAGGCAGAGAAAGTCAGCAATAAGTTAGCAATAAGTGATATAACTAGAGAAATGTTGCAGAATAATTAGAAGACTAACGAATAATGCAAAGAAAACAAACTAAACTAAAAAGGACAGACTAATGCACATAATGACATAGCTAAATAATGAAGCAATAATAAGAAAAAATAAAAAATAACAGTAATAAAAATAATAAAAGCAAGTAAAAAAATAAGAAAATAAAAAAAATAAAAAAATAAATAAATAAATAAAAGAGAAGGGAAAAAGTGGGGGGACCAACAACGATGGTGGCTGAAGATTAGAGATTCGGCAACGGTGGTAGTCGGCGCAAGGGAGAAACAACTGGGGTGGGGATGGTTTGGTGAGCGATGCGACGAGGTGAAAGGTTAGTTGAGGGAAAAGGGAAGAAACGAAAGGGGGTTGAGTTCGTGAGTTGAAGGTCGCGACTTAGTGGGGGAAGGAAGGTGGGCTGCTACGTGGGGAAGGGCGAGGGAGAGGAAAGGAGAGGGTGGCTTGGGGCGTGAGGGTGGAATGGGGCTAAGAAGAAGGATTGTCGATGAGGGTGGAGGGCGTGAGAGAGTAGATGGCTCGAAGGGGTGAGGAAGACCGAGGGAGGGGGTTCGGGTAGGGGTGTGTCGAGCGACGGGAGTGAAAGGGCTGGTAGTGGGTGAGGGGAAGGACGAGGTAAGGGGGTTGATTTGGGAAAAAATAGGTGAATAACGTACGACAGTCGGCTTGAAGGTACAAGGCAGAGACGTCGACGGGGATAAGGTGCGAACGACGAGGGTGGCCGGAGTAGGGAGTCGACTAGTGTCAATGGAGGTCGGCAGCAAGGGTTAGAAAGGGGAGGAATAAGACAAACTTAAAAAAATAATTTAGGGTTAGTTTTAAAAGGGGTGACACGGTCATGTTTAGTTCCGTGTTGGGCCATACGACTGTGTCACACACCCGTGTGGTTCCTTTACAGCCCGTGTGCCTTTTAAAAAATATAGGCCCAGTCTTCACACGGTCTCAGATACGACCGTATGTCCTTCGCTTCTCTTACGCCTGTGTGAACTCCCACATGCCTGTGTGGCTTGGCCGTGTCTCGCACACGGCCATGTGCCTTGCCCGTGTAACTCTTTGACTTGATTTTAAAATGAAAAAAATTAGCTCCAGGTTTCACACGGTTGGGACACGCCCGTGTGTTCTGGCCGTGTGGTCCACAGAACTGTGTGGACTATTTTAAGTCATGTCTCTATCGAATTTTTAAGAAATTAAGTCCCAAGATCCGTACAGCCATGGACACACCCGTGTGTCCTGGCCGTGTGGGTCACACGGCCATGTCGCCCGACTGTGTAACTCACTGTCGAACCCCTTTTAGTCCACACGGCCTGGGACATGCCCGTGTGTCCAGGCTGTGCGGGTTAATTTTTTTTAATTTTGAAAATTAATTAGTTTTAAAAATAACATGAAATTAAATTAAAAGAATTAGTAGTGTTAACACTCGGGTTGCCTCCTGAGAAGTGCTTATTTAAAGTCTAAGCTCGAATTGCCTCGTATTCTCACGGTTACGGTGGTTTGCGGAGTCGAAACTCCTCTTTCTTTTTATCAATTTTATTATCAAAATAAGGTTTAATTCGAGTACTATTTACCTTAAATGTGGTGAATTTAGAATGAGTTACCTTGACTGTACCGTATAGGAAGACATTCAGTACTGTAAATGGATTTGATCTGTTTGCATTAAGCTTCAAAGTGGCAATTCGAGGATCTGTTTTATCTAGTAGTACCTTGTCCCCAACCTTAAATTGGTTCGTTCTATCCACATGCTCATCATAGCGTTGCTTTGGTTTTGCATCATGTATTCTTAGTTTCTCCTTGACATGTGTCCTTCATTCGTCTAGTTCATCGATCTGTAGCATTCATTCTTTATGAGTCGTTTTGTTTTGTCACATGGACTGGAATGTGGCTCCATTGTGTTTTTTTGAGGTGTTTCCTGCAAAGAAGTTTGAGCCACATGGTTACTCATATTAACATAACTTGTAAAATCATCTCAATCACTATATGTCTTAACCGAATCACGAGCTTGGAGAGTAATCGTTTCGTCACCTACATGAAGTACTAATTCACCCGTACCAACATCAATAATAGTTCTAACAGTTGATAAAAAAGGCTGACCTAGAATCAAAGGTACATCACTATCCTCTTCCATGTCTAAAACAACAAAATCAACTGGGAATATGAATTTATCAATTTTGACAAGAACATTTCGATAACACCCTTGGGAAATCTAATGGTTCTATCTGTTAATTGAATACTCATCCTAGTTTGTTTGGGTTTCCCAAGACCTAATTATTTAAACATTTTATAGGGTATGACATTAATACTAGCCCTTAAATCAGCCAAAGCATTATTAATATTCAAACTACCAATTAAAGAAGGAATAGTAAAACTCCTTGGATCTTTCAATTTGTTAGGTAGTTTATTTTGTAATATGGCCGAGAAAACTACATTTAGCTCCACATGCAACAAATCATCTAACTTTCTCTTGTTCGATAAAAGCTCCTTTAAAAATTTAACGGAATTTGGCATCTGCGAAAGAGCTTCAATAAATGGTAAGTTAATATGTAATTTCTTAAAAAGTTTAAGAAATTTACCAAATTGTTCATTCGTGTGGTCTTTTTTCATCACGTTAGGATATGATAATCGAGGTTTATATTCTTTACCAATCAGTTTTTTTTTATTCTAGCTTACCTCGAGCTTACCATTACTTACCATTCTTTCTTGTCTTAGTTCTGATTTAGATTCAACTAACCTTTTTTCATCTCAAATAGTAATTACATGAAGTTGCTCCCTTGGGTTAGTTTTGGTGTTGCTAGGCAAGCTACCTTGTGGTCGTTCTGAGATTAGCTTAGCAAGCTGACCTATTTGGTTCTCGAGCCCTTAAATCGATGCTTACTAATTTTTAAACTCTGATTTAGTGTTTTAAAAGTGGGTCTTTGATATTGAGATAAAATTCGTTAACATCTCCTTAAGATTTGACTTCTTCTCTTGTTGGTAAGGTTATTATTGGAAGCCCAGAGGGGGTTGTGCTCTTTGATTTCCTTGACCACCCCAAGAGAAATTTGGATGGTTCCTCCAACCTGCATTATAGGTGTTACTATTAGGTTGATTTGAGGTCTAGAATTATTACCCATATAGTTGATTTGTTCGTGTTCTATGCTAGGACCGTAGGGTAAATATTCTGAATTGTTCATTCTTCCTCCATTTGTATCGCACTGCATCACCGGATGTACTTATGTAGAAACACATAAACCATCAAATTTTTTATTTAAAAGTTCTACCTTATTCAATAACATGGTGACTACATCTAAGTTGAAAGCACTGGCTGCTTTCATCCACTTTGTCCTCATGACTTGCCATTGATAATTATTTAGTGTCATCTCTATAAACTCATAAGCCACTTCAGGTGTTTTATTGTTCAGAGTACCATTGGTTGCTGCACCGATTAACTGTCTAGTTGAGGGATTCAAACCGTTGTAGAATGTTTGAACCTGTAGCCATAAAGGTAACCCATAGTGAGGGCACTGTCTCAATAAGTCCTTATACCTCTCCCATGCATCATATAAGGTTTCTAAGTCAATCTGAACTAAGAAAGAGATATCATTCCTCAACTTGGCCGTCTTAGTCGATGGAAAGTACTTTAGTAGGAATTTTTCAGTCACTTGATCCCATGTGATAATGGAACCTCGAGGTAAAGAATTTAACCATTGTTTGGCTTTGTTCCTCAATGAGAAAGGGAACAACCGTAGGCGAATGGCATCATCAGAAACATCGTTTATCTTGAAAGTATCACGGACTTCCAGAAAATTAGCCAAATGAGTATTTGGATCTTCGTCTTACAAACCATCGAACTAAACAAATTGTTGTACCATCTGAATAGTGTTCGGCTTTAGTTCGAAATTATTTGTAGTAATAGTGGGTCTCACGATACTCGATTCAGCCCCAGTTAGAGTGGGCTTGGCATAATCGTACATAGTACGAGGAGCAGGATCTGGATTTCCAACAACTGCAGGAGGTAGCTGATTATTTTGATTTCCACCCATCTCCTCAGTAATAATAATTTCCTCTTGCTCATCTACTATACTCTGTTGACTCTGTCTTACTTCTCTACAATTTATGTGAGTTGTACTTTCAGTCTCACTGTCAAATAATAATGGTCTCGATGGGTTTCTTCTAGTCAAAAACTAAAGGAACCTGCCAGAAGCAAATAAAAGAAAAATTAGAAAACAAAAGTTAAACTAAAAAGAAAAATAAAATGCAATAAAAATAAATGGCTAAATTAATAAAAACCAAGTGTTCCTAAGATTTCAGTCCCCAGCAACAACGCCAAAAACTTGATGGTCACTAAACTAACTATAATTACGACAAAGGCAAGCGCACCTATCGAACAATAGTATAGCTATGGTGAGTAGGGAATATCGTATCCATGAAGACTAAAAGTACTAGTAATTGTCATTTTTCTATTATTTAGCCGATAAATTGGGGTGATTATTTTTAATCTAAATTTACTAATCTAATTTAACTACGATCGCAACAGAGAATGAAATAAGAAAATAATCAAAGACAACCAATGAGAAAAACAATACCCAGGAAAGAATCCACCTAGACTTCACCTATTATTCTGAATCTGCGTATTTGGAAAGCAGGGTGCGATATCGACACAGGCTGGCACATGAGAGTGTGGCCAGCCCGTGCGGAAATGTCCAGGCCTTGTGGATCCTAAAAATAGCTCTATTTATTTGATTTTGGCTCGTTTTTCCCTCCTTTTGCTCCCAAATACTCTCCTAGGTATAGAAACGTGAATTTAAAGGATTAAAAGCATCAAATTCACTAATTTACATAATTAATCATCCAAAAATGCATTAAGAATAGAATTAAAATATGTTACTTTTATGACTTATCACTTGTGCACGGAAACAAACAATTATGTATGCCTAGTGTTGATTACTTAGTGATAATAACATAATTTGAGAAAAGCAATTAAAATAACTAGATTATAATTATCACATTTAAAAAAATATCATTTTCAGAATAACTTGCTATAATTAGAATAAGAATGATGATCATTTATCATAATCAAAATGCAATTTATTCACAAATCAGAATAATGTATCATTTTCTGAATCAAGTTGATATAATATACATTTATTTATAGCCCTTATTAACTGGATGCAGAAACAAGTATTAATACATGGATTTAACCTCTAACACTTTACAATAAGCATCGAAGTGCTGATCAAGCATAAATGCATTGATCCCTCTAACACTCCACAAAATGTAATGCATTGAAGTGCCAGAATGAATTTCACCATAGTGGCAGAATGTGTCACACTTGGTTTTCACTTATGTCCTGACATTAAAGGAAAGTTAGGAGTTAATTGAATAGGATGGTACGTTGGCGGGCTTTACTGGAAATTTTGTGACTGATTAGTAAATAGTTAGGTTACAATTCTGGTTCAATTAAAATATAACCAGCTGGTTCCTTAGTAGGAGACACAATAATTATCGATGAGTGGTTAATTGGAGCTTTGATGACCATGCGGTAATGGTTGTATATATGAGGGAGAAGTCTTATTCAACAGACAAAATTTTCTCAATTGTGATTGTATTTTCTTCTCGTTTGCATCATCTCCTTCGACTGCTCCGAAAGAGAGAAAGATGAAGAAGTACTGTATGAGTCGGTGATTGTGAGTTTTGAGGTTAGGCAGTAGAGAATCAGAGGAATTGCTGCCAGGACGACGAAGGCTCTGGCATTTTGACAAGCTAAGCTGATGAGGACAAAAGAGTTAAGGTGAGTTTCTATACACTACCTTTGGGTGGTTGATAAAAATGTATTGCTTGAATATTTTGTGTTGTGTCTGTTCTGAGTTGTTTGAATCCATTGTTATGTATGATAATGGTGAATGAGTATGTTGTGAATGCATAACCCTATGTGAGTATATATGACATTTAAATAAATGGTGTACTGTATGATATGCAATAAGTACTTTGACTTGCGTGAAATGCATGATTATATTATATGCAGAGTACGGAGGAAATTACCTGGACGGTTAAAGATATGAATAATTGACATAATGGAGGAATGGGCAGATTGAGATAGGGATTCAATAGAGTTTGGACAGCATCGTGGAATGGTATCTACTAGCTCGCTAGAGCAACACCATGACGATGGTCTATCGACTCTATAAAGGGACACCGTAATGACAACTATCGGCTGGCCCTTTAGGGTGAAACCTCAAAAGAGGTTTACTAATTCTTCGAAATCTTAGGTGCATGACATCATAATGTGTAAGACCATAGCTAGGCTATGGGCACATATAAAGTCCACTAGGACAGTAAACATGAGATCATAATGTGTAAGACTATAGTTGGGCTATGGAAATATACGAAGTCTGTCAGGACAGTAAACATAAGATCATAATGTGTAAAACCATAGTTGGGCTATGGCAGCATATGAAGTTTGCCAAGAAAGTAAACATGGTATGTGTAAGACCATTATTGGGCTATGACAACAAAGGAAGTCCCCTAAGACGGTGTACTAGGGAGCCAACAGGGCACAAATAAGGGAACTCACTGTATGACTCGCGCAACGAGTAACATAACAGGACGATCATTGTGGATTTGAGAACGTGAGTAAACGAGATAGTAAGAGAACCCGTCAAATTACAAAAATAAGAAAAGCTAGTAGAACTGTATGTGAGTGTGGGTAAGCCTGTTAATAAGGGGATCTGCCAAATTGTGACGGCAAGAGAATTGGTACAAGTGGTCTTAATGCAATAGTGGCAATGGAAAGGATACCTTCGTCGAGGTATTTAAGTGTACGCCAGTATGAGTCGCTAGTATTTGGTGAGTAAACCAGTATTGGATACGATAGTGAGACGAATAAGTAGACTCTAGTCCGAAGGGTTTGCGGGTAAGAGGCAGCCCGAGAAAGGTAAGTCTGCCGAGAATTTTCTTTAGGAGAGAATCCGTCAAGACTTAACTAAAGAAAAGGAAGCCTATCAAGCCTATTCTAACATGGGGAGTCCGTGAGGGATTGTTCGTTGTGGGAAAATCCACCAAGAAAAATATGAGAAAGGGTAGCCTCTGAGAACTAATTGCCTTTTGGAATGTTTTAGTAGAATGTACTGAAAGGGGAAGATTTTATGGGACTATCCCATAGAGTGCAAGTCCGCAAGGTAAGGGGTGTTTCCCAATTAGCCAAATGTAGTATGCGAGACTGCAACTGAAGATGTTATGATTGGGTTTTCCTTAATGAAGGGTCCATGTAAGGTCGAAGTTAAAAGAAGATATTTTTTAGGGTAACACAGTAATCATCTATTGAGTTCAGTGTGGAGTGAATGGATCAGGGCAAGGATCCACCATTGAGGCGGTTACAAATGCAAGTCTGCTAGTAAAAGTCGACAATCTAAATGATTTCTATATGTGACTATATTTGGAAAAGTGCATCTATGTCTAGACCATGGATTAGGTCCGTCAAATGATTGACTTAGAGATTTCATGGCTTGGGATAAGCCAGCAAGTCGATGAAATTTCCTAAGATGCACAATGTGCTTATATTTCGTTCCCAGAAATATAGTACTTATATTCTTTGTTGTACAGAACTTCACTGAGTTCATTTGAACTTACAGTTGTTCTACCTTGGACGTAAGATCAAAATTATCAGTCATTTGAGAGGACCAAGCCAGACACCGCCAACATAACTTAATGGGCACAGTAGTCGTATAATTCGTATAGAAGGGCACCCTTAGAGGCTACGCCTTGGGGATTAATTTAAATATATCTGTATTTAAGTTTTAATTTAAGATTTGTAAAAACTGCTAGTTTCAATAATGTAACAAAATTGTTATAATTTATTTCTCGTATGATATGAGTTATAATGGAAGTAAAATTTGAGATTTGATAATGTTTAAGTACGCGAATAAATCATTTTAGAAACTGTGTTAAGTTAATCGGGTTAATTGTGACATTTAGTACCCGGGCACAGCAATCGAGTCAGGTATAGGTGTTACAGAATGAATTACACCGTAATACTAGAATGAATTACACCATATTGTTAGGATGCTTCCACCAATAGATATTTGAATCTTATGGCATGCCAATCATACCTTGACTATGTCTAGCATTGTTTAATAAGGCAATCTCATACTTTGTAATATTTACATATGTATAAATTACCATGTACTTCTCATCTAATAACTAAGTAACTAACAATTTTAATACCATAATGAATTCCATGAACATAAGCATACCTGTCAACTTACCAATTAAGCCAACATTTAACATGATACATTTTAACACAGTTTGTAATCATGTATCACTAGGAATTTAACAAGATTAGTTACTTAATTGAATTTAAGAAAGAAAGCAAAGTATGTTAGTACAAACCAAAATAGCTAGTCCTCGACGACTTTCGGCTTCCCTTTATCTCTCGACAATTTGGCTTCATCTATAGCTATGTCAATAAAGTAAAATACGAATACAAGATTAAAACCACAGATTCAACTAATCACACAGTCAATTTAAGCATGTTGTGCAGTTATTCAATTTAGTCCTTATAAACCCTTATTATTTAAAATGCTCGTATCTTTCGACATTCATTATCAAATTGAAATCTAACTTTGATTTTAACCACTAGGGATTTCGTCCTTTCATTCTATAGCTAAATTTTCTAATAGCTTTTAATCTATTCAATTTAATCCTTAATGTCAAAATTCTAACAACATTCAACTATTTTCCCTACTTTCTAACTTAGTCCTAACATAATCCAGGCTTATTAATCATAAATCTATCTCTACCTAACTTAATTTCATCAATATTCATTAATGATAGATTTTATTAAAACTTAATAATTATAAAATCTAACACATGGGCATGAATTGTTAAGCTTGGATTATCAAAATTCTAAAAAAACTATCAAAAGATACCTTTCTCACCTTAATCAATTGGAACCAAAATAAAAGTTGAAAACCTTCTTCTTCTACTTGGTTTGCTACGGTTGGAGAGAAGAGAATGAAAGATGATTTTTTTTTTTTCTCTTTCTCTCTTAATTTACTATCTATACTTATAATTAGGGAATTGTAATTATGTTTAATTAACTCATGAATGGTGATGATTTATGATTAATAAACTTATTGGAATGGAAAGGCTTAGATCATTCTCTCCCACTATCTTATATGAAATTAATGGTTAATTGGCCATTAGGCCCCTTAATAATTACTAACCAGGCCTTTATACATTCCCTAAATTAAAACTCAATAGTATTTGCACTTTTATAAATTACTCCTTATACTATTATAAAACAACTTAATTTAATTAATTACTATTCAATTCTATTTATTAATCCCACATTCAACTTACTAACTTTTCGATTTAAATTTTGAACGATTCGGTTTAAGAAATTTAACATTGAATCGGGTTTTTTAACACCGACAAAAATCAGTTCATTTCATTTTTCATCTACGTTTTGCGGATGATAGCTTTCTTTCTTTTCGAGCTACTGCTTCAAAAAGCCAAACTATTAAAAATATTCTTCATCAATATAAGGAAGCTTCAGGTTAGGCAATAAATTTCCATACGTAAGGCATCATGTTTAACTTGAATACGAAAGCTTATGATAAAACTTTGGTGATCTTTACAATGGGTGTTTATGCTCCTCTTAACCATGGTAAATATCTTGGTTTACCTTCTCTAATTGGTAGAAATAAGAAGCAAGTTTTCTCTTTTATCAGAGACCATTTGAGCAAGAGATCATATAGTTGGAAGAATAGATTGCTTTATAAAAGATATTGCTCAAGCTCTTCCCATCTTTTGTATGAGTGTGTTCTTCATTCCCTTAAACAGTTGTGACACTTTACAAAGATGATGAACTCTTCTTGGTGGGGCTTGGGGAATGATGATAAAAGTAAGATTCATTGGACCTCTTGAGATAAACTTTTTGTCTCTAAGAAATTTGGAGGGTTGAGTTTTCAAATTAAACCTACATTGTTTTAATTTGGCAATGCTAGGCAAGCAATCTACTAGGTTTATTAGTGAGTCGGATTCTCTTCTAAGCAGAGTTTTCGAAGCTAAAAATTTCCCATAATATGGATTTCTTGAGGCAAAAGGAAGAAATAATCCTTCTTATATTTGAAGGGGCATCTTTGCGGCTAAGCAACTCATATGTAGTGAATTTCATTGGAGAGAGTGGGATGGGGCAAACATTGAAGTTTTCAATGATCCATCGGCTTCATGATAATGAGGACTGTTTTTTTTTGTCTCTTTTACTCCTTTGGAGGGATTAGAACAATGAAAGGTCAAGGACCTCAAGAATGTGGAAGGAAGCTCGTGGGATACTAATTTTATTGATGGCATATTGGCTCCAGTTAATGCGAGTAGTCTATAGTGTTCCTATAAGCCTTCAGCAAGGATCGGACCAACTTGTATGGCATTTCAGTAACAACGTATTGTGTAGCATTAAATTGGGATATACACTAGCTCTTGACAGGTTTTATAATTTATCTTGTTAGTTTACTCAAGGTCCTTGGCAAAGAATGTGGTTATTGCCAAATGCCTCCTAAAGTTATTTGGAGTTGTTTACGAAATTTTATTCTTAAGAAGGTTCGGAGGGAAGAGAAAGGCATCAATATCTTGATTGCGTGTACTCAATGTGGGAGTCCGAAAACTCTAGACCATGTTTTACTGTCTTGCCTTAAGGCGTAAGAGACATGGCAATCAACAAGCTTTATCTTCTCGCTTAAATCGAGTAGTGAGATTATCCCTGCTATTTTGGAATAAATAGATACTAACGGGCATGGGAGAATCTTTTCAATGCTGTGGAGTTTGTGGTATCATCGTAACCTTTTCTGTTGGACAGCACAATATTCAACTATAGTCTTGCAGATAATTTCTTGCAGACCTGGAAGAAAGCTAAGAGAGTTTATAACACTGTACAAATTCAAGAGTCTAGTCCATACTCGACAATCTCTTACTGGAGGAAATCGAAACTAGGATGGTACAAGTGTAATGTTGATGTTGCGTGCTTTAAGGTTTAAAAGGCTACGACATATGCTACTGTGATCCGTGATTGGAGTGGTAAGGTTGTTAACTCTGTCTCTAGTCATAGGGGTATCTTGTTGACACAATGCCTTGTAGAGATATATATGTTTTCAAGGAGGTTCTTTCTTGGATGCATGGGTTAAGAGGGAAACTAATAAAGCGATTCATTGTTTAGCAAAATGCTTCTTTTCAAGTTTGGACTACTCCTCTAAATACTTTGCTACCTATTATTGCTTGTAATTAAATTTATTAAGTTTTTTTTCAAAATTAAATGAGAAATGATTTTGTTGATTTAAAACGTTTTAAGTCAAATTATGTTTAAATTTCTGATTTAAACTTTTGATTCAAAATTATGTTCATTATGATACTTAAACTTAGATTTTTTTTTTTTTATAAAAATGTGATAACCTAACATTCTAAATTGTATAAAATTATTACCTAAATATAATATATATAACATTATAGTGGTATGTCATATTATAACAAAATCTAAATTCAGGGACAAAATTAGATTTAATTACCAAATTCAAATCCCTAAAATCACACTATTACTAACCGTTGACTTCAACAATGGGCCAACTGTTACCGCCGCGTTTAAAGTTAGGATTTGGTTTGAATTAAAATGGAAAAAATATAAAAAGATTTGTGGCTGCTGGGATTCGAGCCCAGGTCTCCACGGCCACAACGTGGAATTCTTACCACTAAACTACAGCCACTAGTTGTCATTTTTCCGTAAGAAATAAATGTAACCAAAGTTAAGTGGTAGGTGAATGCTTGATTTATTTTTCAATGGATGTATATATTAAATCTAATGGTTAATATAATTAATTACTCTTAAAAGGTAATATTTAGTAGATTTAGCAATTAAAATATGTGCATCAAAGAAAAGTTCCTAATTTCATAATTTTAAAAGATAAGATGCAAGAAAAGAATTTGGTTTTATTTGCTTTAAAGGACTAAGAATACATACATTCTTAATCTATAGAAGAGAAAGTAAGGAATATCGGCATATATTTCTTTACATCTTTTACCAACCTATACTACAATCATAAATCTTAAATATGAACCATAAAATGATGAGATTGAAATTTTGTATCAATTAAACAATATTTTTTTTATAATTTTTAAAAATTATATATTAGATAAATTACACCAGTTGTCCCTAAATTTTGATTAAAATTATATTTTAACCACTTAATTTTCAAATGTTACATAATTGCCACTGAAGTTATCGAAATGTTACACTTTTGTCACTCATCCATTATGACGTGGCATGTTAATTTAAAAAGTTAATAACCAATTTAGCCCCTAAAATATCAATTTGATACTTTTAAAATTTTTCTTAATAATAATTCTAAAATATTTAAAGGATAAACTACTCAGATAGTAACCCAAGTTTTAATGCATTCCTATTTTGGTCATCGATTTTTTTGTTGTTGTTAATTTAGTCACTTCCATTAGATTAATTGTCATTTTTAGTCACTCTACCATTAAAATGCCTTGGTCATTGAACGAAATGTGGATGTTTGCAGTCTTTTGATTGGTATGATAACAAATTTAGCCCGTAACACTTTACACATTCTATCAAGTTGGTCCTAATTTTAGAAAAATTAAATAAATTTAACCCTTAATGTTTACACATTTTGTCAATTTAGTCCAAATTCAAAAATTTATAATTTCAGAAACTTGAATATATATATAAAATTTATTATAAAAAGACATAAAAATTATATATATATATATATATATATATATATAAAATTTAGTCCAATCTTCTAGGTATGGCTTATAATGGCTTTTCTGCCATGAAAATACTTCTAGAATCTAATTTCTCGAAGAAATTGGTGTATTTATGGATGATGAAAGCCAATTTGATAGGTGAAATCCCAGAAAATTTTAATAATCTTTTGATTTTAGAGCATTTGGATTTGTGGAGGAGTTCCAATTCCAAGTAATTTGTTTACTTCAAGAATCTAACTATGTATCTCTTCAAGATCATCCCTCAGGTAAAATGCCCAAAGCCATTGATGCTTTGAATTTGGTTGAAGTTATCTTTTTCAAAAAAATTATTTTTAAAGAGGTTGAAATGAAATTAATTTTGTGTGAGAGATAAAATATAATTTTTTTATTGTAATCTTAAAAAGATTAAATTATGATTTTATGAATTGTTTAAATTTTAACCCTCTAATGTCACCCCTGATAAAGTGACATGTCCTCCTATATTTAATAAAAGCTTGGAAGTCCTAAAGAAATTACATATGTACATATAATTTTGCTTTCAAGTGGAAGGGGACGTTTAAAGCACAAGTCTTTTGCTATTCTACCCCTGATTAAGTTGACATTTGTATGTATAATTTCATACGTTTGATTCTGTTTTTCCTTTTAAAAGAAGTAAAGTATATAAATATGTCTTTTCCATAGAAAAAACAGAATGATATCCTTCTCAACCAATGTATAAATTTTGAATCAGGGGACTTCGAAATCCCACATACCTTGCTTCTAATTAACCCACAAAACTTTCGTAGAAACGAGAGGGAAAGAGAGATATGGAGCTTCAACACTTCAGCCATAAACATCCACTTGTGTTCATTGAAAAGCAGAACCATGAAAGTGAGAAGGCTTATTGCTCGGGATGTGGGGAGCTGGTTTCAGGCTCAAGCTTCCGCTGTGTAGAGTGCAGATATTACCTAGACAAGTTGTGCGCTGAGGCTCCTTCGGAGATAAATCACCCCTTTCATTGCAACCACAGCCTTAAACTTCAAGTAAGTCCACCATTCAGAAATATTTGTGATTTTTGTGACAAAGGACTTGACAAGTTTGTTTATCATTGTTCTTGTGACCTTAACCTTCATATCAAATGTGCCTTGCTTTCTAAAAGCATTGCTGAAAAAGGCTTTGGAAAGCTTGACTATATTCCCCATAAAGAGGCACTGGTCTCTATTGAAAATTTTTCGGAAGAATTGAAGGGTGCCAAGTGTTTTGCATGTTGGCAGCGATTGTTAGATTTTGCATACCTTGATCTTGGCCATGGAATTTTCCTACACAAGAAATGTGTTGATTTGCCTACTGAAATCAACCATTTTCTCCATAGCCAGCATTCTCTAATTTTACAGTTCAATAGTAAGCCTCTCCCTTGTCAAATGTGTAAAAAAACCCAACTCAAGGGATTTGTTTATCGTTGTTCGCCTTGTGAGGTTGCCCTTCATATAACATGTGCCGAGCTACCAACTAAAATTAACCACCTTTGCCACCGTAACCATCCTCTCTTTCTAAAATTCGATCCAGAATCTCTTCCTTGCCAAATCTGTCAAAATACCCAAGATGAAGGGCTTGTTTATTGTTGTTCCATATGCAAGTTTAAGCTTCATGTTGATTGTGCATCCCCACCACCTATTATTAAAGGTGAAATCCATGAGCACCCATTCACCCTGTTCTGGAAGCAACTCCCATTCATTTGTGATGCATGTGGTACAACGGGGAATTGTGCTTCTTATACTTGTTATAAATGCAGTCTTACAATCCATGGAAATTGCATTTCATTACCACCCATTATCAAATTTCCACGACATCGTCATCCGCTTTCCCACACCTTCATCCTTGGGCAATATGAGATGAAAACATTGATATGTGAAGCTTGCCCTGAAAAGGTAAATGCACAGCATGGGGTTTATTGTTGTTCTGATTGCAATTACGTTGTTCATGCGGATTGTGCACAAGAATATAGTTGGTTCTCATTCGATGAGTTGGAAGACATGGATGAGGATCTTAACGAGAAGTCGGCCTTTGCTGTTATCAAAGTGTCTAAACTTGGAGAAGACATTGTAATAGCTTCAGAGATAAAGCATTTGAACCATCAGCATAACTTGGTTCTAAGCGATGATTATGAGGGTTATAAAGTTTGTGATGGTTGCATGTTATCCATCTCAACTTTATTTTACTATTGTTCACAATGTGAATTCTTTCTCCATAAATCATGTGCAGAAGCACCTAAAAAGAAATACCTTTGGTTTCACCGTCACCAAAGTCCCCTTACCTTGACTTCAAATCACATTTTTAGGTGTCCACGATGCTTCTATTGGTTCAATGCTAGTTTTGCCTACAAATGCAATATTTGTGAGAGTTATAGATGCCTTGCATGTGCTCTAACTTCTGATACTCCCACATTTCAAGGGCACAAACACCGCCTTTACCGTTATGACAAATATGAAGGGCAATGCAATGGATGTGGAGATCAGTTACATGGAGCATATGTATGCAAAGAGTGCAAATTTGCTGTGCATAATAGGTGCCTTAGGCTTCCCAGCAAGATTCTACACGAGTATGATGAACATCCTCTCATACTCACCTATCATGAGGATAATCTTTATTCAGAGTACACTTACTGTGACATTTGTGAAGAAACTAGAAATCCAAACCATTGGTTTTACCATTGTGCAATTTGTAGCACTTCAGCTCATCGTGAATGTGTTGTGAAAAGGCATTCATATATGAAGCTCGGGGGTTCCTATAGAATGAGGAGCCATCCACACCAACTCACTTTCACCAAGAAGATCTCTGCATGTCATGTCTGTCATCAACCTTGCCTAGATCTATCTCTTGAGTGCTTAAAGAGTGGGTGTGACTACATTGTTCATCTGGAATGTATAACATGGCAGATTTTTAATTATTCTTTTATACAACGGGAAGATGAAGGAACTTCATGATCTGTTGCCCTCAGAACTCCTACCTTGGTTGGTTGCAGAGCACTTCACATTACAGTTTACAAGTGTTGGCTTTCTTGTTTGGTTATTGAAGTCCATATATGGATTTGTGTGTTCTTCTAATGTTTCCTTGCAAATAATTTGTGAATTGTGTGTTCTTCTAAGTATCTTTTTATGGTTATTTATTTTTCTGATCAAGCAATTGAAATGTTATATCCTTGAACAATGTCTTATTATTTTATTGTGTTTCCAACACAAATATTTCATCGGATTTTTTTTCAAAATATTTTTTTTTTTGAAGAGATTTTAATCTCAATAATCAAATTATATGTCGAACTCTTTAAAAATAATATTCCTACGCTTAAACACTAAATAAATATATACTATTAGGAATAAGATCGATTCCATTTAAAATTATAAATAAATAGCAGTATTAGGAGTAGGATTAACCCCATTTAAAATTGGGTGACAGGCGAAACTCTTTGGAAAAATAAAAAGAGATTAAATCCAATTAAAAATAATAGAAATAAATAGAAATTAAAATTATAGTAAAATAAACTAAAATCAAATAAACCGATGTGACAATATTCTAGATTCAGGCTCGATTTTGGTTCTGATTTTGAACCGTCCTTAATAGCAAGTCTTCTCCTTCAACCGGTAAATCGGTTATAGTGATTAAAGATGTTTCAAACTACCAACCCTTTCATATATAAATTAATTGTAGAAACACCCAACAACTAACCCTTACAGAACGAACATCCACAAAACAAGCGTTCACAATTTAGCTCTTTGATGGTCTTGTGAACTAGAAGGGCACAACTCGAACTAACAGCCTCAACCACGTGAATTGTTTAAATCCGAGTGTTATTTAACCAACCACTTAATTGGACACATTGGTGTGTTCCTTGATAGATCGAATACGACAAACAATAGTAACAGTTCTTCCAACTGTAAGTCGTACAACATCAAATCAACGAATCTTTTTTTACTTGATGTCAAGATGACTTTTTGAGAGAGTAATATTTATCCTCTTAATCGGAAAAATAACAAATACCAAAATAAAACATTTTACATACAGTTTGAGTCCCACAATTTCGAAAACTGGATAAAAAACCGATCTAGAACAAGATCAAATGACTTCATAAAATTGAATAACAATAAAAAGGAAATATGTAAAAAAGAAATTTTATTCAAAAAAAATAAAAATAAACGTAACAATGGGTATTTTTTCGGGTGGCTGTACGCCTCCCCTAATTTTATCTGACTATATAAAACCTAAAAGGGTAAAGGGGTTGGTTGTGCGCCGCCCCCTCTTCTCAAACCTAATTTATATATATAAATTAAAACTAAAAGGGATTTTGGCGGCTATAGTAAAAATATAGGTCTAAAAAGTAGGCTAGGGTAAAAATTAAGGTCTATTTAAAAAATAGGCCTGGCCGAGGGTAATATATTTTTTGCCCGGGCTTAACTTGACTCAAATTTACTAAAGGACAAAAAATTATTATTTTTTTATTTTCTTTAATATTATTTTCTTGTTGTTTTCTCCTTTTTTTGCTACTATTTTAATATTATGTTGCTACTATTTTATTGTTATTATTTGGATATTGTATAAAACTTATTTTATTGTTAATTTTGTTATTATTTTAGTGGCATTTGTTAATTTTGTTATTATTTTAAAGGCATTTACTTGTTAAGTTACATCTATGTTAGTGTTATTTAAGTATACATATTTTTTAAAATTTGTTTTGAATTTTTTGAAAAACATTTATTTTGATGTTTTTAATATTTTTGATGTATTATATATATATTTAAAAATTATATAAAAATAATATAAAAAATTAATACGGGCCGAACCCGGGTTTTAACATTTTTATCCTGGTTAGACTTGGGCAAAATTTTAGACCCATTTTTTGGGCTAGACTTGGTCCTACCAAACGAGCCTAAATGTTTAGTTGAGCTCGGCCCGGTCCATAAACACCTCTAAAATAATAATCACTATTTAAAATAATAATAATAACTTATAAAAAGTTTTAATAGAAATAATAGTAAAATAGTCCTAATCAAATTGAATTCTTGTGTTAAATATTTTGTGTAATTTACATATTCACTCGTTTTCAAACACGTTAAACAATAATTATATCTACATAGAAAATGAACGAATAAATACCAAATTAAGTAAAATTCATATTCAAAACTAATTAAAAAAAAATAAATGTATGTGGATTAAGTGTCTTATCAATGTACATCATTAGTTATTTTCATGCTTAAAATTCAATTTAATATACATTTTCCTTGTATTTTTTAAAGTAGCCTTACATAGATGAATAATTTCTAAAATATCAAATTTGATATTTAGTTGACTCGTGAAACCAACACAATCACTAACTCGGTCAAGAGTTTTAAGTATGGTTTAGATATATGTATATTATATTAAGGGATAAATCTCAAAACTAGACATAAACTTTAATCTAATGTGTAATTTGATACATGAAGTTTGATTTAGTGTAATTATATACATGAAACTTTGATTGTGATTCAGATGTACACATTTAAAAAAATCACTTTATTTTTATATTAGATAAATATCATAATTTATGTAATATATAATAAAATGATTATATAATAATAACTGTGTACATAATTTGTGAAAAATGAATCAAATGAAAATCTCATGTATAAGTGCACATTTGTTCAACGTTTATTTTAAGATTTATTCACATATGTTAACTTATAGTTTTTCCTAATTTTTATCTATTTGCTTAAGATATTATTATTGCTGAGTGAATTGAATTTTAGAAATAAAACAATTTTCTCATTATCATACGAGAAAATGACATGTGAACAAGCAAAAGGTGCATATACAAACAACTACCATTAAATTAAATGTGCAAGTATAAACAATAAAGAAAGACTATTAAATTATAATATGAATAGTGGGGAATGAATTCACATGATTTGAATCCGTATTAAATAAGTGTCTCACAAGAATTAAAATTATTACTTCACATAAATCAAAATAAATTATCATATTTTTTATACAATAACAATCAAATTATCATCATGTTAATCTATTTAACCCCAATATATATTAAATTTTATTTTTTAATTCTAATATTTATGACCATAACAACAACCCCGATCACTATAACCGATTCGGTTATAGTAATTCTAATATTCTTTAATTCTATGAAATAATGTAAAATGTTTTAAATAATAAGGATGAAAATGTAAAATAAAGTAAATCGTAGTATAAAATTAATATATATTCAACAATCTAATTATATTCAGCAATTAATTTAATTAGCATATTATATAAATTTGATAATTTAAATTCAATACTTAATTTTTTAACACTTAAATTTTAGCACTTAGTCTTTTTGTTTATTAAACAACACCCAGGAAAAGAACAAAAAGGTTGTTTTTTTAAGATTTATGCTTAGAATCGAAGATTTAAGGCAATGGGTGCATCTTGTTTCTACTGAAACTGGTATGTATCAATACCAGTCTGTTTCAATGTATCATTTTGGATTTATTAATATATGTATATGAAAATATATACAAGTATTAAAAAATAGATTAAATAAATTTCAAATATAAAATATTCATCAATTATACAAATTACTTATCAATAAACTTCACAAATAAAAATTCACCATTCAACAAATTCAAAATAAACAAGGAAATCATCTCATATAAAAACAATAAGATTGTCCACAACAAAATCATTTCATACTAAACATATACGATGAAAATTCCATACAAGTATGCACATAAAATTGTGTTCATGAAGCTTTTAAGCTTTTTGTCTCTTTTTTTTCATAAAAACATACACATAAATTTGTTTTCATGAAAAATCATCAATAAAGGTGATAAAATAATTTTTCTATTATTATATGGAACATCAAAAGGCCCACATATATTAGTGTGTATTATCTCTAGAAGTTGGATATTTTCTTGTGGCATCTTTCTTAATATGTTCGATTCGCTTTCTTTTAATGTAATACACACATACACTAAGGTCGATAAAATTTGCATTTAGTAGAATTTCATTCTTTACTGATCTTTCTAGCCTTTCTTTGGATACATGACCCGATCGTTTATGCCAAAAGTAAGCAAAATTTTCATTTGACATACTACTCTTAATTCCAACATTGGAATGATCAATGAGTAAGAATACTGCAAAAACATTATCAAGTTTCAATTTATATAAATCACCAAAAAGGTTTCAAGAACCTAGAACAATATTATTCTTAAATAAACTGAAACAACCATATCCGAGCTTAACATTAAATCTCAGAAGCATCAATTTTGAAATAGATATAAGGTTCCTAAAAACTGAAGGTATATAAAGAGTTTGAAATATGTCTAAATGATAAATCCCTATGTCTTCTATCGCAGCCTTCATATGGTTCCCCATATATAGGAAATCTTTAGTTATGTTTGTGGTTTGGGTCAAAATGAATCCCTGCATCATGTTGGATACAAGAGTAGTACTACCAAAATCAAACCCCCAAGTATCATTAGGAACTTTAATTAAGTTTGATTCGAAATATACAGAAGTATAAAAATTACCTTTCTTTTCAAATCAAGTTTTATGATTTTAGCAATCATTTTTATAGGGTCCTACTTTCTTACAAAAGTGACACTTATCTATCATCCATTCCTTTTTATCACCATTAGAGACATTGACAAGCGTGTTTTTCTTCTTGAATTTGTTGGTTTTGCCTTAAGTCCTTTTTCAACTCTTTGACCCACAAGGTTAATGGAATTACTTCCTTGACTCTTTAATCTTACTTCCTCCTGAACGAGCTTACTAGCCAATTTCATTAACATCTCGCTTATTTTTAATAGTGTTATAGTTAATTTGAAGTAATTCATAATTTGAAGGTAGGGAGTTCAATATGAACTGCACTAAAAAGGATTCATGCTTTCAATTTGTAGAATTGCAGTATTAATGTTGTTAGCATAGTCAATAGCAAAAAGATAAGGCTCAATCTATTTGATCATTCTCATTGTTTAATTGTACAACATCTCTTCCTCGTAGCTTGAGTCAATAATAGAAGCAGGTTTATCTTTTAGTAGTTTCAAGTCAAAATCTAAAACACCTAAATGGAACTTGACTTTTTCACTCCATTTAGAAAATTTTAACTCATTCAATAAAGTAACATATGAAGCTTGTGAATGAAGAAAAATAGGTTTAAAATAATACATAAAAGCAAAACAATTCATAAATGCTCAAAATATATTTACTTTATGAATCCAGATATGCAAAATAATACTTTGACTTTTAATGGTACGAATGATTTAAGAGGGGTTACATGCTCATGACATGGTCTTCAAAAATCCCTCAATTCCACAAAAAAAAAATTGACAGTATCAAAGGAAATCCTTGATCAAAAATTGTGCTTTGAGCTATATTTAACGAATGGATATTGAAGAAGAAAATAAGAGTTTTCAAGGGGTTATCTATAAAATAGTAGCAAAGGTTATGGTTGCTAGATTATCCAGGCACATGGAGGAGATTTTTGGTAAGAATCAATTTGATTTTATTTAAGGGTATCAAATCTTTAACTACTCGGTTATAGCTAATGAAGTTAGACTCTAGGAAGAGAAGCATCTTCTCGGGATTGATCTTTAAGGTAAATTTTCAGAAGGCATACGATCATATAGATTGGTCCTTCCTTGATTTTCTTATGAGGAAAATGGTATTTGGGATTTGTTGGTAGGCTTGGATTTAGGCTTTAGTCTCCATTGCGCCAATTTCAATTTTAGTGAACGATTCCCCAACAAATTGATTCTTTATCAAGCGAGGTCTCCACTAAGGATTCTCCCTATCTTTGTTTCTTTTTAACATCATTGTTAAGGCGCTCAACCAAGTATTGTGCAAGGCTGGAGACATTGGGTTGATTGATAGGGTAAGGATGAGTCATAATTGCAACAGTGTAAGGATGTTTCAAAGCAATGAAGTGACCATATTTGGTCATTCTGTCCACTATCACTAGAATGGTGGTCTTGCCTTTGGACAAGGGTACACCATCTATAAAATTCATGCTGATGACAACCCATGCCTTATTAAGAATGGGCAATAGCTGTAGTAAGTCATGATAAGCAGTATTGTCACTTTTTCACTTTTGACACTCTCTCACACATGTTTTGACATCTTTAAAGAGACTATTCCAATAGACAAATCATGTTATTCTTTATCTAGCAGTATGTATTCCTGAATAGCTACCAGTTGCCTCTCTATGAAAAAGATTAAAGATGGCCTTTCTCAGTTCCAACTGGTTTCCCACGACTATTTTTCCCTTCTTTCTAAGAACTCTCATCCCAAGAGTAGTTAGAATGTGAGTGAAATTAGTTTGATAAATCCTTACACAATTGCTGTAATCTAGCATCTATGATTTTTTCCTCATAATTCAAACCAAGATAAGGTACTAGTATCTACACACTGAAAAACTGGCTTTCACCATCACAATGCCTCTTAAATAGAGCATCAGCAACAGTGTTTTGAGATCCATTTCAATAAACAATAGAGTAGTCATATGCCAATATCTCGGCTACCCACTTCTGCTAAAAAGGAGTGATTGCTTGTTGTTCTGAGAGAAACTTCAAACTCCGATGATCTCTCTTATTCATAAAGTGTCTTCCCACTAAGTGTAGATGCCACATCTTATCTGTTAGGAGAACTACTAGCATTTCCTTATCATAAATAGATAGGGACTGGTGTTTTATGCCCAAAGCCTTGCTGAAAAAGGCTACTGGCTTCCCTTGTTGCTGTAGTACTGCCCCAACTCCCAAGCCACTAGCATCAGTCTCCACACAGAAAGTTTTTCAAAAATCAGGTAAAGTCGATACTGGTGCCTGAAAAATAGCCTCATTGAGTTGTTGGAAGGCCCATTGCACCACATCACTCCACTACTAGACAACATTTTTCTTTAATAAGTTAATGAGTGGCTTAGCTAAAACTCCATACCCCTTTATGAACCTCCCATAATATCTTGACAACCCTAAAAACCCTCTCAACTCCTTGATAGATTGTGATGTAGGCTAGGTAAAAACTGCTTTCACCTTTGTAGAATCTATACTAATTGTGCCATCAGAAATAATATGGCTTAAATACTCAACTTAGCTGGTACCAAAATTGTATTTTCTTCTTTTAAAAAATAATTAGTTGTTTCTTAATAACCGCAACACTTCCCTTAAATGCTTCAAGTGAACTAACCAATCCCTTGAGTACACTAATATGTCATAAAAAAAATCAAGACTTATTTTATAAGTAGTGTATTAAAAACAACATTTACTAAAGATTGAAAACTTAGTGCTGTATTTGTTAACCCAAAGGGCATTACCATAAATTCACAATGCCCTTTATGAGTCCTAAAAGTTGTTTTGTGTGTGTCTTTGTCCCACATTTGAATTTGATGGTAACCTGATCTTAAATACAGTTATGAAAAAATGGTTGCGTAGCCTAATTCATCCAGAAGCTCCTCAATCACAGGTATGGAAAACTTACTTTTGATAGAGAGTTGGTTGAGCTGTCTATAGTCAATGCACAACCTCCAACTGCCATATTTCTTTTTCACCATGAATACAGGTGAAGCAAAACGACTATTGCTATCCCAAATCACCCCAAATTGCTTCATTTATTGGATAAGTTTCTCTATTTAAACTTTCTAGACCATTGGATATTTTTAAGGCCTCACCTTCACAACCTTGCTCTCATCCACTAATGGGATCATGTGGTCTTGAAGTCATTTAGGTGGTAGTCCAGTAGATACTTGGAACACATCTTCAAATTCTACCAGGAGTGCTTGCATATTTGGCTACATCTGATAATCTAACATAGTTAGGGATGTGTATTGGCAAGTTGTCAGTAACATTTGGACAGCTGACTGTTTGGCATCAGGTGCACGCTCCCTGGAATAATACTTTAAAGATTGTGATGTTGCCTTAACTACTTGAACTGTATATTCAAAAAGGGAAAATTTCATATGATGAAACCAAGAGACAACAACCATTGAATTTCAAACACAAGGTCACAACTTTTGACTAGCAATACCAAAAAATTAGTAAGGAACCAGGAGCCTTGTACCTTCCATTGGACAGACCGACAAACGCCTCGAGTAGAAAGTCTGACCCCATTTGCCAGCATCACATTTAATGAAGTGGCCTTCTCAACTAGTAGATTTAGCTTCATTACCAGTTTGGTATTTAGGAAGTTATGTATACTTTCAGATTCCACTAAAATAATCACCTCTACTTAGTTGATACGAGCTGAAATCCTCATAGTATTATGCCATTGAAAACTATTTAAAGCATGTAATAACAGTACTGGTGGATTGATCTCACGTTCCTGGTCCACTGGCTTCACTTGTTCATTGCAGTCTAGGAACTCCTTTAAAGTTAGACTCTTATATTCACCCTCTTGCTCAAGATTAGATTCTATCAAGAGCCGATACAGTTGAGACTTAACACATTTATGCCTTGGTATGTATTTAGTAGCATGCCAAAAGCAAAGACCCCTTTTCCTTCTTTCATCCATTTCAGCTTAGGACAAAGACTTAACAGGAGTCTTTTGCTGCACACTGTTATTGGTATGCCCTATGTTGGTGCTGCACACTGTTATTGGTATGCCCTATGTTGGTGAGCTACTAGAGGTCTACAGATACTTAGATCCAGGCAAAATTGACTTAAATTGACCCACTCCACCCCCTGTAGTGAAACTTATCTTTGAATGTCCCGACTAGATACTTTCTACCTATCTAGCCAACAAGTAACCATCTACTAGAGTTTAAGGTTTAAATAGCCTCAAGTACTAGCCTACTTTAGGCTTTAAGTTACTAATGAAAACACTTAAAGCATGCACGTCAGGTAAATAGATCTGGTTTAGTATACTTACAACACGGTCATAGTATTGATCAACAGAACCTAATTACTTGAGTGGGACCAACTATGACATTGGGTCTAGGTATGTATCAGACCCAAAGCGTTCCTTTAACCCCTTGGCATAGACCTTCCAAGATAGTTTAGGTAACCCTCCCTACCTTTGCACAAAGAAGTAGTGCCAATCTAGTGCCTTACCATCCAAATGCAGTATGACCACTCTAGCTTTGGCTTGCTCACTCACTCCTTCAACTTCAAAAAATTGGTCTAACGTTACCCACCAACCCCTGAAGTCTGTCCTGTCAAAACGAAGACATTCTAGTCTGTAATTTTTTCTAATCATGTCTATGAAGGTAACATGAATTGGTGTCCCGATGTTCTATGGACCTGGAAGAGGTGACATAGTGAGATGCTCCATTGAAGGAATTCTAGATGGAGGACTCCTCAAGATACCCTTGCCCTTGTCCAGACTTGCTCCAACAACCGTTGAAGAAGAGTTTTGACCAAAATACTATTCGAATAGAGAACGAAGTTCTATACAGATCTCACCTTTGACAGTCTCACAAAAATCTTTAAGATACGAGTTAATATTAGAGTCTATCTCCACATGCAATTGAGACAGTTCTTGCTGCAACATGCTCATTTCTTTTTGTAACATGGTAGTCACCCTATTGTTGGCTATGAGAATCGAGAGGCTCTGATACCTTTTGTAACACCCCAAAATTTTGAGGATTTAATTGTAAGACTCAGTAATAATTAATCTTTGTATCTATGGTTCTGTGTTCTGCTATTGTGTTTAAGGTCTGGAGTTCAAGCTGCATCGTTAAAAGTTTTGTTATTTTTAAAACAACCCTTATCCATGCTGAATTATTGAAGGTTGGGGGAAGACTTTTGGCCATTTCTTCTCCATTTTAGAAGCTCAATTGGTTGGTATTCTTTTATTCTTTTAGCATAAAATTGGTATTTTTGAAGCATTAAGATCTTGAATTAATTTACCCATGTTGAAATTTTTTTAATTTAGTGAAGTTTGGGGAAGTTGCCATTGAAGGGAACTTGAGTTCTTAGTGTTATTATGTTAGATATTAAGTTTGGTAGATAAATAGGAATAATTGTTAAATGATTTTTGATGATACTAAGGTTTAGGGATTAAATTATGAGAATGATAAATTCAAGGGTTAAATTGTGAATTAATTGAAAGTATGAGTTGTTTTGGGCCTTGTGGAAAAATTGGTTAAAATGGGATTTCTTGATTTTAATTAAATAATATGATTTATAATTGAGGATTTAATTTTATTGAGAGTAAATGTTGAGTGCAAATAAGTAAAAATGTAATTAAATGGTAGAATGGTTTAAATTTGAACTTGATATGGTGTTTGAATTAGTTAATAAATTAATTTATAATGTTTTAATCATGAAACTAGTAGATCGATTGTAAATCGCGTAATAATTGTTTTCAGTTTTAGGTAAGTTAGTAGTCCTCGAACTCGAACTTTATAACTCGAACTTCTTGATGTCTTAATATATCCTTAATGTATTTGTTAATTCAATTGAATGGAGGTTTATGGAATGTGGCATTATGGAATAAATTAATGTATGATTAGTAGATAATTGGAGAGGAAGTGTTATTAAATTATGTAATGTGATATTGAGTTATGAAAAGAAAAATTATGGACTTGCAAATAAGTAATTGATATCATCGATTATGGGTGCAACTTTTGCTAGTTTATCTAATTAATGTTGGGCACACAGTCATCGATTTATTCGACTAGCGTTGGGAGCAAATATCGTTGGTTTATCCAACTAGAGCTGGGCCCACTAATTTTTCGTCGATTTATCTGGCTAGCACTGGGCGCAACTTCCATCAATTTATCTGACTAGTGATAGGCACACATTTGACGGTTTATCCGACTAGCGCTGGGCGCAAACTCTTTCGCGAATTATCCGCTAGGCACCGGGTGTCGTGTATTAACTAGACTATACAGTAATGTTTTATGAATCATCTAAGAAGAATGGTTATAAGTATTACTAAAGAAGATTATATTTAATTATGCATAAACAATTATTCATTAGAAGATATGATATATTCTTGAGTTAGATTATTAAAGTTGTGAAATAAATTCAAATGCTTTAGATATACTTGTGGTTATTCAAATAAGTGAAGTTTGCTTAATGTGGATTGGCTTGTACCATAATATAAGTAAATTGTTGATTGATCTATGCAACGCTATTTATATAGCAACTGATGTGAATTGAGATCTATGTTCAAACCAACTAAATGTGAATACTTGTGAAAATTGAGTATAGCATGAAATAATGTGATAAAATGCATGAAATTGAAATGGTGATATCTTGTAATTGTATGTTTAGATCATATCATGTCTTAAAATTTTCGGATTATAAAAATATCACTAAGTTTTACTCAGCGTGCGATTTTGTTTTCCGTGTGCAGGTTAGGTATTCTCTTGTTATCGCCGACTCAACATCCAACAACAATCCCGATCTCAAGTGTAGTGATGTTTAATTTTGTAATGGCATGTACCTAGGATATCTTTGGTTGTTAGTTGTTTTATAAATGTGATGTAAATTGAGTTATAAGTATATGTTTATGTTTGAAGCTAAATGTTAGTATGTGTTTTGACCAAAGGCTTGATATGTGTAAAGACCCGTTTTCAGTAAAATCAAAACAGTGGTTTCGAGACCATAAATTCGAGGTCAAAAAATTTATTTTAATATTATTTTTGTGATCTACAGCATGATAGTATTATAGTATAAAAATTTCGTTTAGAAATTTTAACTTTTACATGTTCAATTTGATGAAAAGGACTAAATCGCGTAAAGTGCGAAAGTTATGTTCTATTAGCTAAATGTATTAAATAGCTATAGAAATTTAAAGTGGAGGTCCTTATATGGTAATTATACCATTAATTGAGTTAGTGGATGTGCATGGCTTGGCAATTATGAAAATTTTAAAGTTAGGTAAGGGAAATTTTGTAATTTAGTAATAAAAGTTAAATTAGATAAAATAAAACAAAATGGTCATCTTCTTGTTTCATTTTTCAATTAAAAATTTCAGCAAGAAAGAGCCAAGGAAGCATAAAATTTTAGAAAAATAAATCCCTTGCATGTAAGTGAAATTTTGTCCCGTTTTTAATGATTTTTATGTTTTAAGGATCATTGCAGCTTAATCTAGCTATCCTGGGGGCTAATTTGCAAAATGGTTGAATGTATAGGGTTTTACCATGAGTGTATTTTAGTTGTTTGTGAATTTTAATGGAAGAAAATGAATCCTTATTGTTAGTTAAACAACTTTTGTTAAGTGATTTTTGATGAAATTGTCAATTAGGGGTTAAATTGAGAAATGTGTTAAATTGTATGGTCAATATGTGAAATTGTGAAATTTATTGGCTGCTATAAGCATGTATAGAATTCAGCTAGGCTTAGGTGTGGATGAAATTGCATGAATTTCATTTTACGAGCCTAGCGACTAAATCATAAAGAAGTTAAAAGTATAGGGGCAAAATGATAATTTTTCCAAAACATGATTTTTGGATTGAATTGAATAGAATGAGGTTTAAATTAGTTGAATTTGATTATATAGATCAAGAAAAGCAACGTACAGAATTAGATCGGAGAAAAGATAAAGCGTTGGAGTAATCGATCGATTTTCTCCTACAAATTCGAGGTAAGTTCGTATGTTTAATAAACATTAAATTATATTTGATTTAAATGTTTTATTATTATATTCTTGATGATACGACTCCACGGAAATATTCGACGAGGTTTCGGCGACTTATGGATCCCAGTTGAACCTTAGGAATAGATAGGATACAAATGACATGTCATTAGGGGTTACTATGTTTTAGGTGCTGGTCTCGTACGTCCTACCGGTGGCTAAGTTTCTGGCATGTGTTGCGGTTACTTTACAGCTTATGTGAAGAACACCGTGTAGCTACGTCTTGACTGACAGCTTGTGTGAGCCGATCCTGTTATGGCTCGAGAGAGAGCATTGATATGAGATATGAGATCGTAGTGGTTTCGACCACGTGTTGGAACATAGTGTGTGAGATACTTGCATATCCGATATTATTCCAAGTGGTTCAATGGGCACAGTGTTGTTATAAGGATTATACGAGTTCGATACGAACTAGTACAGGTATTTTATGTGAAATACAGAAAGTGGTATATATTGACATATGAATTCATGGCTAACATGGTTAATGATTGTGTTAGGCTTTTGGGCCAAATTGAGTTGTATTATGTCTAAATTTTACTTACCTAAATTATGGTTGATTGGTATGTTGTATTTTTAGTTATATGAACTTACTAAGCTTAATTGCTTACTCTGTTTTATTTTTTTTCGTGTTCTCTGTTTTTTTTTTTCGTGTTTTATAGTGGTTCGGAAGCTCGTTCGGATTGAAAGTTGTCGGAAATTGCATCACACTATCAATCGTCTATTTTGGTACTTTTGGGTTGTAACACCCCTAACCCGTATCCGTCGACAAATTAAGGTTACGAGGCTTTACCGAACAAAACACAACTCAATACAGACGTTCAGAAAAATTCAAAAATTTAACATTTATGTTAAGCTTAGTCAAATTTTAAGTAAGTATAATTATAAATTCTACTTTAACCTTTTAAAACAAAACATAACATTTTAGTTCAGTTAAACCATAAGAAAAATAAGCTATTTTCGTATAGCTATTAATTATATATATACAGTACATTAAAGTACGACTTCCAAAATATTATCTAGCCTATACATGCCATAAGTTAAAATTTAAACATTTCAATATCGAGACAGTAGATAGAGTGATGATCTTTGCTGACGATCCCCGAGTCTGCAGCTTGGTTTTTATCTATAAAACAAATGGACGAAAACAATCAAAGTAAGCTTTTATAGCTTAGTAAGTTTATAGCATATCTAAAATACATATAAAAAAAATCATATAATTCCTTAAGTAAATTTATTAAGATCACAAATATCAAATATCATTACTTTCCACACATTGCTATCTTAAGTCATTTTGTTTATATCGAAAAAGAATGTATATTTAACTAATACATATAAACAAACATATGTATATACATTATATGCATATAATCAAGTTACAAACATAATCATTAATTGCATATACTGATTGCTAGTATACTTATCGTTTGCACTTCATCGAATGCATATATATGATCTTTCAATTACATATGTCAAAAGCATATATTTATACTTATCAACTACATGTGCTAAATGCACATCTATACTTATAATCCACATATGCCGAATGCATATATATATATATATATATATATATATATATATATATCCAACAATTTCATAACAACCAATATATGTGCTTACTCACTAAACACAAAAATCCAAACGTTTATATGCTCATCAAATACATATAAACAATTGTTCATATATTCATCCATTACATATAACCAAAATCATATATATATATTTATCCAATGCATATAATCACTTAATTATTTAACAGATTCACCGACACTTATCCTGTTAGGCTTATAGCCTGATTCAGATCACCGGCACTTAGCCTGCTAGGTTTATAACCTGATTCAGATCACCGGTACTTAGCCTGCTAGGTTTATAACCTGATTCAGATCACATAAGATATAATTCATTTTCGAGCTATATATGTATACAAATAACCTGATTCAGATCACATAAGATATAATTCATTTTCGAGCTATATATGTATACAAAATCCTGCATAAAGATTCTGCTTAAAATTCATAACTCATTTTCTTTGATACACATGAATATATATAATAAGCTCGATCATCAATTCCAAATTACTAATTCAATGATTCAACCGAATACATATATATATATATATATATATATATATATACACTATAGATTTCTAATATTACTATCATAATATTCAACTTATTTTATACTTGAATAATATACATTTAACATTCTAACATATTAATAATAAATTAGGATAACAATTTCATACTTTCGATTCAATGCAAATCTTATACATATATACATACATATTTGACTTCCTATGTACATATATAACTCCAAACCTAACTTCGATACAAGAGATTATACCTATACAGATATATATAAACATATTCGAATTTATAATATATATAAATAAATTCTTACTTAATTTCAAAGCAAAATCTTATATATTTACACATGTATACTAATTTGAATCTAACAAATATATATATATATATATATATATATATTTCTATACTTATTTTCGAAACAAGAACTTGTACCTTTATACATTATACACATACATATCCGAAATTAACACACATATATATATAAATATAATTTCATACTCAATTTCAAAACAAGAACTTATACATATATATATAACATATCTAAATTCAATACTCAACACATATATGTATATCTGCATGCTCATTCGAATCTATATATACAATTATAACATACATATACCACAAATCAAATCCAAAAGTTTATAAATAAATATACTTATATAATCATTCGAACCTTATAAATATATACATATGCTTTATACATATCTTTGATTAATCTAATAATATATACATATATATACTTATATAC
Organism: Gossypium turneri; assembly: GCA_008044935.1. Classification (NCBI taxonomy): domain Eukaryota; kingdom Viridiplantae; phylum Streptophyta; class Magnoliopsida; order Malvales; family Malvaceae; genus Gossypium; species Gossypium turneri. Next base: position 5,890,776 of record CP032576.1, read on the forward strand.
CGTTTATACTTTAACTAAATTTAAAGGTTTATATAAGTATAAACCTATATATATATATATATATTATATATATATATATATATATATTCGAACATTAATAATACATGTATATCATTCATACTTTATTTTATTTCAATCAATATGCTTTTAAATTTAAGTTCAACAAAAATACAATATATTTACATACCTATATACCGATTTAATAACATTAAATAGCTAATAGACTTACCTCGGATAACAGCGGATACGATCGACTACTCGACTGCTTTCGTTTTCCCTCGATCCAATTCTGTTTTCTTTGTTTCTTGATCTAAACATATTCAAATTTAACCTTTTTATTCATCAAAATATTCAATTAAATCCAAAAATACATAAATGGACAAATTACTATTTTGCCCCTGACATTTTACACTTTTTTCAATTTAGTCCTTTTTGCACAAAACACAAAATATACAAAATTTCCCCACACTATGCTAGGGCCGAATATTCATAGGCTTCATACAAGTCCACACATTTCATTTATTTCACATTTTAGTCCCTCAAAAATTTATTTTCACAATTTTAACCCTAATTACTTAATTTCACTAAACATTCAAAGACAAAACATGTTAATCATTTACGTATCTTTCATATTTCATCATCAACTATCACAAAGCTCAAGCATTCATCAATGGTATATCTCAAAATCACCATCAAATTCTAAAATTAAAGTATGGGTCTTGTAGTACACAAAGCAACGATCTTAAAAACATAAAAATTATCAAAAACCGAAACCAAAACATACCTTAATTTGGCTATGGAAGTGCCGAAACTTAAGAAGCCATGGATGGTTTCTTCCTTTCCAATATTCGGCTAACAAAGATGAACATATTCATCTTTTTATAACTTACTTTTAGTTATAATATTATAATTTACTTAATGACTAAATTAACCTTAATTAAATAAATTATAAATCATATAACTTAAGGGCAATGTTGTCATATACCACCCACTAACTAAATCTTGGTCTAATTACATCTTTAGACCTCCCACTTAAAAAGACAACAACAAATAGGTGCTTTTAAAATTTAACCTCTAACTTTTATTTTACGCAATTAAACCCTTTTCATCGAATTGAACCTTCAAACGATTAAATTTCCACACAAATTTTTCACACCTATAACTTAACATATAATAGACACTAAAAATAATATTAAAATATTTTTTGACTCGGATTTGTGGTCCCGAAACCACTATTCCAATTAGGGTCAAAATCGGGTTGTTACATGGGTTATATATTTTGGTTTTAATGGTATGTATAGGTCATTTTGGCTAATGATAGCCTACATGTTTTGTTATGTTTTTAGCTATTTGATTTGACTTGTATTTTGGGTATATTTTGTTATGTTTATATGTGTAAGTGGCCTTATCATATTGGTGTATGTTTATCATGTGAATATGCTAGTGTGTGAATTGGTATTTGGGTATCAATTAGTTGATCTTGATAAGTGGCATACATGATAAGTTTTGGCACAATGATGCATATAGGTGTTTAACCATTTAGGTAAGTTTGGGATACATAATTGGTATGTTTATAAATGGTCAATTGAGGTGCCTATTGGCATCATGGTTGTTGTTGATGATATTGCCTATTTTAGGCTTGATTTTGGTTAGTTTGAATTCCTATTTATGTCATGGTCATATGCAAATTGTTATGTCTATATTGGTACTAATTTGGGTGAGAAAAAGGGCTTGAAAAATGGTCTATTTTTGTCCACACGGGCAGAGACACGGGCGTGTGTCCCCTATAACTTTTAAATAACGCAAGTCAGTAGCCTCACACGGCTTAGCACATGGGCGTGTGGCTTGTCCGTTTGTTACAAGTCAGTATACTCTCCAGTTTTTACACAACCTAGCGCACGGGCATGTGGCTTGGCCGTGTGGCCCAAGTTAGTGAGTTACGCGGGTACGAACACGGGCTGGGACACGGCCGTGTGTCCTCATTTTGAATGCCCTCACGCCTAAGACAGGGCGTGTGTCCCTTGCACCTTTGAAAAATTTCCATATTTTTCGAAAAATTCTTTGAGTTCTCGGTTTAGTTTCGACTTGTTTGTAATGTCTAATTTGGGCCTCGAGGGATCATATTAGGGACTATATGAATAAATTTGATTGCTTTCTGATTTGAATGTAATATGAAATTATATGTTTGTTTATTTGACTTGTAAGTCTGGTAATGCTCCGTAACCTTGTTCCGGCGTCAGATACGGGTTAGGGGTGTTACAATATGTGTATAAAACTTAAAGCTTGATGTCTTAAGTAGCTTTATGTTAGGCTAATTTGAGTGATTTTGGCATACTTTAAACTTTGATTTGGTTGATGAATTGTTAATGTGTTTTGATGATATAAAATGTGGTACCAATGAGGGTACATTGGTTAGGCACTTAGGATGATTGTTTTGGCATGTTTTGAGTATGTTTAATCATATTTTAAATAGGTTAAATGATTGGTATTTGAAGTGCTTAAGGCCCAAGTAAGCTTGGATGGTAAACTTGTTGTTTAAAGTACAATTTAGGTCCACACGGCCAGAGACACTGACATGTGACTCGGCTGTGTTAGACACACGGCTTGGGGTCACGGTCGTGTGTCACCTGTTGAATGATTAAATGCAAGTCAGTTAGTTACACGGCCTAGCACATAGCCTGGCACATGGGCGTGTAATATGGCCGTGTGACCCTCCTTAGTGAGTTACACGAGTGATGATACGGGCTGGGACACGGCCATGTGTCCCTAGTTCAAATGTTACACAGTCTGAGGCACAAGCATGTGTCTTAGCCATGTGAGGCACACAGCCTGGCCACACGGCCGTGTGACCCCTATTTTCAATTTTTGTTAATTTTTCCTAGGCTTTCCAAATGATTTTAAATTGGTCTCGATTTGTTTCTAAGGTATTTATAGGGCTTCGATGGCTCGATTTAGGGATAATATGTGTATGTATGAATGGTTTAGGTTATGTTTATGATTTTGAATGAAAATAATTATAAATGTTCCAATTGTACGGTAATACTCGTAACCCTAATTAGTGACAGAGAGGGGTTAGGGGTGTTACATCGATTACGTTCGAAGTTGTTCGAAATATTGGTAGAAGATTTTTGTGTAAGTTCTGTCGAAAAATCGTATGCCTCTCCAAAGTTTCATTAGTTTTTGTTTGCGTTGTTAAATTGAGAATTCTTTTACTCCTTTGCGTAAACTCTCTGATAATTGGTTGTTAACCTTTTCTTTAGACGTAAATACCAAGGGAAGTGGTCCTTCGTATGTTGTTTCGAATTAGCATTGTTGAACTGTCGGTAAGTGTTCATCGTCAAAAGTTTAGCATCGAGGTTTTGACATTTTCGGTTGAATGTTAATGTATGCGATATCTCGTTGTTTTAGTTGTTTGATTGGTTGTTGAATGGTTAAATTAGGTTTAGGGATTTCTTCGTGTTTTCCCTACTTCAGAATATCTTTAGGTGCGTGTAGAAAACCTTAAATTTTGTGAGTTTTGGTCGTCAAAAAGTGTGGCTATCAACGCCACACGGCCAGGCACACGTGCGTGTGTCCAGACCGTGTGTGGCCATGTTAGTGTAGGGTTCATACAGGCAACAGACATGGGTGTGTGTCTAGGCCGTGTAACTCACTATTTGTGTTATAGGACCACACTGACGTATGTCCAGGCTGTGTGAGGCACACGGGCATGTGTCCAAGCCGTGTAACTTACTGTTTACGTTTTGGAACCATACAGGCAGAGGACATGGGCATGTGTCCAAGCCATGTGAGCTACACGGATAAGGACATGAACGTGTGTCCAGGTCGTGTGGCATAAACATAGGGTTCAAATCTTGTTTTTGAAGTCGTGAGTGTTGCCCAACACTGACATTAATCTCCTCAATGTATGAATGTTCTGAATCTGGTTGTACGAGAACTCTCTGATGCTCTGCAACTGACATGGTATTCTGATATTGAACTGTACTATTTAATTATGGAATGATCTGGAATGACTGAACATGTTGTGGATATGTGTACACTGCATTTGCATGGGTTAGGATATTGTCAAGAATGAAGTACCTTGTGCTGAATTAGTGGCTAAGCCACAATGTGGATAATTTTGAATCTGACACTTTGTCGCATTTCGATTTAGCAGCTAAGTTGCGTATCTATAACCATGTCAGATAGACACTCTATGGAGTGTAGGGCTGGTTGGGCCTTTAATGCCCTTAAAAGTGTGTTGGGATGGCCGGAGATGGTGTGTAGTGGTTGGGGGTAGGAATTCCTTCATATGAATTTGATTTGATCTGTAAATGAAACTGAAACTGTTTCCGCTTCTGTAACTGGTCTGTTCTGTATCTGAACTGAAACAACTTCTGTTGCTTCACCGAATCTTGAAATTCGAGAATTATCTTTCAAATGTATTTTAATTGAATGAATGCCTTTATGCACTGAGTTCACAACTCATTTGTTTATTGATTGGATTTTAGGTGGTTTTCAAACTTGAACGAGAGCTCGGTGAAGCTTTTACCTTTCGTTTAAATATTACCATTAGGAGTTTTCGGTATTCTATGATACTATGATGTTTGGAAAGATTGCATACTTAATTAACTATTGTGATGGTTATTATGTAATGAATGGTTTAGTTTATTGCATTATAACTATGAGATTTTAGAATCGATGTTGTAACTCTCTGGACTTGGTCTAGATGTTTAGGTCAGGCTTAGGGTGTTACACCTTTGTTGTGAGAGTTAAAGAAAATCTAGCAGAGAAGAGAAAGGGGAGAAGAAAAAAAAAAGAAAAGAGAAGAGAAGAGAAGGAAAGAAGAAAAATTTGTTTTCCAATTTCACAACACTCATTTTAGCCCTTATTCCTGCTTTTAGTGTGAGTAACGGCCTCAAAACCACCTGGAAACTAACAGTCCAGGTGTCCCAAAATGAACCGTTTAATTAAACGGCTAATAACATCAAAACGTCATGTTTTAATGTTTAAGCTGGCCCTCCCAAAATGACCTTGTATCATTAGAATTAAAACAAAGATAAAACACAATGTTTTTATATAACAATTAAACTAATTAAAATAACAGAATTTCAAACATTTACAGCAACTTGCTATTGCCTTGGTCACTATTACTTTCTTCTTTGTGACGAATACACATAAGAACGACACTAAGAGGGTAATCTGGATGCCTCCCTTCCTTCAGTCCTGTTAAATTCAATGTAGGTGCAGTTGTTGCAGGTAATAATGGTACAGCAGGGATTAGTGGGGTACTTCGTGATCATAAGGGAGCCTCATTAGTCATTTTCTCTAAATTTACAGGTCTTGCTGATCCAACTTTGGCTGAGGTTTTGGCTATAAAGGTACCCTCACCATAAACTCGGCTTGTAGATGGTCAGGCACACATAAGTTGTTAGTGGAAAGTGATTACGTTGTTATAGTTTCCTGGTATAAATCATCGTGGAATGCCCCAAGCTGTGTATGGAGTGTTAGAGTAGTTAGTAAAGCTATTAGTAGTTGTTAAAACTGTTGTACGTTTAGTTAACAGTTGAGCAGTTAACAATTGAGCATTTAACAGTTGAGCTGTTAGTTATGCTTACATTTTTGTATAAAACAATGAGAAGTCTGTACTCAAATATATGAGTTTTTACAATGAAATGAAATCTAAGTCATTGTTGTTTCTAAGCTGTTAGTATAGCTTAACATGGTATCAGAAGTTGGTTCTTTCCTGGTGTCTTCTTAAGTTTTTTTTCCTTTCTTTTCGTGGACCCTCCATCCAGTCCGTCTACTGTGCGATCTCCCTCCTCAGTGCCTGTATCCAGTGCTACTGATGGAGTCGTTGATTGTCGATTTTTCTCTACAAAGAAAATTAATGTTTTTCTTGATGATAGCAACTATCTTCTCTGGCGTCAACAGGTTCTCTTGGCTGTCAAAACATATAAGCTTCAAAGTTTCTTGGATTTAAGAATGACTCCTCCCACTCAGTTCTTATCTAATGACAGTGGTGCGCTTTATGAAAATCTAGACTTTGCTCGTTTTGAGCAGCAGGATAATGCTCTAGCTTCTTGGCTGTTATCTTCCATTAGTCAAACGGTTCTCCCGCACCTTATTGGCATGGACATGAGCACTCAAATCTGGAATGCTCTCCTCAACTTGTATGGCAGTCAGACCACCTCTAGATTAATGTCCTATAGACGAGCCTTGCATTCTCAACAGAAAAGTGATCTGAGCATGAAAGAGTTCTTGATGAAAATAAAAGGATGCTGTGACTATCTTGCTAGTTGTGGTGAGATTATTAGTGAACAAGAACATGTGCCTGCCATTCTCAATGGTCTATCACCTGAGTACGAATCGGTGATTGCTATTATTACAGCAAGTCAAGTTCCATGCACTGTTCAAGGTGTAGCAACTATGCTTGTCGATGCTGAACGCACTGGTTCCACTGGTTATGTTCCATCTTATTGTCCTTCCTCAGCATATCGGGGGTGTGGGCGAGGACGCTCTTCTACTTCACGTATTCAGTGTCAATTGTGTGGCAAGCCTGGGCATCTTGTTGATCGCTGCTATCATCGTTTTGATGCTTCCTACAAGAGTGCCAATTATAGACCTCCTCCCCAGGCAAATATCTGCATGGTTGGTGCAGGCTCTCAAGTTGCATTATTGTGTTTACCTTCAATGCCCGTAACACAGCCAAATGCAGCATGGTGTCCACCAGGTTGGTTTTCTTCCAATCCTTTTTCATCTAGTTGGCCTAATGTGTTTGCTGGAAATCCTACTCAGCAGGTCAGTCTTCCATCATCTGGTGCATCTCCACCTCAAGCATATGTTGCAACACCTGACACGGTTGGTGATAATTCCTAGTACCCAGACTCTGGTGCCACGCATTACCTTACAAACTCTGCTGCATCAATTAGTGACACTGTTACCTACAAAGGACCAGGTAAAGTGTATGTAGGGAATGGGTCAGCTCTTCCTGTTTTGTCTACAGGACAGTCATCACTGCTCACTCGTTCTCGTCCCTTATATATGCGCTCTTTACTTTTTGTGCTGGGAATTACTAAGAATTTGTTATCAGTGTCCAAGTTCACGAAAGATAATCACGTCATATTTGAATTTCTTCCTAATCAGTGCCAGGTTCGTGATCTAAACACTGGAGAGGTTCTTCTTCGAGGATCAGTTGATCTGTATAAAATACACATCGACAGTTCTATCAAAAATGATGTGTCCTCTAAACAAGCTCAATGTTTTACAACTAGTTCGGTACTTCCATTTAGCATTTGGCACTCTAGATTAGGACACCCCTGTCGAGCTATCCTTTCAAGGGCTCTTCATCATTGTAATATACATTTTGATGACAATAATAAATCTAGTGAATGTGTTGCCTGTCATCTGGGAAAAGAGCACAAGCTTCCACTTTCAAAATCAGTCACTGGCTATACTTCTCCATTGCAGTTGGTTGTTGCTGATGTTTGGGGACCAGCACCAATTTTGTCTAATGGTTTTCGCTATTATGTAGCGTTTACTGATATTTTTACACGCTACACATGGGTATATTTTTTGCAGAAGAAGTCTGATATTTTTACGGTGTTTCCACAATTTCACAGACAGGCTGAACGTGTTCTAGGTTGCAAGATTAAAGCTTTGCAAACCGATGGGGGAGGGGAGTTCCAAGTGCTGAAGAATTATCTTAGTCATCATGGAATACTACATCAACTTACCTGCCCTTACACATCTGCCCAGAACGGTCTGGTTGAGCGCAAGCACAGACAGATAGTTGAAGCAGGTTTGTCTATGCTTGCTCATGCGTCCATGCATTTGACCTTTTGGAATGAAGCATTCTGCAGTGCTATATACTTGATCAATCGTCTGCCTTCTTCTGCCCTGGGTAACATCTCACCATATGAAAAGTTGTTTCACACACGACCAGATTACACATTTCTTCGAACCTTTGGCTGCTTATGTTTCCCTAATCTCAGACCTTTTCACAAAATAAAGTTGCAGTTTCGGTTAACCCCTTGTGTGTTCTTAGGTGACTCACCATCACATAAAGGCTATAAGTGTCAAGACGGAACTAGTAGAGTCTGTCTCTCGAAGTATCACCTTTCATGAGTCCATGTTTCCATACAAAAGTAACCCTGTCTCACCAGTCTCGTCTGTTGCTTCAGCTCCATCTAGTTCTAGACTCCTTGTACTGTCTCCATCTTGTCAACCTTGTACTAGTCCGTCAGCTACTGTTCCTTCCCATTCTATACCTTCACCTATGATGTACCTATATCTCAGTCACGTAGGTCTCCTTCACCTACCCCACATAGGTCTCCTTCATCTGTCCCACTACAGTCCACCTCACATGCTTCACCTATTGTGTCTATTCCATGCATACCATGATCACCAAAAGTAAAGTTGGAGTCTTTAAGCCAAAGGTTTTTTTGAGCACATCGTCTCCCTCGACTAGTGATGTTCCTAGTGACATTCATGCTGCAATGAAATCTGCATGTTGGCAGACTGCAGTTCATACAGAGTTGCAGGCGTTAATTCGCAACAATACTTGGGACATCTGTCCCTTACTAGAAAATCGACAGGCTGTAGGATGTAAGTGGCTGTTTAAGATCAAAACAAAGGCAGATGGGTCTCTAGACAAGTATAAAGCTCGCTTGGTTGCAAAAGGATTCTCTCAGCATACAGGACTTGATTTTCATGCCACTTTCAGTCCAGTTGTTCGGGCTTCGACCATTCGGACAATCCTTGCGCTTGCTGTTATACAGGGCTAGCCGTTAAGACAGGTTGATATAAATAACGCGTTTCTTAACGATGAATTGACTGAAGAAATATATATGAAGCAACCCCCTGGCTTTGAGGTGTCAAATGGTACTGGGTAAAAACTTGTATGCAAGCTGAATAAGGCTCTCTATGGCCTTCGCCAGGCCCCTCGTACTTGGTTTCAAACCCTTAAGCATTATCTGGTAGCTCAACTTGATTTTCAAGTGTCCAAAGCAGACTCGTCATTGTTCATTCGAGTATCAGCAGGGACGTGTCTACTGCTCATGGTGTATGTAGATAATATTGTGCTCACTGGGGGCTCTGACCATGACATAGATGAGGTTGTTCGCCAGCTTCACAGTAAGTTTGCTCTAAAAGATATGGGCATTCTTAGCTTCTTCTTAGGGGTTGATGTACAAAGGACAACTCAGGGGCTGCTACTTAGCCAAAAGAAGTATATCATGGAGTTACTGCACAAAGCTGGTATGGTTGAGGCTGCACCTACTCCTACGCCTATGGTGAATACGCCCAAGTTGACTGCTTCAGACAACAGTCCTTTGTTCTCGGATGTCCATCTGTATCGAAGTGTTGTAGGAATGCTTCAATATGTGTGTGTTACGCGACCTGATTTTTCATTTTGTGTCAATAAGCTCAGTCAGTTTATGAACTCTCCAACTGATACTCATTGGCGAGCTGTTAAACGTGTACTGAGGTATTTGGCTGGTACGTTAGATCATGGGTTATATTTTTCAAAATGCCAACCAGACCTGGTGTGCTACTTGGATGCAGATTGGGCTTCATCTATTGATGATCGTCGCTCTACATCTGGCTATGTTGTGTACATAGGGCCAAGCCCGATTGCTTGGTGTTCGAAGAAACAGTCAGTAGTATCACGGTCCTCTGCTGAAGCGGAGTACCGCAGTCCAGCCAACTGCGTGTCTGAATTGTTGTGGGTCAAGCAGTTGCTAGATGAAGTAGGTATAGCAGTGACAAAAACACCAGTCATTTGGTGTGATAATTCTTCTGCAGTGTCAGTGGTAGAGAACCCCACGCATCATGCCAGAATAAAGCATGTTGATATTGACCATCATTTTGTGCGTGAGAAGATTCCTGCTGGTTTACTTCAAGTTAATTTTGTACCGTCTGAACAGCAGATTGCTGATGTTCTTACAAAGCCTGTCACACCGAAGAACTTTGCATGGTTTCGATGTGCTCTACGTGTTGTCTCATTTAATGAACTTGGTCAAAAGTCGACCGAACCAGGGGAATGTTAGAGTAGTTAGTAAAGCTGTTAGTAGTTGTTAAAACTGTTGTACATTTAGTTAACAGTTGGGCAGTTAACAGTTGAGTATTTAACAGTTGAGCAGTTAGTTATGCTTACCTTTGTGTATAAAACAATGAGAAGTCTGTACTCAAAAATATGAGTTTTTACAATGAAATGAAATCTAAGTCATTGTTGTTTCTAAGATGTTAGTATAGCTTAACATGGAGTATCATACAATTCTGTTTTGGTATATGCAGAGGTCAAAGTTGGGATATTATCGAAATCCCCAATGGGACTACTGATTGTTTAGCCAAGGCTGGGATCAATAGACAGGTTAATTTGCCTTTAGTTTGTGTTAATTGATAGTATGATTGTTGAGCTGAACATGTTACGTCTCTCGACTATCAGGTTCTGACTCTTGCAGTTCGTAGGGGTCCTCTTTGTATTGCTAATATGCTGAGATTTTAATACTTACATCCCTTTTAAAAAAATTAAACTAAAAAGTTATTTAATATTTAAAATACAAAAAATATTATATTTCATGTTTCACATGTCGATATTCATAAAAAAATTACATTGTTAATATATTAGAGTAATTTGTATAATCTTTGAGATAAATTTAGGTGTCAAATTAGAAAGAAATATTGATAAATTCAATAAGCATTGAGGTAGTTTATGAAATTATCCCAATTCTAATTATGGGGAAACTTATTTCTCATTTTATTTTTTTATTCCACCAAGTGTTATTTTGGTAAGCAAAAATGCCTAGGGTGATTTTTCATTAAGAAAACCACTTAAAAGGAAGTCATTATTTAATAAAAATCACTAATAATTCAACTTATAAATACTAAAAGTTAAGGTTTTTGGTTAAGTCAGCATGAGCTACCAAGCTGATTGGGCATCACCTATTTGTTGTTTGTTGATTTATTGTTGAACTACCACTCTCATTCTCTTTCTTTCTCATTTCTTTACTTATATATCGGTAGTTCAATAAACACTTTTCATATAAAAAGTCGTTGATTTCCATCAATTACTTATCAAACTAAAGTTGCATATAAATTGTCAGAATTCTTGGAATTATATTATAAAAATAAGCAAATTAAGATTTCTAAAGTGGATTAAATTTTATTTATTTGGATAGGTGTAAGATAAGTGTGCATTGTAACTAGATGGTAAAAAAAAAAAAAAATTAATTTTGACGGTTTCGACTCAATCCGATAATATTAGTTTTTTTTAAATAAAGATTTTAAAATCGGATACATTAAGCAGATTGAATCTTTAGTCAAAAGAAAATTTACCCCGACTAGAATAATTACAAAAATATCTTTATATATAATATTAGATTTCCTCTTATAAAAATACATTTTAGAACTCTACTAATATAAAACATTTATTTGTGTATAAGAAGAGTACAATGTTTAGTTTGGTAGTAAGAAAAAGGTAAATTGCACCATGATCACTCTAAAATAGGGTTTGTCCTATTTTAGTCATTTTAATAAGATAATTGTCTAAATTAATCACTGTCGTTAAAAATTTTATTAATCCACTAACAGATTGCTGGCGTTGCATATTAGCTTATTGAGTGAATGATACGTGATTTTTTTTTTTTTACTTTTGACTAAAGCTACAGACCTCTATGTAATTATCTCAAAACACTTTGTTTTTGTTTGGCTTAAGGGTGTAAAAAGCCCTTAAACTTTTTCAAAGAAAGCAATTGAGCCCCTACTCTTTTTTTTTTTTTTTTTTGCACAAACTTGAGCACTTGAACTTTCACAATACATCAAAAACCCTTAAGCTTTTTCAAAAAAAAAAAAAAACAATTAAGCCCTTGCTCTTTTTTTTTTTTTTTTTTGGCACTCAATTGGACACTTAAACTTTCAAAATGCATAAAAAGGCCCTCAAACTTTTTTGAAAAAAGCAATTAAACCCTTGCCTTTTTTTGCACTCAATTGGGTACTTGAAACGTCCTTAATTTTTTTCAATTAAAGTTATCATGTATCACAACCACAACGTGACATGTGGCAAAAAAATGATAAAAATAAAATTAAAAAAGTTATAAAAATATTAAATTTTAGTAAAAAATATAAAAATATTTAAATTTTATTTAAAATTATAAAAAATTTTAAAAAATAGTAAAAAATTATAAAATTTTATAAAGTCATAAGAAAATTATAAAAAATGTAAAGAAATATAAAATTCGTAAAAATATATATATAAATTATCGTATTAAAAGAAGCATTTTATAATTTTTCTATAAATTTTATTGATTTTTATTTTTTTATGATTTTTTATCACATGTCACGCTGTATTGACTTTAACGGAAAAAAATAGGGGTTAAATGGCATTTTTTATGATTTTTATAAAATTTTACAATTTTTTATGATTTGAATAAAAATTAATTAATTTTTAATATTTTTAATATAATTTAATAATTGTTATAACTTTTATTGATTTTTATTTTTTAAAATTTCTTTTCCGCATTTCACGCTGTAGTTGTGACACGGATGACTTTAACTGAAAAAAATTAAGGGTAGTTAATTTTAATAGTCAACTATTAATGTTAATGGTCAAAGGGCCTTTTTAATACATTTGATAGTTCAAATAACCAATTGAGTGAAAAAAAAAAAAGTTAGGGACCTAATTACTTTTTTTATTTTTGAAAAGTTTGAGGGTTTTTTTTATGCATTTTGAAAAATAAAGTATGAACTTAATTGCATTTTTTGAAAAAGTTTGAAGACTTTTTATACTCTTAAACCTTTTTATTTTTGTTTTTTTCCCCTCTTCTCTCGCTTCTGTTTCTTTTGGGGTTTGAAGATTGGACATTCAGGCATGAAAATTGGTGGAATAGGTGCATTTCTTTCATCCTTTCATGTCTGAATGTGTTCTATTAAGTCCTTTCACTCTGACTGACATATAAAATTTTTTGTTCTCCTCAGAGAATGTTACTCCCATTCCCACTGACGGTACCCGTAGAAAGGGTGGCAGACGTGGAAGAAGTCTGTGATTCTTTGCTTCATATCTATTACTCAGCTACTACTGCAGTGATGCTTGGAGTTTTCTTTTTACATTCAAATGTGTTTTGCCCAGTTCTCTTGCTGCACATTTAGTTTCTGAAATGGATTTTATCTAGACTGAGAAAAGCTGTAGAACCATTTAATGCAGCTTCAAAATTAAGAGGTTTTCATAATATTTTATTATTAGATCCTTATTATTGTTTCATAATTGCATAATTGGTCTAAACCAATTTTTCTAGGTTGAACAAATACCAGATTACTGGAAATTCAAATTCCAGATTTCTTTTAAAAAGTTGCAACAGATTGAGACATAGGATTCAAACTTCATATGATAAACAACAATTATACTTGTTTAACATCGTTTTCATCTACCATCTCAAAAAACCAAAAAAAGTTGGGAAAGAACAAAAAATAATAATAAAACAAAGTGTTTTCGGCTAATTACAGAGAGGTTCGTCGCTCAATGAGCTATTATGCCATGTCAGCAATACGTTAGGGGATTAACAAAAATTTTAATAACAGTAACTAATTTGAATAATTATCTTAATTAGAGTAGCTAAATTAAGAAAAAATTAGAGTGATCAAAATAAAATAAACCCTATTTTAAAATGACATGAATATAGTTTACGAAAAAAAAAAGTGTCATAAGTAAAAAATTGTAACTCAATTTGAAGTGGGTATACATTTAAACTTTTAAATTGGATTTGAGATAAATAAAATAATGTCGAAATCAAATTAAAGATATATCAAATGTGAAGTAGGCAGGCAAAAAACATTTCCTACCCCTTGACACCTGACAAAGGAAAATTTAAAATATTAATAGGAAATTCAAATGTAATTTCACGTGTGTAAAGCAATTAGTGACCTAACATAGAAAAGCATTTTTGTCAACGAATAAAAGTTTCGTCACTAAAAGCACATCGTTAATGCCCACGAACTGAAGATGACGTCGTCGCTAATACTAAAAACCAAAGGTGTGTTAAGTACATTGTTTTGCACAACAATTTTAGGCTAAGAAATTTCTTGAGAAATTGAATTAGTAATTTTGCAATTAGCAATGACCAAAGAAAAAAGAAGTTAAGTCTTTGTTTAGCTTTTTTGCAACGAAATTGGATCAATATTCCTATCTTTATGTTTGACTCTAGGAAGTTAGTGGAAATTATATATAAATTCCAACCTTATTTAAAAATTAAGTTTTTATTTGATTTTTAAAATTTTAAAATATGGTTTTCATTTCCTATTTTTAAAAATTTGAAAAACCCCATTTGTTAAAAAATTTAAAATTTGTTTCAAATAATGTAAATGTGGAAAAAATTTATTACATTTATATGGATTTAAATTTAGGTAAGAAATTTTTATTTTTAAAATTTATTGAAAAAATTTATGTATAATTAAATTTAAAGTTTAAAACCTTTGTGTTCAATTTTTTCGATTTTACAAAATATTTTTAGTGAAAATAATTTTCCATAATATTTTCAAATTTTTATTCAATTCCGGCTTAAAGTTAAATATGAATTTTAAACATGACTATTGATTTTCATTTTTTTGGGCAAGTAATTTTTTTAATGCTAAGAGATTAATGCACCCTCAAAATCACAAGAAAAATTAATTAAATCTTGACTATAATACATAAAGATAGAGAAGAGATTGGAAGAAACCGTGATTCTACGTTATTCTTATCCCTTTCTAATAAGAGAATGACAAATCAGATTTTTTCTCCTAATTATTAGCTTTATCCTCATGAACAAATTTAAATCTAACTAAAAATGCTAAAAATTAAGAGAAAAAATTTGATTTATCATTCTCCTATTAGAATCAAGTTTCATACAATCCTTTCTCCATAAAGGTATCTACAAGTATATTTTTTTTATTCAAAAAGATTAATATGAATTTTTAAATTTTCAATAACAGGGCAAAGCCCAAACAACAAATGTGACTAACGCAACTCAAACCCAGATCACACCTGAAGTAATGAATACCCTTAACCATCAAACTATCACATGAGATTCTACTTGTAAAAGACTTTTTTAGCATATATAATAAGTCCCATAAATACCTATTATCTATCTAAAATAACTAATTTTTTGGCCAGGACCCAATCATTAATTAAGACAATAAACTAAAAATATATATATTTTTCTTAAATAAGTGTGAAAACATGTAAAGGTTTTTTTTTTCCCTTTACATTATATGTTCACATGGAAACAAACCTACTATAAGTAAGACTGTGTCACGAATTATCAACAACCACGTATTACTCCATTATAAATCCACGTGGCGAGATCTTTTGGCACGACTAGTCTCTAGGTTTTGCTGAGAAAGTGAAAAGCATCTAGACGATTGAAGATTCTAATTTTCCAACAAAGATTTTCAACTCGCTCGAAACTCATTGAGGAGTCTTGGCTCAGCCACTCAGTCATGCTGACGTGTATAAGAGTCGAGCTGATTTCACACTCAAACTCCTCCATAGCCGGACCATTTTTTAATTCCCAAATTCTCCATGACTTCATTGCTTTATCAAACAAGTAAAACAAGGGCAAAAACGTCATTATAAGAAGGTTAACTTGAAAAGTCAAACTTCCAACCTCCCTAACCAACCTATAAATATACCAAACCTCACAATACCCTAAATTCCCATTTCCCTTCTTCCTTTGAAAGAAAAAATCAAATATAACAAACTTCCATTTTCACACCATATTCATCCCCAAAAAGAAAAGCATGAAGAGAAGCTTTTCCAATAGAGAAGAGGAGAACAATTTCGCTTTGGCAAATTATTTGATTCTCCTTTCACAAGGAAGAAACATGTATGAATCCACCATGAATGATAGTAACCTTACTTGTCGGGTTTTCAAGTGCAAAACATGTAATCGGCAGTTCACGTCGTTTCAAGCTCTAGGAGGGCATAGAGCAAGCCATAAGAAGCCTAAATTGATGGAGAGAGATGGCGGGGTGTTGGAGAATCAACCACCAGCAAAGCCTAAGTTGCATGAGTGTTCGATATGTGGACTCGAATTCTCGATCGGGCAAGCATTAGGGGGGCATATGAGAAGGCATAGGGCTAATTTGACTGAAGAAAACCACCAAGAGCAATTGATGTCACCCATTGTGAAGAAATCTAATAAGGTTTGGTGCTTAGATTTGAACTTGACACCATTCGAGAATGATTTGGAATTGTTGAAGCTTGCCAAACCAACTCTTGCAATAGATTGTTTCTTGTAAACCCTTCTAATCTATTTTATTTTATGTTCATTAAATTATAACATATCGTAATTTTACATCACTATATTCCATTTCCTTTTTAAATCAATATTTTTATTATAATTTTCTTTTCAATACTATTGTTAATGGGGTAAAAGGGATAAAAATGAAAGAGTAAATTAATATTGAAAACTTTTCTCAAGACTTTTATATTTGCTAGAGGATTTAAGTAGCAATGGGTTGATCTAACCATGCTTTTTCTCTAATGAATCAAAAGCATTTGACATTTTTGTGAAGACTTATAGATATTTTAGAATAATTACATATAATGAGAAGCACATGTTTTCATTTTTATTTAAAATTGTAACACTCCATATTTGGCTTAGACGTTAAGGCTAAGTCTGGAGGCTACATCAAAACGTTTAAGGGAAAAAACCAACTTTTAAGTATTTTAAAATTCGTCATACAGAAAACATTTAACCAGTTAAACCAACATGGAAATCCGAGATTACAACCATAGCCCGAAATGAAACATACGTTAGTTCAAATTTAAACAAACAGTAAAATATCTAGAAAAGAGAGATGACCGAGCTCCTGACACGCTGAGCCTCTTAAGTTTGTAGGTTACCTGCAATTCAGTCAACAAATAGTACGAGTTTATAACTTAAAGTGTGTAACATATATAAAGGCAAGACAGCAACACAAATATAACAGTAATTTCACAAATTCATATACAAAATCAGAGAAAGATGAGACTCAGTATTATTGTAACAATTCAGATAAGATGCAGAATAAATCAAATACAAATGTAGAACAGATCAGAATTAGATGCAGTTTCCTACCCTCATCCGCTACACATCATTTCCGACCATCCCAACACACAATATATGGTATCAAGTACCCATCCGGCCCTACACACCAATTAGTGTTGGTATGACACATGTCAGCATGATTATAACTAGTTGTTAGATCAGTATGCGATAAATCGCCCGAATCAAATAAAATTTGTTGCTTAGCCACTCAATTCGGCAAATCATTAAACTGTCAGCTTCCTTCTTTATACCATTCATACCCAATGCAGATGCAGATTACAAATATCATATACCAATGATGTACATACTGTTACCCAAATACAATTCATAATCAGATAATACAGATCATTATCATTTAACAGTTATCACATCAATTATACGTAGAAATAATCGATTATTCAGCCTCAGAATATCAGATATCAAGTTATACAGTCTAATTCAGATCATACGGGCCCTACGGAAGGCCTATATTTAACTCGAACGACGTTTACAGCCTTAGAGAAAATTTTAGTATTTTGGCTCACACGCCTGTGTGGCCCTTTTATATGTCATACACGGCTTGTCACACAGCCTCGCACACGGTTGTGTGGCTCAAAACAAGGAGTTACACGGTCTTGCACACGCTCGTGTGACAAATACCTAAAATATCACTCACACGGCCTAGGCACATGCCTGTGTCTTTGTCCCGTGTGACCCTATTTCCTAAATAGTGAGTTACATGGTCTGGACACATGCCCGTGTCCCTAGTTCGTATGCTTCTAACTCATAAATAGTGAGTTACATGGCGTGGACACACGTCCGCGTGACTCTAATTCACAAACAGTGAGTTACATGGCCTGGACACACGCTTGTGTGACTCTAATTTACAAACAATGAGTTACATGGCCTAACATACAGTCGTGTGACCCACACAACCTAGCACACGGCCGTGTGACATCGACAGTCATGTTTTTTGACATTCGAAACTTGTAGAAAAATAGGTTTTCATTACACACCTAACACTGTTTCGACGGGGAAGCAACAGGGGTGAAACCAAAACCTTTACAGAATGCAGAAATTTTTAGACTTAAAGGGTCAGGGAATTGTTAACCTCGAGACCTTAACGAATTTAACCTATCGATCGAATTACCACGAGACACATGGCTTCCTCGACAAAATCGCAGTAAAATTTTAACAAAAAAACTCAAAACGAACCACAGAGAAGAACCACAATCGACAAAAATAAAAGAGGAAAAAGTAAAAGAAGAAAAAAAACATAAATAGAACTAAAGGGGAAGAAAGAAGAGTTAAGATTTTTTTTAAAAAAATAACTTCCCTTAATAGGGGAGAGTGATACTAAAAATATTTCGTCTTTATTCACATAGAGACTCGAACACAAGACCAAAATCAATATAGAAACTTAACCGTTGAACTAGTAAGCTTATTCTTAACATAAATTTACACAAAATTTAATTTAAGTCAAAAATCCAAAGTAAAGGTTGAATCAAAATAATAACAAAATTTTCCAGAAACGGGACTTGAACCCCTGCTTTCAACACACAAACAAAATACTTAACCATTGAAGCAGATTCATAACTATGGACAAAAATTAACAAATAACAATTCAAAAATTTGGAGTGTTACAAAAATAATATTTTTCTTAAAAGAACTCTATTTTATGTTTAAATTGTTGAATCAAATTCAAAAAGATTAGGAGAAATTAAGCTAGTTAGCTATTTTTATATAGCCTCCCACTTCCGTAAAAAAATTTCTTCAATTTATGCTTATTTTATTGCCTTTTACACATTTTAAAAAAAAGGATAAACTGCTAAAATTATCACTTTTGTTTGCCTCAGGTTACATTTTAGTCACTTATGTTTGAAATGTTATGTTTTAGTCACTTACGTTATCGTGTTGTAACATTTTAGTCACTAAATCGTTAATTGTCATTAATGGTGTAACGATAAGCTGTCATGACATGTTAAACCATCATTTTAAATGAAAATTTTAAGTTCAATTCTACAATTGGTCCCTATATTTTTTTTTTATTTTGAGCAATTTAATTATTTCTTTTATGTTCTTTTAACTTTCCTTTTTTTTATTTATTTTCCATTCTCTTCTGATTCTCTCTCTATTTTCCTCCCCTCTTAATTTCTTTTAACATAGTTTTTCTATATTTTCTATTTGTTAAAACTATTTCACAAGCTCGCTGTAACAGCCCGTTTTCAATGAAATCGGAACAGTAGTTTTGGGACCACAAATCCGAGTTTAAAAAAATATTTTAATATTATTTTATGGTCTGAATTATGATAAAAATATCGTATGAAAATTTCGTTAGGAAAATTTTACCGATTACATGTTTAATTGATCAAAGGACCGAATTGCATGAAATGCAAAAGTTGAGTTCTAGTAGCTATAAGTATCAAATAGTTATGGAATTCAAAATTGGAGGTCCTTATATGGAAAATAGACCATTAAGAGGGGTTAGTAGATAAGTATGATGATTCATCCATGGAAAATTAAATAAAGAAAATGACAAAATTGGAAACATAAAAATAAACATGATAAATAATAAAATAAAAGAAAATATCATCATTTATATCATCTTTCGCAAATTAAATACATTGAAACCCTAGCTAAGAGAAGAGAACTCAAGCAAGCTTACTTGGCTTAATTGGATCCAGATAGACCAAATACGAAGTTAGGTCGAGGAAAAGAAAAAATATCGGATTAGTAGATTTTACATACACAAACACTTGTCGAGGTAAGTTTGTGTAACTAATTGAGAATTTATATATGTTAATTGAATTGTATGTATGTGATTGTATTATTTTCATTTATGAAATTAATCACATATTCGATAATGTCTGACAAATATAAAGTCCCGCTTGAATAAAGGAAATTCGATGGATACTGGGTTCCCGAATTGGTTGTGGTCCTGCATATGTTGCGGGCACACCACAGCTTGAAAGAGTGTCCCGTTATTAGCTCTCATGAGCATCCCGATATATGGCTCTTCATGAGTTTCCCGATTAAAGGCTCTTTGTCAACTTCCTTATTAATGGCTCTTCGGAGCTTCTCGATATTGGCTCTCTTGAACTTCTCGATATATGGCTATCCGGAGCTTCTTGATTAATGGTTCTTCGGAGCTACCCGTTATTGGCTCGCATGAGCTTCCCGTTATTCCTGTTATACAGCCCGGATAAGCTTCCTGTTACATAGCTCACATGAGCTTCTTGTTATATGGCTCGAGAGAGGGCTTCCCGTTTATGTGCTCATATGAGCATTCCCGAATATGAATTAATGGATTACAGTTTTGTACACTTCGAGTGTATTACTTGTGTATCTATAGATATTTAAAGTAAGTTCAACGAGCAAAGTTCCGATATGGGATAATCTGAACTTGAGATGAATTATTATGGAAATGTACATGTTATATGAATATTTGATGTGGAAAGCATATATATATATATGAAAATTGTTACATGATGAGCTCATCCTTGTTTCTTGATATTCACATGAAGTACATGACTCACATGTTTCTTGAGATTATATGTGTTTAGGCAAATTGTCAAATTTCTTTGGATAAATTTTGCATGCTTACTTTAAATGTAAATGAATGGTAAGTTAATTTCTCATTATACAAACTTACTAAGCATTAAATGCTTACTCTGTTTTATTTCCTTTGTTTTATAGTATTTCGGAAGCTCGTTGAGTTAGAAGCTTGGCGAAGATATTTCACACTATCCATCAGCTCGTTTTGATATAAAAAGTACATTAAATTTTAGGTTATAATGGCATGTATAGGCTAAAAGTGATCAAGAATGGCATGTATGTGTTTGGTTGAAATTTAGCCATTGGTATGACTTGTAATTGGTGTGTTTTGATATGTAAAAAGTAGCCTTAATATGTTGATGTGTGTTTAAAATGGATAAATGATGGAAATCAATAGGTATGTTGAGATTTGATTTGAGATAGTATCTAGTAATATGACATGCATAAAACTTAGTTTTGGCTTGAATTAATTGTCTTGTATTGGTCTGTATATGTGTTAAAGTGTTAATGTAGGTAGAAGGCAAGTTTGGGTGAGAAATAAGGCTTGGAAATGGCCTTATTTTGTCCACACGGGCAAAGACACAGGTGTATGTCTCAGCCGTGTGTGACAAACGGCCTAGCACAGGGGCGTGTGTTTTGGCTGTGTGTCCCCTGCATCTTTAAAATTTCAAAACAAAATGCTCAGAATTGATCACATGGCCTGGCACACGGGCATGTGGCTTGGCCGTGTGACCTTTGTACCTACATACGGCCTAGCACACGGGCGTGTGACCCAAGTCAGAGAGTTACACGGGTATAGACACAGGCTAGGACATGATTGTGTGTCCCTATTTCGAATTCCCACACGGCCTGAGACATGGGCATGTCTCTTGGCCGTGTGAGTCACACGGTCTGGCCACACGTGCGTGTGTCCTTTGCACCTAGAAAAAAATTTTGAAATTTTGCGAAAAATTCTCTGAGAACCCGGTTTAGTCCCGACTTGTTTCTAATGTATGTTTTGGGCCTCGAGGGCTCACATAAGGGACTTTATGAATAATATCTAACATGAATGTTAAATAGTATGAAATGCCTGTCTTGGATCTGTTTATTCCGGTAATGCTCGTTAACCTTGTTCCGGTGACGAATATGGGTTAGGGGTGTTACGCTTACCTCACTCAAAAAAATTAAATTGTTCGAAAAAATAAAAGTATAGGGATTAGTTTTAACAAATGGAAAACATAGAAAAACAATGTTAAAAGAAATGGAGAAGAGAGGAAAATAGAGGGAGAAGCAGGAGAGAATGTAAAGTAAAGAAAAAAAGAAGAAAGTTATAAGAATATAATAGAAAAAATTAAATTGCTCAAAACGAAAAAATATGGGGATTGATTATATAAATTAACCTAAAATTTTTGCTTAAATTGATGATTTAGCATGCCACGTCAACTTACCGTTACATCGTTAACGACAATTAACAGCTCAATCACTAAAATGTTACTACACAATAACGTAAGTGACTAAAACACAACATTTCAAATATAAGTGACTAAAATGTAACCCAAAATAAACAAAAGTGACTATTTTAATTGTTTACCCTAAAAAAATTGGGGTTTTTAAACATTTATTCCATTTAAATAAGTTTTTCTACAATATATTGGTTGATGACGAGGAGTACAAAGTTTGAAATTGTATATTATATATTCATAATAAATAAAAAATAAATCTATACTAAGTATATAATACTACTCTAATGTGAATATTAAAATAATGTTAAGGACTATATAAAAAAGTTTCAATAAATAAAATAATATATTAAAATAATATAATATAAATATTTTTAAAAAAATTTAAAATTCATATGAACAGACCTAAAATGAATTTGGATTAATCTTTTGCAAATATGGACAGGTTTGAACAAAATTTTAAGTTCATATTTCAAGTCGGATCAAACTTGAGCAAGCATAAAGTATATTAATATCATGTTTAGACCTAGTCTAACTCATGAACACCTCTATCTTCCTTTCCTAAATATTTCAAAAAAGAATTCAGAAAAATGCAACTCAAACAGATATAAAAGAAACTTGTTGATTTCGAAAGAAAAATATCTAAAAAGTTCCCAGACTTTGAAAAACTTGAGTATTGCATGTAATGGGTCCTTGTGCCATTGTGAGGAAGATGGAAATTGGAATAATCTGATTCCTTTTCCTCCCTAAAGATCACTATTTTGATATATTTCCGAAATAAATCATTTTGGTGATATGGTTTTTTTTTTTTTAAGTTTCTATTTTTTTTTTCAATTCGAACCCCACCCAAAATTAATCTTTCTTAATTTTTTTTTCGATTTAGTTCTAGATGATGAACATTTCTTTTTTAATTTTCAGAAATAAAATAAATTTCATTATATATATTATATGATATATATCAAGGTTTTCAAAAGCGATGGTCAAACTGGTCAGACGATAGATTCAATTTAATAAATAATTTAAAAAATCATAAAAATAAAGATCAAACAAAAAATTCTGATTCAAGCCACCTGGTTTAACCGAATTTAACCAGTCTAATGCTTTTCTCCTATTTAGTCAGGTCCGGCTCAAATAACCATGGTATATATGATAAGGATAACTAAAGGTGTGTATGATAAACCATTGAAAATTTTCATATCATAATTTTTAACATTTAATTTTTTTTAATTGTGTTTGATAATCATATTAACTTTTTACATGATATAAAATTTTCAATAAAAAAAGTGTTGAATATGATAAGTAAGCATATAGCTACTTATCACTTAATGTTGAAAATATTAAGTTGGTTTTATTTTTAAAATAAAATTGAAATTATTTATTTCCTTATTTTATTAAAAATTAAAATCTTTAAATTATTACCTTTAAATTTTATTCAAACTAAAATAAATAATATCATATTAATAAGATTAAAATTATAAAATAATAATTTTTAAAAATAAAAAGTACTATTATCAAACAAAATAATTAAATTTTGTACTTATTTTTACTAATGTATCAAATAGTTTATAATATAAATTCAATGCTTATAAAATTCAGTATTTAACTTTTCAGTTTATTAAATACACCCTAAAAAATACATGTACATATAATACATATTCATATGATCATAAATTGTCAGTTAAAGTTTACTAAAAGTCCTTGCACCATATAAAAAGTTCATTTTAATCCCTTTATTATCATAAGGAACATTTTAGTCTCTATACATTTGAAGAGTTAACATTTTAGTTATTGCATGTTAATTTTGCTGTTAATAAAATAACATAGCTTAACAGTGGATGACGGGACATTAAATCAAACTAAAAATTTTATTGGACTTGAAAAGAATGGAATGATACGACTTAATGATCGCTCACATAGACCAAACTAAAAACAATATAAATGCATCAGTTATGTAAAAAAAAAAAAAATGCACACATATAACTGAGACCAATTTAGGGGCAAAAGCAAAAACCACATTTAGGGATTAAAATAATAACTTTGCAAACATATAGTGATTGAAATGTTCTTTTTAATAGTTAATGAATTAAAATAAACTTTATGATATGATATAAAAATTTGATCTAAGCATTAACCTAAATTAAATGAAAGAAATTTAATCTTTAATTTAGAATTTAGGGTTTAGAGTTAAAAACTCAATCCTCGGTTATAGATTTTGATTGAACTTGGACTTAACATATGGACCATTAACATAGCTTGATACCAATTTGAACCCGACTTTTGATTTGACCCAATTGGGTTTCGCAAAACTGGATTTAGATTACAAAGATGGATAAACATTGCGCTTTTCGGATTTTAATTAGTATAAAACTAAATTAATTAATAATCAGTTTTAAAATAAAACTTAATTTTTATTTTGAACAGTGGACATCAAAACCAAGCATTTAAACGTTAAAAAGGGAATAATTTGTACTCATACTTTTATATAAAATTAATAAAGTCTTGTATAATATATATTTTTTTGATATTCTTCATGTTCGTTTTACGGTTTATATTTAGGGTTTGTTGATGTCCCTCTCAACAATGTCGTGTCTAATGTTTAAACCTGAGTCCTCCCCTTGGAAGTGCAATGTTTTACCAAGACATTACACCAAACCATTTATTGGTAAAGTCTCGTATAATAGTATATTGTTATAGAAAAATAATCGTTATAATAGTATATTGTTATAGAAAGATAATCGTTATAAACCCATAATAGAATTCATATAGTAAATTTTTATCAAATAAAAAAGTGATAATTATGTTAAAAAAAAGTGGGAATCAAACACCAAAATTAATAGACGCATAACAAATGCGTTATCACTTTTATGTATATTTTATTTTACATTCTTTCACATGATTAATTGTCGGGTTCATAAATGTAACAAGTTCAATTATCAACATGACCTATCAAATTAAATTAATTAATTTATCATGAGTTATTAAATTCATGTAATCAATTTATAAGTTTATGATGTTCCAAATTTATAGTAGAATATTTAATTAGGGAACTTAATAGTTTATTTAATTGATATATTTAATTTTACTCATTGAAGATTATTTTCATTTAATAAATACGATTAATAATTTTTTCATGTGAAATTTAAACATTTTATTAAAAGTAATATTTTAATTAAGATCATTTTTATTTAAATAATTTATAATTAATAGGCGTGATTATATGAAATAGCTATATTTTTACTTAAAAATTTAAGCAATCTATTGTTAAAGAGAACTAATTTAAAAAATATATATATACTTCATAAATGTGTTAGTTGTTGTTATAATTGAAAAACTATAATAGAGAGGAGGAAAACATTTAAATATAACATAAAAAATCAGTTCTACTAGAAACTTAATTGTTACAGTGAGTGGCTATTATAGAGTCGAAGAAAACATTAAATTATATTAAGGCCAATTTAAGAATGTCATCGTTCAACTTACAAAAACTTAAAATCTCTCTTTCTACTCTAATCTCTCTTTCTACTCTAATCTATCATAATTTGATAGGTATATTTTACGAAAATTGAGAAGTTTCTTCAATTAGTAGCAAACACATGAAATCGATGACTGGTTTTGCTAATTAGTTGCATATCAATCATTAACAATCATTGAATTGTTATTTTTTTAATTCCTTATATATAAATTATTGAAATGTTGATTTTCACATCAATAGCTTAACCACAAGGTTTAATAGTATTATCTGATTGGACTAACTCTTAGAACATGCTTGATATCCTGCTCAAAAAATTAAATCAATTGAAAATTAATATTTTCAGTGATTTAATTTTATAAATAAATTTAATAATCCATGATAAAAATCACCTAATAGGATTATTTGTATAAAAAATATGAAAAATATGAGTAGATAAATAGTTACTTACCACTTAATAGAGAATATTTTTAGTTTACTTTATTTTTAAACATTTTATATTATTCTTTTAAAGATTTTACCTTTAAAATTTGAATTTAATTCGAATAACAAACAATACTAAAAATAATAAATTTTTTCATAATTTATGATTAAATGCTAAAAATACATATTTCATGTAATTTAATTGGTCAATTTATGAGAATGCACCACTGATTTTCCATGTTTATATTGAATTTTATACAGGGGCGCAATTTGGGGTCAAAAGAGAAAAAGGAAAAGCAATTGGGCTAGATTGAAGAAAGGAGCAAAGAAGGCGAGCCAAAACAGAATTTTTCCAAGATGTAATTAGCTGAAATTTTATTTTGACTTAGTGGGAGATTATGTAGGGATTTTGATATCATGGGAATATTTTGTTTCCTTGATTTTCTATGGCTAGTGGCCTTTAATTTGGCAAATTTGTTCAAAGCCACTAGTATAAATAGGGGGCTACTATGTTCATTTAATCATCAAGTTTTTCAATCAAGTTTTTAATCAAGCTTTCATCTTTGGAATGCAATCTTTCCTTCCTTCTCTCGAAATTATTTGTTGTCTTTGGTTACTTTACTTTCAAAATATTAATTTCTAGCTTGTCACCAACCTACACTACTTACATTTTTCTTTTTCAAACCTTTTCCTCATTCCCTGTAACCTAAAACTATTTTTATACCCAAACAAAATCCCAGGCACGAGGAAAAACTTGTGCCTGAAGCTGAGCTAAGTTTAATTAATTTTTCTTCAGATTTACTTAACTATTTTTATTATTTAATTGTTTTCAGCTTTTACTTTTTATGCATTTTTTTCCCTGTTTATTTCAGGTTTTCAAATTTTATCCCCCCAAATTTCTTGGGCACAACAACTGCCCAGACACGAATCTAGTCAAAAGAGAGCAACAATTTTTTGTGAACCCAGTCTCTGAGGGATTGACCCTACTCCCTATACTGCTCAAATTGCAAATTAGGTGTAGGATTATATTGGTGGAATCGACACCCATCAGTTTTGTAGTATAGTGGTGAGTATTCCCGCCTGTCATACGGGTGACCCGGGTTTGATCCCCGACAACGGCGCCAAAACTGATGGGTGTCGATTCCATCAGTTTTTCCTCGTCTTTGAACCGATCCTCGAAATTAGACGAACTCCTCTTTTCCAATAAGCTAGTTATAGCTACCAAGGACGCTTCGGACACCAACTCTTCCTTCTGTAAATTAGTTATGGAACGTCCTATAACTAACCCTTACCGATCGAACAACCAACAAAACGTTCGTGGTTTAGAACTCTAGCAGCTTTGCATTCTAGAAGAGCCTAGCTCGAACCAATGACCTCAACCACGTGGGACATTTAAATCCGATTACTACTTTCCTTGACGAAACCAAACAGTAATCCCCACTTGGCACGCCAATGTTTTTGCAAAAAAAACGATTAGACAATCGATCCTTTCGGAATTCCAGCTGTACGTCTAACCACACTAACTCAAACGACGTCTTTTTTGACTTAGTGTTGATTTGACTTTGTGAGTTGACGAAGTCATACTCTTAATCCGGAGAAATAATAAGTATTGAAAATTAGGAATTGAATTGCTCGGGTTCGTAACTCACGGATCTTAACGAAGCTAACGCCGACCTAAAGCTGAAATGGGTTTAGTTGACTAAGGTTTGGGGCATATTGGAGCTAGTCATATCTTGAGTGGGTTGGATGAAAAAAATGTTGAAATGGTAAAAAGTGGGTGGCTTAATATGTGGCTGGGATTTTGTTTGGGTATAAAAATAATTTCGAGAGAAGGAAGGAAAGATTGCATTCCAAAGATGAAAGCTTCATTAAAAACTTGATTGAAAAACTTGATGATTAAATGAACATAGTAGCCCCTTATTTATACTAGTGGCTTTGAACAAATTTGCCAAATTAAAGGCCACTAGCCACAGAAAATCAAGGAAACAAAATATTCCCATGATATCAAAATCCCTACATAATCTCCCACTAAGTCAAAATAAAATTTCAGCTAATTACATCTTGGAAAAATTCTGTTTTGGCTCGCCTTTTTTGCTCCTATCTTCAATCTAGCCCAATTGCTTCTCCTTTTTCTCTTTTGACCCCAAATTGCACCCCTGTATAAAATTCAATATAAGCATGGAAAAATCAGTGGTGCATTCTCATAAATTGGCCAATTAAATTACATGAAATATGTATTTTTAGCATTTAATCAATTTAAAATTTATATTTATCGAATAGTTTGATTATATTATGTATTTAATTTTAAGTAATATACTAAGCATATTTTATAATTCAAATTTAGTACTTAATTTTTAACACTTAAAATTTTTAGTTAATCAAATAACACTTTAATTTTCATAAAATATAAGAATTAAATTTGGATAAGATGGAAGGATTACTCAACTTTTGTAAAGTAGTGGGATGACATTTATAACTATACCATTATCTTGATAAAAGTGTATTTAGAAATTAAGGTTCAGAATTCTTTTTTCACATTTCATTCCTTTTAGTTAGTTTTAACTAACCTTCTTTTCCTCATTTAATTTAGAAAAATAAAAATATCATCTTCCATGTTTTTCCTGATCATGAATTTACATGAATATACACTCACCATAATTATATGATTGGTAATTATAAATGAGAAAGTTGAATGATTCATTTTATAATCACATAAATTATTCTAAAATTATATATATTTGTAAGTGTTCATTAGGTGAGTAACCTTTCATCCCTCATTTGCCAAACTTAGATATTAAGTTTCAATTTTCAATTACCTCCTATTTATGATTTTTACTATATTGTTTTAGTATTTTATTTTAGAAATATAAATCAATTATCTAGAAATTAAAAGATAGATTAATTGTCTAAGAGTTTAACTCCAACTTATTCTCCAACAAGTTTGAGAGTGTTGGAACTTAATCATTATGAGAATTGAAAGCTTCCACCTCTATTTATAGAGTTTAGTGGCCGTTGGATTGTTGACACATTTTAACATTCTTGTCATTGATTTTACAAATATCTAATAACTAGAATGTTCATCTAGAATATCTAGTCTTCTAGATACTTTTTTATTTTTTATTTTATATTCTAGAATTCTCTCAAAGGAAATATCTCTTAAAAGGATAAGTTTTGATTTTATGTAACAGTTCGATTTTTCAGTAATGTCAGAAATAGTGGTTCGAGGCCACCAGATCCTACGAGTAAATTCGTAAAAATTATTATTTTTATTTACAAGTCAAATATGGTTTTAAAAAGGTTTTTGAATTGGTAATTTGTGTTTTATAATAATTTATTAGGTTAAGTGGTTTTAGAAAGTGAGGTATCAGGACCTCATTTCTATAAATCGAGCCGTAAATATTTTTATAAATATTTACGGAGTGTCATTAAGGTAGTATTAAAGTTTTGTTAAAAAATTTTAACGTTTCGATAGTTAATTAATTAAAAAGGACTAAATTGAAAAAGGTACAAAACTTGTTAATTATAATATTTAAGTGATTAAATGCCTTGACTAATAAATGAGGGAAGACTTAAAAAGAAAATAAACCTAAATTAAAAGATGTGGCTGCATAATAAAGGAAAATATAAAATAAGGCCATTCAATGGCAAAATTGTAATTTTGGTGAAATTAAAATAAAACAAATTTGAAATTGGAAAGTTTCTAGACATTTTCTTCTTTAATTTTCTGTTCAAAACAGACATAGGAGAGAGCTTAAGCTGGCTCTTCAATTTTTGCTTCATGTGAGTTCAATTCTTACCCCTTTTTTTGTAATTTTTATGTTTTTGAGATTGTTACAATTAGGTCCAACTAAACCATACCTTTGTTTTTTATTTTATTAAAAATTTTGGAAGTTTCCATTGATAAGTATTAGATATTTTTTTATGAATAACATGGATTTAGAGCTTTGATTATGTTGTATGATGATTTTATAAAGTGATTTTGTTAAATATTGATTTTAGGATTAAATTGTGAAAATGTTAAAATATTAGGATTTGATAGTGAATTTTTCATGTATTAGGGGCTGTATGAAGGCCTAGAATATTTGGATGGATTATTAATTGAGAAAGCTTAGTTAATTTGATAGATTAACTAATTAATGGACTAAATTGTAAAGATTTCAAAAGTTTGGGGTAATTATATAAATTTGAAAAATAAAAGGGTATTAATTGTAAATTGAATTGAAAATTAAATATATGCTAATAAGTGAGTAATTTTATATTTTAGATCAAGATCCCGTAGATACTCGTGAAAAAGGAAAAATAGCGGAATAGTCCCTGAACTTTTACAATTACTACAATTCAATCCAGGTAAGTTCATACGGTTAAAATTTAATATTTTGTATAAATTGGTGAATGGTATCATTTATTTATTCTATTTTTGGAAATGAATTATTGTTGGAATTATAATATTGAATTGGATTTCGGTTTGAATGGAACGCGAGATTTGAGTACATTCGTATTTTGGTGTATGATGGTATTGGAAGGAGACAACGACATTTTTTCCAAGTAAACCGAGGTTCAATATTTGTTGCGAACTCTCGTGTTTTACTTTCTGTTCAGCTCTTCTGAGCTTCTGTTTAGCTTTTACGAGCTTCTGTTCAATTCTTACGAGCTCCTGTTGGTTTATTCGGGAGGACCAACTCTTATGAGCTTCTGTTGACAATGTACTCTTATCCGTAAGACGTTCTTCGAATGAAAAATTTTGGTAAAGTGATTTACTTAATGAATTTGAAAGACATGTTTTGTATTTTTTGTATTGATTTGAATATGGAGGTATTTATCAATTGAAGTTGTGAATAACAGGGAGTTGACATGAATGATTTTATTTATTCGACTTATTATAGTAGGTTCGGTAAGATTTATGTTTAACCCGTCGAACTTATTAAGCTTCATTAAGCTTATTTGTATTGTTTTGTAAATTTTCGAAAGGTTGGACAATCGGATCGGCACTCAAGTGACACTATCCAGCTTATCTCGGTAGTTTTTGAAACATTAAATACAGTTTATATGGCATGTATAGGCTTTTGTTCGATTTTGGTCAAAATTTAGCTTATGTAAATATTATGAATAATATTTTGTTTATATAACCAACATACACATTGACATGAAATTAAGGTATGAGTGTGATGTTAGTATAAGTGATATATGTATGTATATAATTGAGTTAAAGTGAACTTAAGTAACTTGGTTAGATAGGTTAATTAGGTAAGTTTGGATACTTGGTTGACTTGTTTTAAGTTGTCATATGAGGTGCCTAAGGGCATATTGGTTGTATGTGGTGATAATACATGTTTAAGACATAATTTTAGCTTATGTTGAAGGCCTTGTTATGGTTTGTTGATGTGTAATTTGTTGAGGCTAGGTTGGTGTCAATTTGGGTGAGAAATGTGGCTTAGAAAATGACCTATTTTCGTCCACACGGGTAGAGACACGGGCATGTATCTTAGCCGTGTGTGACACACGGCCAGGTGACACGGCCGTCTGTCCCCTGTATCTTTTTCAAATGCAAGTCAGTATGCTCACACGGCCTAGCACACGAGCGTGTGACTTGGCCGTGTCACTTGGTCGTGTAACCCAAGTCAGAGAGTTACACGAGTATGGACACAGGTTGAGACACGGCCGTGTGTCCCTATTTTGAATGCCCACACGACCTGAGACACAGACGTGTCTCCTAACCGTGTGAGTCACACGACCTAGCCACACGGCCATGTAACCCCTGTAGTGTTGAAAATTTTAAATATTTTTAAAAAATTCTCTGAATATTGATTTAGTCTCGACTTATTTTTAACATGTATTTTGGGCTCCGAGGGCTCATATAAGGGACAATATGTTTGATTTCGATTGGTTTCTGACATGAATGTTATATTATATGAAATATCTATTTATTGATTTGTAAACTCTAGTAATGCTCTGTAACCCTATTTCGGTGATGGATACGGGTTAGGTGTGTTACATTTAGTGGTTGACACGCCTTAAGTTGTCATATGAGGTGCCTAAGGGCATATTGGTTGTATGTGGTGATAATACATGTTTAAGTTAGCTTGTGTTGAAGGCCTTGTTATGGTTTGTTGATGTGTAATTTGTTGAGGCTAGGTTGGTGTCAATTTGGGTGAGAAATGTGGCTTAGAAAATGACCTATTTTCATCCACACGGGTAGAGACATGGACGTGTGTCTCAACCATGTGTGACACACGGCCAGGTGACACGGTCGTATGTCCCCTGTATCTTTTATGAAAGCAAGTCAGTATACTCACATGGCCTAGCACATGGGCGTGTGACTTGGCTGTGTGACCCAAGTCAGAGAGTTACACGGGTATGGACACGGGCTGAGACACGACTACGTGTCCCTATTTCAATTTCCCACACGGCCTGAGACACGGGCGTGTCTTCTGACTGTGTGAGTCACACGGCCTGGCCATACGGCCGTGTGACCCCTGTAGTGTTGAAAATTTTAAATATTTCTAAAAAATTCTCTAAGTACCGATTTAGTCCCGACTTGTTTTTAACACGTATTTTTTGCCCCGAGGGCTCGTATAAGGGACAATATGTTTGATTTCAATTGATTTCTGACATGAACGTTATATTATATGAAATATCTGTTTATTGATCTGTAAACTTCGGTAATGCTCCGTAACTCTGTTCCGGCGATGGATACGGGTTAGGGGTATTACATTTTATCTAGAAGTTACATTCGCTTTCAACAGATAATTTCAAAATTTATGATAAAATAAGTTCTAATCATTAACGTTTAAAAAAAAACATGTTTAACAATTTTCAAAATCATTATTTACATTCATAAATTTTATCTTGTCGTAATTTTAATACAATTATATCAAAGTGATTAGTGTTTTAACTTGTTTCAATTATTTATATTCAAGATTTGTAATTAGATGGGATGAAAATATGAAGTTTTTCTTTTTTATTTTAAACCTGTATATTCTTCATTTTATATATATAATTGAAAATCTGAACACAATTTGAATTATTTATAAATTAGATTTGTGATAAAATGTAGTTAAAATTATATGTATGTGTATTCAATTAATAATTAAATTAAAAAGCAACATAATAGGGTGAATTTAATTCAAATCCCCAGCATTGAAGATTTGAGGTGGAAGAATTTTTTCAGTTTCCACATCAATGATTGTAAAGCAATGGTGACTGTCTTGCTATGAAGGCTTATTGCTACTCTGCCTTTCAACTTTTCCGTATCAAAGAAATATATATATTGATGTTTTGTAATTTTGTAATTTGATAATAAAAATGATAATTTTTTTAAATAAATAAAACTCAAGTCCACTTAAGAAAAACTTATCCCTTAAAATTTTTTTTATTTTCTCATTTTACAATTTTTTAAAATGTAAGGGTGTGTTTGATAAATCATTAAAAATATTCATTTCATTAAAAATGAAAATTTTCAATATTTCATATTTTAAATGTATTTGATAACCATTTTAATTTTTTACTTAACATAAATTTTTCAACAAAAAAGTGTTGAATAAAATAATTTGATAAGTAGGTACTTATCACTTAATGTAGAAAATATTAAGTTGATATATATTAATTTTTCAAATAATTTTCAAATATAAATAAAGCATTTTAAAAAATTAACATTAAAAATTTAATACTTAATTTTTCAACACTTAAATTTTCAGTTTATCGAACACACTCTAAATTCAATAAATTAATATTAATATCATGCTTAAGCTGGACCAAATCTAACCTGACTCATGAACACCTTTATGGGTCACCCGCGATGTATGTGAAAAAAAAATGTAATAAATATATTTATTAAAAGATGATGTAAAAAACAAACGTTGCTTTATTTTAAATGATAAAATTAAATTTTAAGATTTATTATGTCCTAAATTCAAATCTCGTTATATATGTAATACCCCAAATCTGTCCTAGAATTTAGAAGAACCGATGCTACAAAGATTCAATAGAAAATCGTCGGTGGAAGAACTTGACAAATAAAAAGGAAGAGAAAAGAATGATAGTCAAGAACAAAAAGAATAGAAAGAACATAGCGGGCAAAAAAAAAAAAAAAAAAGGAAGTTGAGAGATTTTGATTAATTTAAAACCAACCAAAACTACCTCACGAGGCAGCAAAATAAAAAAAAATTTCATATTGCTTTTGCGAAATTCAAACACAAGACCAAAGGGCATACAAAAACTTAACTATTAAACCAACAAACTCATTCTTATTATTATTTGATAAAAAATAGCTTATAACCCATATGTCCAAAGATAGGGTTTAGTCAAAATAGCAAAATTTCAAGAGATGAGATTCAAACCTAGAACCTTGCATACATAACTAAAACATTTAACCACTAAACCAAATCAAATTTACTTATTAAAATTTCAAAATCCTAACTCAAACTCAGAACATGACCACTCTGGGTTTCAAAACTCAATTTCTTCTAATCCGATTTTTGGGATGTTACATATGATTTTTTATTAATTTATAAAAATATAAAAAGACAAAAATATCATCATAATAATAAAAATTTATAAAATGAATGATTTTCTAGCAAATTTTCAATATATATGTGAGTATGTATGTGCGTGCGTGCATGCATGCACGCGTGGATATATATTTAATTAATCTAGGTTTACACAAAGTTTTCAGAACTAAATCGATGATTGAACCGGTTAGGTCACTGATTTTTAATTTGACTAATTCAATTGCTTTGACCGCCAATGTAGCTGATCCAATATTTTTTTTTAAAAGTATGAAAATAGGAAAAATAAGGTTAGTAATGATATAAGGATTAATATTTGGTACATTGGCATTGTACTTTTTTTATTTCACAAGTAGCGTTAAAAAATTACCACATGTCTCATTTTTTAAAATATTTTTCTATATTCATATAAGATACTTGTCAACCGCTAACCCTACTTATGGAATCTAAAAACTCCATTGACAATTTACCAAATATTTTTTATCTGTCATTTGTTGAGAGGACTTAGAAAAAGTACGCAGGGTATGGGTGAGTGGGTTATTTTTAGATTGTTTCTTTTTATATATATATATAATTTTTAAAATATATAAACTATAAAATGGTCACCGACTATTTAATTTTTTTTCTTTTTTTTCATCAACTGGCTAAAAATGACAACTTTCAAAATTGACATAACAACAACTTTAACCCTCAACATTTATAAATTCACATAAATTATGTTAATTTAGTCTTATTTAAAAAAAAAACTAACCCTAAATATTTACACATTGTGTAATTTGGTCTTTTCTTTGCAGTTTTTTTGTGACATTAAGGGTTAATTTTAAAAGAATGAGAAAATATTAAAATTATTATTTTAAATTTTTGGTGTTTCCGTTTTTTTTTGTACATTTTCAATGAAATTTAGCTAATAATTTTTTATAGCTTTTCAGGTTAAAGGGTCACAAAGACAAATAAAATAATAAAAAAGATCAAATTACACAATGTGTAAATGTTGAGGCTAAATTTTTAGAATTAAGACTAAATTGACACAACGTAAAATGTT
Organism: Gossypium turneri; assembly: GCA_008044935.1. Lineage (NCBI taxonomy): Eukaryota > Viridiplantae > Streptophyta > Magnoliopsida > Malvales > Malvaceae > Gossypium > Gossypium turneri. The sequence goes on from CP032576.1 coordinate 5,926,229, forward strand.
GAGAGTTAAAGTTGTTATTATACCAATTTTAAAGGTTGACACTGTTAGCAACTTGGTAAAAAAAAAAACAAAAACAAAATTGGATAGTTGGGTGACCATTTCTTAACTTTTCTTAGTTGGGTGACTAAAAAAAAGAAATTTACTAATAGTTGGGTGACTATTTTATAACATTTCATAGTTGGGTGATCAAAAAAAAATTACTAATAATTGGATGACTACTTGTGGAATTTATCCTTTTTAAAGTTTGTTTTATTATTTTGGGCTGAGACTTAGGTTGGGTTTATAAATTTTAAAGGGTTGGGCCGGTTTTGGAGGAATTTAAGCCGAATATATATTGGCTTGGCCTAGGCTAGGAATGTATAGCACAAAGCTGGTTCAACCTAATTTTAATGGTTTGTCCAGCCAAATATCCACGGCTCAAAAGCGGTTCAACCCGATTCTGAGCTCAAACAGTTTTCCCTTATTTCATATTAGAGGTGCTCATGGGCCGGGCCGGGCCCAGAAGAAAATTCCGGCCAGTGTCCTAAGCCCGGGTTCGGCTCAAAAAATAGTCCATTATTCAAAAATTTTAAAAGACAAAAACATTTCACATTAATATTTAAAATTTTCAATAATTAAATTTTAAAAAACTATTATTAAATATTAATTTGATTGAGTTGAGTTGGTTTAATTCATAAACTCTTATTATTATTTGATAAAAAATAGCTTATAACCCATATGTCCAAAGATAGGGTTTAGTCAAAATAGCAAAATTTCAAGAGATGTGATTCAAACCTAGAACCTTGCATACATAACTAAAACATTTAACCACAAAACAAATCAAATTTTCTTATTAAAATTTCAAAATCCTAACTCAAACTCAAAACATAACCACTCTGGGTTTCAAAACTCAATTTCTTCTAACCCGATTTTTGAGATGTTACATATGATTTTTTATTAATTTATAAAAATATAAAAAGATAAAAATATCATCATAATAATAAAAATTTATAAAATGAATGATTTTCTAGCAAATTTTCAATATATATGTGAGTATGTATGTGCGTGCGTGCATGCACGCGTGGATATATATTTAATTAATCTAGGTTTGCACAAAGTTTTCAGAACTAAATCGATGATCGAACCGGTTAGGTCACTAGTTTTTAATTTGACTAATTCAATTGCTTTGACCGCCAATGTAGCTGATCCAAATTTTTTTTTTTTAAAGTATGAAAATAGGAAAAATAAGGTTAGTAATGATATAAGGATTAATATTTGGTACATTGGCATTGTACTTTTTTTATTTCACAAGTAGCGTTAAAAATTACCACATATCTCATTTTTTAAAATATTTTTCAATATTCATATAAGATACTTGTCAACCGCTAACCCTACTTATGGAATCTAAAAACTCCATTGACAATTTACCAAATATTTTTTATCTGTCATTTGTTGAGAGGACTTCGAAAAAGTACATAGGGCATGGGTGACTGGGTTATTTTTAGATTGTTTCTTATATATATATATATATATATATATATATATAAATTTTTTAAAATATATAAACTATAAAATGGTCACCGACTATTTAATTTTTTCTTTTTTTTTTCATCAACTGGCTAATAATGACAACTTTCAAAATTGACATAACAACAACTTTAACCCTCAACATTTATAAATTCACATAAATTATGTTAATTTAGTCTTATTTTTTAAAAAAACTAACCCTAAATATTTACACATTGTGTAATTTGGTCTTTTCTTTGTAGTTTTTTTTGTAACATTAAGGTTTAATTTTAAAAGAATGAGAAAATATTAAAATTATTATTTTAATTTTTGGTGTTTCCATTTTTTTTTTGTACATTTTCAATGAAATTTAGCTAATAATTTTTTATAGCTTTTTAGGTAAAAGGGTGACAAAGACAAATAAAATAATAAAAAAGATCAAATTACACAATGTGTAAATGTTGAGGCTAAATTTTTAGAATTAAGACTAAATTAACACAACGTAAAATGTTGAGAGTTAAAGTTGTTATTATACCAATTTTAAAGGTTGACACTGTTAGCAAGTTGGTAACAAAATAAAAAACAAAATTGGATAGTTGGGTGACCATTTCTTAACTTTTCTTAGTTGGGTGACTAAAAAAAAGAAATTTACTAATAGTTGGGTGACTATTTTATAACATTTCATAGTTGAGTGATCAAAAAATAAATTTACTAATAATTGGATGACTACTTGTGGAATTTATCCTTTTAAAGTTTGTTTTCTTATTTTGGGCTGGGACTTAGGTTGGGTTTATAAATTTTAAAGGGTTGGGCCGGTTTTGGAGGAATTTAAGCCGAATATATATTGGCTTGGCCTAGGAATGTATAGCACAAAGCTGGTTCAACCTATTTTTAATGGTTTGTCCAGCCAATGATCCACGGCTTAAAAGCGGTTCAACCCGATTCTGAGCTCAAACAATTTTCCCTTATTTCATATTAAAAGTGCTCATGGGCCGGGCCGGACCCAGAAAAAAATTTCCGGTCGGTGTCCTAGGCCTGGGTCTGCCCCAAAAAATGGTCCATTTTTCAAAAAATTTTAAAAGACAAAAACATTTCACATTAATATTTAAAAATTTCTATAATTAAATTTAAAAAAATTATTATTAAATATTAATTTGATTGAGTTGAGTTGGTTTAATTCATAAACTCTTATCTAAATCTTAACTTATACTAAGTACATATTATTAAATCAATGAAGTTGCTACACTAACAACGATACTAACTAAATTAAAACTCAGTCGGTTGGTTTAAATTAATCTTTTTTTTAACAATCTCATTATAGATTCTGACAATATCTGACTTTTTTTTACATCATGCTTAAAATTACCCATAGCTCTTCTCCAACCCATAAATAGGAGGATATTGAGCTTTAGCACACTTGAATTCTCATCGTCCTACATTAACAACAATACCCATACCAATCGAGCTACAACTCAAATCACATTTTAAACTAATCTTAATTTAAAACATTTAAGGTATGAAAAATAAAGTTTTATAATGTAAGGTGGCTGTCATACTCATAATTACTAAGTATGCAATTGTGATACAATAAACCAAAAAAAAAAAAAAGGCATCTTTGTAGAATATTTTAAAATGCTTTTCTTTGGATTCCAAATAATATGATTTATTTATTTGTTAATTTTTAATCTACACATTTATTTTCCTAGGATGTTATAAATGATTCATTGCTTTTGGACTTAATAAAGCCTTTTTTTATTTTATTTTATCATTTTAATGATAATAATTGATAACAACTGGGGCTGACCAAGATCCCAACATAATACTGTTTTAATCTTTAGATATTGTTGCATTCATTGTCGTGCTCCTTTAGAACTCGTTTTCAGTTTGGTGCTACTATTATTTTTCTCAATGGGAATCCACTTCAGAAATCCACACCAATACTTTCCAATAAAGAAAAATTCTCTGCACTTTTTTTTTTTTTTTTCAATCACAAAACATCTTCCAATATTTAGGTATAAATCACATGCATTGATACACATTTGAATCGATTCACTTAAAATGGTAAAAAGCCATAAAATGAAGTATGATGCAAAATAGGATTTTCGTGGGGGAGAAGATAAAATTTTTTGAGATTGTATAGGGACTTTTTAATGGGTCTGCACCATGTTGCTTTATTATGTATAAGGTGGTTATATATAAGGTATGGAGAACATGATAGACATTATAACAAAATGTAAAGAATATTTTATACGGTATAATAAAATATTAAAAATAAATATATACAAAGAATTGCGACATATGCCAATTTTTTAATTTTACTTAACTTTAGTTGTGGAATTAAAAAAATATATTATTTTTAAATTTGTGTCTATTTCATCGTTCATAAATAAACATCAAATATACATTAGTGGATTTCAAGAAAAAAAATTATTCCTTAATCTTTATTTTGATACAGATGGACAAATCCAAATCTAAATCTAGAAAAAGAAAGAAAGCATGGAACCCTAAATTGATAAAACCAAATGGCTAATTAGGCCAAACCAAACAATTAAAATAAGCTTATCAGATACATACATATATATAATGATATTTTATTTGGGGTTGTTTTTGGAAGATTGATTAGAAACAGCCCCTTTGTTTAAATCCAAAACTACAAAATCTTGATTGGAAATGGGTGTTGTTGTTTGAGTGGCCATTTGAAGTTCATCACCACTAATGGGAATTTCATCCCTAGTGTTGTTTGATGAATCTGACGAAATCTGATCTTTGCTTTTTCCCCACAAGACCATGTAAAGCCCTACAACTATCACCATTGCTCCAATTACCCTGCAATTGTTTGGCATTTGAGTTGACATCAAATTAGTTTTAAATATATCATGTAAGAAAGAAAAAATATAGAAAACTATTGAATTGTCTTTTTGTGTTGATTAATTAGGCTTTTTGGTGACACAGTCCATCAAAAACTGTCACCTAATGGTTAAAGGGAAATTCATCCCAAACTATGCATATTTTGACCATTAAAGTATTATAAAAGTTTTTGTATTAAGATCTAGATTGTATTTTATTCATTCTATTTTAAAAAAACAGATAAATTAATCTGTGCATGTTAGATAAAAGATCAAATTGGTCATTTCTATAATTAAAATTATTATCCACTTGTATTATTAAAAAGTGGCGTGATTGACAGAATAACTACACAGTGACACATGATGTGCCATGTATACTGCATTCTGACGAATAGAGACCGATTTTTAACAGTAGAATCAAATAATTTTTCTAATAGAAGGCCTAATTTACTCTTTGATGTAACGTAGATGCACTAATTTGCTCATTTGTTGAGTAGAAAGTATAAAACGCAATCTGACTTCTAGTACAATGATTTCCATGATACTTTTACCATCTTTTGACTAATTGACACTACTGAATTTATATTTCATTAAATAACTAATTCAGACCGAGAGAGTGAAGCCAAGAAATTTATTTTAGAAAAATTAGGATAAAATGTGGATTATATAAAATATTTGTAATTAACGAAACTAATATATATTTTTCCCTTTCTAAAAGTTGATATGATATTGGTGGACTAAGTTATGTGGGATCCCATAAAGTTTAATACATAATTGTAAATTGTCTCGATTAAAAGTATTTAGTTTAGGAAGCAATTTACTTTATTTATATTTAAAAATATTGAATCCAAATGAAAGCTACTTTTATTTCTAAGTGTTCCAAAAAACAGAAGATTCAGATATGCAAATTACGTACCTTCCTAAATACATTATCTCAGAAAAGATAAAGGAGCTCATAATGGCAACTATAACCATTGTTAAAGGGTTAAATGACGCAAAGAAAACAGGGCCCTTTGCTTGAATCACCATTGCTCCTATATAATAAGCAACCCCGGAACATATAATTCCCTGCCAAAAAATAAAAAATTGAATATGATGTTACGTCTGTCTGTAATTGTGATAAATGTGATTCGATACTACCATAATTTAAATCCGTGATGAGAAAAAAAGGGCTTACACTGTAAACTACAGCAAAGAGTTTAGAATCCCAGTGAATGGCCCAAGCAGCAGCATTGCCCCTTTCCATTACTAAGGCAACAATGCTACCTTCAATTGCGCCCATAAAGCAAACTAATGTTGTTAAGGAGAGCTCAGCAGGGTATGATTTTAGGGTAATCGCCTATACAAAGACCAAAACATGGTTATAACTCAAAAAATCTATATTGAATTTGCTTTTCAATTTAACTCAAAACCTATGTTACTCGGACTTAATTGTAAGTATTAGACCTAGTTATGTATATGAATAGTACTCAAATTTGAATGTGAGTGTCTGGCACGAGTATTTGCCTTTAAAGAATTATATTCTTATATATATATATGTGATAAATAGGAGAGTTAATACAGAAATTTTAAGAAAAATGAAGAATTGAAGTAACATGAGAGGGTCCAAATTTGGATTTCTTACTTGAAGAATGACAAAACATGCCCAACAAACACATCCTACAAGGATCATGACAGCACCCTTTAGAGCATCTTCATTGTTTTTTGCATCAGTGTTAGTAGATTGGTGATGATTATTGACTTTGGTCCATGGCAATGGCAACATTGGCCCATAAACCATTGTCATAATCATTGCTCCTGCAACAGTTCCAATGGTCCCCAAAATCTTTGCTTGGCACTTCACTTTCCTCACATCAACTTTCTCAAGCCTGCAAAAATATCAACTTTCAAGATCGGAAAATATGGAAAAATTCATTTTTCCGTGAAATAAACGTTTCTAGTCATATTTTATTTGCAATCAACTGCTAATTTACCTGCAAACCCAAGCTAGCAAAAACACAAAGGCTGGTAGAACATTGCACAAGGCGGTCGCCACGGTTGCTGTCGTGTACTTTATGCCGGTATAATACAAGTTCTGGTCGATAGCAGGCCTGTAAGAAAAATCAAACCTTACGTCCACGATCACGATTAACACCGAAAAACTTGGTTAATGGTTTAAGATTTGATTACTCTAATAAGCCCAACAAAGCTATCTGAACAAAGACAGATAAGGTCATCTTCGGCCGAACTTTCCTGCAAAAAAAAAGAACATCATTCGGATTGTGATTTCCGGGACCAATTCCGAACTCAAACATAAACAAAAAAAAAAACCAAACCTGTCGAAAACAATGGCGAAAGGAGCAAGAACAAGAGTGGCAATGATGAACCGGTAAACCACTAAAACATGTTGGCTCATACCTCTGTTAAGAGCGTATTTGGCAACTATGGGCATACCGGCAGAGCCGAACCGCATTAAAACCATGGCCACATATGGCAAAGCTTGATTGTAAAAGCTAGCTGAGGACTTCAAGCTCATGGTGTTCTGTTTTTTTTTGGGTTAATCTCTATTTGACAAATTTAGAGATTTCTTTGAAGAAATGAAGAAGGCGATGTATGTATTTATATACACTACTTTTTGTCACTTTTGCATGTCAAAGTTACTACTAATTCTTCACGTCTTCCTCAACTGTTTTTAAAATTTTAGGACAAAGGTGGAGTTTGGAACATGTTGCTCCCAATACTTACGATTGATAAAATTATTGTGTGATCTGACATGGTGTGGTGATTTTTCAATTACAGGCTGAGTGGTGATAGCATTATTTTGAAATCAACTACTTGCTTTACGGTTTAGATTATTTGTTCGTTTTAAGAACTAATTTGAGTTCATATTTTAAAAATAAAAATTATAGTTCATTAATTTTTTTTTAAAAAACATAAAAACATTTTAATATTTTATTAGATGTGGCACACCTATGTACAAGTATTTTTTTAGATTTTATCTAAAAAATAAAATTATTTTCAAAATAATATATATTTTAATCGAAAATAATATCTATTTTTATGAAAAGTAATGGATATTTTCTAAATTTTATATGAAAAGATAAAATTGCCCTCAAAATAATATCTATTACCTTGTAAAAATAAGGGACTTTTGGTAACCTGAGTTGAGACCAAGGTAGTGAGTATCGCACTGGTGGACACATCATTTTTCTATTAGAACTAGTACATACCGGTATTGAAATGTTTTGGTGTACTATTTTAGATTTATCGATATTTTAAAAAAATATTTACACATATCAAATAAATGATACTAAATAAATTTCAAATATAAAATATTTATTAATTATATAAAATACTCATTAATAAAACTCACAAATAAAAATTCATAATTCAATAAATTCAAAATTAACAAAATAAAAAGAAGCCAAAGGGTGAAGGGCTTTTTTTTATTATACAAGAAGCTCAACGACGAATGAGGATTTTTTTCTTGGATAGTCGGGTGAGTGGGGTTTTTTTATTATATTTTAAAATTTATATTTTAAATGTGAAACTATGTCCCAATTTTTTTTAAAATATTAAACAAAAATCTCAAAAGCGAAGATCGTAACAACGGAAGAAAAACTAATAGGTTCATTCAATTGAGTGAAAATATTATTTATGCCAGATGATCAAAGATAGGGGTTTGGAAAAAATAACAAAAATATAAGGGAAAGATTCAAACTCAAAACCTCACTCACACAAGCACAACAACTAACCATTGAACCAGAACAAATTACTTGACAATATTTCACAATCTTAACTTGAAATCAAGATGTGGCCACTCTTGGTTTCACTAACCCAATTTCTTTTAACCCGATTTTCGGTATGTGACAGAGTACAAGTTGCTTTGACTACATGTTGATGAGTGCTGGGCACAACTTATACTTCGGTTATACCGTTGAGAGTTGGATGCAATATATTTACTTTAGATTTTTCAATGAGGCACTAGGTGCCAAATTTGGTGTGTTGGTTGGATCCGTGTATCCATTTGAGTCTGAGTTAAGTTAATAGGGATATAAAATGTAAAGTTGATAATGGTACATCAAATGAATTGATATTGTGAAATAATGCTTAAAGGAAGAGTTATAATATATGAATTTCAGTAGTATACGAAAGATTATACAAACTAGACATACAAGTCCAGAGGCTTGATATGAGAATGTGATGAATCAATCGATTCGATTCAGAAAATTATATGAATATGATGTTTAATTGATTAAATGTTGATTGATTATGTGAATATCATTGTAATGTTGATTATAAGTGAATTGGAATGTTACATGTTTGAATTACTATATGATACAATTATATATTGAGCTCACCTTATTGATATGTGGTTGCCATGTTTAGGCAAACTTGTCAAGCTAGTAGCTTATCGTATTAAATTGTAAATGGATGTAAGTTGTTGTTTATTGCCTGTGAATTTACAAAGCATTTAATATGCTTAACCAGTTGTTTCCCTTTCCATGTAGATTATCAATTTGCAGAACATGTCAAGCGGATCGTCGAGAAGCTCAAACTATCTCTTTATTAAATTGATAATCTTTCAAACATTCTAAAGTCTGGTTATGTGGCATGTACATAGAAGTTTATATATGTGTTAACTTGGGAATGATAGTTTCGGTTTGAACCTTGATTAATGCTTGATTTTGGGTGAGCTAATGTTCATATATATTTATGTGTTTGTGTGTGTATGTTTTGGTAATATGTTAAGTTATATATATGGCTTTTGAATGATAAATTTGAGTGTGAGATGGTATGGAAAAAAATGATGATTAGAATGGCTAAAAGACATGATTGTATAAGTTAAGTTTGAATAGGTTGGATTGGTAGGTTTTGATGCGAAATTGAGGTATATTGGAATGGATGATTGGAATTGGTTAAATGCTATGTTTTGGCATGTATTTGGTACGTTTTTGTGTAGGAAAATGTTGTGTAAAATGAACCAAACGAGAAGTTTGAAAGGTTGTTATGAAATTGGTACCAAAGTTGTGTTTTGACAAAAACAGGGGATTTAATGGATTTTTTTTGGTATCACGATACTACACCCTGGATATCGCGATACCCATCTATTGTATATTTTGGAAACTTTGCATTTGGGTCCTCAAGTTGGAAAGCTTGACTACTATCATTGATATCGTGATTCCAAACCTTGGACATCGCAATAACCACCTGGCTTATTTTGAAGTTTTGATATTCCTTTTGGTATCACAATACCATCTCAGTATATTTTGAAAATTTTCATTTGTCCAAGTGCATTCCTGAGATTTCGTAAGCTCGATTAAGGCTCGGATTTAATTGTATATCATAAGGTGAATGCGTTTATAACATGATTGTATGTTTGAATTATATATTTACAGTGTATTTGACGATAGTTGCTCCGACAACGGATGTGACACCTTGTAGCTCGAACCCGACGATTGGGTCGGGAGAGGGGTGTTACATTAGTGTTGGAAAAAATTTAACAATTCAATCAACTTTTTTGTCTAGAAAAAAACAATTTGACTAAAATTTGAAGTTTGAGGACAAAAGTGACAAAAATATGCTTAAACTCACTTAACTTATATTCTCTTAATTATTACAATAACAATTGTACCAACTAAACTAAAGCACAACCTGTGGTTATTTAGAAGTTATTAATTAATATTTTAAATCATTTTAGAAGTTTGTATAGCATTAAGAACTTTTTCTCGGAAAAAAAATTAAAAATGGCACAAATACTAACAGACATTTTTCTAAATATCTTTTCATTAAATACAACTTTAATAAAACAAAAATCCAACCAAATTCTTGTAACTAATTAAGGAATCCACATAAACTCTTGTAATTCTAACTCTTTCAATAAAAATTCTTGTGAATCTTTGGTTAAAACTGTTTTAAAAACTCAAATTAGTAGCTTCAGAATCTTATTCCTATGGAAAAGAATATTCACATTCAGAGCAAAGCATCCATTAAATTTAAATACATAAAAATTAAAAGAAAAGTAGTTCCCACTAAAATTACCAACTCTTGGGGACAATAGATCGTCTTTATTCCACACATAATAATATCAAAATCAAGAACCAATGTATGGAAGAAAGTAGAAGGGGAAAGAGGACCATATTGTCTACCAAGTGCAAAATTTTATGATAGATTGGTGGGGTTTGGTAATTCATTGCTAAATGTTATCAATTCTTTGAAGAATATTGGGAAGAAAAAAGTTCTAGAATTCAAGTTCAAGATTTATATTTTTGTGGGTATTGTTTATTAATAATGTATTTGGTTGAGACGATAAAAATAAGACTTTGGATATCTATTTTTGAATCCCATCGTATCTGAGTTTTGTTTAAATTTTATCCTGTCTTGAATCTTACCGTGTGTAGGGTTTATTCTGGTCTAAGTTGAAGCATTTATGTTTTTTAAACGATTAATTCTATTTTATCACACATGTATGCGTGTGAAAGATAAAGGATTTAGAACATAGATATGCGTTTAAAATTAACGTGCAATAAATAAAAAATCATATAGTTAGAAACTGATAATAATAAAATTAACATACAATATGCAATATGTATAAAATGAAAATGAAAATATTAGTTTAAATTGTGAGTAAAAAGAAATTTAAATAGATAAATACATCAATTTAATAATATTAAATGCACTCCAATTGTTTTTTATAAGATTGCCATTTTTCTATAACATGTCAAAATGTTATAATGTTGGTGAAAAAAAAATTCAATAAACTCATTTAATGCCATTGTTAATATACTAACAATGTGGGCGAAACCTTTTGTAAAATAATATTAATTTATTGAAAAAAAATTAAAATGAAACTTTAGTTATAATGGTAAGGTTGAGGTCTTATATATGTTGATGACATGAGTCTAAATATCATCATTTGTAATTTTTTATTGGTTTTATTTAAATATAAATAATGAAAATACCCTTGCAAGAGTATAATTTATTTTAAAAATGTAAGGATAATTCGGTAATTTCTCCAATCAAGTTGGTGTTCTCAGTCTGAAGTTTAAATAATAGTATAATAATATTTAAACAATGATATTTAAAAAAAAATTTTATTGATAAGATAATAAAAAAATGTAAATAATTTATTAAGACTTACATACATATTTGGCACTTGAATTTGATACATCTTCTCTAATTGGTGCTTAAGGTTTTTTTTTAAGGGTTAAATCACATTTTGGGATTTAAACTTGACAACTTTTCCCACATTGAGACTTGAACTTTTTCTGTCTAAATTAGACATTGAACTTGACAATTGTTCTCACATTGGGGCCTGAACTTTTCTTTTGGTCCAAGTTAGGCCCAGAACTTCACAAATGTTCCCACATTGAGACTTTAACCTTTTTTTTTATCCAAGTTAGTCCTTGAAAACTCTAAAGTTCAAGCCCCAATGTGGGAACAATTGCTAAGTTCAAGACTTAACTTGGACAAAAAAATGTTCAAACCCCAATGTAAAAAATTTTACCAAGTTCAAGCACCAAATAGTTATTTAACCCTTTTTTTATTGTCCTAGATTGATATTTGAATTTATTTTCATCAATTAATTTAGTTTTTTTTTATACAATTGTTAAATCGGAGACATGTGATAGTATGAGATCACGACATGTGACATTGATGAATGGAATTATAATTTAAAAATTAATTAAAAATTCAAAAATATTATCAAAATAAAAATTATTAAAAATCATAAATAAAAAATATAATAAAATTTTAAAATTAAAATAAAATAAAATAAAATAAAATTTTGGTTTCCAATTCATGGAAGAACGAAAGTGATCGGCATTTTTTAAAGGATTAATGATAATTTGGCCACTAACGTTTACATGTTTTGTTAAAATAACCCTAATTGTATTTTTGAGCCATTTTTTGCCATCAATCTTTATTATTTTAACAAATTTGATGAAAGTACCGTTAAAAAAGTTAATGGGATGATCAGAAATATTTTTAATGAGATGTAATTTATTACTTGATAACCCAATAAAATAATTACATGTGAAAGATAATAAAACAAATAAATAATTCATGAAATTCAAAAAAATAACTCTTAATTTAAAGAAAATAAACATAATTATCTAAAAAAAATATTCGAAATGAATGAACGCATTCATTATTTTCGGTTTGATTTATTAATTATCTTTTTGAAACCTATCAGTAAACAAATATGGATTCATTTTGAAACCTCTTTTTAGGTAATTACACTTATTTTCTTTAAATTAAGAGTTGTTTTTTTTTAATTTCATGTATGATTTGTTTATTTTATTATTTTTCATATGTAATTATCTTATTGGATTACCTAAGTAATAAATTATATCTCATTAAAAATATTTCATATCATCCCGGTTAATTTTTTTTAATAGTATTTTCATCAAATCTGATAAAAAATAGTTTAAAGAAAAAAAACAAAGGTTAATGGTAAAAAAAGCTTAAAATACAATTAGGACCATTTTGACAAAACATGTAAACATTAGTGGCCAAATTTGTGATTAAACCTTTATTAAAATTAAAAAAAGTAAAGTAAAACCCCCATTTTTTATCAGCAAAAACCCACTTTTAACTTTCAGACTCGGGAAACAAATCTCTCCACTATCTTCATCTCATCACCATCAAATCTGCATTCACATCTTCAATAATTGTTTAAACCCAAAAATTTGCAGTATTTTATATATTGAAAACTCCTAAAAAGAAATCAACCCAACAATTTCAGAGTCAGATTCTTTGCTTCCAAGAAATCAAAACTCTGGAAGTTTCTGATGAAGCCATTGAAGCTTCCGATCAATATTTTTGGGAAGGATGAACAAGTTAAGAGAAAATTCCTTTAAGAAATTTTATTTTAAATTTTTTTTTCAACTTTTTAAAAAACAATCTAGAAATTTTTTTTGAAATTTAATTTTTAATTTTTAAATAATGTCCGCCACATGCTGCAATTAGACACTGTCACCTGTTCTTGACTTAACCTTATTACAAAAAAAAAAAGTCAAATTAATTGACGGAAAAAAATTTAAGTACTAAACTGAGAAAAAATGTCAAATTCAATTATCAAATATGTATTTACACCTTTTATAAATGATGTTTTGGTTATGTTGGCAATCTTAAGATATTAAATTATGAGAAAGTTTTTTTAACATAATGTCTAAAATTATCCATAACCCCTCCTCAACTCATAAATAAGAGGGTAATGCGCTTTAATGCACTTGAACTCATGTCATCAGAGAAATGTAAGTATTTACAAAAGTATTTTTTTTAAATAATAAATCATCTATAAAACCTACTGCTAATGTACTAGTTTTGCTATGAATTTGGTTTTTTTAATTGAGTAATTTGTAACATTAACTTAATTAATCAATTCATATAATATATAATTAGATTATAAATATATATATATTAAAACTTAAATATAATAAATTGATTATTTTATTTTACCAAAATTTTAAAATAATTGATCATTTAATAAGGTATAAATTTTTTTAAAATTTATATTTCGATAATATATTTTAATAAACGAGTGGGAGTATGTCAACTTATTAATTTTATATTTATTTTTTAGAAAAATAATAAAATGAGATAATCTAACTTTTTTTTTTGAAAGAAAGAGATAATCTAACTTTTTTTTTTTTTGATAAAAGAGAGATAATCTAAATTACTAATAATTAATAGGGATAAATTTCAAAATTATACATGAAATTTGGTTTAATATATAATTGTATATATGAATTTTAATTTGGTACAATTATACGCATTTAAAGAAATAAACATATCAATTTATTTTTATATTGTATAAATATAATTATTTCTGTATGCAATATATAAACATAAAATGATACTATATCAATAATTTGTAAAAATCAGATCAAATCAAAATTTCATTTATGCAACTGTATATTAAATTAAGATTAATGTATAATTTTGAGATCTATCATGTATAAATTTATATAAAATAAGAATTTAAATTTGGAAAGAAAAAAAATATAAGATTTGTTTTATTTATTAAAATTTGTGGCGATTTGTGGTAGTATAATTGGTGGCTAATCATAAAAAAGAAAAGGTAAAAAGAATATATATTGTTGATAAAAAAAGAAAAAGAAAAGACATGAATTTATGTCACACTGCTTACCTTTAGACCACTACATTCAAATCTATTGACACGACATTTCATCTTCTTTTTCTAAAAAGAGAAAGAAAAGGAAAATCAATAATGTTCCAAAAATCATATTAAAACCATTCAATTAAATTTTAAATAAATGTCAATTTTTAAATCATTTTTGCTCAAAAAGAAAAAAACTCAAAACCATTTTTGTCAATTTTCAACTTTTAAATATAAAATTACTAAAATGATTTAATTTTATTTTTTATACTTAGTTTTATTTGAATTGAATCCTCAATAATAGTAATCAAATAAATTATTTTAGATTTAATCAAATTTTAATTGTATATTGTTAATATGATATTAATTTTTTTAAATAATAAAACTATTTTTTAGTACTTTATATAATATTTTTTACTTTACCATATAGATTCAAAATAAATTTATTTTTTGAACTTTAATTTTTGTATTAGAGTTTGATTTAAATTGAATATCAATTATAATTGTTTTGGATTTACTTAATTTTTTGAAGTTATGAGTATAATTACAATGATAAATAATATATATTTGAATTAATTATAATCATAATCAAGCATTATAAAATATAGTCCAAACAATAACCAAAATATATTTGGAACCAGGGCATAGTCAAGGGGGCTGGCAGGGGCCTGACCCCCCTAAAATAGAAAAATTATCATTTAGACCCCTTTAAAATTTATAAAAATTTGATTTAATCCTTTAAAAATTATAAACATATAGATATTAAAGTGGTAAAATTGCATTTTTACTATCGTAACAATATACAATTTAATTTCGACCCCTCTAAAAAAAATTCTGGCTTCTCCCCTATCTAGAACCAAACTAAAATAGCTCTAATAAATTGGATAGAAAACTCACACATGATTTACATATGATAGGACTCGAATCTAAGATATCAAAATCTCAAGACCTCAACTTTGCCAACGTCTCACTAAGAAATTATAATATGATTTTGAAAATTTGTTGAATAATAAAACTATTTTTATATATAATTTATATAGTATATGTTACTTTATTATATACTAGATTCAAAATAAATTTACGTATCTATATTATTATTTAAACCTTTGACTAAATTGATTTCACGAGTCAACCAAACACCAATTTAATTGGGAAATGAAAAAAATATTTTTTTCTCACAAAGTAATAAATATTATTATTATGATATGTTTTTCTCATTTTATATTTTTATATAAAACCAAAAAAACTAGAATGATTTTTTAAAAAAAAAGAGTACCCACAAGTGGTGAGAGTTGAATCTAAATCATCATAATTAAACACTACAACTTTACCATTTCAACTAATGCCTAATTTAGTTTTGGTATAATGACAAAAGCCCTCAACGTTTACATTTTTATCAATCTACCCCTTATTCTTTTTAGCTAAATTTTACCATTAACTTTTCAAAAAGAGTCAAATCGTTTTCTAATAAAAATATTGACTAAAACATTAATTTTTTAATGATGTTGGTTTGACAATCCGCATGGCAGTCCACATTTACTTTCATGTTAACATGACACTAATTGTCTTATATGCCCTGTCAGAAAATAATTTTAAAAAATATAGAAAAAAATATAAAAAGTTTCATAAAAAAAATAGAATTACATATGGATTGCCATGCAAACTGTCATGTTTAAAAATTCAATGTTTTAGCAAGTATTTCCTTTACAAACACAACAATTCAATTTTTTTTTGGAAGATTGAGGCCAAATTTAACTAAAAAAAAAATAAGGGCCAAATTAATAAATAATATAAATGTTGATGGCTAAATTTAACATTATACCTTTAGTTTTTACATAAATTTTTATAAATATATTTTTACATAATACTTTATGTGCTACATAATACTTTATGTGCTATAATCTAATTTAATTCTATTTCTTTACTTGAGTTTGATTTGAATGGAATCTTCACTAGCTAAATAAATTATTTCATATTTAATCAAATTTCAACATTTTCAATAATATTTTGCTCATATGAATTTGAATTTTTTTTATGTAATACAACTATTTTAAAAAAATAAAACTATTTCTTATATAATATATAAGAGCAATTTTCCCTGTGTACAATCTTTAATATTTTTCACACAGTTTAAGATTTTTCAATTGAATCTTTAATATATTTTCTATAAAAGATTAACACCCAAAATATATAGGGATGGATGAAATAAATAATCAATAAATTATTTAGCTTTGATGGTAATGTAGTTACTGCATTTCCTAGAGATTTTAGATTCTATCCACCCTTCTTTTATTTTCTTTCCTTTTTATTTTCAGCAATATAGGATGGAAACCACATTAGAATATGTATAATTTAGGGTGAAAAATTAATAAGCGTGGGTAGTAATCCAATAGTTAAGCATTTTTCTTATTTCGTTTTAATCCCAAGTTCAAATCACGCCATTTTCCTTCATTTCTCTTTTACTCTCAAAATTTGCTATCCAGCCCCTTAAATTTTGAAAACTTATTTAGCCTTTTTCTAATTACAATTGAACTATAATTTCCTTCTTTGAATTAGGTTGAATTTTTGCTCTCCTTTTTCCCTATTTCTTCTCTCTTTCCATTCCCATCTTCCTCTTTGCAAAATATTTTTATCATCGCTGAAATTCATCTTTGATCTTGAATCTGTAACACCCCTTACCCGAGACCGTTGCCGGAGTCGAGCACGAGGCATTACTTAGCTTATCTTCCTAATTTGAAACATAAAAACTTGTTTTGAAAATAAAATTTAACTATATACAGCAATCTGTCCAATTGCGCAGCAGTTACTAAATTAATTATAACTTGAGCTACGGGACTCAAAATTTAATTACGTAAATTTTCCCTGAAACTAGACTCATATATCTACCTACCATAAAATTTTTAGAATTTTTGGTTCAGCCAATTAGTACAGTTTATTAGTTAAAGTCTCCCCTGTTTCACCACCTGATTGTCCTGACCTCTTGTCACTAAAAATAAGTTTTCTCACTGTAGGATTTACATATGAAATTCTTACTTGTTTCTACAGAAAATAGACTCAATAAGGAATCTATACATATGAACTACATCTCCTAACTATTTTTGTACAATTTTTAATGATTTTCTAAACTCAAAACAGGGGACACCAAAAACTGTTCTGACCCTGTCTCACCAAAATTTACATATCTTAAATATAAAATTCCTTTTGCTGCACCGTTATTTTTATATGAAAATAGACTCAACAAGCTTTAAATCGATATATCATTCACTCTCTAATTCATCTTATACTATCCTAGGTGATTTTTTAAATTCACGTCACTGTTGCTGCCTGAATTCTGTTTCTTTGCAAAGTTTTACCCTTTTATGATTTCCATGCATAGTTTATCACCTAGACTTTTATAACAACAAACACTTCCATACTTAACCATTTTAGCAACCATTCATCATCAAATGCTTACACATCATTCTTTAGCAAGATCATAATTACAAACATTTAAAATAACTAAATCCCTATACATGCCATACTCAACATGGTTCAACATAAAAATACCGAGCAATAGTTCTTGATAGTGTAGACGATCTCCGACTTCTTTAGGATCCTTGAAGCAGCTTTGCAATACTATAAGAGAAAGAAAAATAAAAGAAGTAAGCATTAAGCTTAGTAAGTTTACTAGCAAATAAATAACAACATTAAACACAAATAATTAAACTCAAGTGTCTATATCTCTAGTTTACTCTTGAATTAATCTTATTCTAGTTCTCTTGCTTATTTACTTAGAATACTTATGTGCATAACTTACTCTTCTTTTGCTGCATCGTTGAATATCAATTGATAATATGATAAGTTCTTAACTCTTATAACTTACCTGAGCTTGCCATTCATGCTTTTATCTGAACTTTCATGAACATAATTCGTTTACTAGCCCGTTGAACTACATTGGAATAATAAGGATACTCGGGTCTCCTCTGATAATAACATGCCAAAGCCATATCCCAGACATGGTCTTACATGGGATGTTCTCATATCGGTGCCCATGCCATGTCCCAGACATGGTCTTACGGGGGACCTCTCATCTCGGTGCCAACGCCATGTCCCAGACATGGTCTTACATGGGACCTCTCGTCTCGGTGCCAACGCCATGTCCCAGACATGGTCTTATATGGGACCTCTCATCTCGGTGCCAACGCCATGTCCCAGACATGGTCTTACATGGGACCTCTTTACCCAAATGTCATGACATTCGTATCCAGTACCATCCTTATGTATCAACGGGACTTTTTAATATTAAATTCTTCATCATTTTATACTTGAATCAACATCAAATAAATTCATGGAATAAATTCATAGTTGCTGGAAAATAGCAGCATTAATAATAATTATTGAAATATTGCATTTATTTACCGTAAACTTACCTCGGTACCAACTATAGCCCAATTCACCAACTTAGTCTTCAACTTTATTCTTCCCTTTGTCTAACCTCGAGTTTCGTTCTTCTTGATCTAAAATAGCAAATTTAACTTATTTAATACTCACATTCATCAAAACAGTCCTCGACTCTAACTTTGTCAAAATTACGATTTTGCCCCTAAACTTTTGCATAATTACATTTTTACCCCAAGGCTCGGAAATTAAACTTCATCTCTTATTCTTATGTTTTATAACATGCTGAACATTTTTCCCTTCTATGGCAACATCAAATTCCCACTCTAACACTTACTTATGAACATTAGGTATTTTTACCGATTATGTCGTTTTACTCGTTTTCACTTAAAATCGCTTAGCAAAAGTTGTTTAACATAATTTCTAGCTTCATATTCTATCATAAAACATCAAAATAAACACTTTTCACCTATGGGTATTTTTCCAAATATAAACCCTAGGTTAAATTATTGCTAGAATAAGCTAAATTAAGCTACCGGGACTCCAAAAACGTAAAGAACATTAAAAACGGGGCTTGGGATCACTTACTATGGAGCTTGGAAGCTTGAAAACCCTAACTATGGCTTCCCCCTTGCTGATTTCGTCCTAATGAAGAAGATGATGATTTTTGTCATCTTTTTCCCTTTTTAATTCTTTTTATTACTAGATTACTAAATTGCCCCCAACTTAAAAATTTTCTATTTCACTTATCTCATGTCCATTTTTGTCTACCAAGTTACCAATGGTCTAATTACCATATAAGGATCTCCAATTTAAAGTTTCATAACAATTGGACACCTCTAACATATAGAACTCAACTTTTGCACTTTTTACAATTTAGTCCTTTTGACTAAATTGAGTGCCCAAACGTCGAAATTTTCGAACGTAATTTTCACGAAATTATTTTGTGAAATCATAGACCATAAAAATATAAGAAAAATAAAATTTTCCTCATCGGATTTGTGGTCCCGAAACCACTGTTCCGATAATATTAAATTTGGGCCATTACAACTCTCCCCCCCTTTTAGGATTTTCGTCCTCGAAAATCTTACCAGTAAAGAGATTCGGGTATTGTTTCCTCATTGTCTCTTCCGGTTCCCATGTTGCTTCCTCAATCCCGTGCTTTTGCCATAACACTTTCACCAGATTTACCTTTTTGTTTCTAAGCTCCTTTGTTTCTCGTGCTAATATCTTAACCGGTTCTTCACTATAAGTCATATCCGGTTGAATCTCCACTTCTGTCGGAGTAATAACATGTGAAGGATCTGATCGTTACCGTCGTAGCATAGATACATGAAAAACATTATGAATTCTATCGAGTTCCGGTGGTAATGCCAATCGATAAGCAACCGGTCCAATTCTTTCTATGATTTCATATGGTCCGATAAATCTTGGACTCAATTTACCCTTTCGACCAAACCGGAGAACTTTCTTCCAAGGAGAAACTTTTAGGAACACTTTATCACCCACCTGAAATTCAATCTCCCTTCGTTTAAGATCAGCATATGACTTCTGACGATCGGAAGCTGCTTTTAGACTATCCCGAATCAGCCTTACTTTTTCTTCTGTTTCCCGAATCAAATCAACCCCGTGTATCTTCTTTTCACTGAGCTCTGTCCAATATAACGGTGTTCTACATTTTCTACCATACAAAGCTTCATACGGAGCCATTTTAATACTGGACTGATAACTGTTATTGTAAGCAAATTCAATCAAAGATAGATACCTTTCCCAATTACCTTGAAACTCTAGTACACAACATCGGAGCATATCTTCCAATACCTGAATTACACGTTCAGATTGGCCATCTGTCTGAGGATGAAATGCAGTACTGAAATGCAACTGAGTACCCAAAGCTTTTTGCAATTTGTCCCAGAAACGAGACGTAAATCGGGGATCTCTATCTGATATAATGGAGACTGGCACTCCATGTAGTCTGACAATCTCAGATATGTACAACTCAGCCAATTTATCTAGAGAATAATCCATACAGACCGGAATAAAGTGCGCGGACTTTGTCAATCGATCAACAATTACCCAAATGGCATCTTTCTTCTTCGGAGACAACGGTAACCCAGATACAAAATCCATAGTGATTCTTTCCCATTTCCATTCTGGTATAGTGATTGGTTGAAGCAACCCCGAAGGTACCTGATGTTCAGCTTTAACCTGCTGACATACTAAACACCTTGATACAAACTCAGAGATATTACGTTTCATACCTGGCCACCAATACATCTTTTTCAAATCATTATACATTTTATTACTCCCCGGATGTACAGACATAATACCGCCGTGGGCCTCGTGTAAAATCTTCTGTATAAGCTCGGAATCCTTTGGTACACATACTCTGCCTCTGAATAATAAACAACCATCAGTCCCAATTTGAAATTCTGAATCATTACCTGACTCACATTGTACCCGTTTAGCCTGTAACTTCTCATCATTTTTCTGAGCTTCACATATTTGTTGACGAAACATCGATTTAGCCTTCATTTCAGCTATAATTGAACCACCATCAGCCAGTGACAACCGGGCATTCATAGCTCGTAAGGCAAACAGAGATTTCCGGCTCAAAGCATCAGCTACAACATTAGCCTTACCCGGATGATAATCAATAACCAAATCATAATCTTTTATCAATTCAAGCCACCTGCGTTGTCTCAAATTCAAATCTTTCTGTGTCATCAAATATTTCAAGCTTTTGTGATCAGTATAAATATGACACTTTTCACCATACAAATAATGCCGCCATATTTTCAATGCAAATACAATAGCAGCTAATTCAAGATCATGTACTGGGTAGTTTCTTTCATGTGGCTTAAGTTGTCTTGAAGCATAGGCTATTACTTTATCTTCTTGCATCAAGACACAACCCAAACCATTTAATGATGCATCACTATAAATAATAAATTCCTTACCCGATTCAGGCTGTACCAATACAGGTGCTTTCGTCAATAACTCCTTCAATCGGTCAAAACTTTGCTGGCATTTATCTGTCCATTCAAATTTAACATCTTTCTGTAATAAACGGGTCATCGGAGAAGCTATCATAGAAAACCCCTGTACAAATCTCCGATAATAACCGGCTAAACCTAAGAAACTTCTAACTTCAGATACATTTTTCGGGGGACTCCAATTGACAATAGCTGAGATTTTACTCGGATCTACTCTGATGCCTTCTGCGGATACAATATGTCCGAGAAAACCCACTTCTCGCAGCCAAAATTCACATTTACTAAATTTAGCATATAGCTGCTTTTCTCGCAGAATTTGCAACACAATTCTCAAATGCTCTGCATGCTCATTTTCGTCTCGGGAATAGACCAAGATATCATCAATGAAAACTACTACAAACCTGTCTAGATATGGTCTAAATATCCGGTTCATCAAATCCATGAATACTGCAGGTGCATTAGTCAACCCAAACGGCATGACCAGAAACTCATAATGCCCATACCTGGTTCTGAAAGCTGTCTTTGACACATCTGACTCTTTTACCCGTAGCTGGTAATAACCCGATCGGAGATCAATCTTCGAAAATACTGTGGCACCTTTAAGCTGATCAAATAAGTCATCAATTCGAGGCAACGGGTACTTATTCTTTATAGTTACCTTATTGAGCTGCCGATAGTCTATACACAATCTCAAAGACCCGTCTTTCTTTTTCACAAATAGAACTGGAGCACCCCAAGGTGAATGACTTGGACGAACAAAACCTCTATCAACAAGTTCCTGTAATTGTGTCTTTAATTCTTTTAATTCTGTAGGAGCCATACGATACGGAGCTATGGAAATTGGGGTAGTTCCCGGAATCAGATCTATAGAAAATTCCACTTCTCTTTCTGGTGGCAACCCCGGTAATTCCTCTGGAAACACATCAGAAAATTCACATACAACTGGCATTGCCTGTATCTTTGACTCAGATACCTTAGTATCCAACACATATGCCAAATAAGCATCATACCCTTTTCTAACACACTTCTGAGCTGTCATTACTGAAATCACATCAGATAATTCCTCTGTCTGATCAGATTTAACCCGAAGTAATTCTCCATTCTGGCACTTCAACACAACATATTTCCGTTTACAGTTTACTACTGCATCATGCTGAGTTAACCAATCCATGCCCAATATCACATCAAACTCATCAAAAGGCAATAACATCAAGTCAACTGGGAAACAAATACCTTTTACCATCAGTGGACAATTTTTACAAACTTTATCCACCATCACAAACTGGCCCAGGGGGTTCGAGACTTTAACCACAAATTTAGTAGGTTCAACAGATAAATTTTTAACAAATACTAGTTTTGTGCATATATATGAATGTGTAGAGCCAGGATCAATTAATGCAATAACATTAGTGTCATAAAGAGAAAATGTACCCGCAATTACATCAGGAGAGGACGCCTCTTCACGAGCTCGAATAGCATATGTTCTTGCAGGTGCTTTAACATCGGATCTAGCTGCTGAATCTCTGGATGCACCCCTGTTACTCGCTCCCACTCCTGGGTTTCTCTGCAGTCTACCTCTGGTAGGAGCATTTCCTGATCTCGCACTAGTTATCTCTTCTCTTTTAGTTGTTTCAGGGCAATCCCGAACAAAGTGATCTGACGCTCCACATCTAAAGCAAACATTTTCACCTGCTCTACACTCTCCGGGGTGGCGTCTCCCACATTGAGGACATTCCGGCCTAGGAGGTCGAGTACTACCTGTACTTGCAACTGTAGTGGTTTGGGCTCTAAAACCCTCAAATCTTCTACCCCTGCTTCGACTAGAATATCTAGCTGGAAAATGTGATCCGCTAGAGAGCTCCCTAGGCCTCTTAGATGTAGACTGAAATGATCTACTCATTTGCCTCTTCTTTGTATCCTGCACTTCAGCTTCAGCTTTGCCTTTCTCTTTTTCTTTTAACAAGTCTTCTACTTTACAGGCTCTTTCTACCAGAATAACAAACTCTCTGATTTCCAATACACCCACTGATAGTCGGATGTCATCATTAAGCCCATCTTCAAATCTCTTGCACATGTTGGCTTCAGTGGATACAAATTCCCGTGCATACTTACTAAGTCTGACGAATTCGCGTTCATATTCAGTCACAGACATCTTACCTTGTTTTAGCTCAAGAAACTCCTTCCTTTTCTGATCTATAAATCTCTGGCTGATATACTTCTTTCGAAACTCCTCTTGAAAGAAATCCCAAGTAACCCTCTCACTCGGTACTACTGACACGAGGGTCTTCCACCAATGGTAAGCTGAATCTCGAAGAAGTGAAACAACACACTTCATACATTCTTCCGGTGTACAAGATAATTCTTCAAAACCCTGATGGTATTCTCAAGCCAGAATTCTGCTTTTTCTGCATCATCATCTTTGGTAGCCCGAAATTCTTCAGCCCCTTGCTTCCTAATTTTATCAACAGGTGGTCTGTCCCTGATAACTATACCTGCAGCTGGGGAAACTACATGGGGAACCTGTGAATCCTGAGGGGGTGGAGGTCTTACAGCCGGATTCGTACGAACGAACTCGGCAAACCAATCGTTCATGGCTTGGAAGAAGGCTTCTCTAGCTCCTCCTCCCTGTCTAACTGATGCAGGCCTTTCACTAACATTAACATCTAGTGGCGCCGTCCCTTCTGCGGAAGCAGGCGCATTACTCTCTACTTCATCTGTACTAGCTCGTTCAGGATCCATAACTATAAAAGAAAACATTTTAAAATCGTCAGGAGTCGTCACACTATCAAAATATATAAGTATGGCATGTATAGGTAGACTTTTATTCATACTGCATATTTCTGAGAACCGACTAAACCTGCTCTGATACCAACAAAATGTAACACCCTTACCCGAGACCGTTGCCGGAGTCGAGCACGAGGCATTACTTAGCTTATCTTCCTAATTTGAAACATAAAAACTTGTTTTGAAAATAAAATTTAACTATATACAGCAATCTGTCCAATTGCGCAGCAGTTACTAAATTAATTATAACTTGAGCTACGGGACTCAAAATTTAATTACGTAAATTTTCCCTGAAACTAGACTCATATATCTACCTACCATAAAATTTTTAGAATTTTTGGTTCAGCCAATTAGTACAGTTTATTAGTTAAAGTCTCCCCTGTTTCACCACCTGATTGTCCTGACCTCTTGTCACTAAAAATAAGTTTTCTCACTGTAGGATTTACATATGAAATTCTTACTTGTTTCTACAGAAAATAGACTCAATAAGGAATCTATACATATGAACTACATCTCCTAACTATTTTTGTACAATTTTTAATGATTTTCTAAACTCAAAACAGGGGACACCAAAAACTGTTCTGACCCTGTCTCACCAAAATTTACATATCTTAAAATATAAAATTCCTTTTGCTGCACCGTTATTTTTATATGAAAATAGACTCAACAAGCTTTAAATCGATATATCATTCACTCTCTAATTCATCTTATACTATCCTAGGTGATTTTTTAAATTCACGTCACTGTTGCTGCCTGAATTCTGTTTCTTTGCAAAGTTTTACCCTTTTATGATTTCCATGCATAGTTTATCACCTAGACTTTTATAACAACAAACACTTCCATACTTAACCATTTTAGCAACCATTCATCATCAAATGCTTACACATCATTCTTTAGCAAGATCATAATTACAAACATTTAAAATAACTAAATCCCTATACATGCCATACTCAACATGGTTCAACATAAAAATACCGAGCAATAGTTCTTGATAGTGTAGACGATCTCCGACTTCTTTAGGATCCTTGAAGCAGCTTTGCAATACTATAAGAGAAAGAAAAATAAAAGAAGTAAGCATTAAGCTTAGTAAGTTTACTAGCAAATAAATAACAACATTAAACACAAATAATTAAACTCAAGTGTCTATATCTCTAGTTTACTCTTGAATTAATCTTATTCTAGTTCTCTTGCTTATTTACTTAGAATACTTATGTGCATAACTTACTCTTCTTTTGCTGCATCGTTGAATATCAATTGATAATATGATAAGTTCTTAACTCTTATAACTTACCTGAGCTTGCCATTCATGCTTTTATCTGAACTTTCATGAACATAATTCGTTTACTAGCCCGTTGAACTACATTGGAATAATAAGGATACTCGGGTCTCCTCTGATAATAACATGCCAAAGCCATATCCCAGACATGGTCTTACATGGGATGTTCTCATATCGGTGCCCATGCCATGTCCCAGACATGGTCTTACGGGGGACCTCTCATCTCGGTGCCAACGCCATGTCCCAGACATGGTCTTACATGGGACCTCTCGTCTCGGTGCCAACGCCATGTCCCAGACATGGTCTTATATGGGACCTCTCATCTCGGTGCCAACGCCATGTCCCAGACATGGTCTTACATGGGACCTCTTTACCCAAATGTCATGACATTCGTATCCAGTACCATCCTTATGTATCAACGGGACTTTTTAATATTAAATTCTTCATCATTTTATACTTGAATCAACATCAAATAAATTCATGGAATAAATTCATAGTTGCTGGAAAATAGCAGCATTAATAATAATTATTGAAATATTGCATTTATTTACCGTAAACTTACCTCGGTACCAACTATAGCCCAATTCACCAACTTAGTCTTCAACTTTATTCTTCCCTTTGTCTAACCTCGAGTTTCGTTCTTCTTGATCTAAAATAGCAAATTTAACTTATTTAATACTCACATTCATCAAAACAGTCCTCGACTCTAACTTTGTCAAAATTACGATTTTGCCCCTAAACTTTTGCATAATTACATTTTTACCCCAAGGCTCGGAAATTAAACTTCATCTCTTATTCTTATGTTTTATAACATGCTGAACATTTTTCCCTTCTATGGCAACATCAAATTCCCACTCTAACACTTACTTATGAACATTAGGTATTTTTACCGATTATGTCGTTTTACTCGTTTTCACTTAAAATCGCTTAGCAAACGTTGTTTAACATAATTTCTAGCTTCATATTCTATCATAAAACATCAAAATAAACACTTTTCACCTATGGGTATTTTTCCAAATATAAACCCTAGGTTAAATTATTGCTAGAATAAGCTAAATTAAGCTACCGGGACTCCAAAAACGTAAAGAACATTAAAAACGGGGCTTGGGATCACTTACTATGGAGCTTGGAAGCTTGAAAACCCTAACTATGGCTTCCCCCTTGCTGATTTCGTCCTAATGAAGAAGATGATGATTTTTGTCATCTTTTTCCCTTTTTAATTCTTTTTATTACTAGATTACTAAATTGCCCCCAACTTAAAAATTTTCTATTTCACTTATCTCATGTCCATTTTTGTCTACCAAGTTACCAATGGTCTAATTACCATATAAGGATCTCCAATTTAAAGTTTCATAACAATTGGACACCTCTAACATATAGAACTCAACTTTTGCACTTTTTACAATTTAGTCCTTTTGACTAAATTGAGTGCCCAAACGTCGAAATTTTCGAACGTAATTTTCACGAAATTATTTTGTGAAATCATAGACCATAAAAATATAAGAAAAATAAAATTTTCCTCATCGGATTTGTGGTCCCGAAACCACTGTTCCGATAATATTAAATTTGGGCCATTACAGAATCAAACACTATTCTCAATTCCAACTCGTTTCCCAATCGAATTTGTAGTCACCAATACAAACGTTCATAATCCTTGCCAAGAATAGGTAAGTTCAATCCAATCCCAGTAATTAATCCCAAATTCTCGTAGTATTTACATCTGGTGTTAATCTTTCATCTAAATTAATGAATCTTTTATGAATCTTCCCCAAATTCCGGGTAATCTTGATTAATCTTGAAAATCATTATTAATTCTTGCGTAAATGTAATTTGAAGGACCCAATTTAGATACCTCCAGACCAGATCTAAGCGTGAGAAATGTCGATTGAGATTCTGAAGACAAGTGTGTGTTTCTTTACAAGCGAATCGGGGCAAACTATGCCTCAAGATAGGGCCACACGGTCAGCCACATGGGCGTATGGGCCACATGGCCCCTTTACATGGCCATGTTTCCTCTAAAACATTAGGAAATTTGATTCTCACACGGCCTCAGCTTGTTACACGGTCTAGCCACACGGCCGTGTACCCCCTCTAGACCGTCCAGGGCTTCCCACAAGGTCGTGTGTTCCCTGGTTCTCATATTTTATGCAGATTAGTCCCTGAATGGTTCCCTAACTATTTTTAGTGTTTTATTTTATTCAACTAAGTCCCTCATAATATAATTAATGTTAGAATCTATGATTTGATTGATTGAATTATTGTTATTATATATATGCATGATATGTGAACAATTTATGTATCTATTGTATCTGAACTTGTGAATGTACGTACAACATGCCTTATGATACCATTAAATTGAAACCATGATAAATATGTCATATGCTACTGTAATGACTAGTTAGGGGCATGTTATAGTTGCCATATCGGTCTATCATAAAGCATATTATTTACTATTGTTTTGATCTGTTATAAATATGTCATATTGCATTGCATGGGCAGGACGCTTTGAAAAGTAGGAAGTTCTGGTTGATTAATAATAGTCAACTCTGGTGGTTTATCCACATACTTTCTGGCAGCTCTCATATGTATTTATGCTGTGTATTCACAATCATCTGACAGCGTATTAACCTACAACACTGGTAGTTCTCTCACCCTTTATCTGGCAGTTCTTATTTGCAAACTTGTTGTATATTTACAACCATCTGGCAGCATATTAACATACAACTTATGTGGTTTAACGTCAACCCAGTGTGTAGGGATGGAAAAGTTTTGGGGAACTCTTATTATGGTGTGTAGTGGTGAGATAGGATCTTTTTTATTAAATCCAAAATTGTGTTGCATTCACTGAGTAGGTGCAAATGATTATGAGATTCCTAAGATAGTATAGATGTGTGTGTGTGTGTGTGTGTGTGTGTGTGTGTGTGTGTGTGTGTGTGTGTGTGTGTGTGATGTTGATCTGTTAATCTAATATTCTAATTCTGCTATTGCGAATTATTATATATGATGTGATTTGTATGCTAATCGGTTACATTGATTATGTTGTGATGCAACTCACACTGAGCTTCATAGTTCACTCCCTTTTATTTTTCTTATGTTCAGATAACTCACTAGGTTAGGACACAAGCACGACATCTGACGGGTCTCAGTTTGGTTTTTATTTTATAAAATTCTATTAGGCTCATTAATTGATTTATTTTAATTATTATTATTCAAAGACTGTATTATTCTACTACGAATTGTGGCATGGATTTAGGATTTGAGTTTGTTTTTATTTTGCATAATATTTAATTTTACTTGTAGGATGTGGAGTTATGATTATGAATTAGTTATGCATGAACCCCGATTTTTATTAAAAACATAAGTAACTTTCATCTTTTATTGCTGCTAAATTATAATTAAAAATTTTGGTGAATAATAAATCGATATTTAGCTAAGTTTCTACTAAACAAAAACAAATATTTTAAAATGATTGTTTTTAAAACTCCGATAAGCTTACTGGGTCACTTCGGTGGCTAATGTAATCTTTCGAATTTGGGTCTAACGTGTAAGTCGTATTGGGGAGTTTACATTTGGTGGTATCAGAGCCTAGGTTTTCTAAACTTGGACTATAAAAATTTGAAAAAAAAACTTGCATGCATGCATTAAAGGTTATTTTGCAAAAAATCATGCCATAATTTTTTTTAAAATTGATTTTATACAAGAAATAAAATTCGAGACTCCAATGTCAGTCCTACTACAGTTACTGTTAAAACTTTAGATAAATTGTAAACTCTAGATAGTGAACATTTAGGAGGATGACTAATGCTTGAACTTTTGTTTGAAAATTGTAGATATACTTTAGATTTAAAACTCTCAAAAGATCACTATGAATACCCAAAGTAGATGTGGCAGGGGTAGGATGTGTAAAGCTGCACCTATAGAGCCACCCATTGTTTAGGGTAAGAACCCGATATTTGAGGAGGAGTACGTTGAGAATTCTACCACCAATGGTGGCAGAGGCTACGAAAACAACGATGACGTCATGACACAGTAATGCTGAGGGTGTTGCAGCCCAAACCAGATCGGGGAGCCGTGGGTCTGTTGCGAAGAGGCTCTGATCGAATGGGGTTGAGACATTTAAAGGCGTTGCTGGAACGACTCCCACTATGGTTGAGTACTGGATGGAGTCAACGGAAATAATTTTGGGGGACTTAGATTGTACTTCGAAACAGAAGTTGAAGGGAATTGTGTCTTTACTTAGAGAGGAGCCCTAGCGTTGGTGGAACTCTGTTGTAAGTGGTTGTAATACCCCAAACTCGATCTAGACATTACGATCGAACCTTGAAGGTTACACTACTTACTCGATAATCAGATTATTTTCTCTCTAAATCATTGCTTATCAATAATTTTGCATAAACTTGTTTCTAATTATTATTATTTTTTTAAAACTTAACCACAGCCTAACATGTATTTTTCAAAACATTCATCTTTTTCTTTAAAACAGAAAAGTTGTATCATTAATTTGGTTACTTTTCTAAAAACTTAATTAACAATTCGGGTTGCAACAGAAAGTCCATAACTTATTTTATTTGAAAATCAACCATTTAATTTTAATTTACAGAAACCAGACGAATTGTTTAAACCATTGAATTAACTCTAACTGGAAAACCCAAACCCAAAACCAAAGTCCAAAAATTAATTCAAAAGTCCAAAAGTCCAAAAAAGTAATTAATAATTAAATTAAATTGTCTTATTCGAGAAAAACCCAATCCGAGCTCCTAAATGCCGCCAAATACTAACTTTGCAGATTACCTGAAAAGATAAAGTAATTGGGTGAGCTAGGAAGCTTAGTGTGTAACTTAACTCAAGCATAACTATAGATAATATAATAACATATCAGAATATCGCAGAGAATTTCATCAAATCCAAATGAGCAAAAATTGAATATGCATAGCTATGTCAATGCAGTATTTTAAAAAAAAACATAATGCAGATTTTTCCAGAAAACTTCCTACCCAACTCCGCTACACACCAATTAGAGTTTCCCAAAACTCGTCCGTCCAAATCACACAAATAGATAATTAAGGACAATGCCACCAGAAATTATGCAGATAAACTGCCAGAATAGATATATGTGGTCAAGCTAACATATTTGCAGTCAAGTTGCCAAAATATATATGTGGTTAAACCACTAGATAGTGCAGATCATTAAACTGCCAAAACTTCATTCTTAAAAGATCATCCCAACCCCATGCAATATGACATGGCATGCAAATACAGAATCAGAACGAAAATAATGTAGAACATGTAGTCTTATAATAAACATAAATCAGTAGGCATGGGATTCCATGCTTTATAAAACAAATGTGTCAAGTATTAACAATAACAAATCAATTTTGCCATAATGCCACATGCATATTCATATAACAGATTCAAATATAATCAGAATAACATACTCAGATGTCTCATGCTCATATATGAATATAGCAAAACAAAAACGTGCCAACGATGAGTACGAATTTATAGATCAGATATGTCATTTTACAAAACTTAGCATATTTTCCACAAATTATACTTACAACACTAACATACCTGCCAGTCTTAACCGGTTACTTCGTAACCTTATTTTAGATGAAAAAATATAGTTATTCCCAAACCTATATCCCACATCACAGCCCGAAAAAGTCTTTTTAGGATGGACCCATATGCACGTGTGGCCCACACGCCTTAGCTTATTGTGCTCGGGTGGGCCTCGGGTGGCCCACATAGTTGAATACACAACCAACGCCTGTGTGGCTCACACGACCGTGTGATGTCGACTGGCAGAATCAATTTTGTACAAATTTAACGAGTTTTCGAGTTTGGGTGACACACTTGATTAACGCGAAACTGAAATACTATCATAAATCCACAACTTCTATATTTTAGATCTAGCTAAACTAGTTCAGACCAGTACCTTTACAAATATAAAGTTTTTTTCTTCACACGTTAAACTATTTGGATGCCAATAAATTGACAGCAATATGACAGGAAAAATAATAGCACAACATAGCAATAATTGCAGCAGAAATCTCAATCAAGTTGTCATAAATAGAAAGGGCTATGATAGAAGAATTTCAGACAAGAAGGGTAAAGACGTTGAATGGCAGTAGCAAGGTTTAAGAAACAAGCGATAACCTTGAGGACATTAAAGTTTGAATTGACAAATTGAAGTAAAAGATGAATCGATGACAACAATAATTTTTGGAGTTAAAAGCTTGGACGATCAAAAGAACAGAGAATTGATAATGTGAAAATACAAAAAAAAAATACCAGCAACATGGGTGGCACAAACAATCACAAAAATAAATTATGATTTAAGCACAACGAGATTCGAACTCAGGACCTATGGGTAAGCTAAGGCCTTACCACTAAAATAGTAGGCCCATTCTTGTTAACAGCTCATGAAAAATAATAGATAATCTAGATGTGGCAAGCTAGATATAGGAACAAAAATACTTAAAATTCAAGGAAAAAGAATCGAACACAGAACCTCAAGCACACATCCAGAACACTTAACCATTGAAACAAATCAATTTACTTTACAAGATTTCTGCAACCTTAATTCAAAAACAAGACGTGATCGCTCTTGGTTTTTTAACCCAATTTCTACTAACACGGTTTTTGGGATGTGACAAGGGTACATAAACTGATCGCATACATTAGGAATACTTTCAAGAGACCTTCCAGAAGAAGTATGTAGGCACTAGGCACGTGGAGGTTCGCTAGCTCAAATTTATCAAGCTAAAATAAGGAGACAAGTCCGTGTCAAAATATGAGGTTGAATTTCTGAAGCTTAATCGTTATGCCCAAAGTATGGTCGCCACAGAGCAGGACAAATGTGTAAGATTTGAAAATAGGTTACAATTCAACCTTAAAATACAAGTTGCTTCATACAAAAAACGGGTGTTTGAGACCCTAGTGGAGAAGGGCAAAATCGTTGAGGAAATCAAGCAGGTGAATGTTTAGATCAAGAGAGATTCTGGATTCACTGGCTCGAATGTTTGTCCTATAAAACGAGTCAGGGAAGGTAGACCGCAACAAAGGATTACTGTGGCTAAACCGAGAGATAAGACTACCAACTATACACATTGTGGTAAGCACCATTTGGGCGAGTGCTGGAGAAAATTGGGTGTTTGTTTCAATTATAGGTCGACTGAGCATGGGATTAAGGATTGTCCTCAACGAATTGAAAAGACGCAAGCTCCGACCCAAAATCATAGAGCGGGCCAATTACCTCTAAGGGGCCAAAACCAAAATAGGGTCGCAAATGCTATTGCAACGAGTGCAAACCAAACTGAGGCTAGACAACCCACCCTTGTTTATGCCATTAGTGGTCGTGAAAAGAAGGATGTGTTCGATGTCATTGTAGATATCCTTACCATAAATTTTGTCCCATAATTTACCTTAATTGATATAGGGTCCACCCACTCTTATGTTTCTTGTAAAATATCTAAAAAATTGGGTGTTAGGGTAGAGGAAACCACTACTGATGTTACTGGAGTAAGTTCCTTAGGACAATCAATTATTGTTAACAAAATATATAGAAGATGTTCATCAGAGGTTCAAGGGGTAGTGTTTCCCGTAGATGTTATGGAGTTACCTTTTAGGGAGTTTGATTTGATTATGGGCATAGATTGATTAGTAGAACATCAAGTTAGCCTAGACTGTGCCTCTAATAGGGTAACTTTGAAAACAGCCGAAGGTAGAGGAATTGTTATGGTTGGGGAGTGATGAGATTATCTGTCCAATGTAATTTCCGCTATGGTCGCTGAGAAGCTAGTTCGAAAAGGGTGTGAAGCTTATCTAGCCTATGTGTTGGATGGGAATGCTAATAGTTCAGCCTTAAATAACAAAAGAACAATTAGGGAATTCCCATATGTGTTTCCCGATGAGTTACCAGGGTTACCTCTAAATCGTGAGGTAAAATTTAGAATCAAACTATTACTAGGAACTGCTCCAGTGTCCATTACTC
This sequence comes from Gossypium turneri, assembly GCA_008044935.1. Classification (NCBI taxonomy): domain Eukaryota; kingdom Viridiplantae; phylum Streptophyta; class Magnoliopsida; order Malvales; family Malvaceae; genus Gossypium; species Gossypium turneri. Next base: position 5,960,088 of record CP032576.1, read on the forward strand.
CCTACCGCATAGCGCCTAAGGAGCTACAAGAACTAAAAATCCAACTTCAGGAGCTTTTGGATCTCGGGTTTATTAGACTAATGTTTCTCTGTGGGGAGCTCCGATACTATTTGTGAAAAAGAAGGATGGTTCCTTAAGGCTATGTATAGATTACTGACAGCTAAATAAGTTAACCACTAAGAACAAATATCCTCTGCCCAGAATCGATGACTTGTTCGACCAATTTCGAGGGGTAATGATGTTTTCTAAGATAGATTTAAGGTCGAGATATTATCAACTAAAGGTGAAGGAAGTAGATGTACCTAAAAGTGCATTTAGAACCCATTATGGCCACTATGAATTCCTTGTGATACCATTCTGTTTAACCAACACTCCTGCCGCCTTCATGGATCTAATGAACTGAGTCTTCCAACCCTTCCTTGATCAATTTGTTGTTGTTTTTATCGATGATATCTTAGTTTACTCCAAAACCAAGCCTGAGCATGATGAACACCCTAGAAAGGTTCTGCAAATCCTTTGTGGAAAGAAGTTGTATGCTAAACTTAGTAAATGTGAATTTTGGCTTAAAAAGGTTATGTTTCTAGGTCATGTGATATCCGCAGAGGGTATCCAAGTAGATCCAAAGAAGATAGAATCCATCCTAGAATAGAAACAACCCAAAAATGTTTCCCAAATCTGAAGTTACCTTGGTTTGGCTGGGTATTACTGTAGATTTGTTGTAGGGTTTTCCTTAATAGCCGCACCCCTAACCAAATTTTGAGGAAGGATGTGTCATTTAGGTGGATGTAGGATCAACAATCCAACTTTGAAAAACTAAAGGTTGTGTTAACCCAAGCTCCTATGTTGATACAGCCCAAATCGGGAAAATAATATTTGGTGTACTGTGATGCATCCTATACTGGACTTGGATGTGTGTTGATACTAGACAGTAAAATAGTTTCCTATGCATCAAGGCAATTGAAGCAGTATGAGTGCAACAACCCGACTCACGACTTAGAGTTGACTGCAATAGTTTTTGCACTAAAAATATGGATGCACTATTTGTATGGGAAGTGTTACATCTATACCGATCATAAGAGTCTTAAATACCTTCTCACCCAAAAAGAATTAAACCTGAGGCAACGAAGGGGGTTAGAACTGCTAAAAAATTATGATTGTATGATTGAATACTACCCTGGTAAAACCAATGTTGTAGCAAACGCTCTAAGCAAAAAATAGATGACAGGTTTAAGAGCAATGTTTGCTAGGCTAAGTAATTGGAAAAACTTGAGTACCCATATCAATCTTTCTTTCTATTTTTGTATTTTAAATAAATGGTCTTAATATAATCTATTTAAATGTACTTTTATTTAGTTGTTTAAATTTTTTATTAAAAATAAAAAAATTTATTTTAAACTTTAAAAACTGTTTTAAAAATAGTAATTAAAATTTCTACAACTTTTAAAATGTATAAAACTTTTACTCTAAAAAATGCATAAAACTTTAGATAATTTATTTTTATATTTTATTGAAAAATGTTTTTATTTATTTTTTAGTGCTTAATATAAAATAGTTAAAAAATAAAAATAAATTTTTTAATTTTTAAAAAGTTTTAAAACTTGTATATAAAAACAAATTATTGTAAACATATTTTTCAACATTATTTAAAAAAAATATTTTTTCAACATTTTAGATTTTTTAAAAATATATTATATCTTTGCAAGCACATTTTAAAAAGTAAGTAAACATCCATGTAAAATTCGGAAAAACTTCAAAACTATTTGAAAATAATGAAAAAAAAAAAAAGAAGATAAATTTCAAATTTTATAATAAATGTGAAGACAAAGGGACTTACTAGGCAAATAATCAAGCCACGGTTTCAAAATTTTAAAGCATTTAAAACCTTAGAGGACTAAACTTATGAACTTAAAAATGAAAACCCTTGAAAATTAACTTCAGAAACGTGTAAGGTTAAATATTGCAATTAATTATGCTGAATTTTTGAAATTTCAAATAAATATAAAATAAGGACCTAGGTTGTAATTAAAACAGGCAAAAGGCCATGTGAAAATAATATGAAAAAATAGAGGGACTTATCTTGTAATTTCTCCACTAACTCCAACTACAAAAGCTATACTTTTACACCTTTGTTCATTTTTAACTTTTATATATATATATATTGTCGTAAGCTCAAGCAGGGAGAGATTTGTTTTTTTTAGAAAAATATCTTTGTTTCTCTTTATTTCACTAGTTACTTTTATGTCGAAACCGATTTCTAGCATCATATAGCTCAAGTTTCACCTAAATATCAAATTTAAATTTTATATTTCTATAAAAAATCATTTTAAGTTTATTTTAAGAACTCTATTTTTAGATCTAAGCTTCTTGCTTTTAGATTTGGTGGAATAAAAATGTTTCCTCGCAATTAGGGTTGATATATTCAATTTTATTTATTTTAAATCGTTTAAAAATAATTTATTTTGATAATTTATCACGAGAAATTCAAATAAATATGGAGTTGTCTATATGTCATCAAATTAAGTAATCCATGTGTCTTAAAACTTGTAATATATGTATATATATATGATATATGATATAAATTTCATTTTACTTTAAAAAAAAAATCTTATTTTTAGCAATTTGACACTTGATAAATAATATAATATTACTTTTATTTTACTTTTGAAAAAGAAATATCATTGTTTTGCAAGTTGTGGCACCTGAAATGGAAAATCAATATGCTTACTTTTGTGTTATCATACTATTCTTAGCTCGTGTCTTCTTCATAAGAGGAGTTACTGTAGACTGGACTGTAAATAGTTCAATTTTCTTAGCTGGTTTTAGGCAATTTAAATAATGTAGTTGTATTGACCACTCAAACAGCACTCCTAATAATATTTTTGCTTGGGACTCGATATACCTTTCATGTATGCTTTAATTTTATTTTTAATTTCAAACCCAATAATATAATTGTATATGTTTTGTAGTTGTTAACTTATGAATAAAACTTGGGTTTCAAATTTTAGAATAAGTCCTAAATGGAATTGAGTGTTTCTTAGATTTTGCATTTGCTAAGTCAGCTAAAGGGAAGAAATTTTAGGTCCATATGTAAAATGTAGAAATAATAATTGGTTAGAAAGAGATTTAGTACACGAACACTTGATATGTAGAGGATTTAATAAGTATATCGATTGGATTTTTCATGGTGAGAGATTCTTATCGAGACCGATATAAAACTATTATGCATGATACTCGAAACATAAACGATGACATGCATTGGTTCTTACATGATGCATTTAGAGATAGGATGAATGGATATTCGAAGGCCACATACGAGGATGGAAGTAAATGAGTTTTTCTCTAAAAATGGTATATACACAAGCTAAGTTATAAGGAAGTGGAAGTCTGGAAAATATAGTAAGTTGATTTTGGATTCGACGCGAGATGAAGGGATCAGGGTAAGAATCTGCCTTTTTCGCGAAATGCTTGACAATCCGCCAAAGTTAGTCGAAAATCTGTGCATTTGCTTGTGTGGCTATCTTTTATGAGACAAACTAGCAAGGTAGAATAAAATGTTGAAACGAAGCTTGACAAAATTTAGTCTAAAAAAAGGGTCGTCAAAAAGCGTATGATTGCTTCTAAATTCACCATCGATATATCCACCAGCGATATGATCAAGAAGAACACATAGGCATTTTCTACTCCATTCAAATTGCATAATCTTCTAAGTTACTCAGGGAGTTTAATTATGTGCATTAATTCTTTATTACCCGAGACTTCAAGAGTCATTTATGAACACTGTTGTATAGATTCTTACTAAGTTCATTCGAACTTATGAGTGTTTTTCCTTGATTGCAAAATTAAGGGATAACTTAGGGAGTGTGTGGAGGTACCAAGACAAATCTCGCCAAGTCCATATGGATGGAGTTTTAGTAGTATCATGCACAAAGAGGGGTACCCTTAGAGGCTAGGCCTAGGGGTTTGAATAAGTGTAATTATATCGAATTTAAGTTCCAAGTCGTAGTAAATATATATATACATGCCTAGTAAAGCAAAATGATTGTAAGAACCTTAGTACTTGAATAATAGAAAGTTTATTTGAAGTTTAAATTTTTGAAACATGCTAATATCTAAGAGATTAAAATAAAGTTATATAGTAAATATGGATTAAATCTAGCATTGTTTAAATTTGTAAATAAGTCAAGTCAGAAATGTTGTTAAGTAATACGATTTAATTGTGATACTGATACCCAGACTCGGTGATCGGGTTGGGTATAAGGTGTTACACATTGTGATAAGGAAGGTCATATACATGATACACGTAGGGTCTTCTATGGATGACCTTCATGGCACAATCAAAATTCTCGATCTTTTGCTCATTTCATTCAATCTCATGGAGATGTTTACTCTCATTACCACCTATGTAGGGAGCTAAGTCTATTTGTAACATCCCCATCCCGGCCTAGACGTTAGACACAAATTTGGGAGATTACAACGGCCACCGAGATGGCCTAGTATGATCAGAGTTTATAAAACAGTTATTTTAAAATATATGTTTATCTTAGAAGAAAACTTAAGTGATTTTTAGAAAAACACATGGGTTAAAAAACATTTTAATTTAACTTTCCTAAGTCACGGTGTCTATTTTTTTATAACTTAGCCAATTTATGTATTTTTCCCAAGATTCGTTTATAGTTTAGCAACGAAAAAAGTGATATTCAATCTAGTTTTAATAAAAACCATATTTCACGCTTAATAAATTAAAAACAACCTAAATTTCATGCACGTCATATCAAACCAAAATCAAAAGTCTCATGACACAGTTTAGATAAAATATTGTAATCTCTAAATAAAAAAAGCTGAGTCGAGCCCCTCCGAATGTCGTGTCCACGTCCTAACCTGGTGGGTTATCTGAAAGGATGGAAATTAAAAAAGGAGTGAATTTTGAAGCTCAGTGTGAGTTCAGCCACAAGAAAACTGAAACAAAGCAGTAGACAAAGCACATGAGTTAACAATTCTAAGAATAGTCACAATCATAAAGCATTTCAGACTAATGGTGTTTCATGTCATCAGTTCACTGCACTATTTCAGAAATCACAGTTTTATATGCACATGATAATAAATGCAATGCAATTTAAAATTAACAGAAAAGTCCTTCCCAACTCCGCTACACACATCACTTATGAGTTCCCCAAAACTCTTCTACTATATCACACTGTATTGTGGATGAGCACCATTAATTTGCAAATAAACTGCCACTTTGTAAAGAAAAACATGGGTGAACCACTAGTATTTTAGATAAAAACATTTGCAGTTATTGCCACTGGTTGTGAGTGCACAACATGGTTGCAAATTAAACAAACTACCACTGAGTTTGTGGATGAGCCATATTTGTAGTTACTGCGACTTGTTGTGAATGCACAACATGGTTGCAGATCAAACAAACCGTCACTGGGTTTGTGGACGAGCCACATATTTGTAGTAACTACCACTTGTTGTGAGTGCATAACATATTCGTAGATTAAACAAACTGCCACTGGGTTTGTGGACAAACCACCACTTGTTTGCAGATTTAATAAACTGTCACTCTTCCTCTGTACAATGTCCCATCCCATGCAATGCACTATGTCATGCTTTTTATTATAACAAATCAACACTAATAGTAAACATGTAACATGTACACAATTCATCACTAACATTTAACATGTTTATCGTGTTTTTCGCAGGGTGCCAACAATATTATCACTTTCAATTTAACAGTTTCACTTTATCAAAAAACACATAACGTTCACGTATCATGCGATGTAATAAGGGAACTTAAGGAATTAAACACAATTTTCAGAATTCACCCAATATCAGGGACCTAACTAAGCAAGGATAAACTCTAAAAAGAATTCAGGGAATGTACAGGGATTAAATTGAACGTATCATACTTTTAAATAATATTAATAATTTCAATTAATCAATCATGGATTCTAGCCTTAATCATTCTGTTAGGGACTTAATTAAACAAAATAAAACACTAAAAACATTTTAGGGATCAATCAGAGACTAATTTGAGCAAATCACAAAATTTTAGGCAAAACTGTAAAATAAAAAATAGGGGCACATGGTCGTATGAGATGCCTCAGGTCGTGTGGAAGGGTTACACGGTTGTAACACCCCAAACTCGGTTGGGATGGTTTGACCCGATCCAGTATGCCACATTAGCCACCGAAGTGACTCTTCATTTCATCTCCAATCGAACCTCTAGCACACCATCATACCATGTGGATAAGATAAAGAACATGTGAACTTTAAGATTTGACTCACAATACTTAACTTAGCAGGAAAAGGGGTTCACAGGTAGCAGTTCGCCACACGTTTGGGTTCGCACCTTGCATAGTTCGAGGACTTTGTCACTTCGCAGCAACTTTGGCGAACTCTATATAAATTAGTCTGTTTTGATCATTTCATTCTCTAACTTATGTCAAATTGTAACACCCCAAATTTGGAGATCAGTGAGACTGTTGGTACTCCTACTGCTGAGACTAGGTCTCAGACTCCGACCGCCGGGAATGGCATACTATCCCAGGCTATGCTGCATATTTTGGAGAGGGACATTGGGACCCATTATGGATCCAAAAGTCGAGGGTCAGTTACTGAACGACTTCGGTTGAATGGTGATGAGTTGTTTAGGGGTGTTACTAGAGTTGCCCCTACAGGGCCGAGTACTGGCTAGAGGTCACTGAGCGTATTATGAACAACATTGACTGCACTCCTGCACAGAAACTGAGAGGTGTCGTATCTTGCTACTATTTTGCCGAAGGAATTGTGTAATTATTGTATTTGACTGAGAAGTTATCAGTGTAAGTTGGTTGTCGAAGTTTTAAGTTGGTTGTCGAAGTTTTGTTAATTTACTTGTTTGTTATTTGTCAAATTGGGTTTTTCCTGTTTCGTCTTGTTCAATTTCTTTTTGAGTGTTCAATTGGTTCTTGTTTTTAGGTGAAGAAATTGCTTGTCAATATCCTTCACCGGTTTAGGTGTTTGGGCTGTTGTTTTTCAAACAAGGGTAAGCGATAGGTTGATTTGAGGTTTGGGTCGAAAGTTTCGACGAAACTTTAATTGTGAATGCGTTTGTTGTTGAATTAGTTCGGAAATCGTTTGATTGAGAAATTGATTGTTGTTTTTAGGTTCCAATATTGTCTGCGCTGCTTCCTTATTTAAACCGTATTAAGTATGTAACGAAATCCCAAATGACGCCATAATTAAATGATTATGGATGTAGTGTACATTAATATATAAGAAATCTGTGAATGCATTTTGTATGACCGAAAGAGTTATGTCTCATCAAAATTAGGTATAGTAATCAATCAATATATGCTTCTTTAATATATTTTAAAGGTTTCCCAAAAATCTTACCATCTGAATATCACATTTCTTTTCTTAATTTAATCTTTGGTATTTCCTAAAAAAATATTTGTATCTAATTTTTATAAATATAATATAATTTATAAACATATCAGTATTATAAAAATTAATTTAAACATATTATATTAACTATTTTTTAAATTAAAATTATAAATAATAACATTCAAATAATTATAATTCAATCATTTTAAAGCACGATTTCTAAATTTAAATTGAAATAAATCTAGACATAAATTATATATATAATTCAAAATTTTAAAATTTCTTAAACTTCAATCTCATCCTTAAATAATTAATTTATGGTCATTAAATATATCGTGTTTGTGTGAAATTTGCACACAGAGTCCGAGATGACAACGTTGTAAGGTATTTTTGGGTTCTAGGTATCATTATACGTAGAGAAACTTAAACACAACTAATTTTAATATCTGATGGCCACTCATTTTTCCCATATTTTTAGTTTAGTTTTTGAGTCAAAATACCTAAAATAATCTTGGCCAAGAATATATATTAAATGATACTTTTACATTCAATAAGGAAAAAAAAAAAAAAAAGGCATGAAATTACTAACGAAAATAGTATAATAAATATGCATAAAAATACTGCAATAAATATTTAAGATTTGGACCGTAAAATGAAGAAAAATGTACAGAAATTATTCACGTTTATAATAAAGAGATTAATTCACTCTTTAGCCGTGTAAGGACCTCAAAAATGCAAATATGGATATATATATAGAGAGAGAGATATAACCAATGAAATATATAAAAAAAGTTTAATAAAAATAAACATATTTTTATTAAACACATACTCATGTCTAACATTTAGCCTGATTCCAAATGACATAAATTTAAAAACAATTAACATCACCACATTTAATATATTATACTCTGATGCGGCCATGACGCGAAGCGTGCCAAAAACAAGCAAAGATCCTCAAATACTTCCTCAAGGCCCGATCACTCGAGCTCGGGCAAAGCAATTTAAGGAAGCCATTTCGGCTTTAGTGGAGCAAGTTTGGAGCGACATTTTAGCTGGGCAATTTAAGGAAGATTCGAACAGCTCCATAAGTTTTCCTTGCAACTTTTTACTAGCTGAATTAAGCTCGGAATCAGCTCAATAAGTTCATCTCAGCTCAATTTTAGCTCAATAGCTTTTAATCCAGCTCAATTAATTTTTGTTGTTTAATTGGTCTTAAATCTGGACAAATTTAATTATGCATGATAATTGTGTTTTTCTTACATATTATTAAGTCAATTTAATTTCCTACAGCTTATAAATATGTCTTATTACATGTGTTTAATTTGTCTTGCCCAAACCGAATTAATTAGCTTTTAGTTTAATTAATTGTGTTTGTTTTAATTATAAGAATTTAAGTTGTCTAGATTGTGTTTAAATATGATTCAGCTAAATATAGAATAATTAAATTCATTTGTTCATGTTTTATGTAGGTTGGCCGAATGTGGATGGAAGCATTTAAGCTTGGTGCATGCACAATAGATTCAATGAACCTGACGATACATGCATCAAATTGGTGAGCTGAATTTGGCATTCCTAGGTGACTATTCGGTCAAGAGAGCTAATGTTTCCAACTCCAAAGCTGCCAATTAATTCTTTCACATTTGCTGGATGCATCTTGGCTTTTCGGCTCCATGTGTTCACACTCCATGACTCTTCAATGTTGAGCTTTCACACTTGAATTGGCTACTCAATACCCTCTTAATTGCTGGTCACTTTTCAGCCAAAAGTTACAACATAAATGAGCTAATTCATGCCCATTGGCCGAACCTAGCTATCCATGCATCATCCAAGTTTTTCCAAGTCCATTGCTTCATCTAGAAGGTGACTAATGGAGCTCCATGTTCAGCCGAATCTAGCTAGTTCAATTAAGTGATTCATTTGCTTAATTTTTAAGGAATGTAAGTGACCATCCGGCTAGCTTAGGTGATGATTATAAATAGCTGAATTTTCACTTTGTAAAGGACTTTTTGACATTTTAATCAACGAATTGCTGCCAAATTTGTGAGGCATTTTCTCTCAAATTTCGTTCGAGACCCGTAAGACTTATCTAGCTCCTAGTGGCGTCTTTTCGAGTCTTATTCCAAACTTATCACTCCCTAAACTCGAGTGTGGCGTTCACCCTTAAATACCTTTGGTTCATACTTTCCTAAGTATCGGGTCAAGGTCCCTATCATCCATTTCAACTCATTTAGGTCTTATAAGTTTCGGGTCGACACTCCTCTTTAGTGTTGGTTCATTCTTGACCTTTTTGAACCATTATCATTTCGTACCAAATCGCATTACCATTTCGTACCTAATCACATTACCATTTCGTACCAAATCGCATTACCATTTCGTACCTAATCACATTACCATTTCGTAACAAATCCCAAACCGAACTCGACCAAATCCAATCCATATCTTTTCTAATCTAAACCAAACCCATACCATCTTTGTTCAACCGACTTGCTTTCTTTGAACCCAATTCTCTTTACCTTTCCTTGAATTTATTTATTCAAACATACTTCTTCGTTTACGATCGGGAACTAAACGACTCGGATTCAACTACTAAACCGAGATCGTATCATACTCTTATTTAAAATTTTAACAAAATTAACAATTGCGAAAGTTAGTCTGCTACCCTAGCACGTCTCTGTCTGCCTCTATGGCAAGGTTTTTGTTTTTCTTGAGTTTCTCTTGTTTCGGCGGCATCTACCCTGATTTAGAGCTTTTGCACAGATTTTCACGTTTTCTGTTATTTTGACTTGCGTCTATGGAGTCAGAATTTGCTGGACTATCCCTTGATGATGATGAAGAAGAGATCCTGCAAGTACAAGACGATTCAGATCCAGTGAGTGAGGAAGAAATTCTTAGTCTGGTTGGCTGTTTTCTTACAGCCAGCATTATACATTACCCAGCAATGAAAAGCACCATGACAAATTTATGGCATCCTGTCAGGGGTGTTCAAATTAGGGATCTGGGGGAGAAAAGGTATTTATTTAAATTTTTTCATATTATAGATATGGAAAGAGTTATTAATGGTGCTCCTTGGTCATTCAATAATCATTTACTGATCTTGCACAAGCTAAAATGAGGGGAAGACCCCTTAAGAGTTCCATTGATTTCATCACCGTTCTGGGTTCAAGTTCACGATGTGCCCATTAGATTTTATTCTGAGAATTTGGCCATGCAATTAGGAAATTTTATTGGAAATTTCCAAGATTATGATGGCTCTAGTTTGGGGAAAGAGAATATGAATTTTATGCGAATTAGGGTTCAAGTTGATATTCGGCGCCCGCTAAAAAGGAAAAAGCAGGTTAGGTTTAAAAACAATTGCTCATATGTTAGATTTCAATACGAAATACTTACTCTCTTTTTCTTCTACTGTGGCCGTTTAGGCCATAATGATTCCTTTTGTGAAGCTAAAATGGAGGCTAAGGTTGAAGTTAATGAGCTGGGATGGGATTTGTCCTTGCGAGCATAGTCCAAAAGAGCCCAAGCAATGAGTAGTGTCTGGTTAAAAGAGGAAGGAGGATCTGAAGGGGGAGCGAATAAAAGGAGCACGTGTAGAGGAAACAGAGATTGAGGATGTGTCAAAAATTTTGAGGGAATTGTTGATCCTATTCTAGGTTTAATCTGGAAGGTAACAGGCTCTCCTTTCAAACAGAAAGGAAAAGAGTTCCATTTGCCGATAGTCAGACAGCCATGGAACATGATTTGGGGAATGAGATGATTATAGGGGAGGAGGGGAAAAAAAGAGTGAGGGAGGATATCGAAGAAAGGAGTGTTATAGAAGGGAGAATCAGGAGGTTACCTGACAGCAATCATTCGTTATCGGCGGCTGCCAAGAGGCAAGCCGGTCGGTCGCAATGAAAATTTTAAGTTGGAATGTTCGAGGTTTGGGGAATCCTCGAACAATTCGTCGGCTTCGGTATTCTTTGAAGCTTCAAAATCCCCAGGTGATTTTTTTGATAGAGACTAAAATAAACAAGAAAGGATGGAAAAAATACGAAGAAGCTGTGGCTTCCAGTGTGGAATTGACGTAGAGTCGGTTGGGTCTAGATGAAGACTCTGTCTAGCATGGCAAGGGAATGTTAATATAGTGCTTCAAAGTTTTTCAAATCGTCATATTGATGTGATGGTTGAGGACAGAGATGGGGGAAAGTGGAGACTCACAGGGTTCTATGGTTCTCCTTACTTAGGTGAAAGGGACGAATCTTGGAATTTGTTGCGACAACTTTGTACTCAGGGTGATTTCCCATGGATGGTTTGTGGGGATTTTAATGAAATCTTATACAGTTTTGAGAAGAAAGGTGGAATACCTAGAGAGGAAAGAAGGATGGAAGCTTTTCGCAAGGCTTTAGACGATTGTAGTCTGGTGGACTTGGGTTATTCAGGTAAGCGGTTCACGTGGGAGAGGGGTAATCTGCCAGAAACAAACATACAAGAAAGACTTGACAGAGGAGTGGCAACAGAACAATGGCATACTTTATTCCCTAATACTCTTATTCAACACCTTCCACACTCATTTTCTGATTATTGTCCACTTCTTATTGATACGAACTTCAGAGTTAAAAGGGTGATAGAAAAGAATTTCAAATTTGAAGCTTGATGGGTTTTAGAGGAGACATTCTTCAATGAAATCAAACGCACTTGGGAAAATTCCAGAGGAGATTTTTTATACAGGCTAGAAAACTTGAAAAGAGGTTTAGAGAGGTGGGGAGCTATGATCCAGCAGAGCAGAAAGATGAATAAAGAGGTTTTAACTTCAAGACTGTAAATTTTACTTGAATCAGAGAGAAGTGATGATAACCTGGCAGAGATTATTGACACAAAACTCCATCTGAACTTTAAGATTGATAAAGATGAAAGATACTGGGAGCAAAGGGCCCGAATTAATTGGTTGAAATATGGAGATAAAAATACAGCTTTCTTTCACAAACAAGCGTCTCAAAGAAGGAAGCATAATAGGATCCACAGGTTGCAGTTTGATGATGGAAGGGAGACAGAGGACTGTAGGGAGATGGAGGCTATCACTACTCATATTTTCTAAAGTTATTTTCATCAATAGGGCAAAATAGTTATGAGAAAATCTTATCAGGTATTGATAGATGTATCTCTGAGGAGGATAACATTAAACTGAAGGCAAGGTACACGAAGGAGGAGATATGGGAAGCTCTTGCAAAAATAGGACCTACAAAAGCTCCAAGAGAGGATGGTTTTCCAGCCTTATTTTATCAGAAGTGCTGGCCAATTATTGGTGATGACGTCTCCAAATTTTGCCTCCAAAGATTAAATGAAGGGATGGAATTGCGTTCAATTAACAAAACAAACATTGTGCTCATCCCAAAAACCCAGAATCCCTCAAGCATTACTCAGTTTAGACCTATTAGTTTATGTAATGTGATTTATAAACTGATAGCTAAAGTCATTGCAAATAGACTTCGGGGGGTAATTCATAAATGTATCGATTTAGCACAGAGTGCTTTTGTTCCAGGAAGGTTGATTTCAGATAATGTGCTACTTGCTTATGAAATTCTTCACACCTTAAAACTCAAGAGGTTGGGAAAGAAAGGATTCATGGCTGTTAAATTGGACATGAGTAAGGCTTACGATAGGGTTGAATGGGGTTTTGTAGAAGGGGTGATGAAAAAAATGAGCTTCGATCCAGGTTGGGTTGATTCAGTATTGAAGTGTGTCTCTTCGGTCTCGTATTTTGTGATTTGTAATAGAAATACTGGATGAACGTTTCTTCCATCTAGAGGTCTCAGACAAGGGGATCCTCTAAGCCCGTTTTTATTTCTCTTTTGTGGGGAAGGAATCTCAAGTTTAATGAGGCTTGCAGAAGAAGGTAACATTCTTAAAGGTGTTAAAGCAAGTCAAAGCGGGCCAGCTATATCTCATTTACTGTTTGCAGATGACTGCATTTTATTTGCAGAAGCTACTGGAAGGGGTGCACATTCACTAAAACAGATTCTGAAGGATTATGATAAGTGTTCTGGGCAATGTGTGAATTTTGATAAATCGACTGTTTTCTTCAGTACAAACACAAAAGAAAGAGAAAGGGATGTTGTTTCACAGATCCTTGGAGTCAGAAGAGCAAATGATTTGGAAAGGTATCTAGGGCTTCCTAGCATGGTGGGGAAAAGAAAGAGATCGTCTTTTCAAAATCTGAAGGATAGGCTTAAGCAAAAAATTGACAATTGGAGTATAAGGTTTCTCTCCCAAGGTGGAAAGGAAGTGTTTATAAAAGCATTTCTCCAAGCTATCCCAAATTACTCGATGGCTTGTTTTTTACTCCCTAGGACTCTTTGTACAGATCTGGATAAAATTGGAGCCAATTTTTGGTGGCGGAAGAGTCAAAATAAAAAAAGCATACATTGGTGCGGTTGGAAGGATATTTGTTTACTTAAATAAGATGGTGGTCTCGGTTTTTGTAACTTTGCACAGTTCAATATTACGTTATTAACAAAGCAGGGGTGGCGTCTTATTAGTTATCCGGATTCATTAGTGGCCCGTGTTTTGAAAGAAAAATATTTTCCTAATTTCGATTTCTACAAAGCTCGGTTGGGGAATTTACCTTCATTTACCTGGAAGAGCATTTGGGCTGCGAGAGGACTCTTTGAAAGAGGACGTTGCTGGAGGGTTGGGAGAGGTGATCAAATTTCCATTTGGACTGATTCGTGGATTCTAGGGAACGAAGCAGATAGAATACCGATACAAGATAGAAATGATAATATTAAATTAGTCCCTGATTTAATTGATTTAGATAGTAGGAGTTGGAAAATTGAGCTGATTCGGAATACCTTCCAACCGGTCATAGCGGAGAAAATTTTACAGATCCTACTAGCGAAGACAGTACAAGAGGACTTTCAAGTATGGAGAGGAGAGCCGACAGGGGAGTTCTCTGTAAGAAGTGCTTATAAACTATTACAGGAGACTAACCCTGACCCTAATGGATTAATGTTACATACCGAGATAAAAAATTCTATACTAAACTATGGAAATTACATATTCCCTCAAAGATTCAAATGACAGTATGGAGGATCTCTTGGAACTTTATCCCAACTTTTATTAACCTCAAAATCAAAAGGGTTGTTAGGAATTTTCAATGTCCTAGATGTGGATGTGATGAAGAGAATAGCTGCCATATCTTCCAAAAATGCCCTACATCGATAGAGATATGGAATCAGTTAAATCTTTCATGGTTACTGAGTCAGAATAATGATAATATTCAGGGTTGGCTTACATGGGTCTTTGATAGAGGAACTGATGAACAACTTCGACTATTTTGTGTTAGCCCCTGGTTCATATGGTTCAATAGAAATCAACTCGTATATGAAAGAAAGAACATGTCAGGATCAGAAATCGTTAGGAAGATCAGCGATTATATTACAGAACTTGCAGTTACAAAGGAAAGAAAAATTACTCTTTTGTCTCATGAGATTTTTCAACAGGTATTCAGAAGGGGCAGGACCATTGTTCATTTTGATGCAGCCTTCAACCGCCAGGATTTCAAATCGGCATCGGGTTTAATAGCATGGAACGAGGAAGGGGAACTACTTGCAACACAAGCAGTTACTCATTCAAACATTGCAAATCCATTTACAGTAGAGGCATATGCAGGATTACAGGCAATAAAACTTGGGATTAGACTGGGAGTCAACAAAATAGAAGTTATGGGGGATTCGAAAACCGTTATCAAGAAATGTCAAAGCAATAATATAGACAAGTCGATCATTGGAGCAATAATCAGAGATATTCAGATCCATAGCAACAATTTTCAGGAGATCGAGTTCAGTTTCATCCCAAAGGCGAAAAACATCTATGCACATACTATAGCAAAGGAGGCCCTGAGAAGAAGTGAATGCTTTTACCTGGGGAAAGAAGTCCCTGAAATGGTTCGGAGAGCGGTAGGAAACCTCTGGCCAAAACCTACGGATTGAAGGAAGTGAAGAGTTTTCTGGAAGGAAGAGTAGCAGAGAAAACGTTTTATCTTTTGTGAAAACCTGCTATTCATTATGGCTAGGCATCGGAAATGAAAAGAAATAATAAATGGTATCCAGCTATTCTTGATTTGACTGGATAGGGTAGGAGTAGTTGTATTTATTTTATTTTATTTTGAACGGGATGGACTAATTAGGCCCGTTTGTTTTTAGTCTGGTTTTTTTTCTTGTAATGGTCTTAGCCCAACTTTTACCTCATTTTTATTATGAAATAATTCCAGTCAAATTATTCAAAAAAAAAAACAATTGCGAAAGTTATCCCTGGCGGAATATGTATATTCTAAGTAAAGTATCTAGATCAAACAAAACAATGTGCACGGATATAACATATACTATAACAATTAATTACGATAAATATTAAATATGAGTATATTTATTTTTTAAACCTAAGATACCTGTAAAAAATAAGTCAATTCTCCAATAATACCTCATTATGAAAATTGAAATGGTGTATGATGACTTAAGTTCGATCCAATAGTAGTTTAGATCTTGATTTTGACTTCTTCTTGATTTATAAATGATAGCCAATGGGTTTTAAAATCCAACATATCCTTCCATATCAAAGAAGCATTATTTATCTGGCTCTAAATTAAATCACAATAATGAAAGGTGTAGATAAAATTTAAGGTTTTTTCTTCTTCTTTTTAATGACATATATGATATTAATATATATTGGGCATCCATCACATACTTTCATAAGCTAATAATGCCGTGCTCCAATTTGCTTATATCAGACCTATCCATGGTCAGTTTTAAGAAACTTTCATATTTAAACCCAAATTGAAGTCAACTTATTCTACTATTCAAATTATAAAATATTTTAAATTTATATTAATATTAATATATTTTATAATTATATTTAGATAAAATTATTCCTTAATTAGTTTAAATTTGGGCCTAATTAAATTTTTAACACCCAAAAATCATACGATTAGAATTAAAAAAAACCATTAAGAATTGAGTCTTAGGCTTAGTTTAGCATTTCTTTTCAAATGTGCTTTTAGGAAGAAAAAAAAAACATTTTTTGAGAGAAGCTAGAATTTTCAACTTCTAAAAAAAAATGTTTTTGG
Source organism: Gossypium turneri (assembly GCA_008044935.1). Lineage (NCBI taxonomy): Eukaryota > Viridiplantae > Streptophyta > Magnoliopsida > Malvales > Malvaceae > Gossypium > Gossypium turneri. The sequence continues at coordinate 5,976,553 of CP032576.1, forward strand.
GCCAATTTTTGGCTTGAGAAAAATAATTTTTCACTCAAAAAACACTTTAATGCTTTTGTCCCAAAAGTGTTTCATGTCTCAAAAGTGCTTCCTTAAAAGTAATGTTAAACACACCCTTAGTCTAGGAGAAAGAGAGCTTAGTAAACTTCCTAGAGAGTCAAGGTTTAAGTCTCACTCTTTTCACTTTTCCTCTTCTTTTATTTTCAACAACTAGGGAACAAACTCATGCTAGTATATATATTTAATATAGTAGAAAATAATCAAAAATAAACTTGTTGGTTTAGTGGTAAGGTTTCGCATATATTCTAGGCTACACGGCTGTGTCTCCCTTGTAGCTTAATTTTAGTATTTTCGCACGACCTTAGTTTGTTACATGACCATGTGCCCCTGTTTCTTAAATTTTATAGTTTTATCTAGAATTTTATGTTTTATGCAGATTAGTCCCTGAATGGTTTTCGAACTATTTTTAGTGTTTAATTTATGCAATTAAGTCCCCAATGGTATAATAATGCTTGAATCCTTGATTTAAATGACTGTATTAATATTAAATATATACTCAATTGCATGAACTGTGAGTAATCATGTTTATTATATTTGTACTTACAATTTTTCGTATAACATGCCTTAAGACACCGCTAAATTGAACATTTGAAGAATATATGATTTTGCCACTGAATTAATTGATTGAAAGCATATTTATTGCTGCAATAATAGATTATTTTTAATCATAGTATTTGTTCTATTATGATATGTTTTAAGCGTGCCTTATTTTGTTGCATGGGTTGGGACAATTTATAATGAGGAAGTTCTGGCAGACTATAAATCTACAAATCTGGTGTCCATCCACATATATTCTGTTAGCTTTTATCTGAAAAAATTTTGTGTATTCACAACCATCTAGCAGAATATTAACTTGTAACCTTGGTGGTTCACCCACCCATTATTTGGCAACTTTTATCTGCAATTATATTGTGTATTCACAACCGTCTGGCAGCGTATTAACCTACAACATTTTTTGGTTCATCCACCACCCCGTGTGTAGGATGGATGGGTTCTGGGGAACTCGTACGGTCTGTAGCGGTGGGGTAGGATATTATTTGTTAAACCGAATCTGTTTGCATCTATAAAGTGTGTGCTTGAAATTATGAAAATTTACGATATGATATGGTATATGTGTTTTTGCTTACACATTGTGAAAATTGTTATATAATTTGAATTAATATGCTTATCGGTTGCTTTGGTTGTCTTGTGAGGAACCCACACTGAGCTTTCATAGCTCACCCCCTTATTTTTCTTCTTTTTAGATAGCCCATAAGGTTAGAAAGCAGACTCAGCATTCAGAGGGCTCGGCTCAGAATATTGATTTCTATATAAAAGTATTTTAGACTGATTATTTTATAATTCTGGTTATTTGAAACTATATTAATATTATTGTGGCATGGGACTTAGTTTACGATTTTTACTTAGGCATGCATGACATTTAAATAATTTAGGCTATTAAAATATGAGTTTTATTTAATTATGCATGAAACATGATTTTTATTAAAATTACGTTAATATCACTGTAACACCCCAAAATTCGGCCTAAAAGTTTAGGCTGAATTTCAGAGGTCACATTGATCACCGAACTGATCGAAGAATTTTTTTTTACAAATCGAGTTACCCAAACTTTCAGTTTCAAACACATTTTGCCAAACTCGAATAAACGTTTTAAAATACTCAAAAACATAAATTTGTAGTTCCTAAATTTCATATCAAAATAAATTTTGTGAAAAACCCAAAACACGATTCATACCACAGTTCTTATAAATGTTTACATTTTAAAGCTGTCTACCAAAGGAGCAATCAAAAAGATGACTTATTAACTAGTTTTTATAACACGACTATCCGAGACTTCCGGCGAACCAAGTCCAACTATAAAAACTGAACGTACTTGAAATAGGGAAACACTAAGGGGGTGAGCTACACGAGCTCAGCGTGAGTCTAAAACATAGTAAAAACAAGGAAACTAAAGATCCAAACCATGTACAGGCAGATATATATATAAGATTCATAACTAGACAAATAATATGCACACAAATTCAGATGATAAGTCCCATATCAGAAAACATCCCACCCATCTAGCCAAACACCTCTTCGTCTCCCGTTCACACCCCATAAGAGCTATATGATGCTTAGCCAACCATGCACACCCCATAGGACCTCGAAAAGCCCATTCAACCCTGCACACCTAGAATATGGACTAGGCCACTCAGATATTAATATGTAGCAAAGCTGACATATATGCAATACTATGCAGTAAACTGCCGTACTGATGTATTGTAGTTGAAACTGCCAGAACAGAACAGAATACAGACTCCCTTCTCTTCAAAACCAACCCCAAAAATTAATTTATGAAAATCCATGTATGCAAACAATCTCGCAGAAACAACATACAAACAGTTATTCATCGAATAGACGGAATCAAAAGTGCGCATGATCATTCAACCAGACTCAGAGTGGTTGGTGTTTGTACACTTTCCGTAAAATACACTAACAAATAAACGTCTCTCATACATTTATCAAACCACAGCAGTACTAGTCGTATTCTCAGTAATTGCAAATACACATACACAAATCTGAATTGACAACAGAGTCCTTACAGAGAGTGGGAAGCACAGATATTTAAAACAAGTCAGTTTGTAGCTCAGGGTAACAAATTTGCGTAACAGGGCCACACGGCCATGTGCTCCGGCCGTGTGGAAGTGCCTAGGCCGTGAGTGGGTCAAAACACCCATGTGGAGACGATACACGCCCGTTTGAAAAGAGGCACACGGCCATGTGGCTAAGGCACACACCCGTGTAACCCAAGGACATGGCTATGTGAACAGGCCGTGTAAGTCTCTGTCCGATTGCTAATCTAGGGTGCAGGGCAGACATGTTCGTGTGAAAGTCTCACATGCCCGTGTGCCTACCAGACACGGCCGTGTCTCACAAAACACACGCCCGTATAGGATCCCTAAATCCCGAAATTAGCCACACAACATTGTGGTCAAGCCGTGTGACAGTAAATCACCCAAACCCTAATTCCCAAATGCACACGCCCATATGCCCAAGGGACACGATCGTGTGGAAATCAACTAATTTCCCCAAATTAGCCACACGGCCGTGTGGCCAGGCTGTGTGGCCAGGCCGTGTGGCACCAAATCTTGCTCGAAAACCCTAATTTCTAGGTGTACACGGCCGTGTGAACCACCCGTGTAGGGGTACAAACCCTTGTGGCCACTCGTGTGGTCACGAAACCACATCAAAATGACCAAGAAACCATGAACTTGTAGCCACAAAAAAGTCCCTAATTACTACGAGTTCAGAAACACACCTTTAAATAGATTCTCAAGCACCAGAACCTGACCAATTCGCCTCCTCAACACAATTTTGAAATCTCAATTACACAAAAATACCAATATCATCACCATACCAATCTAACACAAATGAATTACCTAAAATTGCTCTACCAAAAACCAATAACACCACTTACCTCCGCTCGATCCCTTGAACTATCCAAACACCATCAACAAAAATTAAAGAGAAGAATTTAATGGCAGAGAAAACGTATAATTTTTAAATCTCGAAGAAAAGTAAAGAGAAGAAAAAAAAATGAAACTGATATCAGAAGGTGGGAGAGAAGCATAGAGAACATGAAAATGACTTTTGGAAAGTTTTTCCAAAAATAATTTAAAATAAAAACAAATAAAATAAGTATTTTTGGACTTAAAACAAAAACTAAATTAAAATTATCATCCACGCCTATTAACTAAAATATGTCTATGGTTAACTAATTGACGGGCTTGAGGAATAGTGGAAGCCATACCCAATCGAAAAAGGATGTTATCCAACCGCATTTCAAGTAATTGTAGTAAAACCTGACTTGTTAACCCTTTGGCTTTTTTAGCAATATGAATGTATTTAAGTAATTGTCGTTCTGTAAGGCCATAATGAAAACGCAATTTTTGTTTTTCTTCAAAACGAATACGATATTGAGATTTTTTTTTATCAAGGTGCGATTGGTTTCTAAGGTCGCTTCCGGCTAAATCAGACATATGAGGACTCAAACCTGAGACCCCAAGCTAAACTAACACACAACCAACCACCAGACCAATAGGCTCATTCTAACACTAGAACACGGAAACCACCCCAAGTGCGTGTCCTACTCACTGACCCATACTAGAATCTCAAATTTCTAACCCCAAAAATCGAGGTGTTACAATCACTTTTCCACTGCTAAATTGTAAATGTGTTTTGTTAAGAAAGTAATTCGGATTTTCAACTGAGTTTTCAATAGTAAACACCGTTATAATAAAAATGTTAAACTTAAATCGTTTTTCATAAAATTCCTGAGTTTTTCTGAAAAGACACCAAAACTTCCTTCTAAAATAAACAAATGTTTATTTTACATGATATGAATACATCTATGCATGTTTACTATAAATTACCGAACTCTTGTGATCTGTTTGGTGGTCAACGAATGTTCACCCATAGTTCCCACCTAGATTTAAGCCCTCAATGAGCAAGTAGTAGGCCTTTATTTGACAACTCTCTTTGAATGTAGTGCATGTGTGTGTGATGTACGTCTCTACTATACGTGTGAATACCCTATTTTAATTGTAAAATACCAGAAAAATGTACTATAAATTACCAATGTTTTTAATATTTTCTTTTGGTGTTCACACTTTTTTTTAGATTTTCATTCTTGTTTTGAATTTAAGGTTCCTTTTTTTTCATATTTTCAGGAAAAAAAATAGTTTTATTTTGTTGAATTTCTATGTACTTTTTTTAGAAATTTTTTTAAAATATATATTTTGAATTTTAATATAATCTTCTTACCTAATTATTAGCACATTTTTGTTTTACTAACCTAACTATGAAAGCTTTTCATTCGGTCAATATTGTTATAAAAACCAAATTTATTGTATCACTCAGGACATTGAACATCTATGTACCTAAGAAAAAAGAAAATTGGTTAAACATCTAACTTAATGCTGATTTGGACAATTGGACTCTTCTTTTTCTTTTATAGCATTGAATTAAAAGACAAAAATCTTAACCAAGGAGTAGCTTTAAAAATTGCTAATCTTGGGAAATTTGATTGCGAGCTTTTAAGGCTTAAGTATAGATTAAAAGAGAGAGAGAGAAAGAGAAGGGCTCCGCTCGTATATACTTCGTTGTCTAACTTGCTCTTCTTGTTTACCCTCTTAGCAAGGAATGAAATCTCATTTAAAATGGGTGTAGCCGTAACAGTTAATTTGTTAACTGGTTGAACTGACTCTTTTTTAATATATCTTTTAATTTTTATAATTTTTAATATTTTATTTAATTTAATCAAATAATTCAATCAAATCCACCTAGTTGAAAACCCTTAATCTACACACTCATTTCTTTGATGCAATGATTTGTATCTTATGGACATGAAATGGGAGGATGTATATTAGTCAAGCAAGCTATGATTGATTTTTTTTTGCCTTTTTGATATGAAAGCATTGTAACTACATATAAAAGTAATCCTATAAGGCTTTTGGATGGGCTTTTGGTAAAGCAAGCTTGGGTTGGATCATATTCTCCATTCTAGAGTTTTTTTTTCTTTCATAAACATTTTGTCTTTAACCTAAAATTATTGAATGTATCAAGCCTTATCTATGGACTTAAAATAGTATTATTTCTTTGTTTGAGTTACCCATCTAATTGTATACCAAAACAAGTCTTTTGTTACATTCAATCAATTTATTTTTATTTTTATTTTTATTTTTACTTAGATTACTTAAATTCCGTTTGGTTTTTGAAAATATTTTTTATTTTTTATTTTTTTAAAATTAAAGAATACATTTGATAAATATAAATTTGTTTTTAATAATAAAAACATGTTTGATACATATTTTTCTAATAGAAACATGAGGAATAAAATAAAATAATTACACATTTATATGGATTCGAAATTTTATAAAATTTTGTTTTTTTTCATTTATTATCATTTTCAATTTTATAAAAATAAAATTTTTTATTTTTTTCAAAAATCATTTATAAAGAATTTTATTTATTTTTAGTCGTGATAGTTATAAAATTGACACATGTTTTGGTAGTAGTATTAACATCTCTTAATATGTAAGTTTACGATAGCCACTTATTTGGGTATGAAAATCAATCCACGCCAATTACGCTACTTAAAATAATAATAAAAAACTTTTTACACATATTGAGATGATAAATTCTAATAAAAAGAATTCTTTTAACTTGATGTTTTAAAGAGTGTCATTTCTTGAAAAATAAAATTACAATTGGGTCGGGTTTCAAGCGATGATTCGACATGGATTAATACCCATCAACGAGTAAACTTAGATCCAAGTCGATCTGACAATCAGTGCCGGAGATCAAAAAAAAAGTTGTTTGAATTTTGGTTCGTAAATTCATGATTTCTAAACTTGTTTCATGAAAAAAAAACTGAACTATAGAAGATAAGAGGAAAGAGAGCTTTCGATTAGTGTAAGTAGTGCGGATAGAGAAAGCCATATAGCATCAACTTTAATAATCTGATGACTAAAATGAAAACTTTTGAATAGTTTAGTGACTAAATTGTAACTTTTTTAATTAAGTTCCCAGAACAAAAAACTTAACCATAATTTAGTGACTAATGGTGTAGTTTACTCGATTTTATTCTATAAAATATTTTTAAATTAAATTTATTTCATAGGCATATAAAATTTTTAAAATTTACTACGTAATTATATAAAAATAATATTTTTTGAACATATCATTTTTGAAAAAAATAAAAATATGTGAGTTATCAGTTTCTTTTTTGTCCTTTCATTAAGGATAAAACTAACATTTGATAAAATAAAACACTAGTTTTTTTCATAATACTTCACATTTCATAAAAATAATTTTGAGTTTAAGAATTAAAAAAAGACTATTGAAAGAGTTTATCATCGTTTTGAATTCAATTTGGTTTCAAAATAATAGGTATATAAGGTGCTTTTTTCACGGAAATTAATTTGTAGAAAATGTTTTTTTTTTGGTATTTTTTTATGTTTCTTTCATGGAAAACAATAGAAAATAAGTCATTTTTCCCGTAAAATGACTTACCCTTTTAAAAATCGTAAGTTATTTTTCGTAATTCTTTATATAAAAATTAACTTAAATCAAGCCTAATATTATTATATTACTAATAAATTTTAATTTTAATTTTGAAAATATTAAAATATTAATATAAAATATTATAATTTTCAATATTATTAAACATATATATTTAATTATTTATATTTCATAATATAATAAATTATTAATATAGGTTATTATTTTAAAAAATTATTTAATATTACATTTATATTTTAATAATAAATTTTAAAAATAATATTTTTAAATTTTAAATAATATTATTTATATATTATTGAAAAATATTTATATTAATATTTTAATAATAAATATACATATATTACAATTATAAATATATTAATAATAAATGTTTTATAGTATAAAGGTTAAAATATGTCATGAGTCCATTAATTCTTCACAAATTTAGAATTTAGTCCCTCTACATTTTTTAGATTTGAAAATCAGGTCCAATTGTTAATATTGTTAAAAAAAATTATCAATTTTGTTGATGTGATATTTTTAAATTAAAAAATACTCACTTAGTAGTCATGTAACTAAAAAATGACATAATGAACCTAAATTTAATAAAATATTTTTAATAGTGCTAATAGTTGAACCTGAATTTTGAAATCTTAAAAGTATGAATAATTTCCCAAAACTAGAAGTACAGTGACTAAATTTTAAATTTGAGAAGAGTATAAGGGCTTATGACATATTTTATCCTAATATAAAATATGAATATTTTAATTATATAAATATGAGTATTTGTTTAAATAATGCTTAACTTCATCTATCCCTTACAAGTCTAATGTGTCAATATGTAATTTAAATTAAGTTTTAATTAAGTATTATTTAATATTATGTATTTATGTTTATATATGATATTGATTATTACAAAATATTATCTTATTATAAAATAAATTGCGAATGTCAAAAGAAACTGTATTATAATACTTTCTAATAAATATATTTATGTGGTGTTTATTTAACAAAGAACTTTTAGAAAATGGCTTTAGTAAAATTTGTCAAAAAATAGAAAATATTTTATGCAAAATCATTCAAACACCGGAAAATATAATTTTTTTCAAAAATCATTTCTTTTTTCAAAAATTGGATCTCGAAATATTTTATTGAAAATGACAGGGACCCCTGCCAGCCCCTTGGGTTCACCCTCTACTCTTAACCAATCATAAAATTTTTATGACATGTGACACTTTAAAACTAAAAAAAGATCCAAAAACATTATAAATTATTTCCTTAAACTTTTTTTTAATCTGATAAATATATTATCTTTTTTATTATTCACCTAAGAATTTTGGTGACGGAAAATTTAAGAATTGTCAGAAAATTCATCCAAACTCAATTTCCAACGATAAAATCCAGATTCCGGTGAACTTTTAAACTCAATTTTAATTCTTTGGAAGCCTCAATTCAAAACTCATGTCTTGTTTTTTTCTTTAAAAATAACTTTCTCGTTAATTTTTATATACTTTGGAGAGAATAATTAATATTGGGTGAATGTCTATAATAATAATAAAAAAACAAATAAAGCATGAAACTCAAATTCTAGGGAGAAGCTAAGCAAAAACAAAAAAGAAAAGAAGAGGTTAGTATTGCAAAGAAAAATTATCTTACATTTAAACAAAAAGTGCATTAAAAGAGAAGAAAGAATCATGTGAGGAGAGAGAACAACAAAACTTAAAGGTTTTAATTCAATTAAATTTGACTTTTTATAATTTTATTTTATTTTATTCTTTTAATTTAAAAGTAATATGTGCCATAAAATAATTGATTAAGAAATTCTTTTTAAGGACCGAAGGAATTTAGATAACAGAATATAATTTAGATAATACTTGTGATAAAAAAAATTAAACAGCAACTTGAGAAAAAAGTATAATTTAAATATTAGTTTAAGTTATTTTAGTATTGGGACTGACCTTTCAAGTGCCTAAATTTTATTGTAAATTAAATCATTGGATTTAAGCCAAAATGAAAAGTTATTGGAAATAAATATTTTACTAATTAAAAAGGGGGTTTCAGCATCTTTTGCAAATGCTTTACATGACTGAATCTTACAGCTATGGAAAAAAACATATGAAAATGCCAAAATTGACTCTCCAATTGCCCTTGTATTCGTTGATGGTACCAAGCAAAAGCCAAAAGTTACTTTAATTCGAAAGAAACCTATAAATTAGAAAGTAATCAATTACCTTATGAAAACCTACAAAATTCGAGACAAAAAAATCTTTTTAAATAGTGCTAAATGGTATCATTATAGCTTTGTCTCTCATTTGAGAGGTCAATGAGACAAATCATAATCATAAACCCTTGTTTTAAGAGAACCCCCCCCCCCCCCCCAATCTTTCCAAAGGGGTGTCCTACTATTTATCCCTTTTTTTACTTAAAGGAGATAGTTTTGGTATGAATTTCAAATTTAACACAAGTAATATCATTAATATGAGTCTAACTAAGACTCTAAAAGTATTTGAGCTCAACTGGCATAGTTATTGTGGCAATGAGGATAAGAGTATCTACTCTCAGTAGCACGGTTCTTTTGTGTGCCTCCTGACACATTTTTGTCTTGTTTTTATCTTTTATCTTTTTGTTTTTTTATTTATCTTATGGTTTTTTTTTATTTTTTGACTATTAGACTCACGTTGACGTTCTGCTTGACTCGTTGTTTTAGATGCTTGGTTACTAAATGGAGAAAGGAACGGAGGACTTAACTATCAAGAATGGCGAAGAAGAGGCATGGCTTCTACCTGGTGAGGTTGAGCCTCAGAAATTAGTATATGAATTTTGTTTGGTTGGATTTTTTTTACCTAAATCGGGGGTTTAAAAATTTCTTATGTATTCGGGTTCAGTTAGACGTTCGAAAACCTTTAAAGCAGTGGAAAAAAAACAATGACATCTCCACCAAAATTTATTTATGCATGATTTGAATATGAAAGATTAACTCCTTTTACTTTTTGTGTGATTGCTTAGGTCCAATTCGTCTGAATCACGACATGAAGGAGATGGAGTTAGGTTAGGACTTGTCCCTTCAAGCACAGACGAGGAGAGCCACCACTGTAAGTAGCATTTGGCTCTGAGAAAAAGGAGATGCAGATTTTTTGGGCATGAAGGGCAAAAGTTTGGCCAAAATTCAAGGGAGGGACAAAGGCAAGAATCTTGGTAGAATATCAACCTTAACTTGGGTATTAATTTGGAAGGATTTCCTAATAAAAACAATTTCAAGGAAGCGGGCTCCTCTAGTGGGCCGGGCTAGACATATATGAAACATGATTTGGAGGATAACCCGATAGAGAATATGGAGGGGAAAAAAAAGACCTTTTTCTAAAAAACTAGATTCAAATGCTTTGTTTCCATAGATTTGTTGGAGACCACTGATGAGCGTATTATTGCTCATCTTCAACAGAGATCGACGGTTTCCAATAGGCAAGTCTGTAATACCAAAAAAAAAAATTACTACAGTAAGAAAGTAAGATAATATTTTTGATATAGTAAAATAAGGAAATAAAGTGATAAAAAAGGTAATTTTGAGTTATGTCAACATTGAGAACTATATTATGACATATTAATTCAAGAAAGGATTAAATCGCAAAAGTGAGAGAAGTTTTGTGGCCCAAGAGTAAATACTCAAAATTTAAGGGGTGAAAGTGTAAATATGAAAAAGTTGAGGGACCAATAGTGCAAATATTTTAAGGGTAGATAATCTAGAAACAAAGGAAAATGGATGAATTAGGACCAAATTGAAAAGGTGAAGAATTTTGAGGGACTAAATCGTAATTTTACCAAATTAAGTGATGACTCAAGGATGAAATTTTAAAAGAACATAAAGGGCAAAATGATCAATTAGAAGAGAGAGAAATCTAGAAGGCAATGATGATGTTGGTGATATTTTAGATTAATTAATTAAATAAATATTAGTTTATTAATATTTTAATTTAATTTTTAAATGATATTTTATTATTTTATTATTAATTTATTTAGTATATATATGTGGAAAGAAAGATGAAAAGCAACCAACCCATCATCTTCCGTGCATCCAACGTGAGGAGAAGAGAGAAAGAAGGAAAGTTTTGCTTTCTTTACAATTTGGTCTTTCCTCCAAAAACTTACCATTTTCACCTAGAAATCAAAAGAATTTCCATATCCATCAAGAGAGAAAGATAACAAGGAGACTATGGGGAGCTAGAATATCAAGTTGGATTCAAGAAATTGAAGCTGGAGGAGAGAGAAAATCAAGTTAAAGATTGAAATCAATAGGACAAGGTAAGAACATTAAGATTTCAATATATTTTTAAGTTTGATATTATTGAAATAGCATGGAAAAGATGTTATAGTAGGGTTTTCTTATATAAAGTCTTATGTTCTTGATATATTAGTTAAGAGAAATAAGTGAAAGTGATGGGAAATATTATAGAGAAAGGGAATAAGGAAGTTATAAACTTAGTAGTTAACATTTTGCACTAAAACAGTTTTAGACAGCAGCAGTACCTTAACTTTGAAAAATCACCATAAATTGTGGAAATGAAATTAGATGATGGAAAAAAATATGGAATTAAATCTTACTGAGTCTAGTTTCTCATAGAAGAAACGGTGTAAGTAATGGAATTGTAAATTATGAGATATAATAGATTTTGTGAGACAAGGTTAGAATGATTTCGGGTTCCCCTGTTCCGACTTTGGAAAATCATAAAAAAATTGTAAAAAAATAATTATGGGTTATAGATTATATGTTTAAAATCCTTAAAGAGTCTATTTTTAATAGAAATAAACAGGGATATCATCTGAATTTTGTACAAGGTGATAATTAAGTTTTAGTGAAGAAGGGTCAGAACTGTCAGACAGCAGAACAAAGGTGACTTTAAAGAATAAACTGTACTTATTGACTAAACCAAAAATTCTGAAAATTTTATGGTAAGAATATATGTGAGTCTAATTTCACAGAAAATTAACGGATCTTAATTTGGAGTTCTGTAGCTCAAGATATAACTAATTTAGTGACTATGACTCAAGTGGACAGCTTTGAATGAATATATAAATAAATGGTGAAATTATATATAATGTTACATATAAGCATGTTATATACATTAAGGATGTGGAATGGAGAGGAGGAGGAGGAAAAATATATGATTATTCAACTAGCATGAGTTTTCATTAAAAATGACCAATTTACATGTTTTAAGTTCAGGGACTAAATTGAATAAATGTGAAACTTTAAGGGTAAATTTGTAAAAATGTCAAAAAGTGACCAAATTGCATGAAATGAATTGTTTTATTATTTAAATTAGTAAATTGAATGAAATATTAATTTAGATCAAGATTGGGTGGAAATTCGAGAAAAATAGAAATTTTCCAAAATGTCCCTGAATTTTGCTATTTTTGCAATTTAGCCTGGTAAGTTCGTATGAACTATATTTTGTATAATTTTAATAGAAGTGAATTCTATTTGGTAATGAATATTATATATATGTGTGTTTTATTATTAGAATTGAATTATTATTGGTAATAGGTATAATTATTAGATGTTTTGAAATGATTATCGGAAGCTCGATTGGGTTAGAAGCTTGTTAGAGATATATCACATTATCCATTGGTTCTATTAGTAATTTTGGATGATTTGATTCTGGTTATAATGACTTGTATAAGTTAAATTGGTTATTGTTAGCTCATAAATGTTTTGATTTTGATTGGTTATAAATATGAATACTTGATGAAATGAAATGTCTGAAAATTAATTTGTAAACTCCGGTAATGCTCTATAACCCTATTCTAGAGAAGGACACGGGTTAGGGGTGTTACAAAGCCAACCAAACACAATGAAGATTTTATGTTGGAATGCCCGTGGTTTGTGGAACCCACGAGCTGTACGAAAACTTCAACATTTGCTAAAAATCTATTATCCCCAAATCGTATCCTTTATGGAGACAAAACTTAATGTTGGGCATATGGAGAAAGTTAGGAAAAGGTGCAGATTTCAAAATGGTATTGAGGTTCTTGTAGATGGTACGCATAGGGGTTTGAGTCTTGGATGGAATGTAGTACAATTGGTTCAACTTCGAAGTCTTTCTAAGAACCACATTGATGTTGAAATTCAAAGGAGAGGAGATTCCAAAATAGAGGCTAACGGGTTTTTATAGGGCCCCTGATGTTAGGGATAAAGCCAAAACTTGGAATTTATTATGAACTTTGGGAAGAAGTCGAGATTTGCCTTGGATGGTTTGTGGAGACTTTAATGAAATCCTATATTCTTACGAGAAGAAGAGAGGTTTATCGAGGGAGGAAGGGATAATAGAAGAGTTTCGAAAGGTTTTGGAGGATTGTCAATTAGGAGGTATAGGATACTCGGGATCTTGGCTCACGTGGGAGAGGGGTAGCATAGCGAAGACAAATATTAGAGAACGGATTTACAAAAGGAATTGCAACATCTGACTGGCTAAATCTTTTCCCAAATTTTTTGTTGCATCACTTATCACACTCATCCTCTGATCACTGCCCTTTACTTATTCAAATAGATTAGGGAGATTATAGAAGGAAAAAAGGGTGGCTCTGATTCGAAGCATTGTAGGTTTTGGAAGATTCTTGTGACAGGGAAATAAGAATTTTATGGGAAAAGAGTTCAAGATGTTCTATGAAACGGCTTTATGAACATAGCTTCGGAATGAAAATTTGGGCTAAGAAGATAAAAATGCAAAGAGTTCAACAAGCGAAGCACTTAACCAGGAGACTTGAATACCTGGAAGACCAAGATAGGACTGATGAAACCCTTATTGGATTGATTAATGTCAAATTACACTTAATATGGATATTAAGAAGAAGAAGAGGTATTGGGAACAATGGGCAAGGGTAAATTAGCTAAAAATAGGAACCAAGAATACGTCTTTTTTTCCATAATTATGTATCTCAAAGGCGTTTCACGAATCGCAGATACGTGTTGCAAGGAGAAGCTGGTGTTATGGTTTTCGATCACCACGAGATGGAAAGTGTTACTAAAGCCTATTTTATGGATCTTTTCATGACAAGAGGCAGAGGCAACCTTGACCATGTGTTATCGGGAGTGGCAATGTGTATTTCAAATTCCATGGATAATGAGCTGACCATCGATTATAGGGAAGAGGAAACTGTCGAAGCTCTGAAGCGAATGGGTCCAATAAAGGTTTCGGGGGCAGCTGGCTTACCAACTCTCTTTTTCCAAAAACTTTGGCATAGTGTTGGTAAGGAAGCCTGTTCATTCTTCCTTGATATTCTTAATGGAGGAAATTCATTAGAGGCTCTTAATAGAACCAATATTGTGTTAATTCCAAAAGTTGCCCACCCTACTAATCTCATGAATTTCCATCCTATAAGCCTTTACATGGTGATCTATAAAATAATTGCAAAAATCATTGCTAATCACCTTTAAAAGGTACTTAAATATTGTATTGATGAAGCATAGAGTGCTTTCGTGCCGAGTAGGTTAATCACTGATAATGTTCTTTTGGCTTATGAAGTGCTACATGCTTACAAGCAAAAAAGGACAAGGAGAAAGCATTTTGTGCCTCTAAATTTGGATATGATTAAGGCTTGCGACCGTGTAGAATAGTCATTCTTAAAAAGTATGATGTTGAAAATGGGGTTTACAAGTTCTTGGGTTGATCTCATAATGCATCGTACTAGTTCGGTGTCATATTCTATCATTATTAATGGAGAAACAAGAATGAGTGTTAAACCTACTAGAGGACTACGATAAGGTGACCCATTGAGTCCATATTTATTTTTGTTGTGTAATAAAAGCCTTTCGGCTCTTATAATATTAGTAAGGCAAGATGGATTACTCGAGGGTGCAAAAGTCTGTTAGGGAGAACCCCAGATTTCACATTTGATGTTTGCGGAGAATTGTGTTCTTTTGGAAAGGCTACTGAAAGGGGGGCTACTATCCTTAAAGCCATTCTTCGTGAATATAAAGCTTGCTCGGTTTAATGTTTTAATTTTGAAAAATCTATTGCCTTTTTTAGTTCTAATGTTACTGATCAGAATAAATTTCTTGTCTCCCAGATTCTTAGTGTTAGATGCTCAACAGATCTAAAAAAGTACTTGGGGTTACCGAATATGGTGGCCCAGAGTAAAAAATTGACTTTTTAAGGATTGAAGGATCGTATGAAAAACAAAATTAGCAGTTGGAGTATTAAGCATCCTTCACAATGGGGTAATGAGGTATTTATCAAATTAGTCTTATAAGTAATTCCACTTACTCGATGTTATGCTTTTTAATGCTAAAAGCTTTTTGTTTGGAGTTGGAAAGTATTATTGGGAATTTTTTGTGGCAAAAAAGTCAAGGAAAGCGCAGGATGCACTCGTGCAAACAGCGTAATCTATGTACTTTTAAAGAAGATGGAGGTATGGGTTTTAGGAGTTTATCTAAATTCAATGTGGCATTGTTGGCAAAGCAGAGATGGCATTTGATTTGTTACCCAAATTATTTACTCTCTCATACTTTAAAGGCCAAGTATTATAGGGAGACTGATTTCTTAAATTCAAGGTTAGGAAATCTACCTTCTTATACCTAAAAAAGTTTGTGGGCTGCAAAGAGCCTTCTTAAGGCAGGGCTATGCTAGCAGATTGGTAATGGTACAAAAGTCTCGATTTGGGATGACACTTGGGTGCCTAGAAATATGGATTACAAAGTACAACATGTTGTCAACAATTCAAGTATAAACACAATAGTTGAGCTAATTTATCTCAATGCAATGAGGTGGAAAGTGGAGCTAATAAAAGGTACCTTCAATGAGAAAGATGCAGAGAGAATCATTTGTATTCCCCTCTCGCGTACCCTACATATAGATCACCTTGTATGGCGAGGAAAGGCTACGGGTGAGTACTCTATCCGCAACGCTTACAAACTACTTTTACAAGGGCTATAAGAGTTTACGCCTACTGAAAATCAAACCAATTACACCTCTCTTTACAAAAAATTGTGGTCATTCGACCTACCCTCCAAAATTAAAATTACAAATTGGAGAAGTTCTCACAATTTTCTGCCTAGTTTTAGCAATCTACTCTACCGAAGACTAACTGGTTCTGCAAACTGCCATAGATGTGTTAATGGAGCAAAATCTTTGGAGCATGTGTTTCGAGATTGTCCTAACACAACAGAGATTAAGAAGCAATTAAGTTTTACTTGGCCAATAACAGTATCAGATGCAGATTATAGAGACTGAATGTCTTTCATATTTGAAAGTAGTTCTATGTAATAGTGTAGAATATTTGCATGTGCTACATGAGCGATATGGACATTTAGAAATAGAGTTGTTCACGAGGGAGGGCAAAGGTTGTTAGGAAAAAAATTGGTTTGTAAACGGTTTTCTTACACAGTGGAAAATTAAAATTTTAAAAACTGACTCAATTTGTGAAATTTATAGCAATAACCCCTAACTGAATTCATACCTATGTTTTCGGCTTAAGAAACATTCGTTGTTCTCATCTTTCAACCAAATGATCTTCTCCGCTATTATCGTACTACGAACTACTTCGAGTGTGGGCTCGAACCAATTGAATCAAAACATGGAACTAGAAAAAGTTTTTTTGTCTTTTATTTGCGGTGAAAATGAAAATTCTCTCTTCTTTTATCTCATGATAACCATTACATCTTCCATCATGAAAAGTCAATTGCTATCAAATAGTAATTAAGTCATTCATTACAAAGATGAAAGACCCATGGTCATGTTTACTTTTCATCAACCATGTAATGCCAATGAGAGGATATCATTTACTCATGTCTCAGGCTATGAATTCCACTGTTGTGAGTGACGCTACATACTTTAGAAGTCTACACCCTATGCACCAGCTTTTGGTTCCTTATCTATTCGAACTCAAGCTTTTACTTACATCAAAGTGTACGAGTCATGCATACATAGTCCGTTATCCATTCAGGATTTAGGTATGATACACTATGAATGTCACAAGTGAATAAATTAATAAACAAATTTAGGATCTATTCTACTTGGGTCCAGTTCGATGTACTATCAGTCCAGTCAATCATATCTATGTCTTTATCTTCTGGAAGTCATCCGCTCCGATGCTCAAGACAAGGCATCTCCCCAATTGGACTTGATAGATGACATACTAGTCTTTCAATCAGTTTGTTCATTTTTTATTAGACTAAGGGCATGTTTAGGTTCATCTACTAATACAAGTTGGCTTTTTCCGACCACATAATATCGCTTAATATTAGTTAAACATTAGATAATCAATGAGCAACATTTGCTTCCATTTTGCTTTGCTTGTAAAAACCATTTGAGGATAATATAAAAAGTATTAATGTAATTTATGAATAATTTCATTAACCAATCTATTCGAAAAATTACAAGTGTACTTAGATAAAAATACTACACTTGGGGCACCAGATCCAACAAAGGTCACCTTCAGGTATAGCGGGGTTTGTTAAAGTCATCCACGAGAGTTTGATGGTTTAAGCCAAAAGTTACCTATTCAATTGAGGGTGCCAGAAAGATGGAAAGCATTGGAGAGCTCGATCGTTAAAATTAGGGGTGTCCAATTGGTTAACCAACCAGAACTACCATTAACTGAATTAACCGACCCTTTTAAATCTTTAACCGTTAACCGAACCAAAATTTTTTCAAAATAAATAAACCAAGCCAAACTTTTTCGGTTAATTCGGTTAACCAACCGAATTAACCGAAATTTATATTTTTTTATTAAAACAAGTATAAAAAATATCAAAAATTAATCGAAGTAACCAACTTAACCAAAGTAACGAATTTAATATATGTAAAATGTATATAAAAAATATAAATTTTCATTTTATTAACTGATTTCAAACCGAATTAACCGTTAACCAAACTTCCAAAAAATTATTAATTGACCCCCGATTGAATTAATTCGGTTAACCGACCGATTAACCGAATTCAGTTGATTAACCGAATTAATTCGATTTTACCCAAAATTTGCACACCCCTAGTTAAAATAAACTTTGACACTGCGTTCAAAAAACAGAGGAAAAAAATCATATTCTGGTATCGTGATTAGAGATTCAAGTGGAGCAATGTTGGGATCAAGTACAATCTTGCATGACAGCATACCAATGGCATTTGCGGCAAAGGCAAGTGTAATACCCCGAAAATTACTACAGTAAGAAAGTAGGTATCCTTGATATAGTAAAATGAGGAAATAAAGTGACAAAAAGGAAAATTTTGAGTTATGGCAACATTGGGAAGTAAATTATGACATTAGTTCAAGAAAGGATTAAATCGTAAAAGTGAGAAAAGTTTTGTTGCTCAAGAGTAAATACGAAAAAATTGAGGGGTTAAAGTGTAAATATGAAAAAGTTGAAAGACCAATGGTGTAAATATTTTAAGGGTGGAATGATCTAGAAACTAAGGAAAATGGATGGATTAGGACCAAATTGAAATAGGTGAAGAATTTGGAGGGACTAAATCGTAATTTTACCAAATTAAGTGATGACTCAAGGATGGAATTTTAAAAGATCATAAAGGGAAAAATGGTCATTTAGAAGAGAGAGAAATCTAGAAGATAATGATGATGTTGGAGATATTTTAGATTAAATAAATAAATAAATATTAGTTTATTAGTATTTTAATTTTTAAATGATATTTTATTATTTAATTATTATTTTATTTAGTATATATATATGTGAAAAAAAAAAAGCCACCATCCCACCATTTTTCCATGCATCAACGTGAGAAGAAGAGAGAAAGAAAGGAAGTTTTGCTTTCTTTACAATTTGGTCCTTCCACCAAAAATTCACCATTTTCATCTAGAAATCAAAAGAATTTCCATATCCATCAAGAGAGAAAGATAACAAGGAGACTATGGGGAGCTAGGATATCAAGTTGGATTCAAGAAATAGAAGTTGGAGGAGAGACAAAATCAAGTTAAAGATTGAAATCAATATGACAAGGTAAGAACATCAAGATTTTAATATATTTTTAAGTTTGATATTATTGAAAAAGTATAGAAATGATGTTAATGTAAAGTTTTCGTATATATAGTCCTATGATCTTGATATGTTAGTGAAGAGAAAATAAGAGAAAGTGATGAGAAATAGTGTAGAGAAAGAAAATAAGGGTGTTATAAACATGGTAATAAACATTTTGTAATAAAACAGTTTTGGACAGCAACAGTAGGCTCACTTTGAAAAATCACAAAAAATTGTGGGAATTAAATTAGAAGATGAATAAAATATGAAATTAAATCTTATTGAGTATAGTTTCTCATAGAAGAAATGGTGTAAGCAATAGAATTGAAAATCATGAGATATAATAAATTTTGTGAGACAAGGTCAGAATGATTTCGAGTTCCCCTGTTCTGAATTTGGAAAATCATTAAAATTTGTAAAAAAATAATTATGGGATAAAATTTATGTTCTTAGAATCCTTGATGAGTATATTTTCAAAGGAAACAAATGGAAACATCATCCGAATTCTGTACAATTAGATAATTCATTTTTAGTGAAGAGTGGTCGGAACTGTCAGACAGTGAAACAGGGGAAACTTTAAAGAATAAACTGTACTATTTGACTGAACCAAAAATTCTGAAAATTTTACGGAAAGAAAATATGTGAGTCTAGTTTCAGGAAAAATTAACGGATCTTAATTTTGATTTCTTTAGCTCAAGATATAAATAATTTAGTGACTATGACTCAAATGGACAGCTTTGAATAAATTTACAAGAAAATAGTGAAATTATAGATAATGTTACTTATAAGCATGTTATATAAATTAAGGATATGGAATGGAGAGGAGGAGGAGGAAAAATATATAATTATTCAACTAGCTTGAGTTTTCATTAAAAGTGTCTAATTTGCATGTTTTAGGTTCAGGCACTAAATTGAATAAAAGTAATATTTTAAGGGTAAATTTGTAAAAATGTCAAAAAAGTGACCAAATTGCATGAAATGAATTGTTTTATTATTTAAATTAATAAATTGAATGAAATATTAATTTATATCAAGATTGGGTGGAAATTCGAGGAAAATAGAAAATTACCAAAATGTCCCTTAATTCTAGTATTTCTGCAATTTAGCCTGGTAAGTTCGTGTAACTTGAATTATATTCTTAGATGATTGAAATATATATATTGGATTAAGAAATTGATTTGAATTGTGAACATGAGAAATTGTGAATTGAATGAAATGGAAATAAAGCTTTGAATTACATGAGTAAATATCGGGTCTTGTAGGCCTATTTGTTATGAATATAATATTTCGAGGCTATGTTGTAAAGAATTATAAAAGCACGTTAATAATTTAAAAGTTTTAATTCGGATGAAATTTTGCAAACGTGTGCAAATGTATGTCTTATAGTAATGCCTCGTACCCTATTCCGGCATCGAATACGGGTAAGGGGTGTTACAATGTAACCTCACCAGATTCGCTCATAACGTTTAGACCGGGTTTGGGGTGTTACAGCGAGGGCATGCTTTCAAGCAATCCAAATGGGGCTGAACCTGAGGCTATGGTTGGTGAAGATTGGAGGAGATGCCCTTTCGATGGTGAGGAAACTTTAAAAAGGAGGGCTAGATAGATCAGAAATCGGTTCCTATATAACATATTCCAAATATCTTTGTGTAAGTTAATAATCTTTAATTAAGATAATCAATTTAAGAGAATTATTTTCATTAGGAGTTTTAAAGTTGAATTATGTTTGGTTAATTATGTAGATTTTACTTAGTAGATCTTTGGGTTATAAATACTTGGCTTAGCCACTAACAAGTGTTGGTGCAGTAGTAAGGCACATTTTAACTTTAAAGGGAGACGCGGGTTCAAACTTTGGAAACAGCATTGTTGGAAGGGATAGTTGCAGCCACGAACTTTGAACATGGACCGCAAAACGGACACGAACTATACTAAAAAAAGAAAAACCTTGGCTTGGACAGCACTTGTAAAGCATAATTTTTTAAGTTTAACAAACTTTGACTAGGAGCTTTTTTTAAAAGGTGAGTGTTTGATCTTTTTTTTTTATTTCTCCATTATCCAATATTCTAAGGACAAAAGTTGATTAGAGGTGACGTAAGACAAAATTGTCAAATTATCGTTGTAACTAGTCAGAAGTTTATTAGAGACGGCGTAAGATAAATCATCTTGTCATTGTCGGTAGTTAGAAGTTGATTAGAGGTGATGTAAGATAAAGCATCTTCTTGTTTTACATCAAAAAAAAAAATTCTTACAAATTTACTAAACTTTGATATTTGGGGTTTTTTCATATCCTAGGTTTCACATCAATAATTTTCTTTAATAATAGTTTTTAATTTTTTTTTCTTATGTTGAGATTATAAGCTCCTTTTTACTAATAAGTTTTTTTTTTAATTTTCAAATATTTATGTTCAAAATATATACATTCAATGTATATTAAATATTGTTGAAGGCTTTTTTTTGGTAAGGAAAGAAAGCATTACAAACAAGTGAAACAAAATACATTAAGAGATGACAGAGAAGAAGATTGGAGGAAACCAGGAAGTATTGAGTGCAGTGATAGGTAATAGTTAAAGTGACGAAGCAAGGCTTAGTGAAGAAATAGGTTGAAAGGGTTCTAGAGAGTGATTGAGATAATAGCATTTGCAAAATCCCAGAAGTTCCCAAATGAGTTGAGAACTCCTACTTTCAAGTGTAGCGATCAAATTGCAAAATTAGGTTTTGAATAAAAATGATGAAAGAGATTTTCAGTTACAAAGATATTGGGTGCAACATGTAATAGCTAAGCGGCGAAGCAAGGCTTAGTGAAGAAATAGATTAAAAGGGTTCTAGAGATTGTTCTGAACTGCAGCTATTTTGAATATGACTATTCAAATGACAATTGTTCTCAATCTAGTTATTTTTGCTAGAGCATTTTTATACCCCCTATCCAGTACGAACACGTGGTATCATGAGAGGATACCTAAGAGGCATCCTCGAATGGTCCTCCGCCTCACATCACTTGGTTAGTTTCCCATCTAAAGACTATTCGAATGGTCTCCCATCTTGTATCACCCAACTAGTCACTATTGGGCGACCAATCATTTGAGCACCTCGTCCTCCAAGCCACTTGCTTTTAGCAGGAACGCACTCATCTCCAAGAGGGGACCACCAAGGGGCCATCAAGGCGTAATAACCTCATAATATTTCAACAAGAAGAATGTCGGAGCAATACCACACGTGATGACAACCCACGTAAAATGGTCTTGCCACCTAGCCGACCACACGATCACCATGTCCCAGATTTGTTGATGACATGGCATTATTGGGCATGAGACCTCCCTCCCTATAAATATACTGTAGAATGATGAAGGAGAGATCTTTTGGTCATCTTTGCATCCTCAAGCTTTTACCTGCACACAATCTCCCTTGCTTCCTCATTCCTTCTTCACTTATCTCCTTTTTTTTGATTCTCCGCCTACTTAAATGAATCAGCCCTTCTAACATCACCTTCTTTTACTCCTTATCTCCTCCTTTGTTATTTGTTGTACACTTATATCGACAAGCATATTCTCAATAATAATTGTTCTTCCATAAAAGATACTAAATAAAGTAGTATTAATACTTGTTGGGAATTAACTTTGATAGAAGTTTGGGTTTTCATTTAGACGGTGTAAAAGCGATGATATAGGAGGTTTCTATTAGATGATTAGAAAATCAACAATATTCATTCCCATGCCAAAATCCAGTTGTTTTCTTTTCTTTTCCCTTTTTAATTTATCAAACTTTAGGGTGGTGAATTAATGGACCCATCATGAAAACTCAGCTCCAAGTCAACGTTGTAATATCCATATCTTGAAGGGTTAGGGAGTCTCAAAATACGAGACCACTTGCACTTTCTCATTACACAAACGACATACTTCTGTAGGAACCACCTTGCTGTTATCTAGGGCAGTGAAAAAGAATTGAGAATGGGAGGAGAGAATAGGTTTGCAAACTCTCTTATTTCAATCAACTTGAAATTTATGTAAGTTTTATTATTAGATCAGTGACGTGATTAGCATGTTTATGTTATTTTTTGTATCTTAATAATATTTAAAGAAATATAATTATCAATTTTAACACATTAATAATTCATGTTTTATAGATTTTAACATTTCCCACAGCTCTAGCCTAACATGAATCCAAATATGCAAAAAAGGCATCGGATTCCCAGACAACATTTAACATAAACAAGAAGTTAACCTAGTTTTCAAATTATGTAATGATTAAGTAAACCAATATGTCCACTATAAATGCGTTGCTCTCCTTCATTAAAGACCCACAAATTTTTGGCAATGATGAAGAATATCCAAGTTTTAGCTTATATGATCATTGCATTTCTTCTTCTTTCAGCTTCTCAATCTCATTTCTCAATAGCTTTAAGGATTCCAGCCGTTGAAACAGGCAAGCTTTTCTCAGTGTTTTTTTGGGGACCAAATCTCTCTTTTTTTTGGGGACCAATTTTATAACATTTGTAATCTTTTGTTTTTTATAGTTGATTATGATTTGAAGATTAGTACTGCAAGACAAACACAAAATCCTTCCAACAGTTTCTCGTTAGCTTGGGTGAGTTTTCTTATTGCTAAATATACTTACGATCTAGGTTATATAAGACTGAGTTGGGTTTGATTTTATCGAGCATTTCAGATTTTTCTAATTCGCTCTTGATAATTCAGTTTGATTTTCAATTCTTTAGTATTATATTTGGGGATAAATCTTAAAATTACATATGAACTTTGGTTCAATATGTAATATTATACGTTTATTTTTCAAATGATTCATATCGTCAAGTGTATCCATTCCAAATTTCATTCCAATCAAATAATCCGCAGCTGCCAATATATCTCACGGTAACAAAAATATATTGTTCTAAGGTATATTATGATTCAATCTCTGGTTCATATTTCGTCAACCAATCCTTCCTAATTCACATCTTTGCTGAAAGAATTTTTTTTGTAATTCCTTACACAATGATTCAGAAAATACCGGATCCTCGCCTACACAAGAAAATTGTTAATAAAACTCCAAAATGGCATTTTCTTTTGACCCAATTTTTTTTTCCTTATTGGTCAAGAAAGACAAGAAAATCTGAACTTTGATTTTATGCAATTTTATAAATAAAATATTAATTTAATTCAATTTTCAAAAATTACTAACACAGTTATCTATATAGTAACATTTTAAGTTTGCATATTACAATACAAATAATTATATATATTTAACATTAAAATAAGTTAATGTATTTATTCCCTTAAATTGGTACAATTGAATGGAATTAAAGTTTCTTGTATACATTTGAGCAACAATCAAACTATTATATGTATAATTGTACCAAATAAAAATTCGTGTATCAAATTTCACATCATATCATAGTTTATGTATAGTTTTGAGGTTTATCTCTATTTTTGAGTTTTGAATTTTCAAATTCTATTTTGAAAAAACTGGTTTTTTTTTTTTTAAGGCTTTTGGATATTAATTGATAAAGCTTCAAAAAAAATTTCATAAATATTTTTAAAATTAATTTTTTAAGTAAATAAAAATAATCAATATTTTTAAAAATCGGTTTTATATGGCGTTTTTTTATTTGTTTTAACTATTTTAAATATAAAATATTTATTTTTACATTATAAAAAATTTTAAAATTAATTAAAAAAAATAGAAATCAATTCGCCCCCATAGTAGTGGTTCTTTTTAATCAACCAAAAATCGTGGAAACACTATAATTTGAATTAGTTTTCAGTTTCTCAATTTATTTTTCTCAACCTTAATAGGATGTAACCAAATTGTGTTCGAAGAAGTTAAGATTAACTTTTATTATTGATTTTAATTTTTAAAGTTTGAACTCAAGTTTATTTAATTAGTCTAAACTAAACTTATTTACACGCTAAAGTTGAGTTTTAATTCTCATGCTACACTCGAGCTTCAATTTGAACACAAGCTTTTAAAGTCAACTTTTATGACATTCGAATCCAATTCTCTCCATAATTAAGTTGTTCAAACTTGATTCTATAATAACGAATGAAATTTGAGTGTTTTTCCAAATCAAACACAAATAGCTTATGAACATAAATGTGTAAATTATCAACTCCGGTTTGATTCTTATTAATTTAAGGTTAAGATTTAGAGTGTCGGGTTTAGAAAAATTAGACTAAATAAATTCATATATATTTAAGTTGTATCTAAAATTATTTTTAGAAAAACTAAATAAGACGTTCTAATGATAATATTTTAAATAATAATTTAAAATAATTATATATATTATATTTTCATTTTATACCATGTAAGTATAATCACAATACATTACATAAGTATATATTTGCCCGTTGTTCGATTATGAAGAAATGGCTGACAAGAACAATGATTCTGCAACTTGGAAACACAGGTGAAAGACAACATGCGAAAGGTTCCATCTGCCCCAAACCCCAGTGGGAACCGCCATCCGCCATCCAAACCATGAATATCAAGTATTCAACCCTTTGATATTTGCTTATTTTGATCAACAGTTTTGCATATTGTGATAGACATTTCCATTGCTCAAGTTTTCCTGTATTTTGCATTCTATAAGGGCTTCAGTGTATAATATAGGTGGTTCTATTTCAATGAATACCATTGTTTCTCTTTGCTAAACTCTACTTGCTTATTGCATATGCTGAATGGATGTTAACTTGAAAATCTAGTATAATTTAAACTAAGAGTAAAGCCAAAAATTTACTTTAGGATAGTTAGAAATGAATAATAAATTTTTGAGAGTACCAAAATATAATTTTATCATTATATGAATTTATGATTTCACAAACTTTGAAGGGTCTCTATAGCAATTTTATCATAATTATGGGTCCAAGGTCGTTGCCTACCCCTTGTCTTCTCCTCTAATCCAAACAAAGGAAAGGATGTTATTTTCCTGTACTTTTCTTTCCCTAGTTTTAATGCAATCTAAACGAGTTGAATCTACCAATTGAATCTTAGTTCGGCTGGCACTGATAATGTTGCCAATGCAGGAGGACATGGGAACACATTGGAGCGCATTTATCCTCTTATTTAAAGGTTAGAAGGGATTATAGGTAATTCTAGATATTGTATCAAAAAAAATAGAGTTGAACCCATATTATTATAGAACTTTTCTCCTCTAGTGGTAAGACCCTTAAAATATTTTCTTTTAAAATTTAGTTAATAATAAATATAGGTGGAGTGGGATTAAATTGTCCTTAGATTTGTATTTTTTTATTTAAAGATAATGTAAAAGTATAAAAAGACGAACGTGACACTATAATAATATTAAGGGTAAACCACACGATTAGTCACTAAATTATAGGTAAGTTTTCGTTTAGGTCACTTAATTAAAAAAGTTACAATTTGGTCACTGAACTATTCCAAAGTTTTTGAATAGTGACTTAAATAAAAAAATTTGAATAATTCAATGACTTAAATGAAAACTTTTGAATAGTTCAGTGACCAAAACGAAAACTTACCCATATTTTAGTGACTAATGGTATAGTTTACTCTGATATTAATTATAATTTAAAATATAAGGTATTATTGTGGGTTTTCTACCCAAATAATATTAAAAATATATATATACCTAAATGGGTTGTTACAAGAATTATGTACCAAAATGGTACATTTAAATGGGTGGAGGGTGGTGCATAGGCGGCACCACCCAGATTTTCTAACACCAATCAGCATGAAAAAAAAAAATAAACAAAACAATGGTGGAGGCCTGTAGATAGGCGGCACCCAAGGTAAAATGCGGGTCAAATACGGGTCGTATACGGTAAAAACTGGACTCAAAAACTGACCAGCTACCACGATGGGACACGCCTAGGGAAAAGGCGGCACCCAGTGATGGAGAAGACAGCACAGGCGGCACTGGTGACGCCTCTGGCAGAGGCAGCACCACGGTGGTAGGTGTAGGCGATGGGACGGCTCATGCAGGGTATTTGTTGTTATTGTGTGTTTAGGGACCTTATAATGGTCCCCAAGGTTCTTTTTTGGCCGATGAGTGAAGGAGAAGAAAGAGAAGGAGAAGAAAAGAAGAAGGAGAGGGTAGGAAGGGAAGGGAAGGGAAAAAGAAGAAAAAAAAAAAGAGAAGGAGAATAGAGAGAGAGAAGGAGAAAGAGAAGAAAAAAAATAAATAGAAAAGGAAAGGAAAGTTTGTTTTGTTGTTTAGGGAAGATTAGGTCTTTAAGAAAAGGTAATTTTTTGTTATAAATTAATGGATTAATGTTACTTTAATTTGTTTTTGTTGTTATTATTGTTGATTTAATTCGGATTTAATTTTTAATTTTATTTTTGTAAGGTATTATTTGGTTAAAAAGAGCTATTAAGGTATGTTTGTATTTATTTTATATTTTCATTCATTCATAATTTATTTTTAATGTTTTATGTTTTTATGTAATTTATTTGTTATGTGTGTTTTAGGTTGATTAGATTTAATTTTTATGAAATTTATTTGGCATGTTATTTTGATTATTTTAATATTTTTTATTTTTTATTTAGGTAAAAGATGAGACCATTGATATGAAATTTGGAATTTATGAGATAAATTAGGAATTAGTTTATATGTTCTAATTTTTTAAGATTTTATAATTGAGAATAAGAGTTTATGTTTTTAAATTTTATTTTATGTTATTTATAAATATTATAAATGAAATTTCTTTTGAAGTTCTATGCAAAAAAAAATTATATTTTTTTGACAATAATTAAGTTGCCATGTTATTATATATATTATATTTTAAACCAATACATTTTACTTATTATCATTTTAAAATAATAATAAAAATATTTGTATTTATTATGTATCGTTTATGTTATGTTTTTGTTATATTTTTTTATTGGCATGTTATTTTTATTATTTTAATATGAACTTTTTATTTTTTATGTAGGTAAAAGATTAAACCATTGAGATGAAATTTGTGAATAGGACCATTGAGTTGGAGTTTGAGTTGGAATTTATAAGATATATTTATTTTGTTAATGTAGTATAGCAAAAGATATGATGTGGACAAAACTATTTGGTATATTTTTGTAATTAAAAGCAATATATAAAATTTAGGTATTTTGATAAATATTTAAAATCCATCAAACTTTGAAATTAATAACCGAAATTTGTTTTGAAATTGCAGGTATCGCAATGGGTTCATTGATTAAGAACGATGGTCACATATTAAACACAATTAATAATATGGTAATATATTGTTATTTGTTAATCACAGGTTCCCTTAAAAAAAGATCTACGTAATTTACGGAATAAATTATGTTATTATAACTATTTTCTGTAATTTAATACTGTCAAGGCCCGTATCGCGCGTTAAGGGGTCGGGTGAATGGTTTACGATATTCCCCGAACGAACGACTGATGTCATACTTAGAGTTAGCTAGATTCGGGTCAGCAGCATTGATCCGGACGTTTGATTTGCAGTACGATTTAATATCCGCATTGGTCTAGCGTTGACGCCCGGAGACCCACACTTTCATTTATCGTATAGGGAGTGCACTGTCACTCTGGAGGATGTTGCATCGCAACTTGGGCTCCCAATTGACAGGAATGCCGTAACGGGCGTAAGTGCAATAGCTAAGCCGGCTTCCCTTTGTTATAGCCTACTAGGAGTCTCGTCCTCGCCTGACGATGCTGAGTCCAAATTTACAGGCTTGAAATTTTCATGGCTGAAAGACAATTTTGAAAATTTATCAATTAATGCCACTGAGTATGAGGTGATGTACGCAGCTCAAGCGTACATTATACATATTATAGGGGGTGTACTGATGCCGGATGGGAACAACAACAGGGTTCATTTGATGTATTTACCCCTATTAGTTGATTTGCAGAATGTTCGCTCATATAGTTGGGGTTCCGCAGTTCTGGCTATGTTGTATCGTAAGCTTTGTGGGACGACAAAGCCTGATGTCGTAGACATAGGCGGATGCCTTCTATTGCTGCAGTCATTGGCTCTTTATCGGATGCCATTCTTGGCATCGGTTAGGCACTAACCATATGTATTTCCACTAGTGAACAAGTGATAAAATTTAACTTGTTATTAATTGACATTTTTTTTCTAATGATACTATTCTAACGATACTATTCAAACATGTAATTTGTTTTCATAGATGGAGTTTTTATCTGGGTATTGGGAGGTCGTATACTGTCCCGATATATCGTCTGATGATTGAACAACATGCTAGGGAAAGGGTAAGCTATTCCAATATTCATGACATGTAATTACTTTGTATAGCTTACTCGAATCGTGTTAAATTTTAACCATGTTATTAATCGTGCAGTTTATCTGGATGTCATATCGGAGACCATATATTGCGACTGTTATAGCCTCGTCTGCCCACATTTATTCTCACCTGTGGTGCATTAACCCACAAATTATCAATTTCTAAACAACCAAGTGGTATAACTAAAATTGAGTACTCTGGCAGTTTGGTTGCAACTGTTATAGCCTGTTATAGCCTCGTCTGCCCACATTTATTCTCACCTGTGGTGCATTAACCCACAAATTATCAATTTCTAAACAACCAAGTGGTATAACTGAAATCGAGTACTCTGGCAGTTTGGTTGCATCCAGTACATCCCGGATCCTCCAATGCAGGTGGGAAAGATTCACGAGATCAACAAGAGAGGAAAACATAGAAATAATTAGAGGGTTGTGCACCGAAAATATGTTGCATTGTAGGATAATAGGATGGCGCGGAAACCTCAGATGGATATTTCTTCCGATTTGCAACCATCGTTAGAGTACATACAATGGTACTCTAGTACGGGAAAACCATATATACTTGGTGGGCAGTCGACTGTAGTCCTCCCGCACATGCATGGGGCATACGAGCCAGTGTCCGATATATAGGTCGAACCAAAGCCTGAGCCCGAGCCCGAGCCTGAGCCTGAGCGGTCACATACACATTCCGCTGGTAGTTCTTATCATTCGGAGTTGCGGGTCAATGGCTATTTCTCGGGCTCGTTAGGACACGGATATCATTCCAGGTTTGATATCTTTAGTCTAGTACCACCGCAGTACAACACTCTTCTCGGCCCGTATCCACCGCATTACTCCACTCCTACTGGTCATATCCACCGCAGTACAACACTCCTCCCGACTCAAGTTCATCAATGGCGTTCGGGGCATATGATTTTTCTTCCATGTTTCGCACACCCCCACCTACGACTAAAGAGGAAATTAATCGCCGCGATCACCCATAACGTGAACGTCGACCCCGCAGAAATATACCCCTAGACCACACCATCAAACCATCAATTTTAGAGGTTTCTTGCAATTTAAATATTACAAAGTTTGTGCTTCTTTATTTTAAAAAATATAAATAAAGAAAAAGACAATCTTTGTATTTATTTAATTAGATTAATTGCAACATTAAAACTTGGAACAAACTTTGTGGTCATAAATTAGATTAATTGCAGCATTACAACATTAAAACACTAAAATTAGAACAAGCTTTGTAATATAAATTTTGTAATACAAATTAAATATATTACAACATTAAAAATTGGGACAAACTTTGTAATATAAATTTTGTAATATAAATTAAATACATTACAACATTAAAAAGTGGAACAAACTTTGTAATATAAATTAAATACATTACAACATTAAAAATTGGAACAAACTTTGTAATATAAATTAGGTACATTGGATTACATAAGCTCAATTCCAACCCGATCGTGACGATTGTCCAACATGGTAGTTTCGCTGCGGGCATTTACTCCTATTATGACCAGCTAATTTGTATAATCCACAATGATCGTGTTTTCAACAACACAGCATTAATCCCCTCCACCAAGTTTGTGGTCATTTGACCATAACGAAATCCCTCGTCAAAACTTTGAACCCATTGCCACTGCTCCATGGTACCCAACCACTGTCGAAAAGATGTGTTCATTTAACCTTCCATGTCACTCTCAATGTCAAGTCATTCTTTGGTGGAAAATGTGTGGCTCTAGCTCGTGCGCTGTATATGTATTAAGAAAAGATAAGTTACAGTACTGCCCTAAAACATTAAAACTAATATTAAAAAGATAAGGTTATCCTTTACCCATTCTCACATCTTGTCTCCGCCAATCTGCATTCTTATAATCTCGATGGAAGTTAGCCGCGATGTGCCGGATGCAGTAAACGGATCTCCGTGCCACACCGGAACGCCTAATGGTGACAATTACTCATTTCCCTCTATTGGGGATGATGCAAATATTATCGTTGCTAATAACATACCTCCGCAAGTTGGTAAGGAAGAATTCTCACGATTCCATGTTCTCCTTATCTACGATGGCAAATGCTATCAGGAGCACGTTCTTATTGTCGTCTTGAGCAACCACAAGAAGTAGGATCTGTGTATATTTTCCATATAGCCAAGTCTCATCTATTTGCACAAACGGCTTGCAGTGGGGAAATGTGCGCACACATGGATCAAACATCTAGAATATTCGATGGAAAATTCTTTTTCTCGGTTGTAAATGGTCGTCCAAGCCGTAATAAGGTCGTGTTTGTAACTCAATAACAGTCCCCAGTTCGTACTCCCGCATAGCGGCTATCCATCACTGTAGCTCATTATACGACGCATCGAAATCCCTGTACTCCATTGCCATCTATTTAGCTATCCACATCTTTCGGTATGATACTCGATACTAGAATCATGTCTGCATTTCGACAATCGGTACCGAAACTTTAATGGTCAGCATGTCCCTCACCATTGGCATGATATACGTACAGATAGTTTTGGAATCAATTTTTTAATGATCTTTTGTTATACGTGTTGATGTGCATGTGTGAGGCCCAACAAATTTACGTATCTCCCGTATCTGCGAATTTTGAATAAATGCAGCTTGTACCCGCCAATTGCAGCCTTCTGCCAACTTCCAACACTTCCCAATATATAATGTCGGTTTAGGCACTGCGACTTTGTAGTCCACTGATATATTCATGCTATACCGCTTAATAGCAAATACGCACTCTTCCTTACTTTCGAATCTCTGGCTTACGAACAACTCCTCAGGATCAGAATTTACGGCTAGCCGATAAGTAGGTAGTATTTCAGGGTACTCCGGGAACTCGACTACGTGCATCGTATCAGGGTCTATGAATGACATGTGTGGCCCAGGATTATTATGTATCACAATACGTTGAATTTGGTTCCCGACTGAAGACACATTAATGTTTCCATCATCATTCACGTCTTCGTCGTCAATATCATCGGGGACCTCGTCCACATCGGGATCACTATCACTATTGACCTCTTGATCACAAGGATCACTACTGTCATATCCATCATCACCAACCACATCAATATCGGGTGCAATATTAAGATCGATATCGATCTCGTGTATAGTCAATTCATTATCAACATACGATATTGGAGCCACCATGCACGGTTTTTGAGTTCTATGTTCTTCACCATATGCAGTGAGATCTTCATTTGGCTCCACACCGGCTAACTCAACAATAAGTGAATCGGTGCATTTTGGTCACTCCGATTCCCACAATAAAGAGCGATCATTGTCTCCACGTCTTCATCGTCTACAAGTTCCATTTCGGTGAATTTGATAGGATTTGTCGAAACTGGAAACTTGTAGAAAAGTTTCGAGATCCTTCTCCCACAACGTCTAACAATTTTTGCGCTAATCATTTCCTTCATATCATCGAACGAGACATTTCTATTAAATCTCATTGCTATTTGTTGCCGACATTCAAATATACATTCAAGGGTTGTTGTCAATATTATTCCATCAAAATAAACGCATACGAAAAACTGATTATCTATCTTCAATACTCAATCTGTTAAAAAATAAACAAAAATTCTGAAAACAATTTTGAACAACATAAAAATACTTACATAAAAAATTTAATGAATGAAAAGAGACTATTTCTAACAATATCAAATTTATTGTCATTTCTAACAATATCTATGACAAAAATACTTTCAGTATTTATTTAATTTTTCCTGTTGTTATCACTAACTAACAATTACTTTATAATAGTTACTAACATAAAAACTTTCAAATATATTAAAAAATTTTAAAACATAACATTCTCAATAATCTAAACACAATCACAATAAACAAAATAACATTAAAACAAAACATAAAAATAACACTAAACAAACTATATAATACTAACAAAATAATTTTTTCTTATCACAATCTATTATATTTGAAAATAACAATAAAAATAATAATACATTTTCTTTATTCTCTTTTCTTTCTTTCTTCTCTTCTCCCTCTCTTGTTCTACTATATTTTTTTTAAACTGATACGAGCCGAATGGGGGAGTAGGGGGAATATACTAGGTGTGCCGCCTATCAAATAGGCATCACACTCCCTTCGTATTTTTTTACCCGTATATACCAGAATGAAAAAAGTGGTGCCGCCTATCCCTTTGGCACCACTACTAAAATATTTTTTTTTCACTATATTGTGTCAGAATGAGGATGGTGTTGCCTATGCACCTCCCTCCACCCATTTGAACAACCCATTTTGGTACATAATTCTTGCAAGAACCCATTTTGGTTTTTTTTTTATATATTATTTATGTAAACAACCCGCATAACTAAGTTGGTATCCCAATTAAAGGTGACACCAACTCAATAAAATGTTTAAATCTAAGTGTTAGATTAAATACACTACTTGAAACTAATCTTGAATTCTCTATTCATATATTTTTTAACATTCAATTATACTCTATACATATAAGGAATGCCCTTTAGCCTTTCTCAATGCCACGTGTCAAATCCATTCCATTATAAGATAATAGTCCATTCTAGTTTTAGTCTTTCTTTTCTATGTTCACATTTCAAATTTAGTCTTTACATTTTAATTTCACAGTACATGGTTCTCTACTTTTAGAATAAAATTAATTAGTCTAAATAATTAGCATTCTTAATTATTCCAATTAAAATGATGAAGTGAATTTTTCTTTAAAAAAAAACTTTTTAACACGCACATACAAAAAAAAATTTATTTGGTGTGATTATTTAGACTAACTAATGATATTATAAAAATACATTAATCAAATTATATCAAATTAAAGTATCAATGCTAAATCTTAAGTTAAAACATAGTAGAGGAACCATAAACATAATTCAACCTAAACTATATATATAGAAGAAACGCCTAACCTACATGATTACTTGTTTACAACTCCATCCTTTTCTCTCTCTTTTTAGGTGTTATGAGATAATGGTCAAATTCAACTTTGATTTTATTACGCTCACATTTGAGATTTAGTCTCTATTTTGTGAAGGTGTAAGTTATATTTAAATTTGATATAATTTGATTATCCACTTTTACAATAATGTTAATTAATCCAAATAGTTAATATCTTTAGCTATTTCGATTAAAATGATTACATGAGTTTTTCTTAGAAAACACATTTCTAATAATAATAAAAAAATCTACTTTGGCATGATAAGTTGGAATGGATTTTATTTAAAAAATTCAATCCAACATTTTAATCAAAATAATCAAGGGTGTCAACTAAAAGGACTAACTAAATGTATAACAAAAATACAATAACTAAATTTTATCAAGGTAAAATAATATAAATTCTATTTTTTTATAGAGAAATTCATTAATTCATTCAATTAATGAGACCATACAATTGGGGGAAAACAACAAACATTCTTTGTACGCGTTGAAGGACAAGCTCCATCAACACAATAAAAGCTTCAGCTTCAGCATCAATAGAACATTATGACACGTTGACAATTGGCTCTGTCACAACTCAAGCTCAACATATCAGAAGTAACTGCAAGAACTTAATACAATAAGGAAATCAGCCTCGGATTGTCCAAAACAGCAGGCATAAATTGGCAAAAGAACCGAGCATCCACCAAACTAGAGGGGATAGCGACAAAACCAACCCTAAAATTACCCACAAAAGCAAGACTGCGTGCATAAATAAGACTAAAAAGCGTACTACAAGAATAGACAAAAATTTCTACAAGTGAATTATTAAACAATGAAAAAAACAAACAAAAAACATATAAATTTTGAAATAACACGGTCCAAACCAACTCATGAAATAATTTATTATTCTAAAGCTTTCAAAATCGAAACAGATTAAAAAGTCAAGAAAGAGCTACTCACTTTCTAAAAGAAACTATCGGTGGTCGGTGGTGTTTCAACGATGTAGGCACCATCATCTATCTATTACAACTTATGAAGACAACAAAGATAGCCACAAAATAAATCTGCAAACTGAAAAAAAAAACGCATGGAATGGAATGAGAAGAAAGAAAGAAGAGAAACATAAAAAGTGTAAATTTTTATTTTACAAAGATCTTTTGAAGTGATATCCTCGTATCATATAAATTCTAAATTTAAAATAGTAAATGACCATAACCCTATTTAATTTAAAGCTAACATAGTCTTTTGCTGTTTGATTTAGGGTTAAATGCATTTTTCAACTTACAATTATTTTCACACTAAAATCTTCTTTTTTTTTGGTCGAAATTGATGTTTAAATTTGATAATTGTCAACATACTAAAACGTAATCCTTTTTTTTTATCCAATTTGTTCTTACCACGTTAGTCCACCAAAAATTTCGATCCAAAAACAATTTCCCAGTTTATTACCCTAGAAAAAATTGATATTGTTGTTAATTAAAATGATTCAAATGAAGCAATTCAAGATAGAGAACTAATTTATTCATATTTGAATATTTATATTATATCAATATTTTTTATTCGTGTCAATTTCTTCGAGAACTCCAATTATATATTCTTTTAGCTCCCGAGTCCATCGTTTACCAGATGAAACGCAGTTTTCCACCACATTTCATGCCAATAACAATTGTAACAGCCAAAGACTTGCTGTCGTAACGATTCAAGGAAGAAAAAAAAACATATAACCTAAACACAATGATGAAGATAAAACTAAACATCAATAAAGAGAAGTTGATATAATTCTTAAAACGGGGAACATTCATTACCTAAGATGGTAATGTTCCCAAAAATAAACCAGATTTTTCAAGACATCAAAACATAGGTTGCTGAAAACATAAAATATAGCACCAGCAGAAGCTGTTAAACATCGGCAAAATACTATCTTAATATTTGATTTAGTCGACTTCTTCTATCTTAGGTCCAGCACCGCTGCCACCGGTAGGTGGGGCATCCTCGTCCATGCCACCACCCATGTCAGCCCCTGCACCTTGGTACATCTTGGCAATGATAGGATTGCAGATGCTCTCGAGCTCCTTCATCTTATCCTCGAATTCATCAGCCTCGGCTAGCTGGTTGCCATCCAACCATTGGATTGCTCCATCAATGGCATCTTCAATCTTCTTCTTGTCAGCCGGGTCAAGCTTTGAACCAATCTTCTCATCCTTGATAGTATTCCTCATGTTGTAGGCATAATTCTCCAATGAATTCTTGGCTTCAACCTTCTTCTTGTGCTCCTCATCCTCGGACTTGTACTTCTCGGCTTCTTGAACCATCTTCTCGATTTCTTCCTTTGACAACCGACCCTTGTCATTTGTTATAGTAATCTTGTTCTTCTGGCCAGTAGTCTTGTCCTCGGCAGAGACATTCAAGATGCCATTAGCATCAATGTCAAAGCAAACTGTAATTTGGGGAACGCCTCTGGGTGCTGGTGGAATGCCAGAGAGTTCGAATTTACCCAACAAATTATTGTCCCGCGTTCGAGCTCTCTCACCCTCATAAACTTGGATCAAGACACCGGGCTGGTTATCAGAGTAAGTTGAAAACACCTGCTCCTTCTTGGTGGGAATGGTAGTGTTTCTCGGAATCAAAACAGTCATAACACCACCAGCAGTTTCGAGTCCAAGGGACAAAGGAGTGACATCCAAAAGCAATAGATCCTGAACCTTCTCATTTCCTTCACCACTCAAGATAGCAGCCTGAACCGCAGCACCATAAGCAACGGCCTCATCAGGATTAATGCTCTTGCACAGCTCCTTCCCGTTGAAGAAGTCTTGCAACAACTGCTGCACTTTAGGAATACGAGTGGAACCACCAACAAGAACAACATCATGGACACTGCTCTTATCCATCTTAGCATCCCTCAAACACTTCTCAACTGGCTCCATACACTTCCTAAAAAGATCCATGTTGAGCTCCTCAAACCTTGCACGAGTTATCGTGGTGTAAAAGTCAATACCCTCGTACAATGAATCGATCTCGATGGTAGTTTGAGCGGTCGATGAAAGAGTCCTCTTTGCTCTCTCACAAGCAGTCCTCAACCTCCTCAATGCTCTGGGGTTCCCACTAATATCCTTCTTATTCTTCCTCTTAAATTCTTGAACGAAATGGTTAACCATCCTATTATCGAAATCCTCACCACCCAAATGTGTATCACCAGCAGTGGCCTTAACTTCAAAGATACCTTCTTCAATAGTAAGCAATGAAACATCAAAAGTACCACCACCCAAATCGAAAATCAACACATTCTTTTCACCAACACTGGTGGCTTTCTTGTCAAGACCGTAAGCAATGGCGGCGGCTGTTGGCTCGTTGATAATACGCATAACGTTAAGACCAGCAATGACTCCGGCATCTTTGGTAGCTTGCCTTTGGGAGTCATTGAAATAAGCTGGGACAGTAACGACAGCGTTCTTAATCGTCGCTCCGAGATAAGCCTCGGCGATTTCACGCATCTTGATTAAAACCATAGATGAGATTTCCTCGGCAGCAAATTGTTTTTCCTCGCCCTTGTAAGTAACAACAATCATGGGCTTATCACCAGGACCGGCGATTACCTTAAAAGGCCAAAGCTTCATATCGCTTTGAACCGACGAATCGCTATATCTTCTGCCGATTAATCGCTTGGCATCTGTTAATTTCAATAATTAACAAAAAAAGTAAATGAATTTTACAGTCAACAAAATTACAGCAGGGAAGCCAACCTCTCCTAAATTCGGGCAAATCATATAATGACGTCATAAATAGCATATTAAAATACAAAAAAAATAGATCTCCTCGTAGAAACAATTTCTAAAGGCATACAAAGTCTCAGATCTAAATCTAAAATGCAATTTTTTTAACGATAAAAGGGGAAATAGAGACGTACCGAAGACGGTGTTGATCGGATTCATGGCGACTTGGTTCTTAGCGGCATCACCGATTAAACGCTCGGAATCGGTGAAAGCAACGTAGGACGGCGTCGTACGGTTGCCTTGGTCGTTGGCGATGATTTCAACT
Source organism: Gossypium turneri (assembly GCA_008044935.1). Classification (NCBI taxonomy): domain Eukaryota; kingdom Viridiplantae; phylum Streptophyta; class Magnoliopsida; order Malvales; family Malvaceae; genus Gossypium; species Gossypium turneri. Next base: position 6,014,799 of record CP032576.1, read on the forward strand.
CGGTCATGTTGCCATACTCCAACGCAAGAGTATGTCGTGCCGAGATCTATACCGATCGCCGGTCCTTCTCCTTTTCCGGCCATCACTCTAAATTCCAACAAAAATCAAAGAAACTAGAGAGAAAAAGAAAAAAGAAAATGAAGAACGAAGAGTTGTTCTTTAGAATGAACTGTGTGGCTTAGTATTAAGGGTTAGTGCTTTTATATATTTTAAATTAGGGTGATTAGGGTTCTAGAATGTTCGGAGGGAAAATGGGGGGTTTACGGCCGTTGGATTTGATAGAATGAATGGTTGAGATTTGATTTTCGGATTTGGAAAAAGAAGTCGTGGGCTCCACCACGAGTTTTTAGTTGCGTGTTTCGGGCGGGGGAGAATTTTGATTTTTCTTTTTGAATGAAGTCGGCTACGCGCTTATGACGGGTCTTGTCTTTTTCGCGTTTGGATTCAAACTCAACCCGAATTACACATATGGACCTTCATTTTATATTTTTTTTGGTTGAAAACTTTGTTATTAAGTAAATATATTTTTAAGATGCCCAAAATAAATAAATAAATATTTCTATAGTGATATACAAATTCTTTTTTTTTAACAATTTTATTATAGATTTTGATCATATCTCTTTTTTTTGATACAGAGTTTAGAATTATCCATAGTCTCAACCCAACCTATAAATAAGGAGATAATATGTTTCAGCGCACTCAAACTCATATCCTCCTGCATTGATAATAATGTCCATGTCAATTGAGCTAAAACTCAATCGGCTGATATACAAAACATTTTAATTTCACAAGTAACGTGACATGCCATGTTTTTTATTTTAATTTTTCTTTTTCTTCATTAGCAATTGTAATCTATATTATGTACTATGAGTCAACTCGACACTAATTTAACTGTGAAATTATTAAAATAAATTTATTTTAAAGAATAATTAATATTATTATAAGAATATTTTCATATTTTCATACTTTTATATAATTCTCAAATAAAATAATTATGAAACATGATTTGAAAATCGAACACAAGATCAACAAATTCATATAAAAAGCCATTGTCACTCCAGCGATAATCTTTCATTGATATATTTTTATAAATATATATTTTAATATAAAATATTTTCGTTCATCACATCATGGCTATAATAAAATCTAATAATTTTTATGTTTTTAAGGGTTATTATTACTTACATTTAAGTAAAGTTATACCATCAATCATTTTATTTTGATAACTTTTTTTTGTCAAATTTTGGTGGGTTTTTTACAAAAATATTATAAAAAAATAAAAATAACTAAAATGTTATAATTTTTTTTATTTACCAAAATATATATTTTTTTATTTACCAAAATATATCAAAAAAACAAAAAAAAAACCTGACACCAGCCTGATCACGCCAATCAAATTGGCGGCACCAAAGGTGCCAAATAAATTGGTGGCACCAATGGTGCCAATGTGATTGGCGGCACCATGGTGCCAAAGGAAAAAAAAGTGTGTAATTACTTTCTAAGTCCTCCTTATTTATTATTTTCTTTTTATTCCCCTTCAACTCAATTTTTTATTTAATAACTCTATTTTAATTTAATAAACTATTCTCATTTAATAACTCTATTTTAATTTAATAAACTATTAGGTAATACTTAATTTTTTTAAATTAAAATAGAGTTATTAAATGAGAGAATTCTAATTAAGTGACCATCTGCAGTTTCAAGGACCTGACATGGAAATTTACCATTTTGAATTTTGAAAGTGAATTGCTGCTGCTTGCGCACTAAAATTGAAATGTGGCTAATTTCCTTCTAAGCCCTCCTTATTTATTATTTTCTTTTTATTCCCCTTCAACTCAATTTTTTATTTAATAACTCTATTTTAATTTAAAAAATTAAGTATTACTTAATATTTTATTAAATTAAAATAGAGTTATTAAATGAGAATAGTTTATTAAATTAAAATAGAGTTATTAAATAAAAAATTGAGTTGAAGGGGAATAAAAAGAAAATAATAAATAAGAAGGGCTTAGAAGGAAATTAGCCACATTTCAATTTAGTGAGCAAGCAGCAGCAATTCACTTTCAAAATTTAAAATGGTAAATTTGTATGTCAGGTCCTTGAAACTGCAGATGGTCACTTAATTAGAATTCTCTCATTTAATAACTCTATTTTAATTTAAAAAATTAAGTATTACTTAATAGTTTATTAAATTAAAATAGAGTTATTAAATGAGAATAGTTTATTAAATTAAAATAGAGTTATTAAATAAAAAAATGAGTTGAAGTGGAATAAAAAGAAAATAATAAATAAGGAGGACTTAGAAAGTAATTACACACTTTTTTTTTCCTTTTGCACCATGGTGCGCCAATCACATTGGCACCATTGGTGCCACCAATTTATTTGGCACCTTTGGTGCCGCCAATTTGATTGGCATGATCAGGCTGGTGTCAGGTTTTTTTTTATTTTTTTGATATATTTTGCTAAATAAAAATATATATATATTTTGGTAAATAAAAAAAGTTATAACATTTTAGTTATTTTTATTTTTTTATAATATTTTTGTAAAAAACCCAATTTTGATAGCATATTTTCAGATCATTTACTTCTAAAATTAATATGATTGTATGAGTTTATTGGTAACAAATTTCAATGTAAAATATATCAATTTTAATTGTTAACATTTTAAGTTGAAATATTAAAACTAAAAACTTATTTAAGTATAAATATTAAATCTCAAATTTGGAGCATAATTTTATCTCATATTTGTGACTTTTTTTATTAAAATGGCCTCAATTTTTTAATAAATTACGAAAATAACCCACTTTCTTAATTATGTATGTAAATGACCTGAAATAAATAGCAAAAAGTTGGTGGAGCCAAAGAAAATGGCGCCACCAACATGTCACGTCAGTCATCACAATAAAAAAATCAGATTTTTGGTAGAGCCAAATAAAATAACGCCACCTATATAGATACCAGGAAAATACTGAGATTTTTCAATAATTGGGGGGCAATCAATAAACAATAGTGGAGGAGTCATTCTAAATGGCGCCACCACTTTTTATGTGTCAAGGATTTTTTTTTTTAGTTTTTATTTTAAATTAAAAAATTGTGGAGCCCTTCTATATGGCGCCGCCAATATATATCACCCAATTTCTTTTTTAATTTTTATTATATTTTTTAAATTTAAAAAATTTATTTTATTTGGTGGAGTCATTTTAAATGGCACCACCAATGTAATATATCACCCATTTTCTTTTTCTTTTTTAAATTTTATTAGTTTTTATTTTAAATTTTTAAAAAAAATGTTATTTTATTAAATGGCTCCACCATCATTATTTATTTTTTAGCCCTCCAATTATTGAAAAATTTCAAGATGTCCCTAGTATTTATACAGGTGGCATCATTCTACATACCTCCACTAAAAAATTGATTTTTTTTTTATTTGATGGCTGACGTGGCATGTTGGTGGCGCCATTCTCTTTGGCTCCATCAACTTTTACTATTCATTTCAGATTATTTACGTATATAATCAAGAAAATATATCATTTTCATAATTTATTAAAAAATTGAGGTCATTTTAATAAAAAAAACCTCATATTTGTCAACATTAAAAATTATACCTAACTTGAAAAAAACCTTTTTTTTAATATTTTTATTGTTAAAATAATAATTTGAGTCAAGGTTTAGTGACCCATATTTATGTAGCTAAAAGAAAAACTCGAGTATTGGATAGATCTAATTACCAATGTAAATGTTAATAATTTTATTTCTTATGTATAAAATTTGAAAATAACATATCAAATATTGCTTTATAAATGATTTTTTTTTGTTGAAACATAAATAATATATTAATTAACTTAAAACATATTTTAATAAATTTAAATAAAGAGACAACAACTAAATTTTAAGCTTAGTACAAGTCTAATATGATATTAGGAATAAATCTTAACATGTGACTAAAATTATACAAATATACATATAAAATTTTAATTTTAATTCATTAATACATATTTAACTCTTTTTTAAAAAAAAATTTGAAACTTTACAAGTACAAATATATGTATGAGTAATCACCTAGTATAGTATCAAACTATTATAGCATAACCTAACAATCCAGAGCACGAACTAACTAACCGAACTAAAACTCACATATGGCAACAACTCATGATGGGACTCAGAGACCCACACATTTTAATTATATATAATAAGTCTCAAACTTGAACACTCAATATCTAAAACGGTCTTTGTCAACTGAATCGAAGCCTCATTAGCATGAACAACTCATCTATAATTTATAATATATATATAAAAGTACGAGTTTAAGAAGACTTTTAAGTCAATAAAGACTAAGAAGGTTGACTCAAGAACAAATTTATTTTATTTTTATTTTATTAAATAAATAGAAATATTAAATTAAGGTTCCATCGGAGAATTCAGACCTAAGCATTAATCGAGAGCGATAAGGATGACAGAACTCGTGAATGTAGAGGATTCTATTGAAAACGAATCCTAATGATTTATCGGGGAAGATGGCGGAACAAACCAGAGACCAATGCATTTCTTTTTATTTTGATCCTGAGAGGTCATGGGTTAACCTGGCAACTGAACTAGAAAAAAAGTAAATATTCGCCCGCGAAAATTTGAGTTTAATTTTATTTGATTGTTCAATTTTTGTTGATCTAAATCTGATATGAATATGATGAGAAAAAAAAACAAAATAAAGATTTGTTATAACATTATAACAAACCAATATAAGAATTTAAATTACAATTATTAATTAAATGTTATGCTAATTTTAAAATAGAATTTTTAGAACTCAAAATAATTAGAATTTAAATTACAATTATTAATTAAAAATTATTCTAATTTTAAAATAGAATTATTAGAACTCTAAACATAAAATATAGGGAAAAAAAGGTTGCAATAATTATAATTATAATTATAATTTACTATTATTAGTATTTATTATCACTTAATTAATATTAGAATTAATTATGTTAATTAGTTATTATTTTTAATAATGTTACTTTGCATTAATTATATATAGTAAAATTATATAGTATGTTGAATATGTTAAAAATGATTTAATTATTATTTGAAAATTTTCATTTATAGTATTTGAATTGATAAACTAATACATTTTAATTATATTGAATGATTCAAATAAAAAAATTATTTTACGCTAATTGCTACAATTAAAATTACAATATTTTAAAACTAATTAAATATTAAACACGTAAAATCACATGCCGCATTAGAAGTTATCTATATAAAAGCACGAGTTTAGAAAAATTTTAAACTAATGAGAATACCTTTTAATTTTCATCATATTACTCAATTCACATTTAAAAATAATTATAATATTTATTTTAGAATTATTAGTTAAAAAAGTTGAAATAAAATAGAAGTTTTGATAATTATACATTTAAAAATAATTATAATTTAATAGAATTTTTAGAATTTAAAATACAATTATTAGTTAAAAAATTGTGATAAATTTAAAATAGAGTTATTACTTGAATAGAACTCTAAGCATAAAATAGAAAAATAAAAATTGTAATAATTATAATTTACATCCCTTACATCCACGACTCAATAATGAAGTGGGCTAAACCATGCATGAATTCGTGTTGTTTTTCTTGGGCTTTTAAGCCCAAATTCAAATTCAGTGATTAGGGTTTAGGAAAATAATTTAGAAATTCTAATTTTTTAATTTATAATTATTTTAATTTTTTATGATGTAAAAATAACTTAAAATTTTTATAAAAAATAATTTTCATAAAAAAAATATTATATAAGAGTTATTGATTTTGCTTAACTTGAAATTTTTTTAAATATTTATGACTTTGAAATTTTACCAAATAATATCTAAAAATCATAAAAAAAATATTTTATTAAAACAAATTAGAATATTCAAAACTTAAAATTAGTTTGAAAAAACAAAATAAGTTTTAAAATTCAAAACTGACAGAAAAATCAAGAATTGATCTAAACCGATTATCATGGAAGCTTTGGAAAAAAAATCAAACTAAATTTACCTTTACTATTAATGTGTATCGTATTATATAAAATTATTTCCTTTAAAGTAGGGGTTTAATTAAACTTGATCATGGGTTAAGTCACCTATCCAGGCCCAAAAACTCACTCAAAAAGTGGGTTTGGATAAAAAAAAGGGTATATTTTCTAAACGGGTCAAGCCTTGGCTAGGATTTGTTGTTGTTTCTTTGTTGTTTTGCTATTATTTTACTGATGTTTTATTGTCGTTTTGCTACTATTTTGTTATTATTTGAAAATTGCATAACTCTTGTTTTATTGTTAATTTTGCTACAATTTTAGAGGCATTTTACTTGCTAAGTTGCAACTATCTTAGTGTTATTTAAGTATAAAATTTTCTTTTAATGTATTTTGAATTTATTGGGAAACATTTATTTTACTGTTTTTAGTATATTTGATGTATTATTTTTTAAAATTTATTTTTATATAAAAATAATCTAAAAAATTTAATATTGTCGGGCCAGATTTGAGTTTAGCATTTTTAATCTAGGTCAGATTTAGACAATATTTTAGACCCATTTTTTTAGTTGGATCGAATCCAAGCTTAGAAAATGGACCTAAAGTCTTGAATCGACTCAAACAGAACTCAACCTAGCCCATGATGAAGTCTAGGTCTAACGAGTTAAGCATAGGACTGTTCAAACGGTTAACAGAACTAAATTAGTATTAATTGAATTAACTGAACTTTTTAATTCTTTAACCATTAACTGAACTGAAATTTTTCAAAAAAAAATTAGTCAAACCGAAGTATTTCGGTTAACCGAATTAATCAAAATTTATATGTTTTGTTTTTTTTTTGGTTAAAATAAGTATAAAACATATAAAAGAATATAAATTTATAATGTCCGTTTGACCGAATTAACCAAACTTAATCAAATTAACCGAACTAGTAATCGCCTAATACATATAATCTATAATATTATTTATTAAGTTCGGTTAGTTCGGTTAATTCGGTTAATTACTCGATTTCGAACCGAATTAACCGTTAACCGAAATTTTAAAAAACCTTTAACTGACCTTTGACCGAACTAGATCGCTTAATTGACCGATTAACCAAATTAGATCGATTTGGTCGATTAATTCAGTTTTAATCGAAATTTAAACCCCTTATTAAGCAGACTCAAACCGTAAAAGGATTAAGCTAAAGATTGACTTAAAATTTGTGGATTAAAGTTGGGTTGGAGCTTGATTGGTTTTATTTTTAAAACTCAAATTCAATTCCTCTTTGGCACATTCCTACTATACAAACACAACTATGTAAAAACCCTAAACAAGACATATTTTGGAACACTATCATAGCATTATCAAAACAACAACAAAACCTGTCTTTGTAGTTTCATATTTTTTTCACATAATTTAGGAAAGCAATGATTCTACAACATCTTCCATTTCATGCTCGCAAAATGGATGTTCCATCTTGATTTCATATTCTCCATCTTTACTTCTTTTTAAACTCATATTAGTACCTTTAGTTTCTTCAAGCTTCCATGGAGTTAATTTCTCTTTAAATTCCCAGAAATAATGCTCTTCATCGTTTTGATCAAAATATAACGTAGACCCAAACCTTCCATTGTTGCTAAACCAGTTGAAACTTTCATCTTTTGAAGGTGAAATATTGTTGAAGCTCCCAAAGCCTTTGATCCCCATTGTTAGTTGTCGAGCTCTTGATCTTTCTTCTTTGAGAAATGATTCATTCTCAAGTAATTTCAAGATTTTCTCCGATAATTTTCTCACTCTCAGTCCCCAGTTGAATCTGCAATTTTTTTTTTAAGATACTGTAATTTTCCATAAATATATATATTGATTGAATGATGAGAAGTTAATGGATTAATAAATTAAGTTAGCAACCTTTTTTCATCAATGTACTGAAAATTTGCCATTTGCTTGATGTAATGTTCATCATCTTGAAACTCCTCAGCAACCCTTAAAGGACCATGAGTTAACAAATGTTCCAATAATACTAAAGCATTGTAGGATGCTCGCCAATTCTTTGCATCAAACTTGGACAACCTGAAACATAAAAAAATATGGTTGAAGTTTGAAAATAAGAAAAAAATGATGGTAGATATTGAGATTTGATTTTTAAATTTTAGTCCCGATTTTTGTTAAGATGCTAAAATTGAATTACTAAAAGTTTTCGAATATATTAATTTATAATTTCACAATTTTTAAAGACATTATATTAAAATTTTATCTTTTTTTTTTTGGAGCAGGAGGAAGGGATGTCATTGATTAAATATGAAACTAAGAGTTAAGAATATGATAATTTACAAGAAAATATGAGGGTTTTCTTTCCTTAATAAAGTTCCTTACAATAAGAAAAAAAAATTGTGTATATTTTGGAGTAAAGCTAGAAAATTTATTTAGGGGTTAAGATAAAATTATAAAATTTTGGAGAGATGAATGTTAAAAAGTTTCTGATAGAATGCTTAAATTACATTATTTATATGGTTAAAATGTGCCAAAAGTCCCTATACTTTTCAAAATTTAAAAATTTAGTCTTTGTACTTTTATTTCATGGAATTTAGTTCTACTGGCTTCTACTTTTCAGATTTCAAAATTCAGGTCCAACTGTTAGCTCTTCTAAGTTCTTTTTGTTAAACTTGTTACTATGATATTTTCTTAAAAAAAAAAATCTTCTCACTTGGTAGCCATGTAATTAAAAAAATAAATTTGTAATTAACTTGAATTTAACAAAAAGGATTTAGCTGTATTAACAATTGGACTTGAATTTTGAAATCTGAAAAATAAAGGGACTAAATTCCATGAAATAAAAGTATAAAGACTAAATTTTCAATTTTCAAAAAGCACAGGGACTTTTGACACATTTTAACCTATTTATATTTTTGGAGGGGCTGGAAATGAAACATATTCATTCATGCAAGATCTAAAAAAATTAATTTGAAATGATTTATATTTTGGGAGAGGCTAAAGGGAAAATTTCCTATTTAATCAGGGGTCAAAATTACTACCTACTCCAACTTCACCACTGTATATATCGAGCATTGAATCGAAGTTCTATTAAATATTAAAAACTTGAAAATAAAAAAAAAGGTTATAAATATTAAATCTTATACCTAACAAATGCCATCAATTAAAAGATTATTAAACCCGAATTCAAAAGATGAGATGGTAAATTTATGAATAATCCTATTGGACATCAATAATAAATAATCTCAAATGTTAGAATGAAAAAGGAAAAAGAAAAAAGTTGATAACCTCTTATGTAAAATCTTAACAATTCTCCAATAATCATCAACTTCAAAGGCAGCCCTTGATATTTCAGCCAGATTACATGCATTTGGTGATAACATGTTCCCATCTGTGGCTTCTTCAGTTAAGCTTCAAAAACAACAAATTGTGGGATAAAACAAGGACTTATATTGAAGAACATGGTTTAAAACTAAACAATTGTAAGAAAAAAGAAGCTTACAATTCAACTGGTGTAACATCTGTTAAAGCCAATCTTACAGTTTTGATCTGTTCTTTTAAGAAAAAAGAAGCTTGTCTCTTGAATTCATGGAAAACAACACTCCCCATTGTTTTTCTTTTTGGAAATATCAAGGATTGAACAAGCCTTTAAATAATTAAGGATAGTATCTATATACACACTTAACAACTCCATTACCATAAAAAAACAGTTGAGTCACCAACTACTCTCTTGGAAGATGATTTGCATACGTAATGAGGGAATATATATATATGGAAAATTATCATTTATTTGTCGGTATTTATTTTAAATCGGATAAGTATTTATGGCCAAAAATATTTTTATAATATAATCGACAAAAAGTTGAGAGAATGAAATGAAATTAACTTGTTTAAGGGTGGGTTTGGATGGTGGTACGTTTATCTGCAGCTAATGTAAAAACAACGATGAAGGTGAGATTAAATACTATATATTGTAGCTTAAGACAAAAAATAAGCTAAACGCACCATATCACATCCAATCGCCCATCCAAACTAACCCTCTAAGGTTTGGATGAGCGGTGCGTTTACCTGCGGTTAGTGTAAAAACAACGGTGGCAGTGAGATTAGACACTGTAGCGATACTATAGCGTGAGACAAAAAGTAAACTAAACGCACTGCACCGCACCGCACCGCACCCAATCACCCATCCAAACCCACCCTAAGTCTTGAACTAATAAGTTTGGACACATTCAACTTCCAAATTAGCTAGAAATGCAATGGGATGTGGTGACAATATGAACATTGTTAGGCAAATTTGGGTATAGATTTGTTAAATTAGTGGTTTTGCTTGACCAAGAAATTGCAGTTTGAACTGCATTCTTCACTGATTTTATACTTGGATATTAAATGCCTAATATGTCAACTTAATTTAGTTTCGCATGAATTTATGCATATAACTCCCTTATATTTATTTAATTTCAACATTATATTTCATATATTATTCATAAATCATACACAAAATTTTAAAAGTCTTCTATTTCTTTTATTCTACATTCTAATTTCAGACTCCAATAAATTATAACAAAGTCAAAATATTCATTATTGGTATAACACATTTTCGCAACAGTATCAACCAAGCCCGTCTAGCTCAGTCGGTAGAGCGCAAGGCTCTTAACCTTGTGGTCGTGGGTTCGAGCCCCACGGTGGGCGTTTTCTTTGTTTTTATTACGGGCTTTCCTTTGCTATTCTCTTTCCCCCTAAAATGGGCCTACCTTTTTAGCCTTAAGTTTAACTCACTTTTACGATGGGCCCACGGTGGGCGCTTTCTTTGTTTTATTCCGGGCTCTCCTTTAAACAAAGAGTGAAAGTTTTGGTATTCTCTTTCCCCCTAAAATGGGACAACCTTTTTAGCCTTTAGTTTAACTCTCTTTTACGATGTGCTAGAGAAGTTTTTTTTTTTTTTTTTTGAAAGAATTACGAAATACAAATATATGTTCGATAATCACAAGTACTAAATTGTTACATTACAAATGATCACAAAGAAAAATCAAACTTGTACAGTACGAAAATTAAGAACTAGTATAATTTAGACTAAAGTCAACAAATTAGATTAAAACCCACACAGTGGATCAATCACACATGATAAGAGTCAATGACCCAAACACATAATTGCACATGATAAGTCTCAAACTAAGGCTTAGTTTGGATGGGCGGTGTGTTTACCTCCGGTGAGGTTAAAAACAGTGGTGACGGTGAGATTAGTTACTATAGCAGTGAGATTGGATATTGTAGCAGTGAGATTGGAAACAATGGCGGAGTGTGTGTTTGGATTCAAACGCAGCTGTAGCGGTGAGGTGAGAATAAAAAAGGACTATTAAGGACATGATATTAGAATTGATATATAATAGAAGTTTTTTAAATTATTTTACTTTTTTAAAATTATTAAAATATGTGAATTTATAAATTCATTTAATAAAATATTAAAATGTATCTTCCAATATTTTATCATAAATATTTTAATGAATTATATAATCAATTTAAAATATTTATTAGATAAAATGATAATTATTTTTAATTTTTATAGTTAAATATTCTTTTATAACAATGATAAATATTATTTTCACAAATAGTAACATTATACTTGGATCAAATTTTGAAGTATCTAAACGGATGATTTTTAATAAAAAAAATATAGTAACATAAGACATAACAACTTCCATTACTAGAAATTAGGTTATGATACAAAATGTTTTTTACAAATATGGATTCATTAAACTAGTTGCAATGGTTTCCCTTAACATTGCGATTTCAAGGTCAATTTCACTGTTAGAAGAATTCGATTCACCTCTATCAAAATGGCCTGAAGAGACTGGCATGTCGGGTATATTCTCAAATTGTCGAAAATCCTCATCATTTGACCAAGTATGTCTTCGAATGTAATTATGCAAAACCATTGTTGCAATAACTATTAAAACTTGCTTGTTGAATGAATAACTTGGAATATCTCTTAATATTGGCCATTTTTTTTCCACACTCCAAATGTTCGTTCAATTACAGAGCGTAACGAAGAATGGGCATGATTAAAGGTTTCTTTTTTTTTCCAGATACTTGATGATTACCTCGATGAAAATCAGGTAAATGATATCGTTCCCCCTATAGGGACCTAGAAAACCTGCCATTTGTGGATATCCTGAATCCACAAGATAATATTTTCCTACAAAAAAAGTAAAACATAATATCAAGTTTAAAAATAAATTAAAAATTTTAATATTTTTATGTAAAGATTAATTAAAAAAATTAAAGTTCAACCTGGTGGAGGGTGTGGAAACTTTAACTCTTGTTTTCTAAGTGCTTGCAAAAAAATTCTACTATCATGTGTTGTTCCTTCCCAACCAGGAAATGCAAAAATAAAGCACATATTGAAGTCACAAATTGCCATAATATTTTGAGTTGGTTCACCTTTCCGTTCGATATAAGGTATTTGACAAGAAGGCGAAATGCATGCTTTTATGTGTGTTCCATCTATGGCCCCAATACAATCCTTTAAAATAAATACAAGTAATGAGATAAAAGTTAGAAATTATTTATATTTTAAAAATATAAAGATTGTGTAAATTTTACCTTAAAGTGAGGCCAATATCTTGTATTGTGTCGAATATGGTTCGGTACTTCCTCAAATTGACCTTCAGTGGGTTTAATCGTGTCTATTCCCATTCAAGCAAATATATGCAACATATCAGTAAAAATTCGACTAACAGTTTCTCCAAATCGTTGAAATCGCTCTATTGCATTTGAATTTGATTATCTATTTCCAAGAATGTACAATGATAATGCTAACTTCTCCATCGCTGATACTTTCCCATGCTTTAAGCCATAATTTGTTTGCAAATCATGCAACAAGCTGTGAAATATATTTTTTGGCATCCTAAAACTATTCATGCAACGATCATCATGCCCATTTAATACTTCGTCCACCCACATTTGACCTGTATAATTTGAATCCATACACGGTTGCATAATGAAATAAGTTTCATGGTGTACCAATACACTGCTTAACACATATTCTTCCTTTTCATGATAATTGTTGTGCCCAACTTGGGTAACAATTGTGGCTATTCTTTGTTGAGCTTCTTCACTTAATTCAGAGATATCATAATTCATATCAAAACTATTATACATATTGTTAAATTCATCCATAACCTGAAAAGTAATCAAATGAAAATAAATTAATATTTTGTGACATTCTATACAACACAGAAACTTGAATAAAAGCATAGCATAAAAATACCAAACATAAAAAATATCATACATTATTTACATATAAAAAAGCAGTATAGTTATATTACAATAATAATTCTTATGGTGGAGGTGGTTGATGGTATGGTTGGAAGGGAAATGAGGATGTTGCTACCAAGGATGAAAATGATGCAATTGGATTTTGTTCAGCATACTCACGTCGAAGCCACCAAACCCTAACATCTAGATCTAAGTTCAAAAACACTTCTTGTTTCACCAGTATTTGGAACATTTTGATGGCAAAATAGTATAATTCATCTTTTTTTGGAATTTCATCTCCCAAAGCACGCAAAGCATCCATTGCATTTGAAATAGTATATTGAGAGTGAGTAAAAATAATTTCATTCACTGACTTCCTTGGACTAGCCATACTCTCACACAATTTCTCAAGCTGAGTAGTTAATATATTTCTTGATGATTTTCTACTTGAACTTGATTTTTTTCCTTTACCGTGTACAACCCCAACTGTTTGCTTTCTTCGATTAGGAATTTTATGAGAAGGGTTTGATGGTACCTCATCAAGAGGAATACCTTCATTCTCGTTACTATGTTCATCTGAATCACCAAATCCCTCATTAAGTGTATCATCTCCCATAGGAACCCCACTTGGAAGAACACCAGATGAAAGTGCCCATGCATTCTCTCCAGTGGCTACAATGCCACCAAACATTTGCCACATTAACTCATTCAATCGTGGTTCAATTCTTTTCTTCTTAAATCCTTTAAAATCAGGATTTTCCTACATAACATGTTAAATGTTAAATGTTATACTAAGATTTTTATAATTGTAAATTATTAATTTCAATAAACTTTATGCATTAAAATAATGATAAAGTTAACACTAACCTATATTTTTGCAGCCTACCATTCTTCGGTAGCATCGACCGTCTTTTTAGATGGACACCATCCAATACCTATAGATTCCTTAAGCAACTCCCTCCATAACCTCCATTCCTTTTTTAATGTATCCCACTTATTTTTCAATTGAGGTTTTCCATAATTTTTTTGTGTTTTTGCTTGAAAAAGAGTAATGACATTTTCCCATCCTTTTGAGTTTAGATGAGTTGTCGGTCTATTACCATCATGGACTTCATTCACGCAAATTTCACAAAATATCAACGTCAGCTCATCATCCCAAACAGCTTTTGTTGCTAAGGTACTATCTCTCTCCACAAAATTTCGTGTCTTTACCATCTATTATTATTTTAATTTTAAATGTCAACCGACATAAAACCATAAATATATAATTAGATATAATAATATAGTTTCATAAAAAATAAGAATAATACATCACGAATGGATGAAAGCCATAAGATGAACACTAAAGAAAAAATTCTCAAAGATCCATGGTAAACAATAACGAGGATATAGAAAGGATAATTGATTATGACTATCTTTTCAAAATGAATAAAGGCATTTTGATTTTTTTTGTTGGGTTTTTGGTTTTCTTGTTTGCCTTATCTTTGAAGAGCTCTAAACAGCTAAATATTTCACTATTTTTTTTTGGGTTATTGAAAAAAAAATTAAAAGCTGTTTTTTTTTTTGTAAGCAAGAAGATTATGTAATCGATTTGTTCATTTTTAAAGCTTTACTTGAACTATTATTTTCTTTTCACTTTAGTCATCTATGGTAGAGCTGCAAGAATTTTGCTTTTTTTGGCTTGAAATTCTCTTCTTTGTAATTTTTTTCGTTTAAATTTGGTTGTGTTTATTTCTTATTTTTTGCTTAAAAATAGAGTCTTTGATTCAACTGGTTCAAGTCTGCACATTTGGGGTTGTTCTATTTCTTCACAAGGAAGGTAATTCCCTAATTTGTTTCACAAATCCCATAATTTTTTATTATCATGATTTAAGTTCAAAATTAGTATCTTTCAAGAAAAATATTGCATTTTCATGCTTCAAATTTGTTATGTTTATCATTTCTTTTATATCTATCTTCATTGACTGAAAGTTTAGTACAGAGTCTATAAGCTAAAGATGTATAATTAATGCAAAAATCATAGAGTTGGACTTAGAAATGTCACCATATAAATCAATATAGTAAAGGGTTTTCATCATTTATATGGTGTGGTACAAAGGCCTGGTTGATATATATATACATATATCGTATCTTTCTTCATTGACTGAAGTTTAGCACAAAGTCTATGAGATAAAGATGCATAGTTAATGCAAATCTTTAAGCTACACTTAGAAATGTCACCATTAGAATCATATAGAAAAAAAGGGTTTTCAATTTTCATTATTTATAGCTTGTTTGCAGTTTTTGATCTGTTTAATTACTTGACTTGTGTTCTTTGTTTATATATAGTCAGGGATATATATATTGAATGCGAACTGATGCTATTGAAGCAGGAGAGACTCCATTTGACTCCTATCCTAGTTCTTTTAAGGTACTATTTTCGAGTTCGTTTCACTTTTTTTCTGCTCTAACTTTGAATCTACTGTATAATTTGATTGTTATCAGGAATAATTACATGCATTTGTTTGTGTTTTTTTTTTTTTTTGCTTAAGCAAGTGTTAAAAGCCTTGGAAATTCGGTTTGTGCCCTACAAGCTTTAAGTTATAATGTTTTTGAGTTTAGATGTTTAGGTAATTTCATTGTATATGACTTAAAATTATAGTTAGTAATAATATTACTAAATAGTGTGTAAAGCATGCTAAATGATAGGTCCAAAGATCAAAAGATAAAATTTTGGTGCCTATGGGATAAGGTAAGTATATCATTTAGAGCCAGACTACTCAAAAGAAAAGCAATAACAATAACAACAATAATAATAGTGAGTGACAGCAAACCATCTCACCCTGAAGGAAGAACAACACTTTTTAATCTACCATCCAATGTTGCAAACAATCTGCACAAAGCCATTGCCTCCAATTAGGCAAAAACATCTATCCTTTTACTTTTAACAAAGAATTTAACTTCGAGGAAAAACTGTTTTAAAGAATAAATATACCTTTCATCACTATACAAATTACTATATGAGAGTGCACTAATTAATGTAGACTTCCCCTGTTAATTGAGAAAAAGGGTAAATGTTGAGCATGAGAAAATAGAGGGAAAAAACACAAGATATCTCTAACTTGTCAGTCTGATTGAAGAAACAAAATATCCTAAGCTCCCACAACCAAGTACAAAGCAAAAAAGAGGGGAGAAACCAGCAAAAATGAGGGAGAAACCAGCAAGAACGAGGGAAAAACCAGCAAAAACGAGGGGAGAAACGGCTGTTTTGTTCCCAAATCTGAAAACAAATAAGATTGGGAAAGAAATTAGTTTAATATCTAAGGATAAAATGGTAAAATAATAAATTAAAGTATGAGTATTTTTGTCTGCTAAAAATACCTACTGCCCCAGCTAGAGCTGATTGGAGGTTTTAGCACCAGTGAAGATAAGGCTATCCAGTGCAGCAGGTTTGTCTCACGGTGCTGGAAACCAAGTGATCATATAAATAGTGTTGTTTTGGGCGTATTTTTAATTACCCTTAATTACTATAATTTGTGCATAGTGGTTCAACCAATTTTTATTGATTTTATGGTATTAGATGAATTACTTGGACCATTGGTTCTTCATTCAATTGACAGGCTAGTTCAGTTCTACCAACTATGAACTAGTGATCCTATACATACATATATACTAGCATATTAGAAAAATCAAATTTGATATATTAAAAAAACTTGAAATAACTTGTTAAGATTAAGTTAAAAATAAATTAAGATAGAAAAATAATATAAGTTATATACTTACATAAAATCTATGATTAAGTTAATCATACCCCATGCGATGGCCTGATGGTCAAGGGTATTCATCACCCTAGGTGTGGCTTGAGTTTGAGTCACGCTAGTCGCGTTTGTTGTTTGGGATTTGCCATGTTATTGTAATTCACAAAAAAAAGAACTTTATTCAATTTTAATATATATTTATATAAAGAAGAATGTATAAATGTTATTTAAAATAAAAATTTAAATATTTGTAGTTATTATTTTAAAATTTAAAGTGCAACAACTTGAATTTTAGCGGTGTTGAAAAAGGCAGTTTCGGGACCCCATTTTCGTAAATCAAGTCCGTAAATATTAAATATAAATATTTAATATTTACGAAGTTGGTATAACAGTATATTAGAGTTCGATTCGATAATTTTGTCAATTAATTGCTTAATTAAGTGGCAGGGATTAAATTGTAAAAATATTATCACTATAAATTTTAAATAACTAAAGGTTCTAAATGGTAAATAAACCATTTTATTTCATCCTATAGTGGAGAATGATGTTATATTCCACTCATTTTTTATTAATTATGATTAAGGTTTAAATTTACTAGGATTTAATGAAGTAAAGTTAATTAAAGTTAATCAAATTTTAATCTATGTATAAAAACAAAATTTAGTGGAATTCATGGCTGAATTCATCCAAGAAAAGAAAAGATAAAAATGTTCTTAGGGTTCTAAGCTTTCGATCCTCAAGTGTTAAGGTAATTCAAGTCATTTTCTTGTAATTTTTATGTTTTTGAGGTCATGAGAGCTTGATTTAGCTGGCCCATGTGCCAATTTTTAAACATATTAAAGTTTTTGAAAGTTTCCATTGTTGATTTCTTGAAGATATTGGTATTAAATTGATAGATTTTAAGTTTAGATATGAAAAAGGACTAGATTGTAATGTTTAAATTATTAGTTTTGTACATAAGGACTAAAGTGAAAAAATTGTGAAATTGATATGAAATTTTAGTAATAATAGATAGTAGAGGAACTATAATGAATGTAATTGAAATCAGTTTTAAAATCGAAGCTCAAAATTGAAAGATGTAGTTATTTCAGTTTTAGGGACTAAATTGAATAAAATTTAAAATATTAGGGAAATGAAGTTACATAGGTTCGTTCATATCATGATACAATGCATAAATTTTTGGTATTGATGAATTGTCTAAAATAACTACTTAGATCGAGAATTGGATCAAACTAGAGATAATTGGGGAAAAGTCAAAATTATTGATTAGTCCTTGAAGATTCAACTTGTTTGCTATTTTTTCCAGGTAAGTTCATATGGTATTTTTTATATAGGTTTTTGTGCATTATATTTGCAATTATATATGCGCTTAATTGTGAATTAATGAAAAAAGTGAGAACTGGACTAAATTGTAAAATGTTGGTTATAATTGAAAAAGAGGCCCTTATGAATTTAGTAAAGGTTAGGATACAATTGACATTTCAATAGGATTTTATGCACGCTTGTATGAGATTGGTTACATATATTATCGAGATCCAGCATTTGTTGCGGACTCGAAGATACATGTCATAGGTTTAGCCTGGACTGGTAACCTAACATGTATATATATTTAGCTTGTACAAGTAATCAGATTTGTCATTATAAAGGTTTAGCCTAGACTAGTAACCTAACATAAATATATATTAAGCTTGAACGAGTAATTGGTGTGATGTAGTTACTTGTATATCCGAGTCCATTCACTTGAGTTCATCAGGCTAAATGTAAAATGAAAAATTGAAATGACATGATATGAGCTTGATGTTCAAATGGATAAATGTTGAATTGAGCATGAGCATGGTATTAGGATATTGACTTTAAAATGAATTGAATTGATATATGGCTGAGATGTCATTTGGTTTGATTATATGTTAAACTCACCTTGTTAATGTTGTGTGTTGCCATGACTAGCCAACTATGTCAAATTATGGTAGCATATTGTATTTGATTGTAATATAAGGTAAGCCTTAATTAATGCCTATGAGCTTACTAAACATTTTATATGTTTACCCTGTTTGTTTTCCCTTTTTCTTGTAGATCAATATATTGTGAAATGCGTCAAGTTGGATTGACTCGAAGCTCACACTATCCTATCACCGAATTGGTAAATGTTTGATCATTTTGAACCTAGGGTTATGGCATGTATATAGGTGTCTTGGTACATACTTTAATGTTTAAAAGTCTTGATGAGTTGAACATGGAAATGAATTTGGCTTGTGATGATGTTGAAGGTGTTTCATGACAATGGTTGATGTCTTGAAGAGATGATATATGTACCTATTTGAATTTGGTATATAAAAAACTGTGGTATGATGTAAAATGAATGGTTAAGTGGATGTATGAATTGGTATGTATAATGATTTTGCTTAAGGTATATGTTAATAAATGGTTATTTTGGTTCATGGTTAATGCCATAAAACTGTTGATGAATGAATTATGTGTGTATTGAAAGTGGAATGGTATGTTTTGATAGATTTGGCAAGGCATTTGAATGAATTTGGTTGGTATGCTCAAATGGTATTGAAATGCTCAAGTTTAATTGGTGAAAATGTATTGGACATCTTGTTTTGAAGTTGATTATGGATGTTGAGCTTGTTTGGTATGTGCTTAGTGTGTTTTGATTCAAATGAACTTGGTAATTGATGCATAAATTGATAGGTTTGGTTGGAGAGTATGAAATAGGTACCAAATGGTTCATTTTTACCAACAACAGGGGCCATGTTGTGACCTTAGATTTTAGACTTCGCAACGTTACCATTACAATAAGTGACGTCATGAAGAGTTAGGGCTTATTGTTGTGACGTGACATACTAAGATGGCCATGTTGTGACAAGCACTAGATGAAGTCGCGACATCGATCCATACATTTTAAAAACTTTGCAATTTGGTCATATTTCGTACTCGGAATGATAAAAGAGCTTTTGTAAGCTCGATTAAGGTTCAAAATTGTTTGTTTAACTTAAAATGAATGTTATTGACAATGAATTGCATGCATAAATGATTGTTATATTGTGAATTTAATGGTAGTTGCTCTAACAACGAATGTAACATCCTGTAGTTTGGACTTGGTGATCGAGTCGGGCAAGGGGTGTTACATAAAGTTATTTCATATGCATGCATATTTATATATAAATTACTAATAATATGCATACAAACTAACAAAATCCTAATCTCCAAATAAAGGTGTTCGCTTCCTAAGTCGGGTTAGACTCATGTAGTGATATCAACCCACTTTATGCTTATCTAAGCTTGACCCGGTTCGAAATATGGACCTCAAGTATTGGTCAAACACACTCGTATTTAAAAATGACCAACCTAAACTCAGTTCAGGTCCATCTATTTTATTTGTTAATTCTTTTTTAAATATATTATTTATTAATTTAATTTTTTTCTTTTACTACTTTTTTGGTGAATTTCTTTTATTGAAATTTAGTCATCAATAACTTAGCATATTTTTTTTTTTACATTTAGCATATCTTTTATACCTTACATTTATATTATTATATATTTAATTTAATTTAATATAAATTACATATTATATAAAATAAAATAAAAAATATATTACAAAGTAGAAATTAGGTTAGGCTTAATCCTTGAATTTTGGAGTCCAAGTTCGACTTATATTTTAAATAGACCTATTTTTTTCAAAACCCATTTTCGAGTCCTATACTTTTATCCAAACCCTCCTATATTTCAAATGCTTTTTCGAGCTAAGGTCAGTAGGCTCTTGAACAAGTCTACTTCCAAAAAAATTGTAAAAAGCAGAAGGTAATATATTATATATAAATTTATATTTTGAAAAATGATAATTCCTATATAAATTTTACATTTTAAGAAAAGGATAAATCTAAAAAATATACATGAACTTTGATCAAATATGTAATTTTATACATAAACTTTGTTTTCTTTTTGTAATTTTATACATGAAATTTTGATTCAAACTCCGAGACTTTCAAGAGGGTTAAACTTTGGTCAAACAGAGTGATGCGTAGTTGAAATTAAATAATGTAAAAAATAATTAAAAAAACTTATTAATTTTCATATTATAAGATAAATATAATATTTGTGTACACCATACGTAAATTTAAAATGATGTTATACGTAAATTTTGATTCGATCCGATTCTCATAAATTATTAACACAATTATTGATATAGTACATTTTATGTTTATTGCATACAAAAATAATTATATTTATCTAATATAAAAATAAATTTATGTGTTTATTTCTTTAAATGTGTATGGTTGAATCAAAATTATGAACCATAATCAAAATTTCATGTGTATAATTACACCAAATCAAAGTTCATGTATCAAATTGTACATTGAATCAAAATTTACATATATTTTTGAGATTTTTCTTTTTTAATAAATAATAATATTTTATAAAAAGTGGATAGTTTTTTTTTTCCTTAAAAATTAAAAGTTACATGAATAATAATAGTAGGTATAATTGAGAAAATGATTTTTTTACATTGTTAGTTTAAGAGTACGAGATGAATTTAATTTAATATATAAAATAATTAAATGATATAATTATCTCTATATTTTTAATAAAACAACAACTTTAACTTTTTCGTATTTTTATCAATTGAGTTTGATGATACTAAATTTAGTCAATCATTTTATTATAGTATGGATAATTATCTTGTGATCATATACATTTCTATAGATGAAATATGATCGGATACATATATATTCACATATGAACTAAAATTTTAAATATGTCACTTATCCTTTCATATTTTTTCTTTCAAAATTTTTATGTCGTGATCATAAATTAAACACTTAATTATAGTGATTAAGGTTCAATTTTTACTACTATTATCAACAAAAAAGCTTAATTTATTGCAATATTAATTTAAAAGCATTTTTATATTAGTTATATTATGAAAAGTATGCTTATATTTATTATATGATAGAGAAAACATTTTTGAATTAATTACGTTGTGGAAAACTATGTTTATACTAATTCTATTATGAAAAAGCATGTTTACATTGATTACGTGATGGGAGAGAAAAAAAATGAGGAAAAACCACAAATTCCATCAATGAGAGCACCCATATAATTTTACTCATGATTACATATTATTCAGGAAAACCAACATGGGCAGGGTTGGATTCATTAAGATATATAAATTAATTTTTAAATTTAAGCTCGATTTAGTTTGGTTTGGTTTGAAAAAATGGGTTTATTTATTTATTTTTACTCGACCTAATTTAAGAAAAGTAAACCTGGACCGACTCGACTTGTCCATATTTGAATTTTTAGATTACTTTTTATTTAAAAATAATTTTTTTATAAAAAAATATGATACCACTAAAAATACTAAAATAAAAGTTTTCTAACACATTAAAAAGTGTTTATATTAAAAATATTACTATAAATATAATAAATATTTTATTGTATTAAATATAATTTTTAAAATTTTATATTTTGAATTGGGTTATTTAGTTGGGTAAGTTTTTTTTTTTTTTTTTTAAGTTTTGGATAATAAATTTAATTATTATTGAGTTAGTGATTTCATATAAATATAAATATTAATTAATATAATAAATTTTAATAACATAATATATTCGGGCTGGACAATGTTCGGGCCATAAAAATATTGCCTAAAGCCTGAGCCATATAAAAGACGAACCTTAAATTATATCCAAACCCATTCTTTAAGCTTTGTATTTTATTCAAACCATCTCATTTTTTGGACAAATAGTCTAATCATGAGTAGTTGTACCTATATGAATCTTTTTAATCTCTGTGAACAATAGCAACATGAGTTTGATACCCTTAACATGATAGTAGCACTCGTTATTTTAATACTTTTATTTAAAGACCGAAAATTGTACAACTAAGCCCGTCTAGCTCAGTCGGTAGAGCGCAAGGCTCTTAACCTTGTGGTCGTGGGTTCGAGCCCCACGGTGGGCGACTTTTAGAATATTTTTGCTATTAGTTTTTCCTTGCTTTGATTAAAATAAAGGGTGAAAGATGTGCTTTTCTATTTCCCCTGGGCCTACCTTTTTAGGCTTAAGGAGAGAAGCCCAATTAGTTTTATTTATATGATATTTATCTATACTACATATTAAATGCTTTATTAAATTTGTGTCCTGAGTTAATCGAGTATCAACTATCAACTCAGTTAGACAATAACAGAAATATCTTTACTTTTACAAAGTACATTTTATTATTTGGACAGTGCTTTTGTCATTTTGTATCTTTTATAAAGAGAAATAGAAAACCATGCATATAATAGGGATTTGAACATGCCTCTATAGTTTTCAATTTTTGTATTTTACCATTAAACTAAAGCCTCATTTGTTATTTATATTAGTTTTTATGAATACATCAGTTACATAATTTTGTTTTTCACCTATATCATGAGTGCCTCATAATCTAGTAAATACTCAAAATTAGTTTTATACAATCAATTACCTGTTTAAAATCTTCATTATATTATAATTTTTTGTACTTAAATATATATGATTAAGAATGGCTCATATGAGCCAATGAGATCTCAGCATAATTGACAAAGGTTGAGGTTCCGAATATTGAAGGTTGTAGCTTGCGTCTTACATTCAACAATTGCACCATGTGATATTCTTCTCACCCTGTACAAAAATAATACTATTTTTTCACATGTTTTAACATGAGTTCATAATAAACTAATTACAATTAGTAATTTTTAACCACTCGCATGATTTATTTATGGCAAAAGAAGATTTTTTTTGTTCTTATTTTGAAGATGCTTTATTTTTTACAAGAGCTTTACTCATCACTAAAATTTCAAATATAAATTTCTACTAATTATATTTTATTTTATGTCTAACTATTTTAAAACATGTATAACAAGTAAAATTTCATCCTCATATTATTACACTAATAACTAAACGTGTCATGAATAATTCTATATTTTATATTCAAATTTGAATAATTTTTATCCTCAAGAAATTGGAGCAAAAGCTATGTTTCCCTCTTGATTAGCTTAGTAAATCAATGTAAATGAAAAAGTTATTTGAATGAAATGAAAGTACTTGCATTATCTAGATAAAATGATGAAAGGTAAGAGCTTTTATTATTATTTCAATAAAATTTTTATAATCACCCAATTCACAAACATCACAAAGTAATTGAATATGAGTAAAAATATTATTTGATAATATGATTACTAAAAGAATTAACAAAAAAAAAACCAACATTTCATATAAATTTATTTAATTATTTTAGTATTTCATATTTTTTAGGTTATTCTCTAAAATTAAACATATTAGATTATGGCACATTCACGATGTAAGTGAAATAATTCACGTAACAAATATATTTATAAAAAATTTATATAATACCCAAATGAGGTTTTCGTTGAAATAGTAAAGTTAAAACATTAAAGAACATAGTGCCTTAAGTTTAAGGGTCCATTTGTTTACATGTAAAAGGTTTTACGGAAAATGTTTTCTGCATTTTCCTGTGTTTATTTCACAGAAAACAGCTTGGTCAACGGAAAATGACTTACAGGTCAAAAGAAAATAAGCCTTTTTCCTTGTATAATGACTTACCCTTTTGAAAAGCGTAAGTCATTTTTCAGAAAAGAGCTTCTCAATAGATAATTTTACTTTTATATAAAAATTAACTTAAATCAAGTTTAATATTATTATATTGATAATAAATTTTATTTTTATTTTTAAAAATATTTAAAATATTAATATAAAATATTATATTTTTTAATATTATTAAACATATGTATTTAATTATTTATATTTAGTCATATAATAAATTATTAATATAATTAATATAATTTATTATTTTTAATAAATTATTTAATATTTAAATTTTATTTTAATAGTAAATTTTAAAAATAATAATTTTAAATAATATTATTAACATATTATTGAAAATATCAATATTAATATTTTAATACTAAATATTTATTACAATTATAAATATATCAATAATAAATGTTTTGTAGTATAAATGTTAAAATATGTCATAAGTCTATATGCTCTTCACAAATTTGCAATTTAGTTTCTGTACTTTTATTTTCAAGAATTTAGTCCCTCTACTTTCCAGATTTGAAAATCAAGTCCAACTGCTGACATTGTTGATTTTTTTTTTGTCAATTTTGTTAATGTCACATTTTTAAATAAAAAAAATACTCAGTTAGTAGTCATGTAACTAAAAAATAATCGTTGCAATGAACCTAAATTTAACAAAATATTTTTAATATATGTAAAAACAATGTAAAATATAAAATTATAGATATAAAATAAACTCAATTAAACAATGAAAAAATAAAAAAAATCTCAAATGCATGTTTGTTTAATTGAAAACGACTTTTATGAAATATTTTTAAAGAACTTGCTAAACAAAAGAAATTATTTTACACAGATTTATCCAAACACCAGAAAATATTATCTTTTCCAGAAAAGTAAGTCATTTTCCAGAAATCATTTTCCAGAAGCCATTTTCAGTGAAACAAACGGAGCCTAAATCTTATCATATATGTATTTTTCTACTTTTTATATATAAATATAAAAAAATACACTCAAACTAATATTGTTACTTTGTTAAAAAATAAATTTTTGATAATTTTCTATTTGGGTTGAGACTTTGTTGATGGATGACACTAATTCAATCAAACTTTTAGAAAATAGTATCGATACTTATTGTCATTGTTGATTGTAGCCAAGTATAAATAATTAACAATAAATATGTTTAACTAGTTAACATTAGTATAATTAATTTACAAGAAATATTATTTAATTTATTTAATTATTTAATAAGTCAAAATATATGAGAAATTATCTCCCACCAATAGAATTTTAAAATTATTTAACCTAAATTAGTAAAATAGCATATGATTATACTTTTAAAAATAAAATATATGTCTCAAAATTAAAATACTATTATTGGATAAAAGAGATAAAACTCGTTTTCAATATAAAGTATCAACGATCTTTGAATCCAAATTAAACCAAACCAAATTCTCAAACAAAAATCTTTCCAAATTCAATTTCAACATCAAATTTTGACAACCCTTGAAATGACCCGCATCGTCCAATATCAAGTCTGGATGACCCTTAGAAGCTTCATTGAAGAGAAGAATTTATCTAGAAATTGTAACTCAATTTCATAAATAAAATTTCTTTGATTTGCTCTAATTTTTCAAGTCTTATTTTGACGCAAAATTTGAGTTTACAAATTTGGTGGGACAAAATTTGTCCTTCATATCTTTTCATATCTTTTCATAAATTTGAGTTTACAAATTTGGTGGGACAATATTCAACCCAAGATCAAAATTTAAAAACATCTGGATCTTACTCTATTCAAACCTATTTTTCTAGATCAAGTCTCAGTTACCCTTAATGTGGACTTCATTCAATCAAACTCAAGTCTTAAAGACCACTGAATCTAAATCAAATCAAACCAAATTCTCAAGCAAACATGCTCATACCTAGTTTCAATATCAAGTCTTGAAATTCTTGAAACAACTCAAATCCATACAAGACCAAGCCCTTAAATCAGATTTCTACTAAATAGTAGAATCTAAGTAGTTATCTAAAAATCATAACTCAATTTCATAAATAATTTCTTTTGTTCTAATTTTCCAAATCTCATTTTTATGTGAAATTTGTGTATACATATACATATTGTTACAATTGCAATTACAAAGAATACATTCAAATAACTATAAAATAAATTAATCATTATAAATTATAGTTAGGCTGATAATCAAAATATACCCAAATCTGAACCAAAATAAACCAATACAGAGTCCACATATAGTGGAACATAAACTATAATAAATATAGGTTGAGAACCCACATAGGATTTACATAAAGTGAGACTCGAACCTAAAATTTCAAAGTTCCCAAAGTCTCAACCTTGATATTAAGCTAAACCCTTATTGAGGGAGACCAATTCTATTAGGGGAAGATTGTAAAGTGTTGTCTACCGAGAGTTGGTGGACCTCTCATCAGGTTAGTATTGTTCTTAATAAGGGTTTTGTCACCAAACTCTAATGAGAGTTGAGTGTCTAAAGAGGCGATTAATTCATAAAGTGGGAGTGCCTCATCAACTACTTGATAAGGTGAACCACAGGGACATGCATGGTCATTACAAGCTCAGCCTTGGGGTTGTTTGAGAGTGCAATCGCTCAGAGTTGGAAGGGGTCAAAATTTTTTTTTCAACTTTTAATATGAGGAAAAAATTTTAGACTAAAATAAATCAATTAAATGCTCAATGCTTTCAATTTTTAACCATAAATGCTTCATCTCTAGGGCCCAAAAAGTTTCACTTTTATTGTATTAAATTTTCTAATTTTTTAAAAAAGACCTAATTTATTATTTCGCTTAAGGCTTCAAAAATATCAAAAACAAGTCTAGATCATATAGTTAACTACACCACTACTTGGACAATGATAATTATATATTGTTTTTATCATCTCTTTTACTTTTTGTTTATTGTTTAATATTTTTTAACATAAAATAATCTAATAATTCATCTATAGGTCAATATATAACTTTTTGAAATAAAAACCGATGCATTTAAAACTGGAGAAAGGTGACTATATAATCGAATTAAATATTAATTAAAATTGAAGTCACATATAATTTTTAAAAAAAGTGAAGCTTCAATATATAATTAAAATTTCATTATTTTGTAATTAAAATAGAGAAATAAATAAAAAATAAAATACATATAAAATAATAAAAATGTTTTAATTATCTTTTTTATTTAAAATTTATTTAGTAATTTTAAAGCAAGTATTTTAGAGATAAATCAAAAAAATATGACGTTTTTCGTAAAAAACAAATGTTTATTTGAAAAAGCTGTTTATTTGGTAAGGAATCTGTAGAAAAGTTTTTTAAATGGCAAAGTATTAAAAGCAGTGAACGGTTACAAAATATAAATGCAGATTGGGGTATCTGCAAGGAAAGAAATCCATCTGGATTACATGCACGTATGGCGGTATATACCTATTTTCAAATTACTTTATTACCCCTAAGCGTTTTGATTAATTACAATATACCCTTCCGATAATGAACAAAGGACATTTTACTGTTCAAACTCCGAGGCTTTCATGGCGGTTAAACTTTGGTCAAACAGCAAATTAAATAATGGGAAATGTAATAAAAGAATACGTATTAATTTTCATATTAAATAAATATAATATTTGTGTACATCATATGTAAATTTAAAATAATGTTATTAAAAATTTGTGAAATTTTATATTTTCAATTAAAATAAAAAAATATATATCATGTTACTAAATTAAATCAGTGATTTTTCTAAATCATTACAGATAAATTTCCAGGTCACCATTTACTTTTTAACTAAATATTAGAAAATAATATATATTGTAAGTGTGAACAGAAAAGGAAAAAAATCTTTCAGGGGTTACATAATTAATTCTCGTAGGGGAATCCCAACTAAAATTCATTATTGTGAGAACCACCACAAATTTTTGATTGATTTCAATTTAACCCTTTAAATAATGAATATTATGATTTAAATTCAAGATTTTTAAATCATTTGATAAGAACATTAAATATTAAAATAAACAATATATTAATTTATTTTAAAACATTTCTTAAAAAATTCATTGGTAAAACCCATAAATCACACAAATAATCATAAATTTAATGAATGAACGAAAAAATTTCATAAATTTAGTGTTTGTAAATCTTTGAAACTTTCATGTTCACTAATTAAACATGTTTATGGAAGATTGAATATTAATGTTATAAAAATTGGGTTGCAATTATAACTATGATATTCTAAATCCATTTAAAATTTAACACATAAACATGAAATATCAAATTGCTCAACAATTTAACTTTTTGTTGCATCACATTTCAATCAATATCAATTATGTATTTTCCTAATTTCTCGGTGATCAAGTAGAATAGAAGATCTAAAATCAACAATACGCGCTCATAAAAATGAGTGAGTTAAGTGAGATAGCACGCGCGACATGCATTTTCATGCAACGTACATAAAAATCATCCCCGCACGTTTAATAACAACTTCATTTTAAAAATAATTGTATAACCAAAAAATAACCCTAAATAAATTTTTAAAAATTATGCTCAACTAATATAGAAAGGTATATATGTATGTCCAAGGGTAAAATTGAAAATGATTCAACACCCTAAGGGACAAATGTAAAAGAAAAGAGGAAAATAAGAGGCAAATATGCAAATATGTAAAATTATCAACCCACACTGGGGCTATATATAGATGATGAGAAATGGAGAAGGGTCATACAAAAAAAAAAGCATGGCAAGTTCTAGCACAGTGATGAAGGCAGAGAATGGGCAGTCGAGCTCGAGCTCGAGCTCAAGCTCTAAGAAGAGGGGGAGACGAGCAACAACTATATTAGAGCTACCACAACCGCGACCACATCAGCCTAAGGAGTGGTCGCCGTTGACCATAGCCACCTTACGATTAGTGAGAGAGAAGGCCGAGAAAAGGGGTAAAAGGACGTCACGGGCTGTCTCCGTCCGGCACTTTGATAATACTGATATTAACTATAACTGGTTGCTCCCTGGATGGGTTGCAGAGGAGCGTTATGTTCCGTCTGGCCGTAAGGGCCTTGGAAGGATTTATAAGGTATATCAAACCACCCTTGTATCCTTCATCCTACATACATGCATGCAAATATTAAGTTGATAATGATGGTGGTGGTGATGTTGATGCAGTATTACTATGATCCTACTGGGCACATGTACTACTCCAAACGTGAAGTATTGTTTGCATGGAAGAAAATGAACATCATTTGCCTTGATCCTTAAAGGTGAAAATGCCATGAAATTCAACGTACATACACACACAAAAACCCAATTTTATTTGGCTTTATATATATATATATATATATATATATATATATATAAAATTATCTCTCTCTTTTATTATTATTATTTTGGGTTAATTAAATTGCAGGGTTTTTCTCTCAAACTTGTCAGGGTTACGAAGATGTTGGACTGCAGCAAGAACTGGAAGGCTTTGTGTGTCAAATTAAAAACTATGTAATAGTTTACTTTTGCTTGTATTTCAGATGATTTGTAGCTTGAATATGATGAAAAATAAAAACTAAATAAATTAAATCAAAGTTGTTTAAGCTATAAACTCAACTTCTCTTTTGATTATTAAATCAAACAACAACAACAAAAAAAATCTTTTGATTACCATCTCTTTAGATCGACTGGTTTTTCTAAATTTCAAAGCAAAATATAAGGTGAAATTAATAATTTTTAGTGGAAGGTGAGACAATTTTAAAAAAGAAATTGGAGGCCAAAATAAAAAATACATGTTAAAATAACTTAAATTGAATAATTAATTTTTGAAAAAGTAAAAAAAAATATTTATTTAATAAAAAGATTAAAGGAATTAAATTAAATTAAATTAAATTAAATTATTTAAGTTTAAGAGAGACTAAAAGTACAATTGAATCATTTAACCAAGGGGCGAAGGTCATAGACTGCATGCTTGACTTCACCCTTTAAAAAGGGTGTTAACTTCTAAGAGAACAATTTTAGTGTAGATAATGATGCTCTTAACCATCAGATCAAAAGTGAGCAAAATAAGATCTTGTGAGCCCTTGATGATGCCATGTAAGAAAAATTATTTTACCTCAATACTTCACAAACGTCAGACAAGACATATGAATGGGATCCTCATAGTCCTATTTTCAACACTTCTGTCATTTCTTTTGAGAATTGTTTTAATATTTGATTTATTTTTAATGTCTCCTCTCCATAACAATTGTAATTTGTAGCTGCGAAATGTAATTGAAGCACTCAATTTTAATTTTTAATTCTTGGGTAATTACACGAAGAATTACAATAAATTACCATATAATTTTCTAAATACATATACATGATTTAAGTTTAAATATTTTTTATAAATTATTTTTTATAATAATAGTAAAATATTTTAATTTTAAGAAATTATTTTAATTTTAAAATATAATTATATATTTATTATTAGATAAAAATTATTTTCTATTGGACACATGAAGTCCAAATATTTTATACAATTTTGGCCCCAATAGCAAATTAGGCTTTTAAAGACAATATTATAAAATTTATATTATTCAGATATACATATTTGATTACCTCACAACTTTTTTTTTTTATAAAGGTTATATTGTAAATTTTATATTATTATTTATCTAATTTACATGAAAGAATAACAATCGAGATATTATAAAAATGCTTTAAAGTTGGTTTGCCATTGAACTCACAATCTAAGTGCAAAGTTTATAAAAGCTATATAATTGAAGAATTATAAAGTTGGGTTGTGACTCAAATTCTAGAGCACTAAGAAATGATGTTTGAGAGAGATCTTAAAATAGGTTAAAAGTTGCATCTATTAATTCAATAATATTATCATCACTTTGTTATAATTTTATTTTATTTTATTTTATTTATAAATTATCAAATTTTTTTACATGTAGTTTTTGTAGGAAATATTATATAGTAGATGTTGGTTATGCAAATACAAAATGTTTTCAGTCTATTTGATTACGGGGGTTTGTTAGTCGAGTTGCAAGTTAAGCTGACATGGATTGATCAGATTCGAGATAGGAAGTTAAATGGGTTGCCCTTGACACCCATTAAGAAGGATTTTGTTTGGGTCATCGTGGATCGATTGACCAAGTTCGCTCATTTTATTTCGGTTCGGATCAACTACTCTCTGCAAAAGTTAGCAAAGCTCTATATCTCCGAGATTGTAAGACTGCATGGGGTTCTTGTTTCGATAATTTTTGACAGAGATCTTTGCTTCACTTCTCGATTCTGAATGGAATTGCACGAGACCTTGGGTTTGAGATTAGACTTTATACTGCATTCCATCTTCAGACCGATGATCAATCTGATATGGTGATTCAGATACTGAAGGATATGCTTCAGAGTTGTGTGATAAATTTCTGAGGTAGTTGGGAGGATTTTCTTGCGTTAGCTGAGTTCGCTTACAATAGCAGTTTTCAGTCTAGCATCCAGATGGCACCTTACGAGACTTTATATGGTCGTAAGTGTCGTACTCCGCTATGTTGGAATGAGTTGGGTAAGCATTGGGTTTTGGGTCTTGAGTTGGTTTTTGAGACCGAAGATAAGGTTAGACTAATTCGGGATCGTCTGAAGGCGGCTTCTGATAGACAGAAGTCTTATGTAGATCTGAAGAGAAGAGTTATTGAGTACTCTGTGGGTGACTTCGCTTTTCTTAAGATTTCTCCGTGAAAGAAAGTTCTGAGATTCAGTCGTAAAGGCAAGTTGAGCCCGAGGTTCATCGCGCCGTATGGAATTCTGAAGCGTATGGGATCTGTCGCTTATCAATTGGAGCTACCTCTAGAGTTAGACCGTATCAATGATGTGTTTCACGTCTCGATGTTGAGGCGGTATCGATCTGATCCTTCTCATATTATCTCTGTTGAGGAGATCGAGGTTAGACCAGACTTGACTTTTGAGGAGGATTCGATTCAGATTTTGGATCGAGATGTTCAGATTCTAGGGAGGAAGTCCATTCCGTTAGTAAAGGTTTTGTGGCAGAATCATGTCACTGAGGAAGCCACGTTGGAACCTGAGGACTCGATATGTTAGAAGCATCCTCATCTATTCTGATCAGGTAAATTTTGAGGTTGAAAATTTTTTAGGGAGTAGAGTTGTAACGCCCTGAATAATTTATTTCTGTTTCTGTAAATATCTAACATAACTGTGTCTCTACTTCAGTAGTTAAGTGTTCTGGGTGTGTGTGTGAGGTATTGGGTTCAATTTCCACTTTTGGCAAAACATTGTTATTTTTTTATCCAAGCCTTACCCTTGTTGAGTGGGCTTATATAAAATTTTCTGTTAATACATATTAGAATAAGCCTGGTGGTTAGACTGGTAAGGGAATTGGTGTGTTGGAGGTCCTAAGTTCGAATTCTTGTGTGAGCAAGGGTGTTTATTTTTGCTCGATTGACTAATAGAGTTTCGGTAGAGCTAAAATTCTAAAGTGGTTGAGATTGAGGTGTTATTAGGAAGTTGGGAATATCAAGCTGGATTTTAATTTATTTTTATTTTTATTTTCCCAAAATTTCCTTAGTTGACATTTTTTTCTGTTGCTTCTCCTTCTATATGGTTTCTTTTTCTTTTGTCTTCCTCTCTATTCTTCGACCTTGGTTTCCAATTAAACTGTGGGATTTGTTGACTTGTCGACATTGTAGTGTAATTGTGGCTTCTTTCTATCTAATTTTAATTACGATTTAATTCAAGAAAGATCAAGGGGCTCGAAATCGTCTGTCGATGACTTAGTTGCGTGAGAATTACCGTTGTTCGATTGAAGGTGTTGTGTGGTTCGGGAATGTTTTCGCATCAAAATTGTACCAGGTGTGTACCTCATTACGCAGAAAATCAAGCTTCGGCGAAAGCTGAAAAACTATACTGTCAATGCCACATGGGCGCATGCCTGGCCGTGTGTGAGACACGGCCTTGTGGTGGTGTGAGTGTGGCTGTGTGGACCACATGGGCTAGGCCAAGTTGGGCGTGTAGGCCCACACGAGCATGCCACACGAGCGTGTAGGCTTTGGTCCAGGTCGTGTAGGCCACACGAGTAAGGCCACTCTAGGCGTGTGGGCCCACAAGGGCAAGCCACACAGGCATGTGGGCCCATTATTCTGAAATTTTCCCTAGGGTCGCACGGGTCGTTTCGATCGACTGTAGGCGTATTGTAGGGCCGGTAAGGGATAACCAAACCCTAACACTATGTGATCTGATAGTCTGATATTTTACTCTGAGTATGACACTGTTATGCATGTCTGATTATTCTGATGTATATTTACTTGATATCTATATATGAACATGTAAGCATGCTAATTCTGAATATATATATATCTGATTGGGGTGGGGTTTGTATATGTGGAGGAAGTGTTCTGTATGGCATTCCTAGCATATATTCTGGCAACTGGGCTGCACATTATCTGATATGTGTCGTATTGGCAAGATATGGTGTGTAGGGATGGGTGGGTGTTTTTATCCCTACATGGTGTGGTTGGATGGTCGGAGTTGGTGTGTAGAGGATGGGGATAGGATTCAGTTTATCCGTTCTGCTTATCTGCTTCTAGTATCTGAATCTGTAAAGGACTTAACTACAAATCTGAAACTGAATCTGATTGTGTGTGTGATTTTTGTATGTACAGCATGTCCATTTCTGTTGGGTTACATATTGAGTTTACGTAAACTCACTTACGTTTGTCTGTTCTGTTCAGGTAATCCATAGACTTTGGCGGATCGATGTAGCGGAGTCTCACAGTGACCACTAGCCTATGAACTGACTTTAAATAAAGGTTTTATTTATTTAAGAAATATTTCTGGGAGTTTTGTATTAATTGGGCTCTCCAGACTGTTGGTTTAATTTTTGGGATTTGGATTTTTTCGTTTACTATGTTAATTGCCACGGTTATCTAATAACATGGTTTTTACTAAAACAAAGTTTTCCAAAACCATGAATGGGATTTTAAGAAAATAATGTTTACTATAACTTCCTCTGTAAATTACGTTTTGGAAAATAAATTAATTGAATAAAGTTTTGGAAATTGGATATAAACGAGTATGAATTATAAAACTGGAATGATTTTTTGTAACGACTTTGTTTTCAAAACCCTTCTTCGTGACATCTCCGGATTCAGCCATAACGACTAGGCTGGGTTTAGGGTGCTACATCACCTTTCACTAAATATTCTTGATTTCACCTTTACCTTTCGCTTGGGAATTGAGAAAAATCAATCAATCTCAATAGATAATAATCGATAGAGAAGTTGAGTTTATAACTTAAACAAATTTTATTTAATTTATTTAATGTTTATTTTTCATCATATGTTGAAGATATAAAGAATTTGAAACACAAGAAAAAAAACTACTACATAAATTTTACTTCGGCACATAATTTATAGATATTATATATAGTCTTCAAGTTCTTGTTCCAGTTCAACATCTTCATAACTCTGACATGTTTAAGAGACGAACCCTGCAATTTAATTAACCCAAAAAATAATGAAAAAAGAAAGATAATTTTTATATATAAGCCAAATAAAATTGGGTTTTTCTCTGTGTGTGCGTGTGTTGGATTCCATGAGATTTTCACCTTTGATTAATTGTAATTAAGTATAAAGGCAAATGATGTTCATTTTCTTCCACGCAAACAAGACTACACGTTTGAAGTAGTACATATGCCCCGTTGGATCACAGTAATACTGCATCAACATCACCACCACCATCATTATCATCTTAATATTTGCATACATGTATGTAGGATGAAGGAAACAATGGTGGTTTGATATACCTTATAGATCCTACCAAGGCCCTTACGACCAGACGGAACATAGCGCTCTTCCGCAACCCATCCAGGGAGCAACCAGTCATAAGGAGCATCGGTGTTGTCAAAGTACTTGAGGATGAAACCATGTGATATCCTCTTGCCCCTTTTTTCAACCTGCTCTTTCACCGCTTTCAAGGTGGCTAGCTTCAGTGGCGATTGCTTCGTAGCTGTTGCTGATGTGTTGTCGCTGCTACTTCTAGTGGTCTCTCCCACTTCCTCTTCCTTGAGCTCGACTCACCACTCTCTACCTCCGTCACTGCCCTAAAACCTAAAATGCTTATTGTTTTATATGAACCTTTTCATCTCTCATCATCTATATATAGCCCCAGCGTGGGTTGTTAGTTTTGCAATTTTGCATATTTGCCTCTCATTTTCCTCTTTTCTTTTGCATTTATCCCTTATGGTATTGAATCTTTTTTTTCTAAATTGATTGAGCATAATTTCAAAAAAAAATTAGGTTTACTTTATTGGTTATACAATTATTCTCAAATAAGGTTAAAAAGTAAATGGTGAGCCAAAACCGTTATATCGACCATTAATAAAACGAATCCACATTAGATTTTTACGTTATACTTATACTTAAAATAAAATATTAAAAAAGGCAAGTGACCTGGAAATTTTCTTGTAATAATTGAGACTAATCATTGCTTTAATTTATTAATATAATATATTTTTATTTTAATTGAGAATATTAGTTTATTTAGTATATATTCAATGATAAAAAATCATAAAAACTACACATGATTTTTGGTCCAATATATAATTTGATACATGAATTTTGATTTTGTACAATTACACATTTTTTTATTACTAAAAATATTATTATCGGTGTAGCATGTAGCATCATTTTACATCTACATTACATATGGTATACATAAATATTATATATTTTATAATTACAAGAAATTTTAATTTCCTAAACTTATTTGGTTGATAGTGTAATTACATCATAATTCTGATGTTCCGTTTAGTAGCACGAATTTTAATTACATAGTTACAAATTTTAATTTTTTTAAATGATAATTACTGTAAAAAATAATTAATAATATTTTTAAAAAATCTTAACAATTAACAAAAATTAAAATCAAATCATATGGCGTCGATTGAGTCTGAGCTCGATTGGCATCGGCATTGTTGCTAATGCAAGAGGACCTAGGTTCGAGTGCGCTGAAGCACATTATCCCCTTATTTATGTGTTGGAAAGGGGTTAGGTGTAGTTCTACGCATTGCCTAAAAAAGAATAGATATGATCTGATCATATGCAATTTTCTAATTGCTCTAGCATTCCATATTTGTAACTTGAATCTATATCATTAAGATTGTCGGGATCTTCTTTTCACATCTATTCTTCAAAGTATGAATCATCTCAATTCCACCTATATTTGAAGTTTACAAAGTAAGCAATAACCTTTATTACTTAAAATCCTGGTTTAATAGAAAAATACATCTAACTTAACTTTATAGTTGAAAGCGATGTTTGCTTGCATTTTCTAAAAGAATACTTTACAGCGGAAATTCTCAGATCGTTATGTTTTGGTAAAACTAAGTTTATTTTCTCGAAATCATTTGTTTTGCAGGAAATTAGACATTTTCGATAAAATGTTTTTAAGGGTACCATGCAAAAATTGAAAATAAAGTCCCCAAAACCAAAATAGCCAAATATTACAAAACAATTAAACCCAAATTTAACTGAATCAAATGTAACAAATTTATTGTAACCGAGCTCCCATGGCACCGACCTGCCTAAGTCTGAGGATTACCTGAAAATATCAGTCAAATAAAAGATGAGTTTTCGAAACTCAGTGTATAAGAAATAACTTTACATAGTTAATTTATGTTAGACAGACATATATTCCTACCCCCATCCGCTACACACCATCTTCGACCATCCCAACAAACCATATGGGGTATGAAACACCCATTCAACCCTACACACCACTTTGTGCCAATATGACACTTTTAAAAAAATTTGCAGTTGAACTACCAGTGTAATAGGCGAGTTATCACCATTCAAAAAAATACTTCCTCCACATAATATAACTCATCCCGAATGCAAACACAAAATAGATAAAAAATCTGACATGCTACACTTATACATGCATGACATAACAGATACAAAGTATACATAGCGTTTTTAATATTTCAAATAGACATCAGATATCATAATTAATACTTACATATGATGAAATTCTATGTTTTATAGCTTATTAGATCACATATTGACCCCATGGAAGGCCTACATTCAATCAGAACAACGTTTATAGCCCAATGGTAAAATTTAAAATTTTGGGCCCACACGGTCTGGCACACGGCCTTACACATGCCTGTGTGGCCCATACGCTCGTGTGGTCCACACGGCCCAAATGACATAGACCATGTGTAACACACAGTCCAACACACGACCAACCACACAACCTAGCACACAACCATGTAGCATCGACGTATTACTTTTTCGGCTTTCGTCAATCACTGTTTCTCGTGTTTATTGTTACACACCTGAGTATTTTCTGATATAGTTCCTAAAAACATATGATCCCACACCTAAACCAACAATTAACATAGCCCATATCAGTAAAGGTTCACGAATTTAAACGAAAGTTTCTTACAAACGAACAAACAAAAATCCCTCAAAAATACATTCGAAACCCTTACCACTAAACGGACAGCAATCACACGAATTTTAGGATGTTGGAGGATCATCAATCGTCTCATGAACTTCCCCTAAAACGAATCAAATTAATTAGATAAGCCAAAATACGAATCTTTGCATAAAAATCTTGAAATTTCAGCATAGCCAAAAAGCCAACAAACAATTGTAACAAATTAATTGAGTAAAACAATAAAACCTTACCTCTGTGAAATGTACCTGACTAAACGAAGCCAAAGAACCAAAACCATTTGAAAATGATGGTAACAAAAGAAAGAACACAAAACAAAGAAACAAACCATCCAAGAAGAAACGAATAGGAGCAAAAACGTGGGAAGGGAGAACAACTAAAAGAAAAAGAAAAGTAACTAATGAAATGTGGGAAATAGGGAAAGAAAATTAATTGAAAAATAAAACAAAGATGACTTGAAACAGAGGGAAACGTGGGATATTTTGGAAATAGATTTTTAATTAATTTAATTTACAACAAATTTATCTTCAAAAGAAATCAAATCCTATCCCACTATTAGCATAAAAATATTTTCATTTGCTCACACAGGGATTCAAACTTAAGACCTTCGACATAGAATTAAGGCACTTATCCACTGATACAAAAAAATAATTATAACCAAATCTAACAAATCACAAATACAAGTTTTGAGGCGTTACATCTAGCCTCATTTGATGAACAAGTATCAGAAAAGAACTATAATGGCTTTTAATCAACCCTCTCTGTTGACTTAAATTAGGCAAACTGAAGTAATGATGAACCTTCTCTATAATCTTGAAGAATTGATGCAAAAATTCAATTAAGAAACTGTAACACCCTATTACCCGATCCGATTGTCGGGTATGAACTAAAGGATGCCACATTCGTTGTTGGAGCAATAACAATCAATTTACGATCAAATTATGCAATTTATTAAAATGAGTCAAGAATTATACATTTAATGTGAAATATAATCATTTTCGATCTTTGTACGTGCTTACAGCTCTAAAGCAAAGTTGAAATCGAAGAAGGATTAAAATGAAATGTTTCAAAACTTTAGGGGCAACATCGTGACGTGAGGGAATTTCTCATCACGACGTGACTTTGTAATGCCTCAGAAATTTGAATGTTTAATTGTAGGATTTTGTAGTAATTAAATTTATGTATCTATGGTTTTGTGCTCTGCTTATGTGCTCGAGGCCAGGACTTCGAGTCTTGTCTTTAGAAATTTTGTTAATTTGATTTTAATTAATCTCTACTTTTGGGTCGTTGACTTAAATTTAATTCTGTGTAAACTTGTGTCAAGAATGAGCCTGCTAGTTCACTGGTTAAGCATCTGTTTACTCTTTGGTCTTATGTTTGAGTCTTTGCAAAAGCGAAGCAATGATGTATTTTGCTGCTTTGCAAAATTAGTTTTGGTTATCTATTTATTTTAACACTAATTATTTTAGTTTTATTTTTCCTTTTCATTTTTTATCGTTTCTCTTTCATTCCTTTTTCTTTTTTTTCTTTTCTTTATTTTTTCTTTTATTTTTTGCTCTTTTCTTCCTTGGTTTGCTGTGATAGTGCCGGTGTGTGATCAGGTAAGTACGCGCTTCAGTGTTGCTGATTCATAAGTTAATTACGTAGATTTTTTATTTGTAGAACTTCTATCAATCGGTTGTTTCGCTTGTTTTTGTCAGAGTTGCTCGACTCGATTTGTTTCGACCTACTTTTAATTGACTGTTTGGTTTCTTTTTAGGCGAGGAAATTGAAAGCAGCGATCCTCAGCGTAATAACTCTAGTAATTACTGTTGATTCTGTCGGTAAGTATTGTTTCGTTGAAGGTTTACGTCAAAACTTTCGACATAGTTATTTTGCACATAATTGGGTATTGTTGTCAATTAAATTGTTTAATCGAGTTATTGAATGGTCGTTTTAGGCTACGGGAGTCTTCTACGTTGTTCCTACTTCAGAATTACTTCAGGTGCGTACCAGAAACCCAATTTTTATAAATCTTAGACACCAAAAACCATGGTTATCGACATCACACGACCGTGTGTCTGGCCGTGTGGTATCCCGTGTGAGCCACACGACAGCGTGATAGGCTATGTGTTAGGTCATGTTACACACTGTCTACCAAATTTAAGGCACACAGGTAAGGGACACGAGCATCTGTCCAGGCCGTGTGTGGTCAGGTTAGTGTAAGGTTCACACAGGCCAAAGACATAAGC
The DNA here is from genome assembly GCA_008044935.1 of Gossypium turneri. Taxonomy (NCBI): domain Eukaryota; kingdom Viridiplantae; phylum Streptophyta; class Magnoliopsida; order Malvales; family Malvaceae; genus Gossypium; species Gossypium turneri. Next base: position 6,054,990 of record CP032576.1, read on the forward strand.
CTGTGTCTAGGTCATATAACTCAGTGAGTACAAGATAAAAATTACACAAGTTAGGGACACGGGTGTGTAGGTAAGGCCTAGAATTTATCTTCAAGGCCGCAGGCGTCGTCTAACGCGAACGTAGGCCTCCCGTAGTGTATTTATAATCTGAATTAGATCTTATGAGAAGTATTTTATGCTCTGAGCCTGAGGTATTGATTGTATAAATGTATATTGATTGATGTGAATGTCTATTATACTAATCCGTATCACCTAACTATTTTATGCTCTTGACAACAAGGCAATATACGTCAATGTTTTAATTTCTAGGGACTTTTTCGTTGAAGATATCAGAACAGTAAGGGATTTTACAGATGTCTTTCCTAAAAAGTTACCCGGTTTACCACTGAATCGAGAAGTTAAGTTCGACATTGAGCTTCTACTTGGTAGAACTCCGGTGTCCATCACTCATTATCGTATGTCACTGAAGGATCTTGCGGAGCTTAAGGCTCCACTTTAAGAGCTTTTGGATCGTGGTTTCATCCGTCCTAGTGTGTCTCCGTGGGGGGCACCGATTCTGTTTGTAAAGAAAAAGGATAGGGCATGAGATTGTGTATTGATTATCGGCAGTTGAATAAACTGATTGTAAAGAATAAGTATCCATAGTAGAGGTGCTCATGCCGCCCGGCCCAACGACCCGCCCGAAATATAGAAGGGTTTGGGTAAAAATATAGGCCCAAAATATGGGTTTGGGCAAAAAAAGCCCGTTTAGAAAACGATCAGGGCCTCGGGCACTACTTTTCTGGCTCGAGCCCGGCCCGACCCGGCACGGCCTTAATATAATAAATATATTTTGTATATTTTTATTTTTAAAATATTTTTAAATTACTTTTTTATTTTTAAAATAAATTTTTGGTGCTTATTAAAAAATAGGCTGGTCGGGCTGGGCTTGGGCTTAGAAATTTTTCTCGGGCCGAGCTTGGACAAAATTTCAGGCTGAGCTGGGCTCGAGCCTAGGACATGGGTCAAAATTTTTTTATGGGCCCGCCGAGGCCCATGAAGACCTCTAATCCACAGCTGAGGGTTGACGATTTGTTTCATCAATTTCAAAGGGCTTTAGTGTTTTTAAATATTGTTCTCTGCTCTGGGTATCATTAGTTTAGAGTTAAGGAAGTTGATGTTCATAAGACTGCATTTAGGACTCATTATGGACATTACGAGTTCCTAGTTATGCCTTTTGGTCTTATGAATACTCTGGCTACATTCATGAATCTGATGAACTGAGTGTTTCAACTATATCTGGATCAGATCATTGTGGTCTTCATTGACGACATAATGGTTTGGGTTGTGTTCTGATGCAAAATTGTAGGGTTGTGTCTTATGCGTCCCGTTAGCTTAAGACACACGAGGGGAATTATCCAATGCATGATATCAAGTTAACTGCTGTGGTTTTTGCATTAAAAATCTAGAGGCAATATCTATATGGTGAGAGGTGCTTTTTATACACTGATCACAAGAGCCTCAAGTACGTCCTTACTTAGAAAGAGTTGAATCTTAGACATCGTCGGTGGATTGAGTTGCTCAAACATTATGACTACACGATAGAGTATCATCCTGGTAAGGCTAATTTAGTGGTTGATGCTCTTAGTCGTAGAGCGACGATTGATTTGAGAGTGATGTTCTCTCGTCTTAGTCTATTTGATTACGTGGGTCTGTTAGTCGAGTTGCAAGTTAAGCTGACTTGGATTGATCAGATTCAAGATAGGCAGTTAAATGGGTTGCCTTTGACACCCATTAAGAAGGATTTTGTTTGGGTCATCGTGGATCGATTGACCAAGTTCGTTCATTTTATTTCGGTTTGGATCGACTACGCTCTGCAAAAGTTAGCAAAGCTCTATATCTCCGAGATTATAAGACTGCATGGGGTTCTTATTTCGATAATTTTTGAAAGAAATCTTCGCTTCACTTCTCAGCTCTGAAAGGAATTGCACGAGCCTTAGGTTCGAGATTAGACTTTATATTGTGTTCCATCCTCAGACCAATGGTCAATCTAATCTAGTGATTTAGATACTGGAGGATATGCTTCAGAGTTGTGTGATAAATTTCTGAGGTAGTTGGGAGGATTTTCTTGCGTTAGCTGAGTTCGTTTACAATAGCAGCTTTCGGTCTAGCATCCAGATGGCACCTTACGAGGCTTTATATGGTCGTAAGTGTCGTTCTTCGCTATGTTGGAATGAGTTGGGTAAGCATCGGGTTTTGGGTCTTGAGTTGGTTTTTGAGACCGAAGATAATGTTAGACTAATTTGGGATCGTCTGAAGGCGGGTTCTAATAGACAGAAGTCTTATGCAGATCTGAAGAGAAGAGTTATTGAGTACTCTGTGGGTGACTTCGCTTTTCTTAAGATTTCTCCGTGAAAGAAAGTTTTGAGATTCAGTCGTAAAGGCAAGTTGAGCCCGAGGTTCATTGCACCGTATAGAATTCTGAAGCGTATGGGATCGGTCGCTTATCAATTGGAGCTAGCTGCAGAGTTAGACCGTATCAATGATATGTTTCATGTCTCGATGTTGAGGTGGTATCGATCTGATCCCTCTCATGTTGTCTCTGTTGAGGAGATCGAGGTTAGACCGGACTTGACTTTTGAGGAGGATTCGATTCAGATTTTGGATCGAGATGTTCAGATTCTAGGGAGGAAGTCCAATCTGTTAGTAAAGGTTTTGTAGCAGAATCATGTCACTGAGGAAGTCAAGTTGGAACCTGAGGACTCGATATGTTAGGAGCATCCGTATCTATTCTGATCAGGTAAATTTTGAGGTTGAAAATTTTTTAAGGAGTAGAGTTGTAACGCCCTGAATAATTTATTTCTGTTTCTGTAAATATCTAACATAGGTGTGCATCTACTTCAGTTATTAAGTGTTCTGGGTGAGTGTGAGAGGTATTGGGTTCAATTTCCACTTTTGGCAAAACTTTGTTATTTTTTATCCAAGCCTTACCCTTGTTGAGTGGGCTTATATAAAATTTTCTGTTAATCCATATTAGAATAAGACTGGTGGTTAGAGTGGTAAGGGAATTGGTGTGTTGGAGGTCCTAAGTTCGAATTCTTGTGTGAGCAAGGGTGTTTATTTTTGCTCGATTGACTAATAGAGTTTCGGTAGAGCTAAAATTCTAAAGTGGTTGAGATTGAGGTGTTATTAGGAAGTTGGGAATATCAATTTGGATTTTAATTTATTTTTATTTTTATTTTCCCAAAATTTCCTTAGTTGACATTTTTTTCTGTTGCTTCTCCTTCTCTATGGCTGCTTTTTCTTTTGTCTTCATCTCTGTTCTTCGACCTTGGTTTCCAATTAAACTGTCGGCGTTATAGTGTTATTGTGGCTTCTTTCTGTCCAATTTCAATTGCGATTTAATTCGAGAAAGATCAAGGGGCTCGAAATTGTCCGACGATGACTTGGTTGCGTGAGAATTACCGTTGTTCGATTGAAGGTGTTGTGTGGTTCGGGAGTGTTTTCGCATCGAAATTGTACCAGGTGTGTACCTCATTACAGAGAAAATCAAGCTTCGGCAAAGCCGAAAAACTATACTGTCAATGCCACACGGGCGTATGCCTGGCCGTGTGTGAGACACGGCCTTGTGGTGGTGTGAGTGTGGCTGTGTGGACCACATGCGCTAGGCCAACTTTGGCATGTGGGCCCACACGATCATGCCACACGAGTGTGTAGGCTTTGGTCCAGGTCGTGTGGGCCACACGAGTAAAGCCACTCTAGGCGTGTGGGCCCATAAGGGCAAGCCACACAGGCATGTGGGCCCATAATTCTAAAATTTTCCCTAGGGTCGTATGGCTCATTTCGATCGACTGTAGGCGTACTGTAGGGCCAGCAAGGGATAACCAAACCCTAACACTAAGTGATCTGATAGTCTGATATTCTGCTCTAAGTATGACACTGTTATGCATGTCTGATTATTCTGATGTATATTTACTTGATTATTCTAAATATATATATATATCTGATTGGGGTGGGGTTTGTATATGTGGAGGAAGTGTTCTGTATGGCAATCCTAGCATATATTCTGGCAACTGGGCTGCACATTATCTGATATGTGTCGTATTGGCAAGATATGGTGTGTAGGGATGGGTGGGTGTTTTTATCCCTACATGGTGTGTTGGGATGGTCGGAGTTGGTGTGTAGAGGATGGGGATATGATTCAGTTTATCTGTTCTGCTTATCTACTTCTAGTATCTGAATCTGTAAAGGACTTAACTCTGAATCTGAAACTGAATCTGATTGTGTGTATGATTTTTGTATGTACAGCATGTCCATTTCTGTTGGGTTACACATTGAGTTTAAGTAAACTCACTTTTGTTTGTCTGTTCTGTTCAGGTAATCCACAGACTTAGGCGGATCGATGTAGCGGAGTCTCACAGTGACCACTAGCCTATGAACTGACTTTAAATAAAGGTTTTATTTATTTAAGAAATATTTCTGGGAGTTTTGTATTAACTGGGCTCTCTGGACTATTGGTTCAATTTTTGGGATTTGGATTTTTCATTTACTACGTTAATTGCCACGGTTATCTAATAACATGGTTTTTACTAAAACAAAGTTTTCCGAACCCATGAATGGGATTTTAAGAAAATAATGTTTACTATAACTTCCTCTGTAAATTACGTTTTGGAAAATAAATTAACTGAATAATATTTTTGACATTGGATATAAACGAGTATGAATTATAAAACTGGAATGATTTTTTGTAACGACTTTATTTTCAAAACCCTTCTTCGTGACATCTCCGGATTCAACCATAACGACTAGGCTGGGTTTGGGGCGCTACATCACCTTTCACTAAAAATTCTTGATTTCACCTTTACCTTTCGCTTGGGAATTTAGAAAAATCAATCAATCTCAATAGATAATAATCAAAAGAGAAGTTGAGTTTATAACTTAAACAAATTTTATTAATTTATTCAATGTTTATTTTTCATCATATGTTGAAGATATAAAGCATTTGAAACACAAGAAAAAGAAAACTACTACATAAATTTTACTTCGACACATAATTTATAGATATTATATATAGTCTTCAAGTTCTTGTTCCAGTTCAACATCTTCATAACTCTGGCATGTAAAAGAGACGAACCCTGCAATTTAATTAACCTAAAAAATAATGAAAAAAGAAATATAATTTTTATATATAAGCCGAATAAAATTGGGTTTTTCTCTGTGTGCGCGTGTGTTGGATTCCATGAGATTTTCACCTTTGATTAATTGTAATTAAGTATAAAGGCAAATGATGTTCATTTTCTTCCACGCAAACAAGACTACACGTTTGGAGTAGTACATATGCCCAGTTGGATCACAATAATACTGCATCAACATCACCACCACCATCATTATCATCTTAATATTTGCATACATGTATGTAGGATGAAGGAAACAATGGTGGTTTGATATACCTTATAGATCCTACCAAGGCCCTTATGACCAGACGGAACATAACGCTCTTCCGCAACCCATCTAGGGAGCAACCAGTCATAAGGAGCATCGGTGTTGTCAAAGTACTTGAGGATGAAACCATGTGATATCCTGTTGGCCCTTTTTTCAACCTGCTCTTTCACCGCTTTCAAGGTGGCTAGCGTCAGTGGCGATTGCTCCTTAGCCTGTTGCTGATGTGATGTTGCTCCTACTGCTAGTGGTCTCTCCCACTTCTTCTTCCTCGAGCTCGACTCACCACTCTTTACCTCCATCACTGCCCTAAAACCTACAATGCTTATTGTTTTATATGAACCTTTTCATCTCTCATCATCTATATATAGCCCCAGCGTGGGTTGTTAGTTTTGCAATTTTGCATATTTGCCTCTCATTTTCCTCTTTTCTTTTGCATTTATCCCTTATGGTATTGAATCATTTTTTTTCTAAATTGATTGAGCATAATTTTAAAAAAAATAAATTAGGTTAAAAAGTAAATGGTGAGCCAAAACCGTTATATCGACCATTAATAAAACGAATCCACATTAGATTTTTACGTTATACTTATACTTAAAATAAAATATTAAAAAAGGCAAGTGACCTGGAAATTTTCCTGTAGTAATTGAGACTAATCATTGCTTTAATTTATTAATATAATATATTTTTATTTTAATTGAGAATACTAGTTTATTTAGTATATATTCAATGATAAAAAATCATAAAAACTACACATGATTTTTGGTCCAATATATAATTTGATACATGAATTTTGATTTTGTACAATTGCACATTTTTTTATTACTAAAAATATTATTATCGGTGTAGCATGTAGCATCATTTTACATCTACATTACATATGGTATACATAAATATTATATATATTTTATAATTACAAGAAATTTTAATTTCCTAAACTTATTTGGTTGATAGTGTGATTACATCATAATTCTGATGTTCTGTTTAGTAGCACGAATTTTAATTACATAGTTACAAATTTTAATTTTTTTAAATGATAACTACTGTAAAAAATAATTAATAATATTTTTAAAAAATCTTAACAATTAACAAATATTAAAATCAAATCATATGGTGTCGATTGAGTCTTCGCTCAATTGGCATCGGCATTGTTGCTAATGCAAGAGGACCTAGGTTCGAGTGCGCTAAAGCACATTATCCTCCTATTTATGGGTTGGAAAGGGGTTATGTGTAGTTCTTCGCATTGCCTACAAAAGAATAGATATGATCTGATCATATGCAATTTTCTAATTGCTCTAGCATTTCATATTTGTAACTTGAATCTATATCATTAAGATTATCGGGATCTTCTTTTCACATCTATTCTTCAAAGTATGAATCATCTCAATTCAACCTATATTTGAAGTTTACAATGTAAGTAATAACCTTTATCACTTAAAATTCTGGTTTAATAGAAAAATACATCTAACTTAACTTTATAGTTGAAAACGATGTTTGCTTGCATTTTCTAAAAGAATACTTCACAGCGAAAATTCTCAGATCATTATGTTTTGGGAAAACTAAGTTCATTTTCTCGAAATCATTTGTTTTGCAGGAAATTAGACATTTTCGATAAAATGTTTTTAATGGTATCATGCAAAAATTGAAAATAAAGTCCTCAAAACCAAAATAGCCAAATATTACAAAACAATTAAACCCAAATTTAACTGAATCAAATGTAACAAATTTATGGCACCGACCCACCTAAGTCTGAGGATTACCTGAAAATATCAGTCAAATAGAAGATGAGTTTTCAAAACTCAGTGTATAAGAAATAACTTTACATAGTTAATATATGTTAGACAGATTAAGCAGAACGGATTCATATCAGAGCGGTACAAATACAGACATATATTCCTACCCCCATCCGCTACACACCATGGTCGACTATCCCAACACACCGTATGGGGTATGAAACACCCATCCAACCCTACACACCACTTTGTGCCAATATGACACTTTTCAAAAAATTTGCAGTCGAACTACCAGTGTAATAGGCGAGTTATCACCATTCACAAAAATACTTCCTCCACATAATATAACTCATCCTGAATGCAAACACAAAATATATCAAAAATTAGCCATGCTATAGTTATACATGCATGACATAACAGATACAAAGTATACATAGCATTTTTCATGTTTCAAATATACATCAGTTATACATCAGATATCATAATTAATACTTACATATGATGAAATTTTATGTTTTATAGCTTATTAGATCACTTACTGACCCCATGGAAGGCCTACATTCAATCAGAACAACGTTTATAGCCCAAGGGTAAAATTTAGAATTTTGGGGGCCTCACACATGCCTGTGTGGCCCACACGCTCGTGTGATCCACATGGCCCAAATGGCACAGACCATGTGTAACACACAGTCCAACACACGACCAACCACACAACCTAGCACACAACCATGTAGCATCGACATATTACTTTTTTGGCTTTCGTCAATCACTGTTTCTCGTATTTATTGTTACACACCTGAGTATTTTCTGATATAGTTCCTAAAAACATATGATCCCACACCTAAACCAACAATTAACATAGCCCATATCAGTAAAGGTTCACGAATTGAAACGAAAGTTTCTTACAAACGAACGAACAAAAATCCCTCCAAAAATACATTCGAAACCCTTACTACTAAACAGATAACAATCAAACGAATTTTAGGATGTTGGAGGATCATCAATCGTCTCATGAACTTCCCTTAAAATGAATCAAATTAATTAGATAAACCAAAATACGAATCTTTGCATAAAAATCTTGAAATTTCAGCATAGCCAAAAACCCAACGAACAATTGTAACAAATGAATTGAGTAAAAGAATAAAACCTTACCTCTGTGAAATGTACCTGACTAAACGAAGCCAAAGAACCAAAACCATTAGAAAATGATGGTAACAAAAGAAAGAACACAAAACAAAGAAACAAAACAACCAAGAAGAAACGAATAGGAGCAAAAACGTGGGAAGGGAGAACAACTAAAAGAAAATATGGGTTTGGGTAAAAACGAATAGGTGCTCATCTCTCCCGGCCCGACGACCCGCCTGAAATATGGAAGGGTTTGGGAAAAAATATAGGTCCGAAATATGGGTTTCGACAAAAAAAGGCCCGTTTAGAAAACGAGCGGGGCCTCAGGCACCACTCTTTTGGCTCGAGCCCGGCCCGGCCCTGCCCGAATATAATAAATATATTTTTATATTTTTATTTTTAAAATATTTTTAAATTACTTTTTTATTTTTAAAATAAATTTTTGGTGTTTATTAAAAAAATAGGCTGGTTAGGCTGGGCTCGGGCTTAGGAATTTTTCTCGGGCCGAGCCTGGATAATATTTCAGCTCGAGCTGGGCTCGAGCCTATGACATGGGTCAAAATTTTTTTTGGGCCGGGCCGAGGCCCATGAGGACCTCTAATCCACAGCCGAGGGTTGACGATTTGTTTCATCAATTTCAAAGGGCTTTAGTGTTTTCAAAGAGTGATCTCCGCTCTGGGTATCATTAGTTTAGAGTTAAGGAAGTTTATGTTCATAAGACTGCATTTAGGACTCATTATGGACATTACGAGTTTCTAGTTATGCCTTTTGGTCTGATAAATGCCCTGGCTACATTCATGAATCTGATGAACTGAGTGTTTCAACTATATCTGGATCAGTTCATCGTGGTCTTCATTGACAACATTCTTATTTACTTTAAGACCAAGGATGAGCATTATAAAAATCTTAGAGTAATGCTTCAGATACTCCGTAAGAAACAGCTCTACGTTAAGTTGAGCAAGAGTGAATTCTGATTGCGTGAGGTGACTTTTTCGAGGTACGTAGTTTCTACTGTGGGGATCCGAGTTGATCCGAGAAAGATTGAGGCTGTGCTTGATTGGAAACAGCCTAAGAACGTATTTGAAATCTGTAGTTTTTTGGGTCTTGCGGGTTATTATTAGCGGTTTGTCGAAGGTTCTCCCTAATTGCAGCTTCTTTGACTAAGTTTCTGCGCAATGAAGTTCATTTTGTCTTGACTAATGCGTAAAAATGGAGCTTCGAGAAGCTCAAGTTGTTCTGACTCAGGCTCCTGTTCTGATATAGCATGAACCCGGTAAAGAGTTTATGGTCTATAGTGATGCATCGCACATTGATTTGGGTTGTGTTCTGATGCAAAATCGTAGGGTTGTAGCTTATGCGTCCCGTCAGCTTAATACACACGAGGGGAATTATCTGATGCATGATATCAAGTTAACTGCCGAGGTTTTTGCGTTAAAAATCTAGAGGCAATATCTGTACGGTGAGAGGTGCATTTTATACACTGATCACAAGAGCCTCAAGTACCTCCTTACTTAGAAATAGTTGAATCCTAGACATCGTCGATGGATTGAGCTGCTCAAACATTATGACTACACGATAGAGTATCATCCTGGTAAGGCTAATTTAGTGGTCGATGCTCTCAGTCGTAGAGCGACGACTGATTTGAGAGTGATGTTTGCTCGTCTTAGTCTATTTGATTACGGGGGTCCGTTAGTCGAGTTACAAGTTAAGCTGACTTGGATTGATCAGATTTGAGATAGGCAGTTAAATGGGTTGCCTTTGACACCCATTAAGAAGGATTTTGTTTCGGTCATCGTGGATCGGTTGACCAAGTTCGCTCATTTTATTTCGGTTCGGATCGACTACTCTCTAAAAAAGTTAGCAAAGCTCTATATCTCCGAGATTGTAAGACTGCATGGGGTTCTTGTTTCGATAATTTTTGACAGAGATCTTCACGTTATTTCTCGATTTTGAAAGGAATTGCACGAGACCTTGGGTTCGAGATTAGACTTTATACTGCGTTCCATTCTCAGACCGATGGTCAATCTGATATGGTGATTTAGATACTGGAGGATATGCTTCAGAGTTGTGTGATAAATTTCTAAGGTAGTTGGGAGGATTTTCTTGCGCTAGCTGAGTTCGCTTACAATAGCAGTTTTCAGTCTAGCATCCAGATTGCACCTTACGAGGCTTTATATGGTGGTCAGTGTCGTACTCCGCTATGTTGGAATGAGTTGGGTAAGTATCAAGTTTTGGGTCTTGAGTTGATTTTTGAGACCGAAGATAAGGTTAGACTAATTCGGGATCGTCTGAAGGCGGGTTCTGATAGACAGAAGTCTTATGCAGATCTGAAGAGAAGAGTTATTGAGTACTCTGTGGGTGACTTCACTTTTCTTAATATTTCTCCGTGGAAGAAAGTTCTGAGATTCAGTCGTAAAGGCAAGTTGAGCCCGAGGTTCATTGCGCTGTATGGAATTCTGAAGCGTATGGGATCGGTCACTTATCAATTGGAGCTAGCTCCAGAGTTAGACTGTATCAATGATGTGTTTCATGTCTCGATGTTGAGGCGGTATCGATCTGATCCCTCTCATGTTATCTCTGTTGAGGAGATCGAAGTTAGACCGGACTTGACTTTTGAGGAGGAGTCGATTCAAATTTTGGATCGAGATGTTTAGATTCTAGGGAGGAAGTCCATTCTGTTAGTAAAGGTTTTGTGGCAGAATCATGTCACTGAGGAAGCCACATTGGAACCTGAGGACTCGATATGTTAGGAGCATCCTAATCTATTCTGATCAGGTAAATTTTGAAGTTGAAAATTTTTTAGGGAGTAGAGTTGTAACGCCCTGAATAATTTATTTCTGTTTCTGTAAATATCTAACATAAGTGTGTATCTATTTTAGTAGTTAAGCGTTCTGGCTGTGTGTGAGAGGTATTGGGTTCAATTTCCACTTTTGGCAAAACTTTGTTATTTTTTATCCAAGCCTTACCCTTGTTGAGTGGGCTTATATAAAATTTTCTGTTAATCCATATTAGAATAAGCCTGGTGGTTAGAGTGGTAAGGGAATTGGTGTGTTGGAGGTCCTAAGTTTGAATTCTTGTGTGAGCAAGGGTGTTTATTTTTGCTCGATTGACTGATGGAGTTTCGGTAGAGCTAAAATTCTAAAGGGGTTGAGATTGAGGTGTTATTAGGAAGTTGGGAATACCAAGTTGGATTTTAATTTATTTTTATTTTTATTTTCCCAAAATTTCCTTAGTTGACATTTTTCTCTGTTGCTTCTCCTTCTGTATGGTTTTTTTTCTTTTGTCTTCCTATCTATTCTTCGACCTTGGTTTCCAATTAAACTGTGGGATTTGTTAACTTGTCGACGTTATAGTGTAATTGTGGCTGCTTTCTATCCAATTTCGATTGCGATTTAATTCGAGAAAGATCAAGGGGCTCGAAATTGTCTGTCGATGACTCAGTTGCGTGAGAGTTACCGTTGTTTGATTGAAGGTGTTGTGTGCTTCGGGAGTGTTTTTAAATCGAAATTGTACTAGGTGTGTACCTCATTACGCAGAAAATCAAGATTCGGCGAAAGCCGAAAAACTATACTGTCAATGCGACACGGGCGCATGCTTGGCCGTGTGTAAGACACGGCCTTGTAGTGGTGTGAGTGTGGCTTTGTGGACCACATGGGCTAGGCCAAGCTGGGCGTGTGGGCGTACACGAGTATGCCACACGAGCGTGTAGGCTTTGGTCCGAGTCGTGTAGGCCACACGAGTAAGGCCACTCTAGGCGTGTGGGCCCATAGGGGCAAGCCACACAGACATGTGGGCCCATTATTCTGAAATTTTCCCCAGGGTCGCACGGGTCATTCTGATCGACTATAGGCATACTGTTGGGCCGGTAAGGGATAACCAAACCCTAACACTATGTGATCTGATAGTCTGATATTCTGCTCTGAGTATGACACTGTTATGCATGTTTGATTATTCTGATGTATATTTACTTGATATCTATATATGAGCATGTAAGCATGCTAATTTTGAATATATATATCTGATTAGGGTGGGGTTTGTATATGTGGAGGAAGTGTTCTGTATGGCATTCCTAGCATATATTCTTGCAACTTGGCGGCACATTATCTGATACGTGTCGTATTGGTAAGATATGGTGTGTAGGGATGGGTGGGTGTTTTTATCCCTACATGGTGTGTTGGGATGGTCGGAGTTGGTGTGTAGAGGATGGGGATAGGATTCAGTTTATCTGTTCTACTTATCTGCTTCTGGTATCTGAATCTGTAAAAGACTTAACTCTGAATCTGAAACTGAATCTGATTGTGAGTGTGATTTTTGTATGTACAGCATGTCCATTTCTCTTGGGTTACGCATTAAGTTTACGTAAACCCACTTCTGTTTGTCTGTTCTATTCAGGTAATCCACAAACTTAGGTAGACCGATGTAGCTGAGTCTCATAGTGACCACTAGCCTATGAACTGACTTTAAATAAAGGTTTTATTTATTTAAGAAATATTTCTGGGAGTTTTGTATTAATTGGGCTCTTCGGACTGTTGGTTTAATTTTTGGGATTGGGATTTTTCGTTTACTACGTTAATTGCCATGGTTATCTAATAACATGGTTTTTACTAAAACAAAGTTTTCCGAACCCATGAATGGGATTTTAAGAAAATAATGTTTACTATAACTTCCTCTGTAAATTACGTTTTGGAAAATAAATTAACTCAATAATGTTTTCGACATTGGATATAAACGAGTATGAATTATAAAACTGGAATGATTTTTTGTAACGACTTTATTTTCAAAACCATTCTTCGTGACATCTCCGGATTCAACCATAACGACTAGGCTGGGTTTGGGGTGCTACATCACCTTTCACTAAAAATTCTTGATTTCACCTTTACCTTTCGCTTGGGAATTTAGAAAAATCAATCAATCTCAATAGATAATAATCAAAAGAGAAGTTGAGTTTATAACTTAAACAAATTTTATTTAATTTATTCAATGTTTATTTTTCATCATATGTTGAAGATATAAAGCATTTGAAACACAAGAAAAAGGAAAGTACTACATAAATTTTACTTCGACACATAATTTATAGATATTATTTATAGTCTTCAAGTTCTTGTTCTAGTTCAACATCTTCATAACTCTGACATGTTTAAGAGACGAACCCTGCAATTTAATTAACCCAAAAAATAATGAAAAAAGAATGATAATTTTTATATATAAGCCAAATAAAATTGGGTTTTTCTCTGTGTGCGCGTGTGTTGGATTCCATGAGATTTTCACCTTTGATTAATTGTAATTAAGTATAAAGGCAAATGATGTTCATTTTCTTCCATGCAAACAAGACTACACGTTTGGAGTAGTACATATGCCCAGTTGGATCACAGTAATACTGCATCAACATCACCACCACCATCATTATCATCTTAATATTTGCATACATGTATGTAGGATAAAGGAAACAATGGTGGTTTGATATACCTTATAGATCCTACCAAGGCCCTTACGACCAGACGGAACATAGCGCTCTTCCGCAACCCATCCAGGGAGCAACCAGTCATAAGGAGCATCGGTGTTGTCAAAGTACTTGAGGATGAAACCATGTGATATCCTGTTGGCCCTTTTTTCAACCTGCTCTTTCACCGCTTTCAAGGTGGCTAGCGTCAGTGGCGATTGCTCCTTAGCCTGTTGCTGATGTGATGTCGCTCCTACTGCTAGTGGTCTCTCCCACTTCCTCTTCCTCGAGCTCGACTCACCACTCTTTACCTCCATCACTGCCCTAAAACCTACAATGCTTATTGTTTTATATGAACCTTTTCATCTCTCATCATCTATATATAGCCCCAGCGTGGGTTGTTAGTTTTGCAATTTTGCATATTTGCCTCTCATTTTCCTCTTTTCTTTTGCATTTATCCCTTATGGTATTGAATCATTTTTTTTCTAAATTGATTGAGCATAATTTTAAAAAAAATAAATTAGGTTTACTCTATTGGTTATACAATTATTCTCAAATAAGGTTAAAAAGTAAATGGTGAGCCAAAACCGTTATATCGACCATTAATAAAACGAATCCACATAAGATTTTTACGTTATACTTATACTTAAAATAAAATATTAGAAAAGGCAAGTGACCTGGAAATTTTCCTGTAATAATTGAGACTAATCATTGGTTTAATTTATTAATATAATATATTTTTATTTTAATTGAGAATATTAGTTTATTTAGTATATATTCAATGATAAAAAATCATAAAAACTACACATGATTTTTGGTCCAATATATAATTTGATACATGAATTTTGATTTTGTACAATTACACATTTTTTATTACTAAAAATATTATTATCGGTGTAGCATGTAGCATCATTTTACATCTACATTACATATGGTATACATAAATATTATATATATTTTATAATTACAAGAAATTTTAATTTCCTAAACTTATTTGGTTGATAGTGTGATTACATTATAATTCTGATGTTCTGTCTAGTAGCACGAATTTTAATTACATAGTTACAAATTTTAATTTTTTTAAAATGATAACTACTGTAAAAAATAATTAATAATATTTTTTAAAAAATCTTCACAATTAACAAAAATTAAAATCAAATCATATGGTGTCGATTGAGTCTTAGCTCGATTGGCATCGGCATTGTTGCTAATGCAAGAGGACCTAGGTTCAAGAGCGCTGAAGCACATTATCCTCCTATTTATGGGTTGGAAAGGGGTTATGGGTAGTTCTACGCATTGCCTAAAAAAGAATAGATATGATCAGATCGTATGTAATTTTCTAATTGCTTTAGCATTCCATATTTGTGCCCATCCAACCCTACACACCACTTTGTGCCAATATGACACTTTTCAAAAAATTTGCAGTTGAACTCCAAGTGTAATAGGCGAGTTATCACCATTCACAAAAATACTTCCTCCACATAATATAACTCATCCCGAATGGAAACACAAAATAGATCAAAAATCAGACATGCTACAGTTATACATGCATGACATAACAGATACAAAGTATACATAGCATTTTTCATATTTCAAATATACATCAGATATACATCAGATATCATGATTAATACTTACATATGATGAAATTCTATGTTTTATAGCTTAATAGATCACATACTGACCCCATGAAAGGCCTACATTCAATCAGAACAACGTTTATAGCCCAAGGGTAAAATTTAGAATTTTGGGCCCACACGGTCTGGCACACGGCCTCACACATGCCTGTGTGGCCCACACGCTCTTGTGGTCCACACATCCCAAATGACACAGACTATGTGTAACACACAGTCCGACACACGACCAACTACACAACCTAGCACACGACCATGTAGCATCGACAGATTACTTTTTCAGCTTTCGTCAATCATTATTTTTCGTGTTTATTGTAACACACCTGAGTATTTTTTGATATAGTTCCTAAAAACTTATGATCCTACACGTAAACCAACAATTAACATAGCCCATATCAGTAAAGGTTCATGAATTTAAACTAAAGTTTCTTACAAACGAACAAACAAAAATCCCTCCAAAAATACATTCGAAACCCTTACCACTAAACGGACAGCAATCACACGAATTTTAGGATGTTGGAGGATCATCCATCGTCTCATGAACTTCCCTTAAAAAGAATCAAATTAATTAGATCTGCCGAAATACGAATCTTTGCATAAAAATCTTGAAATTTCAGCATAGCCAAAAACCTAATGAACAATTGTAACAAATGAATTGAGTAAAACAATAAAACCTTACCTCTATGAAAGGTACCTGACTAAACGAAGCCAAAGAACCAAAACCATTTGAAAATGATGGTAACAAAAGAAAGAACACAAAACAAAGAAACAAACCAACCAAGAAGAAACGAATAGGAGCAAAAATGTGGGAAGGGAGAACAACTAAAAGAAAAAGAAAAGTAACTAATAAACGTGGGAAATAGGGAAAGAAAATTAATTAAAAAATAAAACAAAGATGACTTGAAACAGAGGGAAATGTGGGATATTTTGGAAATAGATTTTTAATTAATTTAATTTACAACAAATTTATCTTCAAAAGAAATCAAATCCTATCCCACTATTAGCATAAAAATATTTTCATTTGCTCATGCAGGGATTCAAACTTAAGACCTTCAACATAGAATTAAGGCACTTATCCACTGATACAAAAACTTAATTATAACCAAATCTAACAAATCACAAATACAAGTTTTGAGGCGTTACATCTAGCCTCCTTTGATGAACAAGTATCAGAAAAGAACTATAATGGCTTTTAATCAACCCTCTCTGTTGACTTAAATTAGGCAAACTGAAGTAATGATGAACCTTCTTTATAATCTTGAAGAATTGATGCGAAAATTCTATTAAGAAACTGAAACACCCTATTACCCGATCCGATTGTCGGGTATGAACTAAAGGATGCCACATTCGTTGTTGGAGCAATAACAATCAATTTACGATCAAATTATGCAATATATTAAAATGAGTCAAGAATTATACATTTAATGTGAAATATAATCATTTTCGATCTTTGTACGAGCTTACAGCTCTAAAGCAAAGTTGAAATCGAAGAAGGATTAAAATGAAATGTTTCAAAACTTTAGGGGCAACATCGTGACGTGAGGGAATTCCTCATCACGACGTGACTTTGTAACGCCTCAGAAATTTGAATGTTTAATTGTAGGATTTTATAGTAATTAAATTTATGTATCTATGGTTTTGTGCTCTACTTTTGTGCTCGAGGCCAGGACTTCGAGTCGTGTCTTTAGAAATTTTATTAATTTGATTTTAATTAATCTCTACTTTTGGGTCGTTGACTTAAATTTAATTCTGTGTAAACTTGTGTCAAGAATGAGCCTGCTAGTTCACTGGTTAAGTATCTGTTTACTCTTTGGTCTTGTGTTTCAGTCTTTGCAAAAGCGAAGCAAGGATGTATTTTGCTGCTTTGCAAAACTAGTTTTGGTTATCTATTTATTTTAAAACTAATTATTTTAGTTTTATTTTTCCTTTTCATTTTTTTATCGTTTCTCTTTTGTTCCTTTTTCTTTCTTTCTTCTTTTCTTTATTTTTTCTTTTCTTTTCTTCTCTTTTCTTCCTTGGATTGCTGTGATAGTGCCGGTGTGTGATCAGGTAAGTACGCGCTTCACTGTTGCTGATTCATAGGTTAATTACGTAGATTTTTTATTTGTAGAACTTCTATCAATCAGTTGTTTTGCTTGTTTTTGTCAGAGTTGCTCGACTCGATTTGTTTCGACCTACTTTTAATTGACTGTTTGGTTTCTTTTTAGGCGAGGAAATTGAAAGCAGCGATCCTCAGCGTAATAACTCTAGTAATTACTGTTGATTCTGTCGGTAAGTATTGTTTCGTTGAAGGTTTACGTCAAAACTTTCGACATAGTTATTTTGCACATAATTGGGTATTGTTGTCAATTAAATTGTTTAATCGAGTTATTGAATGGTCGTTTTAGGCTACGGGAGTCTTCCACTTTGTTCCTACTTCAGAATTACTTCAGGTGCGTACCAGAAACCTAATTTTTATAAATTTTAGACACCAAAAACCATGGTTGTCGACACCACACGACCGTGTGTTTAGCCGTGTGGTATCCCGTGTGAGCCACACGACAGCGTGATAGGCTATGTGTTAGGTCATGTAACACACTGTCTACCAAATTTAAGGCACACAGGCAAGGGACACGAGCATCTGTCTCGGGCGTGTGTGGTCAGGTTAGTGTAAGGTTCACACAAGCCAAAGACATGAGCCTGTGTCTAGGTCGTATAACTCAGTGAGTACAAGATAAGAATTACACAAGTTAGGGACACAGGGGTGTAGGTAAGGCCTAGAATTTATCTTCAAGGCTGCAGGCGTCGTCTGACAGGAACGTAGGCCTCCCGTAGTGTATTTATAATCTGAATTAGATCTTATGAGAACTATTTTATGCTCTGAGCCTGAGGTATTGATTGTATAAATGTACATTGATTGATGTGAATGTCGATTATACTAATCCGTATCACCTAACTATTTTATGCCCTTTACAACAAGGCAATTTACGTCAGTGTTTTAATTTCTAGGGACTTTTTCGTTGAAGATATCAGAACAGTAAGGGATTTTACATATGTCTTTCATGAGAAGTTACCCGGTATACCTCTGAATCGAGAAGTTAAGTTCGACATTGACCTTCTACTGGGTACAACTCCGGTGTCCATCACTCATTATCGTATGTCACTGAAGGATCTTGTGGAGCTTAAGGCTCCACTTTAAGAGCTTTTGGATCGTGGTTTCATCCGTCCAAGTGTGTCTCCGTGGGGGGCACCGATTCTATTCGTAAAGAAAAAGGATAGCACCATAAGATTGTTTATTGATTATCAGCAGTTGAATAAACTGACTGTAAAGGATAAGTATCCACAGTAGATGTGCTCATGCCACTCAGTCCGACGACCCGCCCAAAATATGGAAGGGTTTGGGTAAAAATATAGGCCCGAAATATAGGTTTGGGCAAAAAGAGGCCCGTTTAGAAAACGAGCGGGGCCTCGGGCACCACTTTTTTGGCCCGAGCCCAGCCCGGCCCGGCCCAAATATAACAAATATATATTTTTTATATTTTTATTTTTAAAATATTTTTAAAATAAATTTTTGGTGTTTATTAAAAAATAGGCTAGTCGGGTTGGGCTCGAGCTTAAGAATTTTTCTCGGGCTGAGCCTGGATAAAATTTTAGGCCGAGCTGGGCTTGAGCCTAGGACATGGGTCGAAATTTTTTTCTGGGCCAGGCTGAGGCCCATGAGGACCTCTAATCCACAGCCGAGGGTTGACGATTTGTTTCATCAATTTCAAAGGGCTTTAGTGTTTTCAAAGATTGATCTCTGCTCTGGGTATCATTAGTTTAGAGTTAAGGAAGTTGATGTTCATAAGACTGCATTTAGGACTCGTTATGGACATTACGAGTTCCTAGTTATGCCTTTTGGTCTGATGAATGCTCTGGCTATAATCATGAATCTGATGAATTGAGTGTTTCAACCATATCTGGATCAGTTCATCGTGGTCTTCATTGGCGACATTCTGATTTACTCTAAGACCAAGGATGAGCATTATAAAAATCTTAGAGTAGTGCTTCAGATACTCCATAAGAAACAGCTCTACGCTAAGTTGAGCAGGTGTGAATTCTGATTGCGTGAGGTGACTTTTTCGAGGTACGTAGTTTCAACTGAGGGGATCCGAGTTGATCCGAGAAAGATTGAGGCTATGCTTGATTGGAAACAGCCTAAGAACGTATTTGAAATCTATAGTTTTTTGGGTCTTACGGGTTATTATTAGCGGTTTATCGAGGGCTCTCCCTAATTGTAGCTTTTTGACTAAGTTTCTGCGCAATGAAGTTCATTTTGTCTTGACTAATGCGTAAAAATTGAGCTTCGAGAAGTTCAAGTTGTTCTGACTCAGGCTCCTGTTCTGATATAGCATGAACCCGGTAAAGAGTTTGTGGTCTATAGTGATGCATCGCACATTGGTTTGGGCTGTGCTCTGATGCAAAATTGTAGGGTTGTGGCTTATGCGTCCCGTCAGCTTAAGACACACGAGGGGAATTATCCGATGGATGATATCAAGTTAATTGCCGTGGTTTTTGCATTAAAAATCTAGAGGCAATATCTGTACGATGAGAGGTGCATTTTATACACTGATCACAATAGTAGACCTGTCCATGGGCCGGGCCGGGCTGGGTTCGGGCCGGGCCCAGAAAAAATTTCCAGCCCGTCTCCTAGGCCCGAGCCCGGCCCAGCCCGAAATATAGACTTGAAATTTTACCCAGGCCCAGCCCGGGAAAAATATCATAAGCCCGAGCCCGGTCCGGCCCGGCCCATTTTTTAATAAACATTAAAAAAATATTTTAAAAATAAAAAATAAAAATAAAAATATTTTGAAAGTGTTTTAAAATTAAAAAATATATATTTATTATATTCGGGCCGGGCTCGGGCCAAAAAAGTGGTGCCCGAGGCCTGGCCCATTTTTTAAACGGGCCTTATTTTTTTGCCCAAGCCCATATTTCGGGCCTATATTTTTACCCGAACCCTCCCATATTTCGGGCGGGTCGTCGGGCCGGGCCGGGCCGCCCGGCCCATGGACAGGTCTACACAAGAGCCTCAAGTACCTCTTTACTTAGAAAGAGTTGAATCTTAGACATCGTTGGTGGATTGAGCTGCTCAAACATTATCACTACACGATCGAGTATCATCCTGGTAAGGCTAATTTAGTGGTTGATGCTTTCTGTCGTAGAGCGACGAATGTTCTCTCATCTTAGTCTATTTGATTACGTCGGTCTGTTAGTTGAGTTGCAAGTTAAGCTGACTTGGATCGATTAGATTCGAGATAGGCTGTTAAATGGGTTGCCCTTGACACCCATTAAGAAGGATTTTGTTTGGGTCATCGTTGATCGATTGACCAAGTTCGCTCATTTTATTTCGATTCGGATCAACTACTCTCTATAAAAGTTAGCAAAGCTCTATATCTCCGAGATTGTAAGACTGCATGGGGTTCTTGTTTCGATAATTTTTGACAGAGATCTTCGCTTCACTTCTCGATTCTGAAAGGAATTGCACGAGACCTTGGGTTTGAGATTAGAGATTATACTGCGTTCCATCCCCAGACCCATGGTCGATCTGATATGGTGATTCAGATACTGGAGGATATGCTTCAGAGTTGTGTGATAAATTTTTGAGGTAATTGGGAGGATTTTCTTGCGTTAGCTGAGTTTGCTTACAATAGCAGTTTTCGGTCTAGCATCCAGATGGCACCTTACGAGGCTTTATATAGTCGTAAGTGTCGTACTCCGCTATGTTGGAATGAGTTGGGTAAGCATCGGGTTTTGGGTCTTGAGTTGGTTTTTGAGACCGAAGATAAGGTTAGACTAATTCGGGATCGTCTGAAGGCGGGTTCTGATAGACAGAAGTCTTATGCAGATCTGAAGAGAAGAGTTATTGAGTACTCAGTGGGTGACTTCGTTTTTCTTATGATTTCTCTATGAAAGAAAGTTCTGAGATTCAGTCGTAAAGGCAAGTTGAGCCCGAGGTTCATTGCGCCGTATGGAATTCTGAAGCATATGGGATCGGTCGCTTATCAATTGGAGCTAGCTGCAGAGTTAGACCGTATCAATGATGTGTTTCATGTCTCGATGTTGAGGCGGTATCGATCTGATCCCTCTCATATTGTTTCTGTTGAGGAGATCGAGGTTAGACCGACTTGACTTTTGAGGAGGATTCGATTCAGATTTTGGATCGAGATGTTCAGATTCTAGGGAGGAAGTCTATTCCGTTAGTAAAGGTTTTGCAGCGGAATCATATCACTGAGGAAGTCACGTTGGAACCTGAGGACTCGATATGTTAGGAGCATCCTCATCTATTCTGATCAGGTAAATTTTGAGGTTAAAAATTTTTTAGGGTGTAGAGTTGTAACGCCTTGAATAATTTATTTCTGTTTCTGTAAATATCTAACATAGGTGTTTATCTACTTCAGTAGTTAAGTGTTCTGGGTGTGTGTGAGAGGTACTGGGTTCAATTTCCACTTTTGGCAAAACTTTGTTATTTTTTATCCAAGCCTTACCCTTGTTGAGTGGGCATATATAAAATTTTCTGTTAATCCATATTAGAATAAGCCTGGTGGTTAGAGTGGTAAGGGAATTGGTGAATTAGTATGTTGGAGGTCCTAAGTTCGAATTCTTGTGTGAGCAAGGGTGTTTATTTTTGCTCGATTGACTAATAGAATTTCGGTAGAGCGAAAATTCTAAAGTGGTTGAGATTGAGGTGTTATTAGGAAGTTGGGAATATCAATTTGGATTTTAATTTATTTTTATTTTTATTTTCCCAAAATTTCCTTAGTTGAATTTTTTTCTGTTGCTTCTCCTTCTCTATGGTTTCTTTTTCTTTTGTCTTCCTCTCTATTCTTCGACCTTGGGTTCTAATTAAACTGTGGGATTTGTTGACTTGTCGGCTTTATAGTGTAATTGTGGCTTCTTTCTGTGCAATTTCAATTGTGATTTAATTCGAGACAGATCAAGGGGCTCGAAATCGTCCGTCGATGACTTAGTTGCCTGAGAATTACTGTTGTTCGATTGAAGGTGTTGTGTGGTTTGGAAGTGTTTCCGCATCAAAATTGTACCAGGTGTGTACCTCATTACGCAGAAAATCAAGCTTCCGCAAAGCCGAAAAACTATACTGTCAATGCCAGACGGGCGTATGCCGTGCCGTGTGTAAGACACGGCCTTGTAGTGGTGTGAGTGTGGTTGTGTGGACCACATGTGCTAGGCCAAGTTGTGCGTGTAGGCCCACACGAGCATGCCACACGAGTGTGTAGGCTTTGGTCCAGTTCGTGTGGGCCACACGAGTAAGGCCACTCTAGGCGTGTGGGCCCACAGGGGTAAGCCACACAGGCATGTGGGCCAATAATTCTGAAATTTTCCCTAAGGTCGTACGGGTCGTTCCGATCGACTGTAGGCGTACTGTAGGGCTGCTAGGGGATAACCAAACCCTAACACTATGTGATTTGATAGTCTGATATTTAGCTCTGAGTATGACACTGTTATGCATGTCTGATTATTCTGATGTATATTTACTTGATTATTCTGAATATATATATATCTGATTGGGGTGGGGTTTGTATATGTGGAGGAAGAGTTCTGTATGGCAATCCTAGTATATATTCTGGCAATTGGGCTGCACATTATCTGATATGTGTCGTATTGGCAAGATATGGTGTGTAGAGATGGGTGGGTGTTTTTTATCCCTACATGGTGTGTTGGGATGGTCGGAGTTGGTGTGTAGAGGATGGGGATAGGATTCAGTTTATCTATTCTACTTATCTGTTTCTGGTATCTGAATCTGTAAAGGACTTAACTCCGAATCTGAAACTGAATCAGATTGTGTGTGTGATTTTTGTATGTACAGCATGTCCATTTCTGTTGGGTTACACACTGAGTTTACGTAAACTCACTTTTGTTTGTCTGTTCTGTTCAGGTAATCCACAGACTTAGGCGGATCGATGTAGCGGAGTCTTACAGTGACCACTAGCCTATGAACTGACTTTAAATAAATGTTTTATTTATTTAAGAAATATTTCTGGGAGTTTTGTATTAACTGGGCTCTCCGGACTGTTGGTTTAATTTTTGGGATTTGGATTTTTCGTTTACTACGTTAATTGCCACGGTTATCTAATAACATGGTTTTTACTAAAACAAAGTTTTCCAAACCCATGAATGGGATTTTAAGAAAATAATGTTTACTATAACTTCCTCTGTAAATTACGTTTTGGAAAATAAATTAACTGAATAATGTTTTTGACATTGGATATAAACGAGTATGAATTATAAAAATGGAATGATTTTTTGTAACGACTTTATTTTCAAAACCATTCTTCGTGACATCTCCAGATTCAACCATAACGAGTAGGCTGGGTTTGGGGTGCTACATCACCTTTCACTAAAAATTCTTGATTTCACCTTTACCTTTCGCTTGGGAATTTAGAAAAATCAATCAATCTCAATAGATAATAATCAAAAGAGAAGTTGAGTTTATAACTTAAACAAATTTTATTTAATTTATTCAATGTTTATTTTTCATCATATGTTGAAGATATAAAGCATTTGAAACACAAGAAAAAGAAAACTACTACATAAATTTTACTTCGACACATAATTTATAGATACTATATATAGTCTTCAAGTTCTTGTTCCAGTTCAACATCTTCACAACTCTGACATGTTTAAGAGACGAACCCTACAATTTAATTAACCCAAAAAATAATGAAAAAAGAAAGATAATTTTTATATATAAGCCAAATAAAATTGGGTTTTTCTCTGTGTGCACGTGTGTTGGATTCCATGAGATTTTCACCTTTGATTAATTGTAATTAAGTATAAAGGCAAATGATGTTCATTTTCTTCCACGCAAACAAGACTACACGTTTGGAGTAGTACATATGCCCAGTTGGGTTTTTGTGTGTGTATGTACGTTGAATTTCATGGCATTTTCACCTTTAAGGATCAAGGCAAATGATGTTCATTTTCTTCCATGCAAACAATACTTCACGTTTGGAGTAGTACATGTGCCCAGTAGGATCATAGTAATACTGCATCAACATCACCACCACTATCATTATCAACTTAATATTTGCATGCATGTATGTAGGATGAAGGATACAATGGTGGTTTGATATACCTTATAGATCCTACCAAGGCCCTTATGACCAGACGGAACATAGCGCTCTTCTGTAACACATCCAGGGAGCAACCAGTCATAAGGAGCATCGGTGTTGTCAAAGTACTTGAGGTTGAAACCATGTGATATCCTATTGCCCCTTTTTTCAACCTGCTCTTTCACCGCTTTCAAGGTGGCTAGCGTCAGTGGCGATTGCTCCTTAGCCTATTGCTGATGTGTTGTCGCTGCTACTGTTAGTGGTCTCTCCCACTTCCTCTTCATCGAGCTCGACTCACGACTCTCTACCTCCATCACTTCCCTAAAACCTACAATGCTTATTGTTTTATATAAACCTTTTCATCTCTCATCATCTATATATAGCCCCAGCGTGGGTTGTTAATTTTGCAATTTTGCATATTTGCCTCTCATTTTCCTCTTTTCTTTTGCATTTATCCGTTACGGTACTGAATCCTTTTTTTTCTAAATTGATTGAGCATAATTTAAAAAAAAATTATGTTTACTCTATTGGTTATACAATTATTCTCAAATAAGGTTAAAAAGTAAATGGTGAGCCAAAACCGTTATATCGACCATTAATAAAACGAATCCACATTAGATTTTTACGTTTATCGACCATTAATAAAACGAATCCACATTAGATTTTTACGTTATACTTATACTTAAAATAAAATATTAAAAATGGCAAGTGACCTGGAAATTTTCCTGTAATAATTGAGACTAATCATTGCTTTAATTTATTAATATAATATATTTTTATTTTAATTGAGAATATTAGTTTATTTAGTATATATTCAATGATAAAAAATCATAAAAACTACACATGATTTTCGGTCCAATATATAATTTGATACATGAATTTTGATTTTGTACAATTACACATTTTTTATTACTAAAAATATTATTATCGGTGTAGCATGTAGCACCATTTTACATCTACATTACATATGGTATACATAAATATTATATATATTTTATAATTACAAGAAATTTTAATTTCCTAAACTTATTTGGTTGATAGTGTGATTACATTATAATTCTGATGTTCTGTCTAGTAGCACGAATTTTAATTACATAGTTACAAATTTTAATTTTTTAAAATGATAACTACTGTAAAAAATAGTTAATAATATTTTTAAAAAATCTTCACAATTAACAAAAATTAAAATCAAATCATATGGTGTCGATTGAGTCTTAGCTCGATTGGCATCGGCATTGTTGCTAATGCAAGAGGACCTAGGTTCAAGAGCGCTGAAGCACTTTATCCTCCTATTTATGGGTTGGAAAGGGGTTATGGGTAGTTCTACGCATTGCCTAAAAAAGAATAGATATGATCTAATCGTATGAAATTTTCTAATTGCTCTAGCATTCCATATTTGTAACTTGAATCTATATCATTAAGATTGTGGGATCTTCTTTTCACATCTATTCTTCAAAGTATGAATCATCTCAATTTCACCTATATTTGAAGTTTACAAAGTAAGCAATAACTTTTATTACTTAAAATCCTGGTTTAATAGAAAAATACATCTAACTTAACTTTATAGTTGAAAACGATGTTTGCTTGCATTTTCTAAAAGAATACTTTACAGTGGAAATTCTTAGATCGTTATGTTTTGGGAAAACTAAATTTATTTTCTCGAAATCATTTGTTTTGCAGGAAATTAGACATTTTCGATAAAATGTTTTTAATGGTATCATGCAAAAATTGAAAATAAAGTCCCAAAAACCAAAATAGCCAAATATTACAAAACAATTAAACCCAAATTTAACTGAATCAAATGTAACAACTTTATTGTAACCGAGCTCCCATGGCACCGACCTGCCTAAGTCTGAGGATTATCTAAAAATATCAGTCAAATAGAAGATGAGTTTTCGAAACTCAGTGTATAAGAAATAACTTTACATAGTTAATTTATATTAGACAGATTTAGCAGAACGTATTCATATCAGAGCGGTACAAATACAGACATATATTCCCACCTCCATCTGCTACACACCATCTTCGACCATCCCAACACACCATATGGGGTACGAAACACCCATCCAACCCTACACACCACTTTGTGCCAATATGAAACTTTTCAAAAAATTTGCAGTTGAACTACCAGTGTAATAGGCGAGTTATTACCATTCACAAAAATAATTCCCCCACATAATATAACTCATCCCGAATGCAAACACAAAATAGATCAAAAATTAGACATGCTACAGTTATACATGCATGAAATAACAGATACAAAGTATACATAGCATTTTTCATGTTTCAAATATACATCAGATATGCATCAGATATCATAATTAATACTTACATATGATGAAATTCTATGTTTTATAGCTTATTAGATCACATACTGACCCCATGGAAGGCCTACATTCAATCAGAACAATGTTTATAGCCCAAGGGTAAAATTTAGAATTTTGGGCCCACACGATCTGGTACACAGCCTCACACATGCCTGTGTGGCCCACACGCTCGTATGGTCCACACGGCCCAAATAGCACAGACCATGTGTAACACACAGTCCAACACACGACCAACCACACAACCTAGCACACGACCATGTAGCATCGATAGATTACTTTTTCGGCTTTCGTCAATCACTATTTTTCATGTTTATTGTTACACACCTGAGTATTTTCTAATATAGTTCCTAAAAACATATGATCCCACGCCTAAACCAACAATTAACATAGCCCATATCAGCAAAGGTTCACGAATTTAAACGAAAGTTTCTTACAAACGAACAAAAAAAATCCCTCCAAAAATACATTCGAAACCCTTACCACTAAACGGACAACAATCACACAAATTTTAGGATGTTGGAGGATCATCAATCGTCTCATGAACTTCCCTTAAAACGAATCAAATTAATTAGATAAGCCAAAATACGAATCTTTGCATAAAAATCTTGAAATTTCAGCATAGCCAAAAACCCAACGCCAAAAACCCAACGAACAATTGTAACAAATGAATTGAGTAAAATAATAAAACCTTACCTCTGTGAAATGTACCTGAGTAAACGAAGCCAAAGAACCAAAACCATTTGAAAATGATGGTAACAAAAGAAAGAACACAAAACAAAGAAACCAACCAACCAAGAAGAAACGAATAGGAGCAAAAACGTGGGAAGGGAGAATAACTAAAAGAAAAAGAAAAGTAACTAATGAAACGTGGGAAATAGGGAAAGAAAATTAATTAAAAAATAAAACAAAGATGACTTGAAACAGAGGGAAACGTGGGATATTTTGGAAATAGATTTTCAATTAATTTAATTTACAACAAATTTATCTTCAAAAGAAATCAAATCCTATCCCACTATTAGCATAAAAATATTTTCATTTGCTCAAGCAGGGATTCAAACTTAAGACCTTCGACATAGAATTAAGGTACTTATCCACTGATACAAAAACTTAATTATAACCAAATCTAACTAATCACAAATACAAGTTTTGAGGCGTTACATCTAGCCTCCTTTGATGAACAAGTATTAGAAAAGAACTATAATGGCTTTTAATCAACCCTCTCTGTTGACTTAAGTTAGGCAAACTGAAGTAACGATGAACCTACTCTATAATCTTGAAGAATTGATGCGAAAATTCTATTAAGAAACTGTAACACCCTATTACCCGATCCGATTGTCGGGTATGAACTAGAGGATGCCACATTCATTGTTGGAGCAATAACAATCAATTTACGATCAAATTATGCAATATATTAAAATGAGTCAAGAATTATACATTTAATATGAAATATAATCATTTTCGATCATTGTACGAGCTTACAGCTCTAAAGCAAAGTTAAAATCGAAGAAGGATTAAAATGAAATGTTTCAAAACTTTAGGGGCAACATCGTGACGTGAGGGAATTCCTCATCGCGACGTGACATTGTAACGCCTCAGAAATTTGAATGTTTAGATTATGTAGTAATTAAATTTATGTATCTATGGTTTTGTGCTCTACTTATGTGCTCGAGGCCAGGACTTCGAGTCGTGTCTTTAGAAATTTTGTTAATTTGATTTTAATTAATCTCTACTTTTGGGTCATTGACTTAAATTTAATTCTGTGTAAACTTGTGTCAAGAATGAGCCTGCTAGTTCACTGGTTAAGAATCTGTTTACTCTTTGGTCTTGTGTTTGAGTCTTTGCAAAAGCGAAGCAAGGATGTATTTTGCTGCTTTGCAAAATTAGTTTTGGTTATCTATTTATTTTAAAACTAATTATTTTAGTTTTATTTTTCCTTTTCATTTTTTTATCGTTTCTCTTTCGTTCCTTTTTCTTTTTTTTCTTTTCTTTATTTTTCTTTTCTTTTCTTCTCTTTTCTTCCTTGGATTGCTGTGATAGTGCCGGTGTGTGATCAGGTAAGTACGCACTTCACTGTTTCTGATTCATAGGTTAATTACGTAGATTTTTTATTTGTATAACTTCTATCAATCAGTTATTTCGCTTATTTTTGTCAGAGTTGCTCGACTCAGTTTGTTTCGACCTACTTTTAATTGACTGTTTGGTTTCTTTTTAGGCGAGGAAATTGAAAGCAGCGATCCTCAGCATAATAACTC
The DNA here is from genome assembly GCA_008044935.1 of Gossypium turneri. Classification (NCBI taxonomy): domain Eukaryota; kingdom Viridiplantae; phylum Streptophyta; class Magnoliopsida; order Malvales; family Malvaceae; genus Gossypium; species Gossypium turneri. The sequence goes on from CP032576.1 coordinate 6,084,011, forward strand.
TAGTAATTACTGTTGATTCTGTCGGTAAGTATTGTTTCATTGAAGGTTTACGTCAAACTTTCGACATAGTTATTTTGAACATAATTGGGTATTATTGTCAATTAAATTGTTTAATCAAGATATTGAATGGTCGTTGTAGGCTACGGGAGTCTTCCACATTGTTCCTACTTCAGAATTACTTCAGGTGCATACCTGAAACCCAATTTTTATAAATTTTAGACACCAAAAACCATGGTTATCGACACCACACGACCGTGTGTCTGGCCGTGTGGTATCCCGTGTGAGCCACACGACAGCGTGATAGGCTATGTGTTAGGTCATGTAACACACTGTCTACCAAATTTAAGGCACACAGGTAAGGGACACGAGCATCTGTCCAGGCCGTGTGTGGTCAGGTTAGTGTAAGGTTCACACAGGCCAAAGACATGAGCCTGTGTCTAGGTCGTATAACTGAGTGTGTACAAGATAAGAATTACACAAGTTAGGGACACGGGTGTGTAGGTAAGGCGTAGAATTTATCTTCAAGGCTGCAGGCGTCGTCTAACGCGAACTTAGGCCTCCCGTAGTGTATTTATAATCTGAATTAGATCTTATGAGAACTATTTTATGCTCTGAGCCTGAGGTATTGATTGTATAAATGTATATTGACTGATGTGAATGTCGATTATACTAATCCGTATCACCTAACTATTTTATGCTCTTGAAAACAAGGTAATTTACGTCAGTGTTTTAATTTCTAGGGACTTTTTCGTTGAAGATATCAGAACAGTAAGGGATTTTACAGATGTTTTTCCTGAGAAGTTACCCGATTTACCTCTGAGTTGAGAAGTTAATTCGACATTGAGCTTCTATTGGGTACAACTCCGGTGTCCATCACTCATTATCGTATGTCACTGAAGGATCTTGCGGAGCTTAAGGCTCCACTTTAAGAGCTTTTGGATCGTGGTTTCATCCGTCCTAGTGTGTCTCCGTGGAGGGCACCGATTCTGTTTGTAAAGAAAAGGATAGCACCGTGAGATTGTGTATTGATTATCGACAGTTGAATAAACTGACTGTAAAGAATAAGTATCCACAGTATAGGTGCTCTGTCGCCCGGCCCGACGACCCGCCCGAAATATGTAAGGGTTTGGGTAAAAATATAGGCCCGAAATATGGGTTTGGGTAAAAAAAGGCCCATTTAGAAAACGAGCGGGGCCTCAGGCACCACTCTTTTAGCCCGAGCCCGGCCCGGCCCGAATATAATAAATATATTTTTTATATTTTTTATTTTTAAAATATTTTTAAATTACTTTTTTATTTTTAAAATAAATTTTTGGTGTTTATTAAAAAAAATAGGCTGGTCGGGCTGGGCTGGGGCTTAGGAATTTTTCTCGGGCCGAGCCTGGACAAAATTTTAGGCCGAGCTGGACTCGAGCCTAGGACATGGGTCGATATTTTTTTGGGTCGGGCTGAGGCCCATGAGGACGTCTAATCCACAGCCGAGGGTTGACAATTTGTTTCATCAATTTCAAAGGGCTTTAGTGTTTTCAAAGATTGATCTCCGCTCTGGGTATCATTAGTTTAGAGTTAAGGAAGTTGATGTTCATAAGACTGCATGTAGGACTCGTTATGGACATTACGAGTTCCTAGTTATGCATTTTGGTCTGATGAATGCCCTGGCTACATTCATGAATCTGATGAACTGAGTGTTTCAACTATATCTGGATCAGTTCATCGTGGTCTTCATTGACGACATTCTGATTTACTGTAAGGCCAAGGATGAGCATTTTAAAAATCTTAGAGTAGTGCTTCAGATACTCCGTAAGAAACAGCTCTACGTTAAGTTGAGCAAGTGTGAATTCTGATTGCGTGAGGTGACTTTTTCGAGGTACGTGGTTTCTACTGAGGGGATTCGAGTTGATCTGAGAAAGATTGAGGCTGTGCTTGATTGGAAACAGCCTAAGAACGTATTTAAAATCTGTAGTTTTTTGGGTCTTGCGGGTTATTATTAGCGGTTTGTCGAGGGTTCTCCCTAATTGCAGCTTCTTTGACTAAGTTTCTGCACAATGAAGCTCATTTTGTCTGGACTAATGCGTAAAAATGGAGCTTTAAGAAGCTCAGGTTGTTCTCACTCAGGCTCCTGTTCTGATATAGCATGAACCCGGTAAAGAATTTGTGGTCTATAGTGATGCATCGCACATTGGTTTGGGTTGTGTTCTGATGCAAAATCATAGGGTTGTGGCTTATGCATCCGGTCAGCTTAAGACACACGAGGGGAATTATCCGATGCATGATATCAAGTTAACTGTCGAGGTTTTTGTGTTAAAAATCTAGAGGCAATATCTGTACGGTAAGAGGTACATTTTATACACTGATCACAAGAGGCTCAAGTACGTCCTTACTTAGAAAGAGTTGAATCTTAGACATCGTCGGTGGATTGAGCTTCTCAAACATTATGACTACACGATAGAGTATCATCCTGGTAAAGCTAATTTAGTGGTCGATGCTCTCAGTCGTAGAGCGTCGATTGATTTGAGAGTGATGTTCGTTCGTCTTAGTCTATTTGATTACGGGGGTCCGTTAGTCGAGTTACAGGTTAAGCTGACTTGGATTGATCAGATTTGAGATAGGCAGTTAAATGGGTTGCCCTTGACAACCATTAAGAAGGATTTTGTTTGGGTCATCGTGGATCGGTTGAACAAGTTCGCTCATTTTATTTCGGTTCGGATCGACTACTCTCTACAAAAGTTAGCAAAGCTCTATATCTCCGAGATTGTAAGACTGCATGGGGTTCTTGTTTTGATAATTTTTGACAGAGATCTTCGCGTCACTTCTCGATTCTCAGACCCATGGTCAATCTGATATGGTGATTTAGATACTGGAGGATATGCTTTAGAGTTGTGTGATAAAATTCTGAGGTAGTTCGGAGGATTTTCTTGCGCTAGCTGAGTTCGCTTACAATAGCAGTTTTCAGTCTAGCATCCAGATGGCACCTTACGAGGCTTTATATGGTTGTAAGTGTTGTACTCCGCTATGTTGGAATGAGTTGGGTAAGCATCAAGTTTTGGGTCTTGAGTTGGTTTTTGAGACCGAAAATAAGGTTAGACTAATTCGGTATCGTCTGAAGGCGGCTTCTGATAGACTGAAGTCTTATGCAGATCTGAAGAGAAGAGTTATTGAGTACTCTATGGGTGACTTCGCCTTTCTTAATATATCTCCGTGGAAGAAAGTTCTGAGATTCAGTCGTAAAGGCAAGTTGAGCCCGAGGTTCATTGCGCCGTATGGAATTCTGAAGGTTATGGGATCGGTTGCTTATCAATTGGAGCTAGCTGCAGAGTTAGACCGTATCAATGATGTGTTTCATGTCTCGATGTTGAGGCGGTATTGATCTGATCCCTCTCATGTTGTCTCTGTTGTGGAGATCGAAGTTAGACCGGACTTGACTTTTGAGGAGGATTCGATTCAGATTTTGGATCGAGATGTTCAGAGTCTAGGTAAGAAGTCCATTCTGTTAGTAAAGGCTTTGTGGCAGAATCATGTCACTGAGGAAGCCACATTGGAACCTAAGGACTCGATATGTTAGGAGCATCCTAATCTATTCTGATCAGGTAAATTTTGAAGTTGAAAATTTTTTAGGGAGTAGAGTTGTAACGCCCTGAATAATTTATTTCTGTTTCTGTAAATATCTAACACAAGTGTGTATCTATTTTAGTAGTTAAGTGTTCTGGGTGTGTGTGACAGGTATTGGGTTCAATTTCCACTTTTGGCAAAACTTTGTTATTTTTTATCCAAGCCTGACCCTTGTTGAGTGGGCTTATATAAAATTTTCTGTTAATCCATATTAGAATAAGCCTGGTGGTCAGAGTGGTAAGGGAATTGGTGTGTTGGAGGTCTTAAGTTTGAATTCTTGTGTGAGCAAGGGTGTTTATTTTTGCTCGATTGACTAATAGAGTTTCGATAGAGCTAAAATTCTAAAGTGGTTGAGATTGAGGTGTTAGTAGGAAGTTGGGAATATCAAGTTGGATTTTAATTTATTTTTATTTTTATTTTCCCAAAATTTCATTAGTTGACATTTTTCTCTGTTGCTTCTCCTTCTCTATGGTTTCTTTTCTTTTGTCTTCCTATCTATTCTTCGACCTTGGTTTCCAATTAAACTGTGGCATTTGTTGACTTGTCGACGTTATAGTGTAATTGTGGCTTCTTTCTGTCCAATTTTGATTGTGATTTAATTCGAGAAAGATCAAGGGGCTCATCGTCCGTCGATGACTTAGTTGCGTGAGAATTACCGTTGTTTGATTGAAGGTGTTGTGTGCTTCGGGAGTGTTTTCGAATCGAAATTGTACTAGGTGTGTACTTCATTACGCAGAAAATCAAGCTTCGGCGAAAGTCGAAAAACTATACTGTCAATGCGACACGGGCGTATGCCTGGCCATGTGTAAGACACGGCCTTGTGGTGGTGTGAGTGTGACTGTGTGGACCACATGGGCTAGGCCAAGTTGGGCATGTGGGCCCACACGAGCATGCCACACGAGCGTGTATGCATTGGTCCAGGTCGTGTGGGCCACACGAGTAAGGCCACTCTAGGCGTGTGGGCCCATGAAGGCAAGCCACACAGGCATGTGGGCCCATTATTCTGAAATTTTCCCCAGGGTCGCACTGGTCGTTCCGATCGACTGTAGGCATACTGTAGGGCCGGTAAAGGATAACCAAACCCTAACACTATGTGATCTGATCGTCTGATATTCTGCTCTGAGTATGACACTATTATGCATGTCTGATTATTCTGATGTATATTTACTTGATATCTATATATGAGCATGTAAGCATGATAATTTTGAATATATATATCTGATTGGGGTGGGGTTTGTATATGTGGAGGACGTGTTCTGTATGGCATTCCTAGCATATATTCTGGCAACTGGGCGGCACATTATCTGATATGTGTCGTATTGGCAAGATATGGTGTGTAGGGATGGGTGGGTGTTTTTATCCCTACATGGTGTGTTGGGATGGTCGGAGTTGGTGTGTAGAGGATGGGGATAGGATTCAGTTTATCTGTTCTACTTATCTGCTTCTGGTATCTGAATCTGTAAAAGACTTAACTCCGAATCTGAAACAAAATCTGATTGTGAGTGTGATTTTTGTATGTACAGCATGTCCATTTCTGTTGGGTTACGCATTGAGTTTACGTAAAGCCACCACTGTTTGTCTATTCTATTCAGGTAATCCACAGACTTAGGTGGATCGATGTAGCGGAGTCTCATAGTGACCACTAGCCTATGAACTGACTTTAAATAAAGGTTTTATTTATTTAAGAAATATTTCTTGGAGTTTTGTATTAATTGGGCTCCGGACTGTTGGTTTAATTTTTGGGATTTGGATTTTTCGTTTATTACATTAATTGCCACGGTTATCTAATAACATGGTTTTTACTAAAACAAAGTTTTCCAAACCCATGAATGGGATTTTAAGAAAATAATATTTACTATAACTTCCTCTGTAAATTACATTTTGGAAAATAAATTAACTCAATAATGTTTTCGACATTGGATATAAACTAGTATGAATTATAAAACTGGAAGGATTTTTTGTAACGACTTTATTTTCAAAACCATTCTTCGTGACATCTCCGGATTCAGCCATAACGACTAGGCTGGGTGTGGGGTGCTACATCACCTTTCACTAAAAATTCTTGATTTCACCTTTACCTTTCGCTTGGGAATTTAGAAAAATCAATCAATCTCAATAGATAATAATCAAAAGAGAAGTTGAGTTTATAACTTAAACAAATTTTATTTAATTTATTCAATGTTTATTTTTCATCATATGTTGAAGATATAAAGCATTTGAAACATAAGAAAAAGAAAACTACTACATAAATTTTACTTCGACGCAAAATTTTGTAGATATTATATATAGTCTTCAAGTTCTTGTTCCAGTTCAACATCTTCATAACTCTGACATGTTTAAGAGACGAACCCTGCAATTTAATTAACCCAAAAAATAATGAAAAAAGAAAGATAATTTTTATATATAAGCCAAATAAAATTGGGTTTTTCTCTATGTGTGCGCGTGTGTTGGATTCCATGAGATTTTCACCTTTGATTAATTGTAATTAAGTATAAAGGCAAATGATGTTCATTTTCTTCCACGCAAACAAGACTACACGTTTGGAGTAGCACATATGCCCAGTTGGATCACAGTAATACTGCATCAACATCACCACCACCATCATTATCATCTTAATATTTGCATACATGTATGTAGGATGAAGGAAACAATGGTGGTTTGATATACCTTATAGATCCTACCAAGGCCCTTACGACCAGACGGAACATAGCGCCCTTCCGCAACCCATCCAGGGAGCAACCAGTCATAAGGAGCATCGGTGTTGTCAAAGTACTTGAGGATGAAACCATGTGATATCCTATTGCCCCTTTTTTCAACATGCTCTTTCACCGCTTTCAAGGTGGCTAGCGTCAGTGGCGATTGATCCTTAGCCTGTTGTTGATGTGTTGTCGCTGCTACTGCTAGTGGTCTCTCCCACTTCCTCTTCCTCGAGCTCGACTCACCACTCTCTACCTCTATCACTGCCCTAAAACCTACAATGCTTATTGTTTTATATGAACCTTTTCATCTCTCATCATCTATATATAGCCCCAGCGTGGGTTGTTAGTTTTGCAATTTTGCATATTTGCCTCTCATTTTCCCTTTTCTTTTGCATTTATCCCTTATGGTATTGAATCATTTTTTTTCTAAATTGATTGAGCATAATTTTTAAAAAAATTAGGTTTACTCTATTGGTTATACAATTATTCTCAAAAAGGTTAAAAAGTAAATGGTGAGCCAAAACCGTTATATCGACCATTAATAAAATGAATCCACATTAGATTTTCCTGTAATAATTGAGACTAATCATTGCTTTAATTTATTAATATAATATATTTTTATTTTAATTGAGAATATTAGTTTATTTAGTATATATTCAATGATAAAAAATCATAAAAACTGCACATGATTTTTGGTCCAATATATAATTTGATACATGAATTTTGATTTTGTACAATTACACATTTTTTTATTACTAAAAAATATTATTATCGGTGTAGCATGTAGCATCATTTTACATCTACATTACATATGGTATACATAAATATTATATATATTTTATAATTACAAGAAATTTTAATTTCCTAAACTTATTTGGTTGATAGTGTGATTACATTATAATTCTGATGTTCTGTTTAGTAGCACGAATTTTAATTACATAGTTACAAATTTTAATTTTTTTAAATGATAACTACTGTAAAAAATAATTAATAATATTTTTAAAAAAATCTTAACAATTAACAAATATTAAAATCAAATCATATGGTGTCGATTGAGTCTTAGCTCAATTGGCATCGGCATTGTTGCTAATGCAAGAGGACCTAGGTTCGATTGCGCTGAAGCACATTGTCCTCCTATTTATGGGTTGGAAAGGAGTTATGGGTAGTTCTACGCATTGCCTAAAAAAGAATAGATATGATCTGATCATATGTAATTTTCTAATTGCTCTAGCATTCCATATTTGTAACTTGAATCTATATCATTAAGATTGTCGGGATCTTCTTTTCACATCTATTCTTCAAAGTATGAATCATCTCAATTCCACCTATATTTGAAGTTTACAAAGTAAGCAATAACCTTTATTACTTAAAATCCTGGTTTAATAGAAAAATACATCTAACTTAACTTTATAGTTGAAAACGATGTTTGCTTGCATTTTCTAAAAGAATACTTTACAGCGGAAATTCTCAGATCGTTATGTTTTGGGAAAACTAAGTTTATTTTCTCGAAATCATTTGTTTTGCAGGAAATTAGACATTTTCGATAAAATTTTTTTAATGGTATCATGCAAAAATTGAAAATGAAGTCCCAAAAACCAAAATAGCCAAATATTACAAAACATTTAAACCCAAATTTAACTGAATCAAATGTAACAAATTTATTGTAACCAAGCTCCCATGGCATCGACCCGCCTAAGTCTGAGGATTATCTGAAAATATCAGTCAAATAGAAGATGAGTTTTCGAAACTCAGTGTATAAGAAATAACTTTACATAGTTAATTTATATTAGACAGATTTAGCAGAACGTATTCATATCAGAGCGGTACAAATATAGACATATATTCCCACCCCCATCCGCTACACACCATCTTCGACCATCCCAACACACAATATGGGGTATGAAACACCCATCCAACCCTACACACCACTTTGTGCCAATATGACACTTTTCAAAAAATTTGCAGTTGAACTCCCAGTGTAATAGGCGAGTTATCACCATTCACAAAAATACTTCCTCCACATAATATAACTCATCCCGAATGCAAACACAAAACAGATCAAAAATCAGACATGCTACAGTTATACATTCATGACATAATTGATACAAAGTATACATAGCATTTTTCATATTTCAAATATACATCAGATATACATCAGATATCATAATTAATACTTACATATGATGAAATTCTATGTTTTATAGCTTATTAGATCACATACTGACCCCATGGAAGGCCTACAGGTAAAATTTAGAGTTTTGGGCCCATAAGGTCTGGCACACAGCCTTACACATGCCTGTGTGGCCCACACGCTCATGTGGTCCACACGGCCCAAATGACACAGACTATGTGTAACACACAGTCCAACACACGACCAACCACATAACCTAGCACACGACCATGTAGCATCGACAGATTACTTTTTTGGCTGTTGTCAATCATTATTTTTCGTGTTTATTGTAACACACCTGAGTATTTTCTGATATAGTTCCTAAAAACTTATGATCCTACACGTAAACCAACAATTAACATAGCCCATATCAGTAAAGGTTCACGAATTTAAACTAAAGTTTGTTACAAACGAACAAACAAAAATCCCTCCAAAAATACATTCGAAACCCTTACCACTAAACAGACAGCAATCACACGAATTTTAGGGTGTTGGAAGATCATCAATCGTCTCATGAACTTCCCTTAAAACGAATCAAATTAATTAGATAAGCCGAAATACGAATCTTTGCATAAAAATCTTGAAATTTCAGCATAGCCAAAAACCCAATGAACAATTGTATCAAATGAATTGAGTAAAACAATAAAACCTTACCTCTGTGAAATGTACTTGAGTAAACGAAGCCAAAGAACCAAAACCATTTGAAAATGATGGTAACAAAAGAAAGAACACAAAACAAATAAACAAACCAACCAAGAAGAAACGAATAGGAGCAAAAACGTGGGAAGGGAAAACAACTAAAAGAAAGAGAAAAGTAACTAATGAAACTGGGAAATAGGGAAAGAAAATTAATTAAAAAATAAAACAAAGATGACTTGAAACAGAGGGAAATGTGGGTTATTTTGGAAATAGATTTTAATTAATTTAATTTACAACAAATTTATCTTCAAAAGAAATCAAATCCTATCCCACTATTAGCATAAAAATATTTTCATTTGCTCACGCAGGGATTCAAACTTAAGACCTTCGACATAGAATTAAGGCACTTATCCACTGATACAAAAACTTAATTATAACCAAATCTAACAAATCACAAATACAAGTTTTGAGGCGTTACATCTAGCCTCCTTTGATGAACAAGTATCAGAAAAGAACTATAATGGCTTTTAATCAACCCTCTCTGTTAACTTAAATTAGGCAAACTGAAGTAATGATGAACCTTCTCTATAATCTTGAAGAATTGATGCAAAAATTCTATTAAGAAACTGTAACACCCTATTACCCGATCCGATTGTCGGGTATGAACTAAAGGATGCCACATTAGTTGTTGGAGCAATAACAATCAATTTACGATCAAATTATGTAATTTATTAAAATGAGTCAAGAATTATACATTTAATGTGAAATATAATCATTTTTGATCTTTGTACGAGCTTACAGCTCTAAAGCAAAGTTGAAATCGAAGAAGGATTAAAATGAAATGTTTCAAAACTTTAGGGGCAACATCGTGACATGAGGGAATTCCTCATCACGACGTGACTTTGTAACACCTCAGAAATTTGAATGTTTAATTGTAGGATTTTGTAGTAATTAAATTTATGTATCTATGGTTTTGTGCTCTGCTTATGTGCTCGAGGCCAGGACTTCGAGTCGTGTCTTTAGAAATTTTGTTAATTTGATTTTAATTAATCTCTACTTTTGGGTCGTTGACCTAAATTTAATTCTGTGTAAACTTGTGTCAAGAATAAGCTTGCTAGTTCACTGGTTAAGCATCTGTTTACTCTTTGGTCTTGTGTTTGATTCTTTGCAAAGCGAAGCAATGATGTATTTTGCTGCTTTGCAAAATTAGTTTTGGTTATCCATTTATTTTAAAACTAATTATTTTAGTTTTAATTTTCCTTTTCATTTTTTTATCGTTTCTCTTTCGTTCCTTTTTCTTTTTTTTCTTTTCTTTATTTTTTCTTTTCTTTTCTTCTCTTTTCTTCCTTGGATTGCTGTGATAGTGCCTGTGTTTGATCAGGTAAGTACGCACTTCACTGTTGCTAATTCATAGGTTAATTACGTAGATTTTTTATTTGTAGAACTTCTATCAATCGATTTTTTCGCTTGTTTTTGTTAGAGTTGCTCGACTCGATTTGTTTCGACCTTGTTTTAATTGACTGTTTGGTTTCTTTTTAGGCGAGGAAATTGAAAGTGGCGATCCTCAGCATAATAACTCTAGTAATTACTATTGATTCTGTCGGTAAGTATTGTTTCGTTGAAGGTTTACGTCAAAACTTTCGACATAGTTATTTTGCACATAATTGGGTATTGTTGTCAATTAAATTGTTTAATCGAGTTATTGAATGGTCGTTTTAGGCTACGGGAGTCTTCCACGTTGTTCCTACTTTAGAATTACTTCAGGTGTGTACCAGAAACCTAATTTTTATAAATTTTAGACACCAAAAACCATGGTTATCGACACCACACGACCGTGTGTTTGGCCGTGTGGTATCCTGTGTGAGCCACACGACAGCGTGATAGGCTATGTCTTAGGCCATGTAACATACTGTCTACCAAATTCAAGGCTCATAGGTAAGGGACACGAGCATCTATCCAGGCCGTGTGTGGTCAGGTTAATGTAATAATGTAAGGTTCACACAGGCCAAAGACATGAGCCTGTGTCTAAGTCGTATAACTCACTGAGTACAAGATAAGAATTACACAAGTTAGGGACACGGGTGTGTAGGTGAGGCCTGAAATTTATCTTTAAGGCCGCAGGTGTCGTCTAACGCGAACGTAGGCCTCCCGTAGTGTATTTATAATCTGAATTAGATCTTATGAGAACTATTTTATGCCCTGAGACTGAGGTATTGATTGTATAAATGTATATTGATTGAGGTGAATGTCGATGATCCTAATCCATATCGCCTAACTATGAATTGAATCTGAATGACTGTTTATATACTCTTGACATCGGTAATTTGAATTTGCATTGGATGGGAATTATGTAAAGAATGAAGTGATCTGTTCTGACTCAGTGGCTAAGCCATGATTTATATGTAAATCTGGTGTTTTATTGCTATTTGATATGGCAGCTAGTCTGCATCTCATTGCACGTATCGAACTGACACTATATGGTGTGTAGAGCTGGATGGGTGTTAAATGCCCTTAATGGTGTGTTGGGATAGTCGGAGATGGTGTGTAGTGAATGGGGGTGGGTAGGAATAACTACATATGTTTCTGATCTGGTCTGTATCTGAACTGGAATTGTTCTACCATATAACTAATACGTTAAATTTGTACTAGATATTTTATGATTCTGATTAGAATTTAAGATTTGATAATTCATTATTATAGTTATGCTTCTGATTGAAACTATGTTAGTTATACACTGAGTTCCCTACTCACTGTATTGTTGATTAAATTTCAAGTAACTCACAGGCTTGATCGGGTTGACATAATGAGAGCTCGATCAATCTACCTTAGTAGTTTCAGTATTTCGTAGTACTACGGCTTTTCTAAGATTGTTGAACTATCGGTTGAATTTTATAGTTGATATAATCTGTCAAATGGTTTTAATTGTACTTATCAAAGCTGGTTTTCCTAGTAACGTTAGTGTAACTCTTCGAACTTGGTCTAAACACCTTGGTCAGGCTTGAGATGTTACATTTAGTGGTATCAGAGTCAGGTTAGTCAACATTCAGACTATGTTTTAGGTAAATAATGTGTATTAAAGGATAGCTAAATGAAAATAGGATATTTGAGTCATTTTGAAAACTAATTTTTTTATAAATAATCGAGCCTCTGACGCTGAACCTATAAGTATTTCTGTTTCACTATCATGACTAGTAGAAAAATTGTAGTGATTAAACTGTTATCTGGTTAAATAATCTGATATGAACTGGTAGGTGCATTATGTTAAAGCCCAGAACTGATCTATACACTCTGACATTATAGATAAACTGATCTATACACGCCGAGGAGGAGCCCGATTAGAGTCATCCTCTATGGGTAGTATGCCTAATCTAGAGACAAGTGAGACAGTTGGTACTCCTACTGCTGAGACGGGGTCCCAAACTCTGACGGCTGGGGATGATGTATTATTTCAAGCTATGATTCGGGCATTAGAAAAGGTCATTGGGACCCATTCTAGATCTAGACGCCAAGGGTCGGTTACTGAACGACTCTGGTCGAATGGTGTTGAGTTGTTTAGGGGCGACATTAGAGTCATCCTTATTGTTGTTGAATATTGGCTCAAGGCCACCAAGCATATCATGACTGACATTAACTGCACTCTCACTTAGAAATTAAGGGGTGTTGTATCCCTATTCCAGGATGAACCCTATCAGTGGTAGTTGATGGTTGAGCAAGGTGTTCCTCGAACAGGTTGATTGGGACTATTTCAAGAATGCCTTCTAGAGTAAGCATGTGGGGGCGAGTTATGTGGAGGCTCATTGATACGAGTTTATGAGCCTGGTTCAAGGTGATTGATTTGTGGCCAAGTATGAGGCCGAGTTTCTGAGACTGTACTAGTATACGCGAGCTCTGGTAGCATCTGACTACGATAAATATATCAGGCTTGAGGAAGTGTTCCTTTATGATCTACGGGTTTTGATAGTTCCTCAAGGGAGTAAGTTTTTACGGCATTGTTTGATAAGTGAAGCGCAATAAGTGCGAGCGGTGTAACGGCGAGATAGATCGGTGTAAGACAAAAAGAGATTTAAGTCCATCTAGTTTTGGATAGCGTCCTAAAAAATGGGTGAGGTTTAACCGGCCTCTGAGGTCTAAGGCACTAGCTACAATGATTGAGGTTCAACTCTATAGAGATTGCAGGAAGCACCACCCGGGTGAGTGCTAGAGAAAGTTAGAAGCATGCCTCTATTGTGGATTGATGGAGCATCGAGTCAGGGATTGTCCTCGTCAACCAGATTAGGTTTTAGTTGTGGCACCAACTTCTATTTTGGGTCATGCTTAGCCTCCGAGAGTAGGTCAGCAACCATCTAGAGGTCATGGTATTGTCAGATAAGGTAATGGTTCAGGTAAAGGTCAGAGAGCACCGGTGTAACACCATGAATTTTGGGCCTAGAAAGAATAGGTTTTGAATAAGGGAACAGATAGGAGACTGCACATAAATATTTAGTTCTATAAATGAATGTTTGCTTCAGTGGTTAAGTGATTTAGGAGTGTTTGAAAGTGTCTAAGAAGTCAGGGGTTCAAGGCTTGGCTTATGCAAATATTTTTTATTTTAAGTGAATAAAATCATTGGATCTAGATAGTAGGTTCTTAAAGTATTGTGGTTAAAATATGATACAAAGGAGTTGTTGGTCTAGTGGTAAGGGGTGTGTGAAGTGTACATGGGGTCTAAGGTTCGAGTGGTGGCGCATCAAAAAAGGGAGTATTTATTTTGCTGCCTAATTCGTGTAGGTGGTAGAGTTGGATTGAAATACTGCTAATTGGAGTTTGAACTGGTCATAGAGAGAACTGAGGAGGGATATTTGGAGAGATTTTAGGAGAAAAATGTGGGACTGAGGGAATATTTGATTTTAATTAATTCTTTTCCCAAATTCAGTTTCATTTTTTTCCCAGAATCCTTCCAACAAGTCTGATGTTACTCTCTTCCTCCTCTACCATCTTTCTTTTTTTTTCCTATGCTTCCATAGCCGAATTCTGTCTTTTTTTTACCCACATCTTTTGTTTCGTTTTCTCTTGACTTCAATATCCCAATGTTACTGCCGAAATCTCTTCTTTTCTCTGTTGGCGACTGCTTCTCCTTGTTTCTACCGAAACTCTCCTTTATTCTCTCTTTTTCGTCAATTTCTTCCTTAAACGGTCTTCTGTCTTTTCAACATTGGCTGCGTTGGTGGGTAAGTCTTTTGGTAAGAGGGCTATGCCTCACTTGATTTGGAGAAGTTTTCATTTTTTTGAGAGGTTCTTAACTCTCTGTTGTGTCGAATTTTGTTTTGGCAGCAACAAATCGTAACGAACGAGGTTTTCCTACGAGATAGTTCTTTTTATCTTTCGGAATGGTTGGGGTAAGTAATATTTTTAGAGATCGTTTGTTGTTGGCTTAATTGCAGTAGTTTAAGTCATGACTGATTTTGGCAGGGGATTGTCGTTCTCAGGTGTTGTTCACATCAGGAGCGTTTGCGTACAGAAAATCATGTCAGGTGTGTAAACACCCCATTCAACTGTAGAACGGCAAAAAGTCGAAAAGCTGAAAATACGGTGTTTGAGACCACATAGGCGTACGATCACTCGTGTGGCAAGCCCAACCTGAGAAACATGGGTGTTTGACTGTAAAGGCCTCCATGAGCAAATTCATGGGCTTGGGCCGTAATGGGCCATATTGGGCCAAAATGGACCGTGTGGGCTCGGTGCGCTTGTGGGCCCTACATAAACGAAATTCACGATTTAAGGCAAATACTGCACTGGGCTATGTGTATTCCATAGCTGTGGCAAAATCTAGGCTGAGTAGGCCACACGAGCGTGTGAGCCCACTTGGGCTGAGTACTGGGCCTTGGGTCCATTTACACTGTTATGACCATTTAAGTTACTTGAGTCGCTCGAGGCGACTGCGAACCTTTTGAGAGGTCAATAAAATGACCGAATTACCCCCATAGGGTAAAATGACTAAATTATCCCCACAGGATAAACTGACCGAATTACCCCCACAAGGTAAAATGATCGAATTACCCCTATGAGGTAAAATTACCGAATTACCCCCGAAGGATAAAATGACTGAAATACCCCCAAACTGTAAAATGACTGAAATACCCCCATAGGGTAAAATAACTGTTATACCCCTAGGAGATGAAATGACCGTTATAGCCTTACGATATGTATGGCTGATTTGTTTTATGATATATATATGACTGTTACTGAGTATGAAGTTCTACATTCAATAATATGACATGACATTTTGCATACACGTACGATATTATGTCACGACATATTGCATAGGGATGGGTTGTTATATTTGGAGGAAGTGTACCATATTGATAAGGTTGCACGGGTCGCCCAAGACGACTGTGGACCTACTGATGGCTATATGCCGTTTATTTTACCGGCAGCTTTGCTACGATATTGGTGTGTTGGTGGTACAGAGTGGTGTGCTGGCTGGATTGCGATGGGTTGCATTATTGCACTGTACCGATACTGTATTGGGCTAAGACCCACATTGTTACTGTATTGGGCTAAGGCCCACATTGTTATTGTTTTATGCTAATGCCCACATTGTTATTGTATTGGGCTAAGGCCCACATTATTACTGTATTGGGCTAAAGCCCACACTGTACTCTTACTGAATAGGGCTCAGGCCCAAACTGTCACTGCCTGTATACTGATTGACTGATAGGGGATTGCACATTGAGTTTCGTAAACTCGCTCTTTCCTTTTAACCGTGCAGGTAATCCTTAGTGCTGCGAGGGACTCAGAGGTGGCCATACAACTGTAGCAGTTTTATATTTGCTTTCATTTAAGTTTAATGTTTATGTTAGGTTTTGTTTATGTAATAAGGCCTTTAAATTTGTTTAAATTTTTAATTGGGCTCTTGCTTACTTATTTTAAACTGCTAGTTTAGGAGATGACGAATTTTGAAAATAATTATTGTTTTCAAATACACAAAATTTAAACATTAGAGTTTTCAAAAGCTTCCGCGATTTTAGATTAACCTTTTATATCAAAAGCAGACAACAAGGCAAACATTTTGGCTAGGTGATTTGTTAAATAATAATTACGGGATTTTTAAACCTAGAAATAAACTTTTACCAACGAGTCTAATCTTTCAAAAGACGCTTCAATGTGACACGTCAGATCTGACCGTAACATCTAGGTCGGGTTAGGGTGTTACAACTGGCTACAGGTGTGAGTCAGATTGAGGCACGACAGGTTACACTGGTTTATGTGGCAAGACGCCGAGAAGGCAGTGATGATGTTGATGTCATAACAGGTACATTCTTTATTTATTTTATTATGTACTTCGCTGTCATTGACATTGGGTCTACTCACTCCTATATAGCTAGTATTGTTTTTGCAAATTTAAGTATAACTGTTAAGAATATTGCTAGAGTGTTTTCTGTGATTAGTCCTTTAGGTCAGCAGGTTTGTTTTGATAGGGTATATAGACGAGTACCCTTAGAAATTTAGGGTACGGTGTTTCTGGTGGACCTAATAGAGTTACCTTTTGATGAATATGATTTGATTCTAGGAATGGATTAGCTCGTAAAGTATCAAGTCAGTCTAGATTGTGTATCTCCGAGAGTTACTCTGAGGACAGATAAGAATAATAAGGTTTTGATGGTTGGTGAGCGTCGAGATTACCTTTTCAATAAAATCTCTGCCCTGGTAGCTGATAAGCTAGTCCAAAAAGGGTGCGAGGCATACCTTACTTTCGTATCCGATTCTGTTCTTATAAAGCTTTCTGTAGTAGATATTTACACTGTGATAAAAAGCTTAAATTCGACATCAATTTGTTATCGGATGTGTCCATTGCACCGTACCACATGGCACCGAAGGAACTTACGAAGCTAAAAGCTAAACTCCAGAAACTTCTTGATAGAGGGTTCATCCAACCGAGTGTGTCTTCGTAGAGGCATCAGTACTGTTTGTTAAGAAGAAGGATGGATCGTTGAGAATGTGTATAGTTTATCGACAATTGAACAAGTTGACGGTAAAGAATAAGTACCCGCTACTGAGGATCAACAACTTATTCGACCAGTTCCCTGGGGTATCTGTTTTATCTAAGATCGATCTCCATTCTGGTTATCATCAAGTCAAGGTTAAAGAGACTGATGTGTACAAGACCGCCTTCAAAATTCGTTATGGACACTACGAGTTCCTGGTGATGCCTTTTAGGTTGACAAATACCTCGGTAACATTCATGGACTTAATGAATTAGGTGTTCCAACCATTTTTGGATCAATTTGGTGTTGTCATTATCATCGACATACTGATTTATTCGAAGACTGATTCATGTGGTGACTGCTGAAGGGATCTAGGTATATCCTAAGAAAATAAAAGTTGTAGTTGAATGGAAACAACTGAGAAATGTGTCTGAGCTTTAGAGTTTCCTAGACTTGGCAGGTTACTACCGAAGGTTTGTCGAGGGATTCTCTCTAATTGCGTCACATTTGACAAGCTACTGCGTAAGAACACTCTGTTTGTGTGGTCTGAGGAACAGCAGTCTAGTTTCGAAAAGCTCAAGTATGTTCTGTTGCAAGCTTCTATTCTAGTTTAACCTGAATTGAGGTGGGAGTTTGCGATTTTTAGTGATGAGTCGCATGTTGGTCTAGGATGTATTTTGATATAAGATGGTAAAGTGATAGCTTACATGTTGTGACAAATTAAGATACACGTGGGTAATTACCCTACACACGATCTTGAGTTAGCTGCAGTCGTGTTTGCTTTGAAGATTTAGAGGCATTACCTGTATGAATGGTGCATTTATCTGCACTGATCACAAGAGTCTCAAGTGCTTGTTAACTCAAAAGAAGTTAAATCTTAGGCAGCATAGGTGGGTTGAATTACTTAAAGATTATGACTATGTTTTAGAGTATCATCTTGGTAAGGCTAATGTGGTAGCCAATGCTCTTACTTGTAAAGCAATGACTGACCTGAGAGCGATGTTTGCTCATCTGAGTTTAGCTGAGGATGGAGGACTAATAGTTGAATTGTAGGTTAAATCGACCTAGGTCGAACAACTTCAGGTTAAATAGTTAAGTAAGGAGCTGAGGCGACTGATTCTACAGGAGACGCATAGTAGCCCTTACGCTATGCATCCTGGTGGAAATAAAATGTATTGAGACCTCTTAGAACTTTATTGGCAGCCTGGTCTGAAATGTGAAGTGGTTGCCTTTATATTACACTATCTGACGTGCCAAAAGGTTAAGGCCAAACATCAGTTGCCCTCAGGATTGCTTCAGCCAATTAATATCCCTCTATGGAACTGGGAATGTGTAATGATGGATTTTGTTAGTGGGTTGCCTCTAACCCTCACTAAGAAAGATTCAGTTTGGGTCATCATTGATCAATTGACCAAATCCGTTCATTTTATTCCTATCAGAACAAATTACTTACTGCAGAAGCTTGCCAAACAATATATTGCTAAAATCATAAGACTGCATGGGATTCCAGTCTCGATTATTCCTAATAGAGATCCACATTTCACGTTTCGATTTTAGAAGAAGCTTCATGAGACTTTAGGCACCCAACTCGATTTTAATAATGCATATCACCCTTAGACCGACGGACAGTCTGAGCGAGTTATTCAAATCCTGGAGGATATGCTTCGAGGTTGTGTAATAGATTTTCAGGGTAGTTGGGAAGATTACTTACCATTGGCTGAGTTTGCGTACAATAATAGCTTCCAATTTAGTATTCAAATGGCACCTTACGAGGCTCTGTATGGTCATA
This sequence comes from Gossypium turneri, assembly GCA_008044935.1. Taxonomy (NCBI): domain Eukaryota; kingdom Viridiplantae; phylum Streptophyta; class Magnoliopsida; order Malvales; family Malvaceae; genus Gossypium; species Gossypium turneri. The sequence continues at coordinate 6,102,881 of CP032576.1, forward strand.
AATACCCTACTCTCTGTGTTGGACTGAGTTAAGCGAACGTCGGGTTTTGGGTCTAGAGCTAGTTTCTAAAATTGATAATAATGTCAAGTTAATTCAAGATCATCTTAAAGTCGCTTCTGATCGACAGAAATCTTATGTTGATTTAAAGAGAAAAGATATTAAATTTTCTACAAGTAATCAGGTGTTCCTAAATGTGTCACTGTGGAAAAAGGTCCTTCGATTTGGATGTAAGGGCAAGTTGAGCCTGAGGTTCATTGGACCATACCGTATCCTGAAATGTGTTGGACCTGTTGCTTACCAATTAGAATTAGCGCCAGAGTTAGAGCAAATTCATGACGTGTTCTACATCTCGATGCTGAGACGGTATCGATCCAATCCGTTACACATTATTCCGATTGAGGAAACAAAGGTACGACCAGACTTAACTTTTGAGGAGGAACCTATTCAGATTCTAGATTGTGACGTTAAGGTATTAAGGAAGAAAACTATTCCTCTAATAAAGGTTTTGTGACGAAATCATGGCACTAAGGAAGTCACTTGGGAACTTGAAGATTTGATTCGACGTCAATACCTGTATCTATTAAAGTCGAGTAAACTTTAAGGCCGAAATTTCTTTTAGGGCGAGAGAGTTGTAACGTTCTAGAAATTTGAATGTTTAATTGTAGGATTCTGTAGTAATTAAATTTTTATATCTATGGTTTTGTGCTTTGCTTATGTGTTCGAGGTCAAGACTTCGAGTCGTGTCTTTAGAAATTTTGTTAATTTAATTTTAATTAATCTCTGCTTTTAGGTCGTTGACTTAAATTTAATTCTGTATAAACTTGTACCAAGAATGAGCCTGCTGGTTCATTGGTTAAGCATCTGTCTACTCTTTGGTCTTGTGTTTGAGTCTCTGCAAAAGCAAAGCAGAGATGTATTTTGCTGCTTTGCAGAATTAGTTTTCATTATCTATTTCTTTTAAAAGTAATTATTTTAGTTTTATTTTTCCTTTCTTTTTTTATCATTTTGCTTTCGTTCCTTTTTCTTTTTTTCTTCATTTTTCTTTTCTTTTCTTCTTTTTCTTCCTTAGATTATTGTGATACTGTCGATGTGTGATCGGGTAAGTACGTGCTTCACTGTTGCTAATTAATAGGTTAATTACATATATTTTTTACTTGTAGAACTTCTGTCAATTGGTTGTTTCGTTTGTTTTTGTCAGTGTTGCTCAACTCAATTTGTTTCAACTTACTTTTAAGCGACTGTTTGGTTTTTTTAGGCGAGGATATCGAAAGCAGCAATCCTCAGTGTAATAACTTGAGTTATTGTTGTTGATTCTGTCGGTAAGTATGGTTTCGTTGATGGTTTGCATCAAAACATTTGACATAGTTATTCTACGCGTAATTAGGTATTGTTGTCAATTAAATTGTTTAATTGAGTTATTGAATAGTTGTCTTAGGCTTCGGGAGTCTTCTATGTTACTCCCACTTTAGAATTACTACAAGTCTGAGTTTTTACAAATTTTGGACACCGAAAACCATGGTTATTGACGCCACACAGTCGTGTGCTAGGCCGCGTGTTAGGCCATGTAACACACTATCTACCACTTCGAGCCACACGACCAACGAACACGAGCGTCTATCCTGGCCGTGTGTCCAGGCTGTGTGTGGCTAAGTTAATGAAGGGTTCACACAGGCCAAAGACACGGGCGTGTGTCTAGGTCGTGTAACTCACTAAGTATAAGATAAGGGTTACACGAGTTAGGGACACGGGTGTGTGTCCAGGCAGTGTGATTCACTATTGCAATTTAGAACCACACGGGCAAACAACACAGGCGTGTGTCAAGCCGTGTGAGATACATGGGTGGGTGCATAGGTGTGTGCTAGGCCATGTGGAACCATGCGGCATGTGGATAAAGTCTAGAATTTACCTCTAAGGCCGCAAGTGTCATGTAACGTGAACGTAGGCCTTCCGTAGTGTATTTATAATCTGAAATGGATTGTATGAGAACTATCTGATGCTCTGAGACTGAGGTATTGATTGTATAAATGTATATTAATTACGGTAACTGTCGATGATATTAATCTGTATCACCTAACTATGAATTGAATCTGAATGACTATGTATATACTCTTGACATTGGTAATCTGCATTTGCATTGGATGGGAATTATGTAAAAAAGGAAGTAATTTGTTTTAAATCAGTGGCTAAGTAACGATTTATATATGAATCTAGTGTTTTATCGCGATTTGATTTGGCAACTAGTCTGCATCTCATTGAATGTGTCGGACTGACACTATATGGTGTATAGGGCTAGATGGGTATTAAATGCCCCTAATGGTGTGTTGGGATGGTTGGAGAAGGTGTGTAAAGGATAGGGGTGGGTAGGAATAACTACATATGTTTCTAATCTGGTCTGTATCTGAACTGGAATTGTTCTGCCATATAACTGATACGTTAAATCTATACTGGATATTTTTTAATTCTGATTGGAACTCAAGATTCGATAATTCATTATTATAGTTATGCTTCTGATTGAATCTATGTTAGTCATACACTGAGTTCCCTACTCATTTTGTTGTTGATTGAGTTTCAGGTAACTCACAGGCTTGATCGGGTTGGTGTAATGGGAGCTCGGTCAATCTGCCTTATCACCATTTATCTATTATATTATGTAGTTTTAGTATTTCGTAGTACTACGAATTTTCTAAGATTGTTGAACTATCTGTTGAATTTTATAGTTGTTATAATCTGTCAAACAGTTTTAATTGTACTTGTAAAAGCTAGTTTTCCTATTAACATTAGTGTAACTCTTCGGACTTGGTCTAGACACCTAGGTCAGGTTTGGGCTGTTACAGACTTACTAAATGATTTCGTCACAATGACGTAAATTCTCATCGTACCTTGACCTTGGCCCAACCTCGTCACGATGTGGATCCCTTGTTGCAATAACGTACAAACAACGTCACAATGTCACAAGCTGATTCTACAAAAATAACTCACAAAACTTGAAAATTTTAAAACAACACCAAATCAAGCTACATGCATCCTCAAAATGACCAAATTATGACCAAATTAACAATACTCAGACCCTTTGACATGTCGACACTACATTCATAACATATCTAAATCACCAAATTCCATTCAATAACATTATCATTCTCAATAGCATTCAACCAATTCAAGGCCTAACCTTATCCCTATAGTATTTGACCACATGAACAATATCCTAAAGATTCCAAATGCACTATTAGCATACAAGCATTCCACCCAATTATCATATACACTTTAAATCTTAGTCTCAAGGAAAATATGGCATTCTACCACTTACATACTCATTTTCTTTTAACCAACTTAAAGTCATCAATCATAGTAAATTTAATCTCCCATATGTATACCTACTAACATATAATACATCATCAAATCCCATCAGATACCATTTACCATCCGTTCAATTTATTAAGTATACTTGCCTAATTCACACATCAAGAACACCATGATTCATCTAAATAGTTCAGACCATTAGCAAAAATCATGCCATCATATATATATATATACGTGATACTTCGAAATTCCAAGACAACATTCAGATTTAACATTGTATACTCATAAGGCTCCCTTAGGTACATATCATTAACTAACAAAAGACATCACCAACTTGTTGAGTCCAGGATCACAACTGGATGTTGATATCGATAGACGAATACTTTTAAAATCTAACTTGCTCATGAAAAATAAAACCGTACATTAAGTATGAACTCAATGCTATTTCTTTATAAATCAGTTAAATTGAAGTCACACAACCTTAACCCAGAATTCACTTAACATAAACTTATTAGGAGTCATTGCCCTCCTTCTTCCTCAAATTCTCAAGCATAGAGAGTTAGTAAGCTTACTGGTTTCACAATCTCTCTACTTCCAGGCCCTAATTCTCATAACTTCTACTCCGTGTAAAGCTCTCTTAAGTTCTCTTCTTCTCTGGAGTAACCAAAGAAGACAAAGCAAGTAAAAGAAATTTATAATGTGAATTAAAGAGAATTTTTCTTCTTTGCCAGAATATCCACTTTCACCTATATATATATATATCCTATACATGGTCTTCAAAACCCTTTTAGCCAATAGTCAGAAATCATTGTGTCTCCCACTATGGGACCAACTGGTCTCATCCTAACCAAACCAGAATTGAAACTCAACTATTTACCCAACACTCACAAATTTTACGTCTAGTTGACATTAAATTTATTTTTTCCTTAATAAGTATATTATTTTCAACTTAAAAAAATTATATTATTTTTAGTTATTTCTTTAATTATCCATAAATAGTTCATTAGTATTGTATAATACTCAAATTAAAAACTTAAAATTTTTTATAATAAAGTCGATAATGGCAATAGAACAATCGCAAAGCAATAAGAAAAGAAAAATAAAACACGTAGATTTTACGTGGAATACCCTTTTAGGAAAAACCACAAGCAGAGGAGGAGAAATTCACTAATGTTGAAAACTGAATTATACAAGAGGAGTTTCGACTACATCTATTTAAAGGTTGGCAAACCTTATTCTATTCAATGTCAAATAGAAGAAGTGTAGTTCTATACATATTCTACTTGTGCGGCATGGTCCTTACCGTGGGGGCTCCGCCCTCGCCCTGAGCCCCCAAGGCCTTTTGCCCCTATAGATCCCCTTATTTTGCCACTTTATTTTATTTCTTTAATAAGTGATGGGATTCGGGTCACATATCTCTAACAGAAATCAAGAAAATTATAATTCTACACGCTAATTATTTAAAAGAAAAATTGAATTGTCTCGAATGATAATCATCTTTAAACATGGTTAGGAGTTTCGTCATGAATTGTTAAAATTATCTATTCAATTTTATAACAATAAAAAAGAAAATTATATATTTATTTACAATCATATGATTAAACTTATTAACACATTGGACTATTAAGCCAAACATGATATTTTATAATTAAAAATAAAAATTTTCCTATTTAAGAATTAAGGGTTCCTGATTATTAATAAAAATAACATGAAAAATAAACATCATATGCAATTTTCTAATTGCTCTAACATTCCATATTTGTTGCGTTAGTATTTAACATGTACTCATTTTCATCATTTGTTGGTCCTTGACCAATTTCTTCATCATCTGAATCGGAACTTTTGTATCTATATCATTAAGATTGTTAAGATCTTCTTTTCTCATATACTCTTCAAAGTATAGGTCATCCCAATTTCATCTATAAAGAAGTTTACAAATTATGCAATAAACTAGCACGATGTAACATTGTTTTTTAGACTATACTAAAGTGGTGTTGTTGATATGAGAAACTTTTTTAGAACAATAAGTGTTCTCTCAACCACATTTCGAAGTTTTTAGTGTCTCAAATTAAAGAGTTCATGAGCCATCTTTGATAATGATGCGGAACTCGATATTGAATTTAGAAGCCTGAATAATCAACTTTCTTGGAAAAGAAGAAAACCATGACAACAAGGAATTTTAAGACTTTCAAGAACCTAAAAATTAAATGGAATATATCAAGATTAAAAACAAAAATTTTCTAGAATTAAAGAAAATAAGCAAAAATTGAATAATGGATATGAAACACAAGGTAGAAGATGATAGGTGAATGGTGGCAAGATAGATGGATAAGTAGCCTGGCCTCCTTTGATGAACAAGTACCAACAAAGAACTATAATGGCTTTTACTCAACCCTCCCAGTTGACTTGAATTAGGCAAGCTAAAATTATGATGAACCTCCTCCACAATCTTAAAGAATTGATGCAAAAGTTCTATCATGAAAGAAACTAGCCTTGTAAAAAAAATCTCCCTTGAAGTATTTTATTAATAAAAACAAGCAAATACATTATATGGTGGCTATAGAACATATAATACTAAAAAAAACCCTTCCTTTGTCTCCAAGCAATTGGCCTAGTCATAGTCTTACTCCTTAAGTTAAATTAGTCTAAAATACTAAAAAAAAATCATAACAAATAAAAGGTGAGTATTTGGTACATTAGCACTATATTTTTTTTTTATTCCACGAGCAACCTTAAAAAATTGACACATATCTCTTTTTTAGATATTTATTTTTTAATATTTTATTATACCCCTATAACACATTTATCAATCCCTTGACACTGCTTGCGGAGTCTAAAAACTCTATTGGCAGTGTACCAAATAATTTCTCATAAATAAATCCCTAAAATATAAAACTTTATAAATAAATTATTGTCTTATATATAATCAAAAGCATTGATATCATGCCCAATATGATGTAAACTCGAACCAAAGCTCAAAACTCATAATTCACAAAATAAATTCATCCAAAAATTTATGCTTGTGAAGTTTTCACTAAAATGGTCATATCTTAAGCTCTTGAAGTCAAAATAAGCCGATTCTAAGTGTTTGTCGAAGCTAAGAGATAAATCTTTCATCGGTATGAATACATCTTAACCTAGAAATACCTAGATCCCATCAAAAAATGCGTCGCAAGTTAATTGATCATCTAGACATGAAAATTGGAAACTTTGGTGAAATTAATTTAATAAATTTCAACCCATTCGTTCATGTATCATTATGTCTAGCTTCATTCTCTCAAACGGTATTGTATCTCATTCTTTATTTTTTCTTTTCTTTTCTTCTCTTTTTTTCCTTGGATTACTGTGATAGTGACGGTGTGTGATCAGGTAAGTACGCGCTTCACTGTTACTGATTCATAGGTTAATTACGTAGATTTTTTATTTCTAGAACTTTTATCAATCGGTTGTTTCGCTTGTTTTTGTCAGAGTTGCTCGACTCGATTTTTTTCGACCTACTTTTAATTGACTGTTTGGTTTCTTTTTAGGCGAGGAAATTGAAAGCAGCGATCCTCAACGTAATAACTCTAGTAATTACTGTTGATTCTGCCGGTAAGTATTGTTTTGTTGAAGGTTTACGTCAAAACTTTCGACATAGTTATTTTGCACATAATTGGGTATTTTTGTCAATTAAATTGTTCAATCGAGTTATTGAATGGTCGTTTTAGGCTACGGGAGTCTTCCACGTTGTTCCTACTTCAGAATTACTTCAGGTATGTACCAGAAACCCAATTTTTATAAATTTTAGACACCAAAGACCATGGTTATCGACACCACACGATCGTGTGTCTGGCCGTGTGGTATCCCGTGTGAGCCACACGACAGCGTGATAGGCTATGTGTTAGGCCATGTAACACACTGTCTACCAAATTTAAGGCACACAGGCAAGGGACACGAGCATCTGTCCAGGCTGTGTGTGGTCAGCTTAGTGTAAGGTTCACACAGGCCAAAGACATGAGCCTGTGTCTAGGTCATATAGCTCAGTGCATACAAGATAAGAATTACACAAGTTAGGGACACGGGTGTGTAGGCGTCGTCTAACGCGAACGTAGGCCTTCCGTAGTGTATTTATAATCTGAATTAGATCTTATGAGAACTATTTTATGCTCTGAGCCTGAGGTATTGATTGTATAAATGTATATTGATTGATGTGAATGTCGATTATACCAATCTGTATCACCTAACTATTTTATGCTCTTGACAACAAGGCAATTTACGTTAGTGTTTTAATTTCTAGGGACTTTTTTGTTTGAGATATCAGAACAGTAAGGGATTTTACAGATGTCTTTCCTGAGAAGTTACCGGGTTTACCTCTGAATCGAGAAGTTAAGTTCGACATTGAGCTTCTACTGGGTACAACTCCGGTGTCCATCACTCATTACCGTATGTCACTGAAGGATCCTGCAGAGCTTAAGGCTCCACTTTAAGAGCTTTTAGATCGTGGTTTCATCCGTCCTAGTGTGTCTCCGTGGGGGGCACCGATTCTGTTTGTAAAGAAAAAGGATAGCACCATGAGATTGTGTATTGATTATCGGCAGTTGAATAAACTGACTGTAAAGAATAAGTATCCACAGTAGAGGTGCTCATGCCGCCCGGCCCGACGACCTGCCCGAAATATGGAAGGGTTTGGGTAAAAATATAGGCACGAGATATGGGTTTGGGCAAAAACAGGCCCGTTTAGAAAACGAGCGGGGCCTCGGGCACCACTTTTTTGGCCCGAGCCCGACCCAAATATACTAAATATATTTTTTATATTTTTATTTTAAAAATATTTTAAAATTACTTTTTTTATTTTTAAAATAAATTTTTGGTTTTTTTTAAAAAATAGGCTGGTCGAGTTTGGCTCGGGCTTAGGAATTTTTCTTGGGCCGAGCCTGGACAAAATTTCAAGTCGAGCTGGGCTCGAGCCTAGGGTTGACTATTTATTTAATCAATTTCAAAGGGCTTTAGTGTTTTCAAAGATTGATCTCCTCTCTGGGTATCATTAGTTTAGAGTTAAGGAAGTTGATGTTCATAAGACTGCATTTAGGACTCGTTATGGACATTACGAGTTCCTAGTTATGCCTTTTGGTCTAATGAATGCTTTGGTTACATTCATGAATCTGATGAACTGAGTGTTTCAACTATATCTGGATCAGTTCATCGTGGTCTTCATTGACGACATTCTGATTTACTCTAAGACCAAGGATGAGCATTATAAAAATCTTAGAGTAGTGCTTCAGATACTCCGTAAGAAACAGCTCTACGTTAAGTTGAGCAAGTGTGAATTCTGATTGCATGATACCATTGTTGGATCGTCGGCACCCCTATGGCGCAGCGAAAAAAATAAAATCCGACGATCCTAACCAAGGATCCATGTGTGATGAACGAATCGGGGTGATAAAGGTTACGAAATTACCGAATGTTTATTCTGAGTAGACAGCAACGTCTCAACAACGTGTAGTTTGATCTACAGTCGAACCAAGCCACAATCTATCGAGACCCTGACCTCTACGTAATCCACCCAGTTGACTACGAACGGAAGAAATCCCCAAAACAGTTTTGAAAGTGATTTTTCTTTGACGGCAGCCAGACCCAAACAAAGAAAAACGGGATTCTTATATATTTTTTTATTTTAGGGTTTTTAGGAATTAAATAAATATAATAATATTTTAAACCAAAAATTATAATTATATTAATTATAATATAATTTCGGTAAACCATATATTTATTTGAATTCATATGCTAACCAAATTCATGTCCTCATTATGCGTACAACAACCTTGTACATAATGTGTTGGAAATTTGATTACCAAATTAAATTAATTCTATAATTAATTTTATTCAAGCGACACCCAAAAACAATACCAACTATGGTTTATTCCGTTCATTTCAACTATAGGGTGTGACCCTGTAGGTTCCTGTAACGTTAGCAGTAATACTAGAACGATTCCAATGTTACAAACAATGAGTGGCATCTAGCAATGCATCACTGCTACCTAAGTCACAAGAGATCATGATTTGACATAACCTTTTTTTATGATTAACCTTTTATGCAATAATCCTTAAGTCCTTTATCTCTGGATTGGAAACAAGTCATGGAATAGTCACACTTGCATAGTCCATTCCATATTCCTTGATATCTTAAGCAGACTACGATATACAAATAAGTATGACATCTCATATCAACTTATTTGAGCATGGCCATGCATTTCTAGTCTCACTTAATCAAGTGGCCTAAGATATTACTCCCATTATGTACGAGGGACTTATTCTATATCGACCAACCATATCCCTCTACAAAGATTGTGGTATATCCAACATCAGCCTTTATACAACAACCAGTTACGGTGTACGTTTGGCTGTATCAAAATAGACTACTCACGATGTTGGGATTATGATGATCTCAAGTCTGAGGATCATATACATATTAATCACTATGAGTAATGTCGTGACAATTACATAATAATCCAAGAAACATACTCATAATGGGTCAGTCCAATATGTTGTTCTCTAACACACATATTCATGCATCGATTCTGACATTCCATATCAATGACAACTCTTTATCATCAATCAACTACATGTTAGTCTTAATGCATTATCGTTGTCCTATCCAACAATAATACTTGACTAAGGATCTTTTAAGAATAATCATATTATTCTTAGGAAATTATTATAAAACAGTTTATTTATACACACAGAAAAGAAACTGAAATAATAATCGTAACGCCTTATATTAATAAACATGATAAATCAAGTATGTTATTACAACCATCTCATGATTGATCTTTGGGCATACTCTAATAGCTTATGCGTCCCGTCAGCTTAAGACACACGAGGGGAATTATCCGATGCATGATATCAAGTTAACTGTCGTGGTTTTTGCGTTAAAAATCTAGAGGTAATATCTGTACGGTGAAAGGTGCCTTTTATACACTAATCACAAGAGCCTCAAGTACCTCCTTACTTAGAAAGAGTTGAATCTTAGATATCGTCAGTGGATTGAGCTGCTCAAACATTATGACTACACGATAGAGTATCATCCTAGTAAGGCTAATTTAGTGGTCGATGCTCTCAGTCGTAGAGCGATGATTGATTTGAGAGTAATGTTCGCTAGAAAAAGGAACGAAAGAGAAACGATAAAAAAAAGAAAAGGAAAAATAAAACTAAAATAATTAGTTTTAAAATAAATAGATAACCAAAACTAATTTTGCAAAGCAGCAAAATACATCCTTGCTTCGCTTTGCAAAGACTCAAACACAAGACCAAAGAGTAAACAGATGCTTAACCAGTGAACTAGCGAGCTCATTCTTGACACAAATTTACACAGAATTAAATTTAAGTCAACGACCCAAAAGTAGAGATTAATTAAAATCAAATTAACAAAATTTCTAAAGACACGACTCGAAGTCCTGGCCTCAAGCACATAAGCAGAGCACAAAACCATAGATACAAAAATTTAATTATTACAAAATCCTACAATTAAACATTCAAATTTCTGAGGCATTACAAAGTCACGTCGTGATGAGAAATTCCCTCACGTCACGATGTTGCCCCTAAAGTTTTGAAACATTTCATTTTAATCCTTCTTCGATTTCAACTTTGCTTTAGAGCTACAAAGATCGAAAATTATTATATTTCACATTAAATGTATAATTCTAGACTCATTTTAATAAATTGCATAATTTGATCGTAAATTGACTGTTATTGCTCCAACAACGAATGTGGCATCCTTTAGTTCATACCCGACAATTAGATAGGGAAATAGGGTGTTACAGTTTCTTAATAGAATTTTTACATCAATTCTTCAAGATTATAGAGAAGGTTCATCATTACTTTTGTTTGCCTAATTTAAGTCAACAGAAAGGGTTGATTAAAAGCCATTATAGTTCTTTTCTGATACTTGTTCATCAAAGGAGGCTAGATGTAACGCCTCAAAACTTGTATTTGTGATTTGTTAGATTTGGTTATAATTAAGTATTTGTATCAGTGGATAAGTGTCTTAATTCTATGTCGAAGGTCTTAAGTTTGAATCCCTACGTGAGCCAATGAAAATATTTTTATGCTAATAGTAGGATAGGATTTGATTTCTTTTGAAGATAAATTTGTTGTAAATTAAATTAATTAAAAAACTATTTCCAAAATATCCCACGTTTCCCTCTGTTTCAAGCCATCTTTGTTTTTTTTAATTAATTTTCTTTCCCTATTTCCCACGTTTCATTAGTTACTTTTATTTTTCTTTTAGTTGTTCTCCCTTCCCACGTTTTTGCTCCTATTCGTTTCTTCTTGGTTGGTTTGTTTCTTTGTTTTGTGTTCTTTCTTTTGTTACCATCATTTTCAAATGGTTTTGGTTCTTTGGCTTCGTTTAGTCAGGTACATTTCACAGAGGTAAGGTTTTATTGTTTTACTCAATTCATTTGTTACAATTGTTCGTTGGGTTTTTGGCTATGCTGAAATTTCAAGATTTTTATGCAAAGATTCGTATTTTGGCTTATCTAATTAATTTGATTCGTTTTAGGGGAAGTTCATGAGACGATTGATGATCCTCCAACATCCTAAAATTCGTGTGATTGCCGTCCGTTTAGAGGTAAGGGTTTCGAATGTATTTTTAGAGGGATTTTTGTTTGTTCGTTTGTAAGAAACTTTCTTTTAAATTCGTGAACCTTTACTAATATGGGCTATGTCAATTTTTGGTTTAGGTGTGGGATCATATGTTTTTAGGAACTATATCAGAAAATACTCAGGTGTGTAACAATAAACACGAAAAACAGTGATTGACGAAAGCTGAAAAATTAATCTGTCGATGCTACATGGTCGTGTGCTAGGTTGTGTGGTTGGTCGTGTGTTGGACTGTGTGTTACACATGGTCTGTGCCATTTGGGCCGTGTAGACCACACGAGCGTGTGGGCCACACAGGCATGTGTGAGGCCGTGTGGGCCCAAAATTCTAAATTTTACCCTTGGCCTATAAACGTTGTTCTGATTGAATGTAGGCCTTCCATGGGGTCAGTATGTGATCTAATAAGCTATAAAACATAGAATTTCATCATATGTAAGTATTAATTTTGATATCTGATGTATATTTGAAATATGAAAAATGCTATGTATACTTTGTATCTATTATGTCATGCATGTATAACTGTAGCATGTCTGATTTTTGATCTATTTTGTGTTTGCATTCGGGATGAGTTATATTATGTGGAGGAAGTATTTTTGTGAATGGTGATAACTCGCCTATTACACTGGCAGTTCAACTGCAAATTTTTTGAAAAGTGTCATATTGGCACAAAATGGTGTGTAGGGTTGGATGGGTGTTTCATACCCCATATGGTGTGTTGGGATGGTCGAAGATGGTGTGTAGCAGATGGGGGTAGGAATATATGTCTGTATTTGTACCGCTCTGATATGAATCCGTTCCACTAAATCTGTCTAATATAAATTAAATATGTAAAGTTATTTCTTATACACTGAGTTTCGAAAACTCATCTTCTATTTGACTGATATTTTCAGGTAATCCTCAGACTTAGGCGGGTCGGTGCCATGGGAGCTCGGTTACAATAAATTTGTTACATTTGATTCAGTTAAATTTGGGTTTAAATGTTTTGTAATATTTGGCTATTTTGGTTTTTGGGATTTCATTCTCAATTTTTGCATGATACCATTAAAAACATTTTATCGAAAATGTCTAATTTCCTGCAAAACAAATGATTTCGAGAAAATAAACTTAGTTTCCCCAAAACATAACGATCTGAGAATTTCCATTGTAAAGTATTCTTTTAGAAAATGCAAGCAAACATCGTTTTCAACTATAAAGTTAAGTTAGATGTATTTTTCTATTAAACCAGGATTTTAAGTAATAAAGGTTATTGCTTTCTTTTTAAACTTCAACTATAGGTGGAATTGATATGATTCATACTTTGAAGAATAGATGTGAAAAGAAGATCCCAACAATCTTAATGATATAGATTCAAGTTACAAATATGGAATGCTAGAGCAATTAGAAAATTGCATATGATCAGATCATATCTATTCTTTTTTAGGCAATGCATAGAACTACCCATAACCCCTTTCCAACCCATAAATAGGAGGATAATGTGCTTCAGCGCACTCGAACCTAGGTCCTCTTGCATTAGCAACAATGCCGATGCCAATCGAGCTAAGACTCAATCGACACCATATGATTTGATTTTAATTTTTGTTAATTGTTAAGATTTTTTAAAAAATATTATTAATTATTTTTTACAGTAATTATCATTAAAAAAATTAAAATTTGTAACTTTGTAATTAAAATTCGTGCTACTAAACAGAATATCAGAATTATGATGTAATTACACTATCAACCAAATAAGTTTAGGAAATTAAAATTTCTTGTAATTATAAAATATATATAATATTTATGTATACCATATGTAATGCAGATGTAAAATGATGCTACATGCTACACCGATAATAATATTTTTAGTAATAAAAAAATGTGTAATTGTACAAAATCAAAATTCATGTATCAAATTATATATTGGACCAGAAGTCATGTGCAGTTTTTATGATTTTTTATCATTGAATATATACTAAATAAACTAATATTCTCAATAAAATAAAAATATATTATATTAATAAATTAAAGCAATGATTAGTCTCAATTATTACAGGAAAATTTCCAGGTCACTTGCCTTTTTTAATATTTTATTTTAAGTATAAGTATAACGTAAAAATCTAATGTGGATTCGTTTTATTAATGGTCGATATAACAGTTTTGGCTCACCATTTACTTTTTAACCTTATTTGAGAATAATTGTACAACCAATAGAGTAAACCTAATTTTTTTTAAAATTATGCTCAATCAATTTAGAAAAAAATGATTCAATACGATAAGGGATAAATGCAAAAGAAAAGAGGAAAATGAGAGGCAAATATGCAAAATTGCAAAACTAACCACCCACGCTGGGGCTATATATAGATGATGAGAGATGAAAAGGTTCATATAAAACAATAAGCATTGTAGGTTTTAGGGCAATGATAGAGGTAGGGAGTGGTGAGTCGAGCTCGAGGAAGAGGAAGTGGGGGAGACCACTAGCAGTAGCAGTGACAACACATCAGCAACAGGCTAAGGAGCAATCGCCACTGACGCTAGCCACCTTGAAAGCGGTGAAAGAGTAGGCTGAAAAAAGGGGCAATAGGATATCACATGGTGTCATCCTCAAGTACTTTGACAACACCGATGCTCCTTATGACTGGTTGCTCCCTGGATGGGTTGCGTAAGAGTGCTATGTTCCGTCTGGTCTTAAGGGCCTTGGTAGGATCTATAAGGTATATCAAACCACCATTTTTTCCTTCATCCTACATACATGTATGCAAATATTAAGATGATAATGATGGTGCTGGTGATGTTGTTGCAGTATTACTGTGATCCAACTGGGCATATGTACTACTCCAAACGTGTAGTCTTGTTTGCGTGGAAGAAAATGAACATCATTTTCCTTTATACTTAATTACAATTAATCAAAGGTGAAAATCTCATGGAATCCAATACACGCGCACACAGAGAAAACCCCAATTTATTTGGCTTATATATAAAAATTATCTTTCTTTTTTCATTATTTTTTGGGTTAATTAAATAGCAGGGTTCGTCTCTTAAACATGTCAGAGTTATGAAGATGTTGAACTGGAACAAGAACTTGAAGACTATATATAATATCTATAAATTATGTGTCGAAGTAAAATTTATGTAGTAGTTTTCTTGTTCTTGTGTTTCAAATGCTTTATATCTTCAACATATGATGAAAAATAAACATTGAATAAATTAAATAAAATTTGTTTAAGTTATAAACTCAACTTCTCTTTTGATTATTATCTATTAAGGTTGACTGATTTTTCTAAATTCCCAAGCGAAAGGTAAAGGTGAAATCAAGAATTTTTAGTGAAAGGTGATGTAGCACCCCAAACCCAGCCTAGACGTAATGGCTGAATCCGGAGATGTCACCAAGAAGGGTTTTGAAAATAGAGTCGTTACAAAAAATCATTCCAGTTTTATAATTCATACTCGTTTATATCCAATATCGAAAACATTATTCAGTTAATTTATTTTCCAAAACGTAAGCTACAGCGGAAGTTATAGTAAACTTTATTTTCTTAAAATCCCATTCATAGGTTTGGAAAACTTTGTTTTAGTAAAAACCATGTTATTAGATAAACGTGGCAATTAACATAGTAAACGAAAAATCCAAATCCCAAAAATTAAAACAACAGTCCAGAGAGCCCAATTAATACAAAACTCCCAGAAATATTTCTTAAATAAATAAAACCTTTATTTAAAGTCAGTTCATAGGCTAGTGGTCACAGTGAGACTCCGCTACATCAATCCGCCTAAGTCTGTAGATTACCTAAATAGAACAGACAAACAGAAGTGAGTTTACGTGTAACCCAATAGAAATGGAAATGTTGTACATACAAAAATCACACACACAATCAGATTTAGTTTTAGATTCGGAGTTAAGTCCTTTACAGATTCAGATACCAGAAGCAGATAAGGAGAACAGATAAATGAATCCTATCCCCATCCTCTACACACCAACTCCGACCATCCCAACATACCATGTAGGGTTAAAAACACCTACCCAACCCTACACACCATATCTTGCCAATACGACACATATCAGATAATGTGCAGCCCAGTTGCCAGAATATATGCTAAGATTGCCATACAGAACACTTCCTCTACATATACAAACCCCACCCCAATCAGATATATATATTCAAAATTAGCATGCTTACATGCTCATATACATATATCAAGTAAATATACATCAGAATAATCAGACATGCATAACAGTGTCATACTCAGAGCATATTATCAGACTATCAGATCACATAGTGTTAGGGTTTGGTTATCCCTTACCGGCCCTATAGTAGGCCTACAGTCGATTGGAACGACCCGTGCGACCCTAGGGAAAATTTCAAAATTATGGGCCCACAAGCCTGTGTGGCTTGCCCCTGTGGGCCTACACGCCTAGATTAGCCTTACTCGTGTGGCCCACACGACCTGGACCAAAGCTTTCACGCCCGTGTGGCATGCTCGTATGGGCCCACACGCTCAACTTGGCCTAGCCTATGTGGTCCACACAGCCACACTCACACCACTACAAGGTCGTGTCTCACGCACGGCCAGGCATACGCCCATGTGGCATTGACAGTATAGTTTTTCGACTTTCGCCGAAGCTTGATTTTCTGCGTAATGAAGTATACACCTAGTACAATTTCGATGCGAAAAAACTTTCGAACCACACAACACCTTTGATCGAACAACGGTAATTCTCACGCAACTAAGTCATCGACAGACAATTTCGAGCCCCTTGATCTTTCTGAAATTAAATCGCAATCGAAATTGGACAGAAAGAAGCCACAATTACACCATAACGTCGACAAGTCAACAAATCCCACAGCTTAATTGGAAACAAAGGTCGAAGAATAGAGAGGAAGACAAAAGAAAAAGAAACCACAGAGAATGAGAAGTAACAGAAAAAAATGTCAACTAAGGAAATTTTGGGAAAATAAAATTAAAAATAAATCAAAATCGAACTTGACATTCCCAACTTCCTACTAACACCTCAATCTCAACCACTTTATAATTTTAGCTCTACCGAAACTCTATTAGTCAATTGAGCAAAAATAAACACCCTCGCTCATACAAGAATTAGAACTCAGGACCTCCAACACACCAATTCCCTTACCACTCTAACCACCAGGCTTATTCTAATATGGATTAACAGAAAATTTTATATAAGCCCACTCAACAAGGGTAAAGCTTGGATAAAAAATAACAAAGTATTGCTAAAAGTGGAAATTGAACCCAATACCTCTCACACACATCCAGAATACTTAACTACTGAAGTAGATACACACTTATGTTAGATATTTACAGAAACAGAAATAAATTATTAAGGGCGTTACAACTCTACCCCCTAAAAAATTTTCAACCTTAAAATTTACCTGATCAGAATAGATGATGATGCTTTTAACATATCGAGTCCTCAGGTTCCCACGTCGCTTCCTCAATGACATGATTCCGCCACAAAACCTTTACTAACGGAATGGACTTTCTTCCTAGAATCTAAACATCTCAATCCAAAATCTGAACCGACTCCTCCTCAAAAGTCAAGTCCAGTCTAACCTCGATCTCCTCAACAGAGACAACATGAGAGGGATCAGACGGATACTGCCTCAACATTGAGAGACGTGAAACACATCATTGATACGGTCTAACTCTGGAGGTAGCTCCAATTGATAAGCAACCGATCCCATACGCTTCAGAATTCGATACGGCGCAATGAACCTAGGGCTCAACTTGCCCTTACGACCGAATCTCAGAACTTTCTTCCACGGAGAAATCTTAAGAAAAATGAAGTCACCCACAAAGTACTCAATAACTCTTCTCTTCAGATCTGTATAAGACTTCTGTCTATCAGAAGCCGCCTTCAAATGATCCCGAATTAGTCTAACCTTATCTTCGGTCTCAGAAACCAACTCAAGACCCAAAACCTGGTGCTCACCCAACTCATTCCAACGTAGCAAAGTACGACACTTACGACCATATAAAGCCTCGTAAGGTTTCATCTGGATGCTAGACTGAAAAATGCTAATGTAGGTGAACTCAGTTAGCGTAAGAAAATCCTCCCAACTACCTTAGAAATTTATCACACAACTCTAAAGCATATCCTCCAGTATCTGAATCACCATCTCAGATTGACCATCGGCCTGAGGATGGAATGCAGTACTAAAGTCTAATCTCGAACCCAAAGTCTCGTGCAATTTCTTTCAGAATGGATATGTGAAGCAAAGATCTCTGTCAGAAATTATCGAAATAGGAACCCCATACAGTCTTATAATCTTGGAGATATAGAGCTTCGCTAACTTTCGCAGAGAGTAGTCCGTCCGAACCGAAATAAAAGGGGAAGACTTGGTCAATCGATCCACAATGACCCAAACAAAGTCCTTCTTAATGGGTGTCAAGGGCAACCCATTTAACTGCCTATCTCGAATCTGATCAATCCAAGTCAGCTTAACTTGCAACTTGACTAACAGACCCCTGTAATCAAATAGACTAAGACGAGCGAACATCAGTCTCAAATCAGTTATCACTCTACGACTGAGAGCATCGACCACTAAATTAGCCTTACCAGGATGATACTACATCGTGTAGTCATAATGTTGAAGCAGCTCAATCCACCGACGATGTCTAAGATTCAACTCTTTCTAAGTAAGGAGGTACTTGAGGCTCTTGTGATCAGTGTATATAATGCACCTCTCACCGTACAGATAGTGCCTCTAGATTTTTAACACAAAAACCACAGTAGTTAACTTGATATCATGCATCGGATAATTCCCCTCGTGTGTCTTAAGCTGATGGGACGCATAAGCCACAACCCTACGATTTTGCATCATAACACAACCCAAACCAATGTGAGATGCATCACTATAGACCACAAACTCTTTACCGGGTTCATGCTATATCAGAACAGGAGCTTGAGTCAGAACAACTTGAGCTTCTCGAAGCTCGATTTTTACGCATTAGTCAAGGCAAAATGAACTTCATTGCGTAGAAACTTAGTCAAAGAAGCTGCAATTAGGCAGAACCCTCGACAAACCGCTGATAATAACCCGCAAGACCTAAAAAACTACAGATTTCAGATATGTTCTTAGGTTGTTTCCAATCAAGCACAGCCTCAATCTTTCTTGGATCAACTCGGATCCCCTCAGTAGAAACTACGTACCTCGAAAAAGTCACCTCACGCAATTAGAATTCATACTTGCTCAACTTAACGTTGAGCTGTTTCTTACGGAGTATCTGAAGCACTACTCTAAGATTTTTATCATGCTCATCCTTGGTCTTAGAGTAAATCAGAATGTCATCGATGAAGACCATGATGAACTGATCCAGATATAGTTGAAACACTCAGTTCATCAGATTCATGAATGTAGTCAGAGCATTCATCAGACCAAAAGGCATAACTAGGAACTCGTAATGTCCATAACGAGTCCTAAATGCAGTCTTATGAACATCAACTTCCTTACCTCTAAGCTAATGATACCCAGAGCGGAAATCAATCTTTGAAAACATTAAAGTCCTTTGAAATTGATCAAACAAATTGTCAACCCTCGGCTATGGATTAGAGGTGCTCATGGGTCGGGCTGGGTTCGGGCCGTGCCTAAAAAAATTTTAGCCCGTGTCCTAGGCCCGAGACCAGCTCGGCCTGAAATATAGGCCTAAAATTTTAACCAAGCCTGGCCCTGGAAAAAATTCCTAAGCCCGAGCCTAGCCCGACCCAACCCATTTTTAAATAAACACCAAAATTTTATTTAAAAAATAAAAAATAAAAAAAGTAATTTTAAAATATTTTAAAATAAAAAATAAAAAATATATTTATTATATTCGGGCCGGGCCCGGGCCAAAAAAGTAGTGCTCGAGGCCTGACCCGTTTTCTAAACGGGCTTATTTTTTATCCAACCTATATTTCGTGCATATATTTTTACCCGAACCCTCCCATATTTTGGGCGAGCCGTTGGGCCGGGCCGAGCCAACCGACCCATAAGCATGTGGATACTTAATCTTTATAGTCAGTTTATTCAACTGTCGATAATCAATACACAATCTCATGGTGCTATTCTTTTTCTTTACAAACAGAATCGGTGCCCCCCATTGAGACACTCTAGGACGGATGAAACCACAATCCAAAAGCTCTTAAAGTGGAGCCTTAAGCTTCGCAGGATCCTTCAGTGCCATACGGTAATGAGTGATGGACATCGGAGTTGTACCCAGTAGAAGCTCAATGTCGAACTTAACTTCTCGATTCAGAGGTAAACTCGGTAACTTCTCAGGAAAGACATCTGTAAAATCCCTCACTGTTCTGATATCTCCAACGAAAAAGTCTTCAAAAATTAAAACACTGACGTAAGCTAAATACGCCTCACACCCTTTTCAAACCAATTTCTTAGCCACAAGAGCAGAGATCACATTAGACAGATAATCTCGACGTTCCCTGATCACAACCACCTTTTTATCATCCTCGGTCCTTAGAAAAACCCTCTTAGTTGTGCAATCTAAGCTAACTCAGTGCTCAACCAACCAGTCTATAACCAAAATTAAGTCAAACTCCCTAAACGAAAGCTCCTTCAAATTTACTAGAAATAGAACCCCTTGCACTTCTAACAGAACATTCCTATAAAATTTACTAATCCAAACAGACTCCCCCAATAGACTCAGTACAGTAATCTCAATAAAGTTGCTCTCAACAGAAATCCTCAGGTTTTAAGAAATGGAACTAGCTATATAGGAGTGTATAGAACCTATGTTTATCAGAGCAGTATAAGGTACATCAAAAATAAAGAAAGTACCCGTGATAACATCAGGAGCATCTCTATCCTGTCGGCATCAAATAACATAAACCTGTGCAGACTGCCTCGCCTCAGTCTAATTAGCACCTCTGTCCGGTGCTTTCTGTCATCGACCCATACCATTACCACCCCAAGCTGGTCCACGACCCTTCAGTAGCTGATGAATTACCTTCTGAGGTTGTGTAAAACCCAGTCTTAAAGCTTGCATCTAATCAGCCCGCTTTGTACATTCTCTAATACAATGCTCCAAGGATCCACACCTCAAACAAACCCCTAACCTCCTCCAACACTCGCCCAGATGGTGCCTACCACAATCACTGTATGGCTGAATCCTAATAGGAGAAACAAAATTTTGACAATCAGTTCTTTTTGAAAAAATTTTAGAACCCAAAATTTCACAGTCTGAGTTTTACAACCTGGCTCTGATACCACTAAATGTAACACCTCAAACCCGACCTAGATGTTATGGCCGAATCCAAAAATGTCATGAAGAAGGGTTTTGAAAATGGAGTCGTTACAGTAAATCATTCCAGTTTATAATTCATATTCATTTATATCCAATGTCAAAAATGTTATTCACTTAATTTATTTGCCAAAATGTAATTTACAGCGGAAGTTATAGTAAACGTTATTTTCTTAAAATCCCATTTATAGGTTTGGAAAACCTTTTTTAGTAAAAACCATGTTTTTATATAACCGTGGCAATTAATGTATTAACCGAAAAATCCAAATCCCAAAAATTAAACCAACAGCCCGGAGAGTCCAATTAATACAAAACTCTAAAAAATATTTCTTAAATAAATAAAACCTCTATTTAAAGTCAGTTCATAGACTAGTGGTCACCGGAAGAATTCGCTACATCAATCCGTCTAAGTCTGTAGATTACCTGAACAGAACAGACAAACATAAGTGAGTTTACATAAACTCAATGTATAACCCAACAGAAATAGACATGGTGCACATACAAAAATCACATACACAGTCAGATTCAATTTCAGATTCAAAGTTAAGTCCTTTACAGATTCAGTTACCAAAACCAGATAAGTAGAACAAATAAACCGAATCCTACCCCCATCCTCTACACACCAACTCTGTCCATCCCAACACATCATGTGGGATTAAAAACACTTACCCATCCCTACACACCATATCGTGCCAATATGACACATATTAAATAATGTGCAGTCCAGCTGCCAGAATATAGGTGGGGGTCACCATACAAAACACTTCCTCCACATATACAAATCCCACCCCAATCAGATATATATTCAGAATTATCATGCTTACATGCTCATATACAGATATCAAGTAAATATACATCAGAATAATAAGTCATGCATAATAATGTCATACTCAGAGTAGAATATCAAACTATCAGATCACATAGTGTTAGGGTTTGGTTAGCCCTTACCGACCCTACTGTAGGCCCACAGTCGATTGGAACGACCTCAGAACCTTCAACACACCAACTCAGGACCACACTGAGCAAAAAATAAACACCCTCTCTCACGCAGGGATTCGAACTCAGGACCTCCAACACACCAACACACCAACTTACTTAACACTCAAACCAGCAGGCTCATTCTAATATGGATTAATAGACAATTTTATATAAGCCCACTCAACAAGGGTAAGGCTTGGATAAAAAAAATAAAGTTTTGCCAAAAGTGGGAATTGAACCCAATACCTTACACACACACCCAGAACACTTAGCCACTATAGCAGATACATTTATGTTAGATATTTATAGAAACATAAATAAATTATTTAGGGCATTACAGATGAGATATACATTTTTCAAATGGAGCCCAAAATAAAAAAATGGTTAAATATAAAATCTATGATACCAATGATGGTTAATTTGAAAAATCGATACTCTGAACTACTAGACGAATGCGACTATTCTATGTTATATTATTTGATTTTCTTACTATCTATTTGCACTGATGTTCTTGTGAATGAACTCACACTAAGCATCATAGCTCACTCCCCCATTTATTTCTATCCTTAGAGATAACCCACCAGATTAGGACGAGAACGCGGCATCTGAGGGGTCTATGCTCAGTTTTTACTTAAAGAATTATTTAGGCTCAATACTTGGTTTATTTCCCTTTTTTATTTTTCAAAGATTGTACTATTTTATTTCAAACTGTGGCATAGGACTTAGGATTTGAGTTTTTATGTTGAATGACATTTAATTTAAATTTTAGGATATCAAGTTATGATTATTAATTTGTTATAATAAACCCCAGTTTTTATTAAAAATAAATAAATCTCATTTTTTGCTGCCAAGTTGCATTTGAGATTTCGAGTACTAAATAAATTGGTATTTATCTAAGTTTCCTACTAAATTAAAAAAATGTTTTAAAATAACTATTTTTGAAACTCTGATAGCTTACTGGATCATTTCAGTAGCTAATGTGATCTTCCGAGTTTGGGTCTAATGTCTAGGCTGGGTTGGGAAGGATACAAGAAGCAAGATTAAGAAGGCAATTATACCTTCTCAATACATAAGTGGACATGTAAGTGGACAAATGTATATATATATATATGATATAAAATCTTAATTTAATTAATTACATTATAAAACAAATCATAAAATAAAGAAAATCATAAAAACATAGTGGAAGGAGTGAGAAAATTTCATAATCTTCAAGTATTCAAAATGGAATAGGAGAGAAATTAAATTGATTTAGATTAGTTGTTACTATAAGGACTAAATTGAATTGATTTGAAAATGTTGTATATTGATACAATAGTGAAATTGAATCTATATTGTGATGAACTATGCTGCCACATATGTGAATCAATGATTTAATGATAAGATTATGATATGAATTGAGATATTGACTTATAAATGAAATTGAAAAATGATGACCCTATTAATTGTTCGGCAAAGAAATTAATCTGGTTTTACCAACCAACATTGGGCACAACTTACTATTTCGAATTTGCCTGAACAATTAATAGGGTAACCATTTCTCAACTTGAATTGAGATACCAAATCAATGATTTGATAATGAGATTATGATATGAATTGAGATACCAAAGTTTTCATTTCTTTTGAATTGCTATTTATGTGAAGTAATTGGTCTGGATCAGTGGTTAAGTGTGCTGTTGTGGGTGTGTGAGGTTCTGTGTTTGATTATCTTATTTAGAAGTTTTATTGTTTTTGTCTCAATCCCTGTTTTGATCATCTTTCTTATCATTTATTTTTCCTAAATTGTTAAAAAGAATGAACTTGCTGGTTGAGCAGTAAGGTCTTAGCTATACTCCCAAATTGTCGTCCCTCTCCTCCACCTTCTGCTCTTGCCTTCCCTTACATCCCTCACTCTCTAACTTTCCCATTTTCCCCTCATTTTGTTTTCAGTTTTCTGTTTACTGAGTTTTTTCCTCATTGAGACCTTTCTTTATACTTTTCTTTCCCTTTTACTATGTTTTTCGTATTTCTCCATTGGAAAAGCTTA
Organism: Gossypium turneri; assembly: GCA_008044935.1. Classification (NCBI taxonomy): domain Eukaryota; kingdom Viridiplantae; phylum Streptophyta; class Magnoliopsida; order Malvales; family Malvaceae; genus Gossypium; species Gossypium turneri. The sequence continues at coordinate 6,127,056 of CP032576.1, forward strand.
GTTTTATTGCATTTTCCTTACTTTGATCCATCTTTTGTTACCGTCCATTTACTATGGTTTTACTGTCACCCTTGGTTTTTGTGTAGTGTTGTTGTTGTTATTATGCCATATCTTGTGCCGGGCATCGATTAAGAAGTGAGTATTTCCTGTCTAGATGTGAGTATTATATATTCTTTTTCTTCCTTGTTGTATGTTATGTATCCTTTCTTCACGTGAAGGATGGGTTGTTTTATTTAGGTCTATAGCTTCCATTGTAATCATTTTTGAGATTTTTGTAGGTGAAGATCATGTGACGATTACTCATCCGGTGAGTTAAGTACTTTAGAAGGTGCTCTTTCTTTGGGTAAGTATCTGAATGTTCTAGTTTGGAGGCTGGTTATGCATACTGTTGCAAGGGTTAAATGCCTGATGCTGTGGGCCGAATGCTCGGTTTGAGCCATGGTTTATTAGTTGTGTTCAACTTAGGTAGTTATGTTCCATTCGTTTTGCTAAGTGCTGGTATATGACTAGAAGTTATTAGGAATTAAAAATTCCATCATCTTCTATTCGTTCCTTTTTGTTACTGTCTTTAATTTTTTTCCTTTTTCATTCTTCCCTTTTTTTCTTTTTGATTCTTTAATTTTCTTCTTCATTTTGATCATGGTCGTAAGTAAGTACGAGTCTAGATGAAGTTATATACTGTTAATTACATTGATCGAAAGGTTAGTAAGTAAGTTTTACTATTAACTCATTAAATTCTGGGGTTTATGTTCTGAATTTGGCATCTCGATCATATTGTGTACTTCCTAATAATTAGTCACTTGGTTTCCTCTTAGGCGAGGGTGTCTGGAGTATCAAATCTCAACTCGACAAATCAAGTGATCGCTGTGTATTTTCTAGTAAGTTATATTTCGTGGAAGGTTTCGTGTCAAAACCTTCGACATAAAGTATTTTGTGTAAAATGTGCGTTATTGTCGATAAAGTTGGTTGAGTTGTTGGATGGTCGTTTTAGGCTTCGGAGACTCTCTTTATTCTTGTTACTTTGAAATCTCTTTAGGTGCGTACCGAAAACCTTAATTTCTACAAGTTTCGGTTACTGAAAATGGTGGTTGTTTACGCCACATGGCCAGGAACATGGGCGTGTATCTAGGCTGTGTGAGCCACACGACCGTGTGGGTGGCCCTGTAACTCACTATTCATCAATTTAGAGTTACGCGGGTAAGGCATATAGGCGTGTGTCCAGGCCGTGTGGGACAATGTTAGTGTAAGATCACACGGAAAAGGGACACGGGCATGTATCTAGGCCATATAACTCACTAATTATGACTTAAGACAACACAAGCGAGCATATGAATGTGTGTCTAGGTCGTGTGAGTCACATGGGCAAGGACATAGGCGTGTGCCCAGGCCGTGTGAACCACACGGGCAAGGACATGGGCGTGTCTTCAGGCCATGTGGGGTATATAAAAGGGCCCGAAACTATTTTTGAGGCCGTAAATATTACTTAAGGTTGATTTTGACGTCCCCATGGTATGAATGGTCTGAATTTGACTGAATGAGAACTCTCTGATAGCCTATGACATATGCATGAATTCTACCTCTGTATGTGCACTGTGATACTTAGTTTGACATTAAACTGTGCTACCTACTTGTGGAATAATTTAGAATAACTAAATATATATTGTAGATGTTGGTTCTTTGCATATGCATGGGTTGGGATATTATGAAGAAGGAAGTGATTTGTTCTAAATTAGTGGCTAAGCCACCAAATGTATAACTCTAATCTTGACATTTCGTCCTATTATGATCTAACAGCTAAGCTGCGTTTCTATAAATGTGTCAGACAAACACTCTATGGTGTGTAGGGTTGGTTGGGCATTGAACTCCTTTAACGGTGTGTTGGGATGGCCGAATATGGTGTGTAGCGGATGGGGGTTAGGAATATCTGCAGCTGACTATAATCTGTTTTGTATATGAAACTGAAATTATTTCTGCATTTGAAATAAATCTGTCTTGGATCTGAACTAGAAATGTTTTTGTTATCAGATCGAGTCTTTGAATACGAACACTGTTTGGTAAATGTGTTTATGTGAACAAGCTTCTTTATGCACTGAGTTCACAACTCACTTTATTGTTGGTTGGATTTTATGTGGTTCTCAGTCTTGAACGGGTCAGCATCACGAAAGCTTAGTCAAGCTTTTATATTTCTTTTAAATACTACTTTAGGAATTTTGATAAAATATGATAGTATGACTTTTGAAGATTATATACTTAACTAATCTTTGTGATGAATATTATACGACGTATGGTTTAGTGTTATTGTGTTATATGTGTGGTGTAACACCCTAGGTAATTTAAATATCTGACACAAATGTGTATTTGCTTCAGTTGTTAAGTGTTCTGGGTGTGTGTGTGAGGTATTGGGTTCAAGTTCCATATTTGAAAATTTTGATATTTTTGATCCAAGCCTTACCCTTGTTGAGTGGGCTTATATAAAATTGTCTGTTAATCTATATCAGAATGAGCCTGCTAGTTCGAGTGGTAAGGGGTTGTTGTGTTGGAGGTCCTGTGGTTGAAACCCTGCGCGAGCGTGGATATTATTTTTACTTCGATGGACTGAGAGCGAGGTGGATGAGGTTGGGAGTCTGAGTATGTAGGTAGTTTTGGTTGAGGAAATAGTGGGGAGTTGGGATATTAGGGGTTATCAATTTTATTTTTGTTTTTTTTCAAAGAATTTTGGTTCTCTCTCTTTCTCTCAAAAAATTCTGACGTTGGTTTTGTTTTTCCTCTCCTCTGTGTTTTTTCTTTGTGCTATCAATTCAATTGTTCAACTTCGGTATTTTAGCTTTTCAGTTTTCTTGTGCTTTGGTAATTGGTCGTAAGGTTTTGCTCGAGTTAAAAGGGGGATTTCTTTTAGTGCCATTCTTGAGATGTTCTCCTTTATCATTCGGTAGATACCACATGACCCAGAAAAGTCATTTCTCGCAGCCAAAACTCACACTTACTGAACTTAGCATACAGTTGTTTTTCTATTAAAATCTGCAGGACAATTCGGAGATGCGCATCATGCTCATCTTCAGTTCTTGAATACACTAAGATGTCATCTATAAACACCACCACGAATCGATCCAAATAGGCTAGAAAGCTTGTTTTATTTGATCTATGAAGGCAGCTGGTATATTCGTCAGCCCAAACAGCATTACTAGGAACTCGTAATGACCATAACGAGTCCTAAACGTAGTCTTATACTCATCAGCCTCCTTAACTCTAAACTGATGATACCCACTACAAAGATCTATTTTTGAGAAAATCGAAGCTCCTTGCAACTGATCAAATAAATCATCTATCCTCGGCAAGGGATACTTATTCTTAATAATTAATTTATTCAATTACCGATAGTCGATGCACATGTACATAGTCCCATCCTTCTTCTTAACGAACAACATTGGTGCTCCCTACGGAGACACACTAGGTCAAATGAATCCTCGATCCAACAGTTCTTAGATTTGAGCTTTTAATTCTACCAGCTCCTTCGGTGCTATCCTATAAAGGGCAATAGACACTAGAGCCGTTCCTGGCAAAAGCTCAATTCCAAATTCAACTTCGCGGCTTGGAGGCAACCTAGGGAGCTCATCAGGAAAAATATCATAAAAATCCTTAATAGTTCTGATATCTTCAATAGAAGGACCCTCAGAATCAGTTACACCTACATAGGCTAGAAATGTCTCACAACCCTTGCGAACTAGTTTTTCGGCCCTTAATACAGAGATCACATTAAACAGAAAGTCCCTTCACTCCCCAATCACAGCCATCTCCTCATCCTCAATAGTCTTTAACACCATAGTAGCACAATCTAAACTTGCACGATGTTTAACCAACAAATCCATCCCCAAGATTAGGTCGAATTCACCAAACGGTAGCTCTATTAAATATGCTAGAAATATAAATCCTTGAACCTCTAGGGGCGCATCTCTGAAAAACTTATCTACCCTTACCGATTGTCCCAGTGGACTTAGCACAGTCATCTCATTAACAGTACTTTCACACATGATACCCAAGGTGCCAGGCACAGTGCATGCAATGTATGAATGCGTAGACCCTATATCAATTAAAGCAGTGTAAGGTACATTATAAATTAGGAACGTACTAGTTATAACATCTGGAGCGTCACCATCCTCTCAGCGACCAGCGGCATAAACCAGTGCTGGCTACCTCGCCTCAATGTTACCAACCTCTCTGCCATACGTTCAACGACCTCGTCCTACACCATTTCCTCCTCTAACCTACCCACAGACTCTTGGTAGCTACTGACCACCTCTTACTGGCTAAACAAAACCCTGACCTGCAACTTGCATCTGAGTAGGCCTCTGAGGACAATCCTTAACTTGATGCTCCTTAGACCCACATCTGAAACATGCCCCAATCTTCTTCCAACACTCACCCACATGATTTTTCCCACTATCAGTACAAGGCTGTAGTCTAGCAATAGCAACCCCAGCTCATACTGGCCCATCAAGCCTAGCCTTCTTTTAGGCCTACCAGAAGAACTTAAGGGCTCTGAATCCCTCCTAAACTTGCCCCTATATCTCTCACGGTTTTGGCCCTTAGAGCGTTTCACATCCTCAGAAATTTTTGCCTTTTCAATAAGGACAGTAAAATCTCACTCCCTCTGCGGAGCTATCAAGACTCACAACTCATCCTGGATACCATCCTCAAAATGCACACAACGCTTATACTCAGTTGCCATTATCCCACCTGCATAGCGACTCAGTCCCAGGAACTCTACCTCATATTCTACCACAGTCTTATTCTCTTGGGTCAAACTCAAAAATTCCTTTCTTCGAGCGTCCACATAACTTGCGCCCACAACTTTCCTTGAAAAGTCGACTTAAAGAAATCCCACGTTAACCGTTCGGCCTGAGTACCCTCTCTCACAATAAGCCACCATTGATATGCCTCGTCTAGTAGTAAAGACACTGCACCTTTTAACTTTTACTCAAAAGTGCAGTCGAGATCATCCATTATTCTTGTTGAAACCACTTTTTAAAAACAAAAATTAGTTGTCGACTTTAAAAATGAAAATTGGAGTCGCCACCAATCCTTTATTGTAGTGTGCTCGGCTCACCTTAAAAACGATTTTGGTCTGCGAAATTTGAAAAAATAGGTTCGAGAGTCGGTTACGCACGAGGAAGGGTTAGCACCCTCGTAACGCCCAAAATTGGTACCGAATTGATTATTTAATGTCTTAGTGTCGAAATTTTGAAAAGATTTTAAAATACGATCCTTTTAACTTTAATAAATTGAATAATAAACACTCTTATTTCAAAGAAATAAAATGTCACGCCCAGTGAGTTAGGACGCAACATTTTTAATCTTCAAAATTAAGTTTATCTTTTGACTTTTAAAACCTATGCATTTTGAGAAGGATATTTGGTTATTTGGGTCAAATGAAAAATCAAAACCCAATAAGTTAGGGTTCAATTTCCCAAAATTCCTAAAAACCGAATATTGCCTTTATTTTTAAAATCCTTAATTCGAGGTAGCAAAATGTCATATCCAGTGAGTTAGGATCCAACATTTTGAAATCCAGAAAAACTTTTATTTAAAATTTGTATTGTTTTATTGCAAAAGAAATAATTGGCTATCTAAATTTATCAAAAAATTGAAGCTCAGTAAGTTAAGGCACAATCTTCTCGAGAATCGTGAATATCGAGTATTTTGAAAATTTACCAAATAAGATGATTTTAATGATTTAATGAAACATAATTTTTAAAACAAATGTAGTGTGATTGGACGGTAACATATTAAGCAATAGAATAATTCGAAGATAAAATGCACACTAATGAGTAATGAACAATAAATAAATATAAACAAGTATAATGACTATAATTTCAATCATACATTATGTGAATTTCAACATTGGCTAATAAGAGGAAACTAATTAAAATCAAGCAAATTTACATAAACACTAATGAAATATACAAATTTATACATAATTTAAGAAATAAATATAATATATATAAATTAAAATGTTAAAATAAATTTAAATAAATTAACAATATTGAAATAAGTTGAAATAAATTAAAGATATTAAAATATTTGAAAGAGATAAAATATCTATATAATAATATGAAATTAACAATAGATTATGTATGTATGTATGTATGTATGTATGTATGTATGTATGTATAATGAAAATAATTTAATATGAAATATGTATACATATAATGTTATTATATAATAGCATAGTATAAAAATATATTTACAAATCTAAAAATGTGTAATGAGTGAATTTAGAGAAAATATATATTATAGAATAAAATATTAAAGAATGTATATAAAACATATCGAATTTACATAAAAATAAACGATTAATCTAAGTGATGATAAATATATAACAATGAATAATACATAATAAATTGCAAAAGAATAATACATAATAGAATAAAACTATGCACATAAAAAAATTTAAATAAGTTGATAAAAATAATAAGAATATTAATACCAATAATAATAATAATAATAATAATAATAATGATACTAAATTAATAATAATCTTAAACTAATTAGTAAAAAACGCAAATAACAAAAAGGGATTGAACTGCAATTGAAATAGAATTAACGGGAAACAAATGAAATTAAAATAAAATGAAGGATTAAAATGCAACACTCGGATTACATGGGGGCCGGATCAGAAATATTTTGCTTCCCCAAAACGTGGCGTAGTGATATGGACTCAAATGAGACAACATCAAAATGCAGGGCAAAAATTAAAAAACAAAAGGACCAATTTGAAATATTCTACAAAATCGAGAGGGTTATTCGCGCAATATACCCAAGCACTGCAAAACAAGCGGATCCTTCCCCGGGTCGGGTCACCGCGCGGGTCTCCACCTTATACGGCATCGTTTCATTGCCTATCAATCCTTGATCAAAACGGCATCGTGTAGTTGCGATATTTAAACCAGATTTTTTTAAAAAAAAATTGTGTCTCAAAACATAAAAAAAAAAAGCCTAGGCTCTCTGCTAGGGTTGTAACCCTAGCTTTTGCGCCGCTAGGGGATCCGTCAATCCTCGCCCCCACCGTCCTCGCTCAAGGTCCGATCACGATGAAGCGAACGAGGACTTAATCGGTGCCAGCATGAAGGTAAGTCTCTTTTCCTCTTCCTTCCCTCTTTTCTTATATGCGATTAATAAAATAAAAAAAGAAAATAATAATGAAAACAGAATAAAAAAAGAAAAGATCACCTTCAAAACTTTTTATTTTTCTTTTACTGATTTCGTATTGCTCTCCCTTTTACAAATTTTGTTTGGCTTTTATATAGCCTCAATAACCAAAAAAAGAAGAAAAAAAGAACTCTAAATCTATTATGTTATTCTCCTTTTTTTACTGCATCCTTTTTTCTTTGCTCTGCTGATACTGTTTGTTGTTTGTTGCACAGGCCAGCTGGAGGAGACGGCAGACGTGGCGTGTATGGAGGCGCACGTGAGTGCAAGGGCTTGGTTTCAAGTTGCGGCGGCTGAAGGCTTAGGGTTTCGGTTGGCTAAAAAATATTTTGTGTTGGGTTAGGGTACGTTAGGAGATTTGGGTCTGGCATTTTGGGCTGATTGGGTTTTTTAGATATTTGGTTATGTGGGTATTGTAATTGGGTTTAGTGATTGGGCTTCAATTTGAATTTGGCCCATTATAATTGGACATTATTGACATTCGACTTTTAATAATTTTTATTTATTTGGTTTTTATTGTAGGCTGGGCAAATTGGGTATTACAATTCTCTCCGTGGCTTCTAACCAGTATTCAGCCACATTAGGGGCTACTCCAAAAACACCCCTAAAAATTTCCGTTCCATTGAACCGGAGTCGTTCTAAAATTGACCCACAGCCTACAGCACCATTATAGTCCCTGTGACCCTTTCCAGAATACGGAGCATAGCTTAGGATAGTGCATCATCCCCAGCCGCTCGATCGTATGATCCCATCTTAGTTACTGGTGAAGTTGGTGCCTCCCTAGCCTTAACATTAGGCATATGGCCCGATGCCGAAGACCCAGCCCTAGCATTCCCTCAGCCTCTACCACGGCCTCGAGTGCCCCTTCCGCGAGTACCTTTAGTGCTTATATTGAATAACGTATAATCTGCTTACGAAGTTTTATGCATTAGTTTACAATTCTAGTAATTATTAACAGATGTCTTATGAAAAGCAGTAATTAGAGTTTTGTTTTCGTAAATCAAAGTCTCTCTACAGTTTTCAGTTCCTACAGTTTCAGTTTACTCTAACTAAGGAGTTTTAGTACAGTCCTACTATCTCTCAATACATTTCAGTTTAAGCAGTTTACAGTATATAGAAACTTATAGATTTGGCGCTGGAGACTCGGTGTGCCACACTTGTAACCTTCAAAAATAATTCGAAACAGTCTTCTAAAATTTCAAATATTTTTAAACTCATTCCACAGTTGAGTTTTGCAACCTGGCTCTGATTCCACTAAATGTAACACCCTAAACCCGACCTAGACGTTATGGTCGTATCTGGTGTGTCATATTGAAGTGTCTCTCAAGATTTAGACTTGTTGATAAAACTCGTTTCTTAAGTTTAGAAACCCCTTTGTAATGTTTAACGGAACATTTAACCAAATGTTTGCCTTATTAAATGCTGTTAATATATTAAGTTGATTTAAATCGCGGAAGCATTTGAGAACTCTAAGGTTTAAAGTTCGTGTCTTTAAAAATATTTATTATTTTGAAAATTCATTTTCACCTAACTAGCAGTATAAAATATGTAAGCAAAAGCCCAATTAAAATTTAAAACCCAAATTAAAGGCCTTATTACAAAACAAAACCCAAATTATAATTTAAAGCAAAATAAAAGCAAATGTAAACATTGACAGTAGTTGTGTGGCCACCTCCGAGTCCCTCGCAGCCCTGAATCATCTAAGGTTGAGGATTACCTGCACAGTTAAAAGGAGAGGGTGAGTTTACGAAACTCAGTGTGTAATCCCCCACTAGCCAATCACTATGTAACATGTAAAATCAATCTGGGCCTGAGCCCTATGCAGAATTAGTACAGTGTGGGCCTTAGCCCATTACAATAACAGTGTGAGCCTTAGCCCAATACAGTAACAATGTGGGCCTTATGCCAATACAGTAATCAGTATAATGCAGTGATGCAACCCATCCCAATCCAACCAACACACCACTCCGTACCACCAACACACCATGTGGGGATAAAATCGACCCACCCAGCCAATACACCAATATCGTAGCAAAGCTGCCAATAATAATAACGCAGTAAAGTTGCCAGTAAGAGTAACGCAGCAAAGCTGCCAGTAAAAGTATATGTGGCATAGCCACCAGTACAGTATAGTTCCTCTATATTAAAATCTCGACCCCATGCAGTATGTCATGTCATAAATCATACGTGTATGTAGTATGTCATACTCAATAACAGTCATATATATCATAAAGTAAATCAGTCATACATAGGATAAGGCCATAACAGTCATTTCATCTCCTAGGGTATAATGGTTATGTTACCCTATAGGGGTATTTCGGTCATTTTACCCTTCGGGGGTATTTCGGTCATTTTACCCTTGGGGATATTTTTGTAATTTTACCCTTTGAGGGTATTTCGATCATTTTACCCTTCGAGGGTATTTCGATAATTTTACCCTTCGAGGGTATTTCGATAATTTTACCTTTCGAGGGTATTTCAGTAATTTTATCCTTCAAGGGTATTTCGGTAATTTTACCTTTCGAAGGTATTTTGGTAATTTTACCTTTTGAGGGTATTTCGGTCTCATTACGACTTAAGTCTATGAAAATGCTTACGGAGGCCTCTACAATCAACCATCGCATTACCCGAGCTCGATTTACTAGACGAGCGTTCGTATGCCCATATGATCTCAAAATCGTCTTTTTCGACTTTTCAACTTTTACCGATTTGCAGTTGAGAGAAGGTGTGCTTACACACCTTTTTACGAGAAGAGTATTATTTTCACAAATGCCCACCTAGAAACAAACATGCCCCACAGTTAGTTCATAACAGTTAGGGTATAACGCCCTCTTAAAAGCACTTAAACCAAAGCACCCTCCTTACCTTGATTGAATGTTGAAGCCAAGATTGATTATTTCAACAACTTGCAAACCACCACTCCTCAAAGGAACCCTAAGAGTGCAACGAGCAACACCATAAAAGGAAGAAAACAACCAAGGCAATCAAAAGTTAAGGAAGAAGAATATTCAATTTTGAACAAGAAAGGAGAAGAACAAAATACTCAAGTGATAAGTAAAACCACATACCGAAAGTCAGAAGCCTGCAACACAGAAACGGTAAAAAGCAGTAGAGAGGATCAACGTAGAGTACAATACAATGATTGGGTAATATTCGACTAGAAGATAAGAAAGGAGAAAACCTGACAGAGACAAACCGACAAAATCAAAAAGATTATTCGGCCAAAGAAGAAAAAAGAGAATAGAAGAAAGGTTCGGCCGGAAGAAAAAGAAAAGGAAAAGAGAGTAAATAAAGATTGGACAATGGGGGAAAAGAGAGGAAAAAAGCAGACAAGAAAAGAAAAATGATCAATCCCGAGATGTACTTCTGAAAACTAGGCAAAAATTTGGCACCAAGACTAAAACATGAAACTCGAAACTCCCCGAAATCAAAGCAAACTGAGAGAAAACTCTAAAAAAAGACCAAAATTGAAAACCTTAGTGCTAAGTGACTAAATTCGGCACAAACACCCACCCCCAACTAAATTTTCACTGTTGGAATACCCCAAACAGCACACACTCCCCCTCTCATCAAATCCTTAATTTCCTCCACAAATCTCTCCCCTTATCCCTTCTTAATTTACTCCATCAAATCCTCCTCAACTCTCTTCATGACCAATTCAAACATCATTAAACAGTATTCCAGTCAAACTCTACCATCTCACTGCACAGGTGGTAAAAAAACACTCCTCAGTGCAGTACAGGATTCGAACCTCAGACCTTAAGATAATTTTACACGCCACTTGCCACTTGTCCAAAAACTATTTTGTAACATAAAACTAACACTAAAATTTATAAGACCTACATGCCTATGTCCAGGTTCATTTAAGAGCAAAAATTAAAAATTCTGCAAAAGCCAAGACTTGAACCCAGGCTTCTCAAACACCCCCATACACACCCAAATCACTTAACCAATAAAACAAACAAACAATTTTGTCAAAACGTGCAAAAGAATTAAAGACTTAAATTTTGGGGCATTACAGTAAATCAATATATAATTTGCTGTTTTATGCTGTAAAATTGAATTGATCATTTTAACAATACATGAAGAAGCTTCCATCCATGTTTAGAGATGATTATTATTCGAGACAATTCACTTTTTCTTGATTTCTAAGTTTTAATTTGACTATCATGTAATACTACTATCATGTAATACTAATGAATTATTTACGGACAATTAAAGAAATAACTGAAATATTAAGGTGAAAAAAAAATTATATTTATTATGGAAAAAATAAATTTAATGCCAGCTAGACGTTAAATTTTTAATGCCCTTATTTATTTATTTGTTTATTTATTTCTCTGTAAATTTTGACATAAATGTGTATTTGCTTTAGTGGTTAAGTGTTCTGGTGTATGTATGAGGTCTTAAGTTCAAGTCTTCCTTTTTCTAATTTTTTTTATTTTTCTAATCCTAGTTTTACCCTTGTTGAGTGGGCTTATATAAAACTGTCTGTTAATCCATATCAGAATGAGTTTGCTGGTTCGAGTGGTATGGGAGTTAGTGTGTTAGAGGTCTTGTGTGTGAATCCTTGCACGAGTGTAGATGTTGTTTTCGCTCGGTTGCATGATAGAGGTTGAGGTTGAGGTTGAGTAGTTAGTGTGGAATTGAGATTTGATAATATATTTTATTTTTATTTTTCCTTTTCAAAAGTTTTCCCTTTCTTCCAGAAAAGAATTCTAACAATTCTTTTCTTTCTTTTTGGGTTCTTTGCTAATTTTCTTTGTCCTCTACTTTTTTTTCGATTCTGTCCCTTTTTTTTTTTTGCATAATTCGCCTTATCTCAATATTTCGGTGTTCTTTGTGTGTTTTTGGAGAAGATCAAGGGGTTGGGGGTTTCCAATTGACGCTCTAGTTTTGCGAAATCATCATTGCTCGTTCAAAGGTGCTGTGTGGCTCAATAGTGTTTTTGCATCGAAACTGTACCAGGTGTGTACCCCTTACGCATGAAAATCAAGTTTCAACGAAAGTTGAAAGTGGAAATTGTACATGCAACACAGGCGTGTGGTCACCTGTGTGGTTGGCCGTGTGCGAGACACGATCGTGTGTCCGACGAAGGCATGGCTGTGTGCAAGAAACGACCGTGTGGGTTTTGGCCCAGGTCGTGTGGGCTACACGGGCAAGGCCAATTTAGGCGTGTGGGCCTACACGGGCATGTGGTCACATAATTCTAAAATTTTTCCTAGGTTCGTATGGATCTTTCTGATCAACTGTGGGCCTACCGTAGGGTCAGTAAGGGCTAACCAAACCCTAAAGTTATGTGATCTGATATTCTGCTCTGAGTAAAACACTGTTATGCTTGTCTGATAATTCTGTTAAGTATATATATATGACATCTGTATATGAGCATGTTATGCATGATATTATTGTATCTCTTATTTCTGTATCTGTGACTGGGGTGGGTTTTGTTTATGTGGAGAAAGTGTTCTGTATGGCGACCTTCGCCTATATTCAGGTAGCTTGGCTGCATATTACCTGATATGTGTCGTAATGACACAATATGGTATATAGGGTTGGGTGGGTGTTTTTAACCCCACATGGTGTGATGGGATGGTCAGAGTTGGTGTGTAGTGGATGGGGTAGGATTCTATACATCTGTTCTGCATATATGATTTTGTTATCTGTAACTGTATCTGTAAAGGACTTAAGTCTGAATCTGAATCTGAATCTGAATCTGACTATGTATGTGATATCTATATGAATAGCATTTCTAATTCTGTTGGGTTACACATTGAGTTTACAAGAACTCACATCTGTTTATTGTTCTGTTCAGGTAATCCACAGACTTAGGCGGACCGGTGTGACGGAGCCTCACGGTGACCACGAGTTCGTAAATTGTTTAGGTTTGTGGTTTTTATTTTAATTTAAGAATTATTTCTGGAGTTTTGTAATAACTGGACTCTCTGGACTATTTAGTTTAATTTTGGGATTTGAGATTTTGTTTAACATTTTATTTGCAACGGATACCCAAAACCATGGTTTTTGCTAAAACAAAAAGGTTTTCCAAAAATATGAATATGATTTTCAAAAAAAAAACATTTTTTTATAACTTTCGTTGTAAATCACGTTTTGGTAAATAAATTAATTAAATAATGCATTTGACAATAGATATAAGCGAATATGAGTTATAAAGTTGGAATGATTTACCGTAATGACTCTGTTTTCAAAATCCTTTTTTTGTGACATCTCCAGATTCGGCCATAATATCTAAGCCAGGTTTGGAGTGTTACAAAATTTAATTATTTACTGATTACTTATTTTTATCTTTAAATGAGCATATATTGCTTGTATGGTTTTTATAAAACTAAATTAATTTGACATCCTTTCATTAAATTTTTATAAAGATAAATATGAAATTTACACATGAAATTTTATCAAATATATAATGTAAAGCATTAATTTTGATTTGGTGTAATTATATACACAGAACTTTAATTTAATTCAATTATATAAATGGATAAGAAAGCACAAATTTATTTTCGTGTTAGATATATATAATATTTATGTATACCATATGTAAATGTAAATGTAAATGTACAATGATGGTACATGCTACATCGATAATAATATTTTTAGTAATTTGTTAAAATTAAATCGAATTAAAAAATTATGTATAATTGTATAAAATCAAAATTCATTTATCAAATTGTATATTGGACCAAAAATCATTTGTAGTTTTTATGACTTTCTATCATTGAATATATACTAAATAAAACAAAATTCTAAATTGAAATAAAATATATTATATTACAAAATTAAACCAATGATTTGTCTCAATTATTACGAGTAAATTTCCAGGTCACTTGCCTTTTATAATATTTTATTTTAAGTATAAGTATGATGTAAAAATCTAATGTGGATTCTCTCTTAAACATGTATGTATGATGAAGGAAACAATGGTGGTTTGATATACCATATAGATCCTGTCGTAGCCTTTTCGGACCGAACAAAGAGCTCTTCAACAATCCAACCTGGGAGCAACCAGTCATAGGGTCAGAATGATTTCGGAATCTTCTGTCTTGAATTTGGAAAATATTAAAAATTGTATAAAAATAATTATGGGTCAGAATTTATATGTTTAAAATCCTGAATGAGTCTACTTTCAAGAAAAACAAACAGGAACATCATCTGAATTCTGTACGAGAAGATAATTAATTTTTAGTGCAGAAAGGTCGAAACTGTCAGACAGCAGAATAGGGAAACTTTAAAGAATAAACTGTACCTATTGGCTAAACCAAAAATTCTAAAAATTGTATGGTAAGAAGATATGTAAGTCTGGTTTCAGGGAAAATTTACGGATCTTAATTCGGAGTTTTGTAGCTTAAGATACAAATAATTTAGTAACAGTGACTCAAGTAGACAACTTTGAAAGATCATATAAGTAAATAGTGGAAACACATATGAATAATTAACTAGCACGGGTTACATTAAAATGGATCACGAGGCCAAGGCCAATTTGGGTCATGTGGGACACATGGGCGTGTAGGCCCACACGGGCAAAAATCATGGGCTTGTAGGCCCATTTTCACTGTTTGACTGATAAGGTTGCACGGGTTGCCCAAGTCGACTGTGAACCTACTGTAGGGTCGGTAAGTTTACCTAGACCCCTAATTGACTGAAATGATTGTATGACTGATATGATTAAGCTTGATGATGTCCCACTTATTTGATATTGTATGCCCTGTTTACATGCATGATATTCTGTTATAGCATGTCATATATGTATATTGCATTACATTGGTTGGGGGATTATAATGTTCAGAGGGAAGTGTACTGAAAGGCCTCGAGCCTAATTTACTGGCAGCTCAACTGCAAACTACTGTCTAGTGCTGCATTCGGTACTATTAGGAGTGTAGGGATGGGTGGGTTGATTATATCCCCACATGGAGTGTAGGGTTGGACGGAGATGGTGTGTACAGGCTGGATGGGTAGGATTTTTGTGACTGCATATTTGTTACTGCTACTGATACTGTGATGGGCTAAAGACCTATTGCATGACTATTTTTGTACTGAGATGGCTAAGGCCCAAACTGGACTGATACTGAAAAGGGATTAAGCCCAGACTGTGATTATTTGTTTACTGTCTGTTCATTTGTATGAGGATTACACACTGAGTTTACGTAAACTCACCCCTCCTGTTTAATTTAGATCGGTGCAGTGGAGGACTCAGTGGTGGCCACACGACTTCTTGTACACTGTTTACTACCTATTTATGATTTTACTTTTATTTGGGAGTATTTTGTTGTAATTATGGCCTTTATGAATTTTGGTTTAAAATTTGGATTTTATACTATTTTATGATTTAAATCTGCTAGTGTTAGGTAAACCTCAGGTTTTCAAATGAAATTAATGTTTTATCAAAAATACCACGAATAAGCAAACTGTTTAAAAGCATCCGCAATAAAAATAAAAATAAACGTTTTCAAATTGAATAACGATTTGTAAATGAATAATGTTTTGAAAACGAACGACACGATTTTAAGTTAACATAATATAATAAAAAATGGTTAAATTGAAAAGAGGATTTAGCCACGACATATTTTTCGAAAAGCACTACTATATGACATCGTCAGATTCAGCCATAACGTCTAGGCCGGGTTTGGGGTGTTACAACATTCCAATTTTTGGGATTAGATGTTTTGAGTTGTGGTTAGGGTCAATGACTAGGTTGGTCAATTGAATTAGTTTCAGTGTTTTATTCCCAGGATGAGCCTGCTAGTTTAGTGGTTGTGAGTGTGGAAGGTGACTTTTGGGTCTCATGTTCGAATCCTTGTCAGTATTTTGATATTTTGATATTTTTGTATTTTATTTAATTAACTATTAATTAAATTTAGTCAGTGAGTTAAAGCTCAGGTTTTTTCCCCACATTCTTTTTGGTTTCTCTCCCTCCCACGTTCTCTCCTTATTCTTTGTTCACGCTCTTTTTCCTTCTTATTCTTTCTTCAATTTTCTTTTCTCAACTTTAGGGTCTTGATCATAAACATATTTTGGGATTCTTTGTTTTGGCGTAATATTAAATTTCAATCATCAACTACGTATAAGGATGTTTTAAAGGAAAATCTTGTAAGACAGATGTTTTCTATTATTTTTACGGTGGAAAAGTACTTTTGACCTTGCAACAGCAGTGAAGAACACCCCCTTACTTTTAATCTAACCAATGTGACCATTTATTTTCTCAAAGTTCACGTAGAAATTGTATGGACTAATTTGAATCTAGATACAGAACTAAGTAAAAGAACTAAAGCTATGAAAAATCAAGAACTCTTACTTCATTCTTAAATAGGAAATTTTTTATTTTTAATTATATAATATCATGCTTAACTTAATAGTCCGACACATGAATAAGTTTAACCATATGATTGTAAATCAATACATAATTTGCTTTTTTATGTCGTAAAATTGAATTGATCATTTTAACAATACATGAAGAAGCTCCCATCCATGTTTAGAGATGATTATCATTTGAGACAAGTCACTTTTTCTTCATTTCTAAGCTTTTAATTTGACTATTATGTAATACTAATGAATTATTTATGGAAAATTAAAGAAATAACTGAAATATTAAGGTGAAAAAATTTATATTTATTATGGACAAATAAATTTAATGCCAACTAGAAATCAAATTTAATTATTAATTTACTGATTATTTATTTTTATCTTTAAATGAGCATATATTTCTTGTATGGTTTCTATAAAACTAATTAATTTGACATCCTTTCATTAAATTTTTATAAGGATAAATATGAAATTTACACATGAAATTTTATCAAATATATAATGCAATACATTAATTTTGATTTGATGTAATTATATACATACAACTATAATTTAATTCAATTATATAAATGGATAAAAAAGCACAAATTTATTTTCATGTTAGATATATATAATATTTATGTATACCATATGTAAATGTAAATGTACAATGATGGTACATGCTACATCCATAATAATATTTTTAGTAATTTGTTAAAATTAAATTGAATTAAAAATTTTGTATAATTGTATAAAATTAAATTCATGTATCAGATTGTATATTGGACCAAAAATCATGTGCAGTTTTTATGACTTTCTATCATTGAATATATACTAAATAAAATAAAATTCTCAATTAAAATAAATATATATTATATTACTAAATTAAACCAATGATTTGTCTCAATTATTACGGGTAAATTTCCAGGTCACTTGCCTTTTTTAATATTTCATTTTAGGTATAAGTATGACGTAAAAAATCTATTGTGGATTCGTTTTATTAATGGTCTATATAATGGTTTTGGCCCACCATTTACTTTTTCACCTTATTTGATAATAATTATATAACTAAACCTAATTTTTTTTTAAAAAAATTTATGCTCAATCAATTTAGAAAGATATGGCCAAGGGTAAAATTGAAAATGATTCAATACCCTAAGGGATAAATGTGAAAGAAAGAGGAAAATGAGAGTCAAATATGCAAATTTGCAAAATTAACAACCCACACTGGGGCTATATATAGATGATGAGAAATGAGAAGGTTCATACAAAACAATAAGCATTGTAGGTTTTGCCGCAGTGATGGAGGTGGAGAGTGGTGAGTCGAGCTCGAGGAAAGGAAATGGGAGAGACCACCAGCAGTAGCAGCAGGCTAAATAGCAGTCGCCATTGACGCTAGCCACCTTATAGGCCGTGAAAGAGCAGGTGAAAAAAAGGGCAATAGGACATCACCGGGTGTAACCATCAAGTACTTTGACAACACTGATGCTCCCAATGTCTGGTTGCTCCCGGGTTGGATTGTCGAAGAGGGCTTTGTTCTGTCCAATTATAAGGGTTGCGAACGGATCTATAAGGTATATCAAACCACCATGGTTTCCTTCATCCTACATACATGTATGCAAATCTTAATATTATAATGATGATGATGATGATGATGATGATGATGATGATGGTGCAGTACAACTATGATCCAATTGGGCATCTATACCACGACAAACGCCAAGTCTTATTTGCATGGGAGAAATTAAACATCATTTGCCTTGATAATTATAATTAATCAAAGGTGAAGCTTCCATGGAATCCAACACACGCACACACAGATAAAACCCAATTTTATTTTGCTTATATATATAAATTATCTTTATTTTTTCATTATTCTTTTGGGTTAATTAAATTGGAGGGTTTCTCTCTTAAACATGTCAGACTTCTTGTAATCTGAATATTTGCATACATGTATGTACAATGAAGGAAACAATTGTGGTTTGATATACCTTATAAATCCTGCTGCAACCCTTATAATCAGACGGGAGTGCTCTTCAACAATCCAACCTGAGAGCAACCAGTCATAGGGAGCATCGGTGTTGTCAAAGTATTTGACGATGACACCCACTGAAATCCTATTGCCCCTTTTTTCGACCCGCTCTTTCACCGGCTGTAAGGTGGCTAGTGTCAATGGCGACTGCTCCTTAGCCTGCTGCTGCTGTGCTGTCTCTGCTACTACTGGTGGTCTCTCCCACTTCTTCTTCCTCGAGCTCGACTCACCACCCTCCACCTCTATCACTGTGCCAAAACCTACAATGCTTATTGTTTTGTATGAACCTTCTCATTTCTCATCATCTATATATAGCCCCAGTGTAGGTTGTTAATTTTACAAATTTGCATATTTGCCTCTCATTTTCCTTTTTTCTTTCGTATTTATCCCTTACGGTATTGATTCATTTTCAATTTTACCCTTGGATATATCTTTCTAAATTGATTGAGCATAATATATATTTTTTAAATTAAGTTTATTCTATTGGTTATACAATTATTTTCAAATAAGGTTAAAAAGTAAATGGTGAGCCAAAACCATTATATAGACCACTAATAAAATGAACCTACATTAAATTTTTACGTTATACTTATACTTAAAATAAAATATTATAAAAAAAGTGTCCTGGAAATTTACCTATAATAATTGAGGCAAATCATTGGATTAATTTAGGAATATAATATTTATTTATTTTAATTGAGAATATTATTTTATTTAGTATATATTCAACGATAAAAAGTCATAAAAACTACACATGGTTTTTGGTCCAATATACAATTTGATACACGAATTTTGATTTTATACAATTATATTTGTCTATTAGTAAGAATATTAAGAATAGAGCTGGAAATAAAAGAGACATGCAAAGTGACATCTAATTTGAAGTTTAGGATATGTTTGGATAGTACAAAGTATTTAGATGAAAGTGTAATTATTATTAGAAAAGTTATACTTTTTTTATAATTACAAGAAATTGTAATTTCCTAACCGATTTAGTTGATAGAGTGTAATTACATCATAATTCATTATCTTATGTGTAGTGTGTCTATCAAGTAGTGAGTATTTCTTGTCTGTGTGTGAGTATCATATATTATTTTTCTTCCTCATTATATATTATGTATACTTCTGTCATGTGGAGGATGAGTGGTTTTATTTAGGTCTATAGCTTCCATTGTAATCAATTTTGGGATTTTTGTAAGTGAAGATCGTGTGACAATTACTCCTCTGGTGAGTTAAGTGCTTTAGGAGGCACTATTTCTTTGGGTAAGTATCTAAATGTTCCAGTTTAGAGGCTGGTTGTGCATACTGTTGCAAGAGCCGAGTACCTAATGCTTTGGGCCGAATGCTCTGTTTGAGCAATGGTTTATTAAGTTGTGTTCGACTTAGGTAGTTATGTTGATTGATTAAGTTTCGGTTTCGTATGCAGATCTAAAAGTGCACGATGGTGACGCCATTTCGATTGCAAACTAGTGTTAACTCTAATCCCGAAAAATTAGTGAACGGTGCAAAGTCAAAAACCTTACTATTGACACCACACAACTGTTATATTTACTACGAGCAGTTGGCTGGTGAGCACACCTATTTGTTAGTTATACCGACCAGCGCTTGGCGCAACTTACCATTTCAAATTTATCCGATAAACACTGGGTGCCAAATTGGTGTGATTGGTTGGATTCATGTATCCGTCCGGGTCAGGTTAATAAGGGGTAACTATGTAATTACAATTTGTGCTACTAGACAGAACATAAGGAATTATAATGTAAGTACACTCTATAAACCTTGTAGGTTTAGGAAATTACAATTTCTTGGAATTATAAAAAAAAGTGTAATTTCTATACTAATAATTACACTTTCATCTAATTACTTTGTAGTATCTAAGCATATCCTAAAAATCAAATTAGATATCACTTTGCATTTTTTTTTCTTTGCAACCCTATTCTTAGTATTCTTACTAATAGACAAATATAATTGACCTGGAAATTTATTAAAAAATAAAATTATTTTTTTGGTTGAAATGAACGATAATAGCACAATTGAAGCAATTCAAAATAAATAAAACTGTGGTTGGGTCACTTTGTTTTCAGTAGAAATGAAGGAAAAATAAAAGAAATACCTCCCATTAAGAATCAATGTTCCAAATGTAACCATATAAAAAATAAGTTCTAAAAAAGCTAAGGGTTAGTTGAAATGGTATTCCAATTTTGATCCTTCAGTACCTCATATGATATTCATATTACTTTGTCAATTTTTCTCAATAATGTTGTTAATAATAGTTGTATTTCATATTAGGCGTAATATTAGAATTCAATCATCAACTAGGTATAAGAATGTTTTAAAGAAAAATCTTGTAAGAGAAATGTTTTCTATTGTTTTTACGGTGGAAAAGTACAATTGGCCTTGCAACAGCAACGAAGAACGCCCCCTTACTCACTTTTAATCTAACCGATGTGAGTATTTATTTTCTCAATGTAACGCCCAAAAAATTTAAGTCTTTAATTTTTGCATGAGATTGCACAAATTGCTTGTTTGCTTTAATGGCTAAGTGATTTGGGTGTGTATAGGAGTGTTTGAGAAGCTTGGGTTCAAGTCTTGGCTTTTGCAGAATTTTTAGTTTTGCTCTTAAATGAATCTGGATATTAGCATATAGGCATTATAAATAATAGTGTTTGTTTTATGACATAAAAAGAGTTTGTGGTCTAGTGGCAAGGTCGCGTGTTGTGTAACTGTGAGGTCTAAGGTTTGCGTTTTGGGTTGTGCAATGGAGTATTTATTTTGCTGCTTGAGCTATGTAGGTAGTGGAGTTGGACTGAAACACAGCTAAGGAGAGTTTGAATAGAATTTGAAAGGAGTTGTTGGGGGAGTTGAAGAGAAATCAATGGAGTAATTCAAGGAGGGATAAGGCGAGAGATTTTAGGAGAAAATCAAGGAAGTGACGGGAGAGGAGAAGGGTGCCAAAATGGACTTTGATACTCAGGAAATTCGGCCAAAAGGGTATACTACTCATTTTGGTATACTTCTCATTTCGGTTTTGGGTAATGTTCCCTCTTTTTGCTTTTTGGTGCCGAATTTTTGCTGAGATTTTGAGTATATCTTGGGTTTGTTCAATTATTTTTTTGCCCTTCCCTTTTATTCTTTTTTTGGTTTTGGCCAAATAGTATTTTGGTTCCCTCCTCTGCTGAATTCTCCTTTCTTTCTTTCATTTATTGGCTTTTGTTCTTCATTCCTTTTTCTCTCTCTTTTTCTCTTCCTCAATCTGTGTTCTCTTGGCCGAATATCTTTTTTGTCTTTCAATTGTTTACCTTTGCCAGGCTATTTCTCCTTTTACCTCCTAGTCGAATATCACCCTTTCGTTGTATCATTCTCTGCGCTAGTCTTTTCTCTGCTGCTTCTTACTGTTCCAGTGTTGCAAGTGTTTCTGATTATCAGTAAAGTGTTTATACTCCTCACTTTCTGATTAAATCTGTTCTCTTTTATTCTTCTTCTTAAAATCGAATACTCTCATTTTTATCCTTTGATTACCGACTGTTGATTCTTTCCTCATGATGTGTTACTCGTTGCGATTTTAGGGTTTTTCTTCGATGAGTGGTGGATTGTAAGTGGTTTGAAGTAGTCGCAACCCTTGTTCTCAACGTTCAATCAAGGTAATATGTTACCTCACTTTTGGGTTTAGGCCGTATACTGATTATGTTCCTATAAGATATCGTTTACGGTTGAGGCCACTTATATGGCCTAGCTTAGTTAATGAGATCGTTGTTTGTGGTGCAGATAATCGATAAAAGTGGGTGACCACTTTTGGTTGGCGGTCTTAGAGGATTAAAGTCGCCCTCATTCAAGCAAGGTAAGGATGGTGTTTTTGGATTAAGTGTCAATAAGAGGGTGTTTTACCCTAACGTTTAAAGGACTGACATTAGGTCATGTTTGAATCTAGATTGGTATACGTGGAGATTTGCGCTCTTCTCGTAAACAGGTGTGTAAACACCCCATTGTAACTGTAGAACGACAAAAAGTTGAAAAGTCGAAAATACGGCATTTGAGACCACACGAGCGTACGATCGCTCGTGTGGTAAGCCAAACTCGCAAATCATGGGTGATAGACTGTAGAGGCCTCCATGAGCATTTTTATGGGCTTAGGCCGTAATGGGCCACGTTGGGCCAAAATGGGTCGTGTGGGCTCAATGGGCTCGTGGGCCCCATACGGATGAAATCCAAAATTTGTGGCAAATACCATACTGGGCTATATAGATCCCTTAGTCGCGACAAAATCTGGGCTGAACGGGCTGCACAAGTGGGTGGGCCCACTTGGGTCGAGTAATGAGCCTTGGGCCTATTTACATTGTTATGACCAATTAGGTTACCTTAGTCGCTCGAGGCGACTGCGGACCTTTCGAGTGATCAATATATGCATTGAGACCCTAAAATAGGTAAAATAACCAAATTAGCCCTAAAGGGTAAAATGATCGTTTTACCCCTAATAGATGAAAATGATCGTTATACCCCTAGAGGTAGATTGACTGATGTGTTCATGATTTGAATGATTGTTACTGAGTATGACATTCTGCATACACGTATGATTTATGACATGACATACTGTATGGGGTTGGGATACGATTATGGAGGAAGTATACTGTTACTGGCAGCTTTGCTGCAATATTGGTGTGTTGGCTGGGTGGGTCGATTTTATCCCCACATGGTGTGTTGGTGGTACAGAGAGGTGTGTTGGCTGGATTGGGATGGGTTGCATTATTGCATTGTACTGATATTGTATCGGGCTAAGGCCCACACTGTACTGTTACTAAATAGGGCTCAGGCCTAAACTGTTACTGCATGTTGTATGCTGACTGTTTAGTTTGGGATTACACACTGGGTTTTCATAAACTCACCCTTTCCTTTTTATTGAACAGGTAATCCTCAGCCATAGGTGGTTTGGTGCTGCGAGGGACTCGGAGGTGGCCACACAACTGCAGCTGTTCTACATTTGCTTTTACTGAAATTTAAAGTTTGTGTTGGGTTTTGTTTGTGTAATAAGGCCATTTATGTTATTTAAATTTTTAATTGGCCTTTTGCTTACTTATTTTAAATTTCTAGTTTAGGGGAAGAAGAATTCTCAAAATAATTACGGTTTTCAAAGACACGAAATTTAAACATTAGAGTTTTCAAAAGCTTCTGCATAACAATGACAGACAACAAGGCAAACGTTTTGACTAGATGATTTGTTAAATAATAATAAAGGGGTTTTTAAATTAAGATGCTAATTTTCACCAACAAGTCCTATTTTCGATAGACACTTTGATGCGGCATGCCAGATTCGACCATAATGTCTAGGCCGAATTTGGGGTGTTACACTCAAAGTTCATGTAGAAATTGTATGGACTAATTTGAATCTAAATACTGAACTAAGTAAACAAAACTTATGCTACATGTAACATCCCAATTTTTGGGATTAGATGTTTTGAGGTTGTGGTTAAGGTCAATGAGTAGGTTGGTCAATTGAATCAGTTTTTGTGTTTTATTGCCAGAATGATCTTGCTAGTTTAGTGGTTGTGAGTGTGGAAGGTGACTTTTGGTGTCGTGTTCAAATCCTTGTGAGCGTTTTGATATTTTTGTATTATTTTATTTAATTAATTAATAATTAAATTTAGTTAGTGAGGTAAAAGTTAAAGCTCACGTTTTTTTCCCCACGTTCTTTTTGGTTTCTCTCCCTCCCACGCTCTCTCCTTATTCCTTGTTCACGTTCTTTTTCCTTCTTATTCTTTCTTCAATTTTTGTTTTCTCAAGTTTAGGGTTTTGATCATAAAACTTATTTTGGGATTCTTCGTTTTGGCGTAATATTAGATTTCAATCATCAACAACGTATAAGGATGTTTTAAAGGAAAATCTTGTAAGACAAATGTTTTCTATTGTTTTTACGGTGGAAAAGTACTTTTGACCTTGCAACAGCAGTGAAGAACACCCCCTTACTTACTTTTAATCTAACCGATGTGACCATTTATTTTCTCAAAGTTTGCATAGAAATTGTATGGACTAATTTGAATCTAGATAAGGAACTAAGTAAAAGAACTCAAGCTATGAATAAATCAAGAACTCTTACTTCATTCTTAAATAGTCCCACACATGAATAAGTTTAACCATATGATTGTAAATCAATATATAATTTGCGTTTTTATGCTGTAAAATTGAATTGATCATTTTAACAATACATGAAGAAGCTCCCATCCATGTTTAAAGATGATTATTATTTGAGACAATTCACGTTTTCTTGATTTCTAAGCTTTTAATTTGATTATTATGTAATACTAATGAATTATTTATGGAAAATTAAAGAAATAACTGAAATATTAAGGTGAAAAAATTTATATTTATTATGGAAAAAATAAATTTAATGCCAGCTAGAAATAAAATTTAATTATTAATTTACTGATTATTTATTTTTATCTTTAAATGAGCATATATTTCTTGTATGGTTTTTATAAAACTAAATTAATTTGACATCCTTTCTTTAAATTTTTATATGGATAAATATGAAATTTACACATGAAATTTTATCAAATATATAATGTAATACATTAATTTTGATTTGATGTAATTATATACATACAACTTTAATTTAATTCAATTATATAAATGGATAAAAAAGCACAAATTTATGTTCATGTTAGATATATATAATATTTATGTATACCATATGTAAATGTAAATGTAAATGTACAATGATGGTACATGCTACATCGAAAATAATATTTTTAGTAATTTGTTAAAATTAAATCGAATTCAAAAATTATGTATAATTGTATAAAATCAAAATTCATGTATCAAACTGTATATTAGACCAAAAATCTTGTGTAGTTTTTATGACTTTCTATCATTGAATATATACTAAATAAAATAAAATTCTCAATTAAAATAAATATATATTATATTGCTAAATTAAACCAATGATTTGTCTCAATTATTACGGGTAAATTTCTAGGTCACTTGCCTTTTTTAATATTTCATTTTAGATATATGTATGACGTAAAAAATCTATTGTGGATTCATTTTATTAATGGCCTATATAATGGTTTTAGCTCACCATTTACTTTTTAACCTTATTTGAAAATAATTATATAACTAAACCTATTTTTTTTTTAAAAAAAAAAACATTATGCTCAATCAATTTAGAAAGATATGGCCAAGGGTAAAATTGAAAATGATTCAATACCCTAAGGGATAAATGTGAAAGAAAAGAGAAAAATGAGAGGCAAATATGCAAATTTGTAAAATTAACAACCCACACTGGGGCTATATATAGATGATGAGAAATCAGAAGGTTGATACAAAACAATAAGCATTGTAGGTTTTGGCGCAGTGATGGAGGTGGAGAGTGGTGAGTCGAGCTCGAGGAAAGGAAATGGGAGAGACCACCAGCAGTAGCAGTAGGCTAAGGAGCAGTTGCCATTAACACTAGCCACCTTATAGGTGGTGAAAAAGCAGGTGAAAAAAAGGGCAATAAGACATCACCGGGTGTAACCGTCAAGTACTTTGACAACACTGATGCTCCCTATGTCTGGTTGCTCCCGGGTTGGATTGTCGGAGAGAGCTTTGTTCCGTCCAATTATAAGGGTCGCGAACGGATCTATAAGGTATATCAAACCACCATTGTTTCCTTCATCCTACATACATGTATGCAAATCTTAATATTATAATGATGATGATGATGATGATGATGATGATGATGATGATGATGATGATGGTGCAGTACAACTATGATCCAATTGGACATCTATACCACGACAAACGTCAAGTCTTGTTTGCATGGGAGAAATTAAACATCATTTGCCTTGATAATTATAATTAATCAAAGGTGAAGCTTCCATGGAATCCAACACACGCACACACAGAAAAAAAAAACCCAATTTTATTTTGCTTATATATATATATATATATATAAATTATCTTTCTTTTTTCATTATTCTTTGGGTTGATTAAATTGCAGGGTTTGTCTCTTAAACATGTCAGACTTCTTGTAATCTGAAGATTTGCATACATGTATGTACAATGAAGGAAACAATGGTGGTTTGATATACCTTATAGATCCTACTGCAACCCATATAATCGAACGGAACAAAATGCTCTTCAATAATCCAACCTGAGAGCAACCAGTCATAGGGAGCATCGATGTTGTCAAAGAACTTGACGATGACACCCGCTAAAATCCTATTGCCCTTTTTTTCGGCCCGCTCTTTCACCGGCTGTAAGGTGGCTAGTGTCAATGGTGACTACTCCTTAGCCTGCTACTGCTATGCTGTCTCTACTACTGCTGGTGGTCTCTCCCACTTCTTCTTCCTTGAGCTCGACATACCACCCTCCACCTCCATCACTGTGCTAAAACCTACAATGCTTATTGTTTTGTATGAACCTTCTCATTTCTCATCATCTATATATAGCCCCAGTGTGGCTTGGTAATTTTACAAATTTGCCGTTCATTTTCCTTTTTCTTTCGCATTTATCCCTTAGGGTATTGATTCATTTTCAATTTTACCCTTGGACATATCTTTCTAAATTAATTGAGCATAATATATTTTTTTTAACATTAAGTTTATTCTATTGGTTATACAATTATTTTCAAATAAGGTTAAAAAGTAAATGGTAAGCCAAAACTATTATATAGACCACGGCTATTTTACCAAAAAAAGCCATTTTTTTTAAAAATTACCGAAATAGGCCAGTTTTTTTATTATTTACTGGAATGGGCTTTTTCCGCGAAATCGCTGCCACGTCAGCGTGATGTTAGGGTACGTGACAGGACATCGCGTCCACGTCAGCAGGTCGCGCTGACGTGGACGCGATGTTGACGCGCGTGTGAACAGTGCCCAACGGTCAAAAAATTGACCGTTGCCCCCCCAACGGTAATTTTTTTTACTATATAAACCCCCTCCCCCTTTTATTTTCACAAACAAATTCACTATAAATTTCCTTCAAAAAT
This sequence comes from Gossypium turneri, assembly GCA_008044935.1. Lineage (NCBI taxonomy): Eukaryota > Viridiplantae > Streptophyta > Magnoliopsida > Malvales > Malvaceae > Gossypium > Gossypium turneri. The sequence continues at coordinate 6,154,550 of CP032576.1, forward strand.
TCTCTCAATTCCCTTCAAAATTCTCTCATTTCCTTTCAAATTCTCTCAAACTCTCAAATTCCTTCCAAAATCCTCTCAATTTCCTTCAAAAAATCTCCAAATCCATATTAAATTTCTTTTTCCATTCAATTTCATTTTTTTAAGAAATTTTTAAAAAATTTTTTAAATAATTTTAAATTTTTTAATATTTTTTAAATAATTTTAAATTTTTTAATATTTTCAACAATGGCCGGATCATTGATTCGTCTTGATAGGAATCACATATCGGTGGAGCAAATGAACATGGTAAGTATTAAATTTAAATTTTAAATTTTATTTAATATATTTTTATTTATGTATTTTTAGATATTTATTAATTTATTTTTTGTTATAAAAGGCTAAAGATCGGATATTGGAATGCAATATTCGGAATATGCATGCTCTTCCATCACCGTTAGTAGAGAACTACCTGCGGGAAGCGGGATTTTGGCACGTGGCAATGGTAGGCCGGGGATGCAAGTTGGAGCCAAAACTGATCAGTGCGTTGATCGAGAGGTGGAGACCCGAGACGCACACATTTCATCTTCCATGTGGAGAGTGCACTATCACTCTAGAAGATGTCCATCTGCATTTGGGATTGCCGGTGGACTGGCACCCAGTGACCGGGTCTGCCCAATCTAGCAATTGGAGGCGGTGTGCTACGAGCTTTTGGGCGCTGTTCCGGATAAAATGGATGGAGGTAAGGTGGAGATAGGTTGGTTACGTGCTACCTTCCCCGATCTGAATGAAAATTCAACCGAAATTGAAAGAATCCGATATGCTCGATCATACATTCTTCAAATAATTGGAGGCTATCTGATGGCCGACACGTCACGGAGCCGTGTACATCTAAGGTGGCTGCTAAAACTCGTTGATTTTAGAGCAGCCGGTGAATTTAGTTGGGGTCTGCCGTCTTGGCAACATTGTATCGGGAGATGTGCAGGGCGACCAAACCGAGGAGAGCAAAAATCGGAGGATGCCTGTCATTACTGCAATCATGGGCACGGTTTCGCTTTCCATTTCTACGTCCTCGAGTGAACCACCCATATACATTCCCACTCGTAACGAGGTAAATTTTATATTACATTTTGAAATTGTTATGTAGATTTTGTAAGAATAAAAGTATGCTAAAAATTTATTTAATTAGGTGGAACCATCCGGCGAGTTATCGTGGAATACCGTCTGAACTTGAAGATATACGGCTTCTATTGGACCAGCGGTCGGAAGCAGAAGTAAGTATTATTGCAAATAGATATTTCCATACATGAACAAGTGGATTGATATTTAGTATTTACTATTTAGTATTATGTGTATAAGTAATATTTCTATCATGTTCATGTAGTTTCAATGGACACCATACGAGGATCCGGCAATCCGGGCAGTAATCCTGAAAGAGTTTTTACAAAATCCGGAAGCTTGGCACGTGAAAGTGGTGTTGATCAACTATACAACTGTGGAGCCCCACCAGACAGACAGAGTCCTACGCCAGTTTGGATGTAGACAACCGATCCCTGCGGACCCTAAGGTGTTTGACGAGCACCACAAAATCGACCTTCGGCTATTAGGTACGGATTGGCCTAGATACTGGTCAGAGTACACGGAAATGTGGCAAAATCAGAATGAATATCTACCTACTCGGGAAGAAATCATCGTTCCCGAGTTAGCGTGCGTTCCAGAATACATGCCATGGTTTAGGATCCATGGGAAGCCGTATTTACTTACGCCAGAGGAGAGGCAGCGGCAAATACGTGTCGGAAGGGAAAGGCGCGAGCCTTTACATCCAAGGGGACAAGACTACGAGGGCAGCCCATCAACGAGGCCCAGACATTCACCCGGGTCATCATCAGCGGCCATGCAATCACCGTCCCCAACGAGAGCACCGACGCAGTCACCTGACGCCCCGATCCAACAGATGATACCTATGCAATTGCCTTTCCCTATGATGCTAGGTATGTTTCCTAGCCCTTATATGTACCCTAACCCGTACATGTATCCTTTTCCGAATCCTATGGCAAGTTGGAGCCAGATGCCCGGATCAGCTCTATTTCCTGTAATACCGAGCGGACCACCGATAACTAGGCCAGCGGCGCAGGAGAGGTCACAAGGGGGCCCGTCATGGAGCTCTCCTTTTTACCAATCGCCAGCAACGCATGGCTTTCAAACTCCGTCGCCGTTCATGATGCAAACACCTCCACATACACTATTCTTTGAAGGTGGATCATCGTCCCAAGTCCGACAAGCAGATGCTGAACCGGAAAAAACAACAATCACCACTCGAGGAAGAACAACTGCCGCCGAAAGCTAGAGGAAGAAGGAATCCAGCGCGTAACTATCGACGGCCGCCATGTGGAACCGAATCCCCCGGTCATAGACATTAATTACCGTATTAATACAATTATTATTTGATGTAATGAAATAGAAGTTTATGACGATGTAATACACATAGAAATTTTTCCGAGTTATTTTGACATTATTTGATTAAAAACCCTAACCTAACTTAATTAAAAACCCTAACCTAATTTAATTTAATTGAAAACCCTAACCTAATTAAATTTAATTAAAAACCCTAACCTAATTTGTACACTTAAAAACCCTAACCTAACTTAATTAAAAACCCTAACCTAATTTAATTTAATTGAAAACCCTAACCTAACTTAATTAAAAACCCTAACCTAATTTAATTTAATTGAAAATCCTAATCTAATTAAATTTAATTAAAAACCCTAACCTAATTTAATTAAAAACGTATGTTGCATAAGTAGTCCGCCCCTTCTCCGTTTTGGGAACGCAAGATTGCCAACATCTCGTGGAAACGATCTTTATTCATTTCATACCCTACCAATATAAGAACATAGGTCATATTTTATACCGCTTCTACCAATAAAACTAATTCCTACATTGACAAATGAAATAATACAGTTATACAGTAAATACCCATGTTGGTCACTTCTCGTCGTTCCGTCTTAGATGGATATTGCCTGTAGTAGTTCGAAGCAACGTGTCTCAGGCAATATCTATGGTGTGTACTCTGCCACAAGCTTCCCTCTCGATCAAATGCAGCTAGTATACCGGTGCCCCGATCTGAAATAACACAGATATCAGGTTGGGGGCACACATGCCTCCTTAACCTAGAGAGAAAGAAATCCCAGTCATCAGACGACTCCCCCGGTGTTATTGCATATGCAATTGGAAGAATTCTCCCACCGCCGTCCTGTGCCACTGCAACCAATAGCCGATGAGTGTACCTGCCAAACATGAAGGTACCGTCAATTTGAACCAACAGCTTGCAGTACGAAAATACGTCTCGGTATTGCTTAAAGGTCCAAAATAGGCATTTGAACACTTGGCATCCACGTAGCAATCGGCCGTTGTAGTACGCATGTTCCGTTTCAAGGTCTGTGACGGCACCTGGGACGTATCTCTCGACCACCTGACACCATTGCCATATTTCATTATATGAGGCGTCCTACCCACTATGCATCTTCTCCAATGCCTTTTGCTTAGCTATCCAAGCCTTGCGGTAAGAGGGCGTGTACCCCATTTGGCTACGGATATTGGCAATTATCACCGGCACTGAAGTCCGAGGATCTACTTTTATCGTGGGCAGTATCAAGCTAGCCAACATAGCTGAATCCATTTTCGGATGATCTTCTGAAACACCTACAGAGGGAGGGAGTACATTAATTACTCGTACATTGGGCAATAAAAATAATATTCAGACACATTCAATACTGTACCTGCAGCACATGTATGTGGACTTTTGTACTTTTTGATCTCCCACAACCCTGTCCTCTTCCTTATCGAGGCGATGATTTTCCATGAACATGTGCCGTCTTGCACGGCACACTTCGCCTCGAACTTATCAGATTTTGATTTAACGACGTGGTAATTAACGCTGTTTTTGATGCTATGCTGTTTCAAAGCACCAATAAAACTATCCTTACTGGTAAACTGATTACCAACTTCAAGTTCACCGAGATCTACCCCCGAACTTGTACGATCGCGCACCCGGTGTGGTAGATCTGGAAACTCTAACGCATTATCTGCTGAAAGATCGACATTATGCATGTGGGCTGGAGGTGAGTACGCTCTGAATCGTGGATTTTCTTTATCATCTGCACTCCTATCACCATCGTCACCTTCTGTTGGAATTGGCTCAAGTTCAAAAAATAATCCCACCTCTGCACCATCCGGCCCGGGCTCTCGAGGTGGATCCACATCGGAGTCATCTTCTAACCCACAATCATCTGCAGCGTACGACGTCCCCTCATCGGTTGATGTCGTAGGTAGTACGTCATCCCTTCTTCTGGGCATTTGATAACGTCCCCAATTGGACGTAGATTGCCATCCAGTAGAACTTGATGCAGTTCCCCAGCTCGTATTTCCAGCGTCAAACGTCGAGCCACCGACATACATGTCCCATCCACTGATAGAGTGTCTTGGGGGATGTGCATTCGACACCGCTACCGAACATGGGCTGTTCCATATTTTGTAACACGCTAACCGAGTGTCGGCCAGGGGTCGTGTAAACATCTCGAACACCGGACAAAAGTACATCAGTTGGCGACGTAAATTGTACATATAACTCAATATAAGTTGCTCCGCTAGCAAGATGAGTCTGAACCATTGCCTCTAAGCTACGAGCACCTTTTATGTCGAATGAGTCATATGTCACCGGATCAACAGAAGAACAAAATCGATACGTCATTGACAGAACTTTCATTGGCGTCGTTTTGAAGATTTTACGCCTAATTCTTTTACGGAGTTCTGTCAAATCTATGTTTTGGCTAAATGACAGTCGCACCGCATTCTCCGACAAAAAAACAACAACATTCTCGGTGTGGCAAACCTCACCATCGTAGTAAATAACAGCACTAATACGTTCACTCATTTTGAAACTCTAACTTTCTTACCCTCTCTAAAATTTTTCTGCTCTTAGTTATGCATACTAAGAACAATTTCTGCCTAATTTATAGCCTCAGCCCAAACTTGCTACTGTAGCAAAATCGCGTCCACGAGGGCGCGATTTGACACTATTTACTCAGAAATGTCAAAAAAAATTATTTCCTACATGACCAACTGTAGCGAAATCGCGTCCTCGTGGACACGATTTCACAATTTCTTCTCACATAGCATCCTAGTATCAGCGATTTTATACTATTTGCTCAGAAAACGTCAAAAAAAATTTATTTCTTACATGACCACTGTAGTGAAATCGCGTCCACGAGGGCATGATTTCTCAATTTATTTTCAAATAACATCCTAGTAGAAGCGATTTACCACTATTTGACCAGATACGTCAACTCGAAAAAAATTTTTCGGGACCCCTAACCCCTAAAAAACTTGCACCCTAAACCCTAAAAGCCAGAAAACCCAAACGTAAAATTAGCCCTAAAATCGCGTCCCCGGGAACGCGCTACGTGGCAGGACCTCGCGTCCACGTCAGCGCGACCTGCTGACGTGGAAGGAAATTGCGGCCTTGACATCGCGCTGACGTGGACGGGAGGTCCTGTCACGTACCCTGACATCGCGCTGATGTGGCAGCGATTTCACAGAAAATGGCCCATTCCGGTAAATAATAAAAAAACCGGCCTATTTCGATAATTTTTTAAAAAAATGGCTTTTTTTGGTAAATTAGCCTATAGACCACTAATAAAATGAATTTACATTAAATTTTTACGTTATACTTATACTTAAAATAAAATATTATAAAAAAATAAGTGTCTTGGAAATTTACCTGAATAATTGAGGCAAATCATTGGATTAATTTAGTAATATAATATATATTTATTTTAATTGAGAATATGTTAGAATTAAGAATCCGAATCCTTATTTAAATTAAATACGGTGGTAAAATAAAATAAAAGTAAAATCCCTATAGAATTATACTTCTTTTATTTTATTTTTAGAATAAGGTTTTTTAAACCTTATTAAACTCTATCTATTTGATATTGATTAGAATAAGGTGTTTCAATCTTACTACACTCCTATTAGAACATGGTTTTACAAGCCTATAAATAGACATAGTCTACTCCTCTTGTAATCATTCAAATTCGACATAGTGAATTTTCTTCTCCTCTGTCCGTGGTTTTTTTCTCGAAAGGGTTTCCACGTAAAATCTGTGTGTTCTTTTTTTGTGATATATTGTCATTACCGACATTCTATTTTTACAAATTTGTATCAGAGCTTCTAGGTTGTTCATCTCAATCACGGTAATGGCGTCTTTGAAGGATAAAATTCCGCTGTTGGATCGCAACACCAGATTCGCGTTGTGGCAGATAAAGATGCAGGCAGTTCTTGCATAGATGGACTTAGAGGAAACCCTGCTAGGGGTAGATAAGATGCATTCAATATTGAAGGAGGAAGAGAAGAAGTGCAAGGATCAAAAGGCATTAACACAGTTACATCTGCATTTGTCTAATGAAATTTTGTAGGATGTGATGAAGTAGAAGACCGCCGCTGGATTATGGAATAGGTTGGAACAAATATGTATGTCGAAAACTCTAACTAGTAAGCTACATATGAAGCGGCGTCTTTATGCTCATCGTTTGGAGGAAGGAGCGTCTGTGCACGAACACTTGACAGTGTTTAAAGAAATTCTCTCAAATTTGATGGCCATGGAGGTTCAGTATGATAAGGAATATCTAGGGTCGATTCTACTTTGTTCGTTGCCTCCGTCTTATTCAACCTTTAAAGATACAATTTTATATAGCCGTGAGTCTCTCACAGTTGATGAGGTTTATGATTCTTTAACCTCGTATGATAAGATGAAGCATCTTGTGGTTAAAACCGACTCTCAAAGAGAGGGTCTCATTGTTCGTGGAAGACAAGATCAGAATACTAATGATGATCGTGGAAGGACACAGGAACGGAATCCTCGTGGTAAATCTAAGGGTAGATCGAAGTCTTCAAACAGAGGTAAAACTTATAACTTCTGCAAGAAGAAAGGGCACATTAAATTTGAATGCTATAAGCTACAGAACAAGATCAAAAAGGAGGCTGCAAATCAAAATAGAAAACAACCATAAAATTCTAGTAAGGCTGATGTTGAAGAAGACTACAACAATGGTGAACTTCTAGTCGTTTCTGTCAACAATTTTAAATTGAGAAAGGAGTGAATCCTTTATTCAGGCTGCACCTTCCACATGAGTTCCAATCGGGATTGGTTTACAACTTACGAAATAGTGTCTGAAGGTGTTATTTTGATGGGAAATAATGCTTCGTGTAGAATTGTAGGTGTTGGAACAATTAAATTTAAGATGTTTGATGGAGTTGTTAGAACACTTAGTGGCGTACGACATGTTCCAGAATTGAAGAGAAATTTAGTTTCGTTAAGTACTCTTGATTCAAAAGAGTGCAAATACACAGCTGAAAGTGGGGTTTTGAAGATTTCTAAAGGTTCTCTCATTGTGATGAAAGGGCAGAGAAAGACTGTCAAGTTATATGTTTTGCAGGGTTCTACTGTTACTAGTGATGTAGCTGTCGCATCCCCTTCCTTGTCAGATGATGATATTACTAAACTGTGGCATATGCACCTAGGGCATATGAGTGAGAATGACATGGCAGAATTAAGCAAAAGAGGACTTCTTGATAGACAAGGAATTTGCAAACTGAAGTTCAGTGAGCACTGTGTTTTTGGGAAGTAAAAAAGAGTTCGATTCACCAGAGGAATCCATAACAAGAAAGGAACGTTGGAGTATATTCATTCTGATCTATGGGGGCCATCCAGAGTGCCTTCAAGAGGTGAAGCTAATTATATGCTAACTTTTATTAATGATTTTTCCAGAAAAGTGTGGGTGTTCTTCCTGAAGTAGAAAAGTGATGTGTTTTTCGCATTTAAGTCTTGGAAAACCATGATTGAAAAATAGACGGGAAAGCAAATAAAATATCTCTGCACAGACAATGGCTTAGAGTTCTGTTTTGATGAGTTTAATAAACTGTGCAAGTCAGAAGAGATCGTGAGACACTTGACAGGTCGTCATACTCCACACCAAAATGGTGTTGTAGAACGAATGAACTGAACGATCATGGATAAGGTTCGATGTATGTTGGCAAATGCTAACTTACCAAAGTCATTTTGGACTGAAGCAGCCTCTACTGCATGTTTTTTGATCAACCGATCTCCATCCGTTGCCATTGAGAAAAAGACTCCCCAAGAGGTATGGTCTGGTAATCCTGCTGACTATTCTGATTTAAAGATCTTTGGTTGTCCTACATATGCTCATGTTGATAATGGAAAATTGGAATCGAGATCCATTAAATGTGTTTTTCTTGGATATAAAGCTGGTGTAAAAGGGTATAAGTTATGGTGTCCTGAAAATAGAAAAGTTATGATTAGCAGAGATGTTGTTTTTTATGAAACTGCTATGCTACCTAACTTATCTCTTAAAGAATCTTCCAATAAAGAAAAGTAAAAGTAGGTGGAGCATCAAATTAATCCAAAATCTACAATAGAGTCGACTACTGAAGCCAGTACAAAAATTCAAAATAGAGTTGCTTCTTCACCACAATACTCTATCGCCAAAAACAGAACTAGAAGAGAAATTAAACCTCCAAAGAAGTATGCCGAGGCTGATCTAGTTGCTTATACTTTAAATATGGCTGAAGATACAGATGCAAACCAAGAGCCATCTAATTATTTTGAGGCAATTAGTTGTGAAGACTCAGAAAAGTGGATGTTTGCTATGTAAGAGGAGATAACATGAGACCTTGTGAAACTTTCTAAAGGTAAAAAGGTTGTTCGTTGTAAATGGGTGTTTAAGAAGAAAGAGGGGACTCCAAGAGTTGAAGAACCCAGATATAAAACAAGGCTTATTGCAAAGGGTTACAGTCAAATTCCAGGAGTGGACTTCACAGATGTGTTCCCCCCAGTTGTGAAGCATAGTTCGATTCGAGCTTTGCTTGGTATTGTGGCCATGCATGATTTGGAGCTTGAGCAGTTAGATGTAAAAATTGCATTTTTGTATGGAGAACTTGAGGAGGATATTTATATGCAACAACCAGAGGGTTTTACAGTATCAGAAAAAGAGGACTATGTTTGCTTGCTGAAAAAGTCCCTATACTGTTTGAAATAGTCACCAAGACAGTGGTACAAGAGGTTTGATTCCTTTATGACTTCTCATGATTTTAAAAGAAGTAGCTTTGACAGTTGTGTTTACTTTAAGAAAACAACGATGGTTCTTTTGTGTATCTACTCCTTTATATTGATGACATGTTGATAGCAGCGAAAGATAAAGGAGAGATAAGAAAGGTCAAAGCCCAACTAAGTGAAGAATTTGAGATGAATGATTTGGGACCAGCAAAGAAGATACTTGGTATGGAGATTCTCAGAGATAGAAAAGTAAGTAAATTGTACCTAAGTCAGAAAGGGTACATTGAGAAAGTTCTTTGCAGATTCAATATGCAGAATGCTAAGCCTGTTATACTCCTTTAGCAGCCCATTTCAGACTTTCATCGGCTTTGTCTCCACAATCAGATGATGAGATTGAGTACATGTCACATGTTCCATACTTTAGTACAATGGGATCTCTCATGTATGCCATGGTTTGTTCACGTCCAGATTTATCATATGTAGTTAGTGCAGTTAACATATACATGGCGAATCTTGACAAAGAACATTAGAAAGTAGTTCAGTAGGTTTTAAGATACTTACGAGGTACTACCGATGTTTGCTTACAATTTGGAAGAACTAGAGATGGAGTCATTGGGTATGCTGATGTTGATTTTGCTGGAGACCTCGATAGAAGAAGATCTTTCACAGGTTATGTCTTTACAATCGAAGGTTGTGCAATTAGTTGGAAAGCCACTTTGCAAACTATAGTCGCTTTGTCTACCACTAAAGCTAAGTACGTGGCGATTACTGAGGCTTGTAAAGAAGCTATTTGGTTGAAGGGACTCTTTAGTGAACTCAATGAAGACTTTCAAATCAATACAGTATTTTGTAACAGTCAAAGTACCATCTTCCTTACAAAAGATCAAATGTTTCATGAGAGAACAAAACACATTGAAGTTCGATATCATTTTGTTCGTGATATTATTGCTCGTGGTGATATGGTTGTGAGCAAAATTAGTACTCATGAAAATCCTGCAGATATGATGACTAAGTCACTTCCTATAACCAAGTTTGAGCATTGCTTAGACTTAGTTGGTGTTCATTGTTGAAGTTAAACCCTTAAGGGGTTTTATAGAAGAGGTGGAGAACTTGTTCGTTGAGAGTTCGCGATGAAGAACTTGTTCATTAAGAATTCATGTCAATGTGGAGATTGTTAGAATTAAGTGACCCGAATCCTTATTTAAATCAAATACAGTGGTAAAATAAAATAAAAGTAAAATCCCTATAGAACTATACTTCTTTTATTTTATTTTTAAAATAAGGTTTTTTAAACCTTATTAAACTCCATCTATTTGATATTGATTAGAATAAGGTGTTTCAATCTTACTACACTCTTATTAGAATATGGTTTTACAAGCCTATAAATAGACAGTCTACTCCTCTTGTAATTATTCTTATTCGACATAGTGAATTTTCTTCTCCTCTGTCCGTGGGTTTTTTCCCGAAAGGGTTTCCACGTAAAACCTGTGTGTTCTTTATTTTATTTTTTTGTGATATATTGTCATTACCATCATTCTATTTTTACAGAATATTATTTTTATTTAGTATATATTCAATGATAAAAAGTCATAAAAACTACACATGATTTTTGGTCCAATATACAATTTGATACATGAATTTTGATTTTATACAATTATATTTGTCTATTGGTAAGAATATTAAGAATAGAGTTGGAAATGAAAGAGAGATGCAAAGTGATATCTAATTTGAATTTTAGGATATGTTTGGATAGTACAAAGTATTTAGATGAAAGTGTAATTATTATTAGAGAAGTTACACTTTTTGTATAATTACAAGAAATTGTAATTTCCTAAACCGATTTGGTTGATAGAGTGTAATTACATCATAATTCATTATCTTCTATGTAGTGTGTCGATCAAGTATTGAGTATTTCCCGTCTGTGTGTAAGTATCATATATTCTTTTTCTTCCTCGTTATATGTTATGTATACTTCTATTACGTGGAGGATGAGTGATTTTATTTAGGTCTATAGCTTCCACTGTAATCAATTTTGGGATTTCTATAAGTGAAGATCGTGTGACAATTACTCATCTGGTGAGTTAAGTGCTTTAGGAGGCACTATTTCTTTGGGTAAGTATCTGAATGTTCCAGTTTGGAGGCTGGTTGTGCATACTGTTGCAAGAGCCGAATACCTAACGATTTGGGCTAAATGCTCGGTTTGAGCAATGGTTTATTAAGTTGTGTTTGACTTAGGTAGTTATGTTGATTGATTAAGTTTCGGTTTCGTATGCAGATCTAAAAGTGGCGCGGTGGTAACGCCATTTCGATTGCAAACTAGTGTGTAACTCTAATCCCAAAAAATAAATGAACGATGCGAAGTCAAAAACCTTACTATCGACACCACACAGCAATTATATTTACTACGACTAGAGGGCTGGTGAGCAGACCTATTTGTCGGTTATACCGACCAGCGCTGGGCGCAACTTACTATTTCGAATTTATTCGATAAACATTGGGTGCCAAATTGGTGTGATTGGTTGGATTCGTGTATCCATCCGAGTTAGGTTAATAGGGAGTAACTATGTAATTACAATTTGTGCTACTAGATAGAACCTAAAGAATTATAATGTAATTACACTCTATAACCATGTAGGTTTAGGAAATTACAATTTCTTGGAATTATAAAAAAAAGTGTAATTTCTATACTAATAATTACACTTTCATCTAATTACTTTGTAGCATCTAAGCACATCCTAAAAATCAAATTAGATATCACTTTGCATCTTTCTTTTATTTCCAACCCTATTCTTAGTATTCTTACTAATAGACAAATATAATTGACCTGGAAATTTATTAAAAAATAAAATTATTTTTGTTTGAAATGAAGGATAATAACACAATCGAATTAATTCAAAATAAATAAAACTGTGGTTGGGTCACTTTGTTTTCACTAGAAATGAAGGAAAAATAAAAGAAATACCTCCCATTAAGAACCGAAGTTGCAAATGTAACTATATCAAAAATAAGTTCTACAAAAGCTAAGGGTTAGTAGAAATGTTATTCCAATTTGGATCGTTCAATACCTCATATGATATTCATATTACTTTGTCAATTTTTCTCAATAATGTTGTTAATAATAGTTGTATTTGATTTTAGGCATAATATTAGATATCAATCATCAACTAGTTATAAGGATGTTTTAAAGGAAAATCTTGTAAGACAAATGTTTTCTATTGTTTTTACGGTGGAAAAGTACTTTTGACCTTGCAACAGTAGTGAAGAACACCCCTTTACTTACTTTTAATCTAACCGATGTGACCATTTATTTTCTCAAAGTTCATGTAGAAATTGTATGGACTAATTTGAATCTAGATACGGAACTAAGTAAAAGAACTCAAGCTATGAAAAAAATCAAGAACTCTTACTTCATTCTTAAATAGGAAATTTTTTATTTTTAATTATAAAATATCATGTTTGACTTAATAGTCTACACATGAATAAGTTTAACTATATGATTTTAAATCAATATATAATTTGCTTTTTTATGTTGTAAAATTGAATTGATCATTTTAACAGTACATGAACAAGCTGCCATCCATGTTTAGAGATGATTATTATTCGACACAATTCACTTTTTCTTGATTTCTAAGCTTTTAATTTGACTATTATGTAATACTAATGAATTATTTATGGACAATTAAAGAAATAACTGAAATATTAAGGTGAAAAAATTTATATTTATTATGGAAAAAATAAATTTAATGCCAGCTAGAAATAAATTTTAATTATTAATTTACTGATTATTTATTTTTATCTCTAGATGAGCATATATTTCTTGTATGGTTTTTATAAAACTAAATTAATTTGACATCCTTTCATTAAATTTTTATGAGGATAAATATGAAATTTACACATGAAATTTTATCAAATATATAATGTAATACACTAATTTTGATTTGATGTAATTATATACATACAACTTTAATTTAATTCAATTATATAAATGGATAAAAAAGCACAAATTTATTTTCATGTTAGATATATATAATATTTATGTATACCATATGTAAATGTAAATGTAAATGTACAATGATGGTACATGCCACATCGATAATAATATTTTTAGTAATTTGTTAAAATTAAATCGAATTAAAAAAATTATGTATAATTGTATAAAATCAAAATTCATGTATCAAATTGTATATTGGACCAAAAATCATGTGTAGTTTTTATGAATTTTTATCACTGAATATATACTAAATAAAATAAAATTCTCAATTAAAGTAAATATATATTATATTACTAAATTACTAATAATTACACTTTCATCTAATTACTTTGTAGTATCTAAGCACATCCTAAAAATCAAATTAGATTTCACTTTGCATCTTTCTTTTATTTCCAACCTTATTCCTAGTATTCTTACTAATAGACAAATATAATTGACCTGGAAATTTATTAAAAAATAATTTTTTTTGTTTGAAATGAAGGATAATAACACAATCGAAGTAATTCAAAATAAATAAAACTGTGGTTGGGTCACTTTAGTGTTTACATCAAGTGCTGAAGCTTCCTCTCAAGCACGGATCGCGTAAACTCTTGCTGGTGCTCATGCCTTAGATCTCATAGCAGAATCTTCCGTCCCACTACGGCTATTACCTGCATTTCCAGTGGTCCAGGGTGGTCTCCCTCTCACAGTTGTATTACTCGGTTGAGTAGTTTGAGCCTTTTCTTTATCAGACTTTTCCAAGCAATCTCTAACATAATGTTCATACAAAGCATATTTGAAACATGAACCGTCTTTCAATCTACATTCACCGAAGTGTCGTCTATTACATTGTTGACATTCCGGCTTGTTATTTCTGAAACTTCCCACGCTAGCTATAGACATAGCCTAAGGTTTCGAGCTCGAATGTTTTTTCCTCTATCTTTCCCAAAATAACCTACTGAAGCTGACGAACGACCATGATATTCTTTCGACTTCTTCAACGGCGATGAGTATGTCTTTCCCATAGGTCTTTTTCTCGAGTCACGAGCCTCAAAATTGACTTTTCTCTCTGCAGTTTGCTAAGTTCCTTAGCTTTATACGCTCTGTCAACCAGAACTACAAATTCTTTCAACTCAAGGATTCTAACAACAGCTTGATGTCTTCATTTACCCTGTCTTCAAACCGAGTGCACATAGCAATCTTTGTCGTTATACATTCTCAGGCATAATTATTGAGTCAAACAAACTCCCTCTCACACTCTGGTACAAGCATACAACCTTGTTTCAACTTAAAGAATTCTTTACGTTTCTTGTCTAAGAATCTTTGGCTCGCATATTTCTTTCGAAACTAAATTTCAAAGAATTCCCAGTTTACCCGATCTCTTGGCACAACCGCAACTAAAGTGTTCCACCATTGATAAGCCGAATCTTTGAACAATGAAACAGAACATTTCAAGCATTTTGTTAGTGTACATGTCAATTCATCTAAAACTCTCACCATATTTTCTAACTAGAACTCATCTCTTTCATGATCATCTTCGGCTGTACCTCGAAACTCTTCAGCCTTATACTTACGGATTTTATCAACTAGAGGCTTGCTCATTTGTACTGGTTCCAAACCCTGAGGAACTACAAGGACCGCTTGGGGTACAGGTGGGCGTGAAGGTCGTTGAGCCATTGGATTCGTTTGCACGAACTCAGAAAACCATTTAGACATCATCTGGAAGAAGGCTTCCTTAGTCTCTCCTCCCCGGCCCTCAGATACGAGCTTACTTCCATTAGGAGTTGCTCCGTGAACAAAGGCTTGCGCATTAATTTCAACTTCATCGAAATCAGCCCGGTTGGATGACATTTTATCTATATGAAACATAGTTCAATTTGAGTCAAGAGTTATCACACTATCGCAGGTTATATAATAGCATGTATTTCTAGACTGTACATGCTACGTTCAATCCGAGAACCAACTAAATCGTAGCTTTGATACCACTAAATGTAACACCCTTAACCCGTATCCATCACTGAAATAGGGCTACAAAACATTACCGTACAAACAGAACATTTAAAACATACATTTCATACATTGATACAAACATAACATAAATCATTCATTCACATATATGTCGTCCCTAAATCGAGCCCTCGGGGCCCTAGAAATACATTGGAAATAACTCGGGACAAAATTGGAAACATTTAGAAAGTTTAAGAAAAAGTTAGCAAAATTTAATTATAGGGGTCACACGGCTGTGTAGCCAAGCCATAGGCCTCATACGACTGAGACACACGTCCGTGTCTCAAGCCGCGTAACATTCGAAATAAGGACACGCGGTCATGTCCCAGCCCGTGTGCTAGTAACTACCTCGCTTGCATGTAATAGAACCTATAGAAGACATACGGCCATGTCGCCAGGCCATGTGTCACACACGACTGAGTCAGACGCCCATGTCTCAAACCACGTGGACATGAATTTGCCCAAAATCAAGCCATTTTCAACACAAACTCATGCAACCACCTAAGGCCTTTAGTACACATAATCAAGATATCAAAACATGACCAAAACCTACATGAAATAACCAACTCAATAGTCCAAGATCATTCAACCAATATGCCATACAAGGCACCTCAAATGCATTCATCCACAACATACCTAAACATGCAATTATTTGATCACATTTTCCTCAACATACATAATCAACTTCTAACAAATCATACCACAATTATAATCATTAGCACTTCAACATAAGCATACCATTTGAGCTATACCATTCATGCATCACAAGTACCAAAATGACACAATCCAACCAACATCAAATGGTACCAAAACAACTTATACATGCCAAAATCATCAACTAACATCCAATTAGATACCAATACAAGTCCACCTATACATGCCATTATAACCTTAGCCAAAACATCAAAAAATACCAATATTTATGTTGGATATTATGATAGATCTCCGATGAGCTTCCAAATCGATCGAGCTTCCAATTATCTAAAAAGAACAAAGGAAACAAAACTATGTAAGCACATAATGTTTAGTAAGTTCGTAGAACATGAAACATAACTTACCATTTCACCTAAATAACATTAAGTATAAGTATCATGTAATCCAACCACAAGCTTGGCACAAGCCTAAGCACCATCATCAATACACAAGTTAGTGCATTCATACATAATTCACTTGAATTAAACACATGATAACTCATTTCCATGGAAACATACATCATTTGATTCATTCGTCATTTTCATGAACATAAACATACTTCTATTTGGAAACTTACCATTTCAATTCTGTTCATTGCCCGTTGAACCATTTAGAATTTCATCAGATACTCGAAAAAACCCATACGAAGTGTGCTTAAACATATAACCGTAACCTTTCCTTTACATCGTTGCTCACACGAGCTGTAGGCTGTAATGTAAGCTACACAATGCTGCTCACACTAGCTATGGAGAATCCACAACAAATGTAGAACCTCAGCCATTGGTAGGACATTCAAGACCAGCACTCGAAATATGAAATCCCTAATGACATGTCATTTGTATCTTACGACTTTCGAAGGTTCAACTTGGACTCATTAACCGTCATGGCATTTCTTTAGATATACATTGATTAATAACATTATAAATACATAATAACATACAATTGATAACATAAACATAAAATCCATACATACGAACTTTCCTCGATGACTAAAGCATAAAAACGTAGTCGATTAATCTGAGGCTTTAGCTTTTCCCTGATCTAAATCTGTATGAGGTCTATCTTGATCTAAATAGACAAATTCAATCCATTTAATACTTCTATTATTAAATTCAGTCCATATTTCATATTTTTACAAAATTACTATTTTACCCTTAATATTTTAACTTTTCACAATTTAGTCTTTAAGCTCATAAATTGAAATTTAAACATTTTAGGGACCTAAATCAATCCATACAAATCATCATTTTACAAATTTACCATGAACTTTTACCATTTTTACAAATGAGTCCCTAAATACCATTTTCATCAAAAAATCAATGTACAAAACTTGTTTACTTATCAACAATGACTCAAAATCTTTCACTAAACATCAAGAATCACACAAAAGTGTTCATGGCACAACTCTAAATCTTTAACAATTTTGCAAATTATTCCCCAGGCTAGCTAGATTAAGCTACAATGACTTCAAAAATATAAAAAAAATTAAAAAAATAGGGATTGGAAAACATACCATGCAAGCTAGAAGAAGTGGCTGAATGCCCTAGCTAGATTTAATTTTGAAATTTCGGTTGGTTTAACAAATGAAGATGTAACACCCCAAACTCGGCCTAGACATTTCTCGCGTTTAATTATTACTAAATAGAATCCACATTTTATCAAATCTATCATTATTTTTGTTAAGGAAAACATTGTTAATTTGTTCTTTCAGAAAACTTATTTTGCAGTAGAAGTCTGATATTGTTAAAGTTGAAAATCGAGTTTGTGTTTTCAGAAAAATGTTTGTTTGCGTAAAACCGTGATTTTGTCAAACATCGTAGTATAAGAGCCAAAAACACATCCAAAACCAAAATTAAAACCAACAGTCCATATAGTCCCAAAATTACAAAAATTCTAAAAATAATCCAAACTTTAAATAAAAACCGTTGATGAAAATAGTTCGCGAACTACTAGTCACCACTGAGACTCCATCGCACTGACCCGCCTATGTTTGAGGATTACCTGAACAAAACAGACAACAGAGGTGAGTTTTCATAAACTCAGTGTGTAACTCAACGGAAACATGCATGTATCAAATTCAGAATTTCAATATATCAAAACAGAAGCAGACATAAGTCCTTATCAGAATCAAATTATCAGAAACATATAGATATGCAAAGTCCTACCCCAACCTCTACACACCATCTCTGACCATCCCAACACACCACGTGGGGTATAAAACACCCACCTAGCCCTACACTACACACCACATAGTGTCTGTATGACACTTACTAGAATAATTTGTAGCTGTGCTGCCAGAATAATGGTGAATTACCGCCTCACAGAACACTTCCTCCAACAAACAAAACCCACCCCACATACAGATACTGAATACAGATATATAGAACTAACAGATTTAATAAGACCTGTATGCTTGTATAGATATATCATACATGCTTATACAACATAATCAGACATACATATCAGTTTTTCCTAAACTCAGATCAGTATATTAGAATAACAGATCTAATACATTAGGGTTTTTTTTGCCTTTGCCGACCTTATGGAAGGCCCACAGTCAATTGGAGCAACACGTGTGACCCTAGGAAAAATTTTAGAATTTTAGGCCCATATACTCATGTGGCATGCTCGTGTGGGCCCACACGGTCAAATCGACCTAGCCTGTATGACTTACATAGCCACACACTCACCCGTCACATGGCCGTGTCTTGCACACAGCCAGCCACACGGTCAGGCACACGTCCGTGTGGCGTCGACATGCCACTTTTTTGGCTTTTGCTGAACTTCAATTTTTTGAGTTTTCATTACACAGCTGGTCCATTTTTATACGAAAATAATCTCGAGACCACCAGAACCTAAAAATTTACAATACATGCCTCAAAATCAATCATTGATCGTCAATTAAACCGAAACAAAGAGATTGACTACAATAAAACTCAAGTGTTCGTTACTTACCCCATTTCCCGAATAATCTCGACTACGATTTTGCAAGAGAAGAGTTTTGTTCCTCATGATTCACTACTGCCAAAAACCCACAAGTTAATACTATTGAAAAGCAATACTGATTTAGATTAGCTTTAACAATTGCCCCTAACCTAAGCAAAAACTCACCACCTTCACTTACCTATACGCACAAAGAGATCAGAAGTTCGAAACACCGCGATTTTGAAAGGAAATTTTTGACAAAAACAAAGAGAAAAAGAAATTTGATGGAGGAAGAACAAGAGAACGTCAGAGAGGGGAGAGTTTTTGGGAAAGAGAAAAATAATGATGAAAAATAAAATTAAATCAGGATTTTAGCATATAATCTCAACCTCCCCCACTACTCTACTAACACCCCAACTAACTCAGAATTTCACTACCATCGAACTTCTATCCCACAACTGAAGCAAAAATTAACATTTCCATTCATACAAGGACTTGAACACGGGACCACAAGGCAAGCTAACACTTTACCACTCAAACCAGCATGCTCATTCTAATATGATTTGACTAGGAATAAAATATAAGCCAAACCGCCACAAACAAGGATAGGATCAAAAATAGCATAATTTACCAAAAGTGAGACTTGAACCCAAGACCTCAAACACACAATCAAAACACTTAGCCACTGAAGCAAATACATATTTATGGCAAAATTCACAGAAACAAAAATAAATAATTCAGGGCGTTACAGAAGAAGAAGATGATACCATTTTCTTTTCTTTTTATTTTAACATTAATTTACCTATTTATAATTTTAACCTTTAAAAGCTTTAAATATTTCAATAAAATCAAGTCCATAAATACCCACTATCACTTTAATTGGTCTAATTACCATCCAAGTCCTTTAGTTTAAAGTTTCACAACCATTTGACCCCTTTAACTAATAGAAATCTACTTTTACACTTTTTTATGATTTAGTCCTTTCACTTATTTAAGCATGCAAACATCAGAATTTCTTAACGAAATTTTAATACAAGCCTTCTGACATTCCAGAAACATTAAAATAATAATAAAATAATAATTTACTCGTCAAATTTGTGGTCTCAAAATCATTGCTCCAATTTCACTAAAAACGGACTGTTACACGGCAGGATCTATAAGGCATATCAAACCATCGTTGTTTCCTTCATCCTACATACATGTATGCAAATCTTAAGATTATGATGATGATGATGATGATGATGATGATGATGATGATGATGATAATGATGATGATGATGGTGCAGTACTACTATGATCTAGTTGGGCATCTGTACCATGACAAACGTCAAGTCTTGTTTGCATGGGAGAAATTAAACATCATTTGCCTTGATAATTAATTATGATTAATCAAAGGTGAAAATGCCATGGAATCCAAGACACGCACACATAGAGAAAAACCCAATTTTATTTGGCTTATATATATAAATTATCTTTCTTTTTTCATTATTTTTTTGGGTTAATTAAATTGCAGGGTTTTTCTCTTAAACATGTCAAAGTTATGAAGATGTTGAACTAGAACAAGAACTTCAATACTATATATAATATCTATAAATTATGTGTCAAAGTAAAAAATATGTAGTAGTTTTTTTTTCTTGTGCTTCAAATGCTTTGTATCTTCAACATACGATGAAAAATAAACCTTGAATAAATTAAATAATATTTGTTTAAGCTATAAACTCAACTTCCCTTTTGATTATCATCTAGTTAGATTGATTAATTTTTCTAAATTCCCAAGCAAAAGGTAAAGGTGAAATCAAGAATTTTTAGTGAAAGTTGAGATATATATTTTTTAAATGGAGGCCAAAATAAAAAGGGTTAATGTAACGCCCCAAAAATCCCTTATATATTTATTTTTGTATGTTTGTGACACAAATATCTGTCTACTTTAGTGGTTAAGTGTTCTGGGAAGTGTCTGAGAGGTCCCAAGTTCATGCTTTAGCTTGGGCAAATTTTTGTTTTTAAATGAATAAACATCTATCTCTAATTAGTAGGCTTATAAATAAATGTTGGTAAAATATGATAGAATGGGCTTGCTGGTTTGGTGGTTAAGTGGTGAGTTGGTGTGCTAAAGGTCTTGTGTTCGAGTCTGGGCAGGAGTATTATTTTTTATTTGTGCCATGAAGGAGTTTAGATTACAGTCAAATGCTGAGAATTTAAGGTGTAGTAGGGAAGTAGTGGATGGTTTAGGGGGAGAGATTGTGGATTGAGGGGAGTGTTTTGAGGGATATGGGAATTATCTTGAGGAGTTTCGACCAGAATAGAATTTTTAGCTGAAAAGATTTTCTTCCTCCTTTCTTTTTGTGTTCTGCCGATTTTTTACTCTCTATCTTTTCTTTCTCCTTTTTGTTTTTAACCGAAATATCCCCATTTGCTACCATTTTTTTTAAAGAAATTCGGTTCCCCTTTTCTGTTCCTAAATTTTTTACGCTAGTTTCCCCTTCCCCTCAAGCCGATCGTGTGTCGTCTTGCTCCTCTTCTTGGCCAAATATTTCTAGTCTTTGATTCCCCTTTTCGATTCGTTCTCTCTTGCATTGCCAAATTGCACTACATTCTTTCGTCAGTTGGGTGGAGACAAAGGGTTGGTTAGTGCGTCTTCAAGGAATTGAGGGTGTGATTTCGATTGACTTCCCCTTTTCGATTCGTTCTCTCTTATGTTGCCAAATTGCACTACGTTCTTTCGTCAGTTGGGTGGAGACCAAGGGTTGGTTGGTGCGTCTTCAAGGAATTGAGGATGCGATTTCAGTTGACTTCAGTTTTGGAGTACTCGGAGTGCGGGTTAACTTCAAACGAATTTAGGTGTGTAAACACAACTCTGAAAATGAAAATTGGTGAAAAGCTAAAAAATGTGATTGTCGATGCCACACGGGCAGAGGCCGTGTGATCGAACATGGGCGTTTGATCGACGAGGCTGGCCATGTGCGATTCATGGGCCGGGACGAATTGGGCAGTGTGGGCCAGACGGGCGTGTGAGCCTCATATGGGTGAACCACACAAGCGTGTGGGAATATTGGGCCAGGTCGTGAGATCCACGCGGCCAAGGCCACTTTAGGCCGTGATGGCCACACGGACGTGTAGGCCCACATGGGCATGCAACATGGGCCGTGGGCCCATTTTCACTGTTTGACTACTAAGGTTGCACGGGCCGCCCGAGTCGACTGTGGACCTACTGTAGGGTCAATAAGCTTACCTAGACCCCTAATTGACTGAAATGACTATATGACTGATACGATTATGCATGTTATTAAGCATAATGATGTCCCACTGGTTTGATACTGTATGCCCTGATTTTATGCATGATATTATGTTTTAGCATATCATATTTGTATATTGCATTGCATTGGGGTGGGATTATATTGTTCGGAGGAAGTGTACTGAAAGGCCTCGAGCCTAAATTATTGGCAGCTCAGCTACAAACTACTGTCTAGTACCACAATTGGTACTTTTTGAAGTGTAGGGATGGGTGGGTTGATTATATCCCCACATGGAGTGTAGGGTTAGACGGAGTTAGAGTGTAGAGGCTGGCTGGGTAAGATTTGATACTGCATATCTGTTACTGTACTGAGTATTGATATTGTAATGGGTCAAGGCCCAAATGCATGACTGCTTCTGTATTGTATCGGGCTAAGGCCATAACTAAAACTAAAATTGTTACTGAAATGGGCTTAGGCCCAGACTATGATTGCATATTGTCTGCTTGTTTATATGGGGATTACACACTGAGTTTTCATAAACTCACCCTTTTGATTCATACGTTCAGGTAATCCCCAGACTTAGGCGAATCGGAGCGGCAGAGGACTCAGCTGTGGCCACACAATTCCTTTTTATTGTTTCGTATTTAATTAGGTTTATTTTTTAAAAAAAGCTTTATTTGGGGTATTTTTCTGTAATAATGGTCGCTATGAGTTTTTGCTTAAAATTTGGATTTTATATCTGCTAGAGGTGGATAAAACACGGGTTTTTAAAAGAAATGCATGTGTTTTAGCAAAATACCCACAAGGACACAAACTGTTTTAAAAAGCTTCCGCAACGTATAACATTTTGCAAACTAACAACTGAATTAAAAATCACGATTTTAGGATTAATAAAAGATAATGACAAGATCTAAACGGGAAATGTTTTAAGCAAAGTTACGGTTTTTCAACACGAGCATCGATTTTCAAACACACTATCATGTGGCATCACAAGATTCGGCCATAATGTCCAGGCCGGGTTTGGGGTGTTACAGTTAAATATAAAATCTATGATACTAATGATGGTTAATTTGAAAAATCGATACTGAACTGCTAGACGAATGCGACTATTCTATGTTTTATTATTTAATTTGTCTTACTGTCTATTTGCATTGATTTTCTTGTGAATGAACTCACACTGAACGGCATACCTCACTCCCCCATTTATTTCCATCCTTAGAGATAACCCATCAGGTTAAGACGATGATGTAGCATCCGGAGGGTTTAGGCTCGATTTTTACTTAAATAATTATTTAGGCTCAACACTTGGTTTATTTCCTTTTTTATTATTCAAAGATTGTATTGTTTTATTTTGAACTGTGGCATAGTACTTAGGATTAGAGTTTTTATATTGCATGACATTTAATTTAAATTTTAGGATATCAAGTTATGACTATTAATTTGTAATGATAAACCTCAGTTTTTATTAAGAACAAATAAATCTCATTTTCTTGCTGCCAAGTTGCGTTTAAGATTTCGAGTACTAAATAAATTGGTATTTATCTAAGTTTCCTACTAAATTAAAGAAATGCTTTAAAATAATTGCTTTCAAAACTCTGATAGCTTACTGGATCATTTCGGTAGCTAATGTAATCTTTTGAGTTCGAGTCGAATGTCTAGGTTGGGTTGGGAAGGTTGTAAGAAGCAAGGATTAAGAAGGCAATTATACCTTCTCAATACATAAGTGGACAGGTAAGTAGACAAATGTATATATATGTGATATAAAATTTTAATTAAAATTAATTAAATTATAAAACAAATCATAAACTAAAGAAAATGATAAAAACATAGTGGAAGGAGTGAGAAGACTTCATCTTCTTCAAGCCTTCAAATCCAAATAGGAGAGAAATTGAATTGATTGAGATTAGTTGTTACTATAAGGACTAAATTGAATAGCTTTGAAAATGTTAAATATTGATACAAAAATGAAATTGAATCTATATTGTGATGAATTATGCTGCCACATGTGTGAAACAATGATTTAATGATGAGATTATGATATGAATTGAGATATTGACTTAGAAATGAAATTGAAAAATGGTTACCATGTTAATTATTTGAGCAAAGTAATTGATCTGATTATACCGACCTGTAACACCCCTAACCCATTTTTGTCGCCTGGTTAGGGTTACAGTGCATTACCGTAAAAATCATAACAATTAACATCTAAACAGTTTCATAATACTATTTAATATTATTTAATTAAATCTTATACAAATCCAACAAACATAAACATTTGGGCCTTAAATTAAACTTTCGATGCCCTACAAACTGTTCTGGATCATAACAGGACTAATTTGAAACAGTTCAAAAAATCTAAGGAAAAGTTAAAAATTTATAAATAGGGGTCACACGACCGTGTGGCCAAGCCGTGTGACATAGCCCAAACCATGTAGTGTTCGAACAATAAGACACACAACCGTGTCCTAGCCCGTGTCTTACACCGTGTAACTCACTAACTTAATCACACGGCCGTTTCGTAAGCCATGTACCAGACCATGTAACTCTCTAACTTGATAGACACGGTCGTGTTGCAGACCGTGTGATAATTAGACCTGAAATAAAAAATGGCACACAGCCGTATAACCAGGCCGTGTGTGTCACATGGCCGTGTGACAGCCCGTGACTCAGGTTGTGTGATCCAAAATAGACCCTAAAACAAGTTATTTTAAGACCAAACCTTGCCCAACAATTACCTAATTTGTGCACACATTAAATAGACCTAAACACATTTCAACCGCATATAAATATACCTATTCAATCAACCTAGTTCTCCTAACCAATATGTCATTCAAAGGCACTTCAACTCAAACATTGATTCAACACATTTCAAGTCATTTTCATACCTTGAACATATACCATACAAACATAGAATTGACATGCTTCAATGCCATAAATATGTCATCTGTTTACCTGACCTTCAAATGACCAAACACACATATTAACTTAAGTATTTTACAAGGCCAAAATAAATGTATACACAAGTTTGGCATCAACCGAAATATCTCAACTTACCAAGTAGTAAACTAGCATATGCATTCAAACCTTATACATACCAAAAACACATCACACACTCACCAGTTAGTTACTTCATTCTCAAACTATACCACTTATTCATATTTCTTTACAAGACACACACATAAGAGACCAAACTCACCTATTAACACAAGCATATACCAATTTATTTTAAAACACATATATATACGCAAGTATGTTCGGCATAGGCTCGAAATATAACAAACTAACATACAACCCTATACATGTAATTTGTAACTATTAGCCCAACTTATTCAAAAGCTACCAAAATAATTAATGGATAGTGTGATTGTGCTTCGACAAAGATTCCAATTGATCAAGCCTTCCAATGACCTACAGAAACAGAGAAATCAACTAGGTAAGCAACTAATGCTTATTAAGTCCATATAACAGAACTTAAACTTACCAAGTGCAATAATTAAATAACTATAAATGATTTCATTTAGCCATAGTCCAAATTTCCTTTTCCTATACACAACACCTCACAAGATTAGTAGGTAAGCAATGCACATATAAATTTAACCAAATAAGGCATATAACATCTTAAGCTTTTCAAACCATCAATTACTTTCATCATATACTATGTACTTTCATTTTCATTACCTTTGACACCTCAAATTTCATATATCCTACATAATATAGCATAGTAAATCATGACATATATCTAATAAGCATTTAGGTTTTATATATCATCCATCACACATATATATATCCATTTCATATTCTACACATTTGAGTCCACATAGTTAGTAGATCATAAGTAAACATAACATATATTATGAAATAAATTCCATGCTTATTTCACCCGTCACATGATAAATTTTCATCATTTTCATTTCATATGTGCATATCCATCTTTCCATATAAACATTAGTACATTAAGTTTTTATACCTCTCTTTCCTTAACCTTTACTTACCCATTGAACTGTATAGAATAACATTGGATACTCGAGAATGCTCACACACAGTGTGCCTTTTCATGCAAATGTAACATTTCCTTTCCATTAGTTCTCACACGAACTGTGAAATGGGCCAACTCACACGAGCTATAGGTCAAAATGTTAGCTACACGATGTTGCTCACACAACAAATACAATACCTCAACCATCGGTCGGACATTCAAGACTAGCACCTAAAATCGTATAACCCTAATGACATGTCATTCGTATCCTAAGTATTAACAAGGTTCAAACGGGACTTTTACATCTCAAATCATTTATTTCAATCGCATTATAACATTTCTATATACTATCATGAGTTTCACATTTATAAATTACAATGTTAAGTCAACTAACCTTCTAACAATATCCATAATATCAAATCAAGATTATGATTAACATAATTATATATAGTAATTCATCCAGAACATCAAATGACAAATTTAATCTCTATACGAACTTACCTCGACAAATACAGTTGTAAAAACAAAGCTAACGACTAATCCAACACTTAGCTTTTCCTCGATTTTGATCTGTTTGGCTCGCTTCTTAATCTAAATAATATTTTTTATTCAATTAAACCATTCAAATAACTTAACATAATTAATTCAAGCCTATAATCTATTTTAAGGTGAATTTAAAAAATTACCCCTAAAATTTTCACATTTATGCACACTAGTCCCTAATCCAAAAACCTACAATTTTACCATTTTTAATTACTAAACATGATGATAGATCTCTTAGGGCTTCAAATCAGCCCAATTTTAACACCATTTCACATTAACACCCATGAATTTTTACTCTTTTAACAATTGAATCCTTTACATAAAAATTACTAAAATATACTTAATACTTCTATTTAGTTAACAACCTTAATAATCTATCAACACAGTCCAAAACACTTCAATTTCATCAATGGTACAATTTAAAACATTTAACAGTTTCACAATTTAACCCCGGGGCTCGCTAAATTAAGCTAATACGATAACAAAAAAGTAAAAATCAATAAAAACTAACCTCAAAAACCCAACCATGCAAAAGAGAAATCTTGGCCGAACCTCTTAGTCTCAAAAATGGTGGTTTTTCAGCATAAGGAAGAAGAACATAAACAAAAATTGAAAATGTTTGCTTTTTTACTATATTTTAACTTAATCTTATTTTATTTATTAATTATAACCTATAAATTAGTTAAACAAAGGCAATCACCGTATATACTATTAGATTATGGTATAATTGCCACATAAAATCTTTAAACTTTGGTAATTTAACAATATAGCACCTTTAACAATAAAATTTAACTTTTGTAACTTTTACAATTTAATCCTTTTTACTTAATTAGCTATTTAAACGTTAAAATTTCTTAACCAAATTTTAATATAACCCTAATAACACTCCATAAATATATAATAAAATATTTATGTACTCGATTTATAGAAATAAGGCCCCAATACCTCATTTTCTAAAACCACTTTAGTGTGCCATTGGAAGCACCAAATATATCCTATCCCTAAATAACGAAAAGAAATAGTAATAGGGGAGTAAGTTCAAATCCTCAGGGCTAGATTGCCATAGCTCTTTGTTTCTTGAAATCCTGGCCACAATCGTGCCCAAGAAAAACAGCTGACCTAGGAAAAAAATAAAATAAAACAGAATTAAAAATATGGATGAGTCAAAATTAAATAGATTGAAATCGTAATTGTGATAAAAAATAGAATTGAGAAAAAAAAGATTTTCCAATTGAGGGATTCCAGCCTCCGGTTATCTCGATCCTCTTTTGGTTCAATCATAGGCTTTTAAGTAATCTTTCTCATGACCGAATAAGCCAGTTATAGTGGAAAAGGACGCTTACAACCACCAACTCCACTTAGGTTTTAGCCTTACGATTTAAAGGAACCTAACTCTAGCCAATCGTCACTTTTATGAGACCGTCTTACACTAGAATTGCTTATCAATGGCGAATGCCACATCATTTTGACAACCTCTGACACAATAAGTTAGCAAGTTGACTGTGCAGCCTTCCCAAAACATACAAAGCAGTCGTATTTGCACAAGATGAAAAAATTACTTTTAGAAGGAGACGGGCGAAAGCATCAGCCCCGTAATGCGAAAAAATGATAAATACTCGTTGAGAAGGACTAAGTATGGGTTATAAACCTCATGAACTCTTTTGAAGGAGTCTTGATAACCTTTGGCTAGATGAGTTAAGTGGCTCATACTTTTCAGGAAAAAAATACAAGTTTAATGGAATGGAATTTTATTGGAAAAGAAAAGAAATAAAAAGGCTAAGAGCCTTAGGGGGAAGGAGTTTTTTACAGAAGTGATGGGTGAATATTCAGGTCACCCATCCCATATTTATACTCTAGTTTGTTCCTATTTAAACTCTAGATGATAATGTTTAAAAGATATAATTTGAAATTAAATCTAAACAATATAATAATCCTAAAAATAAAATTCAAATTTAAACAAAGTCTTATGTTCATAAATCTCTTCTTTGAACTTTTGCCCCAAGTCTTCCACATTTTATATTTTCAGCACCACTTCTTCCCTATTTCGTATGCTAACCCATTTTGTCTTTAAGTTCACACTTTTTGCCCTCAAATTTCCTCTTACCTTCAATTTAGCCCTTGCAAGATAAAAAAGCATAAGCAACCCTAGTAGGGTCGTACTCAAAATATATATGTAATTAACACATAAAAGTATGTCATTTTAGAGTTTTATCATATTCCCTCTACTTAGCCTATGCTTGCCCTCAAGTATGGTTCCTATTCCACTATGTAATTTAGATTTTACCATGAAAAAAGTATCATTCCAATTTTTTATAAAAATTAGGCATAATGCATATCAAAAATAAAGAAAACCTTTAGCTTGCTTTAAGTAAAACCGAAAAAGTACTCCAACTTAAACACACAAAAATTAAATCGACATGGATTATTTCATGAAAGTTAGGTAATTTACTAAACTTACTAAGACACCCTATTTGTTCCATCCTTAGTCCCCAAATGTAATTCTCTTTTTTCCTTCATTTTTTTTACTTAAGAATGTATTGGCCCTTTTGACGCAAAGTGGAATGGCAACCCAAGCACCCCACCCCGGTTACTAAGGCCAACACACTCCTAATTTATTATTATATTTTTTTTGGTTAAGAATGTTTTGGCCCTTTTGACGCGAAATGGGATGACAACCCAAACACCCCACCCCGGTTACTCAGCCTAACACACTCTTAATTTTTTGTTTAATTTCGGTTAGCAGAGTTTTACCTAACACGTCACACAACCTTTTTACACGAAGTAGGATGACAACCCAAGCACCCTACCCTGGTTACTCAGCCAGTCATGTTGTAAGCTTGTGCTCATAACCACGGAATCATCAAATTGTTTTCTCTTTTTCTTAGAAATGGAATTTTAATTTTGGAGGAGTATGAAAAACAATCAAGTGTCAAAAATAAGTTTTGGCAACTACCTAACAGTCATGAAAATAAATTTAGCAGACATTCGTATTATGTGTCCTCTTTAAATTTACACTTAATTGATTTTACTATAAGTAAGATAGGATTAACTTCATTAATCATAATTAGTTTAGCCTAATAGAAATTAAACAATGGAGATGAAATTAATATAGAAAAAAAAAACATAACTAACTCAGTAGACAAGAATCATGCTCGCAGGTCAAACAGTGGGTAATTCCTAATCAAAATCTTGGGCATGAAAAGGGCCAAGATATACTAAAAAATAAATGTGGGCAAAAACAAGTACAAGGTAACAGCAATAGTAACACAACAAAAAAAAACAACAGATAAAATAGAAAAAAATAATGAGGAATGACTCCCCTTACTTAAATCACATTTCCCTCAATGTGAAAAATAATATTAACAAATATGATGAAAAAGAAAAGGTTTAGAACACTCCCCATGTCATTTTCGTTATTATTTTTACCATCCGTTTCCAAATTTAATTTTTCGTTTCCTCGATTCTCCTGATATAAGAAGAGAGAATAAAATTTATTAACATGCAAGAGAATAAATAAAATAAAATTAGGTTTCCTCCCAACAAGTGCTTGTTTAACGTCTTTAGCTTGACAGCCCAACAGTATTGGGGCTATTCCAGATGAATTTTTTCAATCATATAGTCTTGGAAATTTGGTGCCTACATAATAGAAGGTAGAAGTTTAGTGTTCATAAGAGACAATAATTTATTAACAAACTCAAAAATTGGTTCTGAATCGAAATTATCATCAAACAATGTTTCAAATTCACTTTCATAAAGTGACTCCAAAGTTTCTTCTACTAAGGAGTCAATTATGTCGACACGGTTTACACTCAAAATTCACAAGGGTGACTAATAGTGTCGTAACTGTTAAACTTCACGATCTCCCCGTCAAACTCTATCGTGAAGGTTCCACTATGTACGTCAATCTTAGTACTTGCAGTACTAAGGAAAGGTCGCCCCAACAAGATGTCTAAAGACCCAAGAGCGTTATCCTCTTCCATTTTCACCAAATAAAAGTTCGCAAGAAAGATGAGTCCGTTGACTTTTACCAATACGTCCTCAAGGACTCCTTCGGGATACACAGTAAACTTGTCCACCAATTAAATGATAACACATGTTTTCTTTCAAAACACCCACATTAAGTGATTCATAAATAGAAAAAAAGGCATTACATTTATAGAGGCTCCTAAATCAAACACAGCTTTTTTAATTCCTAAGTGGCCTATTTTGCATGGTATTGCAAACATGCCCCTATCTTTACATTTTACTAGCATCCTCCGCTACAACACCGCAGATACATTTTTACTAACACTTACTCTTTCATTTCCAGTCAATTTTCTCTTATTGGTGCAAAGCTCTTTAAGGAACTTGGCATATCGCAGAATTTGTTTGATGGCATCCAATAATAGTATATTGATCTTGACATTTCTGAATGTTTCGAGGATCTCTTTTTCCTCCTTACCTTTCTGATGTCGGTTCGACGTTTCTTACACCAGATCATCGTTTCTCAATGGACAATACCACGCCATTTCATCTCTTGGGCTTGACAACCTCTAACGTAATAAGTTAGTGAACCCACTATGCAACTTTCGCAAAACATACAAAGTGGTCGTCTTTGCACAAGATGAAAAGATTACTTTTGGAAGGAAATGGACGGAAGCATCAGTCCCATAACACGGAGAAATGATGAATACTCATTGAGAAAGGCTAAGTGCGGGTTCTAAGCCTCATGAACTCTTTTGGAGAAGTCTTGATAACCTTTGGCTAGATGATTTTAGTGGCTCATGCTTTTCGGGAAAAAAAAGTTTAATGGAATAGAATTTTATTGGAAAAGAAAAGAGCCTTAGGGGGAAG
This sequence comes from Gossypium turneri, assembly GCA_008044935.1. NCBI lineage: Eukaryota > Viridiplantae > Streptophyta > Magnoliopsida > Malvales > Malvaceae > Gossypium > Gossypium turneri. Next base: position 6,185,839 of record CP032576.1, read on the forward strand.
GAGTTTTATGTATATAATTGAATTTGACTTAAGGGAAAATTAGGCTTATAAAGGCTATATTATATATGTTATATTATTCATACATGGACACATATTTGAGCATCCTAACATAAGTGTTTTAAAAGCTATTGAACACTTTATATATTTTTTATAAAGTCTATATTATAAATTCTATATTGGTTTTTAATCTAATTGGTATGGAAGAATATCAATCAAAATATTATAAAAAAAAGGTTACAAAGTTGGTTTGTTCTTTGGACAACCAATCAATTGCAAATTAGGTTTATAAAAGTTATTATAATTAAATAATTATAAAGTTGGTTTGTGCCTCAAATTCTAGAATACTAAGAAATGATGTTTATGGGAGATCCCAAAAAAGGTTAAAAATTGCATATAGTAACCCATTAATATTATCGTCACCTTGTTATTTATTTCATTTTTTTTATAAATTATTCAAATCGTTACATGTTATTTTTGTAGTAAATATTATGTAGTAGATGTTGGTTTTGCAAATACAAAATGATTTCTTTCAACATATCATGGGATACTGTAACACCCCAAACCCGGCCTAGGAGTTATGGCGGAATCTGGCGGTGTCACATTGAGGTGTTTAGCGAAAATTAAACTCATTGGTAAAAATTCATTTCTAGGTTTAAAAACCCCTTTATTATTTAACAAATCATCTAGTCAAAAACGTTTACCTTATTATCTACTATTGTTATAAAAGGTTGATCTAAAATCACGGAAGCTTTTGAAAACTCTAATGTTTGAATTTTGTGTTTTTGAAAATATTAATTATTTTGAAAATTTGTCTTCTGCCAAACTAGCAGTTTAAAATAAGTAAGCAAAAGCCCAATTAAAAATTTAAACAAACATAAATGGCCTTATTACATAAACAAAACCCAACACAAATTTTAATTTAAAAAAAAAGCAAGTGTAGCACAGCTGCAGTTGTGTGGCCACCTCCGAGTCCCTCACAGCACCGACTCGCCTACAATTGGGGATTACCTGTACAGTTAAACAGAGGGGTAAGTTTACGAAAACTCAGTGTGTAATCCTCTAATAAGCAAACAGTCAATTAAACAATAGATAAATGCAATTTGGGCCTTAGCCTGTTACAGTAACAGTCCAATTTAGTGTGGGCCTAAGCGCTTTCCCGTAATAGTAAATGATTGGGCTTGAGCCCATCACAATGCCAATAATCAGTAGGGCCTTTGCCCAATTTCAGTAATATTATTAGTGGGGCCTTGGCCCATAACAGTAACAGATATCAGTCATGCAGTGAACAGTATGTAATATCATTAATCGATGCATTAACAGTACAAAATCATTAATCAATACAGATATGCAATTAGAAATCCTACCCAATCCAGCCCACCAAACACACCATGTGGAGATAAAATCGACCCACCCAGCCAGACACACCAAGATTAGCACCGGTTGTAGCACTAAATAGTATTGCAACAAAGATGCCAGTAAAATAAACGGCATATAGCCATCAGTAGGTCCACAGTCGTCTTGGGCGACCCGTGCAACCTTATCAGTACGCTGCACTTCCTCCAAATATAACAACCCATCCCCATGCAATATATCGTGACATAATATCATACATGTATGCAAAATGTCATGCTCAATCATAGTCATACATATCATAGAGCAAATCAGTCATACATAACTTAAAGCCATAACAATCATTTCATCTCCTAGGGGTATAACAGTCATTTTACCCTATGGAGGTATTTTGGTCATTTTACCCTATGGGGGTATTCCGATCATTCTAGCCATAACAGTTATTTCATCTCCTAGGGGTATAATAGTTATTTTACCCTATGAGGGTATTTCGGTCATTTTACCCTTTAAGGGTATTTTAGTCATTTTACCCTATGAGGGTATTTCGGTCATTTTACCCTATGGGGGTATTTCAGCCATTCTACCCTATGAGGGTATTTTGTTCATTTTACCCTATGAGGGTATTTCGGTCATTTTACCTTATGGGGGTATTTCGATCAATTTACCCTATGGGGATATTTTGGTCATTTTACCCTCTGGGGGTATTTTGGTCATTTTACCCTATAGGGTATTTTAGTTATTTTACTTATTTTGGGGTCTCGGTGTAGATATCGACCTCTCAAAAGGTCCGCAGTCGCCTCAAGCGACTCAGGTAACCTAAATGGTCATAACAGTGTAAATGGGCCCAAGGCCCATTACTCGGCCCACGTGGGCCCACACGCTCGTGCAGCCCGTTCAGCCAAGATTTCGCCACGACTATGAGATCTACATAGCCCAGTCCAGTATTTGCCACAAACTGTAGATTTTATCCATGTGGGGCCTATAAGCCCATCGAGCCCACACGGCCCATTTCGGCCCAACGTGGCCCATTACAGCCTAAGCCCATGAAAATGCTTATGGTGACCTCTACAATCTATCGCCCATGATTCATGGGTTGGGCTTACCACACGAGCAATCGCACGCTTGTGTGGTCTCAGACGCCGTATTTTCAGCTTTTTGGCTTTTGCCGTTCTAAAGTTACAGTGGGGTGGTTACACACCTGATGTGATTTGTCGATTCCCTTCATTTTGAACACTCTTATTTCGAAAATCAATGATCACCAGACCCTTGGTTCCCAGGCAATGTGCCAATCAACCTCGACCACCACCAGTTAGGAATGGAAGTAATGCAGGTTGGAGAAAGCGACGAAAACCTTGAAAACCTCGCTGATCTCTCCTCGAGAACAAGGAACAAATGAGATGATATATATCTCTCCACAATAACAACCTCCCCAAATCCCAATATTCTCTCCTCAAATCTCTCCAAATATCCCTCCTCAATTCTCTCTATGACCAGTTCAAACTCCATTTAGTAGTCCAAGGATTTTATTCACTTAAAATAAAAATTTTTTATAAGCCAAGGCTTGAACACCTGACTTCTCAGACACTTCCAAACACTCCTAAATCACTTAACCGCTGAAGCAGACATTCATTTATGTCACCTCCTTGCTCAACTAAATATTTATGTGCAGTCTTCTAACTGTTCCCTTGTTCAAAACCTATTTTTTCTAGGCCCAAAATTTGGGGTGTTACAGATACGATAGTATTTTAAAGAATAGAGCTAGAAACAAGAATTAAAGATGGCTTGTGAATGCTTTGAGTTAAGACATTCAAAGCTTCAAAATGTGGTTGAGAGGACATTTTTATTCTAAAAAAAAAAGATTTCTCATATCAACAACACTGCTTCATTATAGTCTAAAAAGACAATGTTGCATCCTGCCAATTTATTGCTTACTTCATGACTTCATTCATAGGAGGAATTGGGATGGTCCATACTTTGAATAGTACATGGGAAAATAAGTTCTGACAATCTTAATAATACAAATTTAAGTTCCGATTCAGATGATGAATAAATTGGTCAAGGACCAACAAATGATGATAAGGAGTATATGTAAATTGTAATGACCTAACTTTTTTTTATGTCAAAAAATGTGGTTTCGAAACCCCATTTTCATAAACCTAGTCTATGAGAAAATAATAGGAGGATTTACAAAATTAGTATGAAAATATATTAAAGATCAATTAAGTAATTAAATCCAGAAAAATCATTAATTATAGTTTAGAGACTAAATTATAAAAGTCTAATCGCTATTGAGTTTTAAATTGGAAAATGCTTGAAGACCCAATTGGCAATTAACCAAGGAACCTAGATTGTTATTTAACCATTATTGTGAAACGAATTAGCAGATGTTGGTGGATATCCATGTCACGCCTCGAAATATAGGGGGTTAATTGAAATGATTAAACAAGAAATGGGCTTAGGTTTAATGGTTAAGAGTTAGTCTCCTATCCTAGAAATCTTAGGTTCAAGCTTCCTTCCTCCAATTTATTTTTTTCAATTTCAGTAAAATTGGGTAAATTGTTGGGCCGCTCCCTAGGGTTTACTATCCCTAGGTATAAAATTAATTTCCTTCCCTAATTAGATAATTACTTCTCCCTTTTCAATTACTAGTAAAATTTTGTCTTCCCCTTTCTATTTCTTCTATTTTCATCCTAATTGATGTTGATTATTTTGCTTTCTAGAATCAAAGTATCCCCCGTTCAATCATTTTTCTATCAGTTTTGTAGTTTCCATCAACAGCATTCGTATCCTTGTCAAGAAATTGTAAGCACACCTCGTTTCGATAATTAGATCTTGTATTTCCATAATAGTACTATCTGACACTAATATTTCATTTAATTAATCAATCTTTTACGGATCTTTCCAATTCCTTGATAATCTTGTCAAATTTTGATACCAATTGTCAATCTGTGTGTATTTTCCATTAAAAGATCAAATCTAGGGAAATCAGACCAAAACAAAGCATGAGGAACGTCGATCGAACCCCTGGTGAAAGGTGTATGTTCTCTACCAAGTAAATCGGGGTAAACCGTGTGTAGTTTAAGGCTACACGACCTCTCACATGGGTGTGTGAACCACACGACCACCACACGACCATGTGCACCTGTAAACTTTATGGACTTCCTGAACCACATGGCCTCAGCTTGTTACACGGTCGTGTCTTTCCTGTAGGGTAATTTATCATTTTCCACACGGCACCAAGCTATTACATGGCCTGGCCACATGACCTTACAGCCTGGACACACGGTCATGTGACCCTTACTTTATAGTTTTACCTAGAAATTTATGATATGTTCAGTTTAGTCCTTGTATATCCCTTAGATTGTTTTTAAAGTTTTTATTCACTCAATTGATTCCCTGATATTGTGTTTATTCTAGAAATTGTGATTTAATGACTAAATTGCAACTGTTATATTGTATGAGATGTGAATGTTACATGCCTATTGGCACTGTGATCCTGATAAATTGTTAGTGTTAATACTATTACCGCCCTACTGAGTACATGTTAAGCATGTCTACTATTCTGTATTATTCTATTATAAGTATTTCATATTGTATTGTATGGGGTGAGACGATATGAACGGAGGAAGAGTGGCAACTTAATTATATGCAAACAGTGGTGGTTCATCCACAAAATAGTGTTAGTCTATCTGTAAACTTTTTAACTAAAAATACTGGTGGTTTACCCATAATTTTTTTACTGGCGGTTTATCTACAAATCAGTGGTGTAGTATCCACAACACGGTGTGTATCGAATGGATGAGTTCTGGGGAACTCTTACTATGGTGTGTAACAGAGTTGGGTAGGAACATTTTTGATAAACTAAAATTGCATTGTCATTCATAAGCATGTGCATGCAAAATTCTGAGTTCTGAAATATTATAGTGATGTGTTGATTTCAAAAACACTAATATTGTGAATTGTTATACGATTGTGATTATTCTAAGAATTGTTATTTTGTATGCTTTGTCTACTACTTTTCACCGATTTTCTTGTGATTGGACTCACACTGAGCTTCTTAAGCTCACCCCCCTTTGATTTTCATATTTACAGATAACTCTCAAGGTCAGAATGCGGACTTGGCATCTAAAAAGTCTCGGCTCGAATTAATATTTTCAATAAAAGTATTTTAGACTTAATATTATAATTTCTAATATTTGAAACTGTATTATTTTATATGAACTGTGGCATGAGACTTAAGTTTTGGGTTTATTTGGCACGCATAACATTTAATTTGAATTTAGGATATTGAAACATGGATTTTGAATTAATAATGCATAAAATATTGGTTTTCCTTCATTAAAGCTATTTTGAGTATCACTTTTCCGCTATGATATCACGTAAATGAGATTTTGAAAAATAAATAAATTGGAAAATAAATTTTGCTAAGTAAACTATAAAATCCTTCGTTTTTGGAAAATTTTATCATTTAAAGAAAAGAATATAATACGCTAAGTTTTTCTTCAAAAATAAGCAAACGTTTTAAACAATTGTTTTATAAACTCCGATAGTTCTACTGGGCCATTTCGATGACCAATGTAATCTTCCGAATTCGGTCGTAACGTCTAAGCCAAGTTTGGGAGGTTATAATCCACTTACTTTTAATTTATTAATTTAATGAGTCAAGTAAGTGTAATTAAAGGTTAAATTTTAGATTAATTAAGTTAATTAAGGCCGTAAACATGATATAAATACTAAGTAAGTGGAGAGAAAGATGAAGTTATCATCTTTATCATTTTGTTTGGTCGTCCAAATGAAGAGAAAAGAAAGAAAGAAAGAAAGTTTTAGTTTTTTGCAATTTGGTCCAAAATCCTTAAGGTAAACATGTTCTTTCTTTGATTTTTTTTTTACGACCATCTAAGCTTGATTAAGCCTACCCATGCCTTAGATTTGTCAATTGTTAAATGTTTATCGAATTGTCATTAATGGGTATTTAATGAAATTGAGTTGGATTTTTATAAGAAATTCAAGTATGAGTTTTAAACATGTTAGAACTAAGGTGAAAAGGAGAGAAAAGTGTTGATATTGATTTGAAATTTTATCTAGGATTGATAGTTAGTTTTGTGACCTTAGGAACTAAGTTGAATAAACTGAAAGCTATGAAAAAAATATTCTATAGATTAAAAGTACAAGGTCCCTAATGAAATGATATGAAATCAGATTTTGGTTCGATGTTAAATATCTAAAAATATGAGTACTCCGGATATAAGGACTAAAATGAATAAAATTAAAATATGATTGGTTATATGTATTTCATGTCAATGAGTGGAAACTAATTTCATTTTATAATTGGATTATTGTACATAACTAAAGATGACGTCAGGGGAAATCGAGAGAAAGGAAAGATAAGAGTCGTAAATGAGTAATGGTTACGGTTTGTAGTTTCATTATTTGAATATAATATATATGTCGTGTTACAAACTAGCTTAATTAAGGTAAGAACCTCACTTGTCTCATGATTTGGAAATTATGATTTGTGGATCATGTATATATTCTAGTAATTAGATTTGGTTATGATTGATTGTAATTACACAATGGTGGCATGTTTGGGAAACCATTGTAATCAATATGTCTCACTGTATTGGGTGTAATTAGAGTACTTTAATTACATTTTTCAATTCTTAGGAGGATGGTGAGAATTGGAGTAATTACACAAGTAATTACACCCAAATTTAATTTTAAAAATTATTTTTTACATACTTTAAATTACAAATTTTTATATTATAAGCATGAACATGTATAAGTATTTGGGATGGTTATAACCAAAGATTTATTATATTATAAATCCTAAAAAATTATATTATAAAAATAATTTATGTATATTTATAAAGTTATAACAAAAAATTATATTATTTAAATCTTAACATTTTTAAAGTTATGACCAAAAAAATTATTATAAAAAATAATTTGCATATTATAAAAGTGTTATAATATATTAATTTATTAATAAATAAGTCATGTCCATATAAAAGTTATGGCCAAGAAGAATGGACATAACTTGTTTATGTGTCCATACTATATATTATAAAAATAATATGCTCATTCGTAAATAAAGGATTATAGTTTTTACCATAATTTATTTTAAAAAATTGTAAGAAAATATAATATGATATGTAGTATTAATATGTAAGTAACAATGATAATGCAATACAATGTAGTAGCAGTAACACAATAGAATATTTGTAATCGAACAGAGTTGAAAATTAAAAGAAGAATTTTGTTGAGGCCTGTATGAAAAGTTTTCTTAAGACAGATTCGACCTCTCCATGGTGCTTTGAGTAACATGGACATCTGTTTCCCAGGATACAACAATAAACAATCACAGTAGTAGCACAACAACAGTGATCAATCGAACACAATCTTACCTTTCTCTATCATAGGAGAAATGAATTTAGAAGGAATTTTTTATATTAGCTTTTACAGAGATAGCATTGAGTTTTCACATATCATTTAATACATATCCCCTTCCCACAAATGTTCCCCCTTTTGAGAAAATTAACTTCTGGGATTCAAATATCATCTTAAAGCCACACATACTTAGGAGGGTCCTAGAGACAAGATTCTTGCGTATGTCAGGCACATACAAGTTTAAACTTTTTGCCAGAAGTCAACTGCAAAATCACAGTGTCTTTCTCCTTGATCTTGGAAGTTGCAGCGTTGCTCATATAGAGTTTCTCCCCTTTCTCACAAGGAACCAACTCAAAAAAGGAGTCCTTGTCACAGAAAATATGACATGTGGCACCAGTATCAAGCCATTATTCTCTTCAATTTGAATCAACTAAGTTGACTTCAGAAATCATAGCGCAGAGGTCAAGATCAGATACTTCCTTAGAAATATTTTCCATAGCGTTGGCCTTATTTGTTTTGACCCTCTTTGGAAGCATACAATCGGATGACTTGTGTCCCATCTTGTTGCAATTAAAGCATTTTCCATAGATTTTGGCTTCTTGAAGACACCACCTTCTGGTCCTAGTTTAGACCCATACTGATAACATTTTCTTTTCTTGGAGTCATTCTTGACTTCTACTATGTTTGCCTTTACAAAGTTAGAATTGGTTGTTTTGTTTAGCTTTTTAGCTGTACCTCGATTATCTTCTTCAATTAGAAGTTTGACAATCAGATCTTCCACTGTCATTTCCTTTCTCTTATGCTTAAGATAGTTCTTGAAGTCATTCCAAGCAGGGGGAAGTTTTTTAATAATGGTTGCCACTTAAAAGGATTCACTTATATTCATCCCTTCTACAAGAATACCATGAATGATCAGTTGGAATTCCTACACCTAATTTACAACAGCTTTAGAATCAACCATTACAAAGTTTAAGAACTTGGCAACTAAGAATTTCTTAGCACCAGCATCTTCAATTTTGTATTTATGGTCCAACGATTCCCATAATTCCTTATTTGTTTTCTTGATATTGTATACTTCATAAATTTATCAGATAAATTGTTCAAAATGTAGTAACAGCATAGGAAATCAGAGTTGTTCCATGCTTCGGCAATGTTGAAGGCGATAATAGCATCTTCCTAATCCTTTCTAAAAATAGGAGGATCATCCTTCAAAAATTTTGTCATATTCAACATGATCAAATAGAACAACATTTTCTGTTGTCATGTTTTAAAATTCTCTCTAGTGAATTTCGTAAGCTTTTCATTGTGGCTCATAGTCACAGGTAACGTTTGGCTCGCAGCCTGAGCCTAAGCAACGACAATCGCCTCAGCCTTTGAATTGGATGAGTTATTTGACGTATGAGACATTTTCCTGTAATTGGAATGAAGAACCAGAATCTGTATAAATTAAAATCCAAAACAGAAGTATAAACCAATCTTAAATAAGTTACGATGGTAATCTGTATGCCTTAGATTAAAACTACAACTGTAACATCCCAAACCCAGCCCAAACGTTATGGTCGGATCTAGCAATGTCACATGATAAGGTGTTTGAAAACTGTGTCGTCATGTTAGAACCATTTCCATTGAATTCCTTATCTTAATATCTTATTAGTTCCAAAATTTTTTTGCTAATTTAATCGATAGTTTCAAAATGTTATTCGTTTATGGAAGTTTTTAAAACAGATTAAACAATCGTGCATTTAGGAAAAACATATGTTTCTTTTGAAAACTGAGGTTTCCTACTACTAGCAGTTGTAATCCATAAGGCAAAGATAATTAAAACCCAAAACCAAAGTTCGAAAGTCCAATTACAACCCAAAAACTTAGCCAGTAAAAATAGAATAGAAATAAAATCAATTATCGTAAATATGGGTTAAAAACCATGGAAGTCCAAAACTGTGGTCACTGTCAAGTCCTCCGCCGCACCAATCCATCTAGATTTGGGGATTACATGTGCACATTTAAACAAAAGGGGTGAGTTTACGAAAACTCAATGTGTAATCCCACAGAAAAAAAAACAATAGCAAATCACAGTGCACAGTTAAAGTAGTCCTGGGACTAAGCCCTTTTTCAGTATCAGTAATAGTTTGGGCCTGCCCATCTCAGTACAGTATCAAATATGCAGTAGGGCCTTAGCTCATCACAATACCAGTAGCAGTCATGCAGTATTCAGTAACAAAGTCCTACCCAACCAGCCTCTACACACCATCTCTGTCCAACCTACACTCCATGTGAGGATCAAATCAACTCATCCATCCCTACACTCCAGGTAGTACTGAATGCAGCACAAAACAGTAATTTGCAGCTGAGCTGCCAGAATGTTAGGCTTAAGAGCTTTTCAGTACACTTCCTCCAAATATAATCAACCCAACTACACTTCCTCTAAATATAATCAATCGAACCCCATGTAATGCAACATACAAGTCATGACATGCTATCTCAGGACATCAGTACATATAACTAGTTTAGTATATAAGCATACTATCATCATGCTTAACACATATATAAATCAAAAGGTCAGTTCATACAATTAGGGGTCTAAGTGATGCTTACCGACCCTACAGTAGGTTCACAGTCGACTTGGGCGACCCGCGCAACCTTAGCAATCAATTTAGTGGAAATGGGCTCATGCCCATGTGGTCTACCCATATAGGTCCACACACCTGTGTGGCCCACTCAACCCAAATTGGCTTTGGCCGCGTGGTCCATTTTTAATGTGAATATTCATATATGTTTCCACTATTTACTTATATGTTCCTTCAAAGCTGTCTACTTGAGTCACTGTTACTAAATTATTTATATCTTCAACTACAGAATTCTAAATTAAGATCCGCTTGATGTCTTTGAAACTAAAATCAAATACCTTTCTACCATAAAATTTTTAGAATTTTTGGTTTAGCCAATAAGTACAATAAAATCTTCAAACTTACCCCTATTCTGCTGTCTGACAGCTTCGACCTTTCTTTGCTGAAAATTAATTATCTCTTAGTAAAAAATTTTGATGATGTTTTCATTTATTTCTATTGAAAATAGACTCATTAATAATTTAAACATGTAAATTATAACCCCTAATTATTTCTCTCCAATTTTTGATGATTTTACAAAGTCAGAATAGGGGAACCTGAATTCATTTTGACCTTGTCTCACAAAATTTATTATATCTCACGATTTACAATTCCATTACTTACATAGTTTCTTCTATGAGAAACTAGACTCAATAAGCTTTAATTCCATATTTTTTTCATCCTCTAGATTGATTTCCACAATTTATGGTGATTTTTCAAATTTAACCTACTGCAGCTATCCAAAACTGTTTTAGTGTAGCAAGCAATTTCGGCTTTTCACCAAATCCCATTTTCTACGTTTCGGGTACACACCTAGTTTTATTTGATGCTAAAACACTCCCCGAGCACTCCAAAGTCTATAATTGAACGAATAACACTAATTTTGATCCCAAATCAAACTCGTATCGAGGCTTTAACCTATAAACAACTAAACTTTACCTTCAACCGATGAACAGTAATTCCCACACAAACTAAAACTCCGATTGGTGATTACGAGTCCTTGAATCCTCCTTTAATTGGCATAAACAACACTTTAGAAAAAAGTTAACAAACAGAGACAAATCACTTGTCTAAAACTTACCGAATGATCACAGACAAATCTGGAGAGACACGAGGCAGAGTGGAAAAAGAAAAATCAAGAAGATAAAGGGTAAAAGAGAGAAGAAATTTGGCAATAATGAAGAGAAAAAGTGAAAAAGGGTGGAGGCATTTTGAAGAAAGTAAAAAAAAAGAAAAGGAGAGAAAAAAAAAGATGAACGGAATATTTGATAACCACCCCAATCCATTATTTCTCTCCATCAAACTCCCCACTAAATCCACTACTGAGATTTTTAGTCCATCTCAAACTCTCCTGGACGCACAAGCAAAAATATTGCCCATGCTAAGATTCGAACACAAGACCTCCTTCACACCAACACTCCACTTATCCACCAGACCAGCAAGCCCATTCTGTTAATTATTTGCCAACTTTTACTTAAAAGCCTACTGACCAAAGATAGGGCTTATTCATAAAAATATCAAAATTTGCCCAAGTCCTTACTAAGGACTTGGGACTTGGGACCTCCCAAACACACCCAGAACACATAACCACTAAAGCAGACAAATATTTTGTGTCTCATATTCACAATACCCAAAATTAAAATTTTGAGGCGTTACAACAACAAATAATTTGTCTTAATATTGTAAGAAAATATAATATTGTATGTAGTATTAATATGTCAGTAACAATGATAATGCAATACAATGCAGTAGTAGTAACACAACAGAATACCTGTAACCAAATAGAGTTGAAAATTAGTTAAAGAACTTTGTTGAGGCCTGTATGAACAGTTTTCTTGAGACAAATTTGACCTCTCCTCGGTGCTTTGAGTAACGTGGACGTTTGTCTCCCAGGATACAATAACAAACTATCACAGTAGTAGCACAACAACAATGATCAATCGAAAACAATCTTGCCTTTCTCTATCACCAAGAGAAATGAATTTAGAAGGAATTTTTTATATTGATTGTTTTTTACTATGTGTTTTTTAAATCTCCTAAATTGGCTTTATATAGAGGAGAGGAAATGAATGAAGAGATTTAGACCGATTCATGAAGAGTTTTGTTGAAAAATTAATAGATATAAGTGAATAGAGTCAATGAATGAAAAAAATGTAATATTAAACCAAGAGATACAATTGTTCAAAAGATACAACTGTATGAAAAAAATATAATATTAAACCAAGAGATACAATTATTTAATTTGAGCATCAATTTATCATTCATCTCTTAACAATTATTTTCCAACAAAAATAACTTTCTAAAGTTATGACAAGAATGTTTATTATCTATAAGATATGTTATTGAAGTTGTTGTACACTTTATAAAAACCTTTTTTATAAAGAATGTTTATTATCTATAAGATATGTTATTGAAGTTGTTGTACACTTTATAAAAACCTTTTTTATAAATGTTATATATTATAACTTTTATATTATTTTTAACTTAATTTACATATTATAAAAAAGGTTATAACCGTAATTTACATATTATAAAAAAAAGGTTATAACCTAGTATAATTCTTTCTCCAATTTTAGTGTATATAAGTTTTTATAATTAAAGTTACGGACTATTTGCACCGTGAACCCAAATATTATATGATAAATGCTAATTCTGCAAATACATAAAGTTTTATTGCACCATATTATGGGGTATGATATCATTTGAGAGGGTGGAGCTAGACATAAGCACTAGAAATGGCTCGTGAACTCTTTAAACTAAGACATTTAAAGTTTTGAAATGTAATTGAGAGAACATTTGTTATTCTAAAAAAATATTTCTCATATTAACAGCATCACCTTAGTATGTCATATAAAAATAAGGTTGGATCGTACTAGACTATTGATAAAAAATATATATACTTTGAAAAGTATATGAAAAAAAGAGGTCTTGATAATCTTAATGATTTAGATTCAGATTCACATGATGATGAATTTGGTCAAGGACCAACATTTGACGAAAAGGAGCTTATGTTGTTAAATATTAAAGAGGGAATAACCAACAAATATGGAACACTAGAACATTTAGATAAAATTTTATATAATGTTTATTTTTCTTGTTACTTTTATTAGTAATCGTATTATCAACTACTTTTTTGGACTAACATAATACATATGATAATTTGATTTTAATTTTTGTTACTTATTTAGATTTTTTTTATCGTGCAAATATTGTTTATAGCAATTAGTATTTTAAAAAATATAAATTATTTAACTGTGTAATTACAATTTGTACTACCAAGCATAATATAAAAAATTACAATATAATTACACTATGTCAACCAAACACCTCTAAAGAACTACGGCTCTTTGTAATTACAATTTCAATTATTCTATGATGTCCAAATAAACTCTTAAGAAATTACAAATCTTTATAATTATAAGAAGATGTAATTACTATATTAATAATTACACTTTCATCCAATTATTTTATGGTATTCAAACACATCTTAAAAATCAAATTAGATATCACTTTTGCTTCTTTGTTGTATTTCTAACTCCATTCTTAATATTCTTACTACTAAATAAATAAAATTGGGCTGAAAATTTTATTAAAAATATTATTATTTTTTATTTGAAATGAAGGATTTATAACACTATCCAAATTATTTATTCAAAATAAGTAAAATTGATGAACTAAAACAATTAATTTATAATATGTTAATTTTTTCTATCAATTATACATGATTTTGATTGATATAATACCAAATTTAATTATCAGTATTTATATATTTTGTGTACATATTGATAAAATGCGTAAATATTGCGGACTAATTTTAAATCATGATTAAATTGATGGAATGCGTAAATGGTGTTAGTTAAATTTATTAAATCAAGACCAAATTGATAAAAGTTATAGATATTAAGAGCTAAATTTATTACTATACTAATTAAAATCATGTACAATTGAAGAAAAACATGAACGCTGTGATTAATTCTCTTTAATCTTCTACTTTTAAAATTGACAGGGTTTAAATTGATCTTATTTTTTTATAGGGACCAATTTGTTAAATTTCAAATTTAAGACAACCATAAGAGCTGGTTTTACCAAAAAAGAATTAATTTCTAACGGGGTTTAGGGTCGAACTGTGGAAGAGCCGAGCCCAACACTGAGGTCCAACCCTGATTTGGAAAAAAAAAAAAAAAAGCACGTGGAAATAACATTAACATTATTATAACATAACATAGTACTTCGGAGTTCAGATCTAAGTTCAAAGCCTCAAACCAAAAATCTTTGTCCTCATTTTTTGTCTCTCTTTCAATTTTTCATTTCAGGTAATCTTTTATTTTATTTTTTTCCTAATCTAAAAATTTTACCTTATTTTTTTCAATTTCAAGATTTGGGTATGATTTTTTAGGCTATATTTGGCTAACATTTATTGTTTTTATTATATATAAACTTAATTTTAACAGGGTATTGTTGAGGTTCAACCCAGTTAATGCTCATAGTTAAGATTTTCTGTTCATTGGTTTTTCTCATCAACCAAACAGAAAGTGTTTTTTTTTCAAATTCGTTATTTGTCTGGGTTATTTTTTGAGTAAAAAGAAATTCCCCTTTTTATGGATTTTTTTTTAAAAAAACGAAATTTTAACTTTGATTCTCTTAAAAATAATAAGCAAATAATGAATCATTCTTTCATTAAATAAAATAAAATTAACTGTATAATTTTAATTTTTTTTCTTGGATCATCTTAAAATGAGAAAATAACAAGGATTTCATGTAGTTTGATGGGTAAAATTTTATTTACTTATTTGAAAATCATATATGTGAAGTTCATGTACCTTTTTTTTTTTTTTTTTTGCAGGGTTTTTGGAATGAGGAGATACAGTCCTCAATACTATAGTCCGCCAAGGAGAGGTTATGGAGGCAGAGAAAGGAGTCCCCAAGGAGGGGTTATGGTGGTGGTGGTGGTGGTGGCGGCGGCGGCGGCGGTGGTGGTGGAGGAGGGTATGGGAGAAGGAGGGAGCAGAATAATGGAAGCCTTTTGGTTAGAAACATTCCTTTGGATTGCAGGTAAATATTTCATCATGAACCCCTTTTCAAATGCTGGTTAAATGAATTGTTTTAGTTTATGTTTGTATTACTGTTTGCAGACCTGAAGAACTTCGAATTCCATTTGAGAGATTCGGACTTGTTCGAGATGTGTATATTCCGAAAGATTACTATACAGGGTTTGTATTTCATGCTTCTTTGCATTGTTCTAATGGAAGTTCATTCTTTGTAGTTTATGATTGTTTAAGGCATCTTAGGTTATGTCAGTTTAGTTTTATCCAGATTAAGCACGAACTCCATGGTTTTTTTTAGTCGAAGCTCAAGATTGTTGGTTCAGAAAATTTGATATTCAACTCCCTGCCACAATTGGTGTAACATTCATTCTTTGTAGTTTATGTTTGTTTTAAGGCATTTAGGTTATGTTTGGTTTAGTTTTATTGGGATTAAACACAAGCTTCATGTTTTTTTTTCTTCTGTCAAACCCAAGTTGGTTGCTTCGGAAAATTTGATAATCAGCTCCTCGCCATACTTGGTAAAACATTTATGCATAAACCGACCATAAACTGGTTGTCCTTTTCTTTTTTAGCCATTGCTAGCTAAAAAAAACGGCAATTTGTGGTATAAATGGATGGTTTTATGAAGTTTTGTGATAGGTGGCCATCTACATTTTTGTATTCTCGTGTTAGATTTTATGTCATTGTATGCTTCCTTTGAATTGCTTTTCGTGCTATTTCATAAAACGGGTTGACCAAGCCAAAAACTGCTGAGATTGTTCTCATTTTTTATATTGAATGAGAAATCGGAACCGACTTTTCTCTATCTTTGGCCATTGCTAAAACTACCATAGCTCACCGGCTGCTGTCTTTTTCTTATTCTCCTCTTAGATCTTTAGTCATTGTATGGTCAGTACATATAAACAAAGTTAATTCCTTTGGATTGCTTTTCGTGCTATTTCTTAAAACACTCGTGTTCCTTTTCTTTTCTTTTTTTTAACCCGGAGTGAATTCAATTTTGAACTGGTTTGTCAGGGGGTATATTGGTTTGAAGTAAAAAACAAGCCGAAGCCCCACATTTGATGAATCCGAGGATTTTACGAGTAATGATCATATGAAGAATGTTCCTTTATGAAGCGAAACTATATAATTACACAATCAAATAGAGGTTTTTTTTGAGGAAGAAGATTGATTCAGGAGACCCCGACCAATTGAGGACTACTTGAAGAGATATTTAGTTAGAGGGAAATTGTTGATATTGAGTGCTTCTTATATTTTCAAGCATGTGAAGATTTTTCGACTCACTTGCTCCTTTTGAAGTTGCCTTTGATATTGAATATTAAGGGAAAAGGTCAGCCACTAAGCCCGTTTTTATGTAAATTTGGACCACATATGGAGTCATATTTGGATGTGAAGTGTACAAAGTGATGGCAATGTAGAAGTAACATTACATTCTAGTTCCGACATCCCCGTCCCATCTTGTTGTTAACTCGCATGCGTAAGTGAAGGCTAGCTGTATGCTTTCTGCAGGGCTCCTCGAGGGTTTGCGTTTGTGCAGTTTGTCGATTCTTATGATGCTGCCGAAGCTCAATGGCGCATGAATGGGAAGATATTTGGTGGGAGAGAGATATCTGTCGTTGTTGCTGCGGAATCAAGGAAAAGGCCAGAGGAGATGCGGCATAAAGCAAGGCAAAGGTAATCTCTCTCTCTCTCTCTCTTTCTCTCTCTCTCTCTCTCTCTCTCTCAAGTATTCGGTTTTTTGTTATTTTACTTACATTTGCTTGGAGATTTATATGGCATGTAATTCTCTAGAGGACCATCGGGATACGGGGGACGATCATCTTATTATGGTACGTTATTACGGACATTAAATTCTGTTTTCATAGCATCCTTGTTAGATACATATCCATATGCAAATTATCATTCGTTTATTTTTTCCGCTATGTGATAGTAAACTAATTCGTAGCGGTTCCTTACACGATGTGTTAGGGCGTTCCCGGTCTCGTTCAGCATCTCCAACGCGCTCTCCTCGCCGTCCTTCAGGTTCTAGAGGCCGATATCGCTCAAGGTAAGCTGTCAAATTGCCATCAGAACCTTGGGTGTTAGCAAATATTCAATGGTTAAATATTGGTATTGTTAGGTCGTACTCCCCTGCTCCAAGACGAAGAGGAAACTATTCGGTTTCACCAGATAGAATGCATGAAGACCATCCAAGATCCCCAAGAGGTCCTCCACAAGATCGTGGCGGTGATTACAATCCCGGATCATATTCTCCAGGATATGAAAATGCTGGTGGAAATGGCTATGGCGAGTAAGTCGGTCTACTTCACCATTTCAACTTGCAACCCATATATGCAAAGAAATGACCTATTACGGGCACAACACGATCGATATTTACTGTAGTTAACCACTGTGATATTCATATTGTCCGCAACTTAGCCCATAATTTAAATCGAATCTATCTTTTGACCTACTTGTAGGAAGTCTGCATATGAATCTGAGGAAGCACCACGGGCTGCACGGAGGCCATCGCCACCTGTTAGAGCATCAAGGTCACCCCCTGGGTCCAGGTCTAGGTCGGCAGACCCATCACCTAGGCGTAGCCGTTAAAAGCAGTCAATAATCGACTGCAGAAGCGGGCTAACCTTATGGTTTTTAATATGGCATTTATCATATGGTAGATTTTATAATAGTAGGCTTGTTTATGTCGGATTTTGAGATAAGAGAATGGATTGCATGGAATTTGAGGATTTAAATTTGAATTTTATGTATTTGCGACAATCTTTCTGGCTTTTTTTAAGAAAAATTAAACCCCCCCCCCCCCTTCAATTTCCAGATTACTCAATCTACTTGAATTTTTAATATAAAATTTAAATTAAAAATTTATTTTATTTTTATTCCAAGTCAATCCTACCTAACCTAAATTAAAATGCCATTATCAAAATTTTTTTACTACTCATAACTCATTCTCAACTCATAAATAAAAAGATAATGCGTTTTAGTGTCTTAAATTTATGTTCTCTTGCATTGGCATCAATGTTTATGCCAATCAAACTACTATTTAACCAACAAAACTTTTATATTTAAATATGAATTATTATTTAATCAATAAAACATGTTGATTTAAATTTAATTATTAAAGGACCTAGTCTTTTCTTTTATTTGGTAGCCATACATTTTAACAAAAATATTTATAGTAGATTATCATAGCTCATTAAATTTTCTTCTAATATTGTATATAATTAACTTTACCTATTGTACCAAAGTATTTGATTTAATGAGTAAATGCATGTAATTTCAGTTAATATTTCTTCACAATTTTCTCCTAGTCAAACATTAACACTAAGAAAATTCTTTAATAAGCAAGGCAGTATCAACAGCCGTCTTAGCTCAGCCGGTAGAGCGCGTGGCTTTTAACCACGTGGTCGTGGGTTCGATTCCCACAGACGGCGATTTTAGATTATTTAGACCTTCTTTTGTTTTTTTCACATTATTTGAAATTTCTTTATGGAAGAAAAGAATCTGTGGAGCCAACATTTCGGCTTTACCAAACGCACTTCTGATTAGACCCATCACATAAATAAATTAATAAATAACAATTAATAAACGGAACTACCAAACGCACCCTTGACTCAAAAAGTGACTCAGGTCAACATTCTTTCTCATGTATTCTTATTATTGCTGTTTCAAAAAAGTATAAATCTCTATAAAGTTAGATATATTAATAATTCATATTTATATAATTTTTTAAGAATATATTTCATAGTATAATTTTTTATAAATTTATATTATTTTTTAGGGATGAATCTTAAAATTATAAGTGAATTATGGTTTAATGTACAATTATATTTATGAAATTGTGATTTGATCCAGTTCTTGTAAATTATTAACACAATTATTAATATAATATCATTTTATGTTCACATATTATATACATAAATAATTATATTTATCCAATATAAAAATAGATTGATGTATTTGTTTCTTTAAATGTGTATGATTAAATCAATATTAAAGTTTCAAATATACATTTGAATCATAATTAGAGTTTCACATGTACAATTGCACCAAATTAAAGTTTATGTATACAATTGCACATTAAGAGTAGGTTTGGATGGGCGATGGGATGCGGTACGTTTAGCTTACTTTTTGTCTCACCGTACAATATCGCTACAATATCTAATCTTACTGCCACCGCTGTTTTTACACAAACCGTAAATAAACACATCGACCATCCAAACCCACCCTAAATCAAAATTCGTGTGTAATTTAAAAATTATCCCTATTTTTTACTACCATAAATCATATCTTATCCAATATTACCTAATATATTCCTTGCCATGTCTCAACTAATCTTTCATTTTAAAAGAGAAAACACACCAACATCTGACTAATTACCATAATTGAAATATGATTTCTTTACTTAAAAAAAAAAGAAGAAGAAGAAGAAGAGAATCTCCATTCTGTCTTTATATAGTAATTTATTGTATTCTAAAAAGTATTATATATATCTTGCATTCTAATAATAACATAAATTCTAAGCTAAAATCTATAAAAACATAATTGATTTAGTTAACATATTTCAGGTGGTGTAAAATTAAAGTTATGTTTTTTTTATATATTTTTGTAATTTTTGATAATTAATAATTTAACAATATTTAACCATTGAATTTATTAAGATATTTGTAATTGATATGCATATTACTTTTTAATTTGATCTAAATCTAAAATATTATCTATATTAATATATATTTAACGGTTAAAAGTTATTAATATCAAACAAATAGTGAAATTTTTTAAATTTATGTCAAACGCATTATCCATATGAAAATAATATGAAAAATGGTAATTATATTATTAAAATAATTTTAAACAAGTATAAGTAAATCTCTCCTTTACATTATTAATTAATAAGCAATTTTCTACTTATTTCTCCTATTGAAATTAGCAAAGGCATTATATTTAAGTTTTTAATTGAAACGCTAATTCTATGTTTGACTTGAAGGAATCGAAAAAAAGCTTAGGTTTAAGTTTTCAATTTTTATTAACCACGGATTTAATCATTGAATAACTCCTTGTCAAACTAGTAATTCTTGATTATCGTGCAATAATAATTAAATAAAAATTATAAAAGAAAAACAATAATAAAAATTCCCTAAAAATATTAATAAAACTTGTATTAAGCCTATGGCAAAAGCATTATGTTTTAGGTATAAAAGCTTGGGTTCGATCCCTAAAAATCCTATTTCTTTTCCCATTATAAAATAAATTAATTAATTAAAAATTCATAATGAATTTGTTTTACTTTTCAACCAATTTAATGAATCAGTTATAATAGCTCAACTCTTTGGAAAAATTCCTTTCTCTCCTAATCCATTTTCTTTTTCTTTTTCCTTTTCTTTTTCTAATTATTTTCCAACCAAAACACTAGATTAAAATAATTACACTAAATTGTTTTTTTTTTTAAAAAGAGTTGAAGCCACGAATGTGTTGACTGTTCATGGACTTCACGTCTGCAATTTTATAAACTTTCCAGTTTTCCAACAATTAAATAAATTCATGAGATGGCCATGCTCTTCAAATCCATTTTACAACTCACCGCCCAATCACCTCCACCGCTTCTTCCCTCCAATTTTTCGCTTCCATTAATGGCGTCATCCCGAATTTAACCTCTTTCTATATAGATCGATTTTATCTTGGATGAATTTCAAAACTGAAATCTGTGTTATTAAAGAAGACGATGAAATTCGAAGATTTTTTGATGGAACGAACAGAGGAAAAGAAGAAGAAGATCGAGCTTCAAGAAGAGGTAAGCATTTGAGCTCCATTATTTAAATTTTTTTGTTAATGCAGGAATTAATGGAGTATTTTTAAGGATCTAGTGAGTGTTTGTTGACAAACAGGTGGATAAATTGCAAGCGGAATTAGATGAAGAGAAAGAAGTGAACAGGGTTTTGCGGCGGGCGCTTGAGGCTTCGCCGCTGTCATTGTCGCAGCAGCCGCCATTGCTCCCACCGTTGCTTCCGCCTCAAGTAAGCGCATTTATATATACACACATATGGATGATTCGGATTCAGTACACTAGAATTTATTTAGGATGGTTGAACTAAAACACGATTTATCCATCCATCTAATCCCTATCCATTTTTTATTTTAAATACAGAAAGAAAAAACGATTGTTCTACTTATTAAAACATTTTATGTATTTTTTTTTATATTTTTAGTATATATACTAAAATCATATATATAGGTGTAATTATCATTTTATTTTATTTGAAATTTAGAATTTAATCTCATAATTTGATAATATTTTTTAAAATGTTATTAGAAGGTTAAAATTAATAATACTTGATGATATGGATTTCTTTTACTATTATTTAATGATACTGTTAGAGCAATATGAAATTTTAATTAATAATAAATTTTCATTTTAATCGAATACATAAAATTGTTTGAAAGAAAAAATTGTAAATAATTAAATAATGTTAATATCCATTTGAATATACTAATTAATAATATTATAAAAATAAAAATTTAATTAAAATTTCATAAAAATATAATTTTAATACAGAGATTAAATATCAAATATCAACCTAATAAAATACTAAAACTAGAATTCAACCTATATCTATCTATTTATCTATAATAAATATATATATATATATCACAAATCTAGAATTTAATCTTTATATTGTTATTTTTAGAAATTTAGTTCCTTTACTTTATGGATTTTAAAATTCAGATTCAATTGTTAACACTTTTTTTTTTAATTTGTTGGTGTGACATTTTAAAATTAAAAAAAAATCACTTAGTAGCAATATAACTAAAAAATGATGCTGTAATGAACTTGAATTTAACAAAATAATCTTACCCATATTAAGAGTTCGACCTGAATTTTAAAATCTAAAAGTAAAAACATTAAATTCTTAAAAATAAAAATATGACTAAATTTCAAATTTATGAAGAGGGCATAAACTTCTATCATATTTTAATCATTTTTGAATAATAATCCATATATATAGGTACACCTAAGTGTAAAACTAAAATAATTTTGTGTACATGGATCAACTTACTAGTAGTTATAAAATAAAATATGGATATAAAACTATATGTGGGCGTCGCCTAGAAAGTTTCTGTATTTTGTGAAAGTTAAGGATTTAATAATTATATTTTATTTTGATCAATTTTAGTTCTTATACTTTTTAAATTGGTCAATTTTAGTCTTTATACTTTTTTTAATTTTAAAATTTTGGTTGTAACCCAAATAGTAATAGTTAAATCTATTTGGTTAAATTCAATTACAAATCTTGTATGCATACAGACATAAATTTAGTCCATGCTCTCCAATTGAATTATTTTAAATCCCTATACTTTTTGAAATTTGAAATTTAAATCTTGGCATAAATGACAGTCATTAATCCATTTATTAAAATTTTTAGTGAGTACTATGTGAAAATAACATGTCGACATGGCATTATACATATGATAATATGTTTACGCATTAGTTTTGAAAATAACAGAACTTAATAAATTTAATAGTTATCATTTGGTCACGATTAGAATTTTAAAATTTGAAAAGTATAAAGACTAAAAATATCAAATTAAAGTATAAGGACTAAATTTATAACTTTCATAAAGTACAGGGACTAATGGCAGTATTTAATTTATAACAAATTATAATGACCTGACAGATGCACACTAAATTGCAATTTACACTTCCAATATTGTATACGTACTTTTAAAATTTTACGTCAGGTTCAGGCACTTCTTGCTGAACTAGCAACGGTTGAAGAAGAGATTGTTTGGCTGGAGAGAAAAATCGATGACCTGAAAATGAAACTGTATCAAGAGAAAAAACTAACCCAGCAATGGAAAATCCGGCAACAACAGAATCAACTCATATGCAAACCACCGAGAAATGACGACGATGATCTAAATCAACGAACCAGATCCCAAAATTACGATATCCTCAGAAAAAGGAGAATTAAAAGCCATAGGCGAGCCTCCATGGGTTCTGCTTCAGATATCCTAACCTTGTCTTCCTCACAATGCTCTACTGGTACGTTTATGATGATGATGATGATGATGATGATGATTTAAAGGTATCCATGATCAAATTTTAAGAGCTTTGGTTTTTTTTTTTTTTTTAGCAGGAGAAGTTAATCAACGATCAAAGAAATTACAAACATGGAGAATTCAAAAGCAATGCCCGATCATTAATGAGAAACCAAATGAACTGTCGGAAGAACTTGTGAGATGTTTAATAGGCATATTTCTTGAATTGAACCAGCAGGGATCACAAGATAAAGAAGGATCCGCCATTGTAGCAAAGCTTAGCTTCTCTTGCATGGCTTCGAGAGGATACTTGGCAAAGAACTCATTGATTAACTTAAAATCACCCATTTTTGGCTTCAATCAAAATGCATCAAACATTGATCCTTACGGTATAATCCCAGAATTTGATGGCCTTTTTAGAGATATTGGGGATTACAAGAACTTCATCCAAATCACAAGACATTCCTTCGATCTCACTCGATTCTCTGATTGCTTAGCACCCATTGGAAAGTTGAGGTATGTACGCCCTAAACCCTACGATTCTCACAATTTAATCCTTTTACTTTAATTTAATATAATTCCATTGTTTTACAGGATATTGATGCATAGATTATCTAATGTTGACTTGACATTCTTAACCTACAAGCAAAAGCTGGCATTTTGGATCAATATCTACAATGCCTGTATTATGCATGTACTGTAAGACACCTTTAAAACTCAAAAAAATATATGTATTTTAGAATAATATGATCATCAAACTAAAAGCAGCAAAATGCCTTAATTATACTTTAATCACAATTTTAGGTATTTCTTGAACATGGGCTACCTTCCACACAAGAGAAATTATTAGCACTTATGAATAAGGTAGACTTGTTATCACTATCAGCCCATTATTTTGTGGTTTCGTGTTCTTTTTTTAATATATATAGCTATTATCCATAATTATAATATAAATAATAATTATAAATTCATTTGGTTTTGATGGTGCAGGCTGCACTGAATGTGGGCGGTATAGTACTGAATGCTTTAGCCATTGAGCACTTTATTCTTCGCCATCCATGTGAATCAGAATATGTGAGTCAATATACACATTGTTTACAATTTACCTCTTGCATATATATATATACGTGTATATATATTTATTTCATTGTATCTATTCAATCGTGAATTTAATATGTAATTAAGAAAAAAAACCGAAAATCTATTCGAATTATAACAGATTTTTCATTGATGTGATTTGACATTGGAAGGGTCCAATGGATGAGAAAGAAATGCTACTAAGACATGCATATGGTTTGGGGTATCCAGAACCCAATGTAACTTTCGCCCTGTGCCGAGGCACATGGTCCTCACCAGCAGTAAGTCTTTTTCATATTATTTGAACTCGGATGTTAGTGTCGGATACATGAAAGTAATGAAAATGAAAATGCATGCAGTTAAGGATCTATACAGCGGATGAAGTAGTGAACGAACTGGGGAAAGCAAAAGTTGATTATTTGGAAGCATCGGTGGGAATTACGAG
This sequence comes from Gossypium turneri, assembly GCA_008044935.1. Classification (NCBI taxonomy): domain Eukaryota; kingdom Viridiplantae; phylum Streptophyta; class Magnoliopsida; order Malvales; family Malvaceae; genus Gossypium; species Gossypium turneri. Next base: position 6,210,783 of record CP032576.1, read on the forward strand.
CAAGAAGAAGGTGTCATTGCCGAAGCTACTGCAATGGCATATGAAAGATTTCGCGGACGACATGGAATCGTTGGTGGAATGGATTTATAGCCAATTGCCGCGTTCTGGGTCTTTGAAAACATCCATTATGGATTGTTTAAACAAAGAATCTAAATACCAGTTTGCCAAAATGGTTGAAGTTCAGCATTATGAATCTGAGTTCCGATATCTGGTTTCCTGCCCTTATAATTAATTATTATGTTATTCAGATTCGGGTTTTAAGTTCGAGTATATTTATCTTTTTAATATTTTATAGGTATATATTAACAAACTATTCGAATGATCCGATTGATTCGATTAAATAAATTATTAAAAATTTAAAAATAAAAGCAAGTCAACTAGTGTAATTCCTTATCTTGAATTAGTACTCCAATTGGCCAATCTATTCAGATTTCTTTAGACTTTTAATGAGAAAGGTATTAAATATTTTATAATTATTTAAATTTTGATCTATTAATAATTTTATATTATATTAATATGTGTATGTATTTTGCAAGGTTTTATGTGTGTAAACTTGTATAAGGATTGAGGTTTTTTTTGTTTTGGATTAATATATGTAGGAATCAAGCTAAAAATTTTGTTTTAAGATTAAAATAAAACAAAAAAATTTTAAGGTTAAAGTTAAGATTTTCACTTTTACATTACTTAAATTGAATTATAAATTAATAAAATAAAATAAAAACTTATTTTTAATTAAAAAGCTTAAAAATAAATGAAATTATTAATTTTTAAAATAAGGAAAACAAAATATTATATCATTTAATTTAATAATTATTTTATTTTAATCATACAAATATTCTTTAATATTATTTTAGATAGTGACAAACTATTACACTTTAACTTACAATAAAACAAAATAATTTTCAGGTCGCAACTTCATCCATAAACTCCTAAAATTGTACAGTATTTTGTTTATTTATTTATTTTTATCATGTAATTTGTTTAATGATTGAGTTATCCACATAGAAGATTTATTCGAAATTTGAAAAAATTTATTTAAAAATATTAAATCCAAAAATAAACTTTCAACAAAAAAATTAATTCAAACTTGAACTTAAATATTGAAAGTCCAAATTTAAACTGTTTTTTAAGCTTATAATATATTTTCTTACGTTACTTTTTATAAATAAAAGTTAAATCTAAAATAATTTATAATATTATACTATAAAAATTAAAATTTTAAATTTATATTTCACATTAAATAAATTAAGTTTAAATGAGAAATGATTTTATAAACTTTTTTCACCACATCATTTATGGTCTTGTTTAACTAAAAGAGGATATATCATCTTTTTTTTTTCACATCATATGTACATTTGGACCAAACTTTAAATTAAAAATGATGTGTCATATTTTAATTGAACGGAATCATGTATCATATTTTAATTGGACGGATTGATGAAAATGATGCATAAAATAATTTCTCAACTTAAATAAGCATAAAATATATTAACATCAAATCAATTCCAAACAAATATAAAATATAATAATATCATATTTAGACTCAAGATGCAATCATATCCGTCTAATATTACCATGTGTCAAGTAGACCTGTCCCGACGGCCCGCCCGAAATATGGGAGGGTTCGGGTAAAAATATAGGCCCGAAATATGGGCTTAGGCAAAAAAACGAGACCTATTTAAAAAATGGGCCGGGCCTCGGGCACCAATTTTTTGGCCTGGGCCCGGCCCGGCCCGGCCCGAATATAATAAATATATTTTTTAATTTTATTTTTTAATTTTAAAATACTTTTAAAATATTTTTTATTTTTTTATTTTTAAAATATTTTTTTAATGTTTATTAAAAATGGGCCGGGGCGGGCCGGGCTCGGGCTTATGATATTTTCTCGGGCCGGGCCTGGGCAAAATTTCAAGTCCATATTTTGGGTCGGGCCAGGCCCAGGCCTAGGAGACGGGCCAAAAATTTTTTCCGAGCCCGGCCCGAACCGGGCCATGGACAGGTCTAGTGTCAAGTAAATGCACCCTTAAATAATTCCCTGAAAGTAGACAATAATAAATAGTCTTTTATGCACTAACAATTGTGTAATCTTAACAAAATCAGAGCTCTTGGGAGAAAGCTCAAAATTCTCAGAATCAAAGCAGCTCATATCTTGTGAAGGTAAACAGTTAAATTTTTATTTTTTTTACTTCATTTTGTTTCCTTCTTCAATTTATTTCATGAAAATCCTTGTTTTTGCTTTAATGAGAGTTGCATTTCTCTGTGAAAATTTTTTGACTTCAGTCAAATCGTTTCTTTATCTTTTTTGAATTTTAGATATTGTAGTTGTAATGATCTGCTGCTTGTTTTGATTTTTTTTTTCCTGCATTTTTGTTACTGTGATCATGAATGGGGGGAGGGGGCAGTGGAAATGATCGTTTAGGTCCTTGCATGCATTTTCTGTTTATAAAATTTTAACATTCTGGCGTTGTTTGGTTCCTGGGAAAAGTAGGTGAAGAAGAACGGACAATATTTTGTTTGGTTAGATACTGCAATGCGACGTCTTTTTTCTTGTAATTTTGTTTTCTATAGAAAAATGAGAAACAATGGATTGAAAATTAGCAAATAATTAACATGCAACACTAATTAAAATCATAGTATTTCGATTTGTTTCTATGTTACTTGGACTCGAATGTGAATGCGGATTATGGGTATGTGTTCGATCGTCTTCTATTTTTCCGAAGTTTTTTCTGTATGTTTTGAGAGTTTTTAGAGTATCATATCTACTTCAAGAAATAAAATAAAAAGTCGGAGCAACATATGACTTCTGTATCTGGCAGGAAAAGAAATGCAGTGACAAAATTAAAGAAATGCAGTGACAAAATTGTACTTGAGCATTTTAATTATTTACGTATTATCAGCTAGATAATATTCGAGGCTTCTGTTTGAAGGAGAAATTATGTTTACATTTTTGTAATTTAATTGGCCTATAAATTATTCAGACCTATAAGGAAGTTTATGGTTTGCTATTGGATGTAGTTTGATGTTTTGTTTTATTGTACCTTTTAGGTTCCCTTGAGAATGGATATCAGCTCAGGAGATGATTCGGATATAAGTGAATCTGAAATGGAAGAGTATGAAGATAAATCATATGAAAAACTAAAGAATGGGAAGTACACGGTCATGGTTTCGGATGAAACTTATACTTGCCCGTATTGTCCCAAGAGTAATAAGCAAAAGTACCGATACAAGGATCTCCTTCAGCATGCTTCTGGTGTGGGAAATAGTAGTTCTGCAAAAAGAAAACCACGAGTGAAAGCCAATCACCTAGCTTTGGCGAGGTATTTGGAAACAGATCTTGTGCCTGTGGTTAGTTCATCAAAACCTGTTGTTGAAGAGGATCCTCCTAGTGGATGTGACCATGATGAGAAAATTGTTTGGCCGTGTACTGGAATTGTGGTTAATATTCCTACTCGAAGGTCCGCGGATGGGCGATCTGTAGGAGAAAGTGGATCCAAGTTGAGGGATGAGTTGATCAGGAGAGGGTTCAACCCCGTAAGAGTTCACCCCCTTTGGAATTTCCGTGGTCATTCCGGGACTGCTGTTGTGGAATTCCGTAAAGGCTGGCCAGGGCTACATAATGCCTTGTCGTTTGAGAAGGCTTACGAGGCAGATCACCATGGGAAAAAAGACTGGGGTGCTAATGATGATGTTAAGCATGGTCTTTATGCTTGGGTTGCCCGTGCTGATGACTACAATGCGAGTGGTATTATTGGAGACCATTTACGCAAGATTGGTGACCTTAAGACCATTTCCGAGCTCATGGAGGAAGAAGCCAGGAAACAAGATAGGCTTGTATCAAATTTGACAAATATCATCGAGACTAAAACCAAACACATAAAAGAACTGGAAGCAATATGTTCTGAAACTTCCAAGTCCCTTGAGGTTCTAATGGAGGAAAAGGAAAACCTTCTTCAAGCATATAATGAAGGTGTGTTTTTAATTCTTATCATGTTGTAATAATACACACATTCCATTCATCTGTTGGTTTTATTCTGTTTTTGAGTGTTCAGTTCTGTTTGCGGATGGTAGCCTACATCGAGTCTGTTACACGTCATTACTGTTTTTATACAATACTGTGGTGTTCCATTAACTTGAATGTTTGAAACTGTTTTGGGTACTACTGTAGTCTCAAAGGTATCAAACTCATGTTGCTACTGTTCACAGAGATTAAAAAGATTCAACTAAGTGCAAGGGAACACTTCCAGAAGATTTCTAGTGACCACGAAAAGCTTAAGTCACAGCTAGAAACTCATAAAAAGGAACTGGAATTGCGTGGAGTTGAACTTGAAAAGCGAGAGGCACTCAATGAAACTGAAAGAAAAAAGTTAGCTGAGGAGCTTGAACAGGTGCTATGCTTCATTCTTCATTTTCACTTTTGCTTGTTCTCCTCAAGTTTTATATTGAGGTGTTCTCGGTGAAACTACTGTTTCATATTCTGTTCATATGACCACTTCGGAATTGATGCCATTGGAACTCATAATCCTGGTGTAGAGTTTTTCCTTTTGCAACAATGTTGTCCCGAAATCAACATTTTTGTTCCTTATTGACAGTCTTGATAGAAATTCGTCTATCACAAATTGTGGAGATAATCGTTGATTCTCAAAATCATGAATCTCCTGAATAATATGTAATCATATATTCTGAAGGGTAAACATAGGTGCCTACATTGCAAGCTAAAATCTAGAATTGGTGATTTCCTACCATTAGTTTCTTTTATCATGAAGGCAAAACGATAAAAAGAATAAAATCAACTTTGGTTGCTCTTGCAGCATCTTGATGTGTTTCATTTTAGTTGTATACTCAGGAATGTTGATCAAAGAGTTACTGGAGAATCTAAAACTAACATTTTTCTTCTTCAAGAATGCTGTTCAAAATAGTTCATTACAAATGGCTGCTTTGGAGCAAAAAAGGGCTGATGAAAATGTAATGAAATTGGCTGAAGATCAGAAGGTTTGTTTATCATTCGTGCCCTTTTTTTTTCTTTACCAGAATACTACCTTTCCGGTTTTACAATGCTGAGAACTTATTATATGATTGGACCACCAATTATCCAGAGGCAAAAGGAGGAACTACACAATAGGATAATTCAACTGGAGAAACAATTAGACCAAAAACAGGCATTAGAACTGGAAATCGAGCAACTGAGAGGTTCGTTGAATGTAATTAGGCACATGGGAGATGAAGATGATAAAGAAGTATTGCAAAAGATAGAGGCGAGTCTTAAGGATTTGAGAGAAAAGGAGGGAGAGCTTGAAGATTTAGAAGCACTGAACCAAACTCTTATTGTAAGTGAACGTAAGAGCAATGATGAGCTGCAGGATGCTCGCAAAGAATTGATTAATGTGAGTTTTCTTTTCAACCTTGTGCATTACTGCAGACTTTAGTTAGCAGATGTCCACTTGAAAGTCTTTTAGCATCTTTGAACATATATTTTTCCAATGGTGATATTGAGATTATGATTTGTTGCCTTACAAGGTAAGCTCGCTTAATCATGAATTATATGATGGTATTGGGAAAACCGAAATAAGCCAAAGAAATCAGGCTCATTGGATAGTAATGCATGGTTTTTAGCTAATTGGTTGTATTTCAACACCTTTTCCTCACTAAAAACTAATGGATATGATAAAAAGATTAGCTGAAGCACAGGTGATCAAAAGCAAGTTGGTTGATTGTGTACATTTTTTTTTTCTTTCCCCCGAGATATTGCAGTTCTGTCAAATGAAACATGGGTTAAGGCTTTGCAACTGTTTTTTTTACTGAATTGTTAGGTTTATCAGTCGAATTGATTTGCGAACATGCTTTTCATATAAGTTCTTAAAACTCTGCTTCAGCCTTTATGGCTCATGACACTTTCTATTCAGGAAGTACTAATTCAATCACTTTGCAGGGATTAAAAGAAATATCAAGGCGTGCAAATATCGGTGTTAAGAGAATGGGGGAACTTGATGGTAAACCGTTCCTTGAAGCAATGAAGAGAAGATATAATGAGGAACTAGCTGAGGAGAGAGCTTCGGAAATGTGCTCATTGTGGGAGGAATATCTGAAGGATCCGGACTGGCATCCTTTCAAACGCATTAAACTTGAGGGAGGAGAAGAGTATCAGGTCTGTATTTCATGACTCCCCTTAAATTCATGCTGCAGTCCCCCTTTTCCCCCCTTTCTCAACTTCAGCACTGTTACTATGAAGATGTCATATATATGTGTGTGTGATTAGTTCATGGTAGTTCTAAAGTTGCATTGCTCTCTTCCTCCTCCATTGTAAAAAAGATGTACACTATTAGATTTCCATGGAGCCTACCTCGAGCAAAACATTTTATAATCACAAATGTCAATTTCAGGACAGCATTACTCATTGGTTTTTGTTTGTCCTTGGAAACTTGTAAAAGATAGAACTGGATAAACCCTTTACCTCTAATTGTTCCACTAATCATAGCTACGGCTATGTATATATTATGTATTTATATATGTGTGTATAAATATATTTCCTGATAGAGGAGTAAATCTTTAGTTGGGTGCAATCTCTTGTAACAGTCCAATGATGTACTTCAAGATTCACCAGTCTTACCCGCACTTACCTTTTAGGTTAGCCGGCTATAATTGTTATCTTTGTTTGTTATAGGCATCATAGAGGGCTGTTTTTCTACATATGCAATTATGCATTCTGTTCATTGGATATCTGGATGCAGTTCTCGATGTTGAATCAGCTAGAAAATAAATTTAAAAGTAATCATTATGTTTTTTCTTGTGAAACACATCTAGCGTGTTCTTTGTTCCACTGCTTTCTTGTCGGTAAAAAAAACGGTTTGCTCAAAGTTCGATAATTGCTTCAGGAAGTGATTGATGATGAAGACGAAAAGTTAAGAGATTTGAAAGCTGAGATGGGCAATGAAGCATACAAGTCTGTCACTTTGGCCATAAAAGAAATAAACGAATACAATCCAAGTGGAAGGTACGTAATTTCCGAGTTGTGGAACTACAGAGAAGGAAGAAAGGCAAGCCTGAAAGAAGGTGTCGAATTCTTACTGGAACTGTGGGAAACCGTTAAACGCAGACGAGGAATGACCTGAAAGGATGCTAACTCATTATTCAGGTAGGTGTTGTTGAAAATTGATTCTGAACCCTTGGAGATGTTTATCTTGAATCGCTGATCATAGTATCTTTGTTTTCATCGCAGGAAATAATTTCCCGACTACCTAAAGACTGAATGCATCTTCGGAATATCGGATTCGTAAGTATTGCATGAATTCCATGTTAAATAAATTTTCAGCTCCCAGCCCATGGTAGAATATACCTTAGTGGGAAGAAACTGCATTGATTTTAACATGTTGAATTCAAGCTCATGAATATGGTATGAAAGACCTTTGAGAACTTTTCTGAGTCCATGGAACCCTTCAACCTCTTACACCTATTTTCCTTTCCTTATTACTTTTCTTTTTCTATTAATAGGGAATGATTATATTATTTATATTTGAATAAATATCGAATATAAATATATTTATTTAATTATTTTAAAATTACTTATATACTTCGAATATATATAAAATACAGATTAAAAAAAATCCACAAAAGCAAATCTGGAGAACTCTTTTCGTTGTTCTGAACACGAAACTAGAAAAACTGAGTTTAGGCTTTAGAAAGTGTTTGGGTTATCTGTTTATTTTGATAAAATTTGAGGGTTTTTTTTTTTTTTTTGAAAAGTGGGTTACAAAACTTCAAATTTTTTTCTTGAACTGCCGAGTATTTGATCTGTTTTTTGGGGATTCGGAGCGGATATAGATAGATATTTCAACTATTCATTATTCGAATTTGCATTTTTTATTCTAATATTAGCGAAATCGAATTTAGATTTTTGTGAATTTGACTATTTGAAAAATATCAAAATTTTTAAAACTAGTCTTTTTTATGAATTCCAATATTTAATAGATAATAGTGTTTAACTCAGGATTCGGATTTGGTCGGTAATACTCGGATATTTTACGTATATTGCTATCATTCTTGCCTTCTCATGAACTTAATCATATTTTATTTTTAACGGTAATATAAATTAAAATATTAATTTTTAAATATAACAGACCGATTGACAAATTCATATATATTAATGTTAATTTTTTAAAAACTTTTTATTTATTTTTTGAATTTTTTATTATTAAAAATTTTTATAATTTTTAAATTATTTTTTGATGTCATATAAGATAAATAATGTCATGTCAATATTTTTAAATAATAGCATAATAATTTATTTGGCCCTCCAACTTTATAAAAAATTTAGTTTTGCCATTCATTTAATTTTCGTCTCTTTTAGCCTTTGAACTTGCGTTATTTGTCCAATCACCCCAAAATGTATGGAATTTTGCTGATGTGGCATCTGTGTAACAATCAACGTGTATATCACATCAACAATTAATTTTTTTAAAATTAAAAAAATGATTTTTTAGATTATAAAAGAATAATTAATTGTTAATGTGGCATCCACGTGAATGTTGTGTCCGCAAAGTTAACAAATGTTAATTTTTCCATCCATCTTGGGATGATTTGACAAACACTGCAAGTTCAAATATTAAAAGAGACGAAAATTCAAATGGAGGGCTAAAACGACTTTTTTTTATAAAATTGGAGGGTCAAATAAGTCATTATGCCTTAAATAATTAATGTTTTACTTCACATTTTTGTTAAAAAACGATTTGACTATTTTTGAAAGGTTAATGATCAAATTTAGCTAAAAAATAAGGGACAAATTGACAAAAGATGTAAAAATTGAGAGCTAAATTTATCATTACACATTTATATTATTTTTAAAATTTTACTTTTAATATTTCTGGATTTTTATTTTTGTGAATTCAAATATTTAATATTTAATATTTAATTTAGATTTAAATAGTGATATTCGGATAATTTAAGATAATAAACTAGATATAATTTTTTAGGCAAACTTACCGATTAAAATTTGAATAATTCAAAAATAATAAATATTCAATCCATTGCCATTCCTAATAAAATTTAAATAGTTCAAGTCAAATATGGAAGTGTGGCATGTAACTGAAAATAATGTAGTATTTATGTAGAAAATGTAATATTGTTTGAATCGGACCAGTTTGATTAGGAACCAAACGAGATATTGGCTTGAAGAAGGTTATTAGATCAATTAATTTAGGACTCTGTACAAATTAATTGAACCAAGCAAAAGGTTGATTGAATTGAGTGGTTGAACCGATTAAATTAATTTTTTTAACTTTTAATAATTTATTTAATTCAACCAAAATAAGCTGGGTGAATTTGGCTAAACCCTAAAACTTCGAGAAAATGAGAGAAACAACGAAATTGAACATAATTCAATAAGAGTTGTGTTTTGTTAATAGAAAGGAAGATGTCTTGCATGTTGTTTTTACGTATAATATATTATAACAATATTCTAGTTCTAAGGGCGTAGCCAGGGGGACTGGCAGGGATCCTAGTCGTCCTTAAAATGGAAAATTTTCCATTTATGTTCTTTAATTCTTTTTAAAATTTTAAATTCGTAAAAGTAAAATTATATTTTAGCCCCCCTTAAAAATGATAAAATTTTGATTTAATCCTTTAAAAAATATAGAGATATAGGCAATTCAAATGGTAAAATTGCATTTTTACTATTATAAAAATTAAAATTTAATTTCAACCCCCTAACAAAATTTTCTGTCCACATTTCCACTTATTAAGGTTAGGGGTGTGCAAAATTCAGGTAAAACCGAAAAAATTCGGTTAACCGACCGAATTCGGTTAATCGGTCGGTTAACCAAATTTTTTCGGTCGGGGTCGGTTAATTATTTTTTAATTTTTCGGTTAACGGTTAATTCGGTTCGAAACCGGTCGGTCAACCGAATTTTTTCGGTTTAACCGAAAAAATTAATAAATAAAATTATAATATATAAATAGGCCCACTATTCACCTAAACCCAATCCAAACCCAAGTATTCAACCCAACCCAATTACCCAACCCAACCCAATCATAAAAATTACAAATAATTTAATAAATAAAAATAAAATTCTAAAACTAAAACTAAAACTAAAGTCTAAAAGTCTAAAAATAATTTAATTATGTAGTGATTCAATTCGGTTAATTCGGTTAATTCGGTTAATTCGGGTAATTCGGTTAATTCGGGTAATCCGGTTAATTCGGGTAATCCGGTTAATTCGGTTAATTCGGGTAATTCGGTTAATTCGGTTAATTCGGTTAATTTTTAACCAAAAATAAAAAATATATAATTTTCGGTTAATTCAGTTAACCGACCGAATTAACCGAAAAAATTTCGGTTCGGTTAATTTTTTTTGAAAAAATTTCAGTTCGGTTAACTGTTAAAAATTTTGAAAGGTCGGTTAATTTGGTTAATGTTATTTCGGGTCGTTTAACCAGTCGGTTAACCGAATGAACACCCCTAATTAAGGTTGTCCACTATCCAACCAACCTATAAACACTTTGGGGTTTTTTCGGAGGGGGTAAATCTAAATTATTTCTAATGCTGAATAAATTTATATTTTGGTTATTTGACTTTAAAAAGTTACTAAATGGTAATTGAATTATTTGAAAGTGTTCATTAAACTCATTGAACTGTTAAAATGATTGATATATGGCATTCTTTGTTCACGCCACCTGCACTAATCAAAAGCTTTCTTTTTCCTTCTCTTCTACAATTCAATTTTTTTAATGAAACAACTTTGAATGTCGCGAATATGTGAATCAAAATCCAAACAATTTTTTTCTCCGATCTCGACTCTAACCGTCAGATCAACTTGGATCTAAGGTATGTCCTTTTACTCATCGATAGGTACTAATCCACCGTACCGATCGTCAAATTGTCGCTTGGGAGTTTTCTAGCCGAACTTTTAAAAAAAAAAAAACTTAATAGCCTAGTGATTTAAATAAAAACTTTTGAATAATTCAGTGAGTTAAATGAAAACTTTTGAATAGTTTAGTGATAATTTTGTAACTTTTTAAAGTTAAGTGATGAAAATATAAACCTACTACTAGTTTAGTGACCTTGGGTGTATTATACCCCCTTTTTTTTATACAAACTTACTTTTATTTATAACTAGATTTGTTCATGCGTCAGATTACTTGTCCAAAATTTGAGAAGGGTTGAATAAAAATATTAGGTTCAAAAAATGGATTTTGATAAAAAAAATTAGACTCGTTTAGAAAAAAAACTTGTTTTTCTAAATTTGTAATACATTATATTATATTATTTTTATATATAATGTAACTTATTATGTATAAAAATTAAATCTATAGTAATCATATGGGGGGTCTTAAATAGCTTGGGTTAGCCATTTACAAATATGATGAGTTTAGGCAAATTTTAAGCTCATATTTTAAGTCAGACTGAGCTTGGGCTAACAGAAAGCATTTTAATATCGTCTAAAGTTCAACTTAAACCTGGTCTAACTCAGCTCATGAACACATCTACCTTTAATCTCTCTTCAACCCTTAAATTAGAAGAGAACACACTTAAGCCCCCTTGAATTTCATCCTCCTGATTGCTACAATAGCAACAATCGGAAGGACGTGGGTTTGGATGCACTTAAATTTCTTTTGGTGTAATGTTTTGGAGATTATAAGTAGAAATAGGCATTATATCTAAAAAAAACCTTTTTAATATAATATTTATTTTATGTTATCACAACATCCTAATAATATTATGGGTAAATGTACCTAATATTATGGCATTCTTTGTTCACACCACCTGCACTAATCAAAAGCTTTCTTTTTCCTTCTCTTCTACAATTCAGTTTTTTTAATGAAACAACTTTGAACGTCGCGAATATGTGAACCAAAATCCAAACATTTTTTTCTCTGATCTCGACTCTAACCGTCAGATCAACTTGGATCTAAGATATGTCCTTTTACTCATTGACGGGTACTAATCCACTGTACCGATTGTCAAATTGTCGCTTGGGAGTTCTCTAGCCGAACTTTTAAAAAAAACTTAAGTGATTTAAATAAAAACTTTTGAATAATTCAGTGAGTTAAATGAAACTTTTGAATAGTTCAGTGATAATTTTGTAACTTTTTAAAGTTAAGTGATGAAAATATAAACCTACTACTAGTTTAGTGGCCTCGGGTGTAGTATACCCCTTTTTTTATACAAACTTATTTTTATTTATAACTAGATCTGTTCATGCGTCAGATTACTTATCCAAAATTTGAGAAGGTTTGAATAAAAATATTAGGCCCAAAAAATGGATTTTGATAATAAAAAATGCGTCAGATTACTTTTATTTACTTCGGATTGTCTAATGAGGCACGTGCCAAATTGGTGTGTTGGTTAGATCCATGCATCTATTCGAATTCGAGTCAAGTTAATAGTGAATTAAAATGCAAAGTTGATAATGAAATATAATTTGAATTACTATTGTGAAAAAGTATGTGAATTGGAATTATAAGTCCGGAGAATTGACGTGCAAATGGGATGACTTAATCAATTCAATTCAGAAAATTACATGTTAATATGATGTATCTTATGTTAGTCAATTGATCAAATATAAAAATGAATTGCATTGTATAGTGACACATTATAACATGATATTTAGTACTCATTTTGAATTGTATATTGGTTACATGTTTTCTATTAACTTGTATTTTATCGATTGAATTATAGAAATGCAACTGAGCTTTATTACTCAGCGTACGATTTTGTTTTCCGTGCATAGGTTCAATACAATTCAAGGTCCCAAGCATTGACTTCAGCATCCAGTTAGAATCCCAGACTTAACAAAGTTGGTGAATCTTTTTTGTTAGTTAAATGGCAAGTACCTAGTTGAGTCAAGTTTTAGTTTGCTTTCTAAGTCCATGTTTCTTTTGGAATTGGTACCTTACGATGAATATTTGGTCAAATGGTTGAAGGTGTTTATGAAATCTTTGCTTATATGTTTTAAAAGGTTGTAAATGGCGGCAATGTGAATGTGGTGGATGGAATGGTATGTTTGGTATATCATAAATGTTTAGTTTATCTTAGTGTATTGTTATGTATAGAATTGGAATGTATAAATTAGTTGTTTAAGGTTTATTCTGGTCATATGGATATTGGAATATGTATGCATTTTGGTGAAATGGAAATTGTAGATTGTCATTGTGCATAATTTGTAAAAACAACATGTGACGTTGCGACGTTGTTCAAACGTCGTTGTGGCAAGAAATGACCTATAAGGTCACGGTCCGACATGGAATTTGATGTCCAGACGAGGCCAACACAATAAGTGACATTGCAATGTCGAGTGGTCTGAAGTCGTGATGTGACAAACTGTTTGGTGACATCATGACGATGAAGTACTGGTGTCAAGACATCAAACCTATATTTTGAATTCTTTACAATTAGGTCATATTTCTACCTCGGGTTAGTTTTAGGGTTTTCATAAGTTCGTGTAGGACCCGATAATGATTATGTATTGTATTAAATGTATATTTTGGTTGAATTTAAGCATTAATGGAATAAATTTACTATTATTAATCGTAGTTGCTTTGGCAATGAATGCAACATCCTGTAACTCGGACTCGGCGATCGGGTTGGGTATCGGGGTATTACATAAAGACTTTTTTTAATGTATTTTCAATTTCTTGGGAAATAATTATTTAATATTTTTAGTGTATTTGATGTATTATATTTTTTAAATTTGTTTTTATATAAAAAAATTTACTACAAGCGAGCAGGGCTAGGCTCGAGTTTAGCATTTTTATCTAGGCCAAGTTTGGACACAATTTTAGGCCTATTTTTCAGGTCGAGCTAGGCTCGAGCCTAAAATTTTGTATTGGCCCAGCACGAACCATGATCAAGCCTATTCAATACCTATCGACTAGTAGAAGAACATACATTATATCCAATTTGATATGATAGTCAATGTCAGAGATTAGAGAAGAAAGCTATTAGGATTTTGGTTTGCAAATTCATGGTGTTCAATGTTATTTCATGAAAAAACTGAACTATAGAAGAGAAGGCGAAAGATAGCTTTTGATTTGTGCAAGCAATGTGAACAAAGAAGGCTATGCAACAACGATTTTAACAGCTCAATGACTTAAATGAAAACTTTCAAATAGTTTAATGTCCATTTGTAACTTTTTGAAGTTGAATGACCAAAATGTAAACTTATTAATAGCTTAGTGACCTTGAGTGTAGTTTACCCTAATATTATTTGGTGAAATATAAATAAAGATATTAATGGGCATTGTACATAGCCACATCAAACCATGATAAAGGAATTTTCGGGCCGACTCAAAGAGCTAATTTTATTATTTAAAAAATAATAAAAATATGTGGATAAACTACAAAAATAGTAACTTTTGTTTGTCTTAGATTACATTTTAATCAATTATGTTTGAAATGTTACGTTGTAGTCACTTACGTTATTGTTTTGTTACGAAGTGGTCACTCTATCGTTAAGTTCCGTTACCTCCTTACCATCGGTCCTACGTGGCAGTCCAAATGAGTTTTAAATGCCAACTTGGATATCCAGATGTTGGGATGAAAATATATTTTTAATTAAATAAAATTAATTTGGATTGCCACGTAGGACATCTAAGTTGGCATTTAAAACTCATTTGGACTGCCACATAGGACCGCTGTTATGGAGGTAATGAAGCTTAATGGTAGAGTGACTATTTCGTAATAAAACGATAATGTAAGTGACTAAAATATAACATTTTAAACATAAATGATTAAAATGTAATCTGAAGCAAACAAAAGTGACTATTTTTATAGTTTACCCAAAATATATTGATATTAGTATTATTATTTTAATAATTAAAATTTAAAATTTAATTCGAATAGAGTGAAGTCGACCCAAATTAAAATTCATAAATGTCTTCTGGTTGGGTCGAGCGGGTTTGATTTCTACTTTCTCAATTTTGAGTCAAAAATCATTCGTTGCAATGAACAAATAATTAATTACTTTAATAATTTCTTCGCAAAATTTGAGGTCTTCGGAGAACCTCAAAAGCCTCAAATTCGAACCTCTAATTTGTGAAGGTAAAATTCCGATTCTAATTTTCTTCTTCATTTCCTTTTTACTTCAATTTATTCATGAAAATCTTTACTTTTGTTTTGCCAATAAGTTGCATTTTCAGTGTGAAAATTTTATGGACTCAGTAATTCCTTTCTCTCCCTTTTTTTTTTTTTTCATTTAGATATTGTAGTTGTTCTACTGCTTGTTATTCATCTTTTGATTCCTGCAATTTTTGTTTTAAATCTAAACCATTGCATGCATTTGTTTTCTTGTAATTGTTTACTTTCTGCCTTTGTTTGGTTCCTGGGAGAAGTAGTTGAAGAAGAAAGCAAAGTACTTTATTTGGTTTAGATACTGCAATGCAGCGGGTTTTTTTTAAATTCTGCTTGTATTTTTATATTTAACTTTGTCTAGTGATAGAAAAATAGCGAATTATTAACATCCAACACTAATTCTAACTATTCAAATTAAAATCATAGTATTTGGATTTGCTTCTATGTTACTTGGCCTCGAGTGTGAGTGTCGGGTATGTGTTCAACCCGGGTATATAAACAGTTGCTTATTTTGGAAAATGTACTTTGTGTATAATTGTACCTTGTTTTAGTTTGGTTAATACCCTATTGTTAAAAAGGTTATATAATTGAATTAATTATTTTGCTTTAGTGTGCATGGTTTCTGTTTGAAGGAGAATTATCTTAAAATTCTGTAATTTGGTTTACTTATTAATTGTTCAGACCTATAAGGAATAGTATGATTTTCTGTTGAGTGTAGTTTGATTTTTGTTTTGTCGCTATCTTCTAGGTTTCCGTGAGAACGGTTATCAGCTCAGGAGATGATTCGGGTATAACTGAATCTGAAATGGGAAAGTATGAAGATAGATGTTATGAAACACTAAAGAAAGGAAGATGCATTGTTAAAGTTTCGGACAAAACTTATATTTGCCCTTATTGTCCCCCAAAGAAAAAGCAGTATTACCGATATGAGGATCTTCTTCAGCATGCTTCTGGTGTGGGAGATAGTAGTTCCGCAAAAAGAAGACCAATAGTGAAAGCCTCTCACCGAGCTTTGGCGAAGTACTTGAAAAAAAATCATGTGCCTGTGGTTGGTTCATCAAAACTTTCGGCTCAAGAGGATACCCCTAGTGGTCATGACGATGACGAGAAAATTGTTTGGCCATGGACTGGAATTGTGGTTAATATTCCGATTCAAAAGTCAGAAAATGGGCAATCTGTAGGAAAAAGTGGATCCAAGTTGAAGGATGAGTTGATCAGGAGAGGGTTCAACCCCATAACAGTTCACCCACTCTGGAATTACCATGGTCATTCGGGGACTGCTGTCGTGGAATTCCAAAAAGACTGGCAGGGGCTACAGCATGCCTTGTCATTTGAAAATGCTTACAAGGCAAATCACCATGGGAAAAAGGATTGGAGTGCTAATACTGAGGTTAAGTATGGTCTTTATGCTTGGGTTGCCCGTGCTGATGACTACAAGTCAAGTAGTATTATTGGAGAACATTTACGCCAGACTCGTGACCTTAAGACCATCCCCAAGCTCATGGAGGAAGAAGCCAGGAAACAAGATAGACTTGTATCATATTTGACAAATATCACCGGGACTAAAAACAAGATAGACTTGTACACTGCCGTCCAGAAATGTCCATGCTTCAACGTAATTAATCATATCTTGCTCCATTGAAGTTTTATAAGCTATTGAATTAAAAAATATCTCCATATTTTCGAATTATCTGCTAGATAATGTGCATGGCTTCTGTTTGAAGGCGAGATATCTTTAAAATTTTGTAATTTAATTGGTTTGTCAGTTGTTCAAACCTATAATGAAGTAGTGCATAGTTTTCTATTGGGTGTAGTTTGATTTTCTGTCTTGTTACCTTTTAGGTTTCCTTGCCAATGGATATCAGCTCGATAGATGGTTCGAATATAACTGAATCTGAAATGGGAATGTATGTAGATAGATCTTATGAAAAATTAAAGAATGGGAAGTACATTGTCAAAGTTTCGGGTGAAACTTATTCGTGCCCATTTTGTCCTCAGAAGAAAAAGCCAAATTACCGATACATGGATCTTGTCCAGCATGCTTCTGCTGTGGCAAATAGTAGTTCTGCAAGAAGAACACCAATAGTGAAAGCCAATCACTTGGCTTTGTCAAAGTATCTGGAAAAGGATCTTGCGCCTTTGGTTAGTTCATTGAAACCTGTGACTCAGGAGGATCCTCTTAGTGGTTGTGACCATGATGAGAATGGGAAGCACATTATCAAAGCTTCAGATGAAACTTATACGTGCCCCTATTGTCCTGAGAAGAAAATTTACCGATATTTAGACCTCGTCCAGCATGCTTCTGGTGTGGGAAATAGTCGTTCTGCAAGAAGAACACCAATAATGAAAGCCAATCACCTGGCTTTGGCCAAGTATTTGGAAAAGGGTCTTGTGCCTTTGGTTAGTTCATTGAAACCTGCAGCTCAAGAGGATCCTCTTAGTGGTTGTGACCATGATGAGAAAATTGTTTGGCCATGGACCGGAATTGTGGTTAATATTCCTACTCGAAAATCAGAGGATGGACGAACTGTAGGGGAAAGTGGATCCAAGTTGAGGGATGAATTGATCAGGAGAGGGTTCAACCCCATAAGAGTTCGCCCACTTTGGAATAACTGTGATCATTCAGGAATTGCTGTCGTGGAATTCCGTAAAGACTGGTCAGGGCTACACAATGCCTTGTCATTTGAGAATGCTTATGAGGCAGACCATCGTGGGAAAAAGGACTGGGGTTCCAATAATGATGTTAAGTATGGTCTTTATGCTTGGATCGCCCGTGCTGATGACCACAAGTCAAGCAGTATTATTGGAGAACATTTACGCAAGACTAGTGACATTAAGACCATTTCCAAGCTCATGGAGGAAGAAGCTAGGAAACAAGATAGACTTGTATCATATTTGACAAATATCCTCGAGACTAAAAACAAACACCTAAAAGAGATGGAAGCAATGTGTTCCGTAACTTCCGAGTCACTCAAGGTTTTAATGGAAGAAAAAGATAACCTTCTTCAAGCATATAACAAAGGTGTGTTTTAGCTATTGTCTTGCAGTTTAAGTTTTATTATGAAACTACTTTTATTAATAAAAATATATACATTATATGCATCCGTGATCCTTGGTTTTATTCTGTTTTTGACCGTTCAATTTCATTCGCAGATGGTAGCTTGCATCAGGTCTTGTACATGTCATTACTATTTTGTACAATACTGTCGAGCATTAACTTTTATATTTAGAAGTGCTCCCTGGTACCACTGTTGTCTCAAAGGTTCAACTTATTTTGCCTCTGTTCACAGAGATTAATAAGACTCAACAAAGTGCTAGGCTACACTACCAGAAGGTTTTTAGTGACCATGAAAAAGTGAAGTCACAGTTAGAATCTCATAGAAAAGATCTGGAATTGCGCGAAGTTGAACTTGAAAAGCGAGAGGCACTGATTGAAAGAGAAAGAAAAAAGTTGGCTGAGGAGCTTGAAGAGGTACCATGCTTCATTCTTCATTTGCACTTTTGTGTGTTCACCCGCTAAGTTTTATGTGAAATTGTTTTTGGTGAAACTTTCGTCTCATAGTTAGTTCATATGACCACTTTAATTGCATGCTCAGGACTGGAAAATATAGATGCTAACATATTTCTTCTTCCAGAATGTTGTTCAAAATAGTGCATTACGGTTGGCTGCTTTGGAGCAAAAAAGGGCTGATGAAAATTTAATGCAATTGGCTGAAGATCAGAAGGTTTGTTTGTTTGTCATTCGAGCCCTTTTTTTATTTTAATACCTCGCTACTTCCTTGTCGGTTTTAGAATGCTGAGAATTGATGACATGACTAGACCATCAATTTTCCAGAGGCAGAAGGAGGAACTTCACAATAGGATAATTCAACTGGAGAAACAATTAGATCAAAAGCAAGCATTAGAACTGGAAATTGAGCAACTGAGAGGCTCAATGAATGTAATTAGAGAACTGGGAGACGAAGATGATGACATAGTTCTGACAATCATAGAGGCAAGTTTTAAGGAGTTGAGAGAAAAGGAGAGAGAGCTTGAAGATTTAGAAGCATTGAACCAAACTCTTATTGTAAGCGAACGTAAGAGCAACAATGAGCTGCAGGAAGCTCGCAAAGAATTGATTAATGTGAGTTCTTTTTCTTTTTTCTTTTTAAAATGCTTGCGCTGAGACACTTGAACTTTACTGCATGAACATTTGAAAGTCTTCTAAGATCTTAAAACAATATATTTTTCGGATGTAGGATATTGGAACTATGATTTGTGTTGCATTATATGATAAGCTTGCTTAATCATGAATTATTTGATGGTATTGTGAAAAACAGAATTAAGCCTAAGAAATTGATGTCCAATGGATAGTAATGCAGAGGTTTACTATTTTCTCTTGGTGTTTCGCTTTTTCATTCTATTTGAATGCTTTTCCTAAAAACTAAAGGATACAACAGAAAGAGGATGAAGCACAGGTTTTTAATCGTATAAATGGTTTTTTCCTGGAATATGAAAGTTCTGATTCCCTGCCTTTTATGAAATGAAACGGCAGTCAGGGCCGATTAAGATTATTCCTTGAGTTTCATGTACAGCTATTTGACCTCATTACAAGCTTCTAAGGCTTAAGAAGATTTTCATATATGGTTACTTTACTACTGTTTTGTAGTGCTTATCATATATTTCTTAAAATTCTGCTTCACCCTTTTATGGCTCGTCACTCTTGCTAGTCAGGAAGTACTAATCCATTCACTTTGCAGGGATTGAAAGAAATATCAAGTTGTGCAAATATCGGTGTCAAGAGAATGGGAGAACTTGACAATAAACCGTTCCTTGAAGCAATGAAGAGAAGGTATAATGAGGAACTAGCCGAGGAGAGAGCAGTGGAACTGTGCTCATTGTGGGAGGAATATCTGAAGGATCCAAACTGGCATCCTTTTAAACGCATTAAACTCGAGGGAGAAGAATATCAGGTCTTTAGGTCTTGGCTCCCATTAAATTTGTGTTGCAAATTCACCCCTTTCCCTTTCTCAACTTTACCACTGGTACAACGTAGATGTAATGTATATATGTCCTACTGCTTTGATCCTAGGTATGGATCCTTTATAGAACTGAACATGACTAGGGATACAATTGCCAGAGTCCTATTACTTCATGGTAGCTCTGAAGTTCTGTTGTTCTCTTCTTATGTTACTCGGACTCAAGAGTGTCTATGGATATGTGTCTGACATCGGTATTTTCAAAATTTTCTATGTTTTCCTATGTATTTGGAGGATTCTTTTAGGGATATTTCTCTGTACCCATGTCTCGATATGCTTCAGACATAGGTGTTAGATAGGGTGCTTTAAGAAATACTAAGAGTCGTGCAAATATAACTCTTCCTCTGTTGTAGAAAAATGAATTAGATTGCAGCAGAAGCCTGCCTAACATAAAAACTTTCATAATCATAAAACCTTTCCGGACTGTATTGTTAGGTGTTTTCTTGTGAAACTCATCTTGCTTGTTCCTTGTTCAGTTTCTTTTCTGTCTGTACGAAATGGTGTGCTCAAAGTTTGATAATGCTGGTTCAGGAAGTGATTGATAATGAAGATGAAAAGCTGAAAGATTTGAAGGATGAGATGGGCAATGAAGTGTATAAGTCGGTCACTTCCGTTATAAATGAAATAAACGAATACAATCCAAGTGGACGGTATGCAATTTCCGAATTGTGGAACTATGGAGAAGGAAGAAGGGCAAGCCTGCAAGAGGGTGTTGAATTTTTACTGAACCTGTGGAACGCCACCAAAGGCAAACGAGGAATGACCTGAAACGATACTAACTTATTTTTCAGGTAGTCGTTGAAAAGAGTAAAAGTTCTTCAAATGTTCTGTCGTAAACATGAATCGCTGATCACATCTTTCGTTGTTTTATTGCAGGAACTAATTTTCTGACTGCTTATAAGGGGAGCAGTGTCCTCGAAATATCTAAGAACGTTCTGCGGTGATGTTTTATGCTCTGTAAGTATTGTTTATATCAACATATCATTGAATCCCATGTTAAATAATTGTCAGCTCCCTGGTGTAATAATATTACTTTCTGGGAAGAAACTACTGCATCCATTTGAACATGTTGGATTCAAGCTCATTATTTTTGCATCGGAATCATAATCGTAAAACGAAGCCGATGTAAGACCCGTTGACTTGATGCAATCTTTTGTGGTTAGGCTATGTTGTGTATGAAACCTTTGAGAACATTGTTTAGTCCATGTTTGAGGTGTTCGAGATTCGCTGTTACCCCTTTCTTTAATGTTCAAACCTGATATATTATCCACAATATTCACATTATAGAACATGATATAGTTACACAAATGATACTGAAATATAATTAGAACATAATATAAAATGCGAAATAATTATATCAGTATCTTAAAATTAAATTTTAAATATATCACGAATATATGAATATTTTAAAAATAAATTTCATCTGTTCCAGTCGAATACGGAGTGACATTTTAGGATTTTAAATTTTGGAGTTTTCTAAGATTGGCTTTGGAATAGTAGGATTTATCTTATGATTTTAAATACCCAAATATTTGCATTTTTTAATATACAAATTCTATTATTAATCCATAACTTTTTTTCAAACTTTTAAAATTGAGTATGATATTTGTTTAAACGTACTTGAATTTACGTGTTTTTAATTGGTGATCAAAAAATTGTTTATTGTTTGTTATTAAATTAAAATTAAAATTTCTTTCTTTCAAAAAGCTTTTATTAAAAAATTCATATTAATGTATTTTAAGTTCCTTTTTAAAGGAATATGTTCTAAGATTTGAATATGAACCTTAGATTAAAAATAAGGAAGTTCAAAATTTTTGGTTTGTTTTCTAAAGAAGAAATTGTATTTAATATGTTACTAAATTTTAAAAAATTACGATTAAAGGTGCTCATAGACTTGGTCGAGTCAAATTCGGTTGGAATTATGCATGATGTTAGTAAATATCATATATAATTTAAGTCTAGTTCAATTCGAAATAAGGTCCTTAAATTTTGTCTATGTTTACTTTAAAAAACTAGTCCAAACCTACTTGAACCAATTTATATTTTTTTTCTATTTTTTAAAATATTATTTTATTTAATATTTAGTAATTATATATATTACTATCCTTATATATTTTATTAAATCTAAACATACACAACTTAACATACTTTTTAATATTTTTATTATTTTATAGTATAGTATATTTAATTTTTTTATGATATAAATTATATAATATATAAAATAAAATAAAAAAAATCATGAACTTGAAAATAATCCCGAACTTGAATATTAAAATCCAAACTTAATCTATAATTTAATTCAGAATTAAATTTTTTCCAAATCCAACTTTTAAAATCTAATAATTTTCTTCAATTCTTCTCAAAATTTAGACCTTTGAACATTTTTTTTTCTTTTTATTTATAACATTTTAACTCATGCCACCCGTTACTGTTAGTGGTTAACATTATATATATATATATATATATATTAGATGCCAACAAAAAAATAATGGATTAAAATTTAAAAGTATTTGTTTTAAAGAAAAAAATATAAAAAAAATGGTGATTATCATCTATATAAAATGTAATTTTATGATATTATATTATAATGAAGAAGACGAGTAGAATAATTATTTGAAATAATATTGGATGCAATTTATATGTTAAATTAAATTAATGGGAGACATTTTAATAGTTTATTTTATTTTTTATATAAATATTAATTTTATAGATTTATTAAATTGAGAATTGATAAATGTAAACATTTTGGGCAGAAAATGGACGAAATAAGCCGCAAATAAAACCGTGTAGATTTAAAGAAGGCAATTTAATATGTTTTGAAGAAAATTTGTATAAATCTATTAATTATGCTGTCTTGTTCTCACCATTAAATTCACTATAAATGGTGTACTCAGTTCATTTCGGTGCCTTCATCAGTGGCTTTTGATTGATTTTAGGATACCATCTTGGATTTTCTTTTTTAATATTCCAATTTGAATTTCATAAAGTATTTTTTAAAATAATAACTATTAATCTAATACATTTGGTAGCACTCTTACATTGATAACGCTAGAAATATGACAAGAAATTAAAATTTATGGTTGTTTGAATTGGATCAAATTGTCTAATGGGACCGAAAACCAATTATGGTATTGATCTGGAGAAAGTCATTAGATCAATTGATCCGAAAATTGGTACAAAGTGATTGAACCGGGCTAAAAATAGATCGAACAAGAAACTTTTAATTTCTTCTTATTTTTATGAATTTTTTTAATTTTTTAATTTAATCATCGAAACATATGGACCAGTCGAACTGGTTGGACCAAAAAATCGATGGCTTGACCATATTTTCACCCACTGATCTGAAACTGGAAACCTTGCTAAAACTAAAACTAAGATTACCATTGTTTTCAGATACGAAAGTGTAGACAAAAATCACAGTATTGTCGATTGAAATAAATAAATAAATAAACAAGTAAAATCAAGAAATATTATTGAAGAAGCTACAACTAGTTCGAAGGTTGACACTGTCGTCATCGTTGGCAAAACAAAGATTTGGATTGAAAAAATTGAGCGACAATGTTAAAAATTAAAAAAAAAATTGATTTGAATATTCGAATTTGTTATCTATAAATTTGAAGTGAATTTGAATAATATATGTTTAAGAATTAATATTTGCATCCGTTCTAAATTCATTACATATCTATAATTTGTACTATATACAAAATGGTTTCTTGAGTTGGTATCATGAGTCAACTCATCCTTAACTTAGTTATGAAATTACTAAAATATCTTTACTATAAAGGTTAATTAATATTGTTGTAAAGGTATTTCTGTTATTTCATACTTTTATATAATATTTTAATTAAAACAATTGGAAAACATTATTTAGGAATCAAATACAAGACCAACAATTCAAATAAAAATCTCTTGCCGCTCCACCTATAATTATTTATTAAAATAATTTTAAAAAATATATTTTTGATATAAAATATTTTTGTTCGTGGGTGTGATAAAATCTAGTATTATTTGAAAGGTTGGCTGAGTTTATGTCACCTATCAATTGAGTCCCAACTCAGTTGAAAAATTATCGAAAATTCATTCCTTCTATAAAATAACAGACATTATCATGGGGGCAATTTTTTTTTCTTTTATATTTTATGTAAAGTCTAAAAAAATACATCTTATAAAATTTAAATCTAAGATAACATTTCAACCAAAGCCTCATTTATTTTTTACATCAATTTTTTAATAAATATATTTTTTACATTAATCTTTTTCAATGATATAATCTAGTAAAAAATTAAATGTACCTTTCAAGATAAAAAATATTTAAAGTTTAATATTAACATAATTAAAAATGGGTTATGTGATTATCTTTTAACAATTGTTATTTTATGAAGGAAGAGCATTAAATGTAATTAATAAATTTTAATTTATATATTTTTAAACGAGACATTTTATTTTGTTATATATTAAAGATTAATGGCTGTTCACCCATAAAATTTACTTGAATTCAAACATTCGATGATGAGTGATTAATATTTTAATTATACAATACACGTAAACGATCTAACCCTCAAAAGAAACACAAGAAAAAACATAAATCCATTTCCCTCATATTCAACATGATAATGGACCCCAACCTTCACAAATAAAAGATTAAAGTGTGCTATAAGTTGTTGTATTTTTTTAAATTTAAAATTTTAATTCATATATTTTAATTTTTAAAATTTTGGTTCTTTTACTTTTCAGATTTCAATTCAGATTCAATTGTTAATGCTATTAATTTTTTTGAGAAATAAATTGTTGATTTGATATTTTGAAATAAAAAAATACTTACTTGACAAACATGTAATTAAAAATGACGTTATAATGAATTTGAATTTAACAAATAATAATAATGATAATATCAGTTGGAACTGAATTTTGAAATTTAAAAAAGATAAAGATTGTATTCTTGAAAATAGAAGTACATGGACTCAAGTCTAAAATTTCAAAGAGTACAAGTACTTGTGGCATTATCATGCCAAGAAAAAAAAAAACAAAAATGAAAGGCAAGGAAAGTGGATGACGGGAAACCCGAGGGGTGACAACCACCTACGCACCACTATCGGAAGAAGGCATGAAGCCCTTTCCCAAAGGTCATCCATAGCTAAATCGACAAGACAAAAGGACCAATGACAAAATGACAAGAGAGATTGAGAGCGCCAATCGAAGCTAGGATTTTTTTTGAGGTAATATTAAATAGTATATCTTATAAGAGCTAAAATATAATTTTACCATTTAATAGTTTATATTTTTAAAGGAATAAATCAAAATTTTATCATTTTTAGAGAGTCAAAGTGTAATTTTACTATGTACTAATTTAAAATTTCATAAATTTTAAAAAATCAAAAATAAAAATTTTTATTTTAGAGAAGTCAAGACCTCTACCAACCTTCTAGTGTTGCCCCATGAAGGTAAAAAGAGGTGAATCAACGACGCAAGTGCCGACCGGTTAAAAACCAAATTGCAAAATTTTACAAAAAAAAAAAAACTTGAATAAATTAAATTAATATGATGAAAAAGTACATAAAAAGGTATTCTAAAAATTTTAATTGTTATTTAAAATTATCAAAAATACTTTACATGGAAAAAAATACAAACATGAATAAATATTACCACCTTATCTTACCTATACGTGAATGTATATTAAGGGTTAGTTTTTCATTATATTTTGAGAAGTGTAGTGAGAAAGTATTTTTAAAAATTTAGTTTAAAATTTAAGTGTATTGTATTATTGTTAAAATGTGTTTTTGAGAAGAAAAAAAAGTTTATTTTAGACGTTATAAAGTAAAAATATATATTTAAATAATATTAAATTTCATTAATATTACAATATTTTAGTAAAAATATAAGAAAACAATATTATTAATATTTTGATATAAGAAATATAAATTTAAATATTTTAAAGCAATTAATGTGAATTGTTAATAAATTTTAATTTAACTATATAAATTATATTTTAAATATTAAAAAATATTTTAATAAAAAATAACCGTATATTCAATATAAATATTATAAAAAAATAAAAGTTAAAAGTATCATTTTACTTTAAAATTACTTTTGCATTACTTTTTATTGCTTATGATGCAAAAAGTGTTTTTTTGCTCTAAAAACATTTTTAAAATGCAATGGAAAAACAGGTGTAAATAGCTGGAGTTTCAAAAAATATATATCGTGCGACCAATTTAAGAATTTTCTTTTAAAAAAATATAAATAAATAGAACAATTTTTTTCCTTCAATTTTTCTATTTCATTTAATTTTAAAAAAAAGAATAATGATTTTTGCTACCAGTATTTAAGGAACCAAAGCTAAACGAAACTCAAAAAACTTTCAAACAACAGTTACATTCTACGTACAAAACAAAACCGAAGATCAAAGCACTCTTGTCCCAAAACTAAATCAATGTCTTCTTTTCATTTTCTGCTTCATTTGACAATTTTCCTCCTTGTTTTCCATCCAAAATTTTCTTGTCCTTCCAAACAAACAACACTCTTTTTACCTCTCAAAACAACCCTTGGTCGACCCCCACTTACCTTTGCCCGTAACTCTAAACTTTCCTCCGCCGCCGCCACCAACAAGCTTGGCTTCCACCATAACGTTACTTTAACAGTTTCTTTATCCGTCGGCTCGCCGCCACAAAATGTCACTATGGTCCTCGACACTGGGAGTGAACTCTCATGGCTTCACTGCAAAAAAACTCCCAACTTAAATTCCGTTTTTACCCCTGAACTTTCCAAGTCTTACATTCACATCCCTTGCGCTTCACCCATTTGTAAAACCCGTACCCGAGACTTACTCGTACCCGCATCCTGCGAACCGAATAATAAGCTGTGCCACGTGGCTGTCTCTTATGCCGACGCTTCCTCAATTGAGGGAACTCTCGCGTATGAGAATTTTGTAATCGGGTCCTCCATCCGACCCGGGTTTTTATTCGGGTGTATGGACTCAGGTTTTAGCTCCAATTCAGATGAAGATTCGAAAGAAACCGGGTTAATGGGCATGAACCGTGGGTCCTTATCATTCGTGAGTCAAATGGGTTTTCCCAAATTCTCGTACTGTATATCGGGTTTTGACTCGTCTGGTGTTTTACTTCTCGGCGATACGAGATTCTCGTGGCTTAAAACGTTAAATTATACTCCTTTGATTCAAATATCCGATCCATTGCCATATTTTGATCGGGTTGCATATACGGTGCAATTAGAAGGTATTAAAGTTGGGAACAAAATGTTGGACCTACCAAGATCCGCTTTTTTACCGGATCACACGGGTGCGGGTCAAACAATGGTTGATTCGGGCACCCAATTTACTTTCTTGATGGGTCCGGTTTATACCGCGTTAAGAAACGAGTTTTTGCAACAAACAAGCGAGGTTTTACGAGTTTTTGAGGATCCGAACTTTGTTTTCCAAGAACCAATGGACTAATGTTACCAAGTTGACGAGTCACCCGGTACGATTTTTTCGGATTTACCACGAGTTAGTTTGATGTTTCAAGGGGCCGAGATGAGCGTATCGGGCGAGAGGCTATTATATCAAGTACCCGAGATGAATAAGGGGAGTGATTCAGTGTATTGCTTCACATTTGGGAACTCTGATCTATTAGGTATTGAAGCGTTCGTGATTGGCCATCATCATCAACAAATGTGTGGATGGAATTTGATTTGGTGAAATCAAGGGTTGGATTTGCAGAGATCAGGTGTGATATTGCCGGTCAACAACTAGAGATGGGCCTTTAAAATAAAGGAACCCACCAAAGGGTTAAAATGTAAGAGACATTTTTTGAAGTTCAGAATGGAGCAACATAGTCCAATCATGGCCCATCTTTATAAATAAAGATGGACCGTTGATCGTACGACCATATTGGTACTTAATTTTTCATTGTAATATTAATTATATTAAAATATTTATATCCATATTTTGATTTTATGAAAACTTGTGTAAAATTTTAGCTGAATTTATGTAAATCGGAATTATAATTAAATATTCTGAAATTAGAGCTTTTACTAAATGCATTTATTATGTTTGTGTTGATGTCATGCTAGTGCTCGAGTTTTCACATCGTATAACATTATCAAGAATGTGTAAAAACCCTAAATAGAAATACAATGTATGTATTAAAAATTTGTTAACCGTGTTTGCCAAACTAGTCATGCTCGTGGTGGTGTTTTCATATCGTGTCTAAGATTACCAAGTATAAGTCTAATCGACTAACTAATTTCTGGAAGAGCTCTAATCAACATAGTAGCTAAGCACCAGAAACAAGAGGGCTATAGTGACCATTTTCCAACATTAACAGTAAGCAATATCACCATTAAAAAGGCTGACATGAAACTTTATCAGTTTAACATTTGTTTTTTTATCAGTCTATATCTAATATAAAATCCTTCTTTAACTATTTGCCTTTGCCTTTACCTTTTCCTTGACCTTTCTTGGCCTCCAACTTGGCTTGAATACGAGCAGCAGCGGCAGCTTTCGCTTCTTCTCTCTTCTTTTTCTCTTCCTCCTTCACCGAAGCAGCAATTTCCCTCTGCTTCTTCAGCTCCCTGGTTTTAAGTTTAACGAATGTTAAAACAAAGTTCTTATTGTTCCATTTATTAGACAAGATCTATGCAATGAGAGATATGCAAGAATACGAGCAGAATAAGGTGCGGGAAAAGAAATGTGACTTACTCTAGCCTAGCTCTCTCTGCCGAAGCACTACCGAGACTGGAACCTTTGCGTGGCCTGCAGGACAGTAACTCCACCTCGAAGATAAGGGTAGCACTGTATACAAAATATGAAATCACATTCATTCATAGGAAATTAGAGAAATACAAATGTCCCGATTACTGGGTTAAATACCCTAGCAAATCACAATCATCCTGACTATTATACTCGGACTCAGGTGGAAATAGGATGCAGATATGTTCTGAAACAGGTATGTTCAAGTTTTTCTTCTACGTTTTTTTCATGTATTTTGAGGGCCCTTAAACGGTTATATCCCATACCATGCCCGGATATGCATTAGATGCGGATATCAGACACCGGTACTTCAAGAAAAGAAGAGTCTGAATCTGAACAAAATAGGTCCTAACTATATCCGTAAACAAAATATAGTGCTAATTCAATATCTCATATTTCGGCCATCATAGCCATTGACAAGCCAATTGCATTATAATAACAATAAAAGATGAAAATAAGAATCAAGTACTTGGGTGGGATATCGGGGGGAGATCCGGCAGCACCATAGGCATACTCTGGCTTGCAAGTTATTTTCGCAACTTCACCAACCTGCCGAAAAGGGAAAAAAAGATATGTCAGAGAAGCCTAAATAACTTAAAAACGACATAGACACATTATATTTTGACCTTCATAGTTTTTAAAGCAATGTCCCAAGCCTGAATAACCGTGCCCTTTCCAAGCTCAAAGGAGAAAACAGAGTTATCTTCATGTGTTGTATCAAAAACTTCACCAGTTTCAGCTAGGGTACCTTCATAATGAACTGTTCAAACAACAAAGAAGCAAATTTTACAAATCCGGAATCTTGTGGGAATGCTAATTTATATATTTGGAGTATGGACTGCAGAAATATATAAAGAGAAAAGAAAACGAAATTTCAAGCTGACCAAACACGTTATCATTCCCGGTGAAATTCAGCAAAGGTTTATATATGAATGGATGAATAAAATATCACTCATCGTAGAAACCAACTGTAAACTTCATGCGAGCAACAAGTGCATACCATCAACCATCGGAAGATCCTCGGAAGGGGCGAGCGCACCCGCTTTGGCTCTTGTTACGATCTTCTTAATAACACCTCCATCACCAGTCAAATCAGTTACATCATCCATTGCGCTTAGACTTTTAAAAACCTGATCACGTAAGAGAAACAAGAGTAAAACAAAATCAAACTTTTTGAAACTACAAGGATTAAACAATCATTTCAGTGATCCATGGACAATAAAAACAATCCTGTGAGCAGAGAACCCGATGATGAACCTTTAGAAACAATTCAACTATGAGTAAATGTTACTGTCCTACAAATAAGAATACAAGGTAAACACCACTCAAATCCATTAAAACGCCCAATCAACGGACAAGAATTTCATCATTCCTACATCTTTATAAACAAAAAGAAAGAAAATTTGCCCTTTTCACGCAGTGCAGAGTCAATTATATGGATCATAATGCCACCATGGTACCTTGATTTTAACATCAAAATCAACAAAAATTTAAAGAAGGCAGAAGAAAGAAACATACCAATTTCACTAATTTCCTCGCAACTTTCTCTCAATATTAGGGATAAATACATTAAACCCCGAATTCACAGCCCTAATTTCTTCCACCATTTTTCACATCAATTTCCCCGAATGGGAAATGTCAACTAGTTACATAATTTGGTTCTTTTCTCTCAAGAATTGTAATTGAAAAAGCAAACACCTCCCAAAATAGCCAAATTCATTAACTTCCCTTCCACTCTAATTTCAATTTTAAAACTACAGCGGCTTAAAACCCTAGGTAAAAAGATCATAAAATAAAATATAAAAAGAGTTCCTTAACTCACCTGGAATGGAGCAAGGATTGAGGATCCGAAGAGTTATCGAGGGATTGGTTATTCGGGTCGGGTCGGAGATGATTTTTCGGGAGGAACCGCCGTCGATTCTGGTGGCCATAAAGCTGTCAAAGAGGGGTTTTCTTTAGGGTTCGGCTGAATAGATAAAAGGAAAATAAAAATTAAAGCTGGAATTTCGAAAATGAGAAGGGAAATGAGATTCGGACTCGCGTTCTAGCGCGTGGATACACGATGAATTTGAAATTACTAAATTAGACATGATCAAACATTAAAATTAGAAAAATAATTATTATACAAAAATTACATTAACACGTGTATATTTAAAAAAAAAAAATCAAACACAAGTATAAGAATCTTTTAAAACATTTATAATATAGGTTTAGTATTTCTTACGTCAACTAATTTGAAAAAATTAATGTGTTTCTCCTAATATTCATTTTTTAATATTTTATTATATTTTTATATGGTGTTTGTCCATCTCCTAATCTTGTTTGTATAGTTTAAAAATTCTATTGACAATTCACCAAATATTATTCCTATAATATAAGCTAAAATACATTCAACATGAGACACATGTTAGCAAGCCGAGTCCTGAGTCCAAAATTTCTTTTAGAACTATTTTTCAGCTTAATTTGTGAATTTAAAATAAAATATTAATTTATAATAATATTTATATTTTATAATTAAATTTAAATAATTTTTTAATTATTATATTTTTATTCTAGCCTAATCAAGTTGAATTATAATTTTTTCTAAGTTTCACTATTATAAATACACTACACTTATGGGTGAAGTCAACAAAATTTTTTGGGGTCAAAATTAAATTGTATATTTTTACAATAATAAAAGTTTAATTTTATCATTTTTAATTTATAATTTTTAAAGAATTAAATCAATTTTTTATTATTTTTAAAAGAATTAAAATGTAATTTTACTATTAATAACTTAAAATTTTATAAAATATGCCGAACAAAACTAATTCATAACGTATACATAGGCCGGAACTAAAAACCAATGAAAAAACAAAGCACTACGTGCAAATTGTTAGAAATGTTGGGTGCATTTTGCGTGGAAGAACGCGCGATTGTAAAGCGTGGGTATATGAGTGATTCTGTTTGTTAGTGGAAACGTAGGGACAAATTGATTGATTGGGAATTTATTCGAGTTAATTGCTCCACACATCTTACAACTATGACCTCATTTTAATTTGGTCCTTAAATTTTAAAATATTCTAAATATATCTCTAAACTTTTAATTTAATATCAATCAGGTCCTTTCATTATTGAAGCCATTAATTTAATCATTAAATGGCATGTAAAATCTTATGTAACATAATTTAAAATGAAAATTTTAAAGAAGAGTAGAATGTTGCAGCATAATTTTAAAAATTAAAAATTAAAAATAAAATAAAATAAAATAAAAAGAGAGAGTGAGCAATAGTTTTTTTTTTGGGTTTTTTACCCAAATATATTTTAAAAATATTAAATACCTAAATAGGTTGACAGCTAGATTAATTACTGAAATGGTACGTTTACTTTAATCGCGCTTATCTGACAGGCGCGAATCAATTTTTATATTAAAAAATATTTTTTGTTTAAATAAAATATTATTAATTTTTTTCCCGAATCAATATATAACCCGGATATAAATACGAAATACAGGTTGACTAGTTGAGCCTATCTCAGAGGCGCGACTAGTTGAGCCTATCTGACAGGCGCGACTAGTTGTGCCTAACTCAGAGGCGCGAATGGTGGGGCCCACTGCTGCTTAATTTTTTCCCCATCTGATATCGTATGTTGATAGTCAATCAACTATATTCATTACATAAATATGAAGTTATTTATATTGATAGTCAATCAATTTTTCCCCTAAAATTGATGGTTTGATGGTGTGGTTCTAGGGGTATATTTTTGTAGAGCTCGACGTTCACATTACGAGCGATTACGGTGATCAACATTCTCGTCATCCGTATGTAGGGGTGTGCAAAACATAAATGAAAAATCATATGTCTCAAATGTCATCGATGAAGCCGGGAGGAACGGAGTACGGCGGTGGATACGGGCCGGAAGAAGTGGAGTACTGAGGTAGATACGAGCCGGAAGGAGTGGAGTACTAAGGTGGATACGAGCAAGGATGACTAGAGTACTGAGGTGGTAGTGGGCTGAAGATATCAAACTCTGAATGATATCTGTGGCCTGACGAGCCCAGGAAATAATCATCGCCCCCCAAATCTGGATGATAAAAACTATCCCTAGAATGTAGTTCCGTCTCTGCCTCCGGCTCCAGCTCTGGCTCTGGTGCATGATGCAG
Source organism: Gossypium turneri (assembly GCA_008044935.1). Classification (NCBI taxonomy): domain Eukaryota; kingdom Viridiplantae; phylum Streptophyta; class Magnoliopsida; order Malvales; family Malvaceae; genus Gossypium; species Gossypium turneri. The sequence continues at coordinate 6,243,746 of CP032576.1, forward strand.
ATCTGAAAGGGGTTGCCCAATTCGTGTCGTATGCGGAGGGACTACCATCGACCGCCCACCAAACAAAAATGGTTTCCCTATCTCACAGTACCACTGTATGTACTCTAACGAGGGCTGCAGATCCAAAGCACGATCCATCTGAGGTACCCTCCCCAATCGGTTGTTCCACATCGTAATATATTCTTAATGCACTTCTCCCCAATCATTTCCATACCTCCCCCTCCTGCTCATCCCATGGATCTCCCCCAATCGTACTGGCAGTGTCGAGGTATACTGTATGCAACTGAACTGCCGGAGTACTCGATCGCCATGATACCACTCCACTACCTGAAAATTGATAACGGGTGCATTAATGCACCATAGGTTTGAATGGACGTGGGCAGATGAGGGAATAACCGCTATAATTTCTGGAACAGAATACGGCATCCAAATGAACTGCACAGTTAATAACATTGTTATATTAACGTGAATTGAGTGAGATAAAATAATAAAATTAAGTTTATATTGGAAAAACTTGCCCCCTCTCCAGCATGATTCACAATCATCAGACGGTATATCGGAAACGTGTATGACCTCCCGGTACTCGGATTAGTACTCCATCTACGAAAACAAATTGTTAGAACAATATAATCTGAAAAAAAGTCAACTAATTCTTATAACGAGTAAAAATTCATCACCTATTAACGAGTGGAAATATATATGATTGGTGACTAATGGATGCCAAGAATGGCATCCGGTAAAGTGCCCATGACTGCAGCAGTATGAGGCATCCGCCTATGTCCATCGCAGAAGGATCTGTCGTCCGATAAAGTTCGCGATACAGCATGGCTAAAATTGCAGACCCCCAACTGTATGAACGGGTGTTATGCAAATTAGATAATAGGGGTAAGTACATCAAGTGGGCCGTACTGTCGGAAAAAGTACATCAAGTGAGCCGTACTGCCATTTGCATCCGGTATGAGTACACCCCCTATAAGGTGCATAATGTAAGCTCGAACGGCCTGCATCACCTCCCATTCATTGGCAGTACTCGGCAAATGCTCAAAATTGGCCTTTAGCCATGAAAATCTCAAACTGATAAATTTCCCCTCACTTGGCGAGCGTCCAAGTAATTCATAGCAAAAGGTAGTCGGCCTAGAGATTGAACTTACGTCCGTGACCGCATTCCCGTTGATGGGATTTAGCCTACTTTTTATCTCACGCTACAGTATTGCTACAGTATCTAATCTCACCACCACCGCTGTTTTTACACTAACCGCATGTAAACGCACTGCCCATCCAAACTCACCCTTAAATACTTTTTTTTTTTAATAATTCAGTTAGCTTTCGAATATATTTCACATGTTACTTGAAAATAATTCATGTTTTTCTTAAACCAACTTGAAGCCTTGAATTTTTAGAGTTTTTTTTGAAAAATTTGAATTAATTATACCATAATTCTAACCATTATTAATTTTTCTAATCCTTTAGATACACGGTGAGTTTGATTCTGGTGAGGTGAAAAACAATAGTGACAGTGAGTAATTATTATAGCGATGAGATTGGATACTGTAGTAGTGAGATCAAAATCAACAATAAGACGTTTTTGGATTCAACTACAACTATAACGGTAAGCTGAAAATGAAAAATTACTATTAATAACATTACATTAAAAATATATTTTTATAAATATTTTTTTTTGTTTTGTAACCACTTTAAATTATTTGTTATATTAAATGATAAATAATATTTAATTATTTTTATAGTTAACCATAAAAAATGCTAAATATTATTTTAACAAATAAATCTAATAAATATGTTATTATACTAAATATAAATCTTAAAGTTTTATATTTTAAATCAAATCCAAACTTAAAATCGATCCAAATAGCAAATCGGGTGCAGTTGAGCATAGAAAAGTGTGAAACACACTGAACAGTGTGACCCAAAGAGCCTTAACACTGTTTCAAACAATTTGATACATGACATTTACATCATGCATTTGACGTCACATCATTTTACCATTTACTCATTCATCAATTACAATACATTTAATCATAAACACTATACCCTTAAACCCAATTTCATGTTTTTGTTTACTTAATTTAACATTAAATTCACAAATTTAATTAAATAATTCAATTAGATTTATATATAAACGTCATATATATATTTATTATAAAACTTAGTTAAATGAATACCAATTCAATTAAGAAAAAATAAAAATACCTTCATTTTATAAAGTAATTTTGTATCTTTTATATAAAAAATGCACAAGATAAGATTGGAACTCATCCGAGTATCAACTCGGTCAAGAAAAGACAAAAATATATCATTTTTACAAAAATAAATTGTACTATTTTAAGGATGTTTTTATCATTATTTTTATCTTTTATATAAAAATATACACACATAATAAGATTTAAACCCAGTTGTACTTTATCATTTAACTAAGGTGCATAAATTCATTCAACTTAAATAATTGTATAGTAGAAAGCAACCACTCCAATTGACTTAATTACTAAATTCTACGTAAAACCACGTGTGTGAACTTCAACCAGTCAAATGCACACAGATTTGAACCGAAGTATTAGATTCATGCATATGTCTGATACCAAAATGATAATTTTCTGTAGAGAATTCTTTTCCAAATATTTAAAGGTTTCTAGAATGTCGTAATTTTCTCGATGAAAGCTTGGGTGTTGGTATTTAGATTTGAATGCATCTTAAGTCTAAAAGATAGAAAATTTTATAATATAAAATCATTAACGAAGTAATACTTTGTTGCATTTGACAAATGATTGAGATAATATCAAAGTAAAAAAGCATGCATCAGTACCACTAGCTATATAATGGAAAAAAACATATACCACTATATACATCGGATCGGTAATAGACAAGTTAAACTATTAATTTATTAATTCGTCCGACTTATTTAAATAAATTATTAAAAATTATAAAAATATTTTTTAAAAAATTCAATTCAACTTCATATCGATTTTCGAGTCAACCAATCTAATGCTCTTTTTCGGATTAATATTTTGACCGGTTATTGATCCAACCTGTAAGTCGAATGCAATTCAAAGAAACTTTTGACCTAATTAATATAATTTGGTTATTTATTGTATTATTGTTTTTATATATTTAAAAATAACAAGTTTTAGTGTTTTTTGAAATATCTAGTTATATAAGTTTACTTGTTAAGATGATTTATCATACTTATGATAAAAATTCTGTTTTTATATATATAAGGATACAATGGTAATTTTATATAGTGAAGCAGGACAAACAATTTCGCACTCACTATCCAAAAAAAAAAAAAATCATCCCACCCCTCCTCGCCTCTACTTTTCAAACAAAATCATCCACTCCATTCAAAATGGACCAATTCAAAATCTATTGGACGGTTCGGGTTTTGTCATCCCCATATTCAACATATATGATACAAAATTATAATAATTTTTAAAAATCTTCCAAATACATAATTCTTTTTTAAAAAAATTACTCATATCAAAGACATATACCAGAAACTTACCATCAAAGTCCGAGTAACTTGACAATAAAATTTACAACTTTGAAGCAAACAGAATAAGCACTATTTTTGTGCATACAACATACTTAAATATCATTACCATTCCCTTAAACAGCTAGGTTTTAATATAATTACGTATCTGTTTTGTTAAGAATTTGCGTTACCGTTGCTGCCGTTATTCCCGGATACATTTTACGTGTTATACGCATCAATGCAATGACCTCCAGCCATAAGGTAACCGCCGAAATGATATGGTACATGTTGCATTTCAGCCTCTAACAGCATGAGAATAAGCACCAGCAATGATCTTACGTAACCTAACCTGGTTGGAAAATACGACAAACGGTCGTCAATATCAAGTTTCGTTTTCAGGAATTTGAGTTTTTGTGTATGCGTGTGTGTAAGGGATGGAGTGAAGTGGATAGATCACCTTACCTCCGTCTATGTGAAATCCTTCACTGGATCGTAACCATCAAAAAGGCTGCAGCTGATTTTGCAAGACTTTGCCTTTCCTTGAGTAGTTCAAAAGTATGCGGTTATGAGGCAGGCACCCAACACGAGTGTGCATAAACAATCCGTCCCTTCCACCCTTGAAGCAACCAATGGTTATCCTCGTCGATTACAAAGTCCTTGTGGTAGTTTGTATTGACTCTCTCCTTTGCCGTCTTCATCATCTCCTTATCCAGTGGCAACTGTCTGAACCCGGCCCTTGTATTCCGGACATGCCATTGCTTGTATGTCTCGGGCCTCTCGATTCTTTCAGCACCTTCGCATGCAATGACATTCATTGCCTCCCACCCAAATATCTCTCTCTCGATTAGCATCCGTTCCGGAATTTCACGGGGCACATTAGTCTCGAGCATATCGAATAAAGTGGAATAGTGGAAGAGAGCCTCCCTGAATCTCGTAATAAAGAATGGAGCACTGTAGGCGCCGTTCACGATCCCTAGTATGAAAACATCGGGATGCAATTTCCTCATCAAGTTCAGAACTTTATTCCTCGGACTCTCCACAACCACAGTCTCATCGAGCAGATTCCGAAGCCTGTAAATGCAGTTTACAATAAGCACTTCACCACTTTCAATCTTTATGTCCTCGATCTGAATGGTGTCCCATTTTTGTGCAATTGCATCGAACTCGAACGGAACTTTGAAAGCCTCAGCATAGTTCGCAAGACGACGCCCTGTCTCCTCAACCCTTTCTGCTGGCCGGAAACCAGGTTGCGGAAGATCGATCCCTGTGATCTTTAGTTTAGGCGGTCCCCCCAGTCTAGATGAGAGACGCCGTATAAGACAAGGCCATTGGAAGCCATATAGAATACCAAAGTCAATAATATGAAGCCTGGCTGCATTTTCCGCAAGATTCATTATCGTCGTATTTGAGAAGAAATTCGAGAGCTTCTTAAAAGGGCATGCAGCAAGAAATAGATGGTAAGCTTTCAAAATGTTAGCAGCTGATGTTGGTCTCGTGACAACAGGATTGTAACTCTGGGTGCCGGAGCCAGCTAAGCGTGCCTCTAGACCATCGACAAAATAGTGGGCCAACCGTTGCATCCCATCACCCATAGGCGAAGAATGCTGCCTGATTTGCTTCAGCAGCTCATTTGCACTCCTCCGATCATCGGTCGCAACAGCTTGTGCACAAAGAGTCAACAGAGTCCTCAAATCCACCACATTCCGTTTACCTTTCTTCGCACGTGCCTTCCCACCTGTAGGTCCTTTTGACTGTCCGTTCTGTTGCACATTCTTGTTTGTTTCGTGTTGCAAAACTTTTTGAAGGTCGGCTACGCTTTGACAATTCAGTAACACTGTATCAAACATTTCCGGGCTTACAGTGGATTCAGTATAAACCAACGACTGCTTGTTACTCCTGCCGTTGTATAAATTCACATCCTCAGGATAAGGCTTCTTCTTTCCCCTCGTTCTGTCCTGCAATAACTCATTTTCCACCTTCTCTACCACACTTTTAGCCTCTTCCTTCACCTCTTTGAGAAACAGTCCGTCACTCTCTACATCGACAAACAAGTTTCCACGATTCGGAAGGAACCTACTTGCTTCCTCAAACCCTTTTCTGAATTGAATGACTGACTCACTATCACCAAATATTTCAGGAAGCCAGGGAGTACTCACCGGAGAATCTGTAAAGCCATCTACGAGACTACCAGAACTGTTCCCGGAACTATGGGATGAATTGGCCTGAGAACTGTAGTTTAAAGACATTTGCATGCCTAAATCATAGTTGCACGGAAGATTGAGTAAGTTACCGTCAGCACTACTACAACTGCAACAACTATGACCATGAAGTTCATTCGAGCTTTCATGGTTTTGATATTTCAATTCGGGTTCCAGAGAAGGTGGATACTGTTCTCCGAGAACCTCATAAAATGATTTCTCGGCAGCTTGAAGGGCTGCCGAAGACTCTTTAAACATGCAGGTCTTATCTTCCATATCTTCTTCCATTAACATCTCACTTATGTACTTAAGAACTAAGTCACTAAAGTCATAATCCTCGGGCTCGTTCACACTTGCAGAAGGCAGCAAATTTATCGGAATCGTAGCAGGTTGCAAAGGAGGAATACCAGCAAAAGTTTCATTCTTAAACCCGTTATTAAAGTTCGGGCTCGATATCGCTAACAAAGTATCATCATTTACTCTGAATCTATCAACAGAACTGTAAAGCCCCTGCAACGACGGATCCATGATGATACGCTTCACAAAGCAATAAAAAACCGAAACCAGAATTTCAGAACTATCAAAGCTCTTCACTTTCAAGTTCAAAAACTGACAACCCAAAATAAAACCTAGAAAATTCCAACCTCAAATCCAACGCCTCCCCTCTAGGAACTGTTCCTTGTCCAAAAAACCAACACAATTTCCAACAATAAACTACTATGTTCCTTCTCAAAATACCTATAAAAATCAAAATAACACATCAAACATAGAAAGAACTGGATTCTAAATAAAAAATGAAAATTCTGGGCATTATATTATCAACGAGAACAGCAAATAACATGTTTTTACAATATAAAACATTTTTTATAAAAAAGAATGAGATATTTGAACAGTAATGAATAAGGGAACTTAAACAACAATGAATATAAACCAAAACCTAGATAGAAAATGATCATTTCAAGAACAAATATAAGAATCAAACTGGGAGCACACACACACATATACCCAAAAACAAAAGATTCTTTAAGGGTTTAAAAGTTAGACAACCTTAAAAACACATCAAAGTCTTTTACAAGACAACATTAAAAAAAAAAAAAAACCATCAAGCTAGTTTTACTTTTAAAAGAACAGAGAAAAGATCAATAGAAGTAAAGTACCTGAGCTGAGAATCTTACAGAGAAAAAGAGAGAAAAGGGGAGACAAAGGTTAACCTTTGTTGGAGTTATAAAGAAAAGAATAGACTCACTGGACAATAAGAAAATTAATTTTTAAATAGGGTGATGATGTTGGTTGAATCTTAGCCGTCCATTAATTCCTAAATATTGTATTTGATTCCTGAGATTGGTATTTTCTTTTTCTTTTAATTAAGTCATCTCTAAAGAGGAAAAGAGTTTTTTCTGACATTCTTTTTGGGTCTAAAAAATGTCAGACATGTAAGCTTATTTTAGACATTTCTAAAATTTTCCTGTTAATCCAAAAAAAAAGCATTATTCATTTTAGCAAGTATTATAAAGTTTAGATGTAAAAAAAAAATTATATTAATATTACAAATCATTATTTTTTAAATGGACAAAAAATATAATAATATTATTATTAAAAATGAAAACCATAGACCACGAGACACATTATACCTTTACTATCTTATTTTATTATGTCGTTCATTGTTAGAAATTGCGTGATTCGAATCTTGTCACTTGTTTAAGAAATAAATACTCTGGAAAAATAAGGGGATCTATAGAGTGAGAGGCCAGTACAAGTTAAATCCGTATAAAACTATTATTCTTCTAATCGACTTTGCTTAAAATAGAATTTTTCAAGTAAAATCTGTATATTCTTATTTTTGTTATTTTTTATTATTTGACAATTGTTCTACTGCTAATAAGTATTATTTTTAAATAAGTATTATTGTAATAAAAATTTGGTTAATCAATTTTATAACTTATTTTTCTGTTTTCTTGAATGTTTTATAACTTGTTCTATTTAATTATTTTACAGTAATATATATATGACTATCACCGGATTTTCATTTTTATGATTTGATTTTTAATACCATAAATATTATTTTTATCCATTTTATTTCGAAAATTTACCGGCATCCAATAACAATGTGACATATCACATTTTTGTTGGCAATTTTTTTTATTTTGTGGCAAAAGTGGAACTAAAATAATGGGATTCAACCAAAGTTGAACAAAAAAAAATCAAAGTGAAAAGAGAAATGTAGTTTAAGGACCAAATAGTGAATTAACTCTTTAAAAAATATAAAACATACTATATTTATTTTAAATATCACACTAAACACAGATTAACATTCTATAATTTTATACCCCACTTTGAAATTAAATCAATAATATCTGTGTATTAGCCTTCTTGCCATCCTCATCATTTAGCACTAGTGCAAATCAAAAAGAAAATTCCTAATTAACACACTAACCTAATCCTTTACATTAATTAATCATAAATATCTTGTCTTTGATTCCCCTAACTTCATTGGATATGAATTACAAATTTAAATCAAAAGGATGAATAAGCAAAAAGTACTGAAAAATGTGGTTAGTAGACCAATCTTATTTCATCTAATCATTTTATTTGCAGAAAGTGCCAATGGCTCCCCCACCATGGAAAGACCAGGCCAATAAATCAAGTGAGAGTGCAACATTACATAAAATGTGAATAATTTGTACAATGTTTCATGTCAGTGTGGGTGTGTGTGCTTTTTGTTTTCCTTACATTGTACCGATTGGGACACGTGCAACACCCTTTCTGTCAGCTTCAGTGGTGTCTGTGATGCTCGGAGTTCCATGACGATGATGGTGATGCTTGCTTTGCTGCTTTTTAGCTTGATGCTGAGCCCAGTAAGCATGGGCAACCAAAACTCTGTCCAGGAGTTCCTGAGGTACTGGATCTCCTCGCCGTTGTTGTGGGGAAATCTTCGCTGTGTGAACCAGTGTTTTCCATTTATCCTGAAGATGGTAGTGATCCGTAATTAGAAACAGTTGATACAGGTATTACCGATAAGATACTCCTGGTTGTACAAAACATGTTGCTTAATCCGTACCCCAAATGCATATATAAGCTCAAAGATTAGTTACCAAAATAGAGCTTGCAATGAAAATAAATAATGAAAGCATTGGTTAACGAGGCTTATCGGTCTTGGGAGACCAGTGTGGCTTCAGCTAATTCACAACAAAATTTTACAAGCTTTTGCATAGGCATCTAAGCACGATGGATGAATAAAAATTCAGTAATCGTCCTGGAGTTGATCGGTTTCTTTCTCAATGGTACACCCAGGCCTCAGAAATCTGCTCTAATGGTTATCGTACATGGTAAGTCCCATTCATTGCCCATATCCCTTCATTGAACAAGAACGAGAAGAAAAAGATGAGTAATGTTACCTTCAAATTCACATAAGTCCGATGGTCAGCACTCTCAAAAGCTCGCAATTTAACATCACGCCACCTACATAAGAGAGAAAACGATATTAATCTTGAATATTTATAACTGCATCCTCTTCAAAGAGCCAATCCTACAACTACTTTTACCCTCCTCCACAAACCCATGAAAAGAAATAGTAGTGCTCACTAGAAATGTGAACAGAAACAGTGGCAGCATAATATATTATACCTTCCAGTACCAATCTCCTCAACTGCCTTTACCAATGCTTCGACTTCTGATATGGAAAATGGCCTCCAGATTCGACGCTGTGCAAGCTCAGATTTTTGGAAATTCTGGTTGACTGCGACAGCAGTTAGTGCCCCAACATTTGTTGCTGGAACTGGAACCGGAACCAGAGCCCTTGGCTCCAACAGGCTTTGATCAGTTGGCATGTCAGTTTTGGAGGAAACGGGTTCATGGTCAGTCGCAGGATTTTCTGCATTGGTCAGTAAAGGTAGGTTGGATGTGCAATTCGGAATGCCAGTATTTACAGCTGGAGTGGCCAGAGAGCTGGAAACCAAGCAGTAATTAATCAACAGTACAACTAACTCACAATATAGATACATGAAATAAAGTGATATGAATCAACAACCAGTAATAAAACAACCTATCATAAACCATAAAAAAATCACCTTGTTAAATTTTGTGGGGTGGCGTCATATGATAATAAAAGAGGTGGTTCTTCAGAGCACATGGTTGGAGGAGCTTTTGCAGAACCAGGCTCCAAAGTGAAACCGAGAGCATCCAGATTATCATCACAGGAAATACCAGCCTGTAATAGAGTTCTGCTGTCATCTCTCACCTTTTTCCCTTGAAGGAGTAGCCCGACACGTATTCCACCCCCAATTAAGGCTGTCACTGCCTCCATTACGGTCCTCTATTCACATTTACATAACATCAATGGTAAAAGTTAGAATATATGGACTAATTAAATAATTATATTAACCGATGTACAATAAAAACACAGCATTTATATACCTTCAGTGAACCAACAGTTGCAGTTTCGGGCACCTCGATGTAAAGTTCTGGAATCCTAAAGGACTTGATGCTAAATTTCACTGTACCAGAGAACAAATCCAAATAAGACATTCCCCAAAACCAGAGCAAAAAATATATGCAAGTAACATGCAACAGTCTATCAAAAACCATCTGCACCACAAGAATCCTTGAGCTGGTAGGATGCTTGATGAGTGATGACCTGTAAACACGGATGATATCCCACAGGCTACAAAGCAGAATAAAATAGTTTTGAAAGACTAGTTACATCCCAATCCAGAAATCTGTAAACTATTAAGTGCTATAAAGACAATTGCAATGGCAAAGCACCTCTATCTGACATTGCAGCTGTGCTACACTTATCACCATTCATATCCTTCTCAGAAGAACTAGTAATGCTTTTACGGTCAAAGATCTTCCTCTGTTTATAAAGCGTGTCATATTGATATCTGTGGTAGTTGTAGTATGTCTTCCGCTTGCGATACAGAGGCCTTTTTCCTCCTTGAAATATATGAAAAACAAAAATCAGCAAGAAATAACTTGGTACTTCAAAATAAGATGCACAAGGACTTCAGTTAGAAGCAGACACATAAAGGGTGACATGCTATGAATGCTAAAACTATTGGAACCACTCACCAAATCTAGAATGTTCAAAATCCTTCAACTTTGTAGCAACTTTCCAGTATTTGGATGTCAGCAACTTCCTTATTCTTCGGTCTCCGGTACGTGTTGGAGGTCTAGAAGCCTTAAACCTCTTGCTAAGTCTCTTAAACCTAGAAAAGTTTTCTTCATCATCTCTACTGCCTAACTTAATATCATTCCTACGTCTTGTAAATGGAACACTAGGAACAGGGTCCCGACATGATAGCAATTTGACAACTCTATCAAACTTAACGGGATCCTTTGAGGGGCCTTTATTAGCAATATTTAGAGCCCGAGTCTCCAAACCCGTAGGATCTCGCTCTTGTTTAAACGCATTCTCAGTTTTACCATTATACGACTCCCCAAAATAAGGGGAATGATCATCTACATTACCCGGAAAACTCCCATACTTTAAATCGCCATTGATTTCCTCTGAGCAAACAGGATCCGTCTTTGTCAAAGTGCATTCCAAGATGGCATTATTTTCAGCACATCTAAAGTCCTTCGAATCATCACCATTTTCAGTAGTCAACTCTGAGGCAGCAACGCTTACTTCACACCTTCCTTGCTCAAAACATTTGGGTTTCAAAGGCTTATCATCGTACTGGATTTCCTGTTTAAAACAATTTTTACCTATAGAATCACATTCATGTCCTTCTGAAGCATTGCTCGAAGCAGAACTTTCACTCTCCTGCAGTAGCTTCCCAGCTAGAGAAGCTAACATTTCAAATGCGCAAAACTGACTTTCCTGAACTGTCCACTTACTTTGACTCCTCCTCTGTAATCAACAATGACCATAGTTTTATACATCAAATTAGAACATCAACATGATCAAAAACTAGTACAAGATCAACAGCCAACCTTAAAAGACAATGTAAAAAAATCGAAACATACTCAAATCAATCGAGGACCATAGTTTTATCATCAAGTTGGAGATCAAAACTAGCACAAGTTCAACATGCAACCTTAAAAGACGAGGAACAATAGAACAAAACATACCCAAATGGATTGTATTTTATAGATCGAGTTAGCACATCAACAGGATCAAACAGAACCTTAAAGGACAATTACAAAAAATGAAACATACCCGCATCGATCGAGGGGCTCGGGGTACATCGTGGACATTGAAGGCATTGAATCCATAATCTAACCTCTTCTTAAACACCATATCACAGGCATGTTAAGGTAATTCAATCCATCAACAAAAAGAAAATATTCCAGACTTAAATTCTCTGCACATAAACCAATCCAAAAATAGAGTAGCTCATATATCAGAATAATAACAAAGATAACCACAACAAACCTTAATATATATATATATATATATATATATATATATATATATATATATATATATATATATTATATCTGTGTATATAACCCAAATTAATTTTGCTTGATCACTGAAAAAAAACAAGGAAATTCAACGGCCAAAATTTTTTTAAAATGAACATATCAAATTTACGGATCCCAAAATGGTATATTAAGAGAAGAATACAGTTGCTTAGCTTTGATCAAATTCAAATTTCTGTTAAAATTAAAATTTCCACTGTGAAATTTAAATTAGAATTGATTGAAAATCTTGAACTTAAACAAGAAATTATACAATTAAACAAAGCAAAAAAAATGGTTAAATTCTTATTCTCTTTGTTTTTTTTTTTTAAATAATTAGTGGAAACTAAAAAAATCCCATAAAACTTAAAGTTCAACCGAAATTCCAACTTTGGCACGATTAACATTTTCGAAGCGAAAAAAGAAGCTCAGATCTCGATCCAAATTATATTTCGATTCGAAATTTAATCACGTAAAGCCCAAATTTACTCACAATTTGGCGTAATTCAACGGGAAATTTAAAAAACTCCAAATAGTAAACCATAAAAAGGACGATACCTTATAATTCAAGTAAAAAGGTTCAAGAACTCACCTTTTGAATTGAAAGGATCTTCAGTTCTTAAATCCCAACATATATACACACACGCACATACAAAAAGAAAACAATTAAAAATGCAATATTTTTAATTAAAATTCAGCTGAAACAAATATCAGATTTTTTTTTTTTGGTTAAGTTGTTGTAATTTGAAACGAAGGAGTTTTTTTACAAAAACCCTTCAAAGCTTAAAAGAAATAAAAAAAACCGCCATTACAAAATAAAAGACTTAAACCCATAGTTATTGACCAATAAACCGGTTGAGCCGGTGGTTTAGAGATTGGTTCACCGGCAGTTGAAGGTAATTAAACCCATAGTTTCCCGCTGTCGGAAAACTAGAAAGGAGGAATTACCACGTGGCTGTCGATTATAAATCGGATAAGATAAAAAGGATAAATTTTGCCATAAGTCACTGTACTTTTGTAAATTTATAATTTAACCCCTATACTTTTATTTCTAGGAAATTAATCTCTCTACTTTTTCAGATTTCAAAATTCAGCTGTCTACTTTTCAGGTTTCTACTAATTTAGTGCAGAATTCCGACGCTAGCCTGGTGTCTATGGTTTCATAGAAACCTGTTCGTTTGGAAGCAAACAGATGCGCCAGTAGCTGTGATTGTCGACCAGGCTGACAGGTTTTTGAAGGAGTGGCAAGATGCTCCAACTGTTTTCTCCAGGGTGCAGTGCGTTTCGTCGGGAAGGAGCAATAGTCGAGTCACTTCGGAGAAGCCGGCTGATGGTTGGGTAAAGTGCAACGTTGACACCGTCATTTCTTCTACATCGAGCGGTTCTTTTGCAGCTATTGTTCGAGATCATACTGGGTCCTTTATCCGAGGTTGTTTAGGAACGGCCCCTACTGTTTGGGAGGTACAAATGGCTGAATTGATGGCCATACGAAAGACTCTCTCTTGGTTGAAAACACTAAATATTGGAAAGGTAACTTTCGAATCGGATTGTAGGGATGTTATAGACGCGTATAACTCTTCACGGCATGACTTATCTGAATTTAGGCTTGTTCTTCAAGACTGTTTGACTCCTTTCGGTGGACTAAACGAATGGTTAAGACGGCTCACGAGCTCGTAAGAGTGACCTTATCTCGAGGTCTCTCCCACGTTTCTTTTGTCTATTTTTGATACTGATATTTCTTCTTTACAGACTGATAATATTCAGAGAGATAAACCTATTGCTTTATAGATTTTTGGTTTTGTGCTATTGATTTTTTTTAGAAATCAACCCAATTTTAACGTGAGTTAACCGTTAATTAAACACTGATCAATGATGTAAGCCTATGTTACATCTATGACTTTAATTTTTTCTTTTCATTTTGTTCCATATTCTTTCTTCATCCCCCTCCTTCTCTTCCCATTACTGCTGTAACACACACAAAAAAAAAAAACCTCTTTTTCTCCACCATTGCTTCTTTTGCCACTTCCACAACCACCCCACCTCTCTTCCACCCGGGTTTCGACCTAGCAATGCCATCACCTCCACCTCCATCATTTTAGACAATTAGACAGACACAAAGGAGACAAAAAAACGAAACTATGGCTTCCATGCCTTTCTCTGCAACTATTCCGTCTCCTCTTCTTTATTTTTCCCAAGCAAAAAAGAACCCAATTTTTTCTTCATCATGGCCTTCCATGTCTTTTTCAATTCCTTCCATCAAACCCTCGCTTGGGTCTTCAAAATCAGCCTTTTTCCAACATGGGTTCTCCTTGCCATCGCTTGCTGCTTTTGGGTTTGTCTTTAACTTTAGATGTTCAGGAATTCATGCAAGAGCAACTACGGATAAAACCCTATACGACTACACAGTAAAGGTACAAGCTTGGGGAATATTACGTTAAGCATTCTTGCCTTGATATATTGTTCCTTAATAATGTCATCATGTTTTTGTAAGATTTGTTGAAAAAACTCTATCACAATATTTGAGATTCTAGCTTTCCCTAGCAATCAATTAGGGGACAAAGCCTGGATCAAATCCTGATATTAAAAAATTTGCTTGTACGAGTAGAGTTTCTGCTATTTTACCTATTTCAAAAATATTCATTAAAATGACCTGAAATAAACAGTAGATTTGGATTTTAGGAACCCAATAATCGGCACTACCTAGTGCTTTGTCCTCATGATTGCCTGATGATTGTATTAGACTTTAAAAAAATTTGGTTCTGACCACATAATGGCCGACACCAGACACATTTAAAAAAAAAATTGGTGTTGGCCAATAGATGGCTGGCACTAGTTATAATTTTCACTTCCCAATACACTTTTTTTTTTTACTTTGGGATATTGATGGCTGGTACCAGTGTATTTAAAAAAAAATTTGAGTTCTGGCCATGTAATTACCGGCACCAAGTACAATTTTGGCTCCTAGTGCATTTTTTTTGGAACACTGATGGCCGGCACCAGTGTATTTAAAAAAAAAAGAAAAATTTTGGTGTTGGCCATTACAGCACAATTTTCGGCTCCCAATGAATTTCTTTTATAAAAATGATGGCTGGTTCCAGTGTATTTAAAAAAAAATTGGGCAAGTACATTTTTTGCCTCCCAATGTAATTTTTTTTTTATTTTGGGACACTGATGGCCGACACCACCTTTTTTGGGTCTCAAAAAATTTTTTTTATTTGGTTTTGGGATAGCGATGGCTGGCACCAACTTTATCACATTAAAAAATTTCTTTTTCTTTTATTTTGGAACATAGATGGTCGGCACCAAACCCTATATATAGTGGTGGTTTGGGTTCTAATAGTGTAAATGGATTAGAATTTTTTTATTGAGAGAGCCATCAAAATGAGAGTTTTTTTAGTATATTATCAAATGAGTTATTTGTAGTGGATTGTAGATGAGAGTTTTTCGTAGTGTACAACCGAATTTCGGGGTTGAATTATACATTGTCACGTTTTAACGGAGTTTAATTATATATTGTCATATCCACCCCAAAGGTTATGCCATTAAGAGTTGGATGACTTTCTACGCCATAGATGGCTAATCGAGATTTCTAACGCAGATGGACATTATCTATGGTGCAATAGCGTTTATTTCGCAACTTATAAGTGGGGTACTGATGCAACGTAGACCTAATTCAAGTAGAAGACAACTAATTGTGAAGAAACTACTATTCAAAATAATTGTTTTATATCTTTAGAATGTTTGTATTTTTTTATATTTGTAAATTTAATATAGTTGTTTAGGATTTAATGTTTCATTTTTATATTTTCATGTATTAATTTTTTAGAATGTTTGTATTTTTTGTATCTATAAATTTAATTTAATCTGTATTATATGTAGTTTGAATTTAAAATTTCTGTATATTAATTTTACCCATCTGTTTGTAGTTTGTTGGGTGTTTAAATTTAATTTAGTGCGTATTATTTTTTTTAATTTTATATTTTTTGTATTAATATTGTAGAATGTTTGTATTTTATTGTGTCTGTAAATTTAATTTATCGTGTACTATTCTTATTCGAATTATATATTTTTTATTAAATATTTTGAAGTCATTTTATTCAAGTAAATAATTATTTTAGAGAAATTAAATTAATATTAAAAATAGAATAATTACAAAATAAAGTAAATAATTACATATAAAAATTAAAATTGTCGTGATCTCTGCCAGCACCAAAATAAAGTAATTATCTACTGGCCAGCACGAAAATTTTTTTTTAAATACACTGGTGTGTCGGCCATCAATGTTCCAAAAAAAAATGCATTGGGAGTCGAAATTGTACTTGGTGCTGGCCATTACATGGCCAGCATCCAAAAAAATTTTTAAATACACTAGTGCCGGCCATCAACGTCCCAAAGTAAAAAAAAAGTGTCTTGGGCAGTGAAAATTGTACCTAGTGCCGCCCATCTACTGGCCAGCACCAAAAAAAAAAATTTAATGTGTCTGGTGTTGGCCATTACGTGGCCAGAACCAAAATGTTTTTTTAAATACTGGTATTTTGTATACCAGTATGATATGATTTTAAAAAAAATACCCTAGTGCCGGCCATTGGGTTCCCAAACTCAAAAAAAAAATTTAAAGTCTGACATAATCATCAGGTAATCATGGAGCCAAAACATTAGGTAGTGCCGGCCATTAGATTCCCAAAACCCAAATCTATTGTTCATTTTAGGTCATTTTGGTGAATGTTTTTTAACTAGGATCATTTTTGTAAATATTAAATTTTTTGGGTTAGTTGAGTAAAATAGCTAAAAAATTATAACGTTAAAGAATGTAAATGAAAAAAAATCGGCTATTTTACCCATCTAAGCAAAAAAAATTTAATATTTATAAAAATGACTCTGGTTCAAAAACATTCACCAAAATGACCTAAAATAAACAGTAGATTTGAGTTTTGAGAATCCAATGGCCGGCACTACCGAGTATTTTGGCCCTATGATTGCTTGATGATTGTGTCAGACTTAAAAAAAATTACTTTTTTGAGTTTGAGAACCTAATGGTCGGCACCAGGGTATTTTTTTTAAAAATCGTATTATATTGGTATACAAAAATACCAGTATTTAAAAAAAATGGTTCTACACGTAATGGCTGGCACCAAACACATTAAAAAAAATTTTGGTGCTGGCCAGTAGGTACAATTTTCGCTTGCCAAGACACTTTTTTTACTTTGGAACACTGATGACCGGCGCCAGTGTATTTAAAAAAAAACAATTACAATTTTGACTCTCAATACATTTTTTTGGAGCATTCATGGCCGACACCAGTGTATTTAAAAAATATATATTTTTGGGTGTTGACCATGCAATTGCTGGCACCAAGTACATTTAATAAAAAAAATTGGTGTTGGCCAGTAGATATTTACTTTATTTTGGTGCTGGCCGAGATCACGACAATTTTTATTTTTATATGTAAATATTTATTTTATTTTGTAATTATTTTGTTTTTAATATTAATTTAATTTCTCTAAAATAATTATTTGTTTGAATAAATGACTTCAAAATATTTAATAAAAAAATATATAATTCGAATAAGTAATAGTACACGACAAATTAAATTTACAGACACAATAAAATACAAACATTCTACAATATTAATACAAAAAATATAAATTTAAAAAAATAATACGTACTAAATTAAATTTAAACACCCAACACTACAAACAGATGGTAAAATTAATACACAAAAATTTTAAATTCAAACTACATATAATACGGATTAAATTAAATTTACAAATATAAAAAAATACAAACATTCTAAGAAATTAATACACAAAAATATAAAAATGAAACCTTAAATCCTAAACAACTACATTAAATTTACAGATATAAAAAAATACAATCATTCTAAGAAATTAATACACGAAAATATAAAAAATGAAACCTTAAATCCTAAACAACTACATTAAATTTACAGATATAAAAAAATACAAACATTCTAAGAAATTAATACACGAAAATATAAAAATGAAACCTTAAATCCTAAACAACTACATTAAATTTATAGATATAAAAAAATACAAACATTCTAAAGAAATAATACGGGTTTTTTACTAAAATATTATAAAAAAATAAAAAAATACCAAAATATTATAAACTTTTTTATTTACCAAAATAATACAAAAAAAAAGACGGTTGAATGGAGGGCCTGCCACAGGCGACACCAATGGTACCTGTGGTAGAGGCGACACCAATGGTGCCACTGCCATAGGCGGCACCCCCTTTGTTCGTATTTCAGCCCTTTGTTCGTATTTTTTCTCTGGATTTTATTACTTTTAAAAAATATACTATTTTCTAATTTTCTAATTTTACATTATTTTAGTACATTATGCTTGAAATGTATTCATTTAGTGTGTTTTTTATTAAAAGTAATAAAATTCGGGGAAAAATACGAACAAAGGGCCGAAATAAGGATTTTTTTTAAATTTATTTAAAAACACACTAAATGAATACATTTCAAACATAATGTACTAAAATAATATAAAATAATAAAATTAAAAAATATTATATTTTTTAAAAGTAATAAAATCTAGGGAAAAAAATACAAACAAATGGTCGAAATAAGGTTTTTTTAAATTTAATTTAAAAAACACAGTAAAGGATGTGGTAGCTGGAACTAGGGAGCAAAGGAAGAAGAAGAATGTGGTAGCTATAATTATTTGGGTGATCAAAATAAAAACATTCAAAAAATCGGTGACCAACTAAATGATCTATCCTATTCTTTTATCAGAAACAACTCAAAATTGATGTGACGAAACAAATCTTTTTTTAAAGAAATGTCAGTACGTGTTGATTATGACTTAACTTCTGTTCAAGCCTTTAGCTGAAGTAATAGTAAATATTCAGTGACATTAGTTGAAGTAAATTGCATTTCCGAGAAAAAACACTGAAATATTGAAGATAATATGATTAAGAGAGATAATTATGAATTATGAATATAAATTGTAAAATGAATATTAATGATAAAAGAAATTTGTAATTATTTTAAATTATTGGTGAAAAATGAAGGCTACATATAATAGATTAATACAATAGCACATATCTCTAGGACTCTAAGCATATTTGAAAAACTAAAATATAAACAAAATTAAACATTTATCCTCGTATTAACAACATGAGAGGCGGCACCAATATGTTCGTATTTTAGCCCTTTATTCGTATTTTTTTCCAGATTTTATTACTTTAAAAAAATATACTATTTTCTAATTTTATTATTTTACATTATTTTAGTACATTATGTTTGAAATGTATTCATTTAGTGTGTTTTTAAATAAATTTAAAAAAAAACCCTTATTTCGGCCCTTTGTTCGTATTTTTCCTCGGATTTTATTACTTTCAATAAAAAACACACTAAATGAATACATTTCAAGCATAATGTACTAAAATAATGTAAAATAATAAATTATAAAATAGTATATTTTTTAACAGTAATAAAATCCGGGGAAAAAATATGAACAAAGGGCTGAAATACGAACAAAGAGGGGTGCTGCCTCTGCCACAGGCACCATTGGTGCCGCCTCTGCCACAGGCACCATTGGTGCCGCCTGTGGCAGGCCCTCCATTCAGCCGTCTTTTTTTTGTATTATTTTGGTAAATAAAAAAAAGTTTATAATATTTTGGTATTTTTTTATTTTTTTATAATATTTTAGTAAAAAACCCGAAATAATACTATTATTTTGAATAGAAGTTTCTTCACAATTAATTGTCTTCTACTTGAATCAGGTCTACGTTGCATTAATACCCCACTTATAAGTTATGGAATAAACGCTATTACACCATAGATAATGTCCTTCTGTGTTGGACATCTCGGTTAGCCATCTATGGCGCAAAAAGTCATTCAACTCTTAATGGCATAACCTTTGGGGTGGTTATGATAGTATATAATTCAACTCCGTTAAAACGTGACAATATATATATTTCAACCCCAAAATTTGGTTGTACACTACGAAAAACTCCAATCTACAATCCACTACAAATAACTCATTTAATGATATACTAAAAAACACTCTCATTTTGATGGCTCTCTCAATAAAAAATTTTCTTAGCCATTTACACTAGGTAGTATCGGCCATTGGGTTCCTAAAACCTAAATTTATTGTTCATTTTAGGTCATTTTGATGAATGTTTATGAATCAGAGTCATTTTTATAAATATTAAAATTTTTTGGATTGGATAGGTAAAATAACCAAAAAAATCAAAGGCACAAAATTAAAAACTCCTAACGTTAATGGTATTTTATGTAATTATGTCATAATAATTTAACAAGTGAAAATAAAGCTTTTATCTTTTCTTTTTTTTTTCTCTTTTGCCACGGAGGATTTTTGGATGGAAAATGTCACTGTCGTTATTTATTGTCTTATTTACTTAAATTTAAATTTATTTAAGATTAAATTATTTGTCTTTATTTACTTACATTTAAATTTATCGAGATCAAATTATTTTAATTTTCTTGAAAGGTATGTTTAATTTCGATTTTAAAAGAGATTGAAAAGCTCTTTTTACTAATTTGGTTTTTTTTTATTCTTTAATACACAAAGATTGAAAGCTTGTGGCATTTTATTTTACATGAATGTATTTTCTTTTAGTATATTAATTTCATACCTGCTTTGTTGGATTTTTTACCTAAATAATATTAAATATATATACTGAAATGGTATGTTCTAAAAATTATATACTAAAATGGTATGCACCACCATGATATTATGACATAATTTAGTTAAAAAATACGGGGGGTATGGTGCTTATCTGATAGGCGGCACTGGTGGTGCCTATCTGATATGCGGCACACCTAGCATTCCCCCCCCACTCCCCATCCGGCTCAATTTATTTTTAATGTTGATTGAAGTAAAAAAGCTTATTTATGTTATGTACAAAGAATGTTTTATTTTTTTATGTAATTTATTTGTTATGTGTGTTTTAGGTTGATTAGATTTATTTTTTATGTAATTTATTTGGCATGTTATTTTGATTATTTTAATTTTAATTTTTTATTTTTTATGTAGGTAAAAGATGAGATTGATATAGAATTTGGAATTTATGAGATAAATTAGGAATTAGTTTATATGTTCTAATTTTTTAGATTTTATAATTAAGAATAAGAGTTTATGTTTTTAAATTTTATTTTATGTTTTTATAAATATTATAAATGAAGTTTCTTTTGAAGTTTTATGAAAAAAAATTTATATTTTTTGACAATAATTAAGTTGGCATGTTATTATATACATTATATTTTAAACCAATACATTTTACTTATTATCATTTTAAAATAATAATAAAAATACTCGTATTTATTATGTATCGTTTATGTTATGTTTTTATTATATTTTTTTATTGGCATGTTATTTTTATTATTTTAATATATATATTTTTATTTTTTATGGAGGTAAAATATATATTTTTTAAACTGATACTTTAAACTTGAGCCGGATGGGGAAAATACTAAGTGTACCGCCTATCAGATAGGCACCACAAGTGCCGCCTATCAGATAGGGGTCACTGGTGTTGCCTATCAGATAGGCATCACTACTAAAATATTATTATTTTTTAACTAAATTATGTCAGAATATCAAGGCGGTGCCGCCTATGCACCACCCTCTACCCCTTTGAATGTACCATTTTGGTACATAATTTTTGGAACATGTCATTTCAGTATATATATTTTTAATATTATTTAGGTATAAAAAACCCTGTTATATTTTAAACCAATACATTTTACTTATTATCATTTTAAAATAATAATAAAATTATTTGTATTTATTATGTATCGTTTACGTTATGTTTTTGTTATATTTTTTATTGTCATTTTTTATTATTTTAATATATATATTTTTTTATGGAGGTAAAAGATATATTTTTTTAAAACTGATACTTTAAAATTGAGCCAAATGGGGAAAAATGTTATGTGTACCGCCTATCAGATAAGGGTGTCGCCTATCAGATAGGCACCACTACTAAAATATTGTTATTATTTTTTAACTAAATTATGTCAGAATATCAAGTTTTTTAACTAAATTATGTCAGAATATCAGGGCGATGCTGCCTATGCAGTCTGTAACCATGATGACACATAAGCATACCAGCTAATCTTCCAAAATTCTTTTATTTTTATTTGGTATTATAACTTATCTTATCCTTTTAATTTTTAAAAATATATATTTGAAATTTTTTTAAAGCAAAATAATAATAAAAAATAAGATATTTTAGTATGATAAACTTGAATCATTAATCACTTATTTAGATTCCATAATTATTATTTTAGTAAAATTTTGATATATTTTTTAAAAAATTATATTTAAAAAATACAAATTTTAAAATTTTTATAAATATTTTGAATTTTAAAAATTATTTTTCAAATTTTAAAAATTACTTTGATTTTTTTTTTGTAATTTTTTGTTAAAAGAGACCAATTTGCTCATTTTTAAATTTGAAGGGACCAAACAATATTCATACTAATCTGTTATTCGAATTATTCGAGTTATTCAAATTATAAAAATTTAACTCGACTTGAACTCGAAATTTAAAATTTCTTATTCGAGTTGACTCAAATAATTTGAATAATTTGATTTTGTTAACTCAAAATTTAATTTTTTTTTGTTTTTTTGAATTAAATTAAAATTTGTTCCACCGTAATTAGATATAATCATAGTAATTGAGTTATTTGAATTATTGTTCGCTATTGGCCCCTTAATGAACCTTCTCTCTCCCCTTGGGGTGCATGCATGGGCGCAGACTTCAAATACATCAAAATCTTGAAGATTTGTTGTAACCGTCATAGTGGGTCTCAATCTCCCAACAAACATCGGCCAATGCCTCTTAGCAACATCACATCTTTAGAGCACCTTACACAAGGGGTTGTTTTTTTGGGTTAAATTCTGCTTTTGGTCCTAATATTTTACGTAGAGTTTGAGACTCAAAGTTAATCTTCCTACTTTTTCAATTTAAAAATTTTAATTTGTTAGTAGTTTCTATTAAAACTTATCAATTTATATATTTATTTACCATGTGATATGAAGACAGCACAACGAAAGTTTAAAAAAAATACTTATAATTTTAATGTCAGATCCCAGATTGGTTGCACGAAGAAAAACCCTCGAAACTCCAATTCTGTGCTTGGGAGTAATTGAAGAATTGAGAACCTTGAATTCATCTGTGCTCAAGACAAACATTTTGTGAAAGAGAAGCATCCATTCCTAGAGTGCAGTATTATAAAGGAACACTTGCAGCCACAAGTCCGTTCTCTGTTAGTTCATTCTTCAGGGTGAATAGATCAAAAGATGATATAGGACTTGCTTTTTCATTCTTTTAAAAAACCAGATCTCTGTACACATTTTTTTTTTAAATC
Organism: Gossypium turneri; assembly: GCA_008044935.1. Taxonomy (NCBI): domain Eukaryota; kingdom Viridiplantae; phylum Streptophyta; class Magnoliopsida; order Malvales; family Malvaceae; genus Gossypium; species Gossypium turneri. The sequence goes on from CP032576.1 coordinate 6,267,207, forward strand.
ATGTGCCATAGTCTTCTACAAAATTTGTTTAACTATTTGAATACAATTGGTCAGGCATTGAAATGCAACATTATGGTACATGTAAAAGGAATTCATAAAGAGAACTTTGAGTTGCTTTTTGACATGCTATATAAATTATGTACAGTGTGGGAGCTGTTAAGTATTCATGAAATACTCTTATGTTTGTTTATTATTAATAGCAGTATTTATACACAACTCAATACCAGCTTACGTAACTACCTCAACAGACTACAACTGTTAACAACTTACTATAACTGATTGTAACTTCCTAACTGACTATTGTCTGCAATAATACTCTAACAGGATAGCCTTTGCAAAGGAACATTGTGATATATCTATAATGGATAAAGGAGCAGCAACAAAAGCTCCACCATCGGTTCAAATGGTTGTGGAAGCATTAGCTGGAGATTTAAAATGGCACGAAGAAAACTAGGTAACTATGAAGAAAACTAGGTAACTTTGAGAATTTCTCTTCAAACAATCGTTTGCAAAATGAACTTAGACTATTTACTTGCCTCAATACAAAGCCAGACCATCGTTTTTATACTCACAGATAACTTGCTTTCTTTAACAAACTAGCTAACCTTTCAACCTTCACTAACTACCTCTCTAACCGTTTTATTATCCTTAACATGCATCTATCTTCTCTATTGATAAGACCCGAAGAAAATTTCTAAACCGAGCGAAATAGGAAAGTGACAATGGTTTAGTTAATACATCAGCAACTTGATCAGACGCAGGAACTTCCCCGACTAGAACCGAACCATCGGCAACCTTCTCACGAACAAAGAATAAATCTAACTCCACATGATTAAACTTGGAGTGTAACACAGGATTAGCAGCAACTGCAACTGCACTACGACTATCACACCATATATTTGGTGGAGAAGCAGAACCAATATGCAACTCTCGTAATAACGAAAGTAACCACATAACATCACTTGTTACAGCAGCAAGACTTCTATATTCAGCCTCAGTCGTAGACCGCAATACCACATGTTGTTTCTTTGACGACCATGAAACAGGGTTAGACCCCAAAAAAATACAGTACCCCGAAGTAGGCCGTCGATCATCGAAATCCAACCCCCAGTTTGCATCAGAAAACCCAACTAAACAAAGAGAATCAGACCGTCGAAAAACGATTCCAAAATCAAGAGTAGCAGATAAATATCGTAACATTATTTTAAGAGCAGCCAGATGAACTGTGGTTGGACGATGCATAAACTGACACACCCGATTAACCGCATAAGCAATATCAGGCCTGGTGATAACCACATATTGTAAAGCACCCGCCAGACTTCTGTACTCAGTCGGATCAGATAAAAACTCACCATCATTCTTAGAAATATGCGATGAGCTAATCATGGGCGTATGAACACCTTTAGCACTTGTCAAACCACTACGCTTCAACATATCCCGGATATACTTCCTTTGACAAATATGAAGACTCCCACAAGATGACCTGGTAACCTCAATTCCCAAAAAATAGTGTAAATCACCCATGTCCTTTAACGAAAATTCATCATTCAATAGCTGTACAAACCAGTCAATAGACGATGCCAAATTACCCGTAATGATAATGTCATCAACATACACAAGAACATATAGAGTGAAATCTGAGCGAACTTGAACAAATAGAGAAGCATCCGACTTAGAGCCAACAAACCCAACTGTCAGAAGAAAAGTTCTCAACTTCTCAAACCAAGCTCGTGGAGCCTGACGCAAACCATATAGGGCCTTATTTAAACAACAGACCAAAGGTCGCCCATCAGAACCAAGCTTAACATATCCCGGGGGTTGCTGCATAAACACCTCACTATCAATATCACCATTTAAGAAGGCATTGTTAACATCAACTTGTTGAAGTAACCATCCTTTAGTAACCGCGATTGACAAGATAACCCTTATAGTGGCAGGTTTGAGAACTGGACTAAATGTTTCTTGAAAATCACACCCCGAGACTTGAGAACAGCCTTTCGCCACCAGACATGCCTTGTATCGTTCAACCGTTCCATCTGGGTTTTTCTTTACTTTAAACAACCATTTGCAACCAATAACTTTGCTACCTGATAGCATAGGAACAAGTTCCCAGGTACCATTACGAATTAAGGCATCATACTCAGCTTGAGCAGCGGCTTGCCACTCAGGGCTAGCGACAGCTTCTTCAATCGTTGATGGTTCTACAACCTCAACCGCAAGGCCCTTGGGTTTAAAAATACCAGCCTTCGAACGAGTGGTCATAGGATGAACATTCACATTAGGCACTGACACCTCTGGTCCTGTAGGGTCGGGCGGAATTCGAACAATGGGCATGGAAGACTAAGTTTCAGAATTCAAGAAATCATGATGAACATTATCACCTTCAGTCAAAACCTCATTCAACGAGGGAGTATTATGACAGTTAGTATTTGTCGGACTAACATCCACTCTATTTTGAGGACTCAGAGACCCAGACACACTAGGTGGACAAACAGAACCAGGAACAGAACTCATCTTCAATAACGGATTAGTCTCAAGAACAGGAAAATAAGTAGGTATAGTACTCACCTCCCGTGATCAAGATACATTCGTCGGAGAGAGGAACCGAGATTCATCAAACTTTATATGTCGCGAGACAATAATGCGACCGTCTGGCAACAGACAGTGGTATCCTTTGTGACAGGGGCTGTATCCCAAGAACGTACACGGTTGAGACCGAAATTCTAATTTATGATGCTGAAACGGGCGTAAAAACGGATAGCAATAACACCAAAAAATACGCAGGTGATCATAAGTAGGGTCTTGCCCATAGAGCACACTATACGGTGTCTTACCATCTAGCACTAGTGTGGGAAGACGATTTATTAAATGAACTGCACATGTAAACGCATATGCCCAGAACTCCATCGAAAGTCCCGCTTGAGCTAAAAGTGTAAGCCCCATTTCCACAATGTGTCGATGTTTACGCTCGGTAACACCATTTTATTCAGAAGTATGCGGACACGACACACGATGAACGATGCCTTGGGACACCAAAATCGAAGCCAACGCTCGATACTCACCACCCCAGTCGCTCTGAAACTGCTTGATGGTCTTACCAAACTGATTGTAAACAAGTTTCTGAAACTGAATAAAACAGGTCATAACTTGCGACTTCTGCCGAATTAGATATACCCAAGTAAATCAGGAACTCATGTCAATGAACGACACATAGTACCAATTGTTATTAGAAGCAACCGAAGCAGGTCCCCATATATCAGACACAACTAATGAAAAGGGATCGGTATACTCAGTATTGGAAGCCAAAAATGGCAACTTATGAAACTTACCCTTTTACAAGCAGTACAAACATCACTAATAGAAATTTTATTCATAGGAACATGGCACTTATGTAAAACATTTTTAACAACAGTTGATGACGGATGTCCAAGACGCTTGTGCCATAATGAAAACAACTTACTGTCGGCAGTCGAAGTCGAACATTCTACCTGAGCAGCAGACATACAAACAACACCATCTGGCATAAAAAACCAGTATAGCCCATTATGAATATGCCCCGTCAGCAAAACCTCTTGTGCCACGCTGTCCTTAATCACACAATAAGTAGAGTGAAACTCAAAAAACACCCCATTATCAGTTGCAAATTGTGATACTGACAACAAATTTTTTTGAATGGCTGGGACACACAAAACATTAGATAGTTGAAGCAACCTAGACCGTGTCGGCAAAACACTTTGACCAACGGATGATATCATTGCGGGTGTACCATCACCCATTAAAATAGAAGACGTACCTGAATAAGGAGTGGCATTATGCAGATCTGACATGTCCCTACAAACATGATTGTTGGCTCCTGAATCAGGATACTAAGATGACGTCCCAACTAGTCCAGGAATCGGCGAGTCAGACTCGTCCCCACTCACTCTATGTCGATCAGAGTTAATATGAGAACTAGAGATCAACGGATTAGAATAATCAGATGCATGTATATCGCCCAGTCTGGGAAGTCCAAAACACAGATTTGAAGCTGAAAACACTCGCGCACGTGGCTTGGTCCGCCACGGAACTGTCGTGTTACCGGTCGGGTTAGCTGGATCGAGCTGAACATTATTCACATTTGTGGGTATCGGAGGAGGATTATTTGGTCCAACATTCTGCCCAATATTCGGCCCAGTATAAGACGACATTCCAAACCCTCCATAAACACCATCATTTGGCCCACCAGTTTGCGGCCCAGGATTTGGAGGCCTAAAATCACGCTGTTCACCACTCAGCCTAGACCAACCATTTGTCCCAACCTGCTGGCCTCCACGCTGCTTGTTGAACCCCCCTTCAGCACATCAATTTTGACCACAATCAAATGAATTTTGACCAGGCCCAAAGTAATTTTGACCTGTAGCACAATTAATTTGATTAGTCCCATAATACTGTTGACCAAGGTTAGAAACACTAGGTCTAGTGTTTGGTTGAGAAGGCTAGCCACTATCGCCGGAGTGGAGGTTCGACATCTGATTTTTCAACGGAGGTTGCACCGAAGAGGACTCGTCACGATGGTATCAGTAATAGCATTTCTGTGCCACGTGTCTAAACTGAGAATAGATCTGGCACTGGAGTCGCGGCCGAAAAGTCTTCCCACGACCACGCGTCGCGACGAACCGTTCGTGGACACATCTTCCACCAGATTTGCAGCATACACCACCTCTTGACTTGACTGAGCATGCGGAGTTTTGCACTCTAGTAAAGCATCAACCAGATGCGGAATCGGCAACGGAGTCAGAGACAACGAAGCCGATGAGATACACCTTCAAACTCAGATGGAGGCCCCGCAAGAAGCACCGCCGTCCTTTCTGCCATTGAGATGGAGGTTTCTGATGACTCTAATAGAGCGCACACACGTTTTAACTTCGTGACATAATCATGAATCGACATGCTTCCTTTCTTGAGAGAGTGAAGCTCATGAAGCAATCGTGACTGCCTTTGATCAGAATCGGCCGTAAACATCTCCAACGCCATGGTCCACACATCGTTCGCCGGTTGGACATCCATAAAGGATGAGAGAATTGATGAACTTATGGTGGAGAGAAGCCAAGACGTGAGAAGGTTGTCCTGTTACTGGTACATGGATGCCACTAGATTGACCACAAGCGCACCATCCGGTGCTTGCACAAACCTCGACGGTACAGCAATAGATCTATCAAGAAAACCAAAGAGATCATAGCCATTAATAATGAATCTCACCTGTTACTTCCATTGAAGAAACGTTCCTTCATCAAGTTTCACAACGTCATGTCTAGGAAGCGAATTCACCACACGCTCAGCAGCAAACATGGAGCCATGCACTTCAGCAGAGTCTGACGCAGCAGAGTTTGTAGTTGCCATGATCAAGAACTCCTAGCGACTGATGCCATGAAGAAAACTAGGTAACTATAAAGAAAACTAGGTAACTTTGAGAATTTCTCTTCAAAGAATCATTTACAAAACGAACTTAGACTATTTATTTGCCTCAATACAAAGCCAAACCATCGTTTTTATACTTACAGATAACTTGCTTTCTTTAACAAACTAGCTAACCTTTCAACTTTCACTAACTACCTCTCTAACCGTTTTATTATCCTTAACATGGCAAGACACGAATGATTCTACAAGTGGATTCACAAGATGTAGAGCTTCATCCTGCATGCACATCAGTAATACAGCAATGAATTATCATATTTGTTAATAGAAAAACCTACCGAATCATAGTTTCATGAGAGAGCAAACCTAAGGGCAGTGGCCAACATTGGGGAGGACGAGTCAGTATATTGGTGATGTGTTGACTCCTTTCATAAAGGATCTGCACACTGTTTTCTTGAAGTGTTTGAGTGAAAATTCTAATGCGGATGTCAAAATCACGGCCTTGAATGCGGTTATCAATTTCATTCAGTGCTTGATCAGCTTATCTGATCGGGATAGGTTTCAGGATCTTTTACCAGCAATGATGAAGACCTTGACGGAGGCTTTGAATAACGGGAATGAGGCTACGGCTCAAGAGGCGCTAGAGTTGTTGATTGAGTAGGCAGAGACGGAGCCTCGGTTTCTTAGGAGGCAGATTGTTGATGTGGTGGGTTCTATGCTGCAAATTGCGGAGGCAGAATCACTTGAGGAAGGAACTCGTCACCTGGCAATTTGTAGTTACCTTGGCAGAGGCCAGGGAACGGGCTCCCGGAATGATGAGGAAGCTGCCTCAGTTTATTAATAGATTATTTGCAATATTGATGAGATTGTTGCTTGATATTGAGGATGATGCAGCGTGGCACACTGCAGAAGTCGAGGATGAGGATGCTAGAGAAACTAGCAATTACGCTGTGGGACAGGAATGTTTGCATCTCTAAGGACGCTATGCTGCTCCATTCTTCCATTTTCGTCCTTGTTAAAAGTATACTGAAGAAACGATAATGAACGAAATACAAATAATAGTATTTGCTGAATATTCTTAGTATCATTTGCTTTTTTGTCGTCTATTGGCCCCTTAATGAACCTTCTCTCTCCCCTTGGGGTGCATGCATGGGCACAGAGCCGCAGACACAAATACATCAAAATCTTGAAGATTTGTGGTAACTGTCATAGTGGGTCTCAATCTCCCAACAACCATCGGCTGCAGCATGTCATCTTTAGAGCACCTTACACAAGGGGTTGATTTTTTGGGTTAAATTATGCTGTTGGTCCTAATACTTACATAGAGTTTTAGATTCAAAGTCAATCTTCCTACTTTTTCAATTTAAAATTTTTAATTTGTTAGTGGTTTCTATTAAAACTTATCAATTTTTAATTTTGGGTTAATTTTTTTATTTTTTTAAATTTAAAACTTCATAAAAATTATAAAAATATTTTTAAAATTATAAAATATTAAAAAATATTTTTTAATATACCATATTAACAAAGTTAACAAATATTAATTTTTTCATTCCTTTTAAAGTAAATTGATTAAAATACAAATTTAAAGACTAAAAAAGAAAAAAAATTAAATAAAGTACTAAATGTTTTATTTTTATTTTCATCCCTCATTTCTCTCTTTCCTACACTCGTCCTAAAACCCTCTCAGACACCCGCCAAGCAAACGAAGAATACACGCAAAAAAAGGGAGAGAGGAATCAATTAACCATGCTCTTCTTCATCTTCATCGCTATTATCAATCATCTTCTTTAACCGAAATGATACTCAAGAAACAGAAATGATACTCAAGAACCTTAACAGCTAACTACTTTCTTTAACCGAATATAAGAATTAAAGTGTGTGATGAATAAAAAAGAAAAACAAATAAGGACACTGTACTGTAACCATGATAACCGAAATGATACACATTCTTTAACAGCTAACTACAAACAAAGATACTCAAGATATACATTCTTTAACCGAAATGATACTCAAGAAATAGAAATGATACTTAAGAACCTTAACAGCTAACTACTTTCTTTAACCGAAGTAACGGAACACGCAGGAACCGGAGGAAAGTGGATGTGAAGATGGTAAAAACATTATGCTAACTTCATTCAGGTACGCACAATATCTAGTTTAGTTTTATCCTTGACTTCCTCGTCGCTAACGTGGAGCTTCCCTGTCTTTATCCAGTAGGCTCGCAAAGACGCAACTCGCAAAGACTCAAGTCGCAAAGCCTCAAGTCGTTTTTTGGCTTCATCCTCGCCATCGTCGTCAGTGGTTTTAGGGTGGAGCCACCCTTTCTGTTTTGAGTCTTCCAAGATAGCCAATGTTGCGTTCATCATCTGCAGGGACCACCACGAAACTGGTTTAGGTTTATGTTTATGTAATTTAGGCTTGACAAGTAGTTTTTTGGCTTCAACCTCGCCATCGTCGTAAGGGCAGGGCCTTTTTTTATGAACTTGGCGAAGCGAGCCAATATATCATTCAACCATCTCGAACGTCTATTGTAATGACCCAAAAATTCACGGGCATCGGAAAAGTATAATATCGGGCCTTCGTCTTAGTAAATTGAGTTCGAAAATAATTATTAGAAGTAATTAAGAGTTTAGTTTAGTGCTTAATTAGGTATTAATTAGACGAGTTTAGTTTAATTAAGAGAAATTAGGAAAAATGACTAAATTGAACTAGGGGTAAAAGTTGAATTATGGATTAATAGAAAATAACAAGGATTAAAATGGCAATTAAGCCATTAACAAGAAATGGGGCAGAATAAGTGATAAAAATCTTAGATTTTTATGTTTTATATATTATTTTATATCATATTATATTATATTAAAATATATTAAATAAACTAAATAGATGACAAATGTATGGTAAAGATTAAAGACAAGTGTAATAGTAATAATTATATAGGTACACTTGTAATAAAGATAAATATATGCTTAAATAATAAGTAAAAGATTTTTTTATATAATATATTATTAATTAAAATAAAAGAAATAAAGTAAAGTAAGTAAAATAAAAAGACAAAGAAACAAGAGAAGAACAGAAAAGAAACAGAGAAAGAGACGAAAACAGGGGAAGAAAAAGGGAAAGAAAAAAAAAGGGGGAAATTTGAGATTTTGAAGCTTGAAGTTTAATAGGTAAGCTAAATCAAGTCCTTTTCTCATAAATTTGATGTTTTTGGAATCCTAGAGTGAAATACTCTTGGATTTAAGTTGAAAATTTGAAAGTTAATAGATTTTTTGAGTAGGGTTTATGTTGAATAAATGAAAGTGAATTGAGAATTTATATACCCTATTAACTAGTCGGGCTGAGTCGGATATAATTGGCATGCCATAGGTTTTAGAAGAGTACGGGATCTATCGGCTTTGCCGATCAGGCACTTTATGTGTCGTATCTCAGGCACTTTATGTGTCGTATCAGGCACCTCGTGTGTCGTTTCAGGCATTTATGTGTCGTATACTGATCAGGTACTATGTACCGTTTAAGGCACAATGTGCCGTATTGGTGTGTTTGGGTTGGAATCCGTGTATCCGTCAAAGTCCAGATTGTTAATAGGGTGAATAATTGAAATGAGAAAGTCAAATGAATTTGATCGATAGCCGTATTGAATATGAGAAAATTTAAAATTGTGATATGTGATTGAGATTGAAGAATAGCTTAATATTTTATTGTTATTGTCAAATAATGAAAATTTATGAATTAATTGATATTTAAGAAATTGGATAGTTACATGATTGGTAATTATAATTCTTTATTTCTATTATAATTTGAATTATGGTAATACCACTGAGTATACAATACTCAGCGTACGGTTGTTTCCGTGCGCAGGTTGAAAAGGGGTCAGAGTCTCGGTTCAGCATCCAGGACAATCCCGACTCCTACATAGAGATTTTGGTGATGTTTTCTTCCTTAAATGAAAGTGGCATGTACATAAGAATTATGATGGTTATTTTGGTATGTTATATAGTTCTGCTGTAAAGTAAGATATTATGTGTTTTGATGATTATATTAGTAAAATGGTAGAAGTCCTTTATGGCATTGGTATCGAATTGGAATGACTTGATTAGTTTTATGAGTTAATTAGAAATGATATGTCAAGTAAGATTTAAGTATATAAATGCCTTGATTGAAATACTGGAATTGGGTTGGTTATATCTTGAAATTTTGCAGGGGGTTTTATGTAAAAATAAGCAGAAATGCTGCCGAAATTTTTATAAAAATGAATGAAATCAATTAGTAAATTTTATAACAATTTATGAATTATTTTATTATGTTGGATATTTATTTAAGAATTATTTGTAAATTGTTTGATATGTCCGGTAATGCCTTGTAACCCTGTTCCAGTGACGATTTGGGGTTACGGGGTGTTACAGTCTATAAGGGACCATGGTGAAAGACTTTAAAAAAAAACTAAGGGTTTTTTTGCTCTGTAAGCAAGAATGCAGAGGAGGGGTGATTTTGGCTCTGCAAAATTGATGGAGAAGTCGTTCTAAAAGAAATTGAAAGCAGCTAGGATCCGAGACCCGAGACCTGAGACCCGATCCGCGTAGCTAGGATCCGCATGTTTTCTAGCGCCTGGGGTTATTTTCCCAGTCGGTCCTTACGATTTTTTGTCCTCTTTCAATTTAATCCTGTTCTTTTTTTTTTGTTTTTTAATTTTTCCCTCTAATTTTCGCATTGTTTCATATAGTCCACATTGGAACTGTGCGTTGTGAAAGACTGGGAATATTTTCCATTTTGGTCCCTCTATCATATTCGTGCATTACAATTAAGTCCTTCACCTTATTTTAATTCCCAATTCCTCCCCCAAAATTTTGTTTGGCTTTCAATTTCAGTCCTTATCATATTTTTATTTTTTTAAATACTTTTGCATTTTTATATTTTATATTTTTATTATTTAAATTTCTACTTTTAAGTTCAATTTAATCTTGATTTAATCCTTAATCTATTTTATTTCAACCTTTCCACAAACTTTTTATTTTATTTATTTATTATTATTTCTTCTTCCTTTTACATTAAAAAAATAGATTATTCGTAATCTTTTTTTAATTGCGCGTTTTTATTATTGTTGTTATTATTTAATTCTAAAGCTTTTGTTGTTCTTGTTGTTTTATTATTTCTAATATCTTCATGTTATGTTTATTTATCTTTTTTAAATTGTGCATTTTCCATTTCCATTTTAATTTTAAGTTACTTTATTTATTTTAATATTGCAATCTGATTATTAATATTATTACCATTTTTATAATAAATTCATGTCACATTAATTTTCTAATACAGAAATTAAATAATATAATAAAAAAATCGAGATTCATAAATAATAACAAATTTGGAAGAAACAGATTTGGTGGATTCATAAATCTCATTATTGATTTTTTTAATTTTAAAAATATATTATTTATACAATATTAAAGAAGGGTTGAAGTATAATAAAATTTAAATTCGTGTTATTATATAAAATAAATAAATTTGATTTTGATAACAATCAAATAGATACATCATAAACCTTAAGTAAATAATTATTAGACTACCATAAATAATTATCACGCATGTCAAATATTAGTACTTTAATAAATAATAATTAGATTATTTAAAAAATAAATATATTTATTAAAGAAATTATGTAAAATGATAAAGTTAAACGTTCAAATTTTAATTTTGTGAACTTTTATTGAGTTTAGATAAAAAGATAAAAATAATATTTAAAATAATATAAATATAATTTATTTTGTGATTTTAAAATATATGATTAAGATTAGGGGTGAGCATTCGATCGAATCGAATCGAATCGAATCGAAAATTTTCGAGTTAATCGAGTTTTCGAATCTCATTTTATCATCCTAACTTTATTTGAAGTTTTCTCGAATCGAGTCGAGTGAGATGGAATTCGAATCGAATCGAATCGAATATATTTATTCGAGTTAAATTTTAAAAAAAATTTGGGTCCTTGTAACCATTGTCACCCATCGTAATAAAATTTGTCCACCTTAATCAAATTTTTTATTAACTTTCATCACCTCATAATTTATTTATTAATTTTTTATATACTGGTTAGCTTATTTGTTTGCTTAGTTGTTTCAATTATCTTCAGATTCTTGTCACTATGTATTTTGGAATTAAATAATATATTAAATATAAAAATATAATTTTTTAATAAAAGTTATTTTAAAAATAAAATGTGAAATTGATACCAATATAAAATTTTAACACGAATATTTAATGGCATAATTAATAATTCAATTTTAATATAAATATTCAATATGACTAAACAATTCAATAATATAAATAATATAAAATGTGAAATTTAATTTAATAATATAAATAGTATATATAAATAAAATTATTACTATTTATGTTTAGTGATTTTTTTTGGATAATTTTGATTTTTTATTTGAGAGTAAAGGGTGAGAAGTAAAAGTTTAGGGGGAAAATAAAAAATTTTGGGGAATAAAAGTTTGAGGGAAAATAAATAGGGGGAGTAAAATTTTGGAGGGAAAATATTAAAAAAAAATTGGAGGGGGGAGGGTTTGGGGTAGATGAGAGGTGGGATGGGAAGAGAATAAAAGTTTTAGGGAAAAAGTGGGAGGGAGTAAAAATTTTGGGGGAAAATAAAAGGTTTTGAGGGTTTTTGGGAGTAAAATTCTGAGAAAAAGTAAATGGAAGAGTAAAATTTTGGTGGGAAATGGATTTTGGGTAGATTGGGGGGTTGGGAGGGGAGGGGAATAAAAGTTTTGGGGGGAAAGTGGGAAGGAGTAAAAGTTTTGAGGGAAAAGTAAAAAAGTTTGGGAGTTTAGGGTAAAAATGTAAAATATTATAGTTTGATATTCGAATTATTCGAATTATTCGAGTTATTCGAATTCCAAAACTCAACTCGATTCGAACTCGAAATTCGAAAAAAATTCGAATTAATTCGAATAACTCGATTAACTCGAATAACTCGATTCGTTTAACTCGAAATTCGAATTTTTTTCGATGTTTTCGAGTCGAATCGAGTTTTGCTCACCCCTAATTAAGATATCACACAATTTCTTTTTTTTCTTTTTTTTAACAATAAATCGGTGACACCGGTGGTCTACTAGTGTCGAAGAAACAAAGCTTATTATCAGACAGAAGCTGCGTTGCCGAAAAATGGCTTGCCTTAATGCCGAACGTTCTCTATCCACCCTTTTAAGTCGCGCCCTCATTGCTTCTTCTTCTTCTTCCTTTCCTTCCCGTTCTCGCCTCACTGTTGCTCTCCTCAACAAAACCCCAGTTTTTATCCCCGAAGCAACCAAAATCCTGACCCGAACCAAGACGTCCGGGTCCGGCTACTCGCCTTTGAACGACCCATCTCCTAACTGTAGTAGCCCACGACCATCGGTTCGCCTAGATGACAGTTCTTATGAACATTGGCTTATCATTTTGGAATTCCCAGAACGCCCGAAACCTTTGGAAGAAGAAATGATCGATGCCTATATTAAAACCCTCGCTTCTGTTGTCGGCAAGTTTTTAAATAATAATTATTCCTTCAAATTTCATTAAATCTGGGTTTTATTTTCTTTTTTGTCTGTCTGATCTTGTAGTGAAGAGGAAGCGAAAAAGAGAATATACTCTGTTTGTACAACGACGTATACTAGGTGGATGCCCAGAGATGTTACCCAAAATAGATGAACAGTACGCGCGTAAAAATTTCCAGACAAGGAACAAAGCGACACATTTCCAGTGCAATTAATGATACAGGCGACCATAACATACGGAAATAATCATCTTTAACTTTTTTTTACTCACTATCCAAGCCATCTCAAAATTTTGATATTGAAGCGGCTTTAGGGTTTACATCTACAAACTCTCTAAGATGGCTCCACTTGTGCCTTCATTTTGCTCACAGTGAGCATAGATTGAACGATATGAAAAAAATGATAATGAACAAAATATAGAGAATAGTATTTGTTGAATATTCTTAATATCATTAGCTTTGGTGAACCTGTACATACATTTCACATAATAATAAAAGTTCTATATCTTCTTTTACAATTCTGCAACATGGAGATTACGTTAACAAACTTCATACATGGAGACAGCAACGAAGATATATAGTAAAGACATTATAGTAAATTCAGTAAGGTAAACAAAATATCTGGTTTAGGTTTAGGTAATTTAGGCTTATCTTCCTCATCAAACCCAGAATAGTTAATGTGGAGCTTCCCTCTCTTTATGAAGTCTGCTCGCAAACCCCTCAGTTGTTTTTCAGCTTCCTCCTTGCCATCATAGTAAATAGTTTTAGGGTGGAGCCATTTCTTTATTAAGTTGGCGGTGAGAGCTAATGTTGTGTTCGCCGTTCTCCGCTTGGACCACGTCGAAAGTTTATCATAGACCATAAGGTAGGTGCTCAAATATTTTTTTAGTTCTAACTGTGTCAGATACCTCACGGCGACAGGAATGTTCCCTGATTTACACAATGCTTTAAGCAACGCATGTGAAGCAGCAGGACTACGAAAGAAACCCGAGGTTATCATCATTCCAACGATGGCTAAAGTTTTTTTTTGCTTTTAAGAAATGGTAGGTCAACCTCCCATGGAGGTGGTGGTGGGTCATTCAATAAAATAAAAGAGCACATTTTTAAAATATGATGTTTTCGTAGGAAGCTAAAATTCATGGTGAAAGAAGGGAAAAAAACTAAGGGTTTTTGCGGGAATAGAAGATGGACAAGAGTCCGGGTCCGGCTACTCGCCTTTGAACGACCCATCTCATAACTGTAGTAGCCCACGACATCGGTTCTCCTAGATGACAGTTCTTATGAGCATTGGCTTATCATTTTGGAATTCCCAGAATGCCCGAAACCTTTGGAAGAAGAAATGATCGATGCCTATGTTAAAACCCTCGTTTCTGTTGTCGGCAGGTTTTTAAATAATAACTATTCCTTCAAATTTCATTAAATCTGGGTTTTATTTTCTTTTTTGTTTGTTTGATCTTGTAGTGAAGAGGAAGCGAAAAAAAGAATATACTCTATTTGTACAACGACGTATACTGGGTGGATGCCAAGAGATGCTACCCAAAATAGATGAAAAGTACGCGCGTAAAAATTTCCAAGCAAGGAACAAAGCGACACATTTCCAGTGCAATTAATGATATAGGCGGCCATAACATACGGAAATAATCATCTTTAACTTTTTTTTTTTACTCACTAACCAAGCCATCTCAAAATTTTGATATTGAAGCGGCTTTAAGGTTTACATTTGCAAACTCTGTAAGATGGCTCCACTTGTACCTTTATTTTGCTCACAGTGAGCATGGATTGAACGAAATGAAAAAAATGATAATGAACAAAATATAGAGAATAATATTTACTGAATCTTCTTAATATCATTAGCTTTGGTGAACCTGTATATACATTTTACATAATAATAAATGTTCTATATCTTCTTTTACGATTCTTGGCTATTTTACCAAACTAGTCCAAAAAAAATATTATATTTACAAAAATAACCCAAGTTTAAAAACAATCACCAAAATAACCTAAAATGAACAGAACCCACTCGTTTTTTGCACCCATGATTGCTTAATAATTGTGTCAGACTTAAAAAAATTAATTTTTTGGGTTTTGGCCTGTCAATGGCCGGAACTCAGGTTTTTTTTTAAATTGTATAATACCAATATACGAAAAAAGGAAAAATGAAAAATGAAAAAAAAATTTTGGGTGCTGGCCTGTCAATAGCCGGCACCCAGTAGAAATTTAAAAAAAATTTCTTTTTTTTTGTATCAGAATTAGATATAAATATACGAAAAAAAGTAAAAAAAATTTTGGGTGCTGGCCTCTCAATGGCCGGCACCCAATACAAATTAAAAAATTTTTTTTCTTTTTTCGTATCAGAATCAATATAAATGTATGAAAAAAAAAAATTTGGGGTGTTGGCCTGTCAATGGCCGGCACCCAGTACAAATTTAAAAAAAAATTCTTTTTATTTTCGTGTCAGAATCAGGTATAAATATACGAAAAAATAAATAAAAATTTTTTTGGGTGCTAGCCTGTAAATGGCCGACACCCAGTACAAATTTAAAAAAATTCTTTTTTTTCGTGTCAGAATCAGATATAAATATACGAAAAAAATTAAAAAATTTTTTTGGTGCTGGCCTGTCAATGGCTGGCACCTAGTACAAATTTAAAAAAAATACTTTTTTTTCATGTCAGAATCAGATATAAATATACGAAAAAAATAAAAAAATTTGGGAGCTAGCCTGTCAATGGCCGGCACCCAGTACCAATTTAAAAAAAATTTTCTTTTTTTTTGTGTCAGAATCAGATATAAATATACGAAAAAAAGAAAAAAAAATTTTGGGTGCTGGCCTGTCAATGGCAGGCACCCAGTAAAAATTAAAAAAAATTCCTTTTTATTCGTGTCAGAATCAGATATAAATATATGAAAAAAATTAAAAAAATTTCGTATATTTATATATGATTCTGACACGAAAAATTTTTTTTTTTAAAATTTGTACTGGGTGCCGACCATTGACAGGCCAGCACCCAATAAAGTTTTTTATTTTTTCGTATATTTTTATCTGATTCTGACACGAAAAAAAAGAAATTTTTTTTAAAAATTTGTACTAGGTGCTGGCCATTGACAGGCCAGCACCCAAATTTTTTTTTTCGTTTTTCTTTTTTTTCTTTTTTCGTATATCAGCATTATACAATTTTAAAAAAATACCTAGGTTCCGGCCATTGACAGGCCAAAACCAAAAAAATTAATTTTTTTAAGTCTGATGCAATTATTAGGCAATCATGGGTGCAAAAAATAAGTGGATACTTGTAACAACCCGATTTTGACCCTAGTCGAAATAGTGGTTTCGGGACCACGAATCCAAGTTAGAAAAATATTTTAAAATGATTTTCTGTGTTTATTATGTATGAATTTACTTGTGTGAAAATTTCGTGCTTTAATTTTGTCGTTTGAGTGTCCGATTAAATAAAAGGATTAAATTGCGTAAAATGAAAATTTAGTGGTTATTTCTAAAAGGGGTCGAATAGTGGTTGTTCTTTAAATATGGGGGTTTTATGTTGCAATTTGACCATTGAAAAGATAGTGGACGGCACTATGTTTAAAATATATAGTTTTATACTATTTATAAAAGTTATAATAATAATTTATATATTATAATGTTATTATAATAAAAAGAAAGCATAAGAAAGTGGGGGATGGATTATCTTTCTGCCGAATGAAAAGAGAAAGAAAAGAAGAAAACCAGCTGGGTATTCGGCCCTTTCTCAAGCAAATCAAGGTATGTTTTGGTTTTGGTTTTTGATGATTTTTATGTTTTTGAGATCGTTGTTTCGAATACTACTCGACCCATGCTTCAATTTCTGATTTTGATGAATATTTTGAGTTATGCCATTGATGAATAATTGTGTTTTGTGATGTTTGATGATGAATTATTGAAGATATGTTTTGGGTTAGTATGTTTTGTATTGGAAATTTTGATGAATTTGAGTAATTAGGACTAGATTATAAAAATATTTATTGTTCATAAGTGTATGTTAGAGTGAGAATTTGATGTTGCCATAGAAGGGAAAAGTGTTCAGTATGCTGTAAAACATAAGAATAAGGTGTGAAATTTAATTTTCGAGTCTAGGGACGGAATTGAAAATATGCAAAAGTTTAGGGATAAAATTGTAATTTTGCCAAAGTTTGAGTCAAGGACTGTTTTGAATAATATGAGTGTTAAATAAGTTAAATATGTTATTATAAACCAGGAAAGATGAGGAATTGACCTTGAAAGCATGATGGTAAGTTTATAAGCAAATAGATGTTATAATTTTTTTTATTAAATGTGAATTATATGTGCTAAAATGAATATGCAAATAAATATATATTAGCTGAATGTGTACAAGCCTGGCAGCTATGTTTATGAATTCGTTTCGACTGAGTTACGACATTCGAAAGCCCCGTATGAGCCTTAGGAATAGTTAGGATACATATGTCATGACATAGGATTTTGATATGTATTTTCGTGTAAGACCACGTCTGGGACGTTGGCATCGACTTGTGTATACGTGTAAGACCATGTCCGGGACATTGGCATCGTATTTGATTTGTGTAAGACCCTGTCTGGGACAGTGGCATCATATGTGATTACATGTAAGACCACGTCTGGGACGTTGGCATTGTACGAGCCTTCCGACTATCCGAGTATCCTTTTTAAGTCCGAATGGTTCAACGAGTAAAGATAAGTTGTGTACGAATGTTTAAATCAGGCTAAGTGACCAGGTATGTGATAATTGAATTATCTATTTGAAAATAAGGTAAGTTGTATACTTGAATTGATGATATGAAGTTATGTGAAAAATGAATTATGTGATTGCATATTTGAATATATATGTATTCGGCCTTTAATGTATATGTGTATTGAGGAAAGTGCTGATTCCACCGTGTAACGGTCAATATTCCAAAGTGTTCATCGAGGAAATTGGATAAGTGAAAATATGTGTGAATTGAATAAGTTTACGTGATGAATATTGGGTTCGATATTTAATCGACCTTGAGTAAGACGAAAAGAAGTAATGAAATTATGAAAAAAGTAAAATGTGCAACAAAACAGTTTTGAACAGTAACAATAGTGTAACTTTGAAAAATCACCAAAAATGGTGGAAATTGAATTAGAGAGTGAATAAGATATAAAATGAAAGCTTAAGAAGTCTATTTTCATATGAAAGAAACAGAGCAAGCAAAAGAGTTATACATTTTGAGATATTTAAATTTTAGTGAGGCAATGTCGGATTGATTTCGGAATCCCCTGTTCTGACTTTGGAAAATAATTAAAAATTGTACAAAAATAGTTATGAGTTATAATTTATATGCGTAGAATCCTTGATGAGTCTATTTTCAAAGGAAAGAAATGAAAACATCATCTGAATTCTGTACAATTAGATAATTCATCTTTAGTGAAGAGTGGTCGAAATTGTCAGATAGCAAAACAGGGGAAACTTTAAAGAATAAACTGTATTAATTGGCTAAGTCAAAAATTCTGAAATTTTTATGGTGAAATTTATATGAGTCTAGTTTCGGGAAAAATTTACGGAACTTAATTTGGAGCCCTGTAGCTCCAGATAAAAATAAATTAGCGTCTGTGACGCAGAAAGACAGCTTGCTGGAAATTAAGCAAACCTTAAAATTTATGTGTGATTAAATTTATATTGCTGTGAAATCATGCGAGAAAATTCATAGATCTTAATTTGGAGCTCTGTAGCTCCAGATAAAAATAATTTAGTGAATCTGACTCATCTAAGTGAATAGTAAAATTATGTATAATGCTATTTAAGCACGTTTTATACGTAACGGATGTGGAATGGAGAGGAGGAGGAGGACAATAAAATGTATGAAATGAATTATTTGAAGTTATATAAGTTAGTGCCGAAGGTAATATTGTGAATTGATTATATTTTGAGAATGATTTAAATTAGATGTGAATTATGTGAAAGACTGATTTTGTAAGTTCAGGCTTGGTGCCTAGCAGGCTTTATGTCGGTGAATTATATCAGGCTTTATGCCTAGCAGGCTTTATGCCGGTGAATTATATCAGACTTTATGTCTAGCAGGCTTTGTGCCGGTGAAATGTATCGGGCTTGGTGCCTAGCAGGCTTTATGCCGGTGTTATATACAAGGCTCTATGCTCTATAAATCTTATGTGAGCAATAGTAAAAGCAAATAAATGTGTTAAGAAAGCTAAATTATTCGGTACATGATTTGGCATGAAGTAAGACCATGAATGGTTTATGAATTAAAACATGTTGGTAAGCCCAATACATGAATAAATGTTGTGCTCATCCATACTTATAATGCTTATGTTATATATATATTTGGCGTACATATTTGGTATACATGCTTAGGCTTTGGCCAAGTAGTGGCTAGATCATGCCACGTTAAATTTATAAGTTATAGCATTGTGAAAAATTCAAGCAAATTGTGACACCGGGCAAACGATGTACTCAAATCCGTAATACGATCCTTAATTTAACAAGTATTTGAAACTGCAATTGAAATTAAATGTTGCATTATATATATATTGTGAAAAGTTATAAAAGCATGTTAATAATTTTGAAAGTTTTAAATTTGAATGAAATTTTGTAACTCGGTTTACTAGGTTTACATGTGTAAGTGTTCTGGTAATGCCTCATACCCTGTTCCGGCGTTGGATACGGGTAAGAGGTGTTACAATACTGTTCATTTTGGGTTATTTTGGTGATTGTTTTTAAAGCTGGGTTATTTTTGTAAATATAATATTTGTTTGGACTAGTTTGGTAAAATAGCCACGATTCTGCAACATGGAGATTACATTAACAAACTTCATACATGGAGACAGCAACGAAGATATATAGTAAAGACATTATAGTAAATTCAGTAAGGTAAACCAAGTATCTGGTTTAGGTTTAGGTAATTTAGGCTTGTCTTCCTCGTCAAACCAAAGTAGTTAACGTGAAGCTTCCCTCTCTTTATGAAGTCTGCTCGCAAGCCCCTCAGTTGTTTTTCGGCTTCCTCCTTGCCATCGTAGTAAATAGTTTTAGGGTAGAGCCCTTTCTTTATTAAGTTGGCGATGAGAGCTAATGTTGTGTTCGTCGTTCTCCACTTGGACCACGTCAAAAGTTTATCAGAGAGCATAAGGTAGGTGCTCAAACCATTTTTTAGTTTTAACCGTGTCAGATCCCTCACGGCGACAGGAATGTTTCTTGATTTACACAATGCTTTAAGCAACGCATGTGAAGCAGCAAGACTACGAAAGAAACCCGAGGTTATCACCATTCTAACGACGGCTAAAGTGTTTTTTTTTGCTTTCAAGAAATGGTAGGTCAACCTCCCACGGAGGTGGTGGTGGGTCATTCTGTAAAATAAAAGAGCACATTTTAAAAATACGATGTTTTCGTGGGAAGCTGAAATTCATGGTGAAATAAGGGGAAAAATCTAAGGGTTTTTGCGGGAATAGAAGATGGAAAAGAGTCAGGGTCCGGCTACCCGCCTTTGAACGACCCATCTCCTAACTGTAGTAGCCCACGACCATCGGTTCACCTAGATGACAGTTCTTATGAGCATTGGCTTATCATTTTGGAATTCCCAGAACGCCCGAAACCTTTGGAAAAAGAAATGATCGATGTCTATGTTAAAACCTTCGCTTCTGTTGTTGGCACGCTTATA
This sequence comes from Gossypium turneri, assembly GCA_008044935.1. Classification (NCBI taxonomy): domain Eukaryota; kingdom Viridiplantae; phylum Streptophyta; class Magnoliopsida; order Malvales; family Malvaceae; genus Gossypium; species Gossypium turneri. The sequence goes on from CP032576.1 coordinate 6,287,789, forward strand.
AATAATAATTATTCCTTCAAATTTCATTAAATCTGGGTTTTATTTTATTTTTTATTTGTCTGATCTTGTAGTGAAGAGGAAGCGAAAAAGAGAATATACTCTGTTTGTACAACAACGTATACTGGGTGGAGGCCAAGAGATGTTACCCAAAATAGATGAACAGTACGCGCGTAAAAATTTCCAAGCAAGGAACAAAGCGACACATTTCCAGTGCAATTAATGATACTGGCGGCCATAACCTACGGAAATAATCATCTTTAAATTTTTTTTTTTACTCACTAACCAAGCCATCTTAAAATTTTGACTTTGAAGCGGCTTTAATGTTTACATTTGCAAACTCTCTAAGATGGCTCCACTTGTACCTTTATTTTGCTCACAGTGAGCATAGATTGAACGAAATGAAAAAAATGATAATGAACAAAATATAGAGAATAATATTTGCTAAATCTTCTTAATATCATTAGCTTTGGTGAACCTTTACATACATTTCACATAATAATAAAAGTTCTATATCTTCTTTTACGATTCTTGGCTATTTTACCAAACAAGTCAAAAAAATATTATATTTACAAAAATAACCCAGGTTTAAAAACAATCACCAAAATAACCTAAAATGAACAGTACCCACTCGTTTTTTGCACCAATGATTGCTTAATAATTGTGTCAGACTTAAAAAAATTAATTTTTTGGGTTTTGGCCTGTCAATGGCCGGAACCCAGGTATTTTTTTTAAAATTGAATAATACTGATATACGAAAAAAAAACGAAAAAAAATTTTGGGTGCTGGCTTGTCAATGGCCGACACCCAGTAGAAATTTAAAAAAAATTTCTTTTTTTTCGTCTTAGAATTAGATATAAATATACGAAAAAATAAAAAAAATTTGGGTGTTGGCCTATCAATGGCCGGCACCCAGTACAAATTTTTAAAAAAATTTTCTTTTTTTCCGTATCATAATCAGATATAAATATACGAAAAAAATAAAAAAAATTTTGGATACTGGCCTATCAATGGCCAGCACCTAGTACAAATTTTGAAAAAAAACTTTTTTTTCTCGCGTCAGAATCAGATATAAATATACGAAAAAAAAAAAATTTTGGGTGCTAGCCTGTCAATGGCCGGCACCTAGTACAAATTAAAAAAAAAATTTCGTGTCAGAATCAGATATAAATATACAAAAAAATAAAAAAAATTTTGGGTGTTGGCCTGTCAATGCCCGCACCTAGTACAAATTGAAAAAAAAAAATCTTTTCTTTTTCGTGTCAGAATCTGATATAAATATACGAAAAAAATTTGGGCCAGCACCCAGTACCAATTTAAAAAAAAAATTTCGTGTCAGAATCAGATATAAATATACGAAAAAAATTTTGGGTGCTAGCCTGTCAATGGCCGGCACCCAGTGCAAATTAAAAAAAAAAATCTTTTTTATTCTTGTCAGAATTAGATATAAATATACAAAAAAACTAAAAAAAAAATTCATATATTTATATCTGATTCTGACACAAAGAAAAAGGAATTTTTTTTAAATTTGTACTGGGTGCCGGCCATTGACAGGCCAGCACCCAAAATTTTTTTATTTTTTTCTTATATTTTTATCTGATTCTGATACGAAAAAAAAGAATTTTTTTTAAATTTGTACTGGGTGCCAGCCATTAACAGGCCAGCACCCAAAATCTTTTTTTTTCGTTTTTCTTTTTTTCTTTTTTCGTATATCAGTATTATACAATTTAAAAAAAATACCTGGGTTCCGGCAATTGACAGGCCAAAACCCAAAAAATTAATTTTTTTAAGTCTGACACAATTATTAGGCAATCATGGGTGCAAAAAACAAGTGGGTACTGTTAATTTTAGGTTATTTTGGTGATTGTTTTTAAACCTGAGTTATTTTTGTAAATATAATTTTTTTGGACTAGTTTGGTAAAATAGCCACGATTCTGCAACATGGAGATTACATTAACAAACTTCATACATGGAGACAGCAACGAAGATATATAGTAAAGACATTATAGTAAATTCAGTAAGGTAAACAAAGTATCTGGTTTAGGTTTAGGTAATTTAGGCTTGTCTTCCTCGTCAAACCAGAGTAGTTAACGTGGAGCTTCCCTCCCTTTATGAAGTCTGCTCGCAAGCCCCTCAGTTGTTTTTCGGCTTCCTCCTTGCCATCGTAGTTAATAGTTTTAGGGTAGAGCCCTTTCTTTATTAAGTTGGCGATGAGAGCTAATGTTGTGTTCGTCGTTCTCCACTTGGACCACGTCAAAAGTTTATCAGAGAGCATAAGGTAGGTGCTCAAATCATTTTTTAGTTCTAACCGTGTCAGATCCCTCACGGCGACAGGAATGTTTCCTGATTTACACAATGCTTTAAGCAACGCATGTGAAGCAGCAAGACTACGAAAGAAACCCGAGGTTATCATCATTCCAACAACGGCTAAAATGTTTTTTTTTTGCTTTCAAAAAATGGTAGGTCAACCTCCCACGAAGGTGGTGGTGGGTCATTCTGTAAAATAAAAGAGCACATTTTAAAAATATGATGTTTTCGTGGGAAGCTGAAATTCATGGTGAAATAAGGGAAAAAAACTAAGGGTTTTTGCGGGAATAGAAGATGGAAAAGAGTCAGGGTCCGGCTACCCGCCTTTGAACGATCCATCTCCTAACTGTAGTAGCCCACGACCATCGGTTCACCTAGATTACAGTTCTTATGTGCATTGGCTTATCATTTTGGAATTCCCAGAACGCCCGAAACCTTTGGAAGAAGAAATGATCGATGGCTATGTTAAACCCCTCGCTTCTGTTGTTGGCAGGTTTTTAAATAATAATTATTCCTTCAAATTTGATTAAATATGGGTTTTATTTTCTTTTTTTTTTTGTCTGATCTTGTAGTGAAGAGGAAGCGAAAAAGAGAATATACTCTGTTTGTACAACAACGTATACTGGGTGGAGGCCAAGAGATGTTACCCAAAATAGATGAACAGTACGCGCGTAAAAATTTCCAAGCAGGGAACAAAGCGACACATTTCCAGTGCAATTAATGATACAGGCGGCCATAACCTACGGAAATAATCATCTTTAAATTTTTTTTTTTACTCACTAACCAAGCCATCTCAAAATTTTGGCATTTAAGCTTTAAGGTTTACATTTGCAAACTCTCTAAGATGGCTCCACTTGTACCTTTATTTTGCTCACAGTGAGCATAGATTGAACGAAATGAAAAAAATGATAATGAACAAAATATAGAGAATAATATTTGCTGAATCTTGTTAATATCATTAGCTTTGGTGAATTTGTACATACATTTCACATAATAATAAAAGTTCTATATCTTCTTTTACGATTCTTGGCTATTTTACCAAACTAGTCAAAAAATATTATATTTACAAAAATAACCCAGGTTTAAAAACAATCACCACAATAACCTAAAATGAACAGTACCCACTCGTTTTTTGCACCCATGATTGCTTAATAATTGTGTCAGACTTAAAAAAATTAATTTTTTGGGTTTTGGCCTGTCAATGGCCGGAACCCAGGTTTTTTTTTAAAATTGTATAATACTGATATACGAAAAAAGGAAAAAAAGAAAAACGAAAAAAAATTTTTGGGTGCTAGCCTGTCAATGGCCGGCACTCAATAGAAATTAAAAAAAAATCTTTTTTTTCGTGTTAGAATCAGATATAAATATACGAAAAAAATAAAAAAAATTTGGGTGCTAGCCTGTCAATGGCCGGCACCCAGTACAAATTTAAAAAAAAATTTCTTTTTTTCGTATCAGAATCAGATATAAATATACGAAAAAAATAAAAAAATTTTGGGTGCTGGCCTGTCAATGGCCACATCCAGTACATATTTAAAAAAAATTCTTTTTTTCGCGTCAGAATTAGATATAAATACACGAAAAAAATAAAAAAAAAATTTTGGGTGCTAGCCTTTCAATGGCCGGCACCCACTACAAATTTAAAAAAAAAATTCTTTTTTTGTGTCAGAATCAGATATAAATATACGAAAAAATTAAAAAAAATTGGGGTGTTGGCCTGTCAATGCCCGCACCTAGTACAAATTTAAAAAAAATTCTTTTTTTTCGTGTCAGAATCAGATATAAATATACGAAAAAAAATTTTGGATGTTGGCCTGTCAATGGCCGGCACCCAGTACCAATTTAAAAGAAAAAATCTATTTTTTTCGTGTCAGAATCAGATATAAATATACGAAAAAAAATTTTGGGGTGCTGGCCTGTCAATGGCCGGCACCCAGTACAAATTAAAAAAAATTCTTTTTTTTCGTGTCAGAATCAGATATAAAAATTCATATATTTATATCTGATTCTGACACGAAAAAAAAGAATTTTTTTTTAAATTTGTACTGGGTGCCTGCCATTGACAGGCCAGCACCCAAAATTTTTTTATTTTTTTCGTATATTTTATCTGATTCTGACACGAAAAAAAAAGAAATTTTTTTTAAATTTGTACTGGGTGCCGGCCATTAACAGGCCAGCACCCAAAATCTTTTTTTTCCTTTTTTCGTATATCAGTATTACACAATTTAAAAAAAATACCTGGGTTCCGGCCATTGACAGGCCAAAACCAAAAAAATTAATTTTTTTAAGTCTGACACAATTATTAGGCAATCATGGGTGCAAAGAACAAGTGGGTACTGTTAATTTTAGGTTATTTTGGTGATTGTTTTTAAACCTGGGTTATTTTTGTAAATATAATTTTTTTGGACTAGTTTGGTAAAATAGCCACGATTTTGCAGCATGGAGATTACATTAACAAACTTCATACATGGAGACAACAACGAAGATATATAGTAAAGACATTATAGTAAATTCAGTAAGGTAAACAAAGTATCTGGTTTAGGTTTAGGTAATTTAGGCTTGTCTTCCTCGTCAAACCAGAGTAGTTAACGTGGAGCTTCCCTCCCTTTATGAAGTCTGCTCGCAAGCCCCTCAGTTGTTTTTCGGCTTCCTCCTTGCCATCGTAGTAAATAGTTTTAGGGTAGAGCCCTTTCTTTATTAAGTTGGCGATGAGAGCTAATGTTGTGTTCGTCGTTCTCCACTTGGACCACGTCAAAAGTTTATCAGAGAGCATAAGGTAGGTGCTCAAATCATTTTTTAGTTCTAACCGTGTCAGATCCCTCACGGCGACATGAATGTTTCCTGATTTACACAATGCTTTAAGCAACGCATGTGAAGCAGCAAGACTACGAAAGAAACCCGAGGTTATCATCATTCCAACTACGGCTAAAGTGTTTTTTTTGCTTTCAAGAAATGGTAGGTCAACCACCCACGGAGGTGGTGGTGGGTCATTCTGTAAAATAAAAGAGCACATTTTAAAAATATGATGTTTTCGTGGGAAGCTGAAATTCATGGTGAAATAAGGGAAAAAAACTAAAGGTTTTTGCGGGAATAGAAGATGGAAAAGAGTCAGGGTCCGGCTACTCGCCTTTGAACGATCCATCTCCTAACTGTAATAGCCCACGACCATCGGTTCACCTAGATGACAGTTCTTATGAGCATTGGCTTATCATTTTGGAATTTCCAGAACGCCCGAAACCTTTGGAAGAAGAAATGATCGATGTCTATGTTAAACCCCTCGCTTCTGTTGTTGGCAGGTTTTTAAATAATAATTATTCCTTCAAATTTGATTAAATATGGGTTTTATTTTCTTTTTTTTTTGTCTGATCTTGTAGTGAAGAGGAAGCGAAAAAGAGAATATACTCTGTTTGTACAACAACGTATACTGGGTGGAGGCCAAGAGATGTTACCCAAAATAGATGAACAGTACGCGCGTAAAAATTTCCAAGCAGGGAACAAAGCGACACATTTCCAGTGCAATTAATGATACAGGCGGCCATAACCTACGGAAATAATCATCTTTAAATTTTTTTTTTTACTCACTAACCAAGCCATCTCAAAATTTTGGCATTGAAGCTTTAAGGTTTACATTTGCAAACTCTCTAAGATGGCTCCACTTGTACCTTTATTTTGCTCACAGTGAGCATAGATTGAACGAAATGAAAAAAATGATAATGAACAAAATATAGAGAATAATATTTGCTGAATCTTCTTAATATCATTAGCTTTGGTGAACCTTTACATACATTTCACATAATAATAAAAGTTCTATATCTTCTTTTACGATTCTTGGCTATTTTACCAAACTAGTCAAAAAATATTATATTTACAAAAATAACCCAGGTTTAAAAACAATCACCACAATAACCTAAAATGAACAGTACCCACTCGTTTTTTGCACCCATGATTGCTTAATAATTGTGTCAGACTTAAAAAAATTAATTTTTTGGGTTTTGGCCTGTCAATGGCCGGAACCCAGGTTTTTTTTTAAAATTGTATAATGCTGATATACGAAAAAAGGAAAAAAAGAAAAACGAAAAAAAATTTTTGGGTGCTGGCCTGTCAATGGCCGGCACTCAATAGAAATTAAAAAAAAATCTTTTTTTTCGTGTTAGAATCAGATATAAATATACGAAAAAAATAAAAAAAATTTGGGTGCTAGCCTGTCAATGGCCGGCACCCAGTACAAATTTAAAAAAAAAATTCTTTTTTTCGTATCAGAATCAGATATAAATATACGAAAAAAATAAAAAAATTTTGGGTGCTGGCCTGTCAATGGCCGGCATCCAGTACATATTTAAAAAAATTCTTTTTTTTCGCGTCAGAATTAGATATAAATACACAAAAAAAATAAAAAAAATTTTGGGTGCTAGCCTGTCAATGGCCGGCACCCACTACAAATTTAAAAAAAAAATTCTTTTTTTGTGTCAGAATCAGATATAAATATACGAAAAAATTAAAAAAATTGGGGTGTTGGCCTGTCAATGCCCGCACCTAGTAAAAATTTAAAAAAAATTCTTTTTTTTCGTGTCAGAATCAGATATAAATATACGAAAAAAAATTTTGGATGTTGGCCTGTCAATGGCCGGCACCCAGTACCAATTTAAAAGAAAAAATCTATTTTTTTCGTGTCAGAATCAGATATAAATATACGAAAAAAAATTTTGGGGTGCTGGCCTGTCAATGGCCGGCACCCAGTACAAATTAAAAAAAATTCTTTTTTATTCTTGTCAGAATCAGATATAAATATACAAAAAACTAAAAAAAATTCATATATTTATATCTGATTCTGACACGAAAAAAAAGAATTTTTTTTTCAATTTGTACTGGGTGCCTGCCATTGACAGGCCAGCACCCAAAATTTTTTTATTTTTTTCGTATATTTTTATCTGATTCTGACACGAAAAAAAAAGAAATTTTTTTTAAATTTGTACTGGGTGCCGGCCATTAACAGGCCAGCACCCAAAATCTTTTTTTTCCTTTTTTCGTATATCAGTATTACACAATTTAAAAAAAATACCTGGGTTCCGGCCATTGACAGGCCAAAACCCAAAAAATTAATTTTTTTAAGTCTGACACAATTATTAGGCAATCATGGGTGCAAAGAACAAGTGGGTACTGTTAATTTTAGGTTATTTTGGTGATTGTTTTTAAACCTGGGTTATTTTTGTAAATATAATTTTTTTGGACTAGTTTGGTAAAATAGCCACGATTTTGCAGCATGGAGATTACATTAACAAACTTCATACATGGAGACAACAACGAAGATATATAGTAAAGACATTATAGTAAATTCAGTAAGGTAAACAAAGTATCTGGTTTAGGTTTAGGTAATTTAGGCTTGTCTTCCTCGTCAAACTAGAGTAGTTAACGTGGAGCTTCCCTCCCTTTATGAAGTCTGCTCGCAAGCCCCTCAGTTGTTTTTCGGCTTCCTCCTTGCCATCGTAGTAAATAGTTTTAGGGTAGAGCCCTTTCTTTATTAAGTTGGCGATGAGAGCTAATGTTGTGTTCGTCGTTCTCCACTTGGACCACGTCAAAAGTTTATCAGAGAGCATAAGGTAGGTGCTCAAATCATTTTTTAGTTCTAACCGTGTCAGATCCCTCACGGCGACATGAATGTTTCCTGATTTACACAATGCTTTAAGCAACGCATGTGAAGCAGCAAGACTACGAAAGAAACCCGAGGTTATCATCATTCCAACTACGGCTAAAGTGTTTTTTTTGCTTTCAAGAAATGGTAGGTCAACCACCCACGGAGGTGGTGGTGGGTCATTCTGTAAAATAAAAGAGCACATTTTAAAAATATGATGTTTTCGTGGGAAGCTGAAATTCATGGTGAAATAAGGGAAAAAAACTAAAGGTTTTTGCGGGAATAGAAGATGGAAAAGAGTCAGGGTCCGGCTACTCGCCTTTGAACGATCCATCTCCTAACTGTAATAGCCCACGACCATCGGTTCACCTAGATGACAGTTCTTATGAGCATTGGCTTATCATTTTGGAATTTCCAGAACGCCCGAAACCTTTGGAAGAAGAAATGATCGATGTCTATGTTAAACCCCTCGCTTCTGTTGTTGGCAGGTTTTTAAATAATAATTATTCCTTCAAATTTGATTAAATATGGGTTTTATTTTCTTTTTTTTTTTTGTCTGATCTTGTAGTGAAGAGGAAGCGAAAAAGAGAATATACTCTGTTTGTACAACAACGTATACTGGGTGGAGGCCAAGAGATGTTACCCAAAATAGATGAACAGTACGCGCGTAAAAATTTCCAAGCAGGGAACAAAGCGACACATTTCCAGTGCAATTAATGATACAGGCGGCCATAACCTACGGAAATAATCATCTTTAAATTTTTTTTTTTTACTCACTAACCAAGCCATCTCAAAATTTTGGCATTGAAGCTTTAAGGTTTACATTTGCAAACTCTCTAAGATGGCTCCACTTGTACCTTTATTTTGCTCACAGTGAGCATAGATTGAACGAAATGAAAAAAATGATAATGAACAAAATATAGAGAATAATATTTGCTGAATCTTCTTAATATCATTAGCTTTGGTGAACCTTTACATACATTTCACATAATAATAAAAGTTCTATATCTTCTTTTACGATTCTTGGCTATTTTACCAAACTAGTCAAAAAATATTATATTTACAAAAATAACCCAGGTTTAAAAACAATCACCACAATAACCTAAAATGAACAGTACCCACTCGTTTTTTGCACCCATGATTGCTTAATAATTGTGTCAGACTTAAAAAAATTAATTTTTTGGGTTTTGGCCTGTCAATGGCCGGAACCCAGGTTTTTTTTTAAAATTGTATAATGCTGATATACGAAAAAAGGAAAAAAAGAAAAACGAAAAAAAATTTTTGGGTGCTGGCCTGTCAATGGCCGGCACTCAATAGAAATTAAAAAAAAATCTTTTTTTTCGTGTTAGAATCAGATATAAATATACGAAAAAAATAAAAAAAATTTGGGTGCTAGCCTGTCAATGGCCGGCACCCAGTACAAATTTAAAAAAAAATTTCTTTTTTTCGTATCAGAATCAGATATAAATATACGAAAAAAATAAAAAAATTTTGGGTGCTGGCCTGTCAATGGCCGGCATCCAGTACATATTTAAAAAAAATTTTTTTTTTCGCGTCAGAATTAGATATAAATACACAAAAAAAATAAAAAAAATTTTGGGTGCTAGCCTGTCAATGGCCGGCACCCACTACAAATTTAAAAAAAAAAAATTCTTTTTTTGTGTCAGAATCAGATATAAATATACGAAAAAATTAAAAAAATTGGGGTGTTGGCCTGTCAATGCCCGCACCTAGTAAAAATTTAAAAAAAATTCTTTTTTTTCGTGTCAGAATCAGATATAAATATACGAAAAAAAATTTTGGATGTTGGCCTGTCAATGGCCGGCACCCAGTACCAATTTAAAAGAAAAAATCTATTTTTTTCGTGTCAGAATCAGATATAAATATACGAAAAAAAATTTTGGGGTGCTGGCCTGTCAATGGCCGGCACCCAGTACAAATTAAAAAAATTCTTTTTTATTCTTGTCAGAATCAGATATAAATATACAAAAAACTAAAAAAAATTCATATATTTATATCTGATTCTGACACGAAAAAAAAAGAATTTTTTTTTCAATTTGTACTGGGTGCCTGCCATTGACAGGCCAGCACCCAAATTTTTTTATTTTTTTCGTATATTTTTATCTGATTCTGACACGAAAAAAAAAGAAATTTTTTTTAAATTTGTACTGGGTGCCGGCCATTAACAGGCCAGCACCCAAAATCTTTTTTTTCCTTTTTTCGTATATCAGTATTACACAATTTAAAAAAAATACCTGGGTTCCGGCCATTGACAGGCCAAAACCCAAAAAATTAATTTTTTTAAGTCTGACACAATTATTAGGCAATCATGGGTGCAAAGAACAAGTGGGTACTGTTAATTTTAGGTTATTTTGGTGATTGTTTTTAAACCTGGGTTATTTTTGTAAATATAATTTTTTTGGACTAGTTTGGTAAAATAGCCACGATTTTGCAGCATGGAGATTACATTAACAAACTTCATACATGGAGACAACAACGAAGATATATAGTAAAGACATTATAGTAAATTCAGTAAGGTAAACAAAGTATCTGGTTTAGGTTTAGGTAATTTAGGCTTGTCTTCCTCGTCAAACTAGAGTAGTTAACGTGGAGCTTCCCTCCCTTTATGAAGTCTGCTCGCAAGCCCCTCAGTTGTTTTTCGGCTTCCTCCTTGCCATCGTAGTAAATAGTTTTAGGGTAGAGCCCTTTCTTTATTAAGTTGGCGATGAGAGCTAATGTTGTGTTCGTCGTTCTCCACTTGGACCACGTCAAAAGTTTATCAGAGAGCATAAGGTAGGTGCTCAAATCATTTTTTAGTTCTAACCGTGTCAGATCCCTCACGGCGACATGAATGTTTCCTGATTTACACAATGCTTTAAGCAACGCATGTGAAGCAGCAAGACTACGAAAGAAACCCGAGGTTATCATCATTCCAACTACGGCTAAAGTGTTTTTTTTGCTTTCAAGAAATGGTAGGTCAACCACCCACGGAGGTGGTGGTGGGTCATTCTGTAAAATAAAAGAGCACATTTTAAGAATATGATGTTTTCGTGGGAAGCTGAAATTCATGGTGAAATAAGGGAAAAAAACTAAAGGTTTTTGCGGGAATAGAAGATGGAAAAGAGTCAGGGTCCGGCTACTCGCCTTTGAACGATCCATCTCCTAACTGTAGTAGCCCACGACCATCGGTTCACCTAGATGACAGTTCTTATGAGCATTGGCTTATCATTTTGGAATTTCCAGAACGCCCGAAACCTTTGGAAGAAGAAATGATCGATGTCTATGTTAAACCCCTCGCTTCTGTTGTTGGCAGGTTTTTAAATAATAATTATTCCTTCAAATTTCATTAAATATGGGTTTTATTTTCTTTTTTATTTGTCTGATCTTGTAGTGAAGAGGAAGCAAAAAAGAGAATATACTCTGTTTGTACAACAACGTATACTGGGTGGAGGCCAAGAGATGTTACCCAAAATAGATGAACAGTACGCGTGTAAAAATTTCCAAGCAAGGAACAAAGCGACACATTTCCAGTGCAATTAATGATACAGGCGGCCATAACCTACAGAAATAATCATCTTTAAATTTTTTTTTTTTACTCACTAACCAAGCCATCTCAAAATTTTGACGTTGAAGCGGCTTTAAGGTTTACATTTGCAAACTCTCTAAGATGGCTCCACTTGTACCTTTATTTTGCTCACAGTGAGCATAGATTGAACGAAATGAAAAAAATGATAATGAACAAAATATAGAGAATAATATTTGCTGAATCTTCTTAATATCATTAGCTTTGGTGAACTTGTACATACATTTCACATAATAATAAAAGTTCTATATCTTCTTTTACGATTCTTGGCTATTTTACCAAACTAGTCAAAAAAATATTATATTTACAAAAATAACCCAGGTTTAAAAACAATCACCAAAATAAACTAAAATGAACAGTACCCAATCATTTTTTGCACCCATGATTGCTTAATAATTGTGTCAGACTTAAAAAAATTACTTTTTTGGGTTTTGGCCTGTCAATGGCCGGAACCCAGGTATTTTTTTTAAAATTGAATAATACTGATATACGAAAAAAGGAAAAAAAGAATTTTTTTAAATTTTTTTATTTTTTTCTTATATTTTTATCTAATTCTGATACGAAAAAAAGAATTTTTTTTTAAATTTGTACTGGGTGCCAGCCATTAACAGGCCAGCACCCAAAATCTTTTTTTTCGTTTTTCTTTTTTTCCTTTTTTGGTATATCAGTATTATACAATTTAAAAAAAATACCTGGGTTCCGGCCATTGACAGGCCAAAACCCAAAAATTAATTTTTTTAAGTCTGACACAATTATTAGGCAATCATGGGTGCAAAAAACAAGTGGGTACTGTTATTTTAGGTTATTTTGGTGATTGTTTTTAAACCTGGGTTATTTTTGTAAATATAATTTTTTTTGGACTAGTTTGGTAAAATAGCCACGATTTTGCAGCATGGAGATTACATTAACAAACTTCATACATGGAGACAGCAACGAAGATATATAGTAAAGACATTATAGTAAATTCAGTAAGGTAAACAAAGTATCTGGTTTAGGTTTAGGTAATTTAGGCTTGTCTTCCTCGTCAAACCAGAGTAGTTAACGTGGAGCTTCCCTCCCTTTATGAAGTCTGCTCGCAAGCCCCTCAGTTGTTTTTCGGCTTCCTCCTTGCCATCGTAGTTAATAGTTTTAGGGTAGAGCCCTTTCTTTATTAAGTTGGCGATGAGAGCTAATGCTGTGTTCGTCGTTCTCCACTTGGACCACGTCAAAAGTTTATCAGAGACCATAAGGTAGGTGCTCAAATCATTTTTTAGTTCTAACCGTGTCAGATACCTCACGGCGACAGGAATGTTTCCTGATTTACACAATGCTTTAAGCAACGCATGTGAAGCAGCAAGACTACGAAAGAAACCCGAGGTTATCATCATTCCAACGACGGCTAAAGTGTTTTTTTTGCTTTCAAGAAATGGTAGGTCAACCTCCCACGGAGGTGGTGGTGGGTCATTCTGTAAAATAAAAGAGCACATTTTAAAAATATGATGTTTTCGTGGGAAGTTGAAATTCATGGTGAAATAAGGGAAAAAAAACTAAGGGTTTTTGCGGGAATAGAAGATGGAAAAGAGTTAGGGTTCGGCTACCCGCCTTTGAATGACCCATCTCCTAACTGTAGTAGCCCACGACCATCGGTTCACCTATATGACAATTCTTATGAGCATTGGCTTATCATTTTGGAATTTCCAGAATGCCCGAAACCTTTGGAAGAAGATCGATGTCTATGTTAAAACCCTCGCTTCTGTTGTTGGCAGGTTTTAAATAATAATTATTCCTTCAAATTTCATTAAATGTGGGTTTTATTTTCTTTTTTATTTGTCTGATCTTGTAGTGAAGAGGAAGCGAAAAAGAGAATATACTCTTTTTTTACAACAACGTATACTGGGTGGATGCCAAGAGATGTTACCCAAAATAGATGAACGGTACGCGCGTAAAAATTTCCAAGCAAGGACCAAAGCGACACATTTCCCGTGCAATTAATGATACTGGCGGCCATAACCTACGGAAATAATCATCTTTAACTTTTTTTTTACTCACTATCCAAGCCATCTCAAAATTTTGATATTAAAGCGGCTTTAAGGTTTACATTTGCAAACTCTCCCAGATGGCTCCACTTGTACCTTCATTTTGTTCACAGTGAGCATAGATTGAACGAAATGAAAAAATGATAATGAACAAAATATAGAGAATAATATTTGTTGAATATTCTTAATATCATTAGCTTTGGTGAACCTGCACATATATTTCACATAATAATAAAAGTTCTATATCTTCTTTTAAGATTCTTCAACATGGAGATTACATTAACAAACTTCATACATGGAGACAGCAATGAAGATATATAGTAAAGACATTATAGTAAATTCAGTAAGGTAAACAAAGTATCTGGTTTAGGTTTAGGTAATTTAGGCTTGTTTTCCTCGTCAAACCCAAAGTAGTTAACGTGGAGCTTCCCTCTCTTTATGAAGTATGCTCGCAAACCCCTCAGTTGTTTTTCGGCTTCCTCCTTGCCATCGTAGTAAATAGTTTTAGGCTGGAGCCCTTTCTTTATTAAGTTGGCGCTGAGAGCTAATGTTGTGTTCGCCGTTCTCCGCTTGGACCACGTCGAAAGTTTATCAGAGACCATAAGGTAGGTGCTCAAATCATTTTTTAGTTCTAACCGTGTCAGATACCTCACGGCGACAGGAATGTTTCCTAATTTACACAATGCTTTAAGCAACGCATGTGCAGCAGCAGGACTTCGAAAGAAACCCTAGGTTATCATCATTCCAACGACGGCTAAAGTGTTTTTTTTTGCTTTTAAGAAATGGTAAGTCAACCTCCCATGGAGGTGGTGGTGGGTCATTTCGTAAAATAAAAGAGCACATTTTAAAAATATGATGTTTTCGTGGGAAGTCGAAATTCATGGTGAAAGAAGGGAAAAAAAACTAAGGGTTTTTGCGGGAATAGAAGCTGGACAAGAGTCCGGGTCCGGCTACTCGCCTTTGAATTACCCATCTCCTAATTGTAGTAGCCCACGACCATCGGTTCTCCCAGATGGCAGTTCTTCTGAGCATTGGCTTATCATTTTAGAATTCTCAGAACGCCCGAAACCTTTGGAAGAATAAATGATCGATGCCTATGTTAAAACCCTCGCTTCTGTTGTCGGCAGGTTTTTAAATAATAATTATTCCTTCAAATTTAATTAAATCTGGGTTTTATTTTCTGTTTTATTTGCCTGATCTTGTAGTGAAGAGGAAGCGAAAAAGAGAATATACTCTGTTTGTACAACAACGTATACTGGTGGATGCCAAGAGATGTTACCCAAAATAGATGAACAATACGTGCGTAAAAATTTCCAAGCAATGAACAAAGCCACACATTTCCAGTGCAATTAATGATACAGGCAGCCATAAGCGACGAAAATAATCATCTTTAACATTTTTTTTCTCACTATCCAAGCCATCTCAAAATTTTGATATTGAAGCGGCTTTAAGGTTTGCATTTGCAAACTCTCCCAGATGGCTCCACTTGTACCTTCATTTTGCTCACAGTGAGCATAGATTGAACGAAATGAAAAAAATGATAGTGAACAAAATATAGAGAATAATATTTGCTGAATATTCTTAATATCATTAGCTTTGGTGAACCTGTACATACATTTGACATAATAGTAAAAGTTCTATATCTTCTTTTACGATTCTGCAACATGGAGATTACATTAACAAACTTCATACATGGAGACAGCAACGAAGATATATAGTAAAGACATTATAGTAACTTCAGTAAGGTAAACAAAGTATCTGGTTTAGGTTTAGGTAATTTTGGCTTGTCCTCCTCGTCAAACCCAGAGTAGTTAACGTGGAGCTTCCCTCTCTTTATGAAGTATGCTCGCAAACCCCTCAGTTATTTTTCGGCTTCCTCCTTGCCATCGTAGTAAATAGTTTTAGGCTGGAGCCCTTTCTTTATTGAGTTGGCGCTGAGAGCTAATGTTGTGTTCGCCGTTCTCCGCTTGGACCACGTCGAAAGTTTATCAGAGACCATAAGGTAGGTGCTCAAATCATTTTTTAGTTCTAACCGTGTCAGATACCTCACGCCGACAGGAATGTTTCCTGATTTACACAATACTTTAAGCAACGCATGTGCAACAGCAGGACTTCGAAAGAAACCCTAGGTTACCATCATTCCAACGACGGCTAAGGTGTTTTTTTTGCTTTCAAGAAATGGTAGGTCAACCTCCCATGGAGGTGGTGGTGGGTCATTCTGTAAAATAAAGAGCACATTTTAAAAATATGATGTTTTCGTGGGAAGTCGAAATTCATGGTGAAAGAAGGGAAAAAAAACTAAGGGTTTTTGCGGGAATAAAAGATGGACAAGAGTCCGAGTCCGGCTACTCGCCTTTGAACGACCCATCTCCTAACTGTAGTAGCCCACGACCATCGGTTCTCCTAGATAATAGTTCTTATGAGCATTGGCTTATCATTTTGGAATTCCAGAATTCCCGAAACCTTTGGAAGAATAAATGATCAATGCCTATGTTAAAACCCTCGCTTCTGTTGTCGGCAGGTTTTTAAATAATAATTATTCCTTCAAATTTCATTAAATCTGGGTTTTATTTTCAGTTTTTTTGCCTGATCTTGTAGTGAAGATGAAGCGAAAAAGAGAATATACTCTGTTTGTACAACAACGTATACTGGTGGATGCCAAGAGATGTTACCTAAAATAGATGAACAATACGCTCGTAAAAATTTCCAAGCAATGAACAAAGTGACACATTTCCAGTGCAATTAATGATACAGGTGGCCATAACCTACGGAAATAATCATCTTTAACTTTTTTTTCTCACTATCCAAGCCATCTCAAAATTTTGATATTAAAGCGGCTTTAAAGTTTACATTTGCAAACTCTCCCAGATGGCTCCACTTGTACCTTCATTTTGCTCACAATAGATTGAACGAAACGAAAAAAATGATAGTGAACAAAATATAGAGAATAATAATTGCTGAATATTCTTAATATCGTTAGCTTTGGTGAACCTGTACATACATTTCACATAATAATAAATGTTCTATATCTTCTTTTACGATTCTGCAATATGGAGATTACATTAACAAACTTCATACATGGAGACAGCAATGAAGATATATAGTAAAGACATTATAGTAAATTCAGTAAGGTAAACAAAGTATCTGGTTTAGGTTTAGGTAATTTAGGCTTGTCTTCCTCGTTAAACCTAGAGTAGTTAACGTGGAGCTTCCCTCTCTTTATGAAGTCTGCTCGCAAACCCCTCAGTTGTTTTTCGACTTCGTCCTTGCCAACATAGTAAATAGTTTTAGGCTGGAGCCCTTTCTTTATTAACTTAGCGGTGAGAGCTAATGTTGTGTTCGCCGTTCTCCACTGGGACCACGTCGAAAGTTTATCAGAGACCATAAGTAGGTGCTCAAATCAGTTTTTAGTTCTAACTGTGTCAGATACCTCACAGCAATAGGAATGTTTCCTGATTTACACAATACTTTAAGCAACGCATGTGAAGTAGCAAGACTACGAAAGAAACCCGAGGTTATCATCATTCCAACGACGGCTAAAGTGTTTTTTTTGCTTTCAAGAAATGGTAGGTCAACCTCCCACGGAGGTGGTGGTGGGTCATTCTGTAAAATAAAAGAGCACATTTTAAAAATATGATGTTTTCGTGAGAAGCTGAAATTCATGGTGAAATAAGGGAAAAAAAACTAAGGGTTTTTGCGGGAATAGTAGATAGAAAAGAGTCAGGGTTCGGCTACCCGCCTTTGAACGACCATCTCCTAACTGTAGTAGCCCACGACCATCGGTTCACTTAGATGACAGTTCTTATGAGCATTGGCTTATCATTTTGGAATTCCCAGAACGCCCGAAACCTTTGGAAGAAGAAATGATCGATGTTTATGTTAAAACCCTCGCTTCTGTTGTTGGCAGGTTTTTAAATAATAATTATTCCTTCAGATTTCATTAAATCTAGGTTTTATTTTCTTTTTTATTTGTGTGATCTTGTAGTGAAGAGGAAGCGAAAAAGAGAATATACTCTTTTTGTACAACAACGTATACTGGGTGGATGCCAAGAGATGTTTCCTAAAATAGATGAACAGTACGAGCGTAAAAATTTCCAAGCAAGGAACAAAGCGACACATTACCAGTGCAATTAATGATACTGGCGGCCATAACCTATGAAAATAATCATCCTTAACTTTTTTTTTTACTCACTATCCATGCCATCTCAAAATTTTGATATTAAAGCGACTTTAAGGTTTACATTTGCAAACTCTCTAAGATGGCTCCACTTTTACCTTCATTTTGTTCCCAGTGAGCATAGATTGAACGAAATGAAAAAAATGATAATGAACAAAATATAGAGAATAATATTTGTTGAATATTCTTAATATCATTAGCTTTGGTGAACCTGTACATACATTTCACATAATAATAAAAGTTCTATATCTTCTTTTACGATTCTGCAACATGGAGATTACATTAACAAACTTCATACATGGAGACAGCAAGGAAGATATATAGTAAAGACATTATAGTAAATTCAGTAAGGTAAACAAAGTATCTGGCTTAGGTTTAGGTAGTTTAGGCTTGTTTTCCTCTTCAAACCCAAAGTAGTTAACCTGGAGCTTCCCTCTCTTTATGAAGTATGCTCGGAAACCCCTCAGTTGTTTTTCGGCTTCCTTCTTGCCATCGTAGTAAATAGTTTTAGGCTGGAGCCCTTTCTTTATTAAGTTGGCGTTGAGAGCTAATGTTGTGTTCGCCGTTCTCTACTTGGACCACGTCGAAAGTTTATCAGAGACCATAAGGTAGGTGCTCAAATCATTTTTTAGTTCTAACCGTGTCAGATACCTCACGACGACAGGAATGTTTCCTGATTTACACAAAACTTTAAGCAACGCATGTGAAGCAGCAGGACTGCGAAAGAAACCCGAGGTTATCATCATTCCAACGACGGCTAAAGTGTTTTTTTTGCTTTCAAAAAATGGTAAGTCAACCTCCCATGGAGGTGGTGGTGGGTCATTCAGTAAAATAAAAGAGCATATTTTGAAAATATGATGTTTTCGTGGGAAGCTGAAATTCATGGTGAAACAAGGGAAAAAACTATGGGTTTTTGCGGGAATAGAAGATGGAAAAGAGTCAGGGTCCGGCTACTCGCCTTTGAACAACCCATCTCCTAACTATAGTAGCCCACGACCATCGGTTCTCCTAGATGACAGTTCTTATGAGCATTGGCTTATCATTTTGGAAATCCCAGAACGCCCAAAACCTTTGGAAGAAGAAATGATCGATGTGTATGTTAAAACCCTCGCTTCTATTGTCGGCAGGTTTTTAAATAATAATTATTCCTTCAACTTTCATTAAATCTAGGTTTTATTTTCTTTTTTGTTTGTCTGATCTTGTAGTGAAGAGGAAGCGAAAAAGAGAATATACTCTGTTTGTACAACGACATATACTGGGTGGATGCCAAGAGATGTTACCCAAAATAGATGAACAGTACGCGCGTAAAAATTTCCAAGCAAGGAACAAAGCCACACATTTTTAGTGCAATTAATGATACAGGCGGCCATAACATACGGAAATAATCATCTTTAACTTTTTTTTTTACTCACTATCCAAACCATCTCAAAATTTTGATATTAAAGCGGCTTTAAGGTTTACATTTGCAAACTCTCCCAGATGGCTCCACTTGTACCTTCATTTTGCTCACAGTGAGCATAGATTGAACGAAATGAAAAAAATGATAATGAACAAAATATAGAGAATAATATTTGTTGAATATTCTTAATATCATTAGCTTTGGTGAACCTGTACGTACATTTCACATAATAAAAAAGTTCTATATCTTCTTTTACGATTCTGCAACATGGAGATTACATTAACAAACTTCATACATGGAGACAGCAACGAAGATATATAGTAAAGACATTATAGTGAATTCAGTAAGGTAAACAAAGTATTTGGTTTAGGTTTAGGTAATTTAGGCTTGTCTTCCTCGTCAAACCAGAGTAGTTAACGTGGAGCTTTCCTCTCTTTATGAAGTCTGCTCGCAAACCCCTCAGTTGTTTTTCGGCTTCCTCCTTGCCATCGTAGTAAATAGTTTTAGGGTAGAACCCTTTCTTTATTAAGTTGGCGGTGTGAGCTAATGTTGTGTTCGTCATTCTCCACTTGGACCACGTCGAAAGTTTATCAGAGACCATAAGGTAGGTGCTCAAATCATTTTTTAGTTCTAACCGTGTCAGATACCTCACGGCGACAGGAATGTTTCCTGATTTACACAATGCTTTAAGCAACGCATGTGAAGCAGCAGGACTGCGAAAGAAACCCGAGATTATCATCATTCCAACGACGGCTAAAGTGTTTTTTTTTGCTTTCAAGAAATGGTAGGTGAACCTCCCACGGAGGCAGTGGTGGGTCATTCAGTAAAATAAAAGAGCACATTTTAAAAATATGATGTTTTCGTGGGAAGCTGAAGTTCATGGTGAAATAAGGGAAAAAAACTAAGGGTTTTTACGGGAATAGAAGATGGAAAAAAGTCAGGGTCTGGCTACTCGCCTTTGAACGACCCATCTCCTAACTATAGTAGCCCACGACCATCGGTTCTCATAGATGACAGTTCTTATGAGCATTGGCTTATCATTTTGGAAATCCCAGAACGCCCGAAACCTTTGGAAGAAGAAATGATCGATGTGCATGTTAAAACCCTCGCTTCTGTTGTCGGCAGGTTTTTAAATAATAATTATTCCTTCAACTTTCATTGAATCTGGGTTTTATTTTCTTTTTTATTTGTCTGATCTTGTAGTGAAGAGGAAGCGAAAAAGAGAATATACTCTGTTTGTACAACGACGTATACTGGGTGGATGCCAAGAGATGTTACCCAAAATAGATGAATAGTACGCGCGTAAAAATTTCCAAGCAAGGAACAAAGTGACACATTTCCAGTGCAATTAATGATACAGGCGGCCATAACATACGGAAATAATCATCTTTAACTTTTTTTTACTCACTATCCAAGCCATCTCAAAATTTTGATATTGAAGCGGCTTTAGGGTTTACATTTGCAAACTCTCTAAGATGGCTCCACTTGTACCTTCATTTTGCTCACAGTGAGCATAGATTGAACGAAATTAAAAAAATGATAATGAACAAAATATAGAGAATAATATTTGCTGAATATTCTTAATATCATTAGCTTTGGTAAACCTGTATATACATTTCACATAATAATAAAAGTTCTATATCTTCTTTTACGATTCTGCAACATGAAGATTACATTAACAAACTTCATACATGGAGACAGCAACGAAGATATATAGTGAAGACATTATAGTAAATTCAGTAAGGTAAACTAAGTATATGGTTTAGGTTTAGGTAATTTAGGCTTGTCTTCCTCGTCAAACCCAGAGTAGTTAACGTGGAGCTTCCCTCTCTTTATGAAGTGTGCTCTCAAACCCCTCAGTTGTTTTTTGACTTCTTTCTTGCCATCGTAGTAAATAGTTTTAGGGTGGAGCCCTTTCTTTATTAAGTTAATGGTGAGAGCTAATGTTGTGTTCGCCGTTCTCCGCTTGGACCACTTCGAACGTTTATCAGAGTCCGGGTCCGACTACTCGCCTTTGAACGACCCATCTCCTAATTGTAGTAGCCCACGACCATCAGTTCTCCTAGATGATAGTTCTTATGAGCATTGGCTTATCATTTTCGAATTCCCAGAACGTCCGAAACCTTTGGAAGAAGAAATGATTAATGCCTATGTTAAAACCCTAGCTTCTGTTGTCGGCAGGTTTTTAAATAATAATTATTCCTTTAGATTTCATTAAATCTGGGTTTTATTTTCTTTTTTGTTTGTCTGATCTTGTAGTGAAGAGGAAGCCAAAAAGAGAATATACTCTGTTTGTGCAACGACGTATACTAGGTGGATGCTAAGAGATGTTACCCAAAATAGATGAACAGTACGCGCGTAAAAATTTCCAAGCAAGGAATAAAGCGACACATTTCCGGTGCAATTAATGATACAAGCGGCCATAACATACGGAAATAATCATCTTTAACTTTTTTTTACTCACTATCCAAGCCATCTCAAAATTTTGATATTGAAGCGGCTTTAGGGTTTACATTTGCAAACTCTCTAAGATGGCTCTACTTGTACCTTCATTTTGCTCACAGTGAGCATAGATTGAACGAAATGAAAAAAATGATAATGAACAAAATATAAAGAATAATATTTCCTGAATATTCTTAATATCATTAGCTTTGGTGAACCTGTACATACATTTCACATAATAATAAAAGTTCTATATCTTCTTTTACGATTCTGCAACATGGAGATTACATTAACAAACTTGGAGACAGCAACTAAGATATATAGTAAAGACATTATAGTAAATTCAGTAAGGTAAACAAAGTATCTGGTTTAGGTTTAGGTAATTTAGGCTTGTCTTCCTCGTCAAACCCAGGGTAGTTAACGTGGAGCTTCCCTCTCTTTATGAAGTCTGCTCGCAAATCCCTTAGTTGTTTTTCGGCTTCCTCCTTGCCATCGTAGTAAATAGTTTTAGGGTGGAGCCCTTTCTTTATTAAGTTGGCGGTGAGAGCTAATGTTGTGTTCGCCGTTCTCCGCTTGGACCACGTTGAAAGTTTATCAGAGACCATAAGGTAGGTGCTCAAATCATTAAATTGATAATAAATTTGGTACATAATTTTGGTACATAATTTTTAGAACATGCCATTTTAGTATATATATATATTTAATATTATTTAGGTAAAAAACCCTACTTTGTCAAATAAATAAGTTAAATTACACTAAAGGTCATTAAATTGATAATAAATTTATGTTTTAGTCGTTCAATTTTAAAAAATTATAAAATGATTATTACATTATTCGAAAATTTTCTTTTAAATCATTTAATTGTTAAAATCACTACTGTATATTGAATTAAATTTTATACATATTCTTCTACTTATTGATAGATTTATCATATTAATCAAACTTTAAAAAAAAAACTCAACAACTCAATGACTCCAATAAAAACCTTAAAATAACTCAATGACTCAAATAAAAACTTTAAAATAATTCACTGACTTAAATAAAATTTTTTAAATAATTCACAATTTATAAACTTCTAAAATTAAACAACCGAAATATAAATTCTTTCAATAAATAAATTAAAATTAGAGAGAAGCATTAAGCATCTAACAGCATGTTTGGTTGGGGGGAATATGAATGCATTCCCCCCAATTCGGTGGGCCCACCACCAAACCAACGTTTGGTTGGCTGTAAAATGATTACAGCCTGATTCTATTCAGGCCTTATTACAGCTAAAGGCTGTAATAGCCATTCATTGCTCACATACCTTCTATAGCTATTCTGTTCGGCTCTTTTTTTCCCATTTTCCAATTTTTGCCCTCCTTCATCTTCTCCTTCATCCGCCGTCAAACTCTCTACATAATTTCTGCCCTCAAACTCTCTTGCCATATTTCAGATATTCTCTTTCATCTTCTCCCACAGATCTGTAACTTTCTCTCGTTTTGTTCCCATATTTCAGGTAATGGCGTTTTTTCCTTATTTGATTTTTCCTTCTTTTTAACGTTTCTCCTCTGTACTTTTTGATCATGTTCTTCTTCTTTTTTAATTGATTGTTTGCTTAATGAGCATTTCTATTCCCTCTCCCCTCTGCCAAATGCTGATTCGTTGTTGGGGAATTTTGGTTGACTGGTTAGTTGAGGTAAGTCAATATGGCTGCATCTCCACTTCTTGAACGCTGGATAAAATGTGCTTGAGTGTCTAACTCTATTAGGCCTCCTTGTAAATTATGCCTAACTCTCAACACATTTCTTAGTCTCAATAACACTTTTATTCATTCATGTAATTAAAAATAAAAGCCGCTCTGGTCTATGGTTTAGATTGAGTCATTTTACGAGGAATTCCTTAAAATTCTAAAAACGATTCCTTACATGCTGTATATTTGTTACATTCTATGTTGCTTGAACTCTTCATATTTCTTAAAGCATTTGTGCCCGACATCTCATTCAGACATGAATATGAGAATATATATATTACCCTCCATATATATGAAATACCTTTGCCGAAAATATATCCATATCCGAGTAACATGGCTGCAAGGTTCCTAATTCTAATTGCATGATAGGTGCTGAAAATGGAGAGCAAAGTTCTAAACTTCTTGTATTTTCAGTTGTCAGTTCCAACCACAAAAACATTTCTCAGGTAACTAACACCATCTTTGATATTGTGTTTTCTATGCTTGCATATTGTTTTCATGCTGAAAACTATGAACTCAACTGAGATATTCTCACCTTAATTACACTGTTGTGATGATGGCATCATTATTGGTAGCTTTATATTTTTGATCTTGCTAATGGTACAATACTTTGGATCCTTACAGGCGGCAAGCACAGGAATCGAAAATATTAACCATTGATGTGAAGCCAGGGTGGAAGAAAGGAACAAAAATTACTTTCCTAGATAAAGGAAATGAGCAGCCAAATCAGCTTCTAGCAGACCTTGTATTTGTAATTGATGAGAAACCCTATGATCTTTACAAAAGAGATGGAAATGATCTTATTGTCAACAAAAAGGTGTCACTAGCAGAAGCACTAGGGGGCACTACGATAAATCTAACTACTCTTGATGGCGGTGGTGGTGATGACACCATTTTCTAATTAACTTTAGGTATCCTATCGTACAATTTTTGTAAAGATGAGCTAGATGTATGAAAAGAACCATATATACATTGTGGGCAGTTGAAACCTCATCCAGTCAATGCTGTTGTATGTGAACTTAATTGGCTTTTGCAATGAAGAAAACCATGAATGTATGGTAGTGTTGGATCTCAAAGTTAAAATGCTTTGACATGAAGGTAATCTAGTGTTATAAAATTTTATAACATATGGATTATGACATATAAACTAATAAAATCATTTAACTTTTTGTTAATATATGAATATTATGTTTGGATGTGAAATATAATTCTTATGTTATTTATTACTTTTAATATTTTGTTTTTTATTGTAGAATAATTAAATTATTTGTTTCACTAATGATATTTTAGCACATTAAATATGCATTGTAGTTTAAAAATAATAAAGTAGATTATATACTATTTTTATAATATTATATATTATGATTTTAGTAAATTCATATAATAATTATATTAAGAATTTTATTAAATTATATATTATTTTATTAAATTATATTTAATAATAATTATGTTTAAATATGGTTAAATTATTTATTATTTTTATTAAATTATTTTTAATAATAATCTTATTAAATTTAATAACACTAATAATAATCATTTACTTAAAAAAAATTATGCTAAGGGTATGCTAGTCATTTTAGTTTTTTTCCTTATGCTATTACAACATCATTTCATTCAACCAAACACAATAATACTATTACAACTCTATTTCATTCCATTCAATCAAACAATTGAATTACTAATTACAGCTCTATTCCATTACAACCCTATTCAATTACAGCCTTATTCCATTACAATAAACCAAACATACCCTAAAATTTTTTCTTTCATCAAAGTGACAAATAAAAGAAATAAGATATATATTATTATTTACTAAAAAGTTCTTCTTTTTTTTTTTTTTTTTTGTTTCAAGATCTTATTCATATGAATGTAAAATTAAAATACTATATTTTTAACAATTTAAGCATCAAACTTATTGATATAATTATAATTACCATGCAAATAAATATTCAAACCAATCTACTCCTTATCAATTTCGATTCATTATTAATATGAACAATAATTCAACAGATTTGATTGACTAGAGTATTACCAACGTGGGATAGAGTCAACAAAAGTGAAGTAAGTGCTTATGATTCAACCAGGGGGCGTATAATTTATAGACTTCGCAACAAGGATTCGAACGATTAGGTAGTTTTTTCAACTTCAAGATTCCTTTTAGGGGGATCCAATTCAAATTTGAAGAAACTTATTTTCTTCCAATAAGCGAATTCGGAAAAATTTAAGGAATAACAACTATGAAAATAAGGGCTTCCGTTCGTAAAATTTGTGAAAAATGTCGCCTAATCCGTAGGAGGGGACGAATTATCGTAATTTGTTTTAACCCGAGACATAAACAAAGACAAGGATAATCTTTCTATTCTAAAAAGAACTCCCGAAAGAAAAGAAACTAATCTTAAAGAAAGCGATAAACAAATAAAAATAGAAGATCTGTTTTGACATGAAATGGATATATCCATATATCTCTGACTTATCTTTATGAAATGATAAAATATGGCAAAACCTATACCAAAAGTTGGAATCCCCCTCCTTGCGGTTAAGGTAACGACTTCGGGCATGGCCAACTCCCATAGTGTGACGGCCGGAAAAAACGGAGTCTTTGTCTAAAGAAATGCGTTGAAGAACGGCGTTCTGCGGAATATATGACGCATGCTCCTTTAGGGTCTTTAAATTCTGTAGGTGGCGTAGCTACCGAGATCAATGCAGTTAATTATGTCTCTCCGAGAAGTTGGTTAGCTACCTCTCATTTTGTTCAGGATTCATCCTATTCGTGGGTCATTTATGGCACGCGAGAAGAGCTCGCGCAGCCGCAGCGGGATTTGAAAAAGGAATTGATCGTGATTTTGAGCCTGTTCTTTCCATGACTCCTCTTAACTGAGATAACTGAGACAGGAGATCCAATGCTTAACATAGGAATCAATTTGTGCTTAACGTAGGAATCAATTTGATTACACTATATATATTGAAGGAATCAGGTGATATTTTAATTTTTTAATTTAAAATATTATATATTTATTAAACAATTAAATTTTTTATATAAATTAAATAGTTAAAAATTTTTAATTTATATTAATTTTACTGACAATTCATGTATATATATCATATCAATAATTAATTTTTTTGTAATCCATATGCATCCGTTAATAAATTCTTTTTACTGTAATTTTTTTCTTATTTTTTGAAGGAACAAATAAAGGTGAAATTGACGTAAATGATAATAAAATGAACAATAAAATTATTATAAAAGTGACATTTTGGACAAAATCTAATGGAAAAATGTAACATAATAGACAAAGATGTTAATTTTTCTTCTGAATTTTAATTCATTAATTATTATTTCATTATCGTTTGAATAAAATGAATAAAAATAAAAGCAAAATTATTTTAAAAAAATCTCACATTAATAAGAGGATGTAAGATTATACAAATTTTCTTTTGTAAAATTTGTATAAAAACATAATCAATATAAAATATGAAACAAACAATTAAAAACAGAAATGTGAGATGGAATCAGTAGACAAAAAGGGATTAAAAACCCTTCATCTGTGGATACCATCCCTACGGTTGTCTGGCCGCTGCTTAATTTTTCTTCTTTCTTTTCTTTTCAAAAAAGAAATAAAAAAAATTAAACCTTTAATTTCTGCACTGTTGTTGAAGAAACAAAGCCTTATAAATCATTGCTTTATTTCCTAAAAATACAACAAATGCAAATATATTATAAAAAATTACAAAAAAGAAAACAAATTAGGGCTCATATCAAGTGTAAATTTAGGATTTTCAAGTCATTGTGGGGTAAAAACCCAGATTTGAAATGGGCAGAAAAAAAAGAGAGAAAAAAAAAGCGAGACACCAAAGCCTTGGAAGGAAGGCGGCATCTTCGATATTTTTTTCTTTTTTTAATGATCCCACTCAAGCCTCTCTCCTTTTAATCACCGCCCTTTGTTTGGATCCTCGGAAAATTAGCTTTCGTAAACGAAATCTAAGGGGAATTTTAACAGAAGGAAGGCTTTTGAAATTGCAGAGATTTGTTGTTTTTTTGGATTGTTGAGAAGGGAAGAAAAGGGGTTTTTTGAGGGAGGCGATTAGGGTTTTTCGATTGAGAAATTTATTAATGGGAACTTTCATGTATTTATAATGGATTTGAGCTAGGTTTACGGTTTTCTTCAGAAGAGCCCATAGATTTCTTTTTTGGGCTTTTGCTTGTTCATCTCCATCTAAGGTTTCGGTTTTACCATTTTAAAAAAAAAAAACATACTTTTTTTTAAGTTAAATTATATCCAATGCCATCCTATTATTATTAGTAATTTTACGTTTTGTTGACTCAATTTAAAAAAGTTACAAAATAGTAATGAATTATTTGAAAGTTTTTACTTATGGGTTATTACTTTTTTTTTAAAATAAAAAAAGTTTGACTAATGAGTTTAAGCAACGATTCAACGATCGATATGGTGGATCAGTACCCATCAATAAGTAGAATAACATACCTTAGATTGAGGTAAATCTGACAGTTAGTATTAAAGATCAGAGAAAAAAGTTGCTTGGATTTCAATTCGCAAATTCGTGACATTCAAAGTTGTTTCATTAAAAAACTGAACTATAGAAGAGAATAGGTGTTGTAAATTGAGAAGGCTATACAACAACGATTTTAATAGTCTAGCGACTTAAATAAAAATTTTCGAATGATTCATTAATTATTTTGTAACTTTTTGAAGTTGAGTACTAAAACATAATCATACTAATAGTTTAGTAGCAAACTTTGATACAACTAAGAAGAGGATCTTAATAAATCGTAAAAGCTTTATCGAAATCATAAGATATCTAAGCACTTTTTGATTCTCTTTTCATTTGTTTAATCATAAAAGATCCAATTATCTAAATCATTAAACATGCATTGAATAATAATGGCGTGGTTAATAAAAACTTGTTTAGTAGATTAAACTACTTTTAAGTAGAAGATAACAAGTATTTTTGGTGATACAATAGGGGCACGGGAAAAGAGTAACACAGACAATTCGAACTAGTGTCAAACAAGTGTTTGATAAAAACTTTAACCACCACTCTATTTAAGTTAAAACAAAAATAAATATATTTTAATATAACATATATCATGCATTTTTTTTAGGAAAGAAAGATTTAATAGAACTTAAGTTAAATCCAGAAAGGTGAAATTTGAATATAAAATAATTGGGAAAAAAAAAGAGCAAAATCATATAAAGAGAAAATATTAAGAATTGAGAAAGCAAAATCATATAATTGGAACAACAAAAGGCAAACGATAGTTTTGGAACAATCTCACATCATTACATAAAATAGAAAAAGGGTTTTCTTTTTCAACCCAATACTACTATAAATCAAGGTTAAAATTTGTAAGTGCAAGTTCCATCATCACTTCTAGCCGTTGGATCAAAGTTATCAGCATTTGGATCAGTGCATCCTTCGGGAATTGGAACCCCAACTTGTTGTGCTGCTTTGCCTGCCAACAAACACAACATTCTTTGTCACTAGGATCAAATTGTAAAAAGAAATTCGAGTTCGGGTCGATTTTAAAAAACCCGAATTTGATTTAAGAGAAAAGATGAAAGGGGGACATCTATCTAACCATAGAAAGTTCCTCTGTTGATAGAATCTTCATTAGCTTCACCAAGGGCAGCTTCACTCAAGTATTTGTCAGCCAATTGGACTCTCTTAACATTCTCTTGCTCAGCAACAAGCATGTTTCCATATTCCAATAGCTTTTCAATGGTCATTTTCGGTTGCTCAAATGTTGGAGGTCCTTCCCTTGAGTTCACTAACTTCTTCCCTACGCCTGCAACTCCGACCTCACCGATCCATTTCCTCACTTCGTCATCGTAAACCCGAGCCCTCACGGCACCGAAGAAATCTACAATTTATCAACCCAAAAAGAAAAACAATTGTTAATCGTAATATATCAATCGAATGATCCGTACTTGAAACAGTGACACAACGTGTCATTGAATTTTGGGGTTTATTTAAAACTTTCAAAACTTTAAGAAAAACTTGAATAAAATTTTTAAAATTTTTGAAGGATTTAATAAAAAAATTTCAAAATTTTGGGGGCCAGGATCGCCTCTGGCTCTAACGTAGTTCCGCCACTGAAAACAATGAACCCACGTAATAACATATTTTCAAGTAAGTAGTGGAGGACTAAATTTCAAATTGTGAAGCGTATAGGGACTGTAAGAACAATTAAACCTAGTGAAAAAAAATTAATGAGAGTTACCGATGGATTGGCCGGGGAAGGTGTCGACGAGCTTAACAATGTCTTCATCTGGGACGCCGTCGGTCCTGAAAATACCTTTGCAAACACCGACACGGTCGTCCCTAGTTGGTGCCCAGTAAAATTTCTCCATACGACCGTCACGGATGAGAGGAGCATACAGTGTGGAGAAATCGTTACCAGTGACGATGATGGGGACACGGGGGTTCTCTTCCTTGTTGTACATACCGGGGAGCTGGACGTTGGTGGGGTTATCGGCGATGTTCATGAGGGTAGCATTAACCATCTGGTTGTTGACGGTGTATTGGGTGGTTCCTCCCATACGACCGGCACCAGCATCGAGATCGTTAATGAAGAGGGCGCACATTTTGCCCTTTTTGATTATGTCGGCAGCTTCACGGTACCTTTGCCTGATCAACTTGGCTGGTTCACCGGCGTTTCCACTTTCCAGTTCTCCGGCACTCATCATGATGGGGCTGGAAGATATTCACAGCATATTTGTTAAATAAAAACAAAATTATGTAATAATTTTATTTATAATAAATTGATATAAAGGATAAACGAGTTTTTAGATGAAATGATAAGAAAAATGGACAAATTTTGTTATTAGACTTTGTATTTTGTATAAATTATTGGATTTAGTACATGTAATTTAATTTGATCAATTTTAGTTATTGTACTTTTCAAGTTTTAAAATTTTAATCCTAACCCAACAACAATAGTTAAATCTATTTGGTTAAATTATGTCATCAGTCCTGTATTATGCCTAAAATTTAGTCCAATTCACCAATTAGATCATTCTTAGTGACTATATTTTTTAAAATTTAAAATTTTAGATTTAATGCAGACAATAACCATTAAATCTATTAACTAAATTTTTTTATAAGTAATATGTGAAAATAATAAACATAACATTACGTGATAATATGTTTGACACATCAAAATTTAAAAATAGCAGAATTTAACTTAATGAATTTAATAGTTATCATTTGGTTATGACTAAAATTTTCAAATTCTAAAAGTAGAAAGACTAAAAATAACCAAATTAAAGAATGTACTAAATCCATAACTTGCGCAAGGTTTAATAGCAAAATTAGACCTAAGAAAATTTATTGAAAACTATAATATTTTAAATTTAAATCCATATTTTTCTATTTTTATATAAAAGATATAAAAGGATACATACATCCTCAAAATAATATAATTCATTTTGTAAAGTAGTAATATTTTAGTTATTACTCGAGTTGATATTTGATTAACTCGTGACATCTCAATTAAAAACTTAATAGATAGTATAGATTCATTTGTAAACAATATTAAAAAAATATAATTACTTTAATATATTTATAAATATATTAAAATAAAAATATTTGTTTTTCTTAAAGGAACAATAATTATGACTTCCCTGACAAAATTTTTATCCAAACTCAACATAATTATCAAAATAATTCAATAAATTTAATTTAATATAGGTAATTTTTTTCATGTATTCGAAGAAACATTACTCGTATCTAAATTTAAATACCGAGAAAATAAGAATACTTAAAAAAAAAAAAAGAGAGTAACATAAGAAAATCAGGAACTCACTTGATACCCATCTTGGCAAACACAAGCTCACATTGGAAAGATTTTCCTTGACCTTTGCCTCCCCAAATACCCAAGATTAGAGGAACCTTAATGTTAGGGAGGGACATGAAGTTCTTGGTGATGTGAACAACAAGCTTGTCCATGAATGCAGGAGCAATGTAGAAACCATCCATGTTGTTGTCCAAATTGTACCTAAAATTATATATAATCATCATATATATAAGAGGTAGATGGTAGTCGATAACGTTCCGGTATAGGAGTGTGGGAGAGTACTTACGTTTTAAGACCTTGGCTAATGTATTCATAGGAACTCATGACAGCATAGTGAGTTCCATCATTTATGGGAGCTTGGAACAAGGAATCCACCATCCCTTTCCCTCGAGTAATGTCTTGTTGGTCGTCCGAAATATCGTAAGCCAACCCTTTCCATCGGTCCTTTTCCGTCTGTGTCTCTTCGTCTATCTCTTTCTCCGCCGCCATCACCTTAAAACTTCCCGAAGGAACCTGCCTGGTGTTGTTGAATCTTGAGCTCACTTTCTTCCCCATGAAAGCTGAGGTTGGGACTGACAATCCCAGAGCTCGGTTGGCGGCGGCAGCGGCAGCGACGGTGGAGATGGCTGCAGCCATGGCTGAGAGAGAGACTGAAGAAAACAACTGTGAAATTGTTAACTGAATTTGAGAGTGTGGGCTTTGAGGAGCTTAAGTCACTGTGGGTGGGGGAGCAACATTTATAGGGGATAAGTTTATGATTTTTTTGTGTACCAAAATCAAGGAATTTTCATTTTGGTCTTAAAATTTTCTCATTCGTTGAAGGCCACACAATGAAGATGGATCATGTATACACGTGGCAGATGTCGATTGATTGCAATTCCTGAGTCTTGATTTATCTTTGAGGTTACTATTTATGGATGCTTCTTCGCCACTCAATAGTTTGCTTCATCTATTACCACACACTAGATTGCTAGATTGGGGTTTGCTCCAAGTTATTCTTTTTTTTTGGATTAATTTCAATACACATCCTCAAATTATAATTTAAATTCTAAAATATTCATAAATTTAAAAAAATTCTAATTAACTCTTGAAAGTATTTTTTTTTCTTGTTTACTCATATTAATTGGTTGCTTATTCCTAGTGAATTGAGCTTAAAACTTCAACTTAACCCACATTTATTTTAGATGATTAATATTGTAATAACCCATTTTGCCCGGCCCAATAATTACCAAAAAAAAGAAAAAATTAAATTAAATTAAAATATCCACTATTAACAGCCTAATTTTTTATAAATATTAAAATTAAACCAAAAATTCAATTAAATAAATGTCCATTTACAGACTCACGACTCAATCAGCCCAAACCCGAATTACAAATACCAAATACATCACCCAAGTCATTCTAACCTAAACTACCCAAAATTAACCCAATTTGACCCAGCTATAATGGCCGAAACGGCCCAAATTTTCCAGAAACCCCTAGGGTTTCTAGATCCTTCTGGCGCCGTAGCAGTCAGCAGCTCTAGCATCCAAGCACATGCACGCGCCTTCAACTCCTCGCACACTAAATCCACGCGCGTTCCCTCCAGGCTGGTCGTACCTGTGCAACAAACAAGCAACAAGCAGTAACAAAGAAAATAACAGAAAATGATAGAAAAAAAAAAGGATTCTGTAAATTTTCTTGATTTTTTATTTTTAGTTTTCAGCTATAAAAGGTCGTCTCAGAAACTGTAAAAGGATTACACACGGATATTGAATACAAAAAAACAAAAAAAATCAGAGAAAATGAAAAAATTCGAAAGGTGAATAAACTATTTGCATTTCTTTATTTTTTTCTTTCGTCTCTTTTTTTATTCAAACGCAATAATAGAGAAGGGGTTAGAAAGCTTACTTGGACGCTAGACCTCGCTCGCTTCGTCGAAATCGAAGTCTGAGAGGGGGTGAAATAGTTTTGCGGCAGAAGGAAAAGGGCCTAAAGTTCCTTTTTTTTAAAAATTTTTGTTTTAAAAATGATAAAAGTTACTAATTAGGGTTTAATATGGCATTTATATACGTTGAGAAACGGTGTCGTTTGAGGCTGATTGAGGTGACCTCAAAACAGCGTCGTAATGAGCTCAAACCCGCGCGGTGACCCGATCCGAGGGAAGGATCTGCGCGTTTTGTCTCAATGGTCCATTTGCGCAACAGGTCCTTCTATATTTTATATAGTTTTAATTCAATTTTTATCATTATTTTAATTTATACATTATATTTGGTTTTGGTTCCAATTGAATACATAATAGAACGACGCCGCTTTGGAAGGATTGATTTGTACGCCAGAGAGGATTTGTGCGTTTAATTGCTGCAATAGTCCCTCTGATGTTAAACAGTTCTTAATTTGGTCGTTTACACATTTGTTTCAAATTTGTCCCTGAGATTTTGTTTTAGTTCTAAATTAATCTATTGTTTTGTTTTTTTTACTATTAAATTAATTGGTTTATTATTATTATTATTTATTATTATATTATTATTTATTATTATTATTATTATTATTATTATTATTATTATTATTATTATTATATGTACATTATTATTTACATTAGGTTTTACTTATCTAGATTAAAATATATATATTAATTTCAAGATTTATTCATTTTTATTTTCTTCTCATAATTCTTTCTTTAAAATTTATCTAAACATTTTATTCATTTTTAATTCTATTATTAAATTATTTCAAATCTTCACATTAATTACTAATTTTTTTTTTTTTTGTAAATGTAAAATTTTGTGTACATATTTTTTTTAATTCCAAATTTCTTTTCTCTCATTTTTGTTTTTTATGAGTTACATTTTATTTTTCTTTAGATTAATAATTTTTAAATGTTGATGTTGATATTTGCATAATGTATGATTGAAATTATTGTTATACTAGGTTATGTTTATTTATTGTTCATTACTCATTGGTGTGCATGTTATATTCGAATTTTGCATGGTTCGTTGCCGCTTAATCACACTACATTTTTAAAAGAAATCGTGTTTCATTAAAATCATTAAAATCATCTTATTTCGTAAATTGTCAAAATACTCGGTATTTTCAATTCTCGAGAGGATTGTGCCCTAACTTACTGGGCTTTGATTTTTTTTTTAATGAATTTAGATAGCCAAGTATTTCTTTTGCAATAAAACCATACAAATTCTAAATAAATTTTTTCGGGATTTCAAAATGTTGAATCCTAACTCACTGGATATGACATTTTGTTATCTCGAGTTAAGGATTTTAAAATAAAGACAATATTTGGTGTTTAGGAATTTCAAGAAATTGAACCCTAACTTATTGGATTTCGATTTCTCGTTTGACCCAAATAACCAAATATCCTTCTAAAAATGCATGAATTTTAAATTTTAAAAGACAAATGTAACACCCTGACCCGTGTCCGTCGCCGGATTAGAGTTACGAGGCATTACCGATCAAAACCCGACTCAGAATTTTTTTTAACTCAACCACGAAATTTCATTCCATATATATATATTATCACATAACCAATTAAAATCAAACATGCATCTTTAATCAAGTTTCATATACTAACCATGTTTCAACAATTCATCCATATCATTATCATTTACCTAATCAAAATTTAATATCATAAATCAAACATTTATCCAAGCATTTATTTCATTTCAATTTACTAACTATACTACATATTACAAACATAGGTAATCTACCCTGTTTGGACAGCTCTTATACATCAGAAATTGAGCAGCATATATATATATATATATATATAATTGGACAGCATTTATACACCAAAATTTGACAGCATGTATATACAAAATTGGACAGCATTTATTCACCAAAATTGGGCAGCATATATATATATATACCAATTTGGACAGCACTTATACACAAAAATTGACAGCATGTATATACAAAATTGGACAGCATTTATTCACCAAAATTGGGCAGCATATATATACCAATTTGGACAGCACTTATACACAAAATTTGACAGCATGTATATACAAAATTGGACAGCATTTAAGCATAAAAATTACATGAACATATACCACATTTTAGACCATTAAAGGATATGCATTAATACCAAATTCAAACCAATTAAAGAGATAAGCCATTTTCGCATGGCTTTTAAATACATATACACATTGGTTCCAAAATCAATATTTTAACTATACTATACATGCCATATATTTGAGAACGATTTAGCAAAATACCAAAAGAAAATATCGATAGTGTGACGAGCTTAGCTAACGATCCCCGAACACGTAGCGATCACCAAAATCTATAGATCAAAACAATTATCCAACACATTGTAAGCTAATTTAGCTTAGTAAGTTATAAGCAAATAAACTCTACTAATTAAACCGATATCTCAAATAATATTCAACCAATTCATACTACTAAATCATCTTACCTTTAGCTTACCATATCATAAGATAATTATTCACTTATTACTATGATTTAACTAAAATCAATATAATTACACAACCATAAACATTTCTTCAAATTTAAACACAAGACCAAATACATTATGCATTTCCTCATCATGTAATATAAAGAATCATATTATATATATATATATGATTCAAAATATAATCACCACATTGGTTTAATACCTACAAAGCTTAACCTTAAAATACAACCATAATGGTTATTACTCAAGAATTCCAAGTATTTACTCATTTTAATAATCATGATTTCTCAATAAGACAAATACTCAATACTAATAGTTATTCGAAAATATTTAATAAGTTCGCCCACTTAGTGCTCAATAATCAAACTCGCACACTTAGTGCTTTACCATTAAACTCGCATACTTAGTGCTTTACAATTAAACTCTCACACTTAGTGCTTTACAATTAAATTCGCACACTTAGTGTCGAAAGTCAACAACTCAATACATCTTATTTCAATAATTTTATCACTACATGTATATATATACTATTCAATTTAGCATAATTACTCAGATACTAAGCTGATTTTAAAACGATACAACTATATATATGCTTAATAACTTACCTCGGATGTCGTCGACTAATAGATCGGCTACTCAACTACTTTCGATTTCCCCCAATCTAAATCCAATTTCTTGGTTTCTTGATCTAAACATATTCAAATAAATCTCATTTAAACATATTTTCATTTAATTTAGTCTAAGAACACATAAATGGGAAAATTACATTTTTGCCCCTGACATTTCACATTTTTCACAATTTAGTCCCTATTTCACAAAATACAAAATAAATAAATTTTCATTGTACAATAGCTTGGCCGAATATGTACTAAGCTCATATAAGTCTATGCATGTCATTTATTTCGCATTTTAGTCCCTCAAAAATTTATTTTCTCAATTTAGCTCTAATTACTCCATTTCACCAAAAATTCAAAAACAAAACATGTCAATCTAATACATATATTTCATATTTCACCTACAAACATCACAAAACTCATGAATTCATCAATGGCATACTTCACAATCATCACCAATTCACAAAATTGAAGCATGGGCTTTAAAGAACACAAATCAACAATCTCATAAACGTAAAAATTATCAAAAATTGAAACCTAAACATACCTTAATTGAGCAACACCAAAGGCCGAATGTTCAAAGTCTTAAAACCTTATTCTTTTTGTTGTTTTCGGTTATCCCAAAGATGATCATGCATGGATTTCTTTATTTTATGTTTTATATTATTTACATTATATTATACTATTATTATTTTACTTTTATATTTAATATATATATATATATATAAAAACTATATATATTAGCCATCATGCCGTCCACTACCATTACTATTGGCTAAATTTCAACATAAAACCTCCAAATTATAAAGACAACAACAATTAGGCACTTTCATATTTAACCATCAAATTTTCATTTTATGCGATTAAGCCATTTTCTTAAATTAAGCACACAAACAATAAAATTAATTCATGAAACTTTCACACATATAAATTCACACATCTTAAACACACAAAATAATATTAAAATATTTTTTAGACTGGATTTGTGGTCTCGAAACCACTATTCCAATTAGGGTCAAAACCGGGTTGTTACAAGACAAACTTAATTTCGAAGATTGGACTATTGCACCCTAACTCACTGAGTGTGACAATATATTTCGTTGAAATGGGTATGTCTTATCATCCAATTCGATTATTCAAGTTTTCTTTTCAAAGGATCGTATTTTAAAATCTTTTCAAATTTTCAACACTAAGACATTAAGCAATCAATTCGGTACCAATTTTTTCGCGTTGCGAGGGTGCTAACCCTTCTTCATGCGTAACCGACTCCCGAACCTGTTTTCTCAAAATTCGTAGACCTAAAATCGTTTTCAAGGTGATCCGATCACACCCCAATAAAAGATCGGTGGCGACTCCCTTTTTTATTTTCAAAGTCGATCCCTTTAGATTTTTTTTTCAAAATAAAAGATGGTTTCGACAAATATCATTATTTTGAGCTTAAAAATAGAATGAGTATTATGGTGAATGAATTGAGGAGAGAAGATAAAACATATTCTTTTTGTTTCTTTAAAAAAAGTGCTAGTGACTTTTATTTCAATGTCTTGGTATTACTTTTACTTATATGTTTTATTATTGAATGTTGGAGATATACGAGGGGTGAGCCAAAAAGGGTGGAGTTGAAAATGAAATTAAGTGAATATTGGGGAAGGAAAAACTAATATTTATTTCTCACTTTGATCCTTAAGTTACTTGAGTTTATGTTAAGCCATTTGTTATCTTGTTCTTTGACTTATCATACCTTGTCTAATACCCCTCACTCAACCCGATCACCGGGTCTGAGTTACGGAATGCTATATTTGTTACCGGAACAACAACAATCAATTAGGTAGTACTTAATCATTCACACATGCAATTAAGCATCAATCACATTTAATTTATGTTAAATAATCATTTTTGGGTCTTATATGAGCTTATGAAAGCTCTTTTGTTAACCCGAGTATGAAATAGGACCAAACTGCAAAATTTTGAAAATTCAGGATCGACATTGCAATTATATCACTTCCACGCCATGACATCACCAACATAGTAAGTCATGTCATGACTTCATGCAATTTAACATTGCGGTGTCACTTATCGTCAGTCAACGTTATGACGAGGGATGTTGGTCGTCGAGACATGGCCACTGTTTTTGGCAAAATGTACATTTTGGTACCTATTCCATACCTTCCATATAACACCACTAACCCGTATCCGCTGCCGAAACAAGGTTACGGAGCATTACCTGACTTACAGATCAAACAAACAGACATTTCATTTCATATCACATCCAAGTTAAAAACCAATTAACTTCCATCATCTTATCCCTAATACGAGCCCTCGAGGCCCAAAATAAACATTAAAAATAAGTCGGGTCTAAACCGGATACTTAAAGAATTTTTTGAAAAACATTGAAATTTTTCAAAGGTGCAGGGGACAAACACCCGTATGGCCAGGCAGTGTGTCACACACGGTCGAGAGACACGGGTATAAAACTTTCTAAGATAATAAGTTTGAATAAAACATACATCGTTTGTCACAGACTTTCAAAGGTAGTATAAAACTTTACAACATAAATGTTTGATTTAACATACATATTCGTAGTGTGTATTACTAGTTGTCATTTGAGAAACATATTTCTAAGAATGTCCATCTGTATGCATAATATTGCCTTCGATCTACCACCATGGCACATCATTGGCTTGGCCCTTCCTCGTGCACTAGTTCGATTATCAGACTTGCATACCAAAAGATGCATACAAGTTCAAAGGAACTTAGTGGGTCTCACTCATTATTTCCTTTAAAAAGTGTTGTAGAAGTCTTCGACCTAAGAGTTTGGAATCCTTCTTAAACCTTGGCGGATACTTTTCAAATTATTGGTTGGCAGATAACCATACGTCAATGTCTGCACTTAACCGTTTTATACTCATTTCACTTGACTGATGAATTTTAAACTTTACACCATATTTTGAATCTCGATACACAATTCCTTTGCAGTTTAGTTAGATATGATCCTTAAAACGATACTTAATAAATACTACTTTTGACGGATTCCTTCACAAGACCCAACAATTATTAAAACACAAGTTACATCGTATATTCAATTTAGTCCAAACGGACATACTTGTTAGAAGAATACAATGTTTTAATTCAAGAAATAAAATCCCATATAACTTAAATACAAAAGCTAAGAAATTCCAAGTTTGCCAAACATTTGCACCATCAACATTCCAAATACCCCAAGTTCCCTATTATGATAGTCACCATGAAAAAATCATTACACGGGTTCATTTCTGAAAATTCTTTCAGATAATGCCTCTTAGGCATGCCCGTGTCTTACCACAAGGATGGAATAATGTAACACCCCTAACCCGTATTCGTCGCTAAAACAGGGTTAGGTAGTATTACCAGAGTTTACAGTACAAATAAACAAAATTTTGAACATTTCATAATATAACAATATTCATATAAAAAACCAATCAAAATCATTCATGTTGTCCCTTATACAAGCCCTCGAGGCCATAAAACGCGTTAGAAACAAGTCGGGACTAAATCGAAAACTCAAAGAAATTTTTGGAAAACATTGAAAATTTTCAAAGCTGAAGGGGTTACACGGCCAAGAGACATGCCTGTGTCTTAGGTCGTGGTGGCCTTCGAAATGGAGACACACGGCCGTGTCCCAGCCTATGTCTGTACCCGTGTAACTTTTTGACTTGGTCATACGGCTAAGCCATATGCCCGTGTGCTAGGCCGTGTAACAGCCTGACTTATAACCCTTTAAAAATTACATGGGACACACGGCCGTGCTACCTGGCTATGTGTCACACATGGCTGAGACACATGCCAATGTAGACGAAAATAGGACATTTTACAAGCCATTTTTCTCACCCAATTTGGCATAAACCTACACCCAACATTATGCATATAAGCAAGCCATAATATGGTACTAAATCCATGCATTTTCTAGCCTTATACAAATGGTATAATCACATACAACCAATATGCCCTTACGCACCCCAAATGATAATTTATAAACATGTTAACCATGTATTCAAACTTACCTAATTGATTAACTAACATATATGCATAGTTGTACCAAATCTTACCATGTAAACTTCTTACCAAAATGTAACCATTTGGTACCAAAACACCATTCTAAGACTAGCATCAAATGACCATGTAAATCATATCCACAAAAGTGTTAATTTACCACGATTGCATTCTATCACAAAGCATATATACAATGTGCACATTCATGCTATAGTTTTCATACTCCATAATTCAAGCATAGCAATTCAAACATCAACCATTAGAGAACAGATATTTACATACCATATACTAAACTCATATTATCAATAAAGTGCTAAGACACAAGGCATATAGATGGCCAAAATAACAACAAAACATGTAGGCCAACATTAGCCAAAATAACCTATACATGCCATTATAACCAAAATTAAACCAACCGAAAGTACCAAAAGAGCTGATGGATAATGTGATATAGCCCTGACAAGCTTCCAACCCGAATGACCTTTCGATTCACTATAAAATACGGAAAATACATAGAGTAAGCATTTAAGCTTAGTAAGTTCGTATATCATAGAATTTAACTTACCATTTATTCACATATAAGGTAAGTAATCAAAGCATATCCCAACATATATTGGCCAAATGCCTAAGTACATATACCTCAACCATGTTAGTCATGTAAACAGATATATAAACCAAGTCATAGATAAGCTTAACAATTAATCAAATTGCATATACATGTCTTATCCATTTTATAAACCCATATACCATGTAATATCATTTTCCATGTAATTCATATCTATACCTGTAATAGTTCATATCGAACTCATGTCATATCGTATCAGAACATTGCCCGTTGAACTAGGAAATGTGACAAGGACTACAAAGTCGACAGGGATTATAAATTCTCGTATCGAGTACACCTTTTAGTTGTACCAAAGATCTATTGGTTAATTATAACATTATAGATGTGTTCTTTAACTCCTTGATTCCAAGTTTTTGATAAATCGATAGGGCCATTAAGTTTATACTGGCCCCTAAATCGTAAAGGGCCTTATTAAAATACTAATCCCCTATCTTTATTGTAATCATAAAACCACTCGAATATTTTAATTTTAGGGGTATCTTTTTCACAATTAACGCACTACATAAGGCATCAATGTCAACTTGCTCACCTCTTTCCATTTTCTTATGTTGTGCAATTGTTTCTTTTAAATACTTGGCATATTTTGGGATTTTATTAATACATTATAATAGTGAAAATTTGATATTGAGGGATTTAACTAAGGGTGAGTTTGGATGGGCGGTGCGTGTACCTGCGGTTAGTGTAAAAACAGCGGTGACGGTGAGATTAGATACTGTAGCGATACTGTAGCATGAGACAAAAAGTAAACGCACTGCACCGCACTGCACCCAATCACCCATCCAAACCCACCCTAAGTTAGGAATACTTACAAAATAAGCCTCGTCCCTCCGTTGTTTGTCCTCTAGCCTTGATGGGATTGATATCTTTGGTGTTTTCAGTTTTTAGATCTCCGACTTAGCTATTGGTTTGGTTACTTCCTCCATGGGCTCGTCCGCATTAGTGGTTGCATCTAAATTATTTTCAATTTCATTCAAAACTAATGGTTGCATTAGTGGTCGCATAAGTCAATAACATTCAAAATTGTGTAAAAACACTTATTTTACTAATATTTAATATTGAACTACTAAGTATCAGAAATGTAATAATTAATACTAAAATAGCTAGAAAATAAGTTCCTTAAATGTCGAAACGTATCTAAACTACCACTATAATTAGTGGCAAGTCAAGAGGGTATTTATTTTTAATGGTCACCCGATTCAGCTGGCGATAATCTATGCATAATCGTAATGACCCATCCTTCTTCTTTACAAAGAGAACCAGTGCACCCCATGGTGAGACGCTCGGTCGAATAAATTTTCTTCAAAAGTGAATGATTCATTTTAAGTTATAAATATTTTAATTTCAAATGTAATGATTCATTTTACTTTTATACAATGAGAACACAATTCAAATTTACCTTATAAAAAGCATAAATGATATATATTTAATAAAGTTATTTTATATAAAATAATTAAATTACTATTTATATGTAAAAATTATTATACAATATGTCTGTTAATTGACAAACATATCTTTTATTGTTTATTATTATATTATATTGATAATTGAATAACTTTTATCTTTATTATTAAATTTATAAACATAATACTCATATTCCAAAACCTAAATATACTATATTGAGCCCAAATGTAACACCCCTTAATGAGTCTATTTTCAAAGAAAACAAACAGAAATATCATCCGAAATCTGTACAATGAGATAATTCATTTTTAGTGAAGAGAGGTCATAGATGTTGAGTAGTGAAACAGGGGTGACTCTAAAGAATAAACTGTACTGATTGGCCAAGCCAAAAATTCTGAAAATTTTATGGTACGAAGATATGTGAGTCTAGTTTCGGGAAAAATTAACGGAACTTAATTTGGAGCTCTGTAGCTCCGGATAAAAATAATTTAGTGACTGTAACTCAACTAGACAACTTATTTGAAGTTGAATGGATAGTGAAACTATAGAGAATGTTATTTCTAAAAGTGTTATGTACACTAAGGATGTGGAATGGAGAGGAGGAGGAAGAAAAATAAAATATACGAATGATTCGTGTATAATTGGCCATATGTTCGTTTATAATCGATAGACACCGAATTGAATAGTAGATTCGTATCGGTATTGAATTTATTAATAGAAATTGTTGAAATTTGAATAATATGTTTAGTAATAAACATAAGGTAAATACCGATATTGAATTGTTTGTGAGTTGAATGAAAACTATTATGGATATGATTTGAATTAAAAGAATTATTGTAGTATTGAAATGCAAATTGGATTGAGAAATTAATTTGAATTGTGAACACGAAGAGTTATGAATTGAATGTAATTGAATAAAACATTGAATTGTTATTACTTGTGAATTAGTCATTTTGGTACATAGATAACGCTGGGTGATAATCATGCTTTGTGAAATATCTGTAGTCATAAGGATGATTATAAAATATCTTGTTATTATAATCATTTGGTTATGAGATGTTATAAAATGGTGAGATTTAATGGTTGGTATGAATATTAAGGCTAATTTACTAGTCGACTAAAGGAGAAATGAGTTTGTTGATGGTTGTGTATACGAACTTTTGGCATATGCTCGAGATATGTAATGTAGTAATATGTGAAATTAATATGAAGAGATTTATGATTGTTATTAGTGTTGATTTTAGCATAATGTGAATTATT
Organism: Gossypium turneri; assembly: GCA_008044935.1. Classification (NCBI taxonomy): domain Eukaryota; kingdom Viridiplantae; phylum Streptophyta; class Magnoliopsida; order Malvales; family Malvaceae; genus Gossypium; species Gossypium turneri. The sequence continues at coordinate 6,331,220 of CP032576.1, forward strand.
CAAGGTTGAAATAATTTAATGGATAAATTGAGTATATGAATGAGTTTGTATCGAGTCTTATAGGCTCTATTATTTATGAATATAATAATTCGAGGATAGGTTGTAAAGAATTATAAAAGCACGTTAATAATTTAAAAAGTTTTAATTCGGATGAAATTTTGTAAATCGGTTTAATACGTATACAAGTGTATGTGTTTTAGTAATGCCTCGTATCCTATTTCGGCATCGAATATGGGTAAGAGATGTTACACCAAACTTGAATCTTATACTCATTATTACGGAAAGTCAAAATAAACTAATTATAAGTCAACTCTCAATTTAAAAAAAAAAAAAAAACTCAATACCCAAATACATTTTGTAAAAGTTAAAACTTAATTCAAAATCTAATTTAATAAAAAAATATTTTATTAAAATATTAAAATTTTAATAATATTTCATGTATTACTAGTTATAGATATGTTTTGTAATATACTAAATTATGCATAATTATTGATACTTTATCTTTTATTTTAACCTATAATATAATAATAGTTATATATCTATATTATTATTTAAGCCCTTTACTAAGTTGGTGTAATGAGTCAACTGAGTACCAACTTGGTTAGGGAAATGACAAAATTATCTTTTTGTATTTAAAATAATTTATATAATTCAAGGGTACTTTAGGTTTTTTTATATTTTAAAAAATACAATAAAAATATGCATATTGTTGAATTTGAACTCACACTGATTGAATTGTTAAAACCTTTAATTAACTACTCACCAAAGCTTTATTTTGATTTTTTTTCCATGCATTTTAATTTTATTAAGCACATTTTATTCCCTCCACCAATTGTATTTATACTATTATTTAAGCCACAGACTAAGTTGATGTCACGAGTCAACCGGACACCAACTTGATTAGGGAAATGACAAAATGTTGTTGATTGAATTAGTTTCACGAGTCAATTTGATACTAACTTGTGATTGATGACAACACCATATGTTTTATTTTTTTCAATTAAATATTTTACAAATTGCACGTGTCCTTATTAATTACTTCCAAACCTAACATTTTAATTATTTATTGTATGTTATATTCTAACGCACACCAGTATTCCAAATACATCGTGTCCACGCACATATGCTTGTGATAGGAATACTAGTATGTATTAATAATTTTAGTCATAGCTATATACTATATTATTATATTATGTAATAGTATATAATCTATTATAATTAGTTACTAAAACCAACTTATTTGACCAAATCGATCCAATTCAAACAAATCAGTAGGTAAATTAGATTTTGATTTTAGACCAATTAATAGCTATGTACGTATTATTATTTTTAAAATATATTATTATATTCTGTAATACTATAGCACCTACTATAATAGTAATACTATATTAATTATTATATATTATTATTTATTATTATATTTGTTTATATATATGTTCTAATTCTCTGTACTCTCAGTACATTTGAAAATTAGCCCTCCTACTATATTATATAATAAATAATATACTAATAACTTATATATATGTATTAATGATTAAAAAATTTATAATATCATGTAATACTATATCTTTTATTATAATTTATAATATAATAATAGTTATATATACATAGTAATAGTTTTAGTAATAGTTATATACTATAGGGAGGGATTCACTTACATCAGTGTAAAAGTATAAAACTAAAGTAGTTTTACTACATTTCGTATTTTTTTTGTATGATTAATATTTTCACGATCCAACCATTACATTTTGTATTTCATTCATATATATTATGTATGTCAAATTTTATGTAAATAAAAAAAATCTAACTATTTTGTTTTATGAAAAAATTTCGAACTGTTCAATAAATATCAATATATATAGTATTTTAGATCAATATGATAGAAATATTGGATCGATTAAAAATTTTACGTGCAGGACAAGTAAAATTATATCGATAAATTCAATAATTAGATTATTAAAATATTAGTCATACAAAGAGATACAAAATGGTTTACATCGGTGTAAGTGGATCCCTCCTCATATACTATATTCTTATATTATTTAATAGTATATCATCTATTATAGTTAGAGATTAAAACTGACTTAGCCAACCAAATCGAGCCAATTCAAGCAAATCGATTGATAAATTCGGTTTTGATTTTGGACCAATTAATAGTTTTAAATATATTACTTATCATTATATATTATTGTTTATTATTATATTGGTTGAAATATACTCTAATTAAGTTCCTATACTCTTTGTACACTTGAAAGTTAGCCTTACTATTATTTTATATAATACTATATCATATTCATATAATCATGGGCATAGCTAGGGGGCTAGCAATGCCTGCGGTCCCCCCTAAAATGGAAAGATTTTCATTTAGGCCTTTAAAATTTTTAAAATTTTAAATTAGTACAGGTAAAATTACACTTTGACCCCCTAACAATGATAAAAAATTGATTTAATCCTTTAAAATTTATAAAGGTATGGGCTATTAAAATGGTGAAATTGCATTTTTACTATCATAAAAATTACAATTTAATTTCGATCCCCCTAAAAAATTTTTCTAGCTTCGCCCCTGCATATGATATATAATATATTAATAGTTTATATATGCATTAATAATTAAACATTATAATATTATGTAATACTATATCTTTTATTATAATATATAATATAATCATAGTTATATATATGAATTAAAGTTTTAGTAATAGTTACATACTATATTATTCTATTATATAATAGTATATCATCTATTATAGTTAGCTATTAAGACCTACTTAACCGATAGGGGCGAAACCATAAAAAAAATTTAGGGGGGTCAAAATTAAATTTTAACTTTTACAAAATTAAAAATGCAATTTTACCATTTGAATAGCCTATATTTTTATAAATTTTAAAGGATTAAATCAAATTATTATCATTTTTAGGGGGCCAAAATGTAATTTGACCTTTACTAATTTAAAATTTTAAAAATTTTAAAGCACCTAAATGGAAAATTTTCCATTTTAGGGGGTTCCTGCCAGCCCCTAGCTACGCCACTGTTAACTGACTAAATAGAGCCAATTCAAGCAAATCGATTAGTTAATTCGATTTTGATTTTGGATTAATCAATAGTTATATATGTATTAATAGTTTTATAATATATTATTACATTATGTAATACTAGATCATATACTATAATAGTAGTACATAATATATTAATTATTACATATTATTGTTTATTATTATATTGGTTGAGATATGTTTTAAGTCTCTATACTCTTCATACATTTAAAAGTTAGTACTCCTACTATATAATATAATATAATATAATAAATAGTTTATATATGTATTAATGATTAAATATTATCAGTTATTATATTACTAGTTTATATATGCAAAGGTTGGGTTAGGTAAGTAGTTGATTTGATGTTATCGGTTCAATTTCGGTTTTGAAATTAAAAATTGTTCAAACGAAATTAACCAACTTTACACTTATTAAATGTCTAATATATTTAAAACCATATCCAATACCAAACAAACCCAAACATAGGCCCAATTTAAACTTTAATTCAAAACCCAACCTAAATAAAAATAAACTCATTCCAAATTAAAAATTAATATAAAGATAATAATATTAATAAAAACATTAAACATTAATCAATAAAAAACAAAACCTAAATTCCCAAATCATTAAAATTAAAATTATTAGTAATATTCTCAGTATCGCATAATAAATCATGTTAATCAATTTTTATAAGTACTTATCGTATTGTTAAATTAATATATTATGTTATTATATATTTTATATTATCATTAAATTTAAATTTTATAAACTTTAATAATTATTAATTTTATATATTTATTATACATATGTAATTGTAATATTAAAAATATTTTATATTCGATTAATATTTTTAAAAATTATTTCACTTTATAATTTAACATAAACATTTATTATTAATTACTTTTGCTATTAATAAAATTTTAATATAAATATGTAAGGCTTATGAACATATTTTCATAAAATAACTAAGTATCATTTATTTTTATTTTAAGTAATATCGTAAAATTATATTAATTATTGTCTATTATGGTTGTTCAGCTATAAATTCGGGCTTTAGGTTGGATTTATCTCGATCTTGGGCCAAATTGATCTCAGACTCAAATTCTTATGGATTCGGGCTTTCTTGAGATCGAGCAATGTTAGGCTCGAATTTTCTCAGATCATATTTGTTACAAGCTTGGATCAGCACGAGCAGGCTTTTCTGGCCGAGCCTGTTTTTCTAGCATTACATATGGGAAACATTTGTAACACTCCTCACACATCCCAACGTATGACACAAATTGAAGGTTTCATCGAAACTATTTAAACTTAACAATTGGTACCTAGATGCCTAACTTTTTTGGATCTAATTGGGAACTAAACTTGAACACCGTAAGCTAACTTGGTACTTTTCCTAGGTACTTGATTAACACCATTAAAACACACTAATGTGGCATTGATGATCAATAGCACGATGATAAGTGATAACTTTACATTTGATATGTGGAAAAATATTTAAAAGTATATAACATTTTTTAAAAATATATAAATTTTTAACGTATAGGGAATGAACTGGACAAATGGTTCTCCAAGTTCATCTAAATATGGACAACCATTTGCCCAAGTTTATTTTAGACATAAGTTTTTAGTTTATATATATATACATATTTAAATTTAATATTATTATTTTGAAAATTAAAATATATACAATCTAAAATATTTAAAATTATATAAAATTATAAAAATATTAAAACTACTATTTGTCACTAGAATGAACTTAGACAACTTATTCTCCAAATACATTTGAATCTGGATAATCATTTGACTAGATTAGACCTGTTCATGGATTGAGTTACTCATCCAAGCCCGAAGGCTTGCTCGAAATTGGGAGGGTTTGGAAAAAAATATATTAGGTCCGAAAAATGGGTTTGGATGACCTATTTAAAACATGGGTCGAGCTTGGGCTTCAACATTTAAGGCCCAAGCCCAACCCGACCCAATTTATTTTTACGTTTGTAATGTTTTATATTATATAATTTATAACACATAAAAATTAAATCTATAGTAATATATAATACTACTATAATGTAATTATTAAAAAAATGTTAAGAAAGCTAAATACAAAATTTTAATAAATAAAAAATATTTAAATATTAAATATTAAATTAAAATAATATAAATATATATTTTAAAAAATAATATGAGTGGGCAAAAACAAACTTAGGTTAGTTATTGACAAATATAGTCGGGCTTGGGCAAAATTTTAAGCTCATCTTTTGGGCCGGGCTGAGCTTAAGCAAGCATAAAGTATGTTAATATCATACTTAAGCCCGACCTGAACCCAATCCACGAACACTTCTAAATTAGATTCATTCCAAACTTTTTTTTTATTAATTTTATATATTTTTAAATTTTTTATAAATTATCATATTTTTATATTATTATTAAATTTAAAATACATAAAATTTGATATTTTATAAAATCTGATATTATAAAATTTGATTTTTTCTATAAATTTATAAATTTTATATATTTTAAATTTCAAATGCATCAAAATTTCAAAGTTTAGTAGTCGTTTAAGGGCTTTTTAGTATATTAGCCATTTATTATTTACTTTTTTACATCATAAAAAAATGCTAATTTTGTTTAAAAATATATATTGCATACACAATTCCCGTTAACCAACCCCCAAACTCCACCGAAGCAGGAAAAAAAGGAAAAAAAAAAAACTCTAAGAAACCTCTTTAACATTTCCCCTCCGGTCATTTTATCGCCGCCGCCGCTGCTGTTGCTGCTGCCACCACAATCACCGTCACCTCTATTTTTATAAGGAAATAGCCTTAACCTCTTATTTTCCACATTTTACCCTCACTTATTTCTCCAAATTTACCCAATAAATGCAATTTCTAGGGTTAGGGTTTTGGGGAACTCGATGAAAAAAAGAAAGAAAAGCAACATGGAAGATTTCAAGGATTCGGAATCGAAATCGGTGAGTGAGACGGTGAACGGGTCACACCAATTCACGATCAAGGGTTACTCGTTGGCGAAAGGGATGGGTGCCGGGAAATGTATACAAAGCGATATTTTTACGGTTGGAGGCTACGATTGGGCGATTTACTTCTACCCCGACGGTAAAAATCCGGAGGATAGTGCGATGTATGTTTCGGTTTTCATTGCCTTGGCTAGCGAAGGTACGGATGTTCGAGCGCTTTTCGAGCTCACCCTTGTTGACCAGAGCGGGAAAGGGAAGCATAAGGTTCATAGTCACTTTGACAGAGCGTTGGAGAGTGGGCCTTATACGTTGAAGTACAGAGGAAGCATGTGGTAATAATTTTGGTTTAGACTTTAGGAGTTTGGTTCATAATTTTATGTTCTTTTTTGAAACTCTATATATATTTGTGTATTGGGAGAATAATTTTATAATTTATTGGGTACTTGCTTTTATTTACATTATAGTGATATGGTTCTATATGTTGGTGAATTTTGATCGAAAATGGAGGTTCAGCAATTCGTGTGTGTTCGTTAAATTTCCCATGTCATTATCGTGTTTAAGCTATATGTTGATATGAAAATAATTGTTTTATATAGATTTTGAGACATTTGTGTAGTCACTTTGAATTGTAGTTATTTTTCCGTAAGGTTCAATGGAGTTGTTATTAAGCGTTTCGTAGGGTTACATCTTTTTGGCAAATTTTCCTACATTTATTTTTGAGGATCTAAGCATTGCACCAATTTAAGGTGTCTGAGAATTATGAACTCATACAAGCTAAAAACCACATAAAAGCTGTTAGTATAACTTAAGTGAGCCTGGGACAAGACCCAGTGAGGCAATGACTGAAACAAGAAAAAGGAAAATGGTTCTAGGGGCAGAAGAAACCAGTAACTTTTCTCTTTTAGAAGAAGTGTTTTATTGGTGATTTCCTTTAATATCACTTTCGATGTTTCATGTTCATCTCTGTTGTTGAAATATGTGCATTTTATTTTGAGCATCTAAGTTTCTTTCAGCTTTACTATAATATTTATTCTATAATATGTGCATATTATATTGCTTTTACCTCTTTTCTTCCATGCATTCAGGGGCTACAAACGATTCTTTAGAAGAACAACTTTAGAAAGTTCTGACTACATTAAGGATGATTGCCTAATCATGAACTGCACTGTTGGAGTAGTCAGAACTCGCCTTGAGGGACCAAAACTGTCTTCTATTCCTGTACCACCATCAGACATGGGTCAGAATCTTAGAGCTTTGTTAGAATCTGAAGTTGGGTGTGATATAATGTTTCAAGTTGGTGATGAGACATTTAAAGCACATAAGTTGATCCTTGCTGCACGTTCACCTGTTTTTAAAGCACAGTTTTTCGGGCTCGTTGGAGACCCTAACTTGGATAAAATAGTAGTAAAAGATTTTGAGCCTTCTATCTTCAAGGTGATGCTTCCTTTTACTTTCTTTTGGTTTTGGACTTCGAAGAATAAACCAACAATTAATTATATTGCATAAGGAAACCCTTGAAATAAATATATGATTCTTCTCAATTAATTGAAATAGAAATAGGGTTCAATAAACTGTAGTTCTTATATTTGCCTGGATGTGAAGATCCAAGTGTAGATTTTAGTTATATAGATGTGCTTTTTCATTCATTGGCTAATGAAAGGATTAACTCGAATGAGAATGCATTTGGATAAAGAAGTAATGAAAGATTTTGAGTCTTCTATCTTCAAGGTGATGCTTCCTATTAGTTTCTTTTGGACTTTGAAGAATGAACCTAAAATTAAGCATATTGCACAAGCAAACCCTTGAAATAATGTGATTCTTCGTAATTCATTTGATTAGAAATAGGATTCAACAAATTGTGGTTCTTATATTTGCCTGGATGTGAAGATCCAAGTATAGATTTTAGTTATGTTGATGTGCTTTTTAATTTATTGGCTAATGAAGATCATGTCAAATGAGAATTCATCATTACCCTTACCTGTTCTTCTTCTTGTTCTTCCAGGCAATGCTCTTGTTTATTTATACCGACAAGCTTCCTGATGTACAAGAAATTGTAGACTCCACATCTATGTGTACATCTACCAACATGGTTCAGCATCTTTTGGCTGCTGCTGATCTGTACAATTTAGATAGACTCAAAGTGTTGTGTGAGGCGAAATTGTGTGAAGAACTTAATGCTGATACGGTGGCAACAACCCTTGCACTTGCTGAGCAGCACCATTGTGCACAGCTTAAGGCCATATGTTTAAAATTTGCTGCAACTCCGTCAAACTTGGGAGGTGTGTGTTCAAAATACTACCGGTGCAAATTCCAGGTTATGTAAACTTGGGTTTTTGTATTGTTTGCATCAGAAGTCTGCTTTCCTATGCATGTCTAAATCTTCGATAGATGCCTGTATTTCAAGTACAAAACCCTCCTCAAGGTTAATGCACCTAATCCCTTAACCTCCAAGCAGTTTGGTACTTGAAATTTTTAGATAAAACTGTTCTGCAAAATGCTGGGAAACGAATTAGTGCATGATATTGGTCTAGGCATAGCAAGTTGTGTGCTCAAAACTGTTAAAAGCTTCAGGTGTTGGAAGTTATCCCTGAAAATTTGTTCGTAGTAAAGTGAAATTATTTTGGTTGGATGCACCTGTTAGTCATTTGTCTCTTTCAGTCAATTCTATGCATGGCCAGTCAATCGTTGACAAGCTCTGAATGAGTTTGTTCCGAGGACAATGGAAAGTGATTGTGATAGATCATTTTTTATCACATGAACCTGGTTCTGTTGAAAAGTTGGAATTAGTATTACATTACAAACTAACATATTTTCTTGTTTGGCAATGGTAATGCTTAAGCTAATGTATATTTCCGTTATTCTGCAGCGGTGATGCAATCAGAAGGGTTCAAGCACTTGGAGGAATGTTGTCCATCTTTGTTATCAGAGATGTTGAAGGCCTTTGCATCCAGCGAGGAGAGCTCGAGTCTGCTTTCAAGTCGGAAGAGGAGTGTCAGCAGTGTATACGGGATGGATCTTGCAGCAGAAGGTCCGGCAGCAGAACCGATGAATCCCAATGGCAGGCGAGTTCGGAGACGTTGATTGGCAATCAACGGTAAGTGTGTTTGGGGGTGTTTCTGGGGGCATACCATTGAAATATTTGGAGTGGATTGTTATGTATTTACATGTGGGTAATATATTAGTTAGAACTGGAAATGCCTTTTTTGGTTCTGTGTATAAAGGAACTATGTTTTCTTGATGCTGAAATGTATGGTTTCTGGGGCAATTAAATAAGCTATTAGTTTCAGTTTGGCCGTCTTTTTTAAAAGATACTTGGAGTCCGTACTTCTAATATTTAGCTTGACTAGTTGGGGAGTTTAATGTATTTTTATCTATAATTAACATTAGATAAGACTAATATATTAGTATAATTAAACCTAATCGAAGAAATTTAAATTTGAGCAATACATAGGTGTAACAAATTTGGCCGATTGAATTTTAGTTCGAGTGTGTTAAAGCATATTATCTTCTTATTTATGGGTTGCAAAGGGACTATGAATAGTTTTAAGTATTGTGTTAAAAAGAGCAGATTTTCGAAATTTATAATAGATTGTTCAAAAGTTTTTAACTAATTTAAATTTATTTTAAAAAAATCATTTCATTCGGAACAAATCGGTTTGAAATCCATGAGCGGTTTGAGTTTTGCCATCTCTATTTAAAAATATTGTATCTTTATATAGTTTTTGTACAAATATGTATTTTTATATATTTTTACACTAAATCATGTATAAATTTAGAAAAAGAAAATCAAGCATACAAACATTCAACAAAATCTAAGTAACATTGAAAATTTTGTTAATCTTTCATTATTTGAGAAAAACAAAAGAACACTTTCTTTCTCCTGTTTCCACTTGAGTCAAAAAAATGATAACATTGGCACAAATGCCAACCATGAAATCAACTTACATAAATAATCGGGGAAAATAATTTAAAGAAAAAAGGGTTAAAATCTGCACTTACAGAGTGAATTGCAACTGAATGAGTTCTAGTTTGCTCTTGGTGTGGCCCATTCGACTCGAAGGATGAGATTGTCGTAACCGTAGCCATTGAGCTTGTTAATAGCTCTTTGCGCATCCTCTCGATTTACAAAGTTAACAAAACCGAAGCCTCGACTTGTGCCCGTCTTCTGATCCATAGCAACATACACGCGAGTCACGGCGCCAAATGTACGGAATAGCTCAAGCAAGTCGGGCTCCCGGGTATCCTCAGATAAGTTTGTTACCCTCACTGAGTTTTCATCATTCCTACGTCTCATATCTGATCCAGCGGTTCTCTCGGCACCTGCTCTCATGCTTGGTGGAACATAAGCTCCCTTTCCAGATCCAGAAGCAGCCACAGAGGCCTCAGATGCCACAGGTTTATCGACAAAGGTTTCAACCGGAGCAGCGAGATCCTTGTATGGACATTTGGAAGTCCAGTGATCACCTTTCTTACCGCATGTGCGGCACACCATGAGAACAGCACCTCCTTTGCTTAGCTGAGCCAAGCTGTCCCCTGGTACCTTTATTTCTTCGGCTTTCATACCTGTTAATAATAACTCTGTGTTTCAGAAGTTTAGACATCCAAAAGATGAACTAATGATAGAAACCGAAAGTCCAGAAATTTACAACCTAATTTAACTATGAACGTCTTCCAGCAATTCTAACATAGTCTTCATCATGATAGAAACCTTCAATGTCTAGACTTAGAAACATGAAGTGCGGGAAACACACGTCTTGAATGTTGCTTATGGCCTTGGGACAAAACCAAGAATTCGGTTTTGCAGTTTTACAATGAAATGCCAACAAAGCACAATGCTATTGGTGGCCTCATGGCCAGTCCACATGAAACAAACAGCCATTCAGCTAATATGAGATTGGCAAAACCTAGCCATTGTGTTCGAATGAAACACGAAACCGAAACAAAATATGCAAGCATTAAAATTTAAAACAAAAAATCAAGTGATTGAACAAAAATAGGAGCGGAATTTCAGTTTCCACAGCTAGTAAGGTAAGTGCGGAAATGCGAATGCAAAATCATGCATCCGAATAATGTAGCTAATGGCTCAAAAGTGAAACATAGAGATGTTTTTCACCGTGAAAAAAGGCCACTAACAAGCCGGTATGTGATTGGCTAATCGAAACCAAGCTCTCATACAACGCAATACGCTTGCAGTTAGGCCACGGTTGTTCACAAACTTAGGCATTTTATTATTCGATAAAATCACAAGTTCTAGCTTTTAATTCTGCAAGAATATTATTTGTTCAAACACCAATTCTATCAAAAATTTTCCATAGAAAAATTAAATAAAAAATTCCTTGATCAAATATTATATGAACTCGAAATAGGATATCTAAATCTGAAATCACAAATTTTAGATATCAGTTGTTACTTAGAATATCTGAATTCGAAATCCCCGCAAAAAGCAGATCAAATATCGACAAATATCCGAATGCACACAGTCCATTTCCATCCCATTCATCAAATCTAGAAGAAATGAAAACAATAATAAAAGAAAAAGGGAGAGAGTGAGAATCGAGAATCAAACCAGGGGCTCTAGGTCGTTCGAGAATGATTTCTTCAGTGGAAACCATGGTGAGGCGACTCCCCACATCTTCACGCACGGCATCACCGAATTTCTCCCAATTCCTTCTCTCCAGAGCCCGTTTATTCAATCGGGCCTTGGCTAGCTTTCGGCCTCGGGTCGTCGTCGTTATTTTCACCTTATTGCCTTCGTCGTTGAACTTGTATTCGATCACTTTCTTGATCCCGTTTTCATCAGGTCCGATCACTTCCTTGGGCGGTAACAAAAAGTCAAGATTGTCGTCTTCCTCTAGCTCCCCCCATCGAAATTTGCTCGCTTTAGATTGGTTCGGGTTCGGGTCGGATTTGTCGATCGGCATGTTTAGAGAGCCTGTTGTGAAGTGAACGACACTATACATGTCTTGTCGTTCAATGTTGATGTAAAACGTGCCGGTAAATTATACCAATAGTGACTTAACTTTTGAATAGCTGATAAAATAGTCGCTTTGATTTTAATTTAGTCATTCAACTTTTAAAAAATAACAAAATAGTCGGTACCGTTATAGACGTAACCAAAAGCTGAGATGACCCGTTAACCCGTTAATTTGCCATGTTGGCATCTCATATGGAAACGACGAAAAAAGAAAAAACTCATATCTGAAAAAGCAAAACATTGGGAAAGCTCTTTTTTTTTTTTCCTTTTCTTCTCTGTGTTGAGTGTTTTTCTTTTTCACATTATTTGCTTCCTCTATCTAATCACTTTGAATTGAAAGGAGAAAAAAATAAAAAGAAATTGAAACCGAAATTAGGATTTAGAAACTGGAAAAATACTAAAAACCCATATCTTTCTCTCTTTCTCATGCTTTATTCTTCTTATTGACCTTCAATATTTTTTTTTGTTCTGGTTACTTATGTATTGTTATTGACCAAAAATAGGCAGAGAAAGTTGTTTTTTTGGTGATTTAGTATTTCAGGAAGAAATTCCTCTATGTGACAAAGTTTAGCCTTGAAAAAAATTAATGAAGTATATATTTGGCTGTGCAAGTGTTGGGGGGAGGTTGAAATTTATCCACAACAGTAACAACTAAGATAAGAAGAAGAAGAATATTGGGGAGAAAAACCCTGACCCAGTTTAATGGTGGTGCAAGTGGTGGTTGTCGGAGTACTTGTTATCGGTACTGCTGGTTTGTTTGTGGGGTCGATTGTATTGGGGTCGTTGGAGACTTTGAGAGGGATTTTACAATCTCTTCTTTTTTTCTTCTTCTTCTTCTTCTTCTTCTCTTATGTTATTAGGGTTTTTTTTTTTAAATTTCTTCTTAATTTGGGTGGGTTTCCACTATGAACATCCAACGTGGCCAGTTAACTGACCATGTCAGCTAGTTAACTGGCCACATCACCTATCCTATTAGGTCTGTAACGGAAACTATTAGTAGGTGATTGATTTGTCACTTTTCGGTAACATTAGTGACTGTTTTGTTATTTTTTAAAAGTTAAGTGACTGAATTGAAACCAAAGTGTCTGTTTTGTCAGTTACCCTGAAGTTGAGTGACTATTGGTGTAATTTACCCTAAAATTTAAAATAAATTTAACTTCCTTTATAATAATATTTCGTTATAATAATCAAGCTTCCAGTAGAATTGATTTTTTATATTTTATTTTAACCCTTTACAAGAGGAACATTTATAATTATGAAGTATATTTTTTATTAAATTAATTCTTTCTAACATTGTATTGTCTAAATTTTTAACTAAAATTATGGTTATTTCATCTAAGCAAGGCTATTAATTATAATTTATTAAATGAAAATTATCTTAATTAAAATATTATTTCAATAAAATGATTAAACTTCACGGGGAAAAAACCTATTAATCATATTTTATTAAATGTAAATAATTTTAAATGGGTGGAATTAAAGATATCAATTCAACAAACTATTAAGTCCTCTAATTAAATATTCTATTATGAATTTGGAACACCGTAAGTTTATAAATTGATTACTTGAACTTAATAACTCATGATAAATTAATTTTGATAATTCATATTGATTAATTAAACTTTTTATATTTGTGACTTTATAATTAATTATGTAAAATAAACCTATTATATGTCTTTTAACTTTGTTGATGTAATTCTAACTTTCTTTCTTCTTTTGAACATAATTCGCACATTCTTTATTTGATGAAAATTCACGATATGAATTATATAGTAAGTTTACAACAATTATCTTTCTATAACAACTATAACCACATGTTGTTTTAGGTTTATAACAACTACCTCTTTATGATAGGTAAAATCTGGGCAAACAAATGAGACTATCATAAATAGGGTTGATTGTATAAATTAAAAATAGTAAAAAAAAATTGGTTCATTTAGCCCAGTTCAATAAGTTCACGAGTCAATTGATTCTATTATTTATTCTGGATCGATGCCTCGGGCAGTCCGATTTAGAAAACAATGATTGAAACAGGGGAAGGAGAAAATAAATAGATTTAAGGTAATGAAAACACCAAATCAAATGTTAGATTATGACACACGGGTGGAAAGTAGTAGAATTACGTAAAAGATATATTTATAAAAAAAAATTAATATAAACAATAAATGAGGTTTTGATTGAATGATAAAGTACAAATGTTAAAAACTATAGAAGTTTGAGTTCAAATTCTATTATATTGAGTATATATTTTTTATATATAAAAGATATAAAATGACAACAATAACCCATAATTAAAATAATACAATTTACTTGTAAAAGTAAGGTATATTCGTAATTATCCAATTGAGTTGGTGCTCGGTTAATTTGTAACACTAAGTATTTAATATAGAGTATAGATAAAATGACAAAAATACACTATTAAAATAATAAAATTTACTATATAAAATAAAGATATGTTCATTATTACTTAACTAAGTTGATGCTTAATTGATTTGTGATACTTATGTACTTAATACATAGTATATATAGGCAATTAATTAAATTCCAATATAAACTACCAAATTTTATGTTTTAATTTTATTACGCAAATAATTATTTAAATCGAATCCATCTTAATTAAAATATTTTTTATTGAACCTGATAGAATATAAATCGAATAATTTTATAAAAAAACAAATCAAATAAATTAATGATCAAATTACACGACTCGTCAATTAAAATGATTACTAAATTTTAGTTAGTCCAAACACACTTTAATTAGACGATGTTTTCCTTTTCCTGAAAAGACTCCCATTTCACTTGAAAAATTTGAAGAGATTTCAAGCAAGTGATAGTATTGCTCAGAGAATTAATGTGTAACTAGTTTATTTTGTATGTTTTACTCTAAAAAAAATTCAAAAGATTTATTTCCACTTTTTAAGGGCATTTATGCTTTGAAATTTCTACTGTTTATTTTATTTGTGCTTAATGATTTTTACATGAAAAATAAAATTTATAAGCAAATATCGATTCATTGATTACCTAATGATTAACTAATATTAAGTTGCATAATGTGGTCGGATCATGATTTGGGAAGACAACTTATATTAGTAGGTAATTTAAATGATTCGTAGTCTGAAGAATTAAAATGGAGCAAATTGATTCAATGGACTATTATGTTGTCTATCAAATCCAATTTGTGAGATACCTTTTCTTGGGTATCGGAATGGATGGCTCCCAAAAAGATAGGGTTATAAGTGTAATTGTTTGGACTGACTATATATCGAACATGACTCAAGCTGAATTTATCCTAGATTCTTTTATGGATTTTTTTCACTTATGACGTTTATGGTGTGACTTACCTCAATCCTTTACATATATTTTAATATATTAAAAGCCTAAGATCCATTGGTAATAGAGTAAAAAGTTGATTTGTTGGGTATACAATTTATTCATAGCATAACTTTACTTACAATAATAGAATTCATAGCCCAATAAAGGTAAATTATATCCTCTCATTGACATTGCATAATTGATGAAAAAGAAACATGGTCACAGGTCATTTGTTTGGGACGAATGATTTTATTACTATATGTTAGTAATATACTTTTTCATAAGGAAGATACAATGATTACCATGAAATAAAATAGTATCATATTGGGACAACGAATTTAACCCAAAGAATAAGAGATATCCTATGAGGGTAACACACTAATGAAAAGGTTATTGGACAAGTATAATTATAAATTATTTTTGTAATGGTATATAAAAGAGAGAGTTCAATCATGGTGCTTTTAGTAGATTGACTCCATAACTAAATAACAATATAATTAATAAATGAAGAATTGAACCTTAATTATAAATTAATTTAACCCTAATTATATATGTTAAATCAGTCCCTCCGCTAGTTCAACACAACCCTTTATGGATTGCATTTGAACCAATATGTTGAATTAATGGAAGTGACGAACAGAGAAATAGATTGCATGTGTCATTCTCCGTAGTGAATGCATTTTCTCACTAAGGACAAGAGATGACTTAATGATTAATTTAATTTCTTTGAATTATTATTTAATTGATTGTAATTAAATAATTGAAATTCAAAGTAAAAATTAAATTATTAGTCATCGCAATTTTATGGAAGGAGACAATTAAATTTATGTACTCATAGATTTTAGTATGATAAAGTCTTCATAACTAACAGAATTAGAATTGTGTTGAGAAAATAACTTAATTGAGTAAATTAATTAAATTTATTTAAATTATTAAATAAATAATATTTTGGGAATATAAAATTGGTTATTGGGTTGGATAAATTATATGAGTTGATTTAAAGATATGATAATAGATATAATTGGATCTAATACATGAATGAGTCCAATAAGCCCATTTAACATATGATGGAACTTTGTGTTTTCTGTTTTGATGAAAACTTTAGTTAAGTTTCTTACCCATAGAGAGATTTGATTTTCCCTTACTAAAAAGTTAAAGGTTTTTTATTGTGTTATTGGTTCAATTAGAACTCACTCTCTAAGCACATTGAGGGTTTGAGAATAGTGGAGAAGATTATGTTGGTAAAAAGTTGAGAAACAACCAAAATTGATAAGCTGAAAACACAAGTACTAATCTGGTAAATTTTATTACTATAAATAACACAATGACCTGAGTTTTAAAAAAATAAATTTCTACTGTGCAAACAAACATGTTTTTTAAACCATTTTTTCAACATTTTTTTCTTATGGCTCTAGATAATGGCACTTCTGATGAAGAGTAGAATGACCATAGCAATGACATAAAGGATGAGTTTGTTCGTCTAGGTTTGGAGTCAAACTTTAAAGCAGACAAGTGCATAAGAGAAGTAGTTTCGGTGAGAAAGGCCATGCCAAATAAGGAGTTACAGTTGGGGCTGATTTTGTAATACCCTACACCCAATCTGAAAGTCGATCAGATGCAAGACGCAACATATGTTATTCAACTAACTCAAAGCCAAACACAATCATGTAAATTTTGCTTCAAATAATCAAAATAAATAAGGTGTTTAAATTAAAAGTTGTTACAAGTATTAAATGAACTCAATTGAAATTAAACGAGTCCACATACAACAAACTGGTGCCAAAGATAGTCAAATACGGAGCTAGGTTACGAATCTTGAGTCAAATAAGCAAAATGTAGGGCTATGTCTCGAGATTGTGAAGCCATGTCTTCCCTATTTAGCTTCAAAGTTTCATGTCTCAAGACTTGCACCTAAAAATGCATGAATCATAAGATAATGTTCTTCAGATATCAAGACATCATGCCCAAAATTGCAAAAAATAAGCATTTCAAGTCTTGTAAACATGTTCCTAAATGTCTCTAAACAATGCCAACATGCTACCAACTCATGCAAACATATTTGTCATAGCAATATAAGCCTAAAACATGGAATTTCAAGGCCATTAACACATTAGTTCAATAAATTACTAGGTAAGTAAAATGTGAAATGTAACAATATAATGTAACACCCCTAACCCATTTCTGTCGCCGGAACAGGGTTACAAAGCATTACCGTAGTTTACAGAATAGATACATTTAATTCAGGTCATTTACTATTTATATCTGAAACCAATCATATTCAAATGTATTGTCCCTTAAATGGACCCTCGAGGCCCAATTTATGCATTTGAAACAAGTCGAGACTAATTCGGAAACTCAAAAATTTTTCGCAAAATTTCAAAATTTTTCCTTAATGCAGGGGACACACGCCCGTGTGGTTAAGCCGTGTGGCTCACACGACCAAGTGACACGCCCATGTCTCAGGCCGTGTGGGCATTTGATCTGAGGCACACGACCGTGTTCCAACCTGTGTCCATACCCGTGTAACTCTTTGACTTGGGTCACACGGCCACACATACGCCTATGTGCTAGGCCGTGTGGATAGTTTAATTTTCAAAAATTAGGTGCAGGGGACACACAGCCAAACCACACGCCCGTGCGCATGACCGTGTGTCACACACGGCTGAGACACATGCCCGTGTCTCTGCCCATGTGGACGAAAATAGGCCATTTTCAAGGCCATATTTCTCACCAATTTTGCCTTCCATTTATAACAACATTTATGTACATTCACCAACCAATTCAAGACATTTAAACCAAGTCAAATACAAGTATTATTCATGACATATCATCACATATGTTCATATATATTCAAACTTACCTAAAACCTATTTATTCTTATAGGTATACTTGATCAATTATGCTAATTTTAAATCATTCATCAATAGGTTTATATACTTTTCACCATATAACCATTTCAACACACATCAAAACTTAATAAGGCCTTATATATTTACATCATAATATGTTTAACACTAGCCATTCCAATGGCTAGCTACAACCAAAATATTTCATCATTTGACCTATTTTAGCCTATACATGCCATTATACCAAAAGTTAGCTTGTTTCATATATCGAGAAGTCCGAGAGATAGTGTGATGTGTCTTTGACCAAGTTCCAACCTTCCCTAGCTTTCGAGTACTATAAAACAAAGAAAAGAAAACCAAGTAAGCATTTCATGCTTAGTAAGTTCGTATAACAGGGATTTAACTTACCAATCATGTTCATTTAAAGTAAGCATACAAATAACATGCATCTAAAGCAAATTGGCCAATTGCCTAAACACATACACTCAATCAAGCAAGTTAGTCATGAATTCCAAGTACTTTTCAAGTAAAAAAGATAAGCTCATTGTATAAACATTTCCATGTATTTTTAGGTAGATATATACAATTATTGATTTATTCAAACCTTATTTTAACTTGTATTGGAACTTTGCCCGTTGAACCTTATGAAATATCGATGGACATCGGGTAATACACAAAAAGTGTATGAATCTATAATCCGTCAATTCATATTGAAGAGTGTTCATGAGAACACTTAAATAAAAAGCACTCTCTCGAGCCATATAACGGGAAGCTTATCCGGGCTGTATAACGGGAAGCTTATAAGAGCCATAATTAGGAAGCTCATGCAAGCCTATAACAGGTAACTCCGAAAAGCCATTAATCGGGAAGCTCTGGATAGCCATATATCAGGAAATTCAAGCGAGCTAATATTAGGAAGCTCCGGAGAGCCATTAACAGGAAGCTCACAAAAAGCTTTTAATCGGGAAGCTCACAAAGAGCCATATATCTGGATGCTCATAAGAGCTGTGGTGTGTCTACAACACATGCAGTATCACAACCAATTAGGATGCTTCGAAGAGCTATTAACGGAAAACTCACTGAACCATATAATGAGAAGCTCGTGAGGGCCAAATATCGAGATGCTCTTTTGAGCTATGGTGCATCTGCAACATATGCTAGATCACAACCAATCAGAAAACTTGTATCCATCGAATTTCACTTATTCAAACGGAACTTAACAATTTTTGGGCATGTCAGATATAAAAATTTTCATATACATAACAAATTCATAATTTACATATAATATTCAATTCAAATATGAAAGTATACTCAATTTAGTTACACGAACTTACCTCAACACTTGCTCGTGTATGAAAATCTACTAATCCAACTCTTTTTCTTTTCCTCGATCTAACTCCTTATTTGGTCTTTCCAGATCCAATTAAGCTTGCTTGAATTTTTAATGGTCTAATTGCCATAAAAGGACCTCAAATTTTGAATTCCATAGCTATTTTCCACCTATAGCTACTAGAACTCAATTTTTACATTTTATGAAATTTGTTCATTTTATCAATTAAACAAGAAATCGGTCAAATTTTTCCTAATTAAATTTTCATACGTTATTCCTATCATAATGCAGATCATGCAAAAATTTTAAAATAATTTTTCTTTCTGACTAAAAATTTGTGGTCCCGAAACCACTATTCCAATTTCACTAAAAACGGGTTGTTACAATTAATATAACATGAAAAATCACATTAAAAATCCAACATAGAGATGATCAAAAGTCCCGAAACATTATCAAAACATACCAAATATATCAAATCATCTCAAGGCAACTAAGGACCAATTTAGAGACATGAAAATCCACCTAGTAACCTGGGTACATGCCAAAGACTAAAAGTTTGAAAAGGAAAATTACAAAACTTAGGAGATAAGTTGAAACTTGATTCTCAGATTTTGAATAACGTCCAAATCAATCACAATATACTTGCTACATGCACACAGAATAAACATCCGCAAATTGAGCTTTTATAATCTTAGTGATGCTAACTAAATCAATTTCATAATATACAACCATTAAGTAATAGACCATATTATAACAACTTGAATCAATAATTTAAAATGCTAATAAACACACATTCACAACTTCATCATGTTAACAAAAATCATTGCAAACCTTTTGATCATATTCCATGTAACATCCTGATTTTGGGCCTAGTCAGAACAGTGGTTGCGGGACCACAAATACGATATCAAAAAATTTATTTTATTATTATTTTGATGTCTAAATTATGATACTAAAGTTGTGTGAAATTTTCATAAAGAAATTTCTTCATTTGAGTGCTCAATTTGATAAAAAGGACTAAATCGCGTAAGGTACAAAACTTGAGGTCTAATTGATAAAGGCACTAAATAGCTATAGAATTTAAAAGTCTGGGCACTTGCATGGCAATTATACCAATAGAAAAGTGATGAGACAAAGATGGACATGTAATAGGTGGATTTGGTGAAGTTATTAAAAGGTTAAATTGGTAAATAAGTTAATAAGTATAATAAGACAAAATAGCAAAAGCTATCATCTTTATTTTTCTTCTTCAACCGTAATAGAAAAGAAAATGGCAGCCATGGAATGGGTTTCATTTGGCCAAGCTTTGGAGCTTGATAGGTGAGTGGTTTTTGCCCCGTTTTTAATGATTTTTATGTTTTCGGAGTCGTGGTAATTTGATTTAGCTATCCCGTACCTTCATTTTAAAAATTGTTAAAGTTTGTGAATTTTGTCATTGTTGATAAAGTGTGTATTTTGATAATTGATGATAGAAAATACATCCTTGTTGTTAGATAAACAACATTTGTAAAGTGATTTTTGATAGAAATGTCGATTAGGGACTAAATTGAGAAATGTGATAAATTGTGTGGTAAAAGTGTGAATATGTGAAAAATTTGGGCTGCTGTAAGTATGATAAATATTCGACTAGGCATGGGTAGCAAAGAAATTGAATGAATTTCATTTTACAAGCCTAGGGGTAAAAGTGTAATTATGACAAAGTTTAGGGGTAAAAATAAAATTTTACCAAAAATGTGAAATTGGGCTAATTTGAGTAGCATGATGAATAAATAAATTAAATTTGTTGTTATAGATCAAGGAAGATGAGATTCAGAATTAGATCGGGGGAAAAGCAAGATAATCGAGTAATTGACTTATTTCGTTGTTTCATGCCGAGGTAAGTTCGTATGTTAATAAGCATTAAATTTGATACGTTTAAAATGATTAATCGACTTAATGTGTTATCGTATGTTATTATTGGATCATGAATAATATAAAAATACGAGATTGTATTGAAAGATCAAATTAAGAGAAATGCAGGGCTGAGTATGATCGAATTTCGACATGTGATGAATTGATGGTAGAGACCATGGTTGGACCATGGCAATATGTGAGCCAGTGTAAGACCATGTCTGGGACATGGCATTGGCATGTGATCTCGTGTAAGACCATGTTTGGGACATGGCATCAACATCGATATGTGAGCCAGTGTAAGACCATGTCTGGGACATGGCGTCGGCAAGCATTTTCGTGTAAGACCATAGCTGGGCTATTGGCATCAATATGATATTTCCATGTAAGACGATGTCTGGGACATGGCTCTGGTATGATACATTATGTACGAGTTTTCCCGAGTATCCTTAGTATCCCAAGAGGTTCAACGGGTAAATCCAAAGGTTATGTCAAAGAAATGACAAGGTAAGATCATGTTGAAAGGGTACAGGTATGTACGAAAAATTTATGAGTAAGTCATACCTATGAAAATAATCTTGTGGTGACCTTGTAATTATAGGTCTATACTTTTGATGTATAAGTAGGTGGTAAATTTGATTGATGATCATGTGTGAGGCTTTTAGGCCAAATTAAATTGAGACATGATAAGTTTAAGTTTTGTTGTTGATGTATAGGTTAAATTGGCCAATGAATGGCATGTAAATATTTGATAATGACTAGCTATTGGCATAGTTAGTTAAGGATATACTTTGGTGATATATATGATTAAATGGATGTTAATATAAAGAAAATATGAAAGAGTGAAATTTAGAAATAAAATAGTTTTGAACAGCAGCGGTCGTGTGACTTTGAAAAATCACCAAAAATGGTGGAAATTGAATTAGAATTTGAATAAGATATGAAATAAAATCTTATTGAGTCTATTTTCATATAAAAAAAAATGGTGTAAGCAAAAGAATTTCATATTATGAGATATTTGAATTTTAGTGAGACAATGTTAGAATGATTTTGGAATCCCCTGTCTTGACTTTGGAAAATTATTAAAAATTTCAAAAAATAATTATGGGTTAGAATTTATATGTTTAAAATCTTGAATGAGTCTATTTTAAGAGAAACAAATAGGAACATCATCTGAATTCTGTACGAGAAGATAATTAATTTTTAGTGCAGAAAGGTCGAAACTATCAGACAGCAGAATAGAGGAAATTTTAAAGAATAAACTGTACTTATTGGCTAAACCAAAAATTCTGAAAATTTTATGGTAAGAAGATATATGAGTCTAGTTTTAAAGAAAATTTACAGAACTTAATATAGAGTTCTATAACTCAAGATATAAATAATTTAGTGACTATGACTTGAGTAGACAACTAGATACAAACTTGAGTAAATATTGGAACTATGTGCTTTTATGATTGTATTATTTTGAGAACATATTGCGAAGATTGATAAAAGCATATTAATAAATTTTTTGTTATTTATATATTAACTTACTAAGCTTTATAGCTTACTCCTTTTCCTTTCTCTCATCTTATAGGTTTATTTAGCTAGCTCGAGTTGGAGATCGTCGGAGATGCTATCACACTATCACATTATCATTTGAGTATAAGTGAATGCAAGTATTTTTAAGTTTATGGCATGTATAGGGACTTTGTCTTTTGAATTTTTGTGTCATTGTTAATGAGGCCAAATGTGTTGGCCTAATATAGTTCATGGTTTAATTGGTATACAGCTATGAATGATGGCTTATGTTGATTATAAGCTTATGCATGTGTTAATGCCTTTTGTGAGTGTGAAGCTAATATTTATTTTTATAATGATCTAAATAGGATGATTAAGTAAGACAAATGATGATATGAGGATGATATGTTATTAACTTATTTATGGTCATTTGCTTGCCTAAGTATGCTATGTGTGACCACACGGCCTACCCACATGGGCGTGTCTCAAATCACACGGGCGTGTGGCCCTGTTTCATGATAAAATTTTCTAAGTTTCCCAAAGGACCCCAAAGTTCTTGGTTTAGTCCCGAACTACTCCCAATGTATGTTTTGGGCCTCGTGGGCCCGTGTAAGGGACGATATGATTATTTTGAATGGTTTTAATTTAGATTAATTCTTATGACTCGGAATAGTATGATTTCTTGTGTTTAAGTCTAGTAATGTCTCGAACCCTGTTCCAGCGTTGAATACGGGTAAGAGGTGTTACATTCCAAATACTTAAAATTCATATGATTTATTTTGAGCACATCACATATCATTTCAACCCATATTACCAAAAATCATAATTATCTATAATTCAAATCTACACAACATCATGATGATGATTTAGTCACTTTAGAATTAGCCCCTATTAACCAAATATGGAACAAGAAATGGATATACGGATTAATCCCTAAACACTCAAAATAGTTGTGCACATGTGCCAAATGGGCAAAAATGCACTAATGCGTGTATAACAAAACTTCCCCAAACATTCTAATAATGTACTTAAGTGCTAATTAAGAATAACCCACAAGGGTCATGCTTCATTCCCCAACACAAATAATCCTATGACATGCTAATTATATCCGAATACAAAGGTTGGATGTCTCATTTATTTACAATAATCATAATTCATAAAGCAATACTATGGATTCTCATAACTCATCACTAAACATTAATTAAGCATATGTCAACATGCATGTAGCCAAACATCAACTTTACATAAACCATAATCAATCATTCCTAAGCTAAATTAATTAATCAAAGCATATATCACAAAATCAAATTAAGCTAACACAAATCGAAATTTGCAACGCCTCTGAAACCTTTCCATTCCCCTGAGCCTCATGTTCATAGTTAGACATTAAAAATCATATTAGTACATCAATTATTAACATTAAATACATCTTAAACTAATTGTAACATCCTCAAAACCCCCTTAGTTGTAAACAATATGTGATAGATTCTTAGTGAAATAAGGTATTAAGATCAAAGAAAGTTAAAAGTCGTAGGTTAACAAAGAAAGTTGAATTAAGAAGTATGACATGATGTATTAAATTAAGGAAGGGACTAAATCATAAAAATATGAAAAGTATTACGACCTTAGTGTAAATATTTAAAAATTATGAGGACAAAATATAAATACAAAAAAGTTGAAGGATTAAAAGCCAAATATCTCAAAAGAGGAAAGGGAAAAAAGTAGAATGAATTGGTGAAAAAGCACCAAATTGAAGAAGTAAAAAATAAAAAAGGACTCAATTGTAATTTTACCAAAATGAGAAATGACAAAAAAGGGAATATTGAGATTAGGGGTGTGCAAAATTCGGGTAAAATCGAATAAATTCGGTTAATCGACCGAATTCGGTTAATCGGTCGGTTAACCAAATTTTTTCAATTGGGGGTCGGTTAATTATTTTTTGATTTTTCGGTTAACGGTTAATTCGGTTCGAAATTGGTCGGTTAACCGAATTTTTTCGGTTTAATTGAAAAAATTAATAAATAAAATATAATATATAAATAGGGCCACTATTCACCTAAACCCAATCCAAACCTAAGTATTCAACCCAACCCAATTACCCAATCTAACCCAATCATAAAAATTACAAATAATTTAATAAATAAAAATAAAATTCTAAAACTAAAACTAAAACTAAAGTATAAAAGTCTAAAAATAATTTAATTATGTATGATTCAATTAGGTTAATTCGGTTAATTCGGGTAATTCGGTTAATTCGGGTAATTCGGGTAATTCGGTTAATTCGGTTAATTTTTAACCAAAAGTAAAAAACATATAATTTTCGGTTAATTCGGTTAACCGATCGAATTAGCCGAAAAAATTTCGGTTCGGTTAACGGTTAAAAATTTTGAAAGGTCGGTTAGTTCGGTTAATGTTATTTCGACCGGTTAACCGAATGAACACCCCTAATTGAGATATTACAAGGGTAAAATAGTCATTTTCAATCAAGATAATTATTATGATGAATATTTGGTATTGAAATGTGATTGGTGGAATATTTAAATTATTATAAGATATTTTATATTGTATTTTAATATTTTAATTAATTAAATTAATGAGATATTTTCACGGAAAAACGTAGAGAATTCTCTCATCTTTCTATTCTTCTCACGGTAGCTTTTATATATAAAGAGGAAGTTTTTATTTTGTTACAATTTGGTTCTTTATCAAGCCATTCCCCTATTCTACCCCAAATTCTTGAGAATTTCCAAATGTGCCCAAGAGTAAAAATGAAGTAGAAATTCTAAAGAGTATGAACAACAATTTAGAAACAAGAAATTAGTAGATTGAAGTGAAGAATACTAGAAAAAAGAGAAGAATAGTGATGAAGTTGAGAAAGAAATGGAAGAGAAGCAAAAAAGAAGAAATTCTTGTTAAAAGAAGTAAGTTTTCTTATTAGCTTTACATGTATTTTAATGAGTTGAGTTAAAAGAAATTATGAACGATATGTATGATATGTGTATTTTAATTGAAATAGTAGAGATAGAAAGTATTAATGAAGTATGACATGTAAAAACACTAAGCTTTCAATTGAGAGAGAAATATAATTTGTATTATGAGAAGTATTAAGGTAAATAAATGAATATGTTATCAACATATAAATCTAAATGATTAAATTGAATAGTAATCAAAAGTATAATGATTATAAAAGTAAATATTTTCACTAAAACAGTTTCTGGATAGCAATAGTAGCTTAAATTTGAAATTTTACAAAAAAAAATTTAAAAATTGAGTTAGAGGTTGAAACAAATATGAAATTAAATCCTATTGAGTCTAGTATTATATAAAAAAATTGTGTAAGTAATGGAATTGTAAATTATGAGATATATTAATTTTAGGGAGATAAGGTCAGAATGATTTTGAGCTCTCCTATTCTAACTTTAAAAATTCTTTAAGAATTATAAAAAAATAATTAATAGACAAATTTTATATGTATGAAATGATTAATGAGTCTATTTTTAAGAGAAACAAATAAAATATTATATAAATTTTGCATTAAAAGATAAATGTATTTTAGTGGAAGTCGGTCTAATCTACCTAGCAACAGAACGAGGGAGAATTTGAAGAAAATACCACACACACACACACGTGTGTGTGTGTGTGTGTGTGTGTGTGTGTGTGTGTGTGTGTGTATAGGAAGAGATGGAATTTGCTAATATGTAAGTGAAGTTAAAATGAACTTGTGTAAATTAGATTGACCTTTAGTGAAATTTTAAGCTTGGAAAGTGACCAAGAATGAATGAAAATGACATAAGAATGCTTATTTTTCTCCTGGCCATTAACCTTATTTTTCTTTTTTTCTTCTCATCCACTCCATGTGCCTTCTTTCTTTTCAGTTTGCAGATTTATTTTGTGGGTATCTTTGATGTCTTCACAAGTTGTGATGGACAGATGACGATGCCTATTATTACTAAAACACCGCTGACCACCGACAGTTTCTTTTAGAAAGTGGGTGGCTCTTTGTTGATTTCTTAATTTGTTTTTGTTTTGAGAGTATTTCAGAATAATAAATTATTTCATGAGTCAGTTTGGACCTATGATGTCTTAAGTTTTATTTGTTTTTTGTTTATTTTTCCATTATTTAATAAGTCTTCACTTTTAGAAGTTTTTGTCTACTCTTGGAGTACGCCTTTTATTCTTGCTTTTGCGAGTGATTTTAAGGTTAGCTTTGTCGTCGTCCTCTCTAGTTTGGTGGATGCTCAATTCTTTTACTGATTTATGCCTGTCGATTTGGAGCACCTATGACTGATTTTCTTATTGTATTAAAGTGCTTGCAATCACTCTAGATATGTTGTGACAGAGCCAATTG
Source organism: Gossypium turneri (assembly GCA_008044935.1). Classification (NCBI taxonomy): domain Eukaryota; kingdom Viridiplantae; phylum Streptophyta; class Magnoliopsida; order Malvales; family Malvaceae; genus Gossypium; species Gossypium turneri. The sequence continues at coordinate 6,358,428 of CP032576.1, forward strand.
TCAAAGTGCCATAATGTTCTATTAATGTTGAGGCTAAATCCTTTGTTGTGTTGATGGAGCTTGTCCTTTATCGCCTACAATGGGTGTTTGTTATTCTCTCGAATTGTATGGTCACATACATTGAACGAATTAATAAATTTCCCTTTTAAAAAATAAAAAAATAAAATCTAATTAATGAATTACACTGCCCATTACAAAAAACCTCTCAGTTTAACTTCTCGAAATAGCTCAATTTAAATATGGAAATGAACTTTTTATTTATTTATTTATTAATCTTTGTGTTTTAAATATGAAAAAGACAAGTTGAAATTGCTTAGCAGTGGCTTGTGGTTATTTTTGGATAATCAACTTATTCTTTTAAATTTTGAATGTGGTCGTCGTTTAACTCATTCTTTTAAAGCTATCATTGAATATCAAACATAGGAAAGTTTATGATGAGGCCATTAGGGTATCGTCAATCTCACAACAATATCAACACAATCAACAAAATTTTGTTTAGACCTATTCGCTTGGTAGGTTAGTAGTTGATCAGATGCGGTGGTTCAGATGATCCAAGGTTTAGAGTATGGGGACGATATCTAGAGTTGAGGTTCCTACAACTTCTCCTTTGTAGTATTTGCACTTAAATTTTCTATCTAAGGTCATCTTACTTATAAGTATGATCTAATGTTACGGGTCGTGGATCAAATTATCATTGTGCACAGAACGTGTAATGGAAGTCAACTAATTAAATGAAACTCATTTAATCTGCTTGAAGTGGCTTACCTCGTGGAACATACTAATACTATAAGCAAAATTTAGGAGGAAAAGTCCTATATAATCGTTATTAGCATGAAGAGGTTGTTCATTTGTTTTTGGTTGTTTATAGTTTTTGTTTATTTTGACTGCCAAATTATATTGCAAAAGGAAATATTAAAAAATCCTAAGGTTTAGGAGCCTTTTAACCAAAAATTTTAGGTGTATAAAAGAATAAAATAAGATAAAAGATAGTGGCGAATCTTTGTCTGCGACCAACCCACAAACAAAAACAAAACGATGTCACTATTGGTGAATGAGGTTCCTTGCGTTAAAATTTCCCAACCCTCCAATCCCAATCCCAATCCCAATCTCATCATCTCTTGGTCTTCACTTCTCAACGCCTCCTCTCATTTCCCCAATCCTTTCATCCATCCAAATAAAAAATATCCCAATGGCTGAAGGTAAAAAAAAAAAGAAAAAAAAAAGATTGAAAAACTGTTTTTTTTTCCCAGTTTTTATGATTTTCTGTTTTGTTTTATTGTAGGAGGATCGATGGAGTCTGCGGCGGATCGATACCAATCGACGTTGGATGCCTTGTCGTCGTTGATAACGAAAAAGACCCGTGCTGACAAGAGTAATAAAGGGGACCGCTACGACTTGCTCTTTGATTATTTGAAAGTAATTTGGTTTTGTTTTGATTGAGTTCTTTTCAGAAATTGATTTTTTTAGAGTTTAAAATTAAGCTGATTGTTGAATGGATTATAGATTTTGGAACTGGATGAGGCAATTTCACAGTTGAAAATCATCCATGTTGCTGGCACTAAAGGAAAGGTATTGAAAATTTTCTTTCTCTGAAACTCATTAATTTTAGCTAATTAACTTTAAGAATCTTTTGCCGTTTCTTTTTTTTTTTTTTTTTTCTTTTGTATGCTGCATTTATCTGTAGCTTCGTCCTCGCATTTGCCACTATTTTCTTCTAGTTTTTTTTTTTTTTTTTGTCTAAGAACTGGTATCAGTAGTCACATTGGCCCCGACTATTCTGAGTTAAGTCGGGTTAACTCTGAGGTGGAAAAACTCCCCCAATACATATTTTCTCCTTAGCACTCGGTCTTATAGGCATTGGTGCTATTTTGGTCTAGTTGGCTTCAATGTAACTTAAATCTTCTATTATGTTTGTATATAGCATATGAATTGATATACTGATTCTCTCTTCATTTGGAAATTTGAAAAGGGATCAACATGCACGTTTGCTGAATCTATATTACGTAATTGTGGGTTTCGAACTGGACTTTTCACATCTCCTCATCTTATTGATGTTCGTGAAAGGTTTCGACTGGATGGGTAAGCGTTTCAAATGGGTGGTTTGTTTATTTAATTGGTCTTATGTAGGAAGTTAAGTTATTGTCTATAATTTTTTAAAGCTTTCTATAGTTAACGTTGGCTAACTACTGCTATCTATGAGTATTTATAATTTTAGGTGTTGATATTATTGTTAATTTCTTGTCTTTCTTGGCTGTTTCAGTTTGGAAATAAGTGAGGAGAAATTCTTGGAATATTTCTGGTGGTGCTATGATAGGCTGAAGGTACATTCGCACTAGGGTTCTGTCCTGCTGGGGTCTTCTACAATTTTACTTGCCTTTCTCTATGTTATTAAGTTGGTTTTTTAATTTTTTTAACATCAATTATTGTCTGTCCTAAGTAGTAAGTATTTGGCTCTACAATAAGGACTTCCTATGTCGTCAACTAGTATTGTACAAGAATTAGTTGTAAATTGTTTATTAGAATTTGCTAAATTATTTCTCCTAGTATTTGTCCTAAGTCATGCATGATGCATATGATGTCCTTTTTTTATTTTATTTTATTTTATTTTTTTTTGTTGGGGGGGGGGGGGGGATACTTTTTTTAGAATTTGGCATGGTCAATAGGAAGTTAGGGCTTCTCTAGCCAATCAGTCTAGTAGAAGGAATAAGAATTGAGTTGTGTAGCATTTCAAACAAACCTGAATAGTCCGCATGGACTTGCCTGGACTCTCTGCCTTTTTGACAGCTTGAAACAGCATCATCTGCAGTATCATTTCTCTCAGAGTCCAGTTCCATATTTATCATTGAATAAACAGTATTGTCTTTTATTTTGGGCTTTTCCTTTGAACAATGAGTGTAATCCTACTTAACTTTTTTCGTTGATTCGTAGGAAAAAACCAATGATGATGTACCAATGCCTACATACTTTCGCTTCCTGGCCTTGCTTGCCTTTAAGATATTTGCAGCAGAGCAGGTTTGATGTTTGTTATGATCCTTCTATATGAAGCTGTTCCCATGTTGCTTCTACCATTTCATGATCATCCTCTGCCATGAAGTGAAAATATTGATTGTCTTTAAATTGTCCGTGCAGGTTGATGTTGCAATTCTGGAGGTTGGTTTGGGTGGAAGGTTTGATGCAACCAATGTGGTATTTTTCTAATTTTGTTCACAAATACTCTACATATCTGCCAAGCTAAGCTTATCATTTCTGGTCATTTTGGTGCTAGAATATAAAGCTAATGCCTATCTTGTTTTGTCAATGTGTCTGTTTTTCAGGTTAAAAAACCTATTGTATGTGGTATATCTTCCCTTGGATATGATCACATGGAGATTCTTGGTTAGTATTATATAACTTTAGTTAACTTCTCATGAATGTTCATAATTAATATAAGTGAAAGATCGCTGGATATCTTTGTAAAGTTATTGAACAAGATCTCTGAGTAACAGAGACATTTCATTTTGTATTCCATTATTTTTAACATTGTTCAGTAAATTTGTGACATCAAAGGTTTTTTGAGCCTAATGTTGAAAACTATATTTCCAGCATATCTGTGAGATTTCATTATCCGGAGAACAAATAAATTATGCAGAACTAAATGAAAAAATATCCCTGTATACTAACTTTCTGAGCTACGTGAATTTTGTCATTTGGTGTATCCATGTATGTCAAAATAACTTGCTTCTTTCAGAATAATTAAAGCTAATGCTAAAGATTACTTTATTTCCTCTTTTGGATGCCATAAACAGGAAATACTCTGGGAGAAATTGCTGGGGAGAAGGCTGGTATTTTTAAGGTGCTTTTACTTTTAGAACCACATCGATTTAAAGCATATGATAAGCCTCTGTTCCAGTTTTGCAACATAGTTTAATTCTATTTCCTTTTTCTTGGGTGTGCTTCGTTGAATGGAAAAGTAGAAGGATGAAGAGTGAGAAAGTGAAAAGAAAGTAAATTGTGTTTGCTTGGTAGGAAATAAAAGTGAAAGAAAAGATAATAGGAAAGATGACTATTTTCTATTCTAATACATAAAAGCAAATCATTCCAAATTATAATGATAAGAGGAGAGAGAGCAAGGGAGATGCGAGTTAAGTGTGCATATTTACAAGATTAAGTAAATTTTTTTTAAAATTTTCATTTTCCAACGCTACCAAGCCATAGATGAAAATAAAATTATTTTTCATTTCATTTTTCTGTCTTTCCTACCAAGCATACCAATGGAAAGAAACAATGTTTTTTTCTATTTTTCTGCTTTTCTCCAATTTTTCATCTTTCTAATTTTCTTTCCATCTTATTGAGCAAAACCTTTATGTTAGTACTTTTTCTGATGCAGCATGAAATCCCGGCCTTTACTGTACCTCAGCCTGATGAGGCAATGCATGTGCTTGAAGAGAAAGCTTCAAAGTTGAATGTATGTTGCATAACACTTCCATTTCTGAGTTTCCTGATGCAAAGAACTTGAATGCATGACTCAACTTGTATTCAAATTCTGGATATTGCCTTGTTCTAAAGGACATGAATATAATTATGTCCTTAACAGATAAACCTTCAAGTAGCACATCCACTAGATGCGAATTTGCTGAATGGTCTAAAACTTGCACTTGAAGGTGAACATCAATATTTGAATGCTGGTCTTGCTGTTGCACTGTGTTCTACTTGGCTTCAGAGGACAGGTCATCCTATCATCAATTTCAATCAAACGGTATGTTCTATTTATTGGAGACTTTCTCTGCATTCCAATTTCCAATTGCTTAAAAGTTATTTATTTATTTCCTTGGAATAGGGTCCATTACCTGAACCATTTATTAAGGGCCTAACCACAGCAAGTTTGCAAGGGCGGGCTCAGATTGTCCCTGACATTGAAAGCCCTGGAAATCTGGTTTTTTATTTGGATGGAGCCCACAGTCCTGAGAGCATGGAAGCTTGTGCAAGGTGGTTTTCTCTTTGCACTAGGGATGATAATCACCTATCTAACCTGAATTATCAGCCGCAGCAGCATATGGATGAAGGATCCAAGAAGGATACTGCCCAGGTAGAATGCCCTGCTCTTTTCCACAGTTTTAAAAACTTAGACGTAATTGAGAGTACTCTGTCCTTACAAACATCAGTTTTGTTTTGATCTCATTATATCCACTGTTCAACCTTTTCTATTTTAGCAAGTCAAAAGAAGCAATCAAACACGTAGAGTTTGGTGCTGACTTGTATTTTGCTTATGAGTAATAATATGAAGGATAATCTAAACCTAGGAGGCTATTTGGTTTTTCAGAAAGCTTCAGAAATTTGATGATTGAGTTTATAAAGCTCAAACATAACTTGAGGCAAGAGTAAATGTATATTTTGATAATTCCTTGAGCATCTGGCTGTAAACTGTTGCTACTTTTTTCAAATATACATTCATGCACACCTTTTTTATACTTCCGTGCTTTTCTAAACTTTAAGCTGTACAATAGATTTGGGCTGCATCTTGATGATACTGGACTTAAGCTTTTGAGAATTACTTGCAGATTCTGCTATTCAATTGTATGTCAGTGCGAGATCCTCAGTTGCTTCTGCCTCGCTTGATGAGGACTTGTGCCAGCCATGGTAATTACTTGAGTTAGAGGCATGTTTAGATATGTTCTCTTGGATAGAATTTTACATCCATATGATGGAAAGCATTGTAAATGCTTTTGAAGTTCATGAGAGATCTGGTGTTTTAGGGGAATGGTTACATTCAGGTGCTTTAATCCTTTATTGCACTATTTTAGTCTAAAATCTATTAATTGATACTTCAGGTGTCTGCTTCCAGAAGGCTCTCTTTGTGCCAAACATATCCGTGTATCACAAGGTTGGATCCCAGGCTTTACCCACAGTTGATCCTCAAGTTGATTTGTCATGGCAATTTGGTCTTCAAAGAGCATGGGAAAGCCTTATGCAGAGTGATAAAGGTACCAGTCTAATGCATGGCATCACATTCTTCTTATTTTCCAAAATTCATAGTTTGTGAGTTATGTTGAATTTGTAATTTTAAACTAATTAAGACTGCAGCCTTTTCATCGCATAATGTTTCAATTTTTTTTTCCCCCATATTTTAATTTCCAATGGGATTTACTTCCTTGGGATTCAAATCCCTTTTTCTGCTTGATGATATAAGTGAACTGATTTTAATTATGATCATCACAAAATGTGCAAATTTATTGTGGACATGGAGCATAACTAAGGGTGCTGTAGTTCGGTTTAGTTTGTAATGATTGGTTCTTTCATATATACTAGGAGGGGAGCCCAGTAACACGGACCAAGCTTGTGAAGAAGTGAAAGATGATACAGGAATGAGCGTTACGAGTTTTAAAAACGGTTCTGTTTTTTCTTCTCTACCATCAGCTATCAAATGGCTCAGGGATACTGCCCAGAAGGATCGATTTGTTCGTTTTCAGGTAATGATTGTGTTTTGTGGATTATATTTGCTTGAGATTGTAAGCTTGCTGTTGCAAATATTTGCCTGCCTCTTATATATAACAAGGTTAGAGTACTTTACGTTGAGTTCCTGGATATAGTCTCAGAACTTAGCATTCTAACGGTTGAAAGTGTAGCTTGTAAAACCTTGCAGTATATTGGAACGTGTAGGATAATGCATGAATCGAGCCATTGAGTGGCTCTTGTTCCTCTGAAACATTATTTTATTATTGAATTGAGAGTAAAGTATGGATGATCTCCTGTGAGTTGTCTTTTATGGTGGTTGATATTTGTGTCGATTAAATTAATTGCTGGGTCTTTAATATAATACTTGTAGCCTACTGTCTTGGGAATAATTGGTTAGGCTTAGTGAATAATTTGTCAGAAAAGTACCTGATCGGTGAATGTCAGATATACTCAATTTTCAAAAGTTTTTCATATATTTAGAGCATCATCTCCAACACCCATGTCCGAATGTGTGTTGAATATGAGTGTCAACCTAAGTAGGGAGAACTCGGCAAAAACTTAACTATCGCCTATATGTATATTCCTATACTCCTTGGTCTTAGTGAAAAAGCATCGAGGTTGTGGTTCAGTTGTAGCTTTTTCTTTTCTTTAATGCTTACAACTCTCACTTCGTTTGTGTTTCTCTTGGGTTTTATAATTCCCTTATCTTGATTGATTAGGTCCTTGTAACTGGTTCCTTGCATCTCGTTGGTGATGTCTTGAGATTAATCAAGAAATGAGGCCAAATCTCCATATGCGCTTGTAGTTCTTCCTACATCGTTGGTGTAACAGACACCGGTTCAGTTTCTTTACAAGTAAGGCAACGTCTCCACTGTCTCCCAACTGCCTGCTAATGGCTTCCGAGCTGTCGGATTTTCGGGGGGTTGCTGGTTTAGGTAAAAACACCTTTTATGAATTTTGGGGTTGGCATAGCTTACATGAGCAACAATTGAATTATTGTTTTTGAAACATGTTGAGATAAATCCAACAAAACATTGCAATTCATTTTGGATGACAACTGACAATTTTATGTTCATTACTTTGAGGCCTTACAACCCTTCTGCCTGTCTAGAGATGTTTGTAGGATGATTGAGTTTTAATTTTTTTTATACTAATCCAATTTCATTTAGGTTGGTACATATGATTTTTTTTCTTCTTTTAAAATGCACATGTTATACTTCATACATTTTTTAATATTTACCTTGTAGTGTTATATATTGAAATAATGATAGATTAAGCTCTTATATTAGTTTGGTAGGAGTATTATTTTTTACATGTTTTAGTTCATGGATTAACAATAAACTAATTCAATTAGTAATATTTAGTCATTTTATTTTTTACAAGATTTTTTAGTCATTTTTTTTTAAATTTCAAGCTTAAATTTGTGCTAAATATTTTTTATTTTAGGTCTAAATATTGTATACATATGTGATAAATAAGTTTTTTCCTTATATTATTATACTAGTAATTAAATGAGGTATTGATGTTTACATTTTTTTTTTGTTAATTTGACTTTTAATTTTTTAAAGTTAAATTTGGTTCTCAATTTTTTAAAAATAGTTAAATTTGACTTTGAACCTTTCAAAAAGAATTGAATTGTTTTTTTAGTAGAAATATTGACTAAATAAACATGGTAGACTCTAAATGTATTTTATGTTTTTTAAATTTGAATTTATTTTTATTTTTAATACTTTTACAATTTTTAAATTATTTGGTGATGTACATATAAGACAAATAGTGTTGTATGTGAATTACCATGAGTGTTGCTACATGTTAAAATCCGATTTATTGTTTATAATAGATAAATTGACAAAAAAATACATTTAGGGTTAAATTTATCATTATGACTTGTATATTTTATTTTCAAAGTAACATATAAAAAAACCCCTAATATGTTATAGAATTAAGAAAGGGTTGATATCAATGCCATATATATTTGCTTAACCTTGGCCTGATCAAAGACATGAGTCTTAAATTTTGTTAACGTCTATTCGTATTTATAAATAATTAATTCAATTTTATCTAAACTCGTACATATAAATTTTTTTTCTCATTTTTTATTTTTATTTAGTATTTAGTAATTTTTCCTTTTATTAAAATTTTAAACATCAATAATTTTATAATTTTTTTATATTTACATTGTAAAATTATATATTTAATTTTTAGATGATATAAATTAGTAATATATAAAAATAAAAATTAATATATTATTAATCTAAAAATGTGTCCAACTAAGCTAGATTCAAGCCTTTAGAATCCAAGTCCAACATCATGTTTAAAGGGATGAGTTTTTATGTGAAGCTTATTTTTAGGCTCTAATTTTGTCTGTACATTTTGAAATAATAGATGGAATTTCGGATTTGAGTAACTTAAAATTTGGACATGTTTATATTGAAAAGCAAGAAATAATTGATTAATTCTCATGAAACCCTAATTGTTTCCAAATTAAACCATTTAATTCCTTATTTCAATCTTTATCCGTGCTTCTTATGAAGCAAAAACCAATTATATCTGTCCGACCAAATAACTTCAGTTATGATATTAATTAAATGTTAATCATATAAAAAATTAGTACAAAATAATTTCATTTTACTTACATTAGTATAATATGATCCTCCTATTCAAAACAAAGTATTTAAAAAAGAATTTCATCAGGACTCTAAAACATTTGGTAATAGATAAACAAGGAGAAGAAATGCCCAAGAAGAGCTAGAATAGAGGGTAATTCATGAAGAAGAAGACTATGCAATGCTATGAATGCAAAGGATACAGACATATTCAGATTGAATGTGCAAATACAAAAAAAAAAAAAAAAGGAAGCTAAAGTTGCTTATCACTACTTGGAGTGATGAAGAATCAGAAGATGATATGTCTAAGTTCGATAAAGAAGCGATATTCACTACCGAATTGGAAGAAGAGACAGAGGAACAAAGTAAAAAGGGTTCTATTGAAAATGCTTATTTTCACTTGTTAAAAAAAAGATGGAAATGGTATGTGAAATAAATAAAGATATTCAAGAAGAAGTGTGCATCCTAAGAAGTCAAAAGAAAGCCCTTGGAAAGGAATCAGGAATCAAGTTATTGAAAAGGCCAATAAAGAACTTGAAGATAGAAAACTGACCTTGAAGAGATTCTAAAGCACAAAGCTTGACAAAATTTTATCTACACAGGTTTGAAATAGGGAGATGTGGCCTTGGTTATCCAAACAAGGGTATGAACACTAAACTATCTTATATATTTGTTAAAGTTAATGAATGTGATGCCTCAGGAACAAAGGAAGAACATAAAAGAAGAGGATTTTTGTCTATCATTATTGCGGTAAGGAGGGTCATATAAGACCTTTCTGTTACAAGTTGCTAAAGGACTTCAAGAAGTACAAACTTGGTGGCAACAATGTTCGTCCAAGAAACAGGAAGGTACAACAAGTGAAGTAAGTCTGGGTTTTCAAGGAAAGAAGCCTTTTGATTGCTCATACTTCTTTAAAAGCCACAACTGAGGAGATTTGGTACTTTGACAGAGGGTGCTCGAGACACACGTTAGGAAACTAAAAATTCTTGAAAGAAGTTCAAAAAGGTGAGATATAGGGAGAGTAACCTTTGGAGATGGTCAAAATGGGAGAGTAACTGGAAAATGGGTCTTAGATGTTGAAGGATTACCAAAGCCCAATAATGTTCATCTTGTGGAAGGACTTTTTGCAAATCTAATCAACATAAGTCAACTGTGTGATGAGGGAATTCTAGTAGGTTTTACCAAGAATTGTTGCGAGGCCTATAACACAAGCGGTGAATGCATAATAAAAGAAGCTTGGTCATTTGATAATTGTTATCGTCTCGTAAAGGAAGAAAAATGTTTGTGAAATCAATGAATGAGCTTTATCTATGGCATCAACGGCTAGGGCATGCAAGCTACAAAAGTCTTCAAAGGGTTGTGCAACATAGAGCTATCCAAGGATTACCAAAACTTGTAGGAGTTATTACGAAACCCTGTGGAATTGCTTAAATGGAAAAAAAGCATTGCTCGTCCCATCCTTCATTATGATGGATCACTACCACAAGATTATTAGAGTTGCTCCAAATTGATCTTATTGGTTCTATGCAACTAGAGATCCTAGGAGGAAAGGTGTATGTTTTTGTTTGTGTTGATGACATTTCTTGTTTCACTTAGGTTAACTTTCTAAAAGAAAAGTATAAAACTTTCAAGGTGTTTAAGAGTCTGTGTATAAAGCTCATAAATGAAAAAAGGTGAGAATATTGGGAAGATCATTCGAATTTGTAGTGATCACGAAAAATAGTTCGAGAATTATGAGTTTAAAGACTTCTGTGATCAAGAAGGGATCTTGCATAAATTTTCAGCCCCTAAGACGCCTCAGAAAAATAGGATTGTCGAGCCGAACATTATAAGAGATGACAAGGGTGACGCTTAATGTAAAAAATATTTTACATAAGTTATGGGCCAAGGTCGTTAATACTGCATGTTATGTTAGTAATCGGGTATTCTTAAGACCACTAATAAGAATGAGTCCCTATAAGATCTGGAAACAAAGGAAGCTGATGGTTGCTTATTTTCAAAATTTTTGTAGTCCATGTTATATTCTAAGAGATCGAGAAGCCAAATGAAAGTTTGACCCTCGAAGCGATAATGGTGTATTTGTAGGATACTCAACCAAACAGTCAAGCATACTAGGTCTATAATAAACGAACTAGGATTGTGATAGAGTCTATAAATGTAATTATTGATGACTCCTCAAAGTCTCTAGAAGAATTGCCTGAAGATGAAGCAATTGCTAAAACAAAGTCTGTTGTAACAGAAGATGGAACAGAAACAACGTGTCTTAAGGTTGAAGTAAATGGGGGGCACAAGTTGAACCCTCCAACCAATATATTAAAGAATCATCCTCCCGAATATATTATTGGTGATATTGCTGACAGTAGAAGAACTCGAGGAAAGAAAATAAATTTCGAGAGATGATCAACATGGGGTGCTATGTGTTAACATTGGAACCTAAAAGAGTAGAGGAGGTCTTACAAGATGAACACAGGATAGCTGCCATGCAGGAAGAGTTACAACAGTTTGTTAGAAATGAAGTGTGGACACTTGAACCACGACTAACAGAGTACAATATAATATGTACCAAATGGATCTTCAAGAACAAGATTGATGAGAATGGAGCGATCACAAGGAATAAATCTTATCTTGTAGATCAAGGGTACATGTAAGTTGAAGGAGTGGATTTTGATGAAATATTTGCTCCAGTAGCAAGGTTAGAATCAATCTGTCTTTTATTATCTATTGCTTGCTACCTTAACATAAAATTGTTTCAGATGGATGTTAAAAGTGCATTTCTGAATGGATGAATCAATGAGGAGGTTTATGTCGAGTAGCCTAAAGGGTTTATTGACCCACATTATCTGGACTATGTGTACAAGCTGTCAAAGGCATTATACGGGCTAAAACAAGCTCCAAGAACTTGGTATAAATGCCAATACTTGTTACAACAAGGTTATGTTCGAGGAAGCATGGATAAAACTCTATTCATAAAGAAAGCCGTGAAGGATATGATTTTTGTTCAGATTTATGTTGACAACATTATTTTCGATTCAAATTCAGAAAAGGCAAGGAATGAGTTTGTTCAACTCATGAAATTTGAGTTCAAGATGAGCATGGTTGGAGAACTCACATACTTTCTTGGTCTACAAGTGAAATAGCTAAATTGGGGTATATTTTTAAATTAAGAAAAATATGCAGCTAACATGGTGAAAAAAAATTAAATTAAAGTAACCCAAGAATTCTCGGGCTCCCAATGGATCAAGTGAAAAGCTAGGTATAAACAAGGAGGGTGTCTCAATTGATAGAACAATGTATCGAAGCATTATTTGAAGCCTCCTCTATTTGACGGCTAGCAGGCTAGATATTTGTCAAAGTGTTGGTATATGAGCTCACTTCCAAGTTAACTTGAAAGAATCACATCTTAAAGTAGTGAAATGAATTATTGAATATGTGAAGGGCACTATCGACTATGGGCTTTGGTTCACTAAGGATACAAACATGGCTCTCGTTAGGTATAACGATGTGGATTGGTTCGGTAGTGTTGATGACCGAAAGAGTACCTTCGAAGGATGGTTCTTTTTGGGAAATAACCTAGTGTCGTGGCATAGCAAGAAATAAAATTTCATCTCCCTCTCAACAGCTGCAGCTGAATATATAGCAGCCAGAAGTTGCTGCACCCAACTCATTTGGGTGAAACAAATTCTTCAGGACTATTGTTAGTACAAAACTCCGGTAAGGAAAATCTCGAACACACGATCAGAAGTCGAAAAGAAAAGAAGAAATAGGACAAGGCTCCAAGGCGTGTATCAAGGCACTATCTTTAAGGTTATATTCGCCCCCACTTATCTTCAGTGTGCAAATGAGTTCCAAGCAAATTAACCTCGAGGATACAATGAAGCCAATGACTATTTGCGTTTTGCACTGACGAGAATAGTCCACTATGCACTGAGTAATGTATAACAAAAACTCAATTTCTACAAAGGATTTCTGCAGCAATACTTTATAGAATAATCTAATAATATTAGAAAATGAAGGAAGAGAAGAAATAATATTAGAATTTGTTAATATGATTTCCAAATGAAATCCCATTCCTATTTATAGGAATTTTCATGTCTCTTCATAGAGACATCTTTCAATAGGTGTCTTTATGAATAAATAAATAATAATAATTATTCATTTAATTTTGTAACTATTCAAATAATATTTTTTTGAATAGTTATAATTCTTTTTTAAAAAATCAAATGATATAACTTTTGACCAATGACCAAAAGTTTTATCTTTTGATTAATTACACCCATTCATTTATAGTTATTGGGATACTATAAATATTTGAAAATATTCCAACAATCTCCCCCCATTTTCAAAATATTTAGATTTTGATATTCTTGGAAATCAATTTGCATAAATAAAGGTGTCTTACGATTGAACCTTCACTTAGTGAAAACATGTTAAAGTTAATCGAAATTGTATGGTAGACTAAGCTTTGAACCAACTATTTCATTTGATTAACTGAACACATCTCACACAATGATTTCAACATCAGTCAATGCATAATATCTAGGGACACTATTATAGCCATGTGTCTATGTCCTCTTTTCATGAGTGCTGTCAGAGCCAAGCCCTTAAGCTCCTAGAAGCGGCCACACTTCCACTCACATAGGTAGATCCCATCAAAAGTGTTCCCGTAATTATAACACTCTAACATATTTATGTTATGGGTCCATTAAGAGTACATTACTCATCCTTCCCTTATCATTACGGGTACCTAGCACTTTAATCTTAGGATGGATTTATTTATAGTGCTAACAGTCACATACTAATGATGTACTTTGTCTCATTGAACTCAAGACTTGACGTTATACCAAGCGTTGAGTCGAGTTTCCATCATGGGTGACTCTAATTAATAGGCTTGAGTCCCATCCCTTTTGAGGTCCTTTTTACTGCATCTCTAGCAAGACTTTTTGTCAAAGGATCTGCCAAATTTTCACTTGACCTCACATAATTAATAGTGATCACTCCATCAGAGATTAATTGTCGGACATAACTATGTCTTAATCCAATGTGTCTAGACTTTCCATTATATACTTGGCTATATGCCTTTGCTAGAGTAGCCTCACTATCACAACGGATAGAAATAGGTGAAATTGGCTTAGGCCATAAAGGTACATCATAAAGCAAATTTCTTAACCATTCTGCTTCTTTAGATGCAGCGGCTAATGCAATAAATTCTGCTGCCATGGTGGAATCAGTTATACATGTTTGTTTCTTGGAACCCCAAGAAATGACTCCTCCACCAAGAATGAAGATCCACCCACTAGTAGATGCATGATCTTCCAAACTTGTAATCCAACTAGCATCCGAATACCCTTCTAAAACTGGAGGATATCCATTATAACACAATCCATAGTTAATAGTTTTCTTTAAGTACCTAAGTACTCTATTTAAAGCTTGCCAATGCAAACTACTTGGATTACTTGTGTATCTACTCAATTTTCCAACAGCATATGCAATATCTGGTCTTGTACAAGTCATTATGTACATAAGACAACCAATTAGACTTGCATATTTCAATTGATCAATTTTCCTACCAGCATTAGATACTAATTTTAATTGAGGATCCATGGGTGTAGATGCTGGTATACAGTTGAAAAGATCAAACTTTTTAAGCACATTTTCAATGTAATGTGATTGTGATAAAGCTATAGTGCTTTCATCTCGGGTTATTTTAATCCCAAGAATAACATCTGCTATACCCATATCCTTCATAGCAAAGTTGTTTGACAAGAATTTCTTTGTGTTTTCTATTTGTTCCAAATCCGTGCCAAAAATGAGCATGTCATCTACATATAAGCAAATTATGACACCTTTTCCATTTTCAAATTTGCTATATATGCACTTATCGGATTCATTTATTTTATAGCCATTAGCTAAAACAACCTTGTCAAACTTTTGGTGCCATTGTTTTGGTGCTTGTTTAAGCCCATATAAAGATTTAACAAGCTTACATACCTTATGCTCTTGTCCTGGAACAACAAATCCTTCCGGTTGCTCCATGTACACTTCCTCTTCCAATTCACCATTTAAAAATGCAGTTTTAACATCCATTTGGTGAACAACCAAATTATATATAGAGGTAAGTGATATTAAAAGTCTAATTGTAGCAATTCTTGCTACTGGAGCATAGGTATCAAAGTAATCAATACCTTGTCTCTGTGTAAAACCTTTTGCTACCAACCTTGCTTTAAATTTATCAATGGTTCCATCGACCTTCATTTTCTTTTTGAAGATCCATTTACAACCTATTGGTTTGGAACCTGGTGGAAGATCAACTAAGATCCAAGTTTGATTTCCCATTATTGAATCCATCTCATCATTTATTGCTTCTTTCCAAAAAGCAGAGTCTTGAGATTTCACTGCCTCTTCAAATGTAATAGGATCAGATTCAGTATTATAACAATAAGGTACCTTATTGCATATACTTTCACCTTTTCCTTCTACAAGAAACATAATAAAATCTGGTCCAAAATCTTTGACCTTTTTAATCCTCTTACTTCTTCTTAATTCTTGACAAGATTCATCATTATTATCAATTTGTTTCAATGGAATCTCATTCTCATTTGAAGAATGAATCAATTGTTGTGATTGTAATTGTCTTGATATAGAATTAAATCTATTTTCATCAAAAATAGCATCTCTTGATTCAATAACAGTATTAATTGAAATTGAATCATTTGGTTCAATTACCATGAACCTATATGCCTTGCTATTATGTGCATAACCTATAAATATGCATTCAATTCCTCTTTCACCTAACTTTTTACGTTTAGGTGTTGGAACTTTTACAATAGCTCTACAACCCCAAACCTTCAAATAATTAAGGTTTGGTTTCCTTTTCTTCCATTGTTCATAGGGGGTTATTTTAGTTTCCTTATTAGGAACTCTATTCAATATATGACAAGCTGTTAGAACAGCTTCTCCCTAAAAACCTTGTCCAAGACCTGAATATGATAACATTGAATTTACCATTTCAGTCAAGACTCTATTTTTCCTTTCAGCTACACCATTTTGTTGTGGTGTGTAAGGGGCTGAAACTTGATGGACAATTCCAGTGAGTTCAAAATAACTTGGATTATAGTATTCTCCACCTCTATCCGATCTTAAGCACTTGATAAATGATTCACACTGAAGTTCAACTTCAGATTTATAAACTTTAAATTTATCAAGTGCTTCATCCTTTGAATGCAATAAATATACATAACAATATTTAGAACAATCATCAATAAAAGTAACAAAATATTTCTTTCCACCTAATGTAGGAGTATTATGCAAGTCACATAAATCACTATGTATCAAATCAAGCAATTTTGTTTTCCTTTTAACCTTAGGGAAAGGATTTCTTGTAATTTTAGTCAACATACATGTATTGCATTTTTCAATATTATTATTAAAAACAGGAATTAAATCTAATTTATACATGTCATTCAATTTCCTATAATTCAAATGACCTAATCTATAATGCCACAAACAAAAAGATTCAACCATATAAGCAGAAATAGTATTTTTATTCTTATTAATAATATTGAGTTTAAACATGCTCTCATACATATACCCTTTCCCCACAAAAATTCCTCCCTTAGACAAAATAAACTTATCTGCCTCAAAAACAAGTTTGAAACCAAACTTATTCAACAGACTTCCAGATACTAAATTTTCCCTAACTTCTGGTACATAATATACATCATTTAAAGTTAAAACCTTTCCAGAAGTGAATTGTAGTTCAACAGACCCTTTGCCTTTAATTGCTGCGGTGGAAGAATTTCCCATGTACAAGACATTGTCATTTTCACATTGTGTGAACTTTGTGAACATGCTTTTGTCTTTGCACACATGTTTGGTTGCTCCGGTATCAATCCACCATGTATTATCATCTTGTGCCATATTAATTTCAGATATCATTGCAACGAACTTTTCATTATTATCAGCCTTAGAAGATGATTTCTTCTTTAAAAAACGACATTCATTCTTGAAATGTCCCGACTTTCCACAATGATAGCATGAGCCCTTTTGTTTCTTTTTGAACTTAGGTGCTCTATCAGTCTGTTTGAACTTTCTCTTGAATGGTTTAGTAGTCTGTACTTCCTCCGTAACATGTACTTTGGCATTTTCAGAATTTAGGTTCTGATCTTGTTTTCTATACTCTTCTTCAATACGAAGATGATTTGCCAAAGCCTCAAGAGATATTTCCTCTTTCTTATGTTTTAGACTTCTTTTAAAGTCTTTCCAAGATGGAGGAAGTTTGTCTATTATGGAGGATACCACAATCATTTCATCCATTTTCATATCATGTTGCTTAAATTGATTCAGCATCTTTTCAATATCACGAAATTGTTCCATAACAGAACGACCATCAACCATTTGATAATTATTGAAACGACTGACAAGAAATTTCTTACTTGTAACATCTTCGGTCATGTATCTTGCCTCCAATTTGTCCCATAATTCTTTAGCGGTGACCTCGTTTTGGTAGGTGTCGAACAAACCATCAGATAAACCATTCAATATGTGGCCCATGCACATGTAATCAGCATTGTCCCATTTTTGTCTTTCTCGGGTTGCAGCAACAGATTCGTTTTCATTCTCTTCAGATCTTGGAGTATCCAAAACATAAGCAATCTTCAAAGTTGATAACAAAAAGTGCATCTTTTTCTGCCATCGTCGAAAATTGCCACCATCAAAACGATTAAGTTTAACAAAGTTGGAAGCCAACTCCCTTAGTGTTCCACTTTCATGTGTTGTGGTAGTCATCATGAAATATAACCTTAAAATTGTTAGTACAAAACTCCGGTAAGGAAAATCTCGAACACACGATCAGAAGTCGAAAAGAAAAGAAGAAATAGGACAAGGCTCCAAGGCGTGTATCAAGGCACTATCTTTAAGGTTATATTCGCCCCCACTTATCTTCAGTGTGCAAATGAGTTCCAAGCAAATTAACCTCGAGGATACAATGAAGCCAATGACAATTTGCGTTTTGCACTAACGAGAATAGTCCACTATGCACTGAGTAATGTATAACGAAAACTCAATTTCTACAAAGGATTTCTGCAGTAATACTTTATAGAATAATCTAATAATATTAGAAAATGAAGGAAGAGAAGAAATAATATTAGAATTTGTTAATATGATTTCCAAATGAAATCCCATTCCTATTTATAGGAATTTTCATGTCTCTTCATAGAGACATCTTTCAATAGGTGTCTTTATGAATAAATAAATAATAATAATTATTCATTTAATTTTGTAACTATTCAAATAATATTTTTTTTGAATAGTTATAATTCTTTTTTAAAAAATCAAATGATATAACTTTTGACCAATGACCAAAAGTTTTATCTTTTGATTAATTACACCCATTCATTTATAGTTATTGGGATACTATAAATATTTGAAAATATTCCAACAACTATCACGTCCCAACCCACGTTTTAATGGTGTATTGTGATAATATAAGCACAATCAATATTTTCTGAACCCGATGCTACATTCTCACACAAAGCATGTCACACCCTGAATCTATCAGGCCTAAGATTTGGGTGGGTTTTAGTAGAATAAACTGTTTTGGCGAAGTGCTACCCACCTAATTATTTCTTTTGGCATATTCCAATCAATGTGTAAGTTAGTGATGGCCCTATGCTAGATTTCTATGTTAGTTAGAGTATAATAATGACTAAGTAAAAATGTATTTAATATATGAGTTCACGCCAAAGGTATACTGTGCCTAGCTTGTCTGAAGCACTGTACAAGTTAAGTTGCAAGATAATCTAGTAAGGAACCAACTGGATAGACTAACAAGGCATTTAAAATATTAGATTTTCATTTATAACATTCTCAGATTCTGTAAGTCATTATAAAAGACAAACTCTGAATTTAAGTGATACATGTTGAACTCCTGTAAGTGAAATTGGGTTATATATATGTGAATGAGATTAGAGAAAGAGAGTTTTCTTCTTTCTTTTTCTAAAATGCTATTATTTGATTCTTTTTGGAACTCTGTAGTTCTCTCATTAAGCTAAAGAATAATATTCTTGGTTTAATCGGTGATTATTTTATCTTCTGGTAAGTATTGCAACTCTGCATGTTAAGTCTTGAAAGATTAAGTTTGTATGGGCGCATGAACAGTAAGATGAAGAAATAAGGCTTTGCATGGGGGTTGTCTATGCTTGAGATGATGGTAAATTGTATACAAATGAGTTTTAATGGTGATCATATGTTCTGTTAGCAGTGGTTGTTGTTGTTTCTTGATGAATGTGTGAGTCTGGAGTTCAAGCTGTTGTATGTGAGTGTCAGGTGAGTCTCTATACTGACTTTTTATAACGAAATGTCCACATAAGAAGTATACCTAAATGAAAGTGACCAAATTACAAATCGGTATTCATGAAAAGTATGGTAAGAATGTAATATGTACATGACTATATGAATGCAATTATGTCAAAATAGATTGATATTGATATATATATATTAGTTTAAGTACAGCTCGAGATTGGAAGGTAAGGAATTATCTGATATGTGTATGAGTTTTGGTAAGTGATTATTATGCCTAAGTCTCTTTGTGATGCCTCTAGTAGGGCAGTTACTGCTAACCAAATTGGCAAGTCACGGTATGAATGAAATGAAAGACCACTTGTTTATGACCTATGACACCTTAAGGTATGAAAACACTCATGGTGTTGTCTTCAGTATATTAATGACTGAACTGGTAGGCCGTGATACATAATGTGTGTAAGTCTATGTGGTTGAGTCCGTGAGATACAAGGATATGAAATGATATGAAATGAAATGACATGTATGTTCATGGTGTAGCCTTCGATATATTTGAATCGAAATGGTAGATCGCAATAAATGAATGTATACGTAAACCATAAGGTTATGACCCTTGGCAAGATATGAAATGATTGTATAAATGGATCGTAAACACAGGATTCTATATGAAATCATTATGGCATAATTTGTATGAAACCGTTATGGCACATTCAGTACGATATTTTCTAACGTATTCTATAAGAAGTCTTGTGGCGTATTCTGATTGGCTTTCTAGCATGCTCAACGAAAACAACATGGCGCAAAGTGATCGTTCGCCGTGTAGTAAGTACAATATAAGTTGTGATTATGAAATGATAAGTTCAACATGTATATAATGAAAATGAAAATAAGCGAAATAGAATTGATCTGTAGTTGAATGAGACTAAAAGAGATGCTATTGAATAAAAGGTATGAATTTGTGTGTATGAAAGGTTATCCACCATTTTGTTGTGTTCTGATTTACTCTGAAATATTATGGAATGTGAATGACTCTGAATTATTGAATACAAAGGAATACCATCGAACTATCCTAGGTGAAGTTCTGACAATATGATTTGGTATTGAGAATAAACTGGATAGGGATTACTTCGGTAATCTGTTGATAGTTGAGTTTGAATGGGAATTTGCCGATTGTATGTATTCGCTAATAACCAATAGTTGAGTTTGAAGAGATAGCTTATACATATTGCTCTTTAAAGGTATTTGTATGGAATCATGATCAAGAAGAGATTAGAAAATGTCCTAGAAAGTTTGAGGCCAGTAGATAAAAAGAAATGGGTATGATTAAGAGTGTATTAGTTGGCGTTTATGGATGAGTATGAGAAGGGTATGGTACTCTCCAAAGTGTAAACTTGTGATAAAGAAAGAGTAGATGTCAAAAATGGGCTATCAGATTCTGTATATCATCCTTTATAAGGTGAATCTGAGTTTACCCTCATTAAGTTCCTAAAAACTTATTTGTGTGTAACTATGTTTCAAGTTTGAATGCTAAAAGACTGCGACTGGAGAAACAACACCAAGACTGTGCCAAGAAAGTGGCGAAGTGGGCTATTATGCATACAATGAGAGTGTTTAGTAG
The DNA here is from genome assembly GCA_008044935.1 of Gossypium turneri. Taxonomy (NCBI): domain Eukaryota; kingdom Viridiplantae; phylum Streptophyta; class Magnoliopsida; order Malvales; family Malvaceae; genus Gossypium; species Gossypium turneri. The sequence goes on from CP032576.1 coordinate 6,379,380, forward strand.
TTAGGATTGCACCCTTTTAGTCTGTCTTTCAATAACATCAATATTGTTAAGTGTTGTATTAAATCTGAAGTAATAATTTGTAATAATATATTCTGTGTTCTTAAATAATAAGGCTATTAGTTTTTAAATTAATGAGAAAAATATGTTCAACAAGAAAGTTTGTCAAGTGTTTCGTTAAAGATAAAAGTTTTGTACAGTAACACCTGAGATCCGAATCCGGTGAATCAAATTGAGTTAGGGGCATTACAAAGCATATCGAGATTCAACATCACTTTAATTTAGGAACTTATTGAAAACAAGATGATATAGTTAAAATATATCTCACAATTGGCGGATATCTTTACAAAAAGCTTGAATGCAAGTCAATTGGAAAGCCTAAGAGGGACTTTTGGGCTGTGCCATATTTGAGGTATTTTTGTAATTTTTTCCTTCATTGTTAATTTGTTGCGTCTCATGTCTCTGTTTTGGAAGAAAGTATGTTAAGCATTAAACTTTTCAAGACTCCTCAAAAGTCTTGTCATCCTTCTAAAAAAAACAAGAAAAGACTCCTTTTTGGTCTTTAATCCTCACCATTATTGTTCTTCATCTCTACTGCTTCTCTATTTTTTTCTTCTCTATTTTTGCTTTGTTTTCTTGGTGAAAACATGGCAAGGGTGAAATGTTCAGCACAAAGGAAACCCAAAAAGTCCCTAAGATCACCAATCAAAGTTGTTGACGATCTACCACAGAAGGTCAAAGCTCTGCCCACCCCTATTCGTCGAAATGTTTCGTTGCCAAAATAGGGGCTGAGACTCTTCATATACTTCTCTCGTCTACTACTACCATCAAAGAAATTGATGCTATTCTTGCCCAAATTGAGCAAACCTATAATGTAGCAAAAGATATGGAAACTATTGTTGAAATCGAAAATAACTCCTCCACCTTCAACTAAGATTCTGACTCATCACAAGAAGAGGAAGAACAATAATTGTCGAATGAACCAACTAAAAAATCCGAAGAAGAAGATTATGAATCTTCGGACCAAGAATCAATTTTTAAAATTGAAGAAGCAAGTGAGACACTTGCCCAATTACATGCATGGGTAAAGGCAAAAGAAAAGTAAAAGAGATGAAACAGTAATAGGCCTGTAGCACCCCTTACCTGGCCTGATCATTCTTTATTATATTCACATATTAACTTCGTAAATATTCCTATTTTATATTTACAGACTCGGTTTATGAAAATGGTGTTTCGAAATCACATTTTTTTGTACCACTGAAAATCAGGTCATTACACGTACATTCACTCCAAGCGATTTTGAGAGGGTCATTCCAAGAACGATAAAGAGTTCAGTAAGGTAAAGCCGCTAGAATTTTTCAATATTCTTGCTCAAAAAAGATGGGAGAATGTAACCAGTAACAAAGTCATCAAAGAACGAAACATTATGTTTTCGCATTTTGAGAAGTATTCTCTTATGGTGGTGTTTGAATCCACAAATTTGTTGAAACTTGTCATCATTACAAGTTAGCGAGTAATGAATCAATTGACCATCGTTTTATCGTTTTCATTATCTAAAGCATTAAAGAAGAAAATTAGATTAGTTTTTTAATTGATAATTTAAATTTAGTTTATAAACAATTTATTTTGGAATTCGCACAAATAATTTTGACTTGATTAGATTAGTAATTGCTTAACTTGCAATTAACTTGATAAACACATTTATCAATTTGACAATCCCTTGGGTTCGATCTTTGGAATACTCGAAGTGTTCCATTGTAACACTTATAAATATTACAACTGGTCTGTCATACTTGCAGTAAGCTTGTAAAGGTCATGTTTTGGCTCGAAGCTAGGTACAATGATGGATTGAGTCAAGAATTAGTGGAGAAATTTTTTAAATAGAACAAATAGGAAATTTGAATGTGAAATTAGAAAGTATTTAGACCTGATAGAGTAATACTCCTTAGATAGGAAAATTTTGAATAGAAGCATTGAATAAATTGAAAGAGTATAGAAATTATTGTAGTGAAAGTATGAAATTAGAAAGTTATGAGAAAACATGGAAAATGTGAAAAAACAAGGAAGGACTAATAGAAAATTTTACCAAGCAAAAATATGATTCATACATGGAATTGTAAAGATGATTAAGGGTAAAATGGTAATTGGTTAAGTAGATATTTATAGGCATAATGATTAGGGGTTAAAGTGTAAAGATGGATGACTAGAGGACTTATTAGCAATTCGACAATTTTAAGTAAAAATCATGTGATATTTTTGTAGAACTATGTAGAAAAGTGAAGAAAAGATGAAAGATTCTTCATCTTTTTAGAATTCAAATGTCACCTCTATTTCATGGTTACCAAACTTTCTTTTTTTATTCTATTTAAGTCCTTCCACCGTTGTTGATCAAATCTAAGCTCAAAACCTTCCTTTCCTTTGGTGTTTCTTTAGTAAAAACAATAGAGAAGACTAGTGGGTACCTTAGTTTTAGGAAAGGAGTCTCCATAGAAGTGATAAATGAGAGAAAAAGTAAGAATTGGGTTTTCAATTTCAAGGGGTTAATGTAAGAGGTGATGAAACTTTCATGCCATACGTGTTTATTTCTATTAAATAACATAGAAAAATTACTTGATTATGTTGTTTAACATATAAATGTTATATGTTTGTTTTGAAATTGAAGAAAAAGAAAAGAAAGGAGAAGATCAAATTGAAGGAAAATTAAATGAAAAGGTTAAGGAAAAGTAAAATCCACCATCCAAGCTTTTGTTGTAAGTACTTTAAGAATTTATTTATGTTTAGTTAGGGTTTAATTATAAATTATGTTAATAGTTAGATTGAATTTAAAAATATTAATATTATGTGTAGTAAAAACCAATGTAGAGTTTATGAGAAGAGTTCAAGTACTAATTTATATACTAAAATTACTAGTATTAAATGTGTAATTGAATTTACAAGATTGTATAATGTTTGCGATAATAAAGACTGGATTGTGAATATGGAAAGCTATGTTATATTGAACGTTAGTTTTGAATATTTAAAAGGTCAGCTCATGTAGACGAAATAAGAATGTAACACCCCTTACTCGTATTCCGGCTCGGAACAGAGTATGAGGTATTACTAAGTTTTTTTTAAAAAAATTTCGACAGCATTTCTGCTTAATTTTTGCTTAAACCTCCTGCAAATTTACAACACAATTCAATATACCAACCAAATTCTTTTGTGTAAGCACACACAATTTAACCATTAATAAACACTACATTTAAATCAAACCATAATATATATTTACATGAAGATTCCGTATTACATAAGTCGTCTATAAATGCCATAAAATTTCTGGAACGCTAGTAGCAAAATACCCCAAATGTGGAGGATAGTGTAGATGATTGTCTGACTCCGTTCCAAATTCCGAGTTGATGGAAGTCACTATAATCAAGGGAAAAGAATAAAATCAAGTAAGCATATAGCTTAGTAAGTAAACACATGATAAATAAGTAATTACTCACATAACTACACCATAATATAAACATATTCTCAAATAATTTCATTGTTTGGGTAATCTCCAGCAAGCTGTTTTTCTGCGTCATAGTCGCTAATTTATTTTTATCCGGAGCTACAAGGCTCCAAATTGAGTTCCGTAAATTTTTCCTGAAACTAGACTCATATACCTTTTCACCATAAAAATTTCAGAATTTTTGACCCAGCCAATTAGTACAGTTTACTGCCCCGCAGTTCTGACCCTTCCTTACAAAAATTCACTTAACTCTCTGTACAAAATTTGAAAAATGGTTTCGTTTGTTTCTATTAAAAATAGATTCAATAAGGAATCCATGGATATAAATTTCAGGCCATAATTATTTTTGTACAATTTTTGGTGATTTTCCAAAGTTAGAACAGGGGATTTCAAAGTCAATCCAGCCCTGTCTCAGCAAAATTCAGATATCTCCAAAAATACAACTCTTTTGCTTACTCTATTTCTTTCATATGAAAATAGACACATTCAGCTTCCATTTTCATATATTATTCAACTTCCCATTCATTTCCCACCATTTATGGTGATTTTTCAAAGTTACCTAACTGCTGTTGTTCAACACAGTGTTGTATTTAAATCATTCCTCTTTGTGTTTTTGATATTTTCTCCCATCTCATACATGGGTTGATTTAGTATTCAACTCAATATTTACCCCATAAATTTATCCACCACATGGTAATATTTACCTTCCCAATTTTCTCGTTGAACACTCGGAATGTTAGCCGTTATCGGTGGATCTTGCACTTAGCACCACCACTGAATCGGGGAAATCAGCACTTAGCAACCCCTCGGGGGAATCAGCACATAGCAACCCCCTTTTTCGTTTCAAAGATATGGTGGATCCCGCACTTAGCACCACCAATGAATCGGAGAATCAGTACTTAGCAACCCCTCGGGGGAATCAGCACATAGCAACCCCCTTTTTCATTTCAAAGATATGGTGGATCCCGCACTTAGCACCACCAATGAATCGGGGAATCAGCACTTAGCAACCCCTCGGGGGAATCGGCACATAGCAACCCCCTTTTTCATTTCAAAGATATGGTGGATCCCGCACTTAGCACCACCAATGAATCGGGGAATCAGCACTTAGCAACCCCTCGGGGGAATCAGCACTTAGCAACCCCCTTTCACAGTTGATATTACGGTGGAATCAGCACATAGCAACCACCAATGAATAGGGGAATCAGCACACAGCAACCCCTTTATATAACATACTCCGGCTTATTCCGAGTGTTCAACCCAAAAACCATATTTTGCAACCCCTCACCACCTTTCCCGATTTAACAACATTTTGAGGATATTGCCAAACATTTATTTTAATTCCAAATAAATCTCAACACATATCAAATAATATCAAAATAATACATTAAGTCACGTGTTTACTTACCTCGGTGCAAAATATCGTAATTTTGCAATTTACTCCACTATCTTTTCTTTTCCCCATTTGAGGTAGTCCTCTTGTCTTTCTTGATCTATAATAGCAAATTTAACTCGCTTATTGTTCACATTTATTAAAATAATCCACCATCCAACTTTTTGAAAAATTACAATTTTGCCCCCAAACTTTTACATAATTACACTTTTGTCCCCAAGCTCGGAAATTAAATTTCACACCTTATTCTTATGTTTTACAGCATGCTGAACACTTTTCCCTTCTATGGCAACATCAAATTCTCACTCTAACATACACTTATGAACAATAAATATTTTTACCGATTATGCCTATTTACCCGTTTTCGCTTAAAATCACTTAACAAAAATTGTTTAACATAATTTCTAGCTTCATATTCCACCATAAAACAGCAAAATAAACACATTTCACGTATGGGTATTTTTCCAAATATGAACCCTAACACGAATTATTGCTAAAATAAGCTAAACCGAGCTACGAGGATTCCAAAAATGCGAAGAACATTAAAAACGGGGCTAAGATGCACTTACTATGAGCTTGAAAAATCAAAGAAACCTTAGCTATGGTGTCTTCCAAGTTTCGGCAGCAACTTATGGAGAAGATGATGATTTTTGTCATCTTTTTCCCATTTTATTCTTTTTATTACCAAATGACTAAAATGCCCCCATTAAAAAAAATCTATTTCACCCATTTCTTATGTCTATTTTTGTCCATCAATTACTAATGGTCTAATTACCACATAAGGACCCCAACTTATAATTTCATATCAATTAGACACTTCTAACATATAGAACCCAACTTTTGCACTTTTACAATTTAGTCCTTTTAACTAAATTGAGTGCCCAAACGTCGAAATTTTCGAACGAAATTTTTACGAAATTTTTCCGTAAAATTGTAGACCATAAAAATATAATAATAACCATATTTTCCCTCGTTGGATTTGTGGTCCCAAAACCACTATTCCGACTAGGCCCAGAATCGGGCTGTTACAACTCTCCCCCCTTAAGGATTTTCGTCCCCGAAAATCTTACCGTAAAAGAGGTTTGGGTACTGTTTCCTCATAATTTCCTCCGGTTCCCACGTAGCTTCCTCCATTCCATGTTTTTACCACAACACTTTTACTAAGGATACACTTTTATTCCTTAACTGCTTGACTTCCCGAGCCAAAATTTTTATTGGTTCTTCTTCATAAGTCATATCTGGTCGAACCTCAATCTCTGTAGGGGAAACTATATGTGAAGGATCCGAACGATAACGTCGCAACATCGACACATGAAATACATTATGTATCTTTTCCAACTTCGGCGGTAAAGCTAACCGATATGCTACAGGGCCAACTCTCTCGGTAACTTCATATGGTCCAATAAAACGTGGACTTAATTTGCCCTTACGACCAAATCTCAGAATCTTCTTTCATGGAGATACTTTCAAGAATGCTTTATCACCCACTTGAAACTCAATTTCTTTCCTCTTTAAATCCGTATACGACTTTTGCCGATCTGAGGCAGCCTTTAAGCAATCATGGATTATTTTCACCTTTTCTTCAGTTTCTTTCACCAGGTCGACTCCATGAATCCGATTCTCACCGAGCTCAGTCCAATATAAAGGAGTTCTACACTTACGCCCATATAATGCTTCATACGGTGCCATTTGTATACTTGACTGATAGCTATTGTTATAAGAAAATTCAACCAATGGTAGATATTTCTCCCAACTGCCTTTCATTTCTAAAATACAACACCGGAGCATGTCTTCAAGAACTTGAATCACCCTTTCTGATTGCCCGTCAGTTTGCGGATGAAACGCAGTACTGAAATTCAATTTCGTACCCAAAGCTTCCTGCAACTTTATCCAAAACCTCGAAGTAAATCTCGGATCTCTATCCGATATAATAGATTTAGGCACCCTATGTAATCTCACTATTTCAGCAACATATAATTCCGCCAGCCTGTCAAGTGAGTAATCAATGCGTATCGGAATAAAATGGCTAACTTTGTCAATCTATCAACAATTACCCAAATAGCATCTTTCTTCTTTGGAGTTAAAGGCAATCCCATCACGAAATCCATCGTGATATTGTCCCACTTCCATTCTGGAATCGTTATCGGTTGAAGTAAACCCGAGGGCACTTGATGCTCAGCCTTCACTTGTTGACAGATTAAACACTTTGTTACAAATTCCGAGATATCCTTTTTCATGCCTGGCCACCAATACAACTTCTTCAAATCATTATACATTTTCACACTACCTGGATGGACTGATAAATCACCACTGTGTGCCTCACATAAAATGGTCCGAATTAGCTCATCATTTCTCGGTACACATATTCTGTCCCGAAACATCAGAAATCATCTGAACCAATTTGAAAATCTGATTCAACACCCGCTTCGCACTGAGCTCTCCTGGCTTGCAATTTACTGTCATTCTTTTGAGCTTCCCGAATCTGCTGAAGAAATAGTGGTCTAACTCTCAATTCAGCTAAAATTGAACCATCATTAGATAAAGTTAATCTGGTACTCATAGCTCTTAAAGCAAATAAAGATTTTCTGCTCAAGGCATCAGCAACCACATTAGCTTTTCCGGGGTGATAATCAATCACTAGCTCATAGTCTTTAATTAGCTCAAGCCATCTTCGTTGCCGCAAATTCAAATCTTTTTGGCTCATCAAGTACTTCAAACTCTTATGATCAGTGAAGATTCGGCACTTTTCACCATACAAATAATGACGCCAAATTTTTAAAGCAAGAACAATAGCAGCCAATTCTAAATCATGCGTCGGATAATTCTTCTCATGCGGTTTCAACTGTCTTGAAGCATAAGCTATTACTTTGCCCTCTTGCATTAACACACACCCAAGACCATTCAACGATGCATCACTGTAAATTACAAACTCCTTCTCGGACTCAGGTTGTACCAACACTGGCGCCTCAGTTAATAATGCCTTCAACTTCTCAAAACTTTGTTGACATTTATCGGTCCATTCGAACTTGACATTCTTCTGCAGTAACTTTGTCATAGGAGAAGCAATCATCGAGAATCCCTTGACAAACCGTCTATAATACCCAGCTAAGCCCAGAAAGCTTCTAACCTCGGTCACATTCTTTGGTGGCTCCCAATCAATAATTGCTGAAATTTTGCGTGGATCAACCCGAATACCTTCACTTGAAACTATATGTCCCAAGAATCTAACCTCACGAAGCCAAAACTCGCTTTTGCTGAATTTAGCATACAATTTCTTTTCTCTCAGAATCTGCAACACAGTTCTCAAATGTTCTGCATGTTCCGATTCATCCCAAGAATAGATTAAAATATCATCTATAAACACCACCACGAACTTATCCAAGTACGGCCGGAAAATTCGGTTCATCAAGTTCCATAAAAATAGCCGGAGCATTTGTCAACCCAAAAGGCATTACCAGAAATTCATAGTGTCCATACCTCGTTCTAAAAGCAGTTTTCAGCACATCAGACTCTTTAACTCTCAACTGATAGTAACCAGACCTCAGATCGATCTTAGAGAACACTGTTGCCCCCTTTAATTGATCAAACAAATCATCAATTCTCGGCAAAGGATACTTGTTCTTTATAGTCACCTTGTTGAGCTGACGATAGTCAATACAAAGTCTCATAGAGCCGTCCTTCTTTTTCACGAATAACACCAGAGCACCCCAAGGAGAAAAACTCGGTCTCACAAATCCTTTGTCTGTCAACTCTTGTAACTGAGCTTTTAATTCCTTCAACTCAGTCGGAGCCATTCGATACGGTGCAATAGAAATCGGTGCAGTACCAGGTAACAAATCAATAGAAAACTCAACTTCTCTAATCGGAGGTAACCCAAGCAACTCCTCTGGAAATACATCTGGAAATTCACAGACTACCGGCACTGATTCAAGCTTCGACCCAGTTATATCCGTGTTCAGCACATAAGCAAGATAAACTTCACATCCCTTTCTCAAGTATTTCTGAGCAGACATGTGCGAAATCACCATAGGCAACTTATTCGGCTCCTCTGTTTCAATCCGGAGAATTTCACCATTTTCACACTTTAATTCAAGAATTTTCTGTCTACAATTCACATTGGCATCATGCAGTATCAACCAATCCATCCCCAAAATAACATCGAACTCATCAAATGGTAACAACACCAAATTAGCCAGGAAACAGTGACCTTGAATCATCAGGGGACAATTCTTGCAAACCTTATCGACTAAGACATATTTGCCTAAAGGATTTGATACTTTAACTACAAATTCAGTGTTTTCAACAGGCAATTTCTTACTAGATACCAAATTCTTGCATACATATGAACGAGTAGAGCCGGGATCAATCAAAGCAATAACATCAATATCATGAAGAGAAAATGTACCAGTAATCACATCGGGAGATGAGGCATCCTCTCGAGCGCGTATGGCATAAGTCCTGGCAGGCGCTCTAGTTTCTGATCCTCCAGCTGCATCTTTTATCACACTCCTACCACTATCTTTGCTTCCCACATTTCTTGGTGGTCTGCCTCTACTGACAATATCACCCGATCCAGCTCTTTGCAATTTTTCTTCCTCTATTCTCTCAGGGCAATCTTTTACATAATGCTCTTGGGAACCACACCTGAAACAAGCTCGTTTAAATCCCCAACACTCACCAGTATGTCGCCTGCCACACTGAATGTCTGGTGTTTCCTACATTGCCCACACTTGCCACTGAGATAGCTCGAGTTGTAGCTCCGGAATATGACCTCCCTCGGTCTCTGCGTGAATACCCAACCGAACCAGTTGGTCGTGGATCCATCCCTTTAAACTTCTTCGGGTGAGATTGAAATGTCCCGCCCATTGACCTCTTCCTTACATCTCGAGCTTCCATCTCTGCCCTTCTCTTTTCTCTACTCAGCTCTTCAGCTTTGTAGGCACGATCAACTAATACCACAAATTCTTTTAACTCTAAAATTCTGACATGCAATCTGATGTCTTCATTTAGCCCCTCTTCAAATCTTTTACACATAATAGCCTCTGTAGGCACACATTCCTAGGCATACTTACTAAGCCGAACAAACTTCCGTTCATATTCTGCTACTGACATTCGGCCCTGTTTCAATCCGAGAAACTCTTTATGCTTCTGATCAATAAACCGCTGGCTTACATATTTCTTTCTGAATTCTTCCTGAAAGAAGTCCCAAGTAACTCTTTCTTTTGGAACCACTTATATCAATGTTTTCCATCAACGGTGTGCCGAATCCTTCAATAAAGACACAGCACATTTCAAACATTCCTCAGGAGTGCAAGATAATTCATCAAATACCCGAATAGTATTTTCAAGCCAAAACTCGGCTTTTTTCGGATCATCATCAACATTGGCCCTGAAATCTTCAGCCCCATGCTTTCGAATTCTATCAACGGGTGGTTTACTTGATCTCACCAATTCAGCACTTCGTGGAGCTACGGGGACCGACTGAGGAATAGGAGGGGGTGGAGGAGGTGGAACATTCGGATTTACACGGACATATTCTATATACCAATCACTCATCATCCGTAGGAAGGCTTCCCGAGCCTCATCCTGACTATGTGTCTCATGTCTACTCTCTTCATGCGCGGTCCCTTGTGCGGGAGTCGGCGCATTACTTTCAACATCATCTGCCACACTTCGGTCAGGGTCCATTTACTATCTAAAACAAAATTTTAAATTATCAGAAATCATCTCACTATCACAATATATTTATGGCATGTATAGACTGACTTTCACACATATTTTATTGGTCTGAGAACCGACTAAACCGTAGCTCTGATACCACTAAAATGTAACACCCCTTACTCGTATTCCGGCTCGAAACAGAGTATGAGGTATTACTAAGTTTTTTAAAAAAAATTTCGACAGCATTTCTGCTTAATTTTTGCTTAAACCTCCTGCAAATTTACAACACAATTCAATATACCAACCAAATTCTTTTGTGTAAGCACACACAATTTAACCATTAATAAACACTACATTTAAATCAAACCATAACATATATTTACATGAAGATTCCGTATTACATAAGTCGTCTATACATGCCATAAAATTTCCGGAACGCTAGTAGCAAAATACCCCAAATGTGGAGGATAGTGTAGATGATTGTCTGACTCCGTTCCAAATTCCGAGTTGATGGAAGTCACTATAATCAAGGGAAAAGAATAAAATCAAGTAAGCATATAGCTTAGTAAGTAAACACATGATAAATAAGTAATTACTCACATAACTACATAATATAAACATATTCTCAAATAATTTCATTGTTTGGGTAATCTCCAGCAAGCTGTTTTTCTGCGTCATAGTCGCTAATTTATTTTTATCCGGATCTACAAGGCTCCAAATTGAGTTGCATAAATTTTTCCTGAAACTAGACTCATATACCTTTTCACCATAAAAATTTCAGAATTTTTGACCCAGCCAATTAGTACAGTTTATTCCTTAAACTTTCCCCTGTTTCACTGCCCCGCAGTTCTGACCCTTCCTTACAAAAATTCACTTAAATCTCTGTAAAAAATTTGAAAAATGGTTTCGTTTGTTTCTATTAAAAATATATTCAATAAGGAATCCAGGGATATAAATTTCAGGCCATAATTATATTTTTACAATTTTTGGTGATTTTCCAAAGTTAGAACAGGGGATTTCGAAGTCAATCCAGCCCTGTCTCAGCAAAATTCAGATATCTCCAAAAATACAACTCTTTTGCTTACTCTATTTCTTTCATATGAAAATAGACACATTCAGCTTCCATTTTCATATATTATTCAACTTCCCATTCATTTCCCACCATTTATGGTGATTTTTCAAAGTTACCTAACTGCTGTTGTTCAACACAGTGTTGTATTTAAATCATTCCTCTTTATGTTTTTGATATTTTCTCCCATCTCATACATGGGTTGATTTAGTATTCAACTCAATATTTACCCCATAAATTTATCCACCACATAGTAATATTCACCTTCCCAATTTTCTCGTTGAACACTCGGAATGTTAACCGTTATCGGTGGATCTCGCACTTAGCACCACCACTGAATCGGGGAAATCAGCACTTAGCAACCCCTCGGGGGAATCAGCACATAGCAACCCCCTTTTTCGTTTCAAAGATATGGTGGATCCCGCACTTAGCACCACCAATGAATCGGGGAATCAGCACTTAGCAACCCCTCGGGGGAATCAGCACATAGCAACCCCCTTTTTCATTTCAAAGATATGGTGGATCCCGCACTTAGCACCACCAATGAATCGGGGAATCAGCACTTAGCAACCCCTCGGGGGAATCAGCACTTAGCAACCCCCTTTCACAGTTGATATTACGGTGGAATCAGCACATAGCAACCACCAATGAATAGGGGAATCAGCACACAGCAACCCCTTTATATAACATACTCCGGCTTATTCCGAGTGTTCAACCCAAAAACCATATTTTGCAACCCCTCACCACCTTTCCCGATTTAACAACATTTTTGAAATATTTCCAAACATTTATTTTAATTCCAAATAAATCTCAACACATATCAAATAATATCAAAATAATACATTAAGTCACGTGTTTACTTACCTCGGTGCAAAATATCGTAATTTTGCAATTTACTCCACTATCTTTTCTTTTCCCCGTTTGAGGTAGTCCTCTCGTCTTTCTTGATCTATAATAGCAAATTTAACTCGCTTATTGTTCACATTTACTAAAATAATCCACCATCCAACTTTTTGAAAAATTACAATTTTGCCCCCAAACTTTTGCATAATTACACTTTTGTCCCCAAGATCGGAAATTAAATTTCACAACTTATTCTTATGTTTTACAGCATGCTGAACACTTTTCCCTTCTATGGCAACATCAAATTCTCACTCTAACATACACTTATGAACAATAAATATTTTTACCGATTATGCCTATTTACCTGTTTTCGCTTAAAATCACTTAACAAAATTGTTTAACATAATTTCTAGCTTCATATTCCACCATAAAACAGCAAAATAAACACATTTCACCTATGGGTATTTTTCAAAATATGAACCCTAACACGAATTATTGCTAAAATAAGCTAAACCGAGCTACGAGGATTCCAAAAATGCGAAGAACATTAAAAACGGGGCTAAGATGCACTTACTATGAGCTTGAAAAATCAAAGAAACCTTAGCTATGGTGTCTTCCAAGTTTCGGCAACAACTTATGGAGAAGATGATGATTTTTGTCATCTTTTTCCCATTTTATTCTTTTTATTACCAAATGACTAAAATGCCCCCATTAAAAAAAAATCTATTTCACCCATTTCTTATGTCTATTTTTGTCCATCAATTACTAATGGTCTAATTACCACATAAGGACCCCAATTTATAATTTCATATCAATTAGACACTTCTAACATATAGAACTCAACTTTTGCACTTTTTACAATTTAGTCCTTTTGACTAAATTGAGTGCCCAAACGTCGAAATTTTCGAACGAAATTTTTACGAAATTTTTCCGTAAAATTGTAGACCATAAAAATATAATAATAACCATATTTTACCTCGTCGGATTTGTGGTCCCGAAACCACTATTCCGACTAGGCCCAGAATCGGGCTGTTGCAAAGAACCATTAGGATATAAATGGCATACTATTAAGGATAATTAGTGCACCCAATGTTCTAATACACACTACAGTGCCCACTTTTCAAATTAGCATTATGGTGCCCACTGTTCTCTTATCGCACTTCGGTGCACCATTGATCTAATTATGTTCTTCAGTGCAATTTCACATTTATTTTGTATGTCCTAATTTGTTCTGTTAAGCCTACATTGGGCAAGGATAAGAAATGTGGTCTACAAGAGTAGCTTTGCGTAATAAGGTAAGTATTGAAATTAAAAAGGGGTGATTATTGTTAATTATAAGTATAAATTATTGTATAGAAGTTGAATACAGGTCTGTTATTCAAATTTGGAAATTTTATTATTTAACGATTTCTTATAGTACTAAGTCTTCACAGACATAACGCATTTATTTTCAACACGTAAGTATAGTGGCATCCCATGACTCTTAGTTGAGGTTGTGGGCTTCTCATCTCATCACATCCTTTAGTTCCAAGAGAGTATGTATTATATTTTGAGTTAGAATTATATGTACATAGGTAAACTGAATGTGTTCCAAGTGGTAGGGACTAAATTGCAAACTTTTAAGAACTTAACTTATTTTGGTATTTTAATGAACTACTTTTGTATTAGTTGAAATGAATTGTAAAGAGTTTAAATGTATGCATGCATATGTGGTTGACTTAGAATTGTTTTAAATCGGTTTAAACTTCTTTGGAATTGGTTTTTAAGTGTTGAAATGGTACAAACTCTTTGCAGGGGGTTTTAAACAAATTTTCCAAATGTTTTTGAGCAAAATTGACCCAAGGTATCAATACCAAGGATCAGGTATTGATACTTGGTGTTTGGAATTGAGTTTTTTGAAAACAGAATGCCAATTTGGTATCGGTACCCAAGCCAAGATATCGATACCTTGGCCATAGGTATCAATACCTACATGAAATTTTTGAAAAAGTTGAGTTCCAGAATCCGATTTTGGTATCAATACTTATTAGGGGTACAAATACCTTGTTATAGGTATCAATTAGAGGTGCTCATGGGCCGGGCGGCCCGACTTGACCCGACGGCCTGCCCGAAATATAGGAGGATTCGGGTAAAAATATAGGCCCGAAATATGGGTTTGGGCAAAAAACGTGACCCGTTTAAAAAACGGGCTAGGCCTTGGGCACCACTTTTTTGGCCCGGGCTCGGCCCAGCCTGAATATATAATAAATATATAATTTTTATTCTTTTAATTTAAAAATATTTTTAAAATACTTTTTTAAAATAAATTTTTGGTGTTTATTAAAAAAAGGGCCGGGCAGGGCTCAGGCTTAGGAATTTTTTCTTGGGCCAGGCCTGGACAAAATTTCAGGCCCATATTTCGGGCCGGGCCGGGCCGGGCCCATGAGCACCTCTAGTATCAATACCTTAGATTTTGGTACCGGTACTTGCCCCCTGTTTTGAATAAAAAAATTATTTTATTTACTTCCAAGCGAAATCGGTTAACCGACAAAATTTCCAAACATCCATAGTGATATTAATAAGTTGTAAAGACTAAAATTTAGTCATAAAATGTTCAAGTTACCTAGTGTTTAGCCAAGAGCGTTTTGGCACCAAATGTAATAGTTTTATATAAGGTCGGATCTGATATAGGGGTGTTACAAAGCCACTTTTAAATTCTTAAATTGTGTGTTGATTCTTAGCCCCAGTGCATGCACGTCGGGGCACGACCAACTCATCACTCAAGATTTCAATCACATTATTGATGTTATCACTAGAGGCGTTGTGTGAGTCTGGCTCAAGAGTTTATCTTTATCGACCACGAGTTTAACAATCAAGTTTTGCATGTTGCACAAGATAGCCATCCACAATTGGCTGCCAACAATCTATAAATCCTCTGTTAATAAGCCACTAGCTCGACTTCTCTATATAGTGGGCCAAGGGGTGCGTTTCAACCTTGGAGACTTTATCTTTGAGCAAATGGTAAAACATGTTGAGTCCGTGTTGAACCATGAGTTCCTTCCGTTTCCCTCTTCTGTTTATTCTTCAAAAGAATATAAAAGTGAAGAATGGTGTTCTATCAGACATGGTTTTGGAGCACAAAATCTCCAGCAAGCTATTTAAACTAAGTCGACTGAATGACTTGGTACTAAGAGAGCTTATTCCACCCTCTGCTGTAATAGGAGCAGCTAGTGGAACTCAAAGTGTTATCGCGACTCAAAAGGCAAGGTAATGGTCATGCTCAGAACCAAAATTGACAGCATTAACTTGGAGGATCATCAACTCAACACGTGAAAAGCTCACCTCACTAACCTACTTCAAGACATTTTCAACACGTGGAGCATTCGACATGGTGAAAGGGGGAGGTTCGACATTTTGTCAAAAAGGGGAAGAGAGTCTGGTTCTTTATGATGGCTATTGGTTGCTGGTGTGTTTGAATGCTACTGCTGTGGATAAAGATTGGATGTTTTTTATTTGAACTTTATAGCGTATGGCAATTGTTGGATTTTGCTCCTTTTGAATTTGTTTTAATACTTGAGCTATGAAAAAGCTTTGTTATTGCTTTATTCATATCATGCTACATTCTTTTGGATATGATGCATATGTTCAGAGGAAGTTTTTACCACTTAGTTTTGTCAAAATGTCAAGTGGGAGATTGTTGGGGAAGCTTCTGTTGCTCGTTCCTTGTACTGTTATAATAAACCTGTTTCTCTGTTTGGGCCATCGTTTTGGGTAAACTCACTATTAGTCACCCTAGTAAGTTTCTTTTTTGGTCATTTAACTATGAAGAGTTATAAAATAGTTACCTAACTATTAGTAAAAAAAAAAAATATTCACAAAAAGTTACAAAATGGTCACTTAACTATTCAATTTTTTCTTTTTGGTCAGTGATAACTTTTAAAATTGGCGTAATAGAAACTTTAACCCTCAACATTTACATATTGTGACAATTTAGTCTTGATTCTAAAAAAATCTAACCATCAACATTTACACATCGTGTAATTTAGTATTTTTCGTAGCTTTTCTTTTCATTGTGACCCTTTCACTTAAAAAGATAATAAAAAAATAAATTTATCAGCTAAATTTAATTGAAAATATACAAAAAATGGAAACACCCAAAAATCCAAGATAATAATTTTCATCTTTTCTCATTCTTTTAAAATTAACCCTCTATGTCAAAGAAAAGAAAAGAAAAATTGAAAAAAGAGAGACCAAATTGCACAATGTGTAAATGTTGAGGGTTATTTTTTTATTTTAAAATCAAGACTAAATTGACATAATTTATAAATATTGAGAATTAAAGTTGCTATTATGCTAATTTTAAAAGCTACTACCTTCACCTAGCTAATGATAAAAAAGACAAAATTAAATAGTTGGGTGATCATCTTTACAACTTTTTATAGTTGGGTGATTAAAAAAAATGTATTAATTGTCACATGACCATTTTGTAGGTCTATCCAAGGGTCGGGTGGCTCATTTGGCCCGACCCGACTAGGGTTGAGCTTAGACAATGATTTTTACACTTCGGGCCGACCTGACCCTAATTCAATTTAAATAACAAAAAAGTGCTTTTAAATTAAAATTTAATTATAAAATAGCAAGTAAAAATATATTTTAATATATTTGACTAATTTTTAATAGTAAAACGGATTTTTTAGACCGGTCGAGCAGGCCAATGGACACCTCTACGATTTTGTAACTTTTTATAGTTGAATAATCAAAAAAACAAATTTACTAATAGTTGGATAACTATTAATATATGTTAAAAAAAATATTTATAACCAACCATGTTAAAACACATAAAAATATAACCTTAAAATTATACTGTAAATAAATTAAAAAAATTAAAATTTCTGAAATCATATAAATATTCACCTCTAATTCAAAATATTAGACTATAAATAAGGTAGGGGTATGGGTGCAAAAGTTAAGACTGCCACCACAATTTGACTATTATTTTTGCCAGTTGAGATGTCATTGTTATTCTTAATTATTTGAATTGGCTACTTGATTTATGATTTGACTTGTTAATTCTAAATAATTTTTTTATTCCTTCCATCTTTATATATATAAACTAAGAACATGACCAACCATGGATAATTTTTGAATTGTTCTTTATATTTTTTTCTCTTAAAAATTATATGTATTTTACCTAATCTTTTGATTTCTTGTATGAATTAGCTTTTCTACTTTTAAATTTATAATAAATTGGAAAATCAAATACACCTCTTAATATATTTATATTCAATACTTGAATGTGTTTATATACAAATATATTTTTTCATTTTCTTAAATATATGCTCGAAAGATACCTTTGACACTTTAATATAAATATAAAAATATGATTATTTAAATATAAAAAACTAAAAAATAATTATGATATCAGCAACCAAGCGATTATTCTCAATGTCCGTTTCTACATATTTTTAGGGTAAAATACATTGACAATCACTCGATTTTGATTAAAATAACATTTGAATCACTAAATCCTCAACTTTAACGACGTTGGATTTCAACAACATCAATCGAAAACATCAGAAAACTAGTCAACAAATCTTTGAGGAAGCTTCTTGCTCTAATTACAATCTTTGAGTTGAGTTTCGTCTATGTATGAGTTGAATTTCCACAGTAGCAAATCGGAATCAAAGTGGGTATCTTCATTTCTTCTCTTTTGCTTTTTCTTCCGACAACTAGGGTTCTTAAATTGAGTTTCCACCATAGCTAGTTAACATCATCTCAACTCTCCATTATGTCTGCAATGGAAAATGTCCCTTAGTGACTATTTTATTATTTCCATTAAGGTTAGTAATTGAGTTGTAGCTTTTTAAAGTTTAGTGACTGAAATATTATTTTAATCAAAATTGAATCATTGTTGATATACTTCACCCTAAATTTTACTTGGCTTGTACATGCAAGTTATACATTTAACATATTAGAAAGAATCATAGAATAATAAAATAAGATATAAATTTCTTGAATAATTCAATGCTGAAACAAATTAATTTATGTTGCTCTTTAAGGAACGAGTCTGTTGAGTTCATCTATAAAAACCCATAGCTAATACATTTGTTGGCAAAATTTCTTTTGTTTCAAATGGATGGCCAAAGATTTTCTCTTCTTCATTGGCTTCTCATTCATGGATTTCTCTCGGCCCTTCTCGTTACCATCGGAGTGTCTCAATCAGATAAAAAGGTAACTTTTTTAATGTTATTTTTAATAATTCAAGGGTTAGTATCAGATATAGATACGTACGTGAAATGTGTATATTCATTTTCTTTCAAAAGTTTTTTCATGCATGTAAAGAATTTTTGTAAGATGGTAACTTTAATTGTTTTATTATTTAATCTTAATTTATTTCTAGTTTTTGGACAAATTGATCATTGCTAAGAAACTTATATATATATATATATATATTAAAACCATGGAATTTGCAGAGCTATGTTATATACATGGGAAATCCACCTAAAGTTGGAACTGCAACAGCCTCACTTCATAACAGTATGCTACAAGATGTCTTAGGCAGGTATATAAATCAATACTAATTACTCGGATGTAATTGTTATTGATTCGATTTATATATAATTTATTATTATTTTCTTAAATATTCGTTTTCGATATATATTAAATATGAGTATGAGCACGATCATTTGAATTTGATTTTTTTAAAAAAAGTAAATATATTTATATTAAGAATATATCTTTATAATTAGGAGTGTTCAAACGGTCGGTTCAGTTATTAACTGAACCAGTTAACATTAAATGAATTAATCGAACTGTATAATCTTTTAACTATTAACCGAATCGGAATATTTCGGTTAATTCTGTCGGTTAACCTAATTAACCAAAATTTATATGTTTTTATCTTTTGGTTAAAACAAGTATAAAATATATATAAAAAAAATACATTGAAATTAACCGAAATATATGTTTTTGTCTTGAATTAACCAAAAATTAATGTCTTGAAATTAACACATAATATTAATTATTGAGTTCGGTTAATTTAGTTAATTCGGTTAATTATCTGATTTTGAACCAAAATTTAAAAAAACCGCTAACCGAACTCCGATCGGATTAAGTTTAGCCACTAACCTATTAACCGAATTAGATCAGTTCGATCGATTAATTTGATTTTAGCCGAAATTTGAACACTCCTGTCTATAACTCATATATTGGAGTTTCGGATAATATAAGATTGCTGTGTTATCATTTAAATGTAACTTCATAAATTACATCGACAGCGAATCCACCACGAAGTCGGTGCTTTGTAGTTACAAGAGGAGTTTTAACGGGTTTGTGGCGGAGCTAACGGAGGAAGAAGCACAGAAAATGGCCGGTGAGTGAACGTGATTTCTATAACACCTTCAACTCCATATCTTTTACGAGACAAAAGAGTGAAACTTTCAAGTAATTGTTAATATACTTATCTTTGAACATTTAGGAATGAATGGTGTAGTATCAGTGTTTCCAAATGAAAAGAAAATCTTACATACAACAAGATCATGGGACTTCATGGGCTTCTCACAACAAGTTCAAAGAGCAACTTCGGAAAGTGATGTCATCATCGGAGTTTTAGACACCGGAATTTGGCCCGAATCCCAAAGTTTTAATGACGAAGGACTTTCTCCACCTCCGGACAAATGGAAAGGCATTTGCCAAGATGCAAATAATATCACTTGCAACAAGTATGCACCTTAAAACAACGTAAATATATGTGTTTATAATTTTAAATATAGATTTTGTAATTGTTTGCTCTATGTAAGCTAGACGAATGTAAATAAAATAGTCTCGCTTCTGCTCCGCTCTATTGCCATCCCGACTTAGATTTTAACCAATATTGCTCTTTGAATACAGTAAAATCATAGGAGCACGATATTACAAAAGCGATGGATTATTTGGCTCAAACGAAATCATTTCTCCAAGAGACTCAGAAGGCCATGGAACTCACACCGCATCTACGGCTGCTGGAAGGTTAGTTAACCGGGCAAACTTGTTTGGCCTTGGTGCCGGAACAGCTCGCGGAGGAGTTCCGTCAGCACGCATTGCGGTGTACAAAATTTGTTGGTCCGACGGTTGTTCTGATGCCGACATTCTTGCGGCGTTTGACGATGCGATTGCCGATGGGGTCGACATTATATCTCTGTCAGTCGGATCACGAACTCCTAGAGATTATTTCAGTGATTCGATTGCGATTGGAGCTTTTCATGCAATGAGAAATGGCATTTTGACAGTGACCTCTGCCGGTAATCAAGGTCCCCGACGAGCAACCATCACGAATTTTTCGCCATGGACCCTTTCAGTGGCTGCTAGCACCATTGATCGGAAGTTTTCCACCGGAGTTAAGCTTGGAAACGATGTGGTTTATGAGGTAATGCCAATAACTGTCCCTACTGTATTCAATGGAAAGTAAAAATCTTTGAAGGGTTTTGAAATTTGTCTTATAATATGTTTAGAGATAATTTTAAAATATCTCAAGATGATTGAACCAATAAGAGATTTTGAATTTAAATGATAGATTTTTTATACAAATTTGGATATAAATTATGTTCTATTTTACAATTTATAAAGATTTAATATTTCGAAGTTCATGATTATCCAAGAATGTTTCTTCAAAATTTAAATTTAAAATCATCTTATCACTTATATTATTGTGAAATCTTATAATGTTTTTCATTTTTCTCTTAAATATATTCAGGGTGTATCAATAAATACATTTGATCTCAAGAATGAAACATACCCTATGATTTATGGTGGAGATGCACCAAACCCTATAGGAAATTATACATCATCTTCATCAAGGTAATATCAACCATGTATTTTTACTCCCTATTTTTCCCAAATAATTCATATTTATCACATATTATGAGACACGATCTTTGAAATATATTTGACACATTCAACCATAGGTACAAAGATATAATCCGTCATATATGAAAAAAGTCAATGTGACATACCCATGTTTGACCATTATCTTTGAGCCCGAGTAAAATAGAATATCAATAACAGCCGGATACTGAAACTAATCGATTTTTTTTTTTTTTACAGGATTTGCTTGGTGGACTCATTGGATCCTAATTTGGTGAAAGGCAAAATTGTACTTTGTGATAGGCTCGTCACCGGGGAAGGACCATTAAGAGCTGGTGCAGTTGGCGCGTTGTTGCGAGACAATTCACCAAAAGATGTTGCATTCTCTTTTGTTTTGCCTGCTTCTCATCTTGATCTGGTCGACGGCAGCAAGATTTTCGTATATATAAACTCAACGAGGTAATTTGTAGTACGGGTTTCGTCTTTCTATTTCGTACCTTTTCTTTTAATATCGTAAACGAATTGAAAATCATCTGCACATATCCATTACAGCAATGCAACTGCAACTATATTTAAGAGCAATGAGGTTAATGACACTAGGGCTCCTTATGTAGCCTCTTTTTCCTCGAGGGGTCCGAATCCGATTACACCCGAAATACTCAAGGTAAATTTTATGACTTAATAATTTCTATTCATATAACCTTTTCTAAAGGTGATAATCATTTTGTATTTTGAATTTTTTTTCAAAATTCGAGTTAAATATTACATGATTTGACTTAATTTAAACTAAATCTGTTCATCAACCGAACTATTTGTCTAAGCTCAAAGGCCTACTTGAAATTTGAAAGAATTTTGGCAAAAAGATTAGGCCCGAAAAATGAATTGGGTAAAGATATTAGGCCCGATTAAAATATATGTTGAGCTTCTGCTTGAACATTTAAAACCCAAGTCCGACTCAATTTTTATGTTTCTAATATTTTAAAACCCAAGTCCGACTGAATTTTTATATATTATATCATTTATAAAAATTAAATCTATAGTACTATATAATACTACTATAATCTAAAAATTAAAAAATATTAGGTAATTATATATAAAATTTTAATAAATAAAAAATATATAAAATTATTAAATATTAAATTAAAAATAATATAAATATATATTTTATTTTTAAAAAATAATATAGGCAGATCTAAAATAGATTTAAATTAATTATTTACAAATATGAATTAATTTAAACAAAATTTTAAGTCTGTCGGGGAGAGCTTATAAAATATGTTAATAGTAAGCTTAGGCGTAACCTAATCCTAAGTTTTCTAAATTTTTGTGGGTAATAATTACAGCCAGATTTGTCAGCACCAGGGGTTGATATTGTAGCTGCATGGTCTTTAGCTTCACCAGTTTCCCAAAATAGAGGCGATAATAGATGGGTTCCATTTAACATAATCTCAGGCACATCAATGGCTTGTCCCCATGTTTCTGCCGCAGCTGCGTACATTAAATCTTTTCATCCCACTTGGTCTCCTTCTGCTATCAAATCTTCCCTTATCACTACAGCTTCCCCTATGAGTTCAGGCATGAACTCGGACGCTGAGTTTGCATACGGATCAGGCCATTTGAACCCAATCAAAGCTATAAATCCAGGCTTAATCTACGATTCCAATGAAGTTGATTACATAAATTTTTTATGCGGACAAGGATATGACACTCGGTTTCTTCGACAAGTTACTAGGGATAATGCAACATGTTCTGCAGCAACAAATGGAACAGTACTTTTGGATCTAAACTATCCTTCATTTGCTGTTTTCACTTCTTCTTCAACAACTGTTCGTCGTGTTTTCAATAGAACTGTTACGAATGTGGGATCTCCGATGGCGACGTATAGAGCAAGAGTGAGTTTTCCGACAAGAACAGCTAGAGTCCGAGTTAACCCTAATGTTTTGTCGTTTACATCTGAGGGACAAAAGCTGTCTTTTCAAGTAATAATTGAAGGAACAATGGATGCATCTATGGTTTCTGGTTCTTTAGTGTGGGATGATGGTGTGCATAAAGCGAGGAGTCCAATAGTTGTATTTGCTTCAATATCATAGCTGTGAAAACCTGAAATTTGAAAAGGCTAAACTACCAAAAGTGTCCTTGAACTAGATTACATTCATTAAATAAGTCCCTATACTTTTATTTGTATTTGAATTAGCTCTTATTGTAAATGAAATAATGTTTTATATTAAGAGATTTATTTAGATATAACTTAAATTTAAGGGTTTATTTGTATACAGGTTAGAGATTAAGTCTTATATGGTATCAATAAAAGTTGCATAAACTACAATTGTAGTTACTCAACTATTAGTAAATTTCTTTTTTGATCACCTAACTATCAAAAGTTACAACATGGTCACTTAATTATTTGATTTTTTATTTTGGTCACTCAACTATGGAAAGTTACAAAATGTTCACCAAACTATTCAATTTTGTCTTTTTTGGTCTAGGCTAACGGTGGCAGCTTTTAAAATTGGTATAATAGTAACTTTAACCCCTTGACATTTATACATTGTATCAATTTAGTCTTGATTCAAAAAAATCTAATCCTCAATGTTTACATATTGAGTAATTTGGTCTTTTTTGAATTTTTTTTTGTGACCCTTTCACGTAAAAAGCTAAAAAAAAATTTATTAGTTGAATTTGATTGATATACAAAATATGGAAATACCAAAGATTCTAAGATAATAATTTTAATCTTTTCTCATTCTTTTAAAATTAACCTTCAGTGTCACAAAAAAAAGTAAAATTCCAAAAAGAAAAACCAAATTACACATTGTGTAAATGTTGAGAGTTAATTTTTTTAGAATCAATACTAAATTGACATAATTTATAAATATTTAGTGTTAAAGTTGCCATTATGTCAATTTTAAAAGCTATCACCGTTAGCTAGTTAGTGACCAAAAAAAGACAAAATTGAATAGTTAGGTGACCATTTTGTAATTTTTCATAATTGAGTGACTAAAAAAATTTACTAATAGTTGGATGACTACTAATTTAGTTTACCCATAAAAGTTTAATGATTTATTTTAGTATAGTAAAAGTATAAGCGCTTTATCTAAATAAAGTGATGATAAAATTCAAGGTCTTATTTAATATATGGGTAAACTATACTATTAGTCACTAAATAATGCGTAATCTTATTTTTGGCCACTAACTTTAAAAAGATACAATTTGGTTATTAAATTATTCAAAAGTTTTCATTTAAGTCACTGAACTGTTTAAAAGTTTTTATTTAAGTTACTAAGCTATTAGGTTTTTTTTTTTTTTTTTAAAGATCCACCAACAAGCTCCAAATGATGATTGATATGATGGATTAGTACCCATCTATGAGTAGAAGAATATACCTGAAGTCCAAGTCGATATGACGGTCAGTATCGAAGATCAGAAAAAAAAAGCTATTTGAATTTTGGTTCGTAGATTCATGATGTCCAAAATTGTTTTATGAAAAAAAACAAACTGCAAAAGAGAATGGGAAAAAGAACTTCTGATTGGTGCAGGCAGTGCGAATAGAGAAAACCATATAGCATCGATTTTAAGAGTCTAACGACTTAAATGAAAACTTACGAATAGTTCAGTGACCAAATTGTAACTTTTTAGTTAAGTGACCAAAAGAAAACTTATCTATAATTTAGTGACTAATGATGTATTCTACCTGTAATATATTAACCTTTGAAAATGTAGATTTTAATTTTATTTGTTGCTTATTAATTAAGAATTAGTACTTAAAAGGCGTTTTAACGTCAACTTCAACCCTTAATGTTTTTCTGTTTTTAATTTTGACTCTTATTTTTAAAAAAAGTTCATTTTTTATTTTTATTTTTATTTTTGTAAAATTGCTTAGATTTGGATGGAAAATGTTAAATAACCATTAAAAAAATGTTAGGGAAGTGGTGAAGAAATGTGGGTTACTTGAGAGCCAAAAAGTTTTTTTTGGGGGGGGGAGGGGGGGGGGGGGGGGGTGGTTGAATAGAAGGAGCCACCGAGGGCGGACCCACCCACCCAAAAATGGGATGTCCATACGTTTGGACTTTGGAGTGGCCTTAGCCCTTATTTGAACTGCTTATCGGCTTCTTTCCAAATCCAAGACCTTGTGAGGAAAGATTCCACACCTACGCTGCCAGCTGCCAAGAACCCACGATGGGTTTCTTTTAATATATATTTGAAAATTTTAGAGTTCTTTTAAAAATATATAAATTTTTTATTTTTAATTATTTATAAATTCTTTTTAACGGTGATTTAACATTTTAATTGGAAAAAAAGAAAAGAAAATTAAGGGTTTAATTTCTTCATAAAAAATAAAAAGTGCGAAAATGCAAGAACAGCAGTCCTTTTATATTTTTAGTTTTGAATATTTTTATAAATTTTAAATTATTTATTGGCATGATATCATGTCGACTAAAGCACAAGTAGACTATTAAGTGAGTTCAGACGCTAAAATTGTTGGAAATAATATTATAATCAGTATTTTTATTTAAGAAAAACAATTTAATTCTTTTTGAAAAAATAAATGTCCAAATTTAACTAAAAAAAAAGACCAAATTGATAAAAGTTAAAAATATGAAAATCTAAATTTGACATTATGTAATTTTTTTCTTGCGTCCCCATACTATGTCTCTCAGGACATGTTTGGAGACAAATTAGTTCGTAATCAAGCTTCTTATTTATTTCCACACACTTCAGAATTTTAGCTAAAATGTTATATAAAAATCATCTTTTTATATTAGAGTTATTAATTATTTTTATTTATTTGAAAAATAATTTTGGAAAAATGATTATGAAAACTAAAAATTTTTATATAGCAAGTAGACGCCCAAAGTATAAAAATTTACAAATTTATCACTTAACATTATTATTAAATTGTTAATAGAAAAGATGACTTTTATCTAATTGGTATAATAATATATTAAGCTTTTAAATTTATATATTCTATTAATTTAATCCTAATTCTAAATATACAAATTCTATCGATTTGATTCTCAAATACGTAATTCAGCCACAAGTAAAAATATGTTAATAATTGAATGAGCGATTAATGAGGTTTACCCTTTTTTTGGTTGCTTCCCATCCACGCCACCAAATAATGCCAAATAAAACCAAATAGTGTCACATACAAGCTAAAATCAAACTGATTTATCATATTTTCTCCGGTCAAATTCTGCCATTAGAACATGTGTTTTACATAAATTGTAGATTTAATACATGTATTTGAATTTGATCAATTTTATTCTATTTATTTTTCAAATTTAAAAAAATTAATCCCGACCAAACAATAGCAATTAAATCTGTTTGGTTAAATTCTATTATTACTCCTGCATTATGTGTAAAGTTAGAGATTTAGTTCATGTTCTCGAATTAGATCGTTCTTAGTCTTATATTTTCTAATTTCTGAAATTTTAATTTTAATGTAAACGTCAACTGTTAAATCTATGGAGATGGCAAGTTGACATGACATTACATATGCGATGATATGTTTGACGTGTCAAATTTTAAAAATAACAGAACTGAATTAATGTGATAGTTTTCATTTGGTCAAGATTAAAACTTTAAAAGTATAGAGATTGAAAATGACTAAATTAATATATAGGTACTAAATTCATAACTTATTCAAAATATAGTGTCTAATAACAAAATTTGACCCATTTTCTCCTATTCTAACTTCGTGGTTAAGTTTGTTACTTATTCAAATCCCTTTAGAAATACCTAAAATTCTATATGAAACTTATTTTTTTAATATATGTATATATCTTTTCTTTTTGTTAAAATAAAATCCGAAAACTTAAAACTCAAAATTATCATAAATAATTCTAAAAAATTTTAAAACATACTATCGAATCAAACTGAACTCACCTTAAGTAATACCACAGAAAAAAAATTTAAAAATTTATTTAATAGGAACAATTTACCTAATAATTTCTCAATCTCAAAAATACTTTTCTCCATCTTTAATGAAATAATAATAATATTGAAAAGTAGTTCACTAGTTGTAGCAATTGGTGACACCCAATTTATTGAGACTAAAGAAAAATCAAAATGTGTAGGTCAATACTTTAATTGAAAGCTGGTTTTTCCCAATTCCTTATTCCATTTCCCTATCTTTTTGTGAGATTTCATATGTTCATATCCACAAAAATATAAAAATTTAGGAACACTTATTTAATAAGCTACCATGGTAGGAAATAGACATGATACACGATTATTTTTAAAAATTAAAAATTTAATCCAAACATAAATAAAATAAATGGTTTATCCAATTTCTTTTTAAATATAATTATATTTAAATAAATAATTATAACATTACATATTTGACCAAAATTCATGTCCAGTTTTAAATATTATCCCAAATATAATTTATGACGGATGTAATAAAAAATATGACCGTTAGAATCTAATCATCGCAATATCGCCTTTGAATTTCCTTAATCACTTTACCCGAATCCTATAAATAGGAGTCATTATTTTTTATAAGCAACAAAATGAGAGCTTCATTCATTCTTCTTGATTTTCCCATATTTCTTTTCTCTAAAATTTTGTAGTAATTATCCAATAAATTTACATACAATTTTAAATATTATCCCAAATATAAATTAAAACAAAAAAGAGTGTGAAAAGTTTAAATTTCTAATATAATTTATTTCCACAAAGACTAAGACTTTAGCATATATTTTTCTCCATAAATATACAACTTGGAAAAGTTTCTTAATTATTTTTGTGTGAGCATTGTTTCAATGGAGGGAGGAAAATATCTACTTCATTGCTTTCTTTTAGCTCTTCTTACTACCAGAGCAGCATCTCATCTTTTTCAATCCAACGCCAATGCCAATCGAAAGGTTAATACTAGATTTAATTTCTTGTCATTTTTCTTTCTAAAATTTCCATTGGTGATGAACTTCATTTTAAGAAAAATAAAAATTGTAATCGGTGAATATTCAGAGCTATATTGTGTATATGGGTGACCGACTTAAAGATGGAGCTTCCACAGCTTTGCTTCATAGCAGCATGGTACAAGATGTTTTTGGCAGGTGTGTAAACATATGTTGCCTCTGATTTTTTCCTGAAATATTTATATCGTATATATATATAAAGAGGGACCAAGGTAAAAGGGCAGTCAATAGCCTTAGCCCCTCCTAATAATAGATTTATTATTTAATTTCTTAAATGTTATAAAATTATATATTAATATAATGATAAAATTATACCGTTAATCAATAATTTATGATTTATCTCTAACTTCTCTAAATAACTTTCTGACTTTATCCTTATATTCAAATATAGATAAGAAAATATATGTTCTCATATTCTAACGTTTTAATTTCTTTAAAAAAAAATCTTGAAAGTAAAGTAGAGATGACAAAATTTAAATCATACAACGGATTCTAAATTAAACTGTTCCGAATGGAGCTGTTTTTTTAAGTGAATAAAGAGCGGGACGAATAAATCTTTTTAGATAGTAAATATGGAATTTTAAAGTATATTTTACAAGTGTTTAATTAATTATTAATTGTAATAATTAATTATAATTATTCCCAAAACAAAATAAGATCTACTACTGGTTATTGAGATTGAGCATGCAATTGGAATGAATGCAGTGAGTCGAAGACAGTGCTGTACAGCTACAAAAAGAGTTTTAATGGTTTCGTGGTGGATTTGACTGAGGAAGAAGCACAAAAAATGGCCGGTAAGTGTAACACTCCAACCTCACATGTAAAATTTCTTCAAATCCATTATGATATATACACAAACATTTAAGTTTATATTTATCAATTATTCTTTATGAGATAAAAGCAGTGTTATTTGTATCGAATCAGATTGATAGGTCGGATTGGTTGAACAAGACCGATCAATATATCGATATGAAAACAAGAGTTGAAGTAATTTTTGAGTGAATCACTTGGGTTCAATTAAAAAAACTAGAAATCAAAATAAAAAATTAGCGCTTGAATCGATTTTATAATATTTTATAATATTTATGAATTTTGAATTAATTATTTAATTATTATTAGGTCAGCGAACCAATTTGACTTAACAGATGATTTGAATGATTCAATCAAGGGTTAGATTGGTAAACTTCAGACAAAATTATAAGAATTTCAAGTAAAAAAGAGAGCGCTATATTTTCAAGTAGACTTGTAACCGGACATATTCAATTGATTCCAAATTTGATTATTTTAGATTGAGCCAATTCAGGTTTTAAAATTTTTATATTACTTCGAGTTTGAATCATTTTCAGTTCAGGTCAATTTCAAAATTGAATCATTCAGGTTTTTCAATTGAGCTTTTTGAGTTTTTTCATTCGGATGTGGCACTTAAGTTTGGTTCATTTTTAGTTCAAGTTGAGCCAGTTTCAAGGGTGAAGCCATAAATTTTTTAGAGATCCAAAATAAAATTATAAAATTTTGAAGGGATCAAGGTTAAAATTTTTATATTAAAAAGCTTAAATTATATTATTAATCTTTTGAAGATGCTAAAAAAAATACAATTTGGGGGAAGGATTAAAGAGTTCTCATTCAACCAAGGTGAGGGTCAAGATCTTAGCATGCCCCTGATCTAGATTCATATTGTTACTTTTTATATCAAATCAAAATTTCAAGTTCTAGTTATAATAATAGATCTACTTTAAAAATCAAAGCGGAAATACTCTGTGGATTAAGATGCAGATCTTCGAGCTTAATTTGAATTTTGGTTGTTTGGATATGTTCAGGAATGAAGGGTGTAGTATCAGTGTTTCCAAATGAAAAGAGAAAACTACATACAACAAGGTCATGGGATTTTATGGGATTCCCTCAACAAGTTGAAAGAGCAACCATGGAAAGTGATGTTATCATTGGAGTTTTAGACACTGGAATTTGGCCTGAATCTCTAAGCTTTGATGACAAAGGACTTGGTCCACCTCCTTCCAAATGGAAAGGCAGTTGCCAATTTCAACCACAAGACAATTTCACTTGCAACAAGTAAATTTTGTTTCTTTTTTTGGGTTATGTTACTGGGTTTAGGGGTGCGTTTCGGATACAAGTATATGTTCGATATGGGAGAAATCTTAGTGCTTCAAATGTCTAACTAATATTGCTATATGTTCAAATGCAGCAAGATCATAGGTGCAAAATATTACCGCAGCGATGGACTGTTTTTACCTGATGACTTTGAATCTCCGAGAGACACCGACGGTCATGGGACACATACTGCTTCCACGGCAGCCGGGAATTTAGTCGACGGTGCAAGTCTCTACGGCTTTGGTTCAGGAACAGCCCGAGGAGGGGTTCCATCGGCACGCATCGCGGTGTACAAAGTATGTTGGTCCGATGGTTGTCAAGATGCCGACATTCTCGCGGGATTCGATGATGCGATCTCTGATGGAGTCGATATTATATCAATTTCAATTGGCGGAGGACGGACCAGAGACTATTTCGAAGATGCGATCGATATCGCATCTTTTCACGCCATGAAAAATGGTATACTGACCGTAAGTTCGGCGGGTAACGAAGGCCCTGGACGTTCAACGATCTCTAATTTCTCACCGTGGTCGCTTTCCGTGGCAGCTAGCACCATCGATCGCAAGTTTTCCACCAAGGTTCAACTTGGCAACAACAAGATTTATGAGGTAATATAAATACATACATGATTTATAGTCATATATTTATAATGATAGTTATCATATATATATATATATATATATGTATGGTTGTATGTAGGGAGTATCAATAAATACATTTGATCTCAAGAATAAAACGTACCCTATGATTTATGGTGGAGACGCACCAAACACTACTACAGCATCTAGTAGATTATCCGGGTAACATAAACTTAGCTTCTTCTTTTTTTTAATTGATCCAGTTACACATGTGTAAAATTAAAGTATTTTATTTTTCGTATCTCTTTATACTATTAATATTTTAATGATCCATTCGTTGAAGTGCAGGTTATGTTTTCAGAATTCATTGGATAAAAATTTGGTGAAGGGTAAGATTGTTCTTTGTGATACGTTACGCGCTAACGGGATAGGAGCCCTTTTGGCTGGTGCAGCTGGGACCGTGGCTCGAGACCAGGACAGCATTGACTATTCTAGCCTTTTTCCTTTGCCTGCATCTTGTTTTAACTTGGTTGACGGTCGCAACATTTTTCAGTATGTAAACTCCACCAGGTACGATTACTCGATACGAATATAATATGAATACACAAATGAATATCATGTAAGACTTTGCCTATATGTTATTGTAGTGCTCCAACAGCAACTATATTCAGGAGTAGTGAGGTTAATGACTCATTGGCTCCTTATATCATCTCTTTCTCGTCGAGAGGTCCGAATCCGATTACACCCGAGATTATTAAGGTAAATTGATGGAAAATTTAATGGTTTGACTTTTTTTTTCTTTCAATAATTGTGTCCAATATATAAAACATAAACATTTTTTAAGGTAAGTATAGAAGTATTCGTGGGTCCACGGATTTAATTCAAGTCTATTCGTATTAGTAAATATTTAATCCAAATTTATTTAAGCTTGTCGATATTAGGGGTGAGTTTTATCATAATTCAATTCGATTCTCGATTTATCCTTATATTTATATTTTTAAATTTATTTTGATAAAATGAATTTTATTTTATATCTTTTGAATATCATTTGATAAAATTTCAACTTTTTTTATCAATATTTCTAGAAAAATTATTTTTTCAAGTAAATAAAAAATAACCAATAACTTTTATATGGTAATTTAAAAATATTTCTATATAAAACTTTTAAGTTATTTTCACTACTTTAAATATAAAATATTTATTTTTAAATTATAAAAATTAAAATTAATTATAAATTAAACAAAAAAGTAACATTCGGTTCGGAAAACCATAATATTTTAACTTGTATTCTATCATCTAAACACCTCTATTTGGATCAATCTTTGATTTTTTTTTTTATTTTCTAGCTCAATTCTAAACAATATAATTTTTAAAATTATAGTATTCTAATATTTTCTTTTATTAAAATTTTAAAAATAGATAACTTAAAATATTTTTTTGATGGGATATAAATTACAATTTAATATAAGAAAATAAAACATTATATTATAGATTTAGAAAAAAAATGGTTAGGTGATATTTTTATTCAAATCTTTCCAAATATATCTTAGTATATGATTTTGCAGAAACTTGTGTAGGATTGATGGGTTTTTTTTCTTTTTTTCATTAAATTGTTGTTTGCAGCCAGATATATCAGCACCAGGGGTTCACATTCTAGCAGCGTGGTCTTCAATTTCTCCTGTTTCTTCAATTCCAGGCGACAACAGGTTCGTGACATTCAACATAATCTCAGGAACATCAATGTCTTGTCCTCATGTTTCTGGTGCAGCTGCCTACGTTAAATCATTTCATCCCACATGGTCTCCTGCTGCTATTCAATCTGCCCTTATGACCACAGGTAATTAATTATAAACCTCATAACAAATATGTTTTATAGTTCGATTAGGTACAACTTTCACTTAAATTTCCAATTGCAATGTTAATTGCAGCCGCCCCCATGAGCTCTGGCATCAACATGGAAGCTGAATTTGCATACGGTTCAGGCCATTTGAATCCTTTAAAAGCTGCAAATCCAGGTCTAGTATACGATGCCAATGAAACCGATTACATAAACTTCTTATGCGGACAAGGATACGCCACTCGGTTCATACAATTATTATCCAAAGACAACTCCACTTGTCCTAAAGACACTAATGGGACAGTTTCGGAACTAAACTACCCTTCCTTTGGTCTTTCCACTTCGCCATTGAAACCATTCAGCCGTACCTTCAAAAGGACCGTCACAAACGTGGGATCTCCGACGGCGGTTTACAGAGCTAACCTGAGTTTTCCGACAGGTACGTTGAGAATCAGGGTTAACCCCGATGTTCTGTCGTTCACGTCGGTGGGACAAAAGCTGTCTTTTGAAGTAATAGTGGAAGCGACAATGGATAAAGCTATGGTGTCTGGTGCTTTAGTGTGGGACGATGGTGAGCACAAAGTGAGGAGTCCCATCGTTGTGTTTATTTGAACATCCTTCTATTTTGTTAACTCCATGTTTGTACGATGTTATTGGCTGCTTCATGTCTCTGTTCGCTTTCTTTGGTAATAAAACTCTTCAAATTATATGCTACATTGAAATTTTAATTTTTCAGATATAATCTAGTTATCTCTATGATTGAATTTGGTGTTCGATTAGTGAAATTACTTAAAAATTATAATTTAAAGTAGTTTTTTATTTTTTTAACTAAAAAAAGACCAAATTGATAAAAGTTAAAAATATGAAAATCTAAATTTGACATTATGACTTTTTGTAATTTTTTTCTTGCGTCCCCATACAGACCGAGAAATAATGCCAAGAGCTCATTTCGCATCTTTAAACTAAAATCAAACTGACTTGTAATATCTTCTCCTATTCTAATACTATGTCTCTCAGGACATGTTAGGAGACAAATTAGTTCGTAATTAAGCTTCTTATTTATTTCCACACACTTCAGGATTTAGCTAAAATGTTATATAAAAAATCATCTTTTTATATTAGAGTTATTAATTATTTTTATTTATTTGAAAAATAATTTTTGGAAAAATGATTATGAAAACTAAAAATTTTCATATAGCAAGAAGACACCCAAAGTATAAAAATTTACAAATTTATCACTTAACATTATTATTAAATTGTTAATAGAAAAGATGACTTTTATCTAATTGGTATAATAATATATTTAGCTTTTAAATTTATATATTCTATTAATTTAATCCTAATTCTAAATATACAAATTCTATCTATTTGATTCTCAAATACGTAATTCAGCCCCAAGTAAAAATATGTTAATAATTGAATGAGCGATTAATGAGGTTTACCCTTTTTTTGGTTGCTTCCCATACACGCCACCAAATAATGCCAAATAAAACCAAATAGTGTCACATACAAGCTAAAATCAAACTGATTTATCATATTTTCTCCGGTCAAATTCTGCCATTAGAACATGTGTTTTACATAAATTGTAGATTTAATACATGTATTTGAATTTGATCAATTTTAGTCTATTTATTTTTCAAATTTTAAAAAAATTAATCCTGACCAAACAATAACAATTAAATCTATTTGGTTAAATTCTATTATTAGTCCTGCATTATGTGTAAAGTTAGAGGTTTAGTTCATGTTCTCGAATTGGATCGTTCTTAGTCTTATATTTTTTAATTTCTGAAATTTTAATTTTAATGTAAACGTCAACTGTTAAATCTATGGAGATGACAAGTTGACATGACATTAA
This sequence comes from Gossypium turneri, assembly GCA_008044935.1. NCBI lineage: Eukaryota > Viridiplantae > Streptophyta > Magnoliopsida > Malvales > Malvaceae > Gossypium > Gossypium turneri. The sequence continues at coordinate 6,413,952 of CP032576.1, forward strand.
ATATGCGATGATATGTTTGACGTGTCAAATTTTAAAAATAACATAACTGAATTAATGTGATAGTTTTCATTTGGTCAAGATTAAAACTTTAAAAGTATAGAGATTGAAAATGACTAAATTAATATACAGGTACTAAATTCATAACTTATTCAAAATATAGTGTCTAATAACAAAATTTGACCTATTTTCTCCTATTCTAACTTCGTGGTTAAGTTTGTTCCTTATTCAATATGAAACTTATTTTTCAATATATGTATATATCTTTTCTTTTTGTGAAAATAAAATCCGAAAACTTAAAACTCAAAATTATCATAAATAATTCTAAAAAATTTAAAAAAAATAATACTATCGAATCAAACTGAACTCACCTTAAGTAATACCAAAGAAAAAAAAATTAAAAATTTATTTAATAAGAACAATTTACCTAATAATTTCTCAATCTCAAAATACTTTTCTTCATCTTTAATGAAATAATAATAATATTGAAAAGTAGTTCACTAGTTGTAGCAATTGGTGACACCCAATTTATTGAGACTAAAGAAAAATCAAAATGTGTAGGTCAATACTTTAATTGAAAGCTGGTTTTTCCCAATTCCTTATTCCATTTCCCTATCTTTTTGTGAGATTTCATATGTTCATATCCACAAAAATATAAAAATTTAGGAACACTTATTTAATAAGCTACCATGGTAGGAAATAGACATAATACACGATTATTTTTAAAAATTAAAAATTTAATACCATGGTAGGAAATAGACATAATACACGATTATTTTTAAAATTAAAAATTTAATCCAAACATAAATAAAATAAATGGTTTATCCAATTTCTTTTTAAATATAATTATATTTAAAGAAATAATTATAACATTACATATTTGACCAAAATTCATGTCCAGTTTTAAATATTATCCCAAATATAATTTATGACGGATGTAATAAAAATTATGGCCGTTAGAATCTAATCATTGTAATATGGCCTTTGAATTTCCTTAACCACTTTACCCGAATCCTATAAATAGGAGTCATTATTTTTTATAAGCAACAAAATGAGAGCTTCATTCATTCTTCTTGATTTTCTCATATTTCTTTTCTCTAAAATTTTGTAGTAATTATCCAATAAATTTATATACAATTTTAAATATTATCCCAAATATAAATTTAAAAAAAAAAAAGTAAAGTATGAAAAGTTTAAATTTCTAATATAATTTATTTCCACAAAGACTACGACTTTAGCATATATTTTTCTCCATAAATATACAACTTGGAAAAGTTTCTTAATTATTTTTGTGTGAGCATTGTTTCAATGGAGGGAGGAAAATATCTACTTCATTGCTTTCTTTTAGCTCTTCTTACTACCAAAGCAGCATCTCATCTTTTCCAATCCAACGCCAATGCCAATCGAAAGGTTAATACTGGATTTAATTTCTTGTCTTTTTTCTTTTTCTAAAATTTCCATTGGTGATGAACTTCATTTTAAGAAAAAAAAATTATAATTGGTGAATATTCAGAGCTATATCGTGTATATGGGTGACCGACTTAAAGATGGAGCTTCCACAGCTTTGCTTCATAGCAGCATGGTACAAGATGTTTTTGGCAGGTGTGTAAACATATGTTGCCTCTGATTTTTTTCTTAAATATTTATATCGTATATATATAAAGAGGGACCAAGGTAAAAGGGCAGTCATCAATAGCCTTAGCCCCTCCTAATAATAGATTTATTATTTAATTTCTTAAATTTTTATAAAATTATATATTAATATAATGATAAAATTATACCGTTGATCAATAATTTATGATTTATCTCTGACTTCTCTAAAGTAATTTTTGGCTTTATCCTTATATTCAAATATGGATAAGAAAATATATATTCTCATACTCTAACGTTTTAATTTCTTTAAAGGAGAATCTTGAAAGCAAAGTAGAGATGACAAAATGCAAATCATACAACGGATTCTAAATTAAATTGTTTCCAATGGAGCAGGTTTTTTTTTAAGTGAATAGAGAGCGAGACGTATAAATTTTTTTAGATAGTAAATATGGAATTTTAAAGTCTATTTTACAAGTGTTTAATTAATTATTAATTGTAATAATTAATTATAATTATTCCCAAAACAAAATAAAACCTACTGGTTATTGAGATTGAGCATGCAATTGGAATGAATGCAGTGAGTCGAAGACAGTGCTGTACAGCTACAAAAAGAGTTTTAATGGGTTCGTGGTGGATTTGACAGAGGAAGAAGCACAAAAAATGGCCGGTAAGTGTAGCACTCCAACCTCACATTTAAAATTTCTTCAAATCCATTATGATATATACACAAACATTTAAGTTTGTATTTATCAATTATTTTTTATGAGATAAAAGCAGTGTTATTTGTATCGAATCAAATTGATAGGTCGGATTGGTTGATCAAGACCGATCAATATATCTATCTGAAAACAAGAGTTGAATTGATTTTTGAGTGAATCACTTGGGGTCAATTAAAAAAACTAAAAATCAAAATGAAAAAATTTGCGTTTGAATCGATTTTATAATATTTATGAATTTTGAATTAATTATTTAATCATTATTAGGTCAACATTTAAATTGAGCGAACCAATTTGACTTAACAGATGATTTGGATGATTCAATCAAGGGTTAGATTGGTAAACTTCAGACAAAATTATAAGAATTTCAAGTAAAAAAGAGAGCGCTATATTTTCAAGTAGACTTGTAACCGGACATATTCAATTGATTCCAAATTTGATTATTTTAGATTGAGTCAATTCAGGTTTTAAAAATTTCAAAATTGAATCATTCAGGTTTTTCAATTGAGCTTTTTGAGTTTTTTCATTCGGATTTGGCACTTAAGTTTGGTTCATTTTTTAGTTCAAGTTGAGCCAGTTCCAAGTGTAAAGCCATGAATTTTATAGAGATCCAAAATAAAATTATAAAATTTTGAAGGTATCAAGGTTAAAATTTTTTTATTAAAAAGCTTAAAGTATATTATTAATCTTTTGAAGATGCTAAAAAAATACAATTTTTTGGTAAGGATTAAAGAGTTCTCATTCAACCAAGGTGAGGGTCAAGACCTTAGCATGCCCCTCTGGTTTCATAGTGTTACTTTTTATATCAAATCAAGTTAAATCAAGTTCATATTCGAGTTAAACAAATTAAAATTTCAAGTTCTAGTTATAATAATAGATCTACTTTAAAAATCAAAGCGGAAATACTCTGTGGATTAAGATGCAGATCTTCGAGCTTAATTTGAATTTTGGTTGTTTGGATATGTTCAGGAATGAAGGGTGTAGTATCAGTGTTTCCAAATGAAAAGAGAAAACTACATACAACAAGGTCATGGGATTTTATGGGATTCCCTCAACAAGTTGAAAGAGCAACCATGGAAAGTGATGTTATCATTGGAGTTTTAGACACTGGAATTTGGCCTGAATCTCTAAGCTTTGATGACAAAGGACTTGGTCCACCTCCTTCCAAATGGAAAGGCAGTTGCCAATTTCAACCACAAGACAATTTCACTTGCAACAAGTAAATTTTGTTTCTTTTTTTGGGTTATGTTACTGGGTTTAGGGGTGCGTTTCGGATACAAGTATATGTTCGATATGGGAGAAATCTTAGTGCTTCAAATGTCTAACTAATATTGCTATATGTTCAAATGCAGCAAGATCATAGGTGCAAAATATTACCGCAGCGATGGACTGTTTTTACCTGATGACTTTGAATCTCCGAGAGACACCGACGGTCATGGGACACATACTGCTTCCACGGCAGCCGGGAATTTAGTCGACGGTGCAAGTCTCTACGGCTTTGGTTCAGGAACAGCCCGAGGAGGGGTTCCATCGGCACGCATCGCGGTGTACAAAGTATGTTGGTCCGATGGTTGTCAAGATGCCGACATTCTCGCGGGATTCGATGATGCGATCTCTGATGGAGTCGATATTATATCAATTTCAATTGGCGGAGGACGGACCAGAGACTATTTCGAAGATGCGATCGATATCGCATCTTTTCACGCCATGAAAAATGGTATACTGACCGTAAGTTCGGCGGGTAACGAAGGCCCTGGACGTTCAACGATCTCTAATTTCTCACCGTGGTCGCTTTCCGTGGCAGCTAGCACCATCGATCGCAAGTTTTCCACCAAGGTTCAACTTGGCAACAACAAGATTTATGAGGTAATATAAATACATACATGATTTATAGTCATATATTTATAATGATAGTTATCATATATATATATATATATATATATATGTATGGTTGTATGTAGGGAGTATCAATAAATACATTTGATCTCAAGAATAAAACGTACCCTATGATTTATGGTGGAGACGCACCAAACACTACTACAGCATCTAGTAGATTATCCGGGTAACATAAACTTAGCTTCTTCTTTTTTTTAATTGATCCAGTTACACATGTGTAAAATTAAAGTATTTTATTTTTTCGTATCTCTTTATACTATTAATATTTTAATGATCCATTCGTTGAAGTGCAGGTTATGTTTTCAGAATTCATTGGATAAAAATTTGGTGAAGGGTAAGATTGTTCTTTGTGATACGATACGCACTAACGGGATGGGAGCCCTTTTGGCTGGTGCAGCTGGGACCGTGGCTCGAGACCGGGACAGCATTGACTATTCTAGGCTTTTTCCTTTGCCTGCATCTTGTTTCAACTTGGTTGACGGTCGCAACATTTTTCAGTACGTAAACTCCACCAGGTACGATTACTCGATACGAATATAATATGAATACACAAATAAATATCATGTAAGACTTTGCCTATATGTTATTGTAGTGCTCCAACAGCAACTATATTCAGGAGTAGTGAGGTTAATGACTCATTGGCTCCTTATATCATCTCTTTCTCGTCGAGAGGTCCGAATCCGATTACACCCGAGATTATTAAGGTAAATTGATGGAAAATTTAATGGTTTGACTTTTTTTTTCTTCAATAATTGTGTCCAATATATAAAACATAAACATTTTTTAAGGTAAGTATAGAAGTATTCGTGGGTCCACGGATTTAATTCAAGTCTATTCGTATTAGTAAATATTTAATCCAAATTTATTTAAGCTTGTCGATATTAGGGGTGAGTTTTATCATAATTCAATTCGATTCTCGATTTATCCTTATTTATATTTTTAAATTTATTTTGATAAAATGAATTTTATTTTATATCTTTTGAATATCATTTGATAAAATTTCAACTTTTTTTTATCAATATTTCTAGAAAAATTATTTTTTCGAGTAAATAAAAAATAACCAATAACTTTTATATGGTAATTTTAAAAATATTTTTATATAGAACTTTTAAGTTATTTTCACTATTTTAAATATAAAATATTTATTTTTTAAATTATAAAAATTAAAATTAATTATAAATTAAACAAAAAAGTAGCATTCGGTTCGGAAAACCATAATATTTTAACTTGTATTCTATCATCTAAACACCTCAATTTGGATCAATCTTTGATTTTTTTTTTTATTTTCTTGCTCAATTCTAAACAATATAATTTTAAAATTATAGTATTCTAATATTTTTCTTTTATTACAATTTTAAAAATAGATAACTTAAAATATTTTTTTGATGGGATATAAATTACAATTTAATATAAGAAAATAAAACATTATATTATAGATTTAGAAAAAAATGGTTAGGTGATATTTTTATTCAAATCTTTCCAAATATATCATAGTATATGATTTTGCAGAAACTTGTGTAGGATTGATGGGTTTTTTTTTTTTTTTTTTTTCATTAAATTGTTGTTTGCAGCCAGATATATCAGCACCAGGGGTTCACATTCTAGCAGCGTGGTCTTCAATTTCTCCTGTTTCTTCAATTCCAGGCGACAACAGGTTCGTGACATTCAACATAATCTCAGGAACATCAATGTCTTGTCCTCATGTTTCTGGTGCAGCTGCCTACGTTAAATCATTTCATCCCACATGGTCTCCTGCTGCTATTCAATCTGCCCTTATGACCACAGGTAATTAATTATAAACCTCATAACAAATATGTTTTATAGTTCGATTAGGTACAACTTTTACTTAATTTTCCAATTGCAATGTTAATTGCAGCCGCCCCTATGAGCTCTGGCATCAACATGGAAGCTGAATTTGCATACGGTTCAGGCCATTTGAATCCTTTAAAAGCTGCAAATCCAGGTCTAGTATACGATGCCAATGAAACCGATTACATAAACTTCTTATGCGCACAAGGATACGCCACTCGGTTCATACAATTATTATCCAAAGACAACTCCACTTGTCCTAAAGACACTAATGGGACAGTTTCGGAACTAAACTACCCTTCCTTTGGTCTTTCCACTTCGCCATTGAAACCATTCAGCCGTACCTTCAAAAGGACCGTCACAAACGTGGGATCTCCGACGGCGGTTTACAGAGCTAACCTGAGTTTTCCGACAGGTACGTTGAAAATCAGGGTTAACCCCGATGTTCTGTCGTTCACGTCGGTGGGACAAAAGCTGTCTTTTGAAGTAATAGTGGAAGCGACAATGGATAAAGCTATGGTGTCTGGTGCTTTAGTGTGGGACGATGGTGAGCACAAAGTGAGGAGTCCCATCGTTGTGTTTATTTGAACATCCTTCTATTTTGTTAACTCCATGTTTGTACGATGTAATTGGCTGCTTCATGTCTCTGTTTGCTTTCTTTGGTAATAAAACTCTTCAAATTATATGCTACATTGAAATTTTAATTTTTCAGATATAATCTAGTTATCTCTATGATTGAATTTGGTGTTCGATTAGTGAAATTACTTAAAAATTATAATTTAAAGTAGTATTTTTATTTTTTTATTATTTTTTACATAAAATGTTTAAATAAAACTGCTAAAAAGTAAAAACCAAATATCTAAGGGTTGAGATTGATATTAACAAATTTTATAAATTTTTAGGGTTAAAATTATTTAATTTTTTGGTATTAGAATTAAATGACAAATTTTGTAAATATTGAAGGTTAACTTTATTGAATTTTAGATTTAAGATTAAATTGATAAAATGTGCAAACATTGAAAGGATAAATTTGTTATTAGGCCAACAAAAAAATGCCCACATCAACCTTCCGTGAAGTTTGACTAAAATTTTAAAACCGTTGTTGATGGAATTGGAAGTTTTTGAAGTTGAGTGACCGAAATAGAACTTACCCAAAAGTTGGATGACCACTCAAGTTGTTTACCCAAAAATTAAATCGAAATTGTTAGAGTTCTCCCATTTTCTTTACTAAAACTGTTTTTAAAAATTACATTAACCTGCAACCAACAGAAAGGGCATTTGGTCTAGTGGTATGATTCTCGCTTAGGGTGCGAGAGGTCCCGAGTTCAATTCTCGGAATGCCCCTTTCTTTATCACTTTTTTCAGTTATAACTGAAAAAAGATTGTAAAGTAAACCAACATCCAATGACCCGTGTAGGGCATTTGGTCTAGTGGTATGATTCTCGCTTAGGGTGCGAGAGGTCTCGAGTTCAATTCTCGGAATGCCCCCTTTCTTTTTCGCTTTTTCCAGCTATAATTGGAGAAAGCATGTGAAGTGAACCAACATCCAATGGCCTATAAACTTTGATATCATGTCATTCTCGGTTACATTCACATTTAACGTCCTATAAAAATGTATACCCTCTTTTCATACAAAACCTGCTTCAAATTTACTACAACAATGTGGAACATAAATATCACTCTTCTACTGCATCCAACAAGTTTTCTATCATCAACTATTCCCTTCTATTTATCACATCTGTATTATTTTCCATCTTCAGGAAATCTCAACTGACAGTATATCACAGACGATTTTGCCGCATACTCGTCCCATTATGGTGTACCGATGATTGATTTGATGTAACTTAACCCTTTGGATTCTCTGGCATATCTGTAGTCTTGGAGTTCATTATTGATGAACCATCACCGGTTGGATTGCCGCAGACCTTTGCTCTAGGATCAACTCCAAGATAATTAGTCAAGACCCTCTTCACTCCGATGCCACGGCGATGAGGCTTGCTGTTGTTGTTGTTGTTGTTGTTGCGGTTCTCGTTCAGAAAAGGAGTTCTTTCTCCCCCTGCAGGGCTGATCAGGGGTGCAGCAGGCGAGAAGCTCGGTCTGGTGATTGCTGTTTTGTACGGAGTGCTTGAGACAGGCACAACCGGGACCTTTTTGTACGTGATTAGACTAACTGTAGTAGGAACCGATGACAAATTCTCAGAATACTTCGTTAAGTCATCGACATATATCAAATCGTCGATCCGAGCCACAATGTTATATGCCAGGCTTTCTAGAACTCTTGAATAGCTTTCAAGAAAATAGTTTGAATAACATTCGGGACTAGAATGAAGCAGCTTTCAGCAAAACCAGATATTTTCGAGAAAAGGGTTCGAAGTTCGAACCTTGTTGCACTGGATTTTGCTTGTATCCAATGTAGTTTGCGTCAAACCCGGGAATCGTTGCTTCAAGCAAAGCAAGAGAGTTTTAGCTCTTTCTGCTAGATATTCTCTTTTATCTCCATCAACCATCATATCTTTTACTATTTCCCATGATGATTTTGTAGTAGATCGGTTAGGATTGACTGGAGGCTTTGAATAAGATCTTCGACACCACACGTATATTGAGGCTTCGACACGGTTTGCAATCTCAAGTGCAGCATGTTCCGATGATAGATCGAGGAAATCAAGCAGGCACTCTGCCGAGAATTGATCAGATGTTATATACCTGTAAATGAAATCTCCAAGACAAGCTCTTCCACTCTGCAACACAATTTTCGGGAACTATGTCATGTGTGACACATTTGATAACAGTTAGTAACATTTAAGAGCTCAAGTAGGAACTTGTGACATTGTCCGTAGACTGGAATGCTGTCCCCAAACGGAGAACATAACAAGACAGCAAATTATGTCTAGTTTTCTGACCTTCGGGAGTGTGTCTGAATACGAAACCGGAACTTCCATTTCGGATATAGAAATGCTGTTGATTGCCATAGCAGCTTTCAATATTTGATTCGTGCACTCGCGAGTGTGATTCAATTGCTTTCTCGAATGATCGCTGAGACCACCAGTAGGCACACGGGGCACTGGTAGCCACCACTTCTCATCCTGGCGTTGCAGAGTTTTCCGGAACGAGGCAGAGCCATCGGCATCCGGGGATATAATCCCTTGATCAACATACCAGAACTCTGTATTGGTGAAACCATCTAATATATCCTGCATAACAAAGCTAGCATGTTCTGAACTCAAACTTGAACCCGAAAGCAAGCATTGTTAGTTCTTACCAGAAGCATGTTATCGAGTTTACGCAGGGCTGGGAGGTTTATGAAAATATCTGATCTAGGCCTGCAAGTCATGACCTATGAAAAACAAAAAAAAAGAACAGTTAAAAGGACAAGAAACTTCATCTTTGGTGACATGTTACTCAAACTCGGGTGTGAATGTTCGAAGTTTTTAAGGCACTCGAGCTCGGGGATTGCTAGGAATAAGCATCAAATACAGATCTTTTCAGTTTTTATATCTACATATACATCAAACACGAATATTTAAAATGAGATATCAAGAAAAAGAAAGAAGAATGAGAGCAATACCTCGAGCTTACTTCCATCTGGAAAATTTTGGCAAGAGGGTATGAACTCAACAATGTGGTCACTAACACAAACAAGCCATTCCATCTCTCTTTTCCACATTGATTTCTTCTCCTCAGGAACGGGCTCTAATCTCCACAATTGCCCAAATACAGTAGCTATATACAATATATCCCAAATTAAATTGGAACAAGAACCCAGGATCTAAATATAGTAGCTACATACAATATTATAAGAGGGTATACCACAAAGATTGGTGATGGCATTTGAAATGGCCAAAGCTGTGCAAACCCCATTTCCTGAACCTGACATGTCTTCACCAAGCAACAATTTTGCAAACCTATCTTTCATCATATCTGTCTCTAATAGAAATTTACAAAGAAAAAAAATTACAATTAGATTTAAAAAAAAAACTAAATAAAAAACTGCAAATTTTTAAACTTATAAACAACATTACTAACCATTGATCTTTGAACCCAGTTTTTTATACTTTTCATCTTCATCTCCATTTCCATTAGAAACATCTAAGTTGTTTGACACTGAACCAGCAGCAGTAGCAATGGCTTTCCTTATAGGCAAACCCAAAAGAGAAGAAGCTGAAACGCACCCACTGGAACTACTACTACTACTACAAATACTAGAACTGCTCTCTTTCGACTCACCACCGTCATTAAAGCTACTCAACTCAGTTGCAGATAATGACTCGGTCCAATTATCTTTCTTCTTCATTGAAGCCTCCATATTTAAATACTTTGCTAACTTTAAAAAGAAAAAAGAAAAAAAACACCCTACCCTTTTCTTTATCTTTGAAAACAGAAACCCCAAAAAGAGGCTAAAAGCTTTGAGTTACAAAGGGAAGACATTTGCTGAGAGAGTGAGAGATGGTGAGTGGGTTAAAAGGATTTGATTTTTTGAACTGAAGACGAAGAAGAACAGATGGGGCACGTGCCATTGGTTTAACGTCTCTATTAAAAGCTGCATTTTGTGAGAAAAGGTCTATCCAAATAGGTTCAAAATAATCATGGTTAAATTATTCTATTAGTCCCTATATTATGATTAAATTATAGATTTTAATCTATGTACTCTAATTTGATTAATCTTTATATTTTTTGGATTATAAAATAAGAATTTTGATCAAATAATTCCAAAATTTTATATTGCAAACATATTATCACATATATCATGTCATGTCCGTTTGTTATTTTTTGCATAATAAACACATAAAAGTCATGTAATTTTAGTTAATGAATTTAAATTGAAGAATATGGATTAAATCTGCAACTTACGCACAATACGGGAAAAATAGTAGAATTTGACCTAATAGATTTAATTGCTACGAATTAGATAGTAACTGAAATTTCAAATTTCTTAAAGTATAAGGATTAAAATTGATGAAATTAAAGTATAAGAACTAAATTCATAATTTTCATATAGTACATAGACTACAAACAGAATTTGACCAATAATGATATTATAAGAAGTGATGAGTCAGCTGTCGGCTCGTTTAGAGCCGATAGATGTGTCAATTTACGTGAACTACGCTAATCTTAAATGCACCGCAAAATTTAAAAAGAAAAAATTAAATACAGGCAAGGTTGTAGTAATATCTATATTTTTATATGATAAAATGTAAATTTAATATTTTTAATTAGATATTAATACGTAATTAATTTTTAATCAGACTTAAAAAAAATTTATTGGTAAACTACTCCGTTAGTCATTCTTAATAGAAGTCGTTCTTATTTTGATTACTCTAAATTTTTTTAATCAAATTTATCCCTCTAAACAATAAATTAATTAAATCGGTCGCTCCATCTTTAACTTGTAACGGAATGCTGGCGGTGCATTTCCACGTTGGCCATTTCAAATAGGGGTCATTATTATTTTGGTCACCCCAAAATAATATGTGAAAATGTATCGTTAATCTTTCTATTACCATTTAACGACGGAGTGGCCAATTTGACCATTTTCCACTATTTAAACAGGCTAACGGAGTAATTTTCTCTAATTTATACTAGATTTTAAACCCAATAATGGAGGGCTTTTTATCTAAAAGTACCAAAATAGATTGTGGATGATGATAAGGATCCGATCCATAGGTTTGATCTCTATGGTAATGTTAAGGTACAAATTTTGATCCAATTAACATAAAAACAAGATATTTTGGGTAACTTTAAATGCCAAATTAAATTTTTTATTAATTAAAGGGATAAATATCAAATTATACATGAATTTTAGTTTAATATGTAATTTGATATATGAACTTTGACTTGGTGTAATTATATACATTAAGGAATATATATATTTATTTTCATATTGGATTAATATAATTATTTACGTATACAATATATCAATGCAAAATGATACTAATTCAATAATGTTACTAATGATTTATGAAAATTGAATGAAGTCGAAATTTCATTTATAAAATTACATACAAAATCAAAATTTTCGTATGACATTACACATTTAATCGAAATTCATGTAATACAGAAGTTTGTTTTCTTATTGGGGTGGAGAAAAACTAGTTATGAACTGCTTCTTTTGTGATGGAACGGTTGGACAGACCGTTTGCACCTTTGTCTTGGATGCAATTATTTCCTTTCTTCAAGTTATATAAGTTGGTCAGTGAAACGTCAGATAATAAGCTTGTTTTGCTTGTTATCGTATGAGGAGGTTTAAGTTCGAAAACTCATGGCTCTCGAAGGAGGTTTTAGTGGAGTGGTGTCAGGTTGTTGGGACGATTCTGCTTCAGTTGGTATAATTGAGCGTCTGCATGCTTGTAGTGAGGCATTTTGGCAGTAGCACTAGTCAGCCGCTACTAACTTTGCACCTCGTATCCAAGATCTAAAGCGACGTATAACAGTCGCGCAAGCTTGTTGGGTTAATGATTTATCTTTACTGGAGTTGCGCTCCCAACTTAACTTCTTGCTCTCTCAACAGGCTGTGTATTGGCGTCAAAGGGCTAAGGTTTTATGGTTGTGTCATGGGGAGGCGAATACCAAGTATTTTCACGCCCAAGAATCAAAGCGTCGTCGGATTAATCAAGTATCTATGTTGTTAGATGGATCAGGTAATCCTTGTACCAGTGATGATGGTATGTGTGTGATTGTGGAAGGGTACTTTTAGGATCTATTTGTTGCATCAATCTCTTATGATTATTCTGCATATGTCGAGTTTGCGCCTTCTGTCAATGCGGACCACAATGCATCCTTGCTTGCTGCATTTGAGACTTGAGAGTTTAAGGAGGCGGTTATGTCGGTGCACCTGGACAAAGCATCGGGGCCAGATGGTCTGAATCTTACATTTTTTCAACGGTGTTGGCCTAGTGTTGGACAGGATGTGTATGTGCAGTGTTGCTCTTGGCTGGAGTGAACTATTTCCGGGAATGCTTAAACGAGACTATTGTAGTGCTTGTTATAAAGAAGGATAAGCCAACTTCTAGGAAGGATCTTAGGCCTATAGCTCCTTGCAATGTTCTATACAAGATTCTTGTGAAGGTCCTTGCTAGTTAGTTAAAAAAAGTTACTATTGACGATTTTTATTCCAGGATGATTAATTACAAATAATATCCGAATTGCCTTTGAGCTAATCCATTATTTGTGAAATAAAGGGAGAGAGAGCAGTGAGGGAGGTTGCTATGAAGATCGATATCTATAAGGCTTATAACCAGATTGACGGGTTTTTTTTATAGTTTATAATGAGCAAAATGGAGTTTGATGAGTGCTGGATTAATTGGATCATGTTGTGTGTGACTACAATTAGTTAATCTCTCTGAACGGTTGGAAAGTTGGGCCTATTTCATCGCATTGGGATTTATAACAGGGAGATCTACTGTCTCCATATCTATTTATACTGTGTACTGAGGACCTCAGCTATTACTCTGAAAGGTTGAAGCACATGGCTTATACCAAATATCCTTATACCAACACAAGCCACAAACCACCAAAACAACCATTACAGTTTGCATGCATCCTTACAAACATAGTTCATCTTGAAATTGGCACAAAACATAATCAAATTACTTTTGTACATATATTGTCATAACCTATTTACATGCCATTTATAACCAGACCAAAATAAGTAAATAGCTACCAAAAGAGTTGACGAATAGTGTGATTTCCCAAGACGATTCAATCGACTGCGCAAATTCGACAATCTACAAGGAAAAAAACAAAACGAGATAAGCTTACTTAAAGCTTAGTAGGTTCGTATAAAACTTAAACACAACGTACTTGATATTTCATAATTTACTTAATGTAATTAACATACATACATATCATTCCATAATCTCTTACACCTTTCACAACATAACCAAATAGGTTAGTACATCATTTCATACAATCTATTAACATGATAAGTACATGATTCATATATAACACATACTCAACATTTCCATTCATTTCTTTATCTTATTTTCTCTAGGGAACTATAGTAAATTAACTTCAGATATTCGGGATAATTTTTCTCACACAAGTTGACAATTGGAACATTAATCATTACTCAATGTTGCCAGCACAAAGTGTCTGATAGATGTAACACCGATACAAAGTACCTGATAACCGTAATCACCGACACATAGTGCCTGATAAACCCTAATGACATGTCATTTGTATCCTAATCATTCACTAAGCTCACACGGGCCTTAACTCATTTCTCATATTCTTTCCATCTTTATAACACCATATTCAACATGGTCATTTTCATACCTTGTAATAGTATAATTCATTTCAAACACGTATAATTGTTATACTTTACATTTCAATCCCTCGATTCCACATCAATACTTTTCTCAAAAAACCATACCAACACTTATACATTTATACGCATACATCATTCAATTCAAACATTTTATAAACAGAAAAAACCTAATACAAACTTACCTAAACAAAACAGCTACAAACACCACACCGAGGATTACTCCGTAATTTTCCCCTCCTTGCGGTTATCTACTGGTTGGTTTGTTTCATGATCTATAAAATAATTTAACTCAATTAACCATTTCAAATACCTTAAAATATTTAAATACATGCACTTGACCTTTTAATAACATTTTACATTATTACCTTAACTTTTTTTCCTTTTATTCAATTTAGTCCCTAAAATTGAAACTTACACATTTATCACAATCAAGCCCAAAGCATGCAAACTAAATTTATTCTTATTCATTTAAAGCCCATAATCAATGAAATTTTACAAGGATTTCATGCTAATTTCAATATATTATCAATTTAGTCCCTGAATTTAAAATTAACCAAATTCACTTTACAAAACAATCTCACATCAAAACAACTCTTCAAGCTCAACCATTTAACATATAAAAACTTCAAATTCATCAATGGTGATTTTTGAAACCTATAACAGTTTTACAAAATAGTCCATGTAATAACTAGATTAAGCTATAACGATCTAAAAAAATAAAAATTACTAAAAATGAGTATCCAAATGACTTGCGTGCAAGAAGACCAAGCTTAGCTAATTATTAGACCCTTGTCAATGGTGGTTGCCGGTTGGTGAATTCAAAATGAGGAAGATGGTAACCTTTGTTTGTTTTAGTTTATGTTTTATTTATTAAATTACTATTTTACCCTTTTAAAATAACTTAAATTTCATAAAATATCATACCTAAACTGTTGATTATAGATAGCATGGTCTATTTGCCTCATAAAACCCTCCAATTAAAATTTTATAATGATTTAGCAAATATAAATTAATAACGATTACTTTTGCAGCTTTTACGATTTAGTTTTTTTTTTCCTTAATTAACTGACCAAACGCTACAATTCTAAAGTAAATTTTAATACAACACTCTAATAACCTTGTAAATATTAATATTTGTTGACTCACTGGTCGAAATTGTGATCCTGAAACCACTGAAAACGAGTTGTTACAGAATTACATCAACAACTAAGATTAGTTTCTATCTACAATATGAGAGTCCTAAGGGTTTTAAACTCTATGCATCTTTATCCCATAGGATTTACATTAATTACTCTAGTAAGTCTAGTTTTATTGGAGTGTTTCACTGGGCCACCAGGGCTTCAAGTTGATAGGCTTCTCCATGAGTTCCATGAATCGGGTCAGTTCAAGTGGGTCAAATGAGTCACACTTAATCAGTTGACCTCCATGGGACGTTCTATGCGTAATTGTAACAGCCCAATTTTCAGTAGTGTCAGAACAGTGATTTGAGATCACGAAATCCGATGAAAAAGTTAGAAAAATTTATTAATTAATAATTATAAGTTAA
The DNA here is from genome assembly GCA_008044935.1 of Gossypium turneri. Lineage (NCBI taxonomy): Eukaryota > Viridiplantae > Streptophyta > Magnoliopsida > Malvales > Malvaceae > Gossypium > Gossypium turneri. The sequence goes on from CP032576.1 coordinate 6,429,772, forward strand.
TCGTGATTTTGGAAATATTTTTGAATAAGTGAATTTTGTGATTTAAAAGAAATTATTAGGTAAATTGGGTCAAAAACAAGGTATCAAGATCTCGATATTATAAACTGAGCCATAAATATTTTATAGATATTTACAGAGTGACATTAGGGTAGTGTTAAAGTTTCGTTAAGAAATTTTAACGTTTTGACGGTTAATTGATTAAAAAGGACCAAATTAAAAAAAGTACATCCCGAGACTCCGTTCCGGTAAATCAGACTCGTAAAATATTTATTATAAATATTTACGAAGCTAGTTGTGTAGTTAATTAGGTTTTAATTAAGTGAATTTGTCTAAATTGAGGTTAATTAGGAAAAAGGACTAAATTGCAATAGGGGTGAAAGCTTAATTATAGATTAAAGAAAAGTTAAAAGGACCAAATAGGAAATTATGCCTTTTTCTAAAGTTGAGCCGGCATATGCATGATAAAAATCTTAGATTTTTTTATGTTTTAAATATATATAAATATATTATTTAATTTTAAAGTATATTATTATTTTATTATATTGTAAATTATATTAATTATATTATATCATTATATTTTAAATAAACAAAAAAGTTGACAAATGTATGATGCATATGATGATGACATGTGGAAAAATGAAATACATATATTAGTAATTATTACATATTTACTTATTATTTAAGTAAATAATATTATATTATTATTTTATTGTTATTATATTAAACTAATTAAATAAAATAAATAAAAGATAGAAAAAGAGAAATAGAAACAGAATGGGCAAATGAAACAGAGAATGAAAGAAGGAAAGAAAGAAAAGGGAAAATTGAGGTTCTGAGATTCCAAGCTCAATTGGTAAGTCAATTTAAGTCTTTTTCTTGTAATTTTTAAGTTTTTTAGAAACTTAGAACAAAACATTTCATGGTTTATGTTGAAATTTCGGAAGTTATTAGATTTCTAGACATTGATTATGTTGAATAAATGAAAGAATTAGGGGTTGTTTTGATAGAATTGAAGGTTGGATTGTTAATTTTGTGAAGTCTAAGGACTGTTTTGGTGGATTGTTCTTTGTGCTGGAAATTTGAGTTGAATTACTAAGTTTGGTGAGTAATTAAAATATTTTGTACCATGAGTTTTGTTAGTATTAGCTTTCAAGGAGTTTAATGCTATAAATTAAATTAGCATGGTGTTAAGTATTCGGCAATAGTGGGTTATGTGTTAATGATGGAATTAACTTGGTTGATATGATGGATTAAATTGTATAAGATGTAAATATTTTGGGGCAAATGTGTAAAAGTGTAAATAAGTAGCTAAAGGTGTTGAATTGAATGGTATATGAAATCGAGTTTAAAATTTACAGAGTCATTTTAGAAATGAGTAGAATGATAGTTTAATAATTTTAATTATTAGTGTTTAATTAAGTTAATTAGTATTAAATTTCAAAATGGGAGTAGAATAAGGGACTATTTAAATAAATAGTCTATTAATTTTATGAGTCTTGGCTAGTGGATAAGTATGAGAGAATTATATATATATATATATATATATATATATATATATATATGTCATTGAGATATTTTGAAGTCTTTTATTTGAAATAGTTTTGTTTGGGTGTTTGATGTTGAATTTGTGTTATTTTTTAGAGTAAAATTTACTACATTTAAAAAAATTAGGGATTTATGGTGAAATTAGAGAGTTAAATTAGTTTAAAGTGGGAATGGAATGAAAATATGAAATTAGTTTTGAGAATAAAAGTTAGTCTCGATTCAGGGACTAAATTGGAATTTAGGCAAATATTGAGTAAAAATTGAAATATTTAATGTGAGATTGAATGGTGTTGTATTGATGATTTTTAATTGTTTTAATTCCGTAGCTAGCGTCATACCGGAATTCTCGACTAAAAAGGGGAAAAATATAGTCGACGAGGAATAATTCGGAATTCCTTGTTTGTATTTCTATAATCCGAATCTAATTTTTAATTGTTGTATTTTGATTAAATGTTATGGTAAGTGATTGAGGTGAGAATTATTGTGTTTTACAATTGAAATGGATTGTTTTGGTATGTGATGAAATTATATTGGTTGAATTGAATTGGAATATATATATTATGAATATATTTGTGTAAATGTGAAATTGTGCAAATATGATAATTGGATCATTTTTTATATGTATAAAATTTAGTTTTAATGCCCAAGTAGACGAAATTTAGAACTACTGGGATATTAGTGGCATGCCATTAAGGAACTTTAGTGCGCTCTCTGATTATTAGCACGTTACGTGCTCTTTGATTATTAGCACGACAGTGCTCTCCGTTTAGCGCATCTGTGCTCTCTGTGTAGCACTTTAGTGCATTCTGTTCATTAGTGCATAATAATGCACCTCTGTATTTATTTCGTATATTCAGTGTGTTCTATAAAATCTACTTTGGGCTAAGAATATGAAATAGTAAACTGAAAATGGAATGTGATATATGTTGTAAATACATGGAATACACGAGTTATCTATTCATAAATTGAATGTGGAATGGATAGTGTCATTGTTTAAATGATACGTGAATAAATTATGGAAAACTATTATATATAGCAAATGATGAAAATTGAGTATTGTGTGATTTTAAATTTTCAATTGTGCTTAACATTTTATTATACATATTTTAATGTTTTATTTTTAAATATTCAGATTATAGAAATACCACTGAATTTTTACTCAGCGTACGATTTTGTTTTTCATGCGTAGGTTAAGTACTTAAGTTTGATTGCTGATTCAACATCCAACAACGATCCCGAACTCAAATATGGTGATGTTTATTTCTTTGTGTCGGCATGTACCTAGAGTGTCTAAATATTAGTTATTTTGTGGTTTGATTGTAAATGAAGTTGTAAGATTAATTTTGGAGAGTTTATAATTTGGATTAAAATGATGCTTTGATGACTTGTTTTGATGATATAAAATGTTTGAGATTTTTGTCTGCTTGATTTGTAAACTCCGGTAATGCTCTGTAATACGATTTCGGCGAGGGATACGGGTTGGGGGTGTTACAGTAATAGTCACGAGATTTATCCGTGGCCTGCATGACCTGCATCAATTAGGATCGCATTGATCCTTACAAATAGGCTTCAGCACCCTTACATTGGACACCGAGTTAACCTTGAGTGTTGTCGCTAATTTTGGCTTGTAAGCCCTTTGACTTACCCACTTCAAAACTTTGGAAGGACCCTTATGTCTTTACCAAGCCAACAGTAAGTCAAAATGTAAAACACTAGGAAAGTGTTTTAGATGTACCTCACTCATTGCATTTACTTGATTCAATTGCCCAGTATGCATCACTACTTTTCCCACAAAGTATTAATCATAATTATTTGAACTTAACTTTTTTAAGTATTAATTGTAAATAAAATTATAATTATTTTAAATATACAATTATCATAAGTTATAATTAATAATTATAAAATTAAATATTATAATTATTTTTAAATTTCAATTTAGTAATATAGTAGAAAATAAATGTATTCTTGTCAGTTCAAAAAAATTCCAAACTCGTGCTTTTATATCTACTAGCTCATGTAATATTTAATTAGTTTTTTAAATAATTCATTTTAATTGCAATAATTAATGTTAAATAATATTTCTTATTTAAATTATTGAATATAATATGAATGTATTAATTTATCAATTCAAATGTTATAATAGAAAATTTTCAAAAATAATTAAAGCATTTATAACATATTCAACATACAATAAAGTTTTAATTTATGTAATTAATGCAAAGTAAAATTATTCAAAATAATAATTAATTAACATAATTAAATCTAATATTAATTAAGTGATAATTAATATGTTTAGTATTCTTTGCAAGTATAACTCTATTTTACATCAATAAAATTAGCACAACTTCTGTTTATGTCAAAACATTTTAAACTAATACTTATTAATTATAATTATCACAATTTTTCCATATACTTATGTTTATAGTTCTATTCAAGTAATAACTCTATTTTAAAATTAGGACAATTATTTTTAACAAATAATTGTAACTTAAATTCTAATTATTTTTAAATGTGTATTTATCACTACTTCTATTAAATTATAATTATTTTAAATGTTTAATTATCACAACTTCTATTTTATATCAACTTTTTAAACTAATAATTTTTAAATTAAGTATTATAATTATTTTTAAATATAAATTTAATAATATGATAAAAAAAATAAACGATGTTCTCATCAGTTCAAAAGTTTTTCATACAAACTTTTATATATATTATAGATTAATATAGATAAAACACAAATGCATTTCTCAAGAATTTAACCATTCGAACCCCATGTGATGGCCTGGGTTCCAGTCGCGTTTGTTGTTCGAGCTTTGCCCATGTTAAATTTGTAAGTTTTTAAACGGAATAATCAATTCTTATACCCTTCTTTATTTACAGACCATGCAACCTTTACCTTGTATAAATATAACAATTTTTTTATATATAATTGGAGAAGGAAAATGAATCGAATCCAGACTCTCGTATCTACAACATAGTGCTCTTACCATTGGGTGAAGAGATTATTAGCAAAATATGAAGCAACTTTAATATAACTATAAACAAAATTACATAACTACGAGGGAACACTCAAGCAAGTACAACAATTAACAAGTCTATTTTAAGCTAGCTATTATGGTGCATTTAATTATGTGCTACTATTTAAATCTAACATTTACGCATATAATCCAATGATGTCCTGATTTGGGTATGTTGGTTTTTCCTTATGTCAACTTCCAATTTTATAAAAAAAATAAATTATTTTAGTATTTCATTTAAATTTTTTATTTTTTATTTTTTTAACTTGTATTTTTTACCAAATCACTCTAAAATTGAGTGAAAAAGTTGGCACTTTTTAGTTTTGCTAACATGGTATACACATAAATTGTCACGTGAATAAAATATCAACATTTAATTAAATTTTTGAATTTTAAAAATATTTTTTAAAAATAATTTTTATATTTTTTAAAAATAATTTTTAATTTTTAAAAATAATTTTGGTAATTTTTATTTTTTAGTTTTAAATTTTATAAAATTAATTAAATGTTGACTTGTCATCCATGTGGCAATCTATGTGTATCTCACGTCAGTAAAGTTGAAAACATTAATTTTTCCATCATTTTAGGATAATTTGATAAAAAAAACGTAAATTTAAGAGCTAAAATAAACAAAAAAAATTAAATGAAGGCTAAAATGAATTTTTATAAAGTTAAAGAGATAAATAAATCATTGTGCATTTTCTTTTTGAAAACAATAGAACCAAAGTAGCAAAGTTTTTTGATTCACATATAGTTTGATGCTGTAATTAGAATATCTTAAAGTTTAGGGATCAATTTAAAAATAAGGGTTATGGTTTGAGGATGTATAGTGAAATTAACTCAGATTATTTTTATAAAATTGTTATTAATGATAATTATATTATGTTTTCTTTTGTCTTCTCTTTTACTTTTCGTTTTTTTTTTAAATATTTTATGCAACTACGTCTAAATTTCAATTTAGTTATATATTAACATTTTTATTTTTACTTTATTTTTACTTTTACGTTTTAATAATTTTCTTCTCTTGTAAACCTTCTAAATAATAGAAACTAATTACTTTTTCATAAAATAATTTAATAATTTATCTCAAAGTTAATATATAAATTAAATATAAATTTAAAACACTTAATTTTAACTAAAGTAAAATATATTTAATTTTATAATTATTTAATGTATAAACAATTTATATTATTTTATAATTAAAAATAGAGAACCCACATCGTAGCTGTGCTATAATTTAGTACTTATATTACGTTCTAAATTAAGTTGATGTTACGAGTCAATCAGACACCAATTCAATTTGAAAATTACTAAAATACTCTTACTTTTACAAAGTAACAAATATTAATGCAAGGGTATTTTTGTCTTTTATATTTTTAGTAAAATAATACTATAATAGGAATTGAACTTGAGACAGATGTATTTCAAACTTTTAATTTAATCATTTCAGTTAAGATTTCCCTTGGTTTTAATATAAAAAATTTATAAATATATTTTTTACATAGTCTAATTTTCTCCTATGTATATCATAAAACTAGTATGTGTATGTCACGGGACAAGAAGTTTAGTCTAGCATATAGCACGGCCTTAGTTGATTCTTTTGCTTCTAATTTGCCTAAGCCAACCTTACTCTCGAAAGTCAAAATTCACAAAAGAAATTCTCTAAGGCAACGAAATAAAGCGGAAACAACTCAAAAGACAAAGAGACACGAATCTAACAGAAAAGTCACAAAAATGCAATGCAGACAAGGTGCATGTTTGAATAAATTCTCTCACATATATTAAATAACTATGAATGAAATGCTTACAAATGAGGGGGAATGCTTCTATTTATAGTTGAGTTCCCCTTAATCCAACGGTACAGTTTAAATTACATCATCGGTCAAGATCAAAGCCTATCTACAATATTAGAGTCCTAAGGGATTTAAACTCTATACAATATTATCCCTCAGGATTACAAATATTAACCATGGGAACTCTAGTTTTACTGGAGGGCTCCACTAGGCCATCAAGCCTTCAAGTAGATGAGCTTCTTCATGTGTTTCACGAATCCAGTCAGTTCAAATAAGTTAAATGAGCCTCATTTAATCAATTTGACCTCCATGAGACCTTTTGTGTGCACTCGTCACAAGCTTCGACCCATGACGTATACATATATATACTACAAATTTTAACATTTTTACTAAGTTGGTGTTAATAAATTATTTTAAAAAATTAATTAATTGCTAATGTGGTATACACATGGACTGCTACGTGGATGACACATCAACAAAGTTAACAAATATTAACTTTTTCATCCATTATGGGGTGATTTAACGAACAATACAAGTTTAAGGGCTAAAAAAAGAAAAAAAAAATAGAATACTAAAATAACTTTGTTGTAAAGTTCAAGAGACAATAAATCATTATGCCTTTTTTTAAAAAAATAATTGTTATATGTAAGTATGTCATAAATCATAATCTAATATATATATATCAAGCTAAATTAGAGAAATATGCCAATTTGTAAAAAGAAATAAGGAAAATAGGTCAATTTCGGGATATTTAGAGAAATAGGTCAATTTTAAAGAGAAAGAGAAAACAAGTCTAGCAGGACAGGCTTTCTTACCATGTCAGATGAAAACATGTCTTGTTAGACGCGCTTTCAAGCAACGGTAAGCTTTCCTAAAAGTCAAAAATTCCAACTGGCAAATTATTTCTAACGGCTAAAAATGACTACTTTATTTGCTATATAAACCCAAGCTAGTTTCACCCTTTGCATTCAAATTTCATTCTACTAATTCTCTCAATTCTCTCAATTCATCCATTCTCTAAAGTTTTTAGTTCTCAATTTTTAAAAGATAATTTCTCTAAAAATCTTGTTGTTTTAATTTTATATTTCAGAACTTATTTATTTTTAATTAATTTTTATAATGGCAATTTCGTTAATTCGTTTCGATGACAAGCATATTTCCTGTGTCTAATTATAAATGGTAAGAAAATATTTTTAAAATTTTTAATTTTAATTAAGTTCATTATTAAGTTGTTAACATTATTAAATTTATAATATTTTATGTTTATATAATCTGGCCGAAGGTCGAATTTTAGAGATTTACATCTACAATTTATCTGTGAGGGCATCGCGTGTAATTGAAGAAGACTGATAAGAGGCGAGATTCTTAAACGTGTCTCATATGCTCAGGGGTGTAAATTGGATCGCACACTTATCAATGTATTGATAGAAAGATGGAGATCCGAAACACACACATTTCATCTTCATACGGTGAGTGTACAATTACACTTGAGGACGTAACGCTACAACTTGGTTTACCGGTGGATGGGTCAGTCGTTACGGGGGCGGTGAACTTTGGTGATTGGAGTGGCATTTGCGATTCACTACTAGGCAAGGTGTCGGAGAAGTTTTTTGGTAGCCAAATAGAGATGAAATGGTTAGAAGAAATTTTCAATTATCTCGACAACTCTGCGAGTGCCCTTGAAAGACATCAATAGCTTGAGCATTCATCCTGAGGTTAATCGGGGGTATTCTAATGTTCATTAAATCTTGAAATCTTGTACATCTGAGGTGGCTACTACAACTCGTTGACTTGAAAGAAGTGGGGCAACCCAGTTGGGGATCAACCATGTTGGCCACACTGTACCGAGAGATGTTTTGAGTGACACAACCATAAAAAATTAAAATCGGTGGTTGCATACTCCTTCTGCAGTCATGGGCATGGTACCAACTACAATTTTTACGTCCCCAAGTCAACGCCCCTTATTGATTCTCACTCGTAACAATGTAAATTTTATTTGATAATATAGTTATCATAATATTTATTCATTATTATATTTTTGAAATAACATATTATTTGAATAGGTGGAACAATGGACGAGTCATGTAGGTATAGCGGACTAGCTTGAAGATATTCGGCTACTGTTAGATCGACGATCGAAAACAAATGTTAGTTTTTGAATTTTTCAATTATATAATATTTTACATAAGGATTTGAAATTTAATAATAGGTAGTTAATAAAATTTATAATTTCGTACTATAGTTTGAATGGATGTTATATGTCAATTCGAAAATTCAAGAATGCATCCTAGTCGAATTTTTGGCCAATCGCAATATCTGTCATGTTAATGTGTCATTGATAGTTTTTGCAATAGTAGAGATGCATGAATCCAACCGAGTGATGCGCTAGTTCGAGTTTAGGCAAACTATTCCTCCGTCACCCAAGACCTTGAAGAACTGCACAAGGTGGACTTACAGGAAAGGACTGACAAAGATTGGGCGAAATTCCACAAGAAATATAACATTTGGGAGCATAGGTACAATTTCATACCTATGCGCAGCCCTGTTCTCGAACCAAAATTGGCGACTTATCTGGACTACATGATAGGGTTTAGACATCACAACAAGCCATATCTACTACCGGAGGAGGAAAGGACTAGGCAATGTCGTCATAGGAGGCCAAGATGACCTCGCTTGAATCCTAGGTCAGGAGTATATGTCACCTCAGCAGAGTCATCATCAACTCTAAAGCAACACGAGGCACCGATGGCTGCACCACCTCCTGATCATTATGATTCATAATATTCTAGTAATTTCACTAACCTTTTGCACCTTTTATTTTTACATAAGTACCACACTATGCACCATCGTGTATATTGGAGTTAAATGACATTTTTAACCCTCATTTATTATTGAGTGTATTTTATGTTATATTGGATATGCAATTATTTTTCTATTGAAATTTATTTCAGACATAATAACATTATATATTTGAATCTGTAATGGTTATATTTTAATATCCAAAATATAATTTATATATTCAAATTTAATTTTACAAACAATGTATATTAATTGCTTAATAAGTAGTTAAAATTTATATTTCATGTATCAAAATATTAATAATGAGTTTACTATAAATTATTTTCCTATTTGTTTGAAATATCGTAATATTAACATATTTGAATAACATCTAAATGTATATTTTTAACTTTACGACATTATGTCTAAAATGAACATTTTATCTTTTTAAAAGGACCTTTTTTAATAAAAATACTAATAATTACATAAAATTTAAACCAAACTTTTCAAAGCACGTTTCCCCCGCACTCATATGATGGGTATCTAAGAATTGATATTTGCATCATATATTTTTTTATTAAATCATCCCTTCTAACTAAATCATGGTTTAATCACTTTCTATTTAATCATACTAATATATTGTTTTTGTTGGAATATATTTAAGGAAAAATAATTTTAAATGGTTAATAATTTCGGGTAGTAGGTGAAAAAGTATTTCAAATGAAATTATAATGATTAAATCGTAAATTCGAGTATAATGAAAAGGACCCAAACAACAATTTAACATTGTTTTTCTTACATTTCTCTTACCCTTTTTTTTCTCCCTGCAATAAACTAAACACTTCCACGAAGCTTAAGTAATCTTGGATTTAATCCTTATTCAATAAATTTGATTATTATTAATCTCTGTATAAAACAATATATTATAAAGTGGGGAGTTGAGGTAGGGTTGGATCTTAAATGTTAGAGTTGAAGCCTCACTCATATTTAAACCAAGCTTTCTTCCCCTTCATTTCTGTTTGATTTGAACTACCTTTCTTTCCTTCCATTTTCCTTTTGTCATGGGTGAGCAGATAGATGATGCCGAGTTTTGGCTCCCCTCCGAGATTTTAATGGAAGATGATATTCTTATGGAAAAACAAAATAACACTGAATTGTTCCCCTACGAGTTTGAGCACTCACACGCCTCGTTCTCAGCTCTTAGCTTCCCCGTTGAATCTACTGTTGGGCCTGCTGAGACTGAGAGCAGTGACCGGGATGAGTTTCTTGCTGGGTTGACTCGCCGACTTGTTCTCTCCATGAATCATAAACTCACCCTATATAATCTTTCCCTCAACAACAACGAGGTAAACTGAAGTGTTTTTTTCTTTTTTTGATTCAATGTTGAGTAGTGAGCTGCCTTAAAGCTCCTCTGGGACTGGCTTATTAATTACATGAGATTGTTCCTGTATGGGTAGGAAAATGGAGGTTTGGCGAGATCAGCACAGTGGACTCAGAGCAATGGCGGTTCTCAAGTAGCGAAATACAGCGACATTAACCATGGAAGAAACCTACCCAACACTCAAAACCATGGGTTTATGAAGAAGTCAAACCAGAGCGTTTCTTGTAATCTTGCTCAAACAAATCATGTAAGCCTCCACCAAAAGATGTTGGGTTTTATGTTGTTGCTTTTTTGTGATCTTATGGGTTCATTTTGTCTGGTTTTGTAAGTATGATGGAAGGCAAATGAAGGCAAGAAATCAGCAGCAGCAGCAGCCGAAGCAGAAGAAGAGTAGCTTAGAGAGTAATAAAGTAGGTGAAAGGGGTGAATGTTCAAGGGCTTCATTTCAAGTTCAATCACAACTACAGCTGCCTACGAGAGTGATTTTACTCCAGGGATTTCGTAATGTTAAAACAGAGTCCGTTGGAACTGGTGTTTTCTTACCTCGTAAATATCACAACGAACCTTCTAAGCCTCGCAAGAAATCAGGTAAAAACTACTACGCCTGAAAAATAAGAAAAAAAAGGTATATTCTCCGGTTGGTGACCCAACTTTTAGTTCACTTTCATTTTAGTCAATCAAGCGTTAAATCTTTCACAAAAGTTGATTCTATACGTCATATTATATTTATATTTCCATTTTAGTCCTTCAATTTTTAGATCACTTTTATTTTGTCACCCCAAAAAATTATTTTTTAAGTATTGATCGAGGTAAAAAAATAATTAAGGATTAAAGTAAAAAAATGGTAGAAACTGAAATAATACATTAAAAAAGTGTCAAATTATTTTTTTCAATATTGAAATTTTAAATTTTAAAATATCAAAATTAATTAAATAAATTGTTGAAATTTTTTATCCTTCAATGATGTAAATCAATTTGTAACAAAAAAAAAAGTAAAAGTGAACAATTTATTTAATTGATTTTGATGTTTTGAATTTTAAAATTTCAATATTAAAAAATAAATTTAGAATTTTAATTAGATAAAAATATACAATTTAACAAATTTTTTAATGCATTAATATTTTAGCTTCCCCTATTTTTTCACTTGAATGTTTAATTTTTTTTTTTTACCTCAATCAGTACTTAAAAAAGATTTATTTGGGGTGACCAAAATGAAAACAACCTAAAAATTAAGTTACTAAAATGAAAGTGTAAACATGATATGATGTGTAACAGTCAACCGCCGTCAGAGATTTAACGTTTGGGTGACTAAAATGAAAGCGCTCTAAGAGTAGGGTGAGAAAATTGCAAGAATTTCATTTTGGTGTGACCAAAATGACAGTATCATAAGACTAGGGTGACAAAATTGCAAAGAATTCATTTTGAGTGACCAAAATGAAAACGCACTAAAAGTTGGGTGACCAACTGTGTAGTTTACCCAAAAAAGGTAGAATGTAAATTTAGCCCTCAACATTTACATTTTTTTAATCAATTTGGCCCATTTTTTTTAGCTAATTTGACAATTAATTTTTCAAAAAAAGTTCAATTGTTTTTACTCGATGTAAATGATAACTAAAACATTAATTTTTTAACGAAGTTGGCATGGCAACCTGTGTGATAATCCACATGCATTTCATGTTGACGTGACACTATTTATCATCATTACCACATCAACAAATAATTTAAAATTTATAAAACATTCAAAAAAAATCAAAATTCACAAATTTATAAAAAAAAAAGTTAATTTTATTTTTAAAAACATGAAGTGCATGTGGATTGCTATATGGGTTGCCATATTTAAAAATTTAGCGTTTTATTTAGTATTTTCGTCAAAAAAATCAATTCGATTCTTTTTAAAAGGTTGATAGTTAAATTTGACCTTTTTTTATAAAGATTAAGAGCTAAATTTAACTTTAAAAATATTTAAATTACAAAAAAAATATTAATAAATAAATTTATTATTATAAAAAATATCAAAAACTGATTTGAACTAGAGTATGAGCTTTATTTTAACTTATTTAAAATATTCTCCTCAATCTCTTAAAAAGAAATTAGATGAAAGCTTCGTAATTTATTTATTTATTTTTATATTTGTTTCGATTCGATTTAGTTTTTATTTTTCTAAAATTTTTTATTCTTTTTTAAAACCGATTGGACTATGGTTCTAATACCAACAAAGGCGTTCCCTATTTTAATTTAAACCCGACTTGAAACAGGTTGCGCAATGGTTCTAGTACCAGCAAAGGTTGTCCAAGCATTAAACCTCAACTTTGATGGCACAAACAGTGATTTTGAATCAAACTACGGTAAATAATCCTAAATTATATAAATGTTAAAAGCTTCCTGGTAAATGAAAATCTGATTGTTTAAATCTTGTAGTTGTTTTGATACCCAGAAGAAATGCAAACTTGAGACAAGAAAATAGAAATGATAGAGCAATGGGAAGCTTAAATCTGCCTCAGGATTGGACTTATTGAGCCTCTGGAAATTGGTCTTTGGTTTGCTGGAAAATGGCAGTTTATTATGGCAGTTCATGCGAGGAAAGGAATTCAAGAGTATGTATTATATTAATAAAACTTTTGATTGAGGTTGTGTAACCCTCAATCGGTTCATTAACTCGGTTAGGAAGTTACGAGAATATCTTTCCATAATTAAAATAAATAATATTATTCAAAGGTATTTTAGTTTTTTCCCTTTAAAAAAAAACAATAAAATATGAATATGGTGGAATTTTACCCATTGCACTAATTAAACTTTTAATTTATCACTCATCGAAAGTTTTATTTTAACATTTTTTAACCCCATGTGATGGCCTAATGGTTAATGGTGTTCACCGCTCCAAGTGTAGCCTGAGTTCAAGTCGCGCTAGTCACGCTTGTTGTTCAGACTTTGTCTTATTATTATAATTCACCAAAAAAAAAAAAGGAGGAAGGCAAACTATCAACAATCACAATAGTGGAAGGATTTAAAAACAAACCAAAGATGCATCACCTTGATCAATTACTTATATATGCATCCTAGCCTCACTATCATTAAATCAATTTGACGACGAAGAAGAAACTACTGCCAAGAGTCCCAAGAGATCTATCGCATCAATGATGCAAGAAATGTCACGTCTCAAATGACCTATTTTACTCATCATCATCTTGGAGTCCAATTTTATGGATACCATCATTGTGCTCTATCATGACAAGGTCCTCTAAAAACAGCTCACAATAGATCTGACAGCGCCCTTGCCTTAACAAATCATATACATATATCAGAGCACGACTAAAAAAAAACTAAAACTATCACTACTTTTAGAGAAAACAAAAATGAACAAAAAAACACCACGATTTTAAAAAAATAGACAAAAAAAACTAAAATCACCACTGTTTTTAAAAAATACAGTAAACTATTATTTATTTATAAGTTTTAATATAGTAGTGCCCACTAAATTAAACCGCTATGAAAACTTTAAATATATTGACCTTAGCTCAAACTCATATAAATTCAAATATATTTTTAATAATGTTTTAAATATCAATGTAAGAAGTAGTAGATACGAAAAATGTTTTTATTTTTAAAATTGTTGAAAACAAAGTTTATTTTCTATTTACTAAACATATTTTTTAACTTTTAGAAAATAAAAAATATTTTCAAAAATGGGAGCCTTATTTTTAAATTCGATTTTATTATTTTTGGAAAAATTGCAAAATTTGACCTAACATTTCAGGGTTTTCAATTTCACCCTATTCTCGACATGATTTTAACAAAAGAACTAACATGTCCATTACTCAATGAACAACTCATTGATTATTCATGTTGATGTGGCATGTCATGTTAGTAATGATGTGTCATTTTGGTTAAAATTAAAATAAATTAATTTATGATAATAGAATATCTATAAAAAAATATAAAATAGTTATGAAAATTTACAAAAATTCAAAAAAGAAAATTATAAAAATTTTACAAAAATTATGTACATCAACATTAAAAGATTCATTCAAATAATACATATTCAATGAGTTAAAATTAGATTTAACTTAATACACAGCACAATAGACTGGAATTTAAATATCCATACCTTAATCATAATAAATTTGGGCATAACCCACATTTAGAAAAACTTAGACCTACAATCTTAAAATTCTCCGAAATTCATCTTAAAGCTAAGGTTGGCCATAATTTTAATTTTTAAAATTTATACTCTATAATTAATAGTTTTATAATTGTATTGGATCGAATTGAAAATTATCTCATTCTATACGCAATAAGTCAGCAATCAATCAAAATGTTAAACCCAAAGAGAGAATAAAAACAATTTCAAAATGTGGGACATTAAGAATAGACTTGATCATGGGTTGAGTCACTTGCTTAGGTCCGAAAACTCGTTCAAAAAGTGGGAGAGCTTGGGCAAAAATATAGGCCCGAAAAATTGGCTTAGATAAAAAAAAAGGGCCTATTTCTAAAATAGGTTAAGCCTCAAGTATGATTTTTGACCCGGCCCAAATCAACCTAAACTTCCTTTTTTTGCTACTGCTTTGCTATCATTTCGCTGTTGTTTTACTGTCATTTCGTTATTATATTGCTACTCTTTTATTTTAATTTTGCTACTATTTTAGAGGTATTTGTTTGCTAAGTTACTACTATTTTAATATTTTTAGTGTATTTGATGTATTATATTTTTTTTAATTTTTATATAAAAAACAGTCTAAAAAATTTGTAATACGGGTAGGCCAGGTCGGACTCGAGTTTAGCATTTTTAATCTAGATTGGGTTTTGGCAAAATTTTAAGTTCATTTTGAATCGGACCAAGCTTAAAAAATGAACTTAAAATTTTATATTGATCCAACCCAAACTTGACTAATGGATTAGTTTTAACAAATAGAAAATATAGAATAACTACGTTCAAAGAAATGAAGAAAGGAGGAAAACGGGAGGGAGAAGCAGAAGAAAATGGAAAATAAAAAAGAAGAAAAAAGAAAAATTAAAAGAACATAAAAAAAATTAAATTGCTCAAAATAAAAAAAAACATGGGGATCAATTGTATAAATTAACCCAAATTTTTTGTTTGAAATGATAATTTAACGTGCCACGTCAGCTTACCTTTACACAATTAACGATAATTAACGGCTCAGTGAGTAAAATGTTACAACGCGATAACGTAAGTAACTAAAACGTAACGTTTTAAACATAAATGACTAAAATGTAATCTGAGATAAACAAAAATAACTATTTTAATAATTTACCTTCTAATTTTTATCCATCATTTTAAAAGTTATTTAACACGATATTCCAAATTAGATCAAGTGCATAAAAAATGGCGTATAGATTAGTTAAAAATATATTATTTTTAAAAGAAAAAAAAACAATTAAGAGTAATATTTCTAACATTTTCGCAAGAAAATGGATGTTTACGAAAGAAAGGAAAAGAAAAGAGTGGGAAAAAATTTGGTTCGACATTTTTGACACGATGCGCCTAATAAGAGCATCGGTTCATTGTTTGAGACTTAAAAAGAAAAAGAAAAATCGGATCTTCTACAAATAGAAAACAAAGCACTTAACTGCCTGTGATAAATTCTCGCATTCGAATTCAACAATGAAAACGAAAGGAGAGAAAGAGAAATCCCAGATCCCCAACTTTTATACATTGAAGGAAAATCAAAAACAAAAAAAAGGATGATCAAAAGAGAGCCAAACATGATAGCAGATGTGGAAGGTGATGGGTTTTCAACTGTTGAGATCCCTCAAACTGCTCATCAAATTAGCACTGGTATGGTTTTTATTTACCCATTTTTGAGATTTTCTTTTCTTTTGGGGTTCTTTCTTATTGTTTTTCTTCTGTTTTCTTTTAAGTTCTGGTAGTTTCATTTAAAATAACTTCTAAACAATGATTTTTGAAGAATGACTTATTTTCCTGAAAAGTTAATATTTTTTAATGTTTAGATGAATCTGTATAAAATATTTTTTATTATTTGACATATTTTCAATGAAATAAATATATATTTGAGATTTTATTATCTTTTTATTATTTAATTGAGTTTATTTTACATCTATAAATTTATATTTTACCTTATTTTTGCATATATTAAAGATATTTTGTTAAATTCAGGTTCATCACAACGTCATTTTTTAGTTACATGACTACCAAGTAAGTATTTTTATTTAAAAATGTGACATCAACAAAATTAACAAAAAAATTAAACAATATCAACAATTGGACTTGATTTTCAAATCTGAAAAGTAGAGGGACTAAATTTTAAAAATAAAAGTACAGAGACTAAGTAAATTTGTGAAGAGTACATAGACTTATGATATATTTTAACTTTTAATATTAAATTTTAAAATTTATTATTAAAATAAAATTGAAATATTTAATAATAAATATTTATTATATTAATAATTTATTATATAATTAAATATAAAAAATTAAATATGTATGTTTAATAATATTAGAAAGTATAATATTTTATATTACTATTTTAAATATTTTTAAAAATAAAAATAAATTTTATTATCAATATAATAATATTAAACTTGATTCAAGTTAATTTTTATATGAAAATAAAATTATCCCTTTTCTGAAGAATGACTTACGCTTTTAAAAAAATAAGTCAAATTACAAGAAAAAAAGGCTTATTTTACGTAGACTTGTAAATTTTTTCCATTTAACAAGTTGTTTTCTGTGAAATAAACACAAAAAAAATATAAAAAAATATTTTTCGTAAAACCTTCTACATGTAAATGAGCCAACCTTTAATTTTGATTTTGTTCGTCATTTTTTTTTTTAAATATCAATAAACTTTCAAATCTTGAACTAATTAAATTAGAATGCCTAAATTACTATGAGAACAATGATATCAATCTAAGAACTCAACCAACGAGTTTTCTTTTTATTTTAGGCGTCCCTTCAAATTTATAAGATTTAACAATTAATTAATTTTAGTTTTAAAAAATTCAAAAAATTATTTTAAAAAATTAAATATTATTAAAAAATATAAATTATTTTTAATGTTTTTAAATTTTAAAAAAATTATTAATTACTAATGTGACATACACGTGAATCAACAAACTAACATTAATTTTCCTATCAATTTTAAGATAATTAAACAAACAATATAAATTCAAAAGTTAAAATAGATTAAAAAAATTAAATAAATGACTAAAATAAATTTTTTATAAAGTTAAAGATAAAAAATCCATTATGCTTTTATTTTATTATATTATTTTTATTAATGTTGTTGCCTAGTAACTAGCATGATATTTTAGTATATATATATATTGCGGGTTTTCAAGGTGATAATGGATTTGATTGACATTTTATCTATATTAGATTATGACATATTCACGATATAAGTAGGAAAAAATTATGTTACAAGCATATATATTTATAAAATGAAATTTTAGTTACGATCAAAATATTAAAAATATGATATTTTGGGTTTAAATCTTATCAATTGTATTTTTTAAAATTTTAAATGTTTTATTATTTTATAAAAGAAAGCATGTTTAGTAATTGCTTAATTAAGTTGGGACCCGATTGAAAGGCAATATCAATATTTTGTTATTTTATAAAAAGAAGTATTTTTAGTAATTACTTAACTGAATCGGAAGTAATGCTACACTAACTCAATAAATTTCTTAAATAATATTGTATAAATAGATATGTCATATTGTTGTCTAAATATAAACACATTTCATATTGGGTCTTCAAAATAGTGAAATTTAGAATAAATATATTTTTCCTTTCCTTTTTTATGCAAGATTATTTATTACATTATATATTACAATAGTTGGATATAAAATTAAAAAGATAAAAAAACATTAGTATAAAAAATAAAATTTTTTAAAAATAAATTTTTTATATTACCAATTAAATTAATTTATTGCTGACTCATATGATTGAAAGAAATAATACTCTTACCAATGTATAGAATCATGTGATATGATGTTCCATGTCTTGGTTGGCCTTTGGAGGTAATTTGAGGTGTATTGGTGAGATTACAGATTCATGGTTCCAGGCAGGAGTTGTGTTGACGAGTGGGGTGAACAGTGTGTTTGTGTTGGGATATTCAGGAACCATCATGGTCCATCTTGGCTGGATCGGAGGTGTAGTTGGTCTGGTTTTAGCCACCGCCATATCTTTGTATGCTAATATGCTTGTTGCCAAGCTTCATGAATTTAGAGGAAAGCGCCATATCAGATACAGAGATCTTGCTGCTGAAATATACGGTACCACTCATCCTTCAATATGTCTGATGTTAAAAAGATGGATTAAAAGTTGAAATGGTTATATCAATCTTATAGTATTTTTCCACGACTATGGTGAATATATATATATCTATAGTTCAACACTTGCATTCAGATCCTAGTAAGATCGGAATATATCTTCAGTTTTAGTATGAATGTTAATGATGTACTTATTTGTTTGATTGATTGCTAGATGAGCTTTCGTGTATCAACAGGTAGGAAAGCTTATTATCTAACATGGGCATTGCAATATGTTAATCTATTCATGATCAACATTGGGTTTCTCATTTTGGGTGCTTCTTCTTTAAAGGTAAAAACCATAGTAACTTTACTAAAGGTTGCTTTCATACTTTGCCATTATGATATTCTACATGTGTTCAGATTCAAAGGTTTTGTCCCATCAAAGTAGCCTTACAAGTACTTTGAAAACTTGCACTCAACATATGAGATATTGTCCATTTTGGCCTGAAATTTAAAAATAACTTTCTACTTTTTTTTTTAATTTCTGAAGTAAAGGAACATTCAATGCAGGCTTGTTATGTGCTTTTCGTGGAAGAGGTTACCATGAAGCTTCCATATTTTACAGCCATAGCCGGATTTGTTTGTATATTGTTTGCTATTTCAACCCCTAATTTGTCGTCTCTAAGAGTATGGTTAGCATGTTCCACCATTCTCAGCCTCATTTACATCGTTGTCGCATCCGTGCTCGCTGCTAAAGATGGTAACTTCTTATAATCAAAACACCTTCATATTTAAAAAAAATGAAGAGTCGAAATAACATAAAGATAACCTATCTATATGAGTGGCTTAGATTAATATCAATTCGTTTCACTCCATGTCGCTTCAGATCTTTATTGTGTTTGAAATACTCGTGTTGGATACATAATTGGACGTACTGATAGACGTACAAATAATGATACTCCCATGTTGTTTATAGGAATGAATGCACCTCCTAGAGATTATAGCATACATGGGACAACAGCCAGTAAAATATTTTCAATCATAGGGGCATCTTCAAATCTTATGTTTGCTTTCAATACTGGAATGGTTCCAGAAATACAGGTGGGCTTATAAGAATAGTTATAGAATCTTGAAATGAAGAGTCAGATGTAACATAGTTAACTGCACTATCTTTCCGTATTTAATTTTGTTTAGGCTTCTCAACCATTGTTTTCATAACAGGCAACATTGAGGCAGCCTGCAGTGGAGAATATGCTGAAAGCTTTGTACTTTCAGTTCACCATCGGAGTCGTACCGATGTATGCGATTATTTTTATTGGCTACTGGGCTTACGGAGCTTCGGCATCAACGTATTTGCTTAGTAACGTAAGCGGTCCAGTTTGGGTAAAGGCCGCTGCTAACATTGCGGCCTTCCTGCAATCAGTCATTGCTTTGCATGTAAGCAAATACTTGTCCATATCTTTTCAAATATTAAGCGTATCTTCGGTGATAACCTGCCGCTACACTAACTTGATTTAGCTTCCTTAACCGGCCGTAGATATTCGCGAGTCCAGCATACGAGTACATGGACACAAAGTTCAAAATCACCGGAGGAGCCTTTGAGTTAAAAAGCTTAACTTTCCGAATCGTAGCAAGGGGTGGTTACCTTGTTATCAGCTCAACGGTGTCGGCTCTTCTCCCGTTCCTCGGGGATTTTGAGAGTCTTACAGGAGCATTAAGCACATTTCCATTAACATTTATACTTGCAAGCCATATGTATCTTGTGGCAAAGAAGAGCTCACTGAGTAGTTCACAACAATCATTGCTTTGGCTCAATGTTGTTTTCTTTAGTTGTAGGTCGATTGCAGCAACAGTTGCGGCTATAAGGCTGATAGTTGTTGATTCCAAAAAATATCATGTATTTGCTGATGTTTGATATCAAGATTAGATTGTACTCCCTCTATTTAAAAAATTAGACAAATTAGTCCTTTTTATTAAAAATTTCATCATTTGTATTCATTAAAGCTGACGTGACTGTCAAAATAATTAGACAGTGATACGTAGTATGCTACCTGCATCTCTTGTTAACGAACAAGGATCAATTTTTAACTATAAAAATAAATGAAATTTTTAATAAAATAATCAATTTACTCTTTTAATAGCTATTTTGTTATTTTTAAGTAATGCATAAAATTCAGTTTGAATCTTAATATAATGATCAACATGCTGAGAGTGTATCTGAATAGATGCTTTTGATACTGAAGGAGCCCACAAGGCCCAAAGGCCTCATGATTTCCTAGGACCGTAAACGCTTATACATCGGATTTACCGTCTACAAACTACTTTTACTCTATAATGATATAAATTCCTCAAACCCTGTCCTAACTAGGGTTTCTCACTTGCTGTCGCCGTTATCGGAATCAAAAGGAATAAGCTTCGATTTCCGAATCGGGAAAAAATGGTGAAGGGACGCCAAGGAGAGCGAGTCAGGTGCCCTTTGAATTTGATCTCTTCGTTTTCTCTTTTAAAACCTAATTTTTTTTATAATTTACATTTTGAGATATGGAATATAGTTTTAAGATTTAATTCAATCTTTTCCTTTTCCATTTTTTTTAACTTCCTTATTGCAGACTCTATGTAAGAGGAACTATCTTGGGTTACAAGAGGTAATAAGAATTTCACCTTTTTTATTGCCTTTATTGTATTTTTGTTCTGTTGGTCTTAAGCTGTTCCTTTTTTGTGGAATGAGTGAATTTTCTTAAGGAACTTGAATATTTAGTTATATGTATGAGAAATTTTAGCTGAGTTAATGTGCCAAAAATGGAGTTGAAGGTTTATTATTATTCTTTTTTATTAAAAAAAAAAGAGAGTTATAGTCTGGATATAGGAAGAATTGTAGACTTCTGGATTCAAATTCCAGACTTTCTGGGTGCCACCTTGAGAGGATGATTACATGAATTATTTGAGCTAAGCATTGGTTTTGGAGTTTTCATTTCGGATTTAATTGTTACGAAATTGAGTAAAGGAAATTTATTTGCAGAAGTAAGGTTTTTGTTGGCTATGCTCTATAGAGTCAGGCCAGTAACTAGTTTTTGTAGACTGAATTTACAGTTTGGGGGAATAGTGTGATTGAAAATCTAGGATTGCTTCAGGGGACAAAAAGTAATTACTTTTGTCAACCAAAATCAGGGTTTAGGGTCTTCTAGCGTATATGAATGTATATATTGTTTTTGGATTTGGTTTTGTTTGTTTTGAAATTTGGATTGTTGCTTAAATTTGTTTGTGGTGGTGGGTGTCAGGTCAAAATCAAACCAGTATCCAAACACTTCATTGATCCAGATTGAGGGAGTTACCACTAAGGAGGAAGTAGCTTGGTATGCCGGCAAGCAAATGGCTTATATTTACAAAGCTAAGGTGAAGAAGAATGGCTCGCACTATCGCTGCATTTGGGGAAAGGTTACTAGACGTCACGGTAATAGTGGTGTCGTTCGTGCTAAGTTCAAGTCTAATCTTCCCCCCAAATCTATGGTAAGCATGTTATATGTTTTTATCTAATGGCATTCTTTCTATATATTGTACGTTTGATCTTATATGTATCTTTTGATTCCGTTGCAGGGAGATAGAGTCCGAGTCTTCATGTACCCCAGCAATATATAAGGTAATGTTGACTTCCAGTTTGTGATCTTCTTAGTTTTTTTGTGGGTTCATGAGTTTTCCGTTTTTATCTGTTTAATTCCAGTAGTATAAGAGGAACCTGTGTTCAGTTTAATGGTTTAACTTTGTCTGAAGATTAGCTACTTGATGAACAAGTTAATTTTTTGCATTTTAATTGTCAGATCAATTCATTGCTCCTTCCTTGTGTCTTTATGACAGTTTTAGTTTTCATCTCCATTTTTAGCCCTTTGACCCTGTCTGCAATTTTAAACTTTAACTTCTGTAAAGATTCACATATTCTTCTTGTTTCAACTTTCTAGTCCTTGTGATTATTCATTATGAGACCCCTACATTGACTGCATGACATAATTCAGCTCTACTGATTTTTTGATGCTGTAGGTTTTGTTGCTTCCTATGTTGCTTTGACACTTCATTTTTATACATGTATCCATGTACAATGCTTATCTGGATATAGGTACGAGGATATAATCCTTCTAAAGACACTCCAAATATATGGAAAAACTTCAAAAGATTAACCATTCGTGTTCTAACTCATCATTTTCTTGAAGTACTTGTGTTATGGGGCAAGAAAAATATGATCAATTAAAAAATCGAACATACTCCGTGTCCAACTCTTCATTTTTTTTAAAGTACTATGTCCAATGCATTTCTGTATAAATATAGATAAGGATATAATCCTCAATGGACCCTCTTAAAAAGTTAAAACATACCAGTGTCCAACTCTTCATTTTTTGAAGCACCCATGTCCAATGTATAACCGGATGTGGGTATAAGAGCCACCAAATACATGGCAAAACTTAAAAAAATTTGAACAAACTCTTATTGAAAACACATTTGTATTCAAGTAACATACTTAGCTACAATGTGTTTCCAATCTTGTTTGTCGCTACAGTTGATATGACCTTTCATCTTTTTTTACCTAAGTTAGTTATTTAGATCGTCATATTAGGCCATAAACTTTTTGTTGCCCTATCATTGTATACTGATATTGAGATGTTCTACCAAAATGAAATCTACCTAGTCGAAACATGTAGATAATTTTTTTTTAACACTATCCTCTTTGAACTATAATATTTTAGCTACAAATGCTTGTTCGTCCTCTTGTAATTTCTCAATTTTATTCTTTCTTTGCAGTTGTCTAAATGCCTGGTGTTCGATCGATGACTCGAGTGATTCTATCTTTTCTCTCCGTCTGTCAAAATGTTGTGTGTTTTTGAGGCCATTTTTTCTTCATTAGGACGATAGTGGATTAGACTTTAGGGTTATCAAAGATTTTCCAGTAATTAGTTTTCGACGATTGAAGTTTTTGGTGATCAATCATTTATGGAATTGAATAGCAAAGATTGTTCTACTTGAGCATCTTCTTTCTTCTGTTAGGTTAAATTACTCGACATTGCATGGAATTAAAACCGTTGTCCTCTCTGGTTTGGAGGTTACCGTTGAGCCATATATATTTTATTTTATTGAACTGAAAATGGGGCATAAATGAGCAATATATGCTGATTTTGGAAGATAATGGGGAAATAGGTGATTTTTCCGATTTTTAGGTAAATAGATTGATTTTGTAGAGAGAAACAAAAAACGCGTTTTGTAGGAAGCGTTTCTTTTTGATGTGTCCGAAAGTGCGTTTTCTTTAATAACTTGACTCATTACCTTCTTTGGTCGGTCAGATGGTTAAATGTTAGTAATTTTGTCTCGGGTTCAATTCTTCTCTTACTCACATTTATATTTTTTATATTCATGTTGTTTTAAAATTTTTTTTAAATTTTTAATAAATATATTGTTTTTAAGTTTTCTAATTCATTTATTTTAATTAATAATTATTTTATTTATATAAATAAAATAATAAAAATGTAATTATATAACAAAACTGTATAATATTAATAAACATTTAATTTTGATTATAAAATATTAGAAATTATCCAAAAATTTATTTATTGAAATAGCATTTATAACAGTTCTGAGTTAACCTGAAGATCTTTAATGCCCTTGATATGATATATGTAAGTGTACATATAAAGATAGGCGAAGCTGTTTTAATGGAACGAAGTAGGTTATTTATAACACATGTCCATTTCATGCATTTAAGTTTGACTAAAAGCTTTGATTGAGTCTTAATTGGTATTGTCGTTGCTGTCAGTACATAAAGTTGTGAGTTTGAGTGTACTGAAGTACATTATATTTCTATTTAAAGATTAAGGAAGGGTTATGAATAGTTTTAGATATTATATTAAAAAAGTTAATATAATAAAAATTTATAATGAGATTAATGTTTAAAAATTCAGTGTATTTGAAAAAAAAAAAATTTTAAAAAATTGACATTTTTTCAAAATTTACCTGAAAATGGGGTGTCGGCTCCGATATTTTGGACATGTTATTAAGACAAAAATATTATTGGTCCAGTTCATGCATGTGATTTTAGTCAACTAAAATGCATGCAAGTGGACATGTGTTAATAAATGACCTACATTAAGACAGCTTCACTTAACTTTATATGCACACTTACATATCATATCAAGGCCATTATCAGTACTGTTTTCAATAAATAATTTTTTAGATAAATTTTAAAATTATACTTGAATTTTGTGTGGAATATAAATTTTATTTGGATGTATTTTTGAATGTGTATAATATAATCTAAATTAAAATTATATATATATAATCATATCAAATTGTATATTGAATTATTCTAGATTGCTTTTTTTTTGGGACATTTCAAAAGCAGTTACAATTATCATTGAAGGTACAAATGATGCATTCAATTTAATTATAGCACACGATTGAAACGTGCGAGTAACATTCTAAATAATCTTTCGCATCGATAATTATATCATCGAAAAAATTCTTACATTCTGTAAACTAAATTTACCCTCAAAGTCAAAGTTTGTACACAAAGAATATGAGATAATAAAACAAAATTCATCCATGGTATACATACCTATTGTGGTCGAAAACTCACACATCGTAACTGCACAATATGAAATTCAAACATGAGTACTTGAAAACCCAATACTTCTATCTTAATCAAGAATGCCAAGAGCTCATTAACCCTAATAAATACTTTTTTATACGATGCTTAAATTAGTCATAAAACCTCCTCTCTTGTATATTAAAAAATAATAATCCTTTAAGCACGTTTGAACCCATATCATCTTTATTTTTTTTAGGGATAAATATTAAAGTTATACATAAACTTTGATTTTGTGTAATTTTTAGACACGAAATTTTAATTTGATTCAATTTTTATAAATCACTAACAACATTATCAAATTAGTACTATTTTATGTTGATGTATTATATACACAAACAATTATATTAAATCCAATATGAAAATAAATGTATGTATTCTTTCTTTAAATGTGTACAACTGAATCAAAATTAAAGTTCCATGTAATACATATGAATCACGATTTAAGTTTTAGGTGTATAATTATACTAAATCAAAGTTTATAGATCAAATTACACATTAAACTAAAAATCATATATATATTTGATATTTATCCTTCTTTTTTATACAATATTTATATAACAATAATATCAACAGAAGTAAAACATAATAAATACATTATAAATAAAGGCATGCATGTTGCAATTAATTTATGGATTAATCAATCAAGTCCATTTTTTTTCATGGAGATCGCATTAACATTTGCCGGTTTTTTTATTTTTAAAATTCAGTCCCTCTAGAAAATTTCAAACTTATTCCAAGTCTACTTCTACCATCCATTTCCCACTACCACTTTGACCTTTCTAGCAAACCCAAACAAATGAAAACAAAAACAAAAATAACTTACCCTCGTTGATTCAATCAATAAGCAATAATATATATATATATATGTAAAATAAAATAAAAATAAATAAATAATAACACAAACGCGTTTACTTCCTCTCTTTTATAATCCTTTTATTAATCTCTCTTCGTTTTCTCAGAGAATTTTGCAGAGAGGCAGCCAATCCATAGATATTTTCATAACATTAAAGCTTTACTTTTTCTGTACTTTTTTTTTTTTAAGTTTAACTTTTAATTTTTCTTCTCTCTGGGTTTCATTGATATTGTAATGAGAAACTTGAATCAGATCCATGGGAGCTAGTTCCATCAAATCATCTAAAAAGAACCCATTTTTCACACCAAAAACACCCATAATTTCCCAAGCTCCACCCAGATCCATCTTCATATGATCCCAATTTCCTTTTCTATTAAAAACCCATTTTTTCTTCATCTAAATTAAGACACCCAGATCCTCAAAACCCAAAAAGAAACCATGAAAAACCAATCGAAAATGTTCACGATCGGGCTAGTATCAGCCTGGTACTCTTCCAACATAGGTGTCTTGTTGTTAAACAAGTATTTACTAAGCAATTACGGTTTCAAATACCCAATCTTCTTAACCATGTGTCACATGACAGCTTGTTCTTTGTTAAGCTACATCGCAATTGCATGGATGAAGATGGTTCCAATGCAGACCATTCGATCTAGGGTTCAGTTTTTCAAGATCACGACTTTGAGTTTAGTCTTTTGCGTGTCGGTGGTGTTTGGGAATATTTCTTTGAGGTATTTGCCGGTTAGTTTCAATCAGGCTGTCGGTGCTACGACACCGTTTTTCACTGCGGTTTTCGCTTACTTGATGACATTGAAGAGGGAAGGTTGGCTTACTTATATTACTCTAGTCCCTGTTGTTACTGGGGTTATCATTGCCAGTGGGGTATGTATTTTACTCTTTTTTTTTTTTTTAAAGCAAATTTTTAGCTTTCTTTGTGGAATGGGTTGGCTTTATTTTGTTGGTCTGATGTGATTGATTGAAGATTTGATTGGAAATTGGGTTTGTTTTTCCATGTTAAAATTTATATTGGTTTGTCTGATAACTTTGTAAATGGTAGCTTGTTTTAGGGGACTTATAGTTTGCTTTATTTTGTTCACAATTGGATTCTTTTTGCTATTGGAACTTGTGGAAATGCCCAACTTTTTAGCATAATTTGGATGTTTTGTCGATAACAATGATGATTGTTCGTGGATTGTATTTCATCTTTTGTTGGTTTCGAATGGATGATTAAGTCTTTAACTCTCATATGAAAACCTTGGTTGTTTATGGTTCATCAATGGTTAGTGTATATACTTTCTATTTCCTCATTTTCCCATGCATTTCACATATTGTATGTTTTGGTGTGTAGTCTGAAATTCAATGATACTCGGACTCAGGTCTAACTATTGGATATGGGTGTATGTACAACACGTGAATTTTTTTTTTTTAAGTATTTGGAGGTTGTTAGAGGATCCTATCCTCGTACCAGGTTTGGATACCTGTTCAATACAGGTGTTGGACGCCGATACTTGAAAAGAAAATGAAAAATCGAAGTAACATAGCTGGAATTTTCCCCTCTACTTGATTTGAAAAAACCCTTCAAATTTCTTCCATTTTACGTTTTATAGATTTAAATCGTGTTCTGCATTAATCACGTTGTATTTCATTTGCTTAATCCGCTTTCGGATTCTTATTTTTCATTATTGTTGCATATAGGGTGAACCGAGTTCCATCTATTTGGGTTTATCATGTGCATTTCAGCTACGGCTGCACGAGCTCTCAAGTCAGTTTTACAAGGAATTTTGCTTTCATCCGAAGGGTGAGGAATATTTATGCCTTGGCATTGACATTTATGGTTGATGGCATAATTTTTAATTTTTTCCGTATATTTGCTTTTGTTCAGAGACTAGGAATTGTCACTGAAAATTTCTTGTAATTCTATTTTTTTAGAGAGAAGCTGAATTCCATGAACCTCCTCCTTTACATGGCTCCGATAGCTGTCGTATTTCTACTTCCGGCAACACTCATTATGGAGGAAAATGTGGTGGGTATAACCCTTGCCCTTGCCCGAGATGATGTCAAGATCATATGGTATCTACTATTCAATTCAGCACTAGCATACTTTGTGAATTTGACCAACTTTTTGGTCACGAAACACACCAGCGCCCTAACTTTGCAGGTATGGCATGCGTCGGCTTTTTAAGAGTTTAACTACATTTCTTTCGCATCTTTTCTTTGAAAAATAAGGATGGATTCTTTAAATCTTTTATCTGATATGGAGTTAAATTAAAATTAAGTACACTTGTTCGATCTTTCAAACAAGATGGTGATTAGAGGTCTTTAATGCTTCAAACTGTGATGATTATGATAGCATGCATCTTTTAGTTGTTTATTAGCATCATAGTTCTACAATGGTTACTTTTATACGAAATCGAATTAACACAGGTACACTTATCACCCGTCGTCTTTCAGTTGTTCATATAACAAGCACAGTTCCTAGTAAATGCAAGAGACATCAAATACTGTGACATTTGTTCTTGCAGGTTCTAGGAAACGCAAAAGGAGCTGTAGCTGTTGTGGTTTCGATTTTAATTTTTAGAAATCCAGTTTCCGTTACTGGGATGCTTGGTTATACCCTCACGGTCTTGGGGTTATACTCTACAGTGAAGCCAAGAAACGAAGTAAATGAGACATCATCCTGGGATTACGGTATTGGTTGTGATTGTGATATATTTTAGTGCAAGGATATCAACAATGTTCAAAGAGGCAAAGTTTCGGTAGCATACAATGCTGCGGATTTGTATGCTGCGGATTTTGCGCCATAGATTCCTATAATTTTCCCATGGAAACCTGGGAAGCTGCTTTTTCTTTTGTATCGGCAACAGCTGCGGGATTTTAGTCAAAAATTAGAGGAAATACCATTTTATGTTCATTCTTTCAGGAGAAAAAAAGGTTGTAGAATTGGTCTTTATACATTGTTTAGATTTCCCATATTTCATTAATTAATGGAAAAGAAAACTCGTAAAATTTACCATTCTATTGTTTATCGTGTTAAATAGTTCTTTGTACGTATGGAATTATGGATGTATGACTGTCATGCAATGCGAGTATGATGAGTATCCACAATCTGCATTATTAAACCTACCGCTTCCTACAAGTATGATGGCCATGCAATGTGAGAATGTTATTTCTTTTCAGAAAAGTATTCATGTCATAAACGATGGTCATGCAATGAGGATGATAAGAATCCATAATTTGTTAATCCTTTACGTTCACAAAGTAATAAAAACTATGGTGGTGTTTTCTTTTTCTTGCTCATATCAAAGGTTACGTGTATGCATTTTATCACTAAGCATGATATCATTAAACCTGCCATTTCCTATAACATCTTCACATCCTAAATCTTAAACACCGACCAGACTCCAGAGATTTACACAAAAAAGGTTATGTACAAGTCTGTGTCTTCGCTTCTTTGAGATTTAGTTTCATCAATTTCTATTACCTCTTTTGGCTTGACCTGGATCCCACATCATCTCCAACTTTATGGCTCAGTTTAATCATCGATTTCAATCGTCTCTGCCTTTGATTTTGCCTCCTCTACCTTTTAAGTTCACTTCCCTCTTTAGGCTTGACATCGGGTCTATTCTCTGCTTGCTGATAGATTACAAGCCAGGGAGGTCAAGTTGGGATCATCCTGGTGCTTGTTCCAGGCTCTTTCAAACTGTAGACCTTTGCATCTGCAATTACAAGGAACAAAACAAGGATTGGGGCCAGGGAAAGCAGATGGTTTACAACATGCTCATCATATTTTGACTGTGACTTACTGCTGAAGCATGATTAGTAGATTACGAATATCAGTTCGAATTGTTTCACGTGCCTTTCTCAGTGCTGCTTCTTTGAATAATACCACAAGTTCATCTAGCAATCTGAAAAATGGGGATGCAAACAAGGTTGAAAACCATTGAGAAAGAAGCCAGGAAGTAGCGTCAATAGAATAATACACAGTTATTAACTGGTGAATTTATAGAATCCTCGTCAAACTGGAGTTCACAACAAACGTATGTTGAAGGAAGAGGACAATAACAGGGTTTGATAGAAACAATTTCAAACAAAGGATCAGAACGAGCCTATACGACTTTTATCAAGTCACAAAAAAAGCTTCAAATGATTGAAATTCCTAAAATAAGACAGCATTAAGAAAATATCCATTTTATTTACTTTTTCTTTTATCATCTGAATCATCATTAAGCACCGTGTTATTACAAGCTTCTTAATATGCCATTAAAAATTATTTTTAGAAAAAAACCAATATTTTGTTCCATTGAACAGTAAAACAACCCAAGCGTAAATCAAGTGTAAACCTGAGGTATAGGTACTTAGTTTACCTTTCAACGTATGGTGTATGCCGTAACCATGTTAACCGGACAACTGTTTGAACTCGTTTGAGAACCTGCAGAACATTGAGAGTATAAAAGATAGATTCATTCCCAGTTCATTCCCCTAACTTCCCAAGATGCCAGCACCTGCTAATTACATATTAATTTGAAGCAGGAGCAAGAATATGCAATAATCTTACCAGTAAAATTGTTTCATCGTCATCAACATGCATCCACTGAAAGAATAGTGGGAAAATACGCCTAATATGGGCTAATATTAGAAGGCCAATAGAATTGAAGATTGGCTCAATAAGTTTAAGCCAAGCAATACGTCGCTCCTTATTCCTTGGCTGCCGCTCCAAATGGCTCAACATCTCATTCAGCATCTTCTCAAACCTATGTAAAAGGCAAATGAAAAATTAAAACTAGCCAACACTAAGTCCAGTACAACTGCAACTAAACTATGAAGCATATATGAGATGTGAATGAAGAAAAGCCAGCTACAAGTATCAAGAAACAACAATCAAAAGCAGCAGAATGATGCTAAATTAACATTACAAGAAAAAGATCAGAAATTGATCAAAACCAGCAATCAATCTTCTGAAGTGAAAAGCAGAACTTCATGACTAAGACCAAGCATATAGCCTCATTCCCAGACCCTAAAGTCCCTTCTTGCAACCCAATCGGTCGGTTGACACAACATAAACATTTTCATCATAGTGCCCCGATTAAGACATTTGAGTCCACAATTATTCATTCCATCATTATCATGCACAAAATTTCCCCTGCCTATAAAATTATGTGAAGAGAAATTGTAACATATTAAGAGCTTGCTGAACTTATTCAATGAAAACAATCAAGGTGCCGAGGATAAAAAGGAAACAAGTATACCACGTGATATGGAGATGATCTCGTATCATAAGAGCATACTAAAATCAACCAACTAATATAATTAAGAGAGGGAAAAAAACAAGTATTCCACGAGTTATGGAGATTATGTTGTGTCATAAGAGCACATAAAATTTTGTTAACAAACACAACCAAAAAGATAAAAGAGACAAAGAAAACAATTATACTGCAAGCTACAAGGAAGATTAAGCATCATCAAAGCATGCTAAACTTAGTTAACAAGCACAATCAAGACACTTATTAGACAAAGAAACACGATCAAAATGCTAAAGAGACAACGAAAATAACTATACACAAGCTACAGGAATTAACTTGAGTAATAAGAGCATACTGAACTTGGTTAATAAATACAATCAAGATGCTAAAGAGACAAAGAAGGCATGTATACCACAAACTACGGGGATTGTCTCTTTGAATACAAGTAACGAGTAGCACTGACATCTCCACAACATATTGCCATATCTCATCATCAGAAGCAATGTTCTGGCAGCAAGCATCAAGAATCACATCTCCATACGAATCAAGCTCCACTGCTTTCACATTTTTTGCTACATGTATAAAGCTAATCATCCCCTGCCCCTGAACATAATCCATGCCAAAATAATTTCAAGAGTTTATATCACTTAAATTTATATATCACAAAATTAAAATTACGAAGTCGCTTACTTTCACCTCCGGCGACCAGTGATCGAGACAAGTTAACGCACAAGGAACAACAAAATTATCATTTTACCCAAATCTGGATATTCAATCTACAAAAAAAGGGTACACAGATAAACGTTAAAATTTAAAAATTTAAAAAAAAAAAAAGAAAGAAAGAAAAAGAAATATGTGAATCTGAGAACATTAAATTTATAATTTGTTAAATACCTGAGAAACAAACCATCTAAATTGATAAGCCGCCAAAATGGCGAAACCTACGGGAGCCCTAGCCGACGCTGCGGAAAATTCGTCGGTTTCATCACTCTTGTCAATCGAGCTCTCCTTAATCTTGTCCTTCAAAACTGGTAAGATTTCCGGCATTAATTCCCCCGCCAAATTTCTCTTCTCATGGCCAGGAAGGGCGTCGTTGTAAGCTTGCGAAAGGTCGGAAAAGGCGATTTCCGCGGCGGTCGAAAGTTGGCTGGGGATCCATGTGAGAAGCTCGTGAGTGGAACAGCGAGAAGAGGAGAGTAATGCGCAAGCTAAGGCGAAGTCTTTGACTGGTGATTCAATTGAGAGAAGAGATTCGAGCGTTGATTTTACGGAGATTGTTGAGGTTTCTTGAGGAGATATGGCGTTTTCGAGAGCGAGTCGAGGATTGGCTTCCTTAATCTGAAAAACAGTAACGGAAATGTTTAAATTAAATGAGAAAAAGAAAGCAAAGCGAGGAGAAAAGAGAGCTTACTGAGAGAGATGGCTATGGAGGTCGGGGAGTGAGTTCGACATTTCCAGAATGTGTTGAACTCGGGTTTGCTTTCGAATCGTGAGTTCGACGTAAAAGGTTGGATCCGAGTTTTGGTGGTAGTTTTTTATGATCCAACTTTAAAAAATTATAAAATAATTATTAAAATATTTAAAAGTTTTATTTAACTCGTTTAACTATTCAAAAATATTTATTAACAAACTCAAACAATAATTCAACAGTCAACATGATGAATCAATATTATCGATGACTAGAATAACATACATTAGATCTAAGTTGATTTAAAAAAAATGTTTTAATTTTGATTCACAAATTCTAAAAAATATAGTGACTTAAACCCATTTTTATTATTATATCAAAACACTATTTTTTCAGTGTCCATTTAAGTTATCAAAATATAAACTTATTAATAGTCTAGTGAGATTGAATGTAATCTATTATTTATTTTTTAATAATGCACATAAAATGTGGTAATATTTGTTGAAAATATTCAATGTGATACCTCGACTTAAACTATCAATTTACATATTATTATAGGACCTATAGTTAATACCTTTAGTAAATACTAAACTACTAAATGAAAATTCTACACTTATTTTTCCAAATCATCGAGAAAAACTAAAAGAAAAAAAATATGAATAAAAATTAAATTTAAAAACATATAACTAACCTAAACCACATAAGGTTAATAAAAAAAAAGAGAAATATTAAATTTAGGTTAAAAAAAAAAAAGCATGTCATATTTTTCAAAACTTTACATACAACTTATGTGAACATAGTTCCAACATGATGATAGCTAACAGGGTTCTTTATTGCCAACTAGTATATCTAACATTTTTATTATTTATAAAAATATTCATTCGAAATGAGCCAAATTTGGATTGCAAAAAAATCTTGCACAGAGTCCTGTTACAACATTCACTTCTACTTAGATCAATCAAATACCAAAGCCTCAAATAAACGGAGAGAAACCCAAGTTCTTTCTTCCCGTTCCCCTCCCGAGCATAAATCCAAGAAATCAATAAGAAAACACACCGGCAAACATGGGAATAGATGAAGAACATGAAATAGGTATTCAAGCTTCAGGAACGGATGCAGCGGCACGCTTGATTGATGCGGATTTGATAAGATGATTGTAGCTTCCTTTCTCCTTGAAGAGCTGGGAAAAGTGATGTTTGCAGTACAAAATGCCTTCAAGTGCTGCATAATTTGATGGACTCAAAGAGCAGCCACCATGAGAGCACTTGAAACATGATTTGTGGTAAGACTGTCCTTCTACAGTTACCTGTCGAAAATACAGGAAAAAGAACCCACATTTTAGCGGTGTATGGACGACTTGAGCACATTAATACGCATTTCAATAAAGTCCGAAGCAGATATAGTTACGGAAGTAGAGATTGGAATTTTCAAGACATTAGTTGTGAGAAAATCTCAAAAGTTTAACCTCCCTCTTCATAAAACCTTACTCCGAAATACATGATGACTGAAGCATTGATAGAAACCATTGTCCACTATCAAAATGCTTCAAGCTCTACGATAGTTGAACCATAACAAAACAAAGAATCACTTATAAAGTGACAACATTACTAATCCTATCAGAGCAGTTGATTACTTCAGATGGAACTTGGAGAACACAAAATCTAATTATACCTCTCGTTTGGAAGAGATGATCTTCCAAATGCATGATAAATTGAACATACGTATGTCGGACATATAGTCATATCTGGTACTCAAACCCAAGTTCGGGTAACAAAGGACAGACAACCCAAAATTAAAGTCTCGCAACTACAGAAAAGATACATTTCTCACAAAAATGACTTATTGGGATCTGGGAACTCTTACCTTCTCAAGTGGATATGCAGTTTTGCCACAAGTAGCACATTTTTCGACTGTCCCGGAAAACATGCTGGCAGCTTTGCTTGGTGATCTCGTCTGAAATTGAAACAAGTAATTCAGAATTAGCAAGAACATCCAATAACCTATCAAATCCTATTGTTACACAAATCGAATCATCAAACACATGCAGTTCATGCATCAGAAACTTACCAGCTCAGGAGTTAACTTCTCAGCTGCCTTTGCAGCTGTTGACAATAATATTAATGGCAAATTAAACTCACAAAACAAAACAACTAAGAAATCAAGTAAGCGATTTTATCCGGCAAGATCATAAGGAACATACGCGATTGGAAATTCTTGTTGAAGTTACCCGTCTCCTTGAAGAGTTGCTCGAAATGAGGCTTGCAGTAAAGAACACCTTCCATTGAGGAGTAATTAGCCAACTGAATAACATACAAGACAAGATGCTAGGTTAGGAGCAGAAACTTCATTAAAATTCGATAAACAAAGTTGGTCAAAACATAATCTATTATGTGATCCAAGCCTCGAAAATTACATATTCTCTCTAAAGTGTATAAAATAGAAAATTCTTTTGTACTAAACCATAGTATGATAACCGTAATGTCTAAGTCACTCCTTAATACATCTTTGAAGTACTCATATCAACATATTTGGAGATGATTATAGACACATGACCCTCCACATATATAGAAAAACATACCTATATCTAATACTCACACCCGAGTCCGAGGCAACATAACTAAAAGCTAATATTAAATGCAATAAATGGCAATAGATACAGCATATTCCATTTGCTTGAAACCTAGTCAATGTACAAAAACAAGCATGTTCACTAGTTTTTCATCTATATCAACAAATGATTGAAAGTAATAATAGAGATATATGCTCGTACCCAAATCCGAGTAACATAAGTAAAAGCTACTAAATGCAATAAATGGCAATAGATGCATCATATCCCATGGTCAATGTACAAAACAAGCATTGTCAACTATTTTTTCATCTATACCAACCAATAATCGGAAAACTATCAAAAGTGATTAATAAAACGCAACCTTTAGTGTCCCTTTGCAATGACTGCACTTGAAGCAAGATTTATGGTAAGGAACTCCATCTGCAGACAAAAGTTCAACTGGATAAACAGTCTTCTCACAAGCCTTGCATTTCTGTTGGGTACCAATAAATGACATGGCTCGAATGTGCCTTGGTCAAAACAAATCGTACTGTTCTTTATCTAGTTCCACGGATCAACTTTAATTCGATTTCTTCTCTTATATTTGCCTATATTAACTGCTCAAAGATGTTAAGAAACAAACAACCAAAAACACAATTCAGAATCAGATTATGTCAAATTTACAACTTCAAATCAGTTTATTCTTCAGTAATTTTGGTCTAAAGGTAACATAAATTGCAATCGATAAAGCCACTATTGCCTAGCTAACGCTTCATATTTCTTAGCAGTGTCTCAAAAATCACGTCCAATACATATTCAGATATGGGTATTCGGATACACATGCACCCGAATCTACGAGGCTAAACCTTTACACTAGTTTTTGCAGAGAAAGCATATATATATATATATATATATATATATATATATATATATATATAACCTCAGACACTTGATAAACTTTAGTTCATTCTCATTTTATTTTCCTAGCATCCTCAAAACCCCCGATCTGGGACTTAAAAATTAACAGAAAAGAAAAGAACCAAGCAAAACCCAGTGAGTCGATCTAATTTGAGAAAGAAATGATGAAAAGATAGTAACATAAAGCAAACAAAAATGGGTTAAAATTGAAAGTTGAAAGGGAAATTAAAAAGAATGTACCTTTGATAGAAGAAGAAGAAGAAGAAGAAGGCCTGGATCTATGAAAGAAAGAAGAAATAAAAGTAAAATGAGAGTATAAAAAGGAGTGAAAAGGGCTTATGGGGTTTGAAAGACCAAAAATGAAGGGAGTGTAAAAGAGGAAGTGGGAGCTTGTGTACTTTTTGCAGCGAACAGATGCTGTAGACGTGTATTATATGATGATGGTGGAGGAGGAAGAGAGAGAATGTCGAAAGAGAGTGAATTTTTATTCCATTTTTTGATACGATAACCTTAATTATTATTTTATATTTTATTTATGTATTTATTATTATAATATTGAATTGAAGGCATAATGATTAAAATATTATTGTTTTATAAATTATTAGGTCCAAAATTAATAAAGCAGTGCCACCAGCAGTACAATTGCTTCAAACACAAGTGAAGAATAAAATAATCAATACATTTATGCAATTTAGTTTCCTTATATTCGCGGGGTTTTACCCGGAGAGATAATTTACTATTTCAACATCACGTACAATAAGTGATCGTAAACACTAACACTTACCAGATTAGCAACCTCACTTTCGAACCTAAATTCTAGATCACTATCACTTGAAAATTTAGGATAAAAACCATGTGACTCATTTGATTACTTACAAAATGCATTCTAAAAAACAAGTCCTAAATAATAGAATAAGTGCTCAAATTATTCACACCTTTTTACCTCTACAAGCCTTTTAATATGTAAGAGAGTTGCTTGTTCAAAATAAAAGATCACTTACGATTAATCTTCAATTTAACTAGGATAAGTGTTTAATTCTTCGAGATATGTTACCAATATATCTGATCTAATCCAATCTCTTAAGGAAGTCAATTTGCTTGATCCAATCCAAACTAATTTTCATGATAAGTTCATATAACAAGTTTGGGTATCATACAAGGGCTTGCACATATCGAAAATATCAACAAATATTATAGCCCAACGATTTTGTCACCAAAAATTGCCAATTCCATATATAACAAGTTATGAGTCTGAACAATATTAGAATCAGTGGGTATTGCTCGTAACACTCCTCAAAATTGTCTCAACAATCTTCCCTTTTGACAATTTTTTATACAAAATCATAATAGAAGAAACATATATAACAATAAAAACAAATGCTCCCCTGAATAGCTCACTGCCAATCAATCAAACTTAACAATAAAATAAACAAATGCATAAACAATCAACATAAGCCATCTTCATCTTACTTTTCCTTTTTGTTCAAAATATGTCAACACACACGACGTAAATAAGATGTTTCGGTAAGGGTGGAATGGGGAGATGTAACTCGTGGAACAATAAATATTTTTACCACGAAATCTCGAGAGAGTAGAAATATCTTTATTTTGATCTTTAAAAGTTGTTGATAGTACATTTTTATCAATAAATAAATCAATATTTGATGAATGGACTTAAATTTCGGAAATAACATTTTATAGTTATTTATAAATTGTATCGTTCCGATTAAAAAATTTGTTTATAAAAGGAGAACTTAATTTCAACCAAATTTGATGTTGAAACTCAAAAGCTAGTCTATCCAATTTCATCCAAAATCTCTGCAACTTTATTTCAATTCAAAACGTACTCATTCCAACCAACCCCAAAATGGAAACAATCGCGCCAGATAGGGGTCGAACCTATGACCTTCTGCTTAGGAAACAGACGCTCTATCCACTGAGCTACAAGCGCGTCTTGATACAAGGTTCTATTTATATAATAGTTCTACTATAAAAGTTCAATCTTTGTATATTACACAATTTCAACCAAATAGAATGTGATCTCCCAGAAAATCTAAAAATTCAAACACAACTCGTATCCAATATTCAGCAGCTACTAAGAAAAAATTGAATTCAATAGATATTTTATGAAAAAATTCTTTAAATTTGTATCAAACTATGTAAAATTCAATAATTTATGATTCATTTTAACTTTTTTTAAAATAATTTTCTCGCCTTCGTCCCTATTAAAATAGTTTATAAAATATAATATCTAAACCTAAAAATAAGCTAAAATAGTTTATAACCTACTTAATTTACTCATTCAATTAGTTCTATGATTTTATTGATTAAGTTTGCTACTTAATTTATTGAATTTCATAACTGAATCGACTAACTTGGCTACTTAATAGGTATTATTTTTTATTTATTTTAGATATATTTTTAAATATAAAATATTTTTTGTATTTCAGAGCTTCTAAGTTGGGGCATCTTTGAATTAACAAGCAGTGGTCTTCCGTGTTGAGTAATGCATAGATGAGATCTAACTTTTTAAGCAATGATGCAAAAGGAAACACGACTGGCAGTTCATTGTTCCTGATATAAGTTATACCCAAACAGCACAATCTTGGGGGGAATGACACAGCAGCATGCATTTCA
This sequence comes from Gossypium turneri, assembly GCA_008044935.1. NCBI lineage: Eukaryota > Viridiplantae > Streptophyta > Magnoliopsida > Malvales > Malvaceae > Gossypium > Gossypium turneri. The sequence continues at coordinate 6,468,747 of CP032576.1, forward strand.
GGTTCCTCGTTGACAGAACTCCCACAACATTCTTCTAATACGGAAGCAGCACGAAAGAAACCTACAAGGTCTAAAATTTCAGAATCACTAACCTACAAGGACAGTAAGTTCAAGGTCTTCAAAACTCACTCTGACAAGATTGGTCATGTAAAAGTTTAAAGTATCGAGAAATGAAATATTTATTGCAATCTCATGAAGCCATTGGCCATCTTTCTCAATAATCGAGCTCTCTTCCAGGAACAAGGTTCTTAATTGCCTGAGCAGACATACACAAATATAAATCATAAACATGGAATCGAAAACCATATGTTAACAAAGTGTGTAGAGCACAAAAACAAACAGATCAATGATCAATAGCCGTATGTTGAGGAAAATAACATGTCGAAATTATTCCCACTAAGCATGAAAATCTTGTACAAGCACAAGCCAAGTAACAACAATATCAAATACCGCAAAAACTCAATCATTAGTCAATATAATACTTGCTTTCCAATGTGTAGCCAACATGGTGCAAAATTAGATAAAATAAACAACTAGTTGCCGACATCCATAAAACCCTCACGTAAGTGCACGCTAGTGGGGAGTTGAAGAGAAACAACTAGACCTATCTCTTAAGCCGAAATCAAGATGATTAAATAAAGTTAAGAGTAACTAGCTAAGCCTTTTACCATATGAAATCTCAACTTGGACTAACTTAAATCAATCATTAATGGGTAGATCAAATAAACATGAGACCTTGCTGTAACCTCATAAAGCTTCATGAAATGGTATGGCAATATTATATGCAACTTCAAGCAGCATAAAACCAAAAGCAAATTTCGACCATTGCTCCTTCCTTGACTCGATTAGGTCTCTTTGTCCGAAAGTTTAAAGATGAAAACCGGTTCAATTACATATGCAGAATTGAGGACAGCCATTTCTTCCCCACAAAATACATCAGTTTTTAATAATTCATATAGCTTTTCAGTCAGCTTCATTTCTACAAGACAACAAAGCAATTGACTGCTTAAAAGGCTGAGAAGAGAGAGATTCACCTCAACTTCAACAATTGAACATTTATCGATACAAAAGAATACAGGTTTCATGAAACATAAACCTCACATATTTTCCCAAGAAACAAACACCAAGCCAATGTTTTTTCCCCTAGAGTTTAGCTCGAGTAATCAACATAATTCAAGTTAACTAAACTGAGGTTTAACACCGAAGTAATTAGAATTGACTAAACCAACAATTATACTTAATTCCACTAAATTCAAGCCATATTTCCATTAGAACGACTCAAATTAACACTATCAAGCTTACAAATTTCAGAAAGAAACAAAAACCGATGAATTACACAATAAAAGTTCAAATCAAATTAAAAATAAATTAGAATAATACCGGCACAAGCGACCAACGTGCAAGACACCATCAGTAGAGAAACCAGAGCATTTATCAAGCTTCAAAGCCTGCAAACCCCTCCCTCTAGACTTGGCCAAAACTTCCAAATCTAAATCTTCAACAATCATCCTTTTGAAATGCACGGATTTCAAGCAATTGAAATCTCCACTATTTCCTTCACCCAAGGCGTCACGTGCCCTCACCAATCTTCGGGTATCAAATTAAACATTGCCGCCCGAGGCTTTCCTTTCAATTTCAACGATTCCAAGTGCCGGAACCGCCGTAGCAACCGATCGGGACTCGTCGTGGAACAAAGCGAAATCGATATGTGCTTACGTGTCAATGCGTCGAGCTCGTACCAGCGCCGGAAACGAGGGAAATGGCGTCGCGGTCTTTCGGGTCGTCAACGCACATCATCACCAATCCCAAAACGACATCGGATAAACCGGTTTCTCCCATCCAAAAACTCAAATTGGATCTTCAAAAGAAAATCCGGAACTCTTTTTAAATCAAAACGAGAAACGGATTGAAAGAAATGTTTACTTGGAAATTGTTTTCCGTGAAAGTGGAAGACAAAGAAATGGATCCGCCAGTAGGTACTAAAAATCGGGTCAGGTATGGGTCGGGTTGAGAAGACAAGGTACAAGAAGAAGAAGATATAAAAGCTAGAAAAATGGACGGTAGAGATTGAAAGGAGAGAGTAGATCTAAAGGTGGAAAACAAATTTATAAGCGGCCTTCACGGTAGGAAATATTGATGAGATATTCATTCATACGACGTGTCATGATCCAATTAGACGTGTGATTAGATAAGTGTTCTTTTTCCCAATTAGATTAGTTTCCTGTTAAAATGACAAGATCAATTTCTCTAACAGAATTATATTGTTAATATAATAATAAAAATATCGGAGTGACCAATTGCAAGTGGAAAGAATAAGCACAGCATCAAACTGGTGCTCCCAAAAAGATGGACATGAAGACTAGGGATCTGGACGGTGGTGGAAAATGCAGAAAAAGTGAAACCCATTCACATACTAACCATACACACTAATAACAATAGTAAAATACTACAAGAGAGCAAATCCCTAAAATGGGTAAAAGATTGGGACTCTAATTACAATTAAATTATGACAAAACTGCAGATGCATTTATCTACAATTTTTCATTTTCAAAGAAAAAATATAAGAAAGAAAAACATTAATTTATTTACTCAACTTTTTCTTCTCTCGAGCCTGAAAGTTTAGCACCATTACTGCTCAAACATGATTCATCCGAGCCGCTAGATCCCATCAGCTTCTTCGTATCAGGATCGTCATGACTGTTGCTACTGCTACTACATTGTTTTATAATACTATCTACCACGGAGCTGGAAGTAAGTGTAACCAGACTAACGGCGGCAATGGCACTAACATCTCTGGTTCCACTGTATAGACCCCGGCTTCCGGCAACAAAGATACCTTTTTCTCATCAGCATTGGTTAGAACTGCTGGCAATACATCAATCAATGGAGGATTACTCTGTGTTGAGCCACTGATGAGCAGCCTAAGTGTTTCTCTAGCACCCTTTTCAACCATGGTTTCGGTGTTCACAAGGTTTGGATGCAATGGAGGAATTGTTGTTGAAAGGGTGGGACCGGCACTAACCAAGTAACCTTGTCCTGAAGAGCAAACATCAATGACTGGAATATGAACAATGGAATCACAAATCAAAGGTGTGAAAGTTGGAATTTGTTGCGAACTTGCCATTGGCAATCGGACCAATGGTTCTGGGAGGAAAGCTGGAAAATCCAGTGAAGGGACATCAGCCAGATCGAGTGGTGACGACGGTTTCAACAAGCTGGAAGCACTATTCATTGGCAATATTGAAGAAAGTGGTGGAAGCTTAAGAGATTCAATTGACGACGATGGAAGCTCAGAAGCAGCCGAGTGTTGTAGAGTAGATGATCCTGGGGGGCACCAACAATAATAAGGAGAAAAGACAGGCGATACTAAAGAAGGTTGAGATACGGAGCTTAGAGTTGGTGGTAAAGAAAGTTTTCCAAGTGATTCAAGGAAATTTGGAGTGAATGGACAGCTCTTAACATCCGGAAGCTTATTGGTTTCAGCTTGGTTGCCATCAGAGGAAACTTGTGAAACAGGTGAAGCAATTGTAAGGCTCTCAGCTTCCGAGAGATGGTTATCTCCACGCCGTCGTAACTTATCCCTTGTGTTGCTCCTTAGAGAAGACAAGTTTCGGGTCAAGCCCTCTTTGAAAGAACTTGATCTTGGACTTAAGCTACCTTGATAAAGTGCATTCACCTTGAGTACTTGACTGCTAGAGTGCCTGGACCGCAAGAATTTTGATGTTGATGAAGTTTGTCCGTTGTGCACATCGATAGTGTCAAGCACAGAATTGGGTGATGGTGGACCTGAATAACTTGCTTGTGTATTACTCACTGTGGATCCAAAAAGATATGCTCGAAGCTGAGTTGCAAAGCAGCCTAGTCGTGATTCGCTGATTCCAGTTAATTCAGCAATTGATGGTTTTCTTTTGATCAAGTCCTTCACCTATCATGGAAAGAACATAATATTAGATTGCAATCACTTGACAGACAAAATCTGTTAGTGAGGGTTTAAAAGAGTTCAATTAATTGCCTAGGTAACACTAAATCGATGTAAATATAATTTTTTTGTAGGTATGCACATCTATACACTATGTTACTCCAAACTTAATTATGACTGTTGGATGCAATATACATCTTACATGAGTATATTCAATTTCAAGCATTTATCTTTGGAGAGCCATATCTCCATGCTCATATCTGGATATGTGTCAAAACAGGAATGCCACGAAAAATGAAGAGTATGAGAAACACAGTCTTGTACATGCATAAGGAAATTACTGATGAGAACAGTACTAATACCTTTGAGAGTAATTCAATCCCAAGGAGCTTTGACTTCTCTGAGCACCAATAGTAAAAAACTTCGCCATCTGGGATCTTCACGAGGAAAGATCGTCCAGAATTGTCTGCTGGGATCTCATCAATGGAAACAGCAGCACATTGAGGTTTGTCACTCAAAGTGAAAAGTCTCTCGGTTTGACCATCATCCCCAACAAATGAAAGGCGCAAATCCGATGTAGGCAAGAGCGTAAGAATCAAATTTCCCCTGCATCAGTTCAAAAGGTTTCAGGAAGCACTTTAGACAAAGTAAAAATTGGCAATTATAATTCAAAACAGAAACTGTAAGATCAAGTTATATGCATAAGTAACAAGTCTATTACATAACACCTTGCATGCAGCAAGCTGTAAGATTCAGCCATTTATATCATCCAAAAAGAAGCCTCTAATGGAAAAACTAAATGTAGATAAGATCTCAGGCAGTTAACCAAATAAGTTATTATTTTAGGAATACAGTGGTTTTGGCAAGGACTGACATGTTTCTTCAATTCTTCCTTTTGCCTAAAGTACCCATATGTTTGGGCATAGGTGTGGGATAGACCTTCCAAGAATCCTCCAAAAACAAGAAAAACCTACAGGCCAGTCTTTACATTTCATGTATTTTCCAATAATATCATTTTATGTAATCTAAAACAATCTGTTTTATATCCTGTGACATGCCTTACACACCTCTTTTTACATAAACATAGACAAATTGAACAGCTATAATCTATTATCATAAATAGCCTTCCAGAAATGGTCATTAATGACTAAAGACAAAATCATAAACCACAAGGATGAGGCATTGTTTAGTAAAAGAGTAACCACGATATAATAGAAAATAACAAGGAAAATATACATATCAGATTCTACAAAATTTACAGCAAAACTGACAATTGACGGTTGACACAGACAAAGAATCATAACTACAACTCACACAATAAAATTAGCACTCAATCCTACTTATAATTGATCTATTAAATTTCAAACCTATATATATCCACAGAACAGCAGCAACAGCAGCAAACTATATAATATAGGAGATGAAACTACCTTTACTTCCTCACAATTCAGAGATCATTATAGAATACGCCCACTTTACCTACAAGTCAAAAGACATATTTATTTGGAAGCATGAACATGATGGCCAACAACAAACTAAAATAGAACCCAAAATTTTCTACACTCTATTAACCACTAAATACACCTTTCAGTCAAATCATATTCTAGCGTAATCCTGGCCCTAAGGGAAAGTTTCCAACAGAGGAAATCAATTAAAAAAGTTGCCAAACGAAAGCACTATTGAGAAAACTTATAATGTAGAGCAAGGATCCAGATATAGGATCTTTTTAACAGTCAACAGTTATGCAAAACTATGCTTTGACCACCAGAAGCAATGCAACAATCCAGAAAATCACGAAAATCAAACCAGTATGTATTTAACACAATGCCAATAATATGATAAAACAATAAGACTACCTAGGCTAATGCATCAAAATGTAAATAATTGAAGAACACACAACACAATTAAGTAATAAACTAAGATATAAAGAGCACAATTATACACCAGTAATATGATCGAGTCCAAAGATCAAACAAAAAGTCAGCACTAAAAACAAGTCACTTCCAAATGCTAGCACATATAATCATATGAAAATGCATGGTAGTAAACATATGAGACATACTGTGAAAGACCAGAAATTTTCTAAATTCCTGTTTATTTTTAAACGAGCTGCCTGTATGGGATGTTGAAATCATCACCATATAACATAACACAATCAATTAATATCATCTTAATTCCCAAACCTTGACTACGGGGAAATTTTTAAGAGTTGTACCAGACAATGTAAGCTGCCAAAAACACTATATGCAATTAAAAGTGTACGAAAGACCAAATAAAAAGGAAGCCAGGAAGGCCATTAATGACACTGGTAATGAATGTGAATGGATCAATGGATCTAACAGAAAAATGGTTCACTCCTGATTGTAACTATATCTATAAGTGGTCTCTAATATTCCAAACCAGTCACCAGTTACCTAATTTGATAATTCCAAATTTAATAAGAAAAGAAAAGAAAACCAAAATGGTAAGTTTTTAGAGATTAATTACACCGCTAATGAACATGAATGATGGATCCAGGGCAGATGAATCTATGATAAATTAGAGACCTCATATCAATAAGAATTCAATTACCTTATAGCACAAGGGTGAAAATGAGTTCCTTGTTTGTTAATCTTCCCCACTCGAACTGAAACCAAAGGTATGCAAAAACACCTCGCCAGCATACCAACTTCCGATGGCTCAAAGTGCTGCAAATTTCATCAAAAAAAAAAATTACACACATAAAATAGACAAATTAAGACTCCGATATAAAAAAAATAAAACATTTATAATAATTTCAGAAGAAAATTCGATTTAAAAGAAAATGAAACAATTGTATCAATTGAAATTCCAAGTTATCAAAGGTACCTGACTCAAATGAGCTAACAATCTATCCTCGGCGACGCCGTTTGAGACGTTGACTTTCAACAAAGGCTTTAATCTCTCATCGTTTCGACAAGCGCCGATTAATTGCATATCTAAAGCTTGCAACCATTGAAGAACCCTATCTTCTCGATTGCTTTGTTGAAGCAACAAATCTCCGTCGTTTTCATCAACAAATATGTCGGTTAATCTTTCCGTGAGTCCGATTTCATTCATTGTCTCACTGTTTTGTCTCGAAGCTGCTCCAGATCCACCGCTAGAGGAGGTCTCGATAACGCCGTCCGATGATGAATCGATCGATTCGTCGCCGTTTTGATCCACATGATCATCAACAAATTCTCGGTTCCCAGAACTAGCCATCGATGATTTCAACCACAAATTTTAAAAAATGGAACCTTAAAAAATTTCGAATTGACAAATTATTGGATTTATGAGGGAATCTAATTTCGTGATTCGTTAAAATTTTCAAATTATTTAGAATTAAAAGCGAGAAGATCGAGGAGATCGATTGGCGTACTTCGAGAGAGGCGTCGTTTTAGAGAGAGAGAGAGAGAGGAGGGAAATTATTAGAGAGAGAAAAAATATCTCCTTCACCAAAATTTAAAGGAAAAAAAAAATGAAGATAAGAAAAACAAAATTTAACCTGGAAAGGGTATATATAAAGAAGAAAAAAAATGAAAAATACAGGTGGACGTCAAGGTGTTTTATAGAATTCGGTTAATTGTTATTCGGTTTGAGTTCCGTGCTTTGGTTGATTGGTTATTACTTTTTCACTTATTTTATTTGTTAAAAATTCCACGTCCGCTTTTTATATAGTATTTCTTAGTTGTGTGGATCCCACCAGAAAAGAAAATGCCACGTCAGAGAGGGCGATGACAGGTTAATTACTTATTTAACTTTGATTTACTTGCCATTTAATTTTTTAATAAGTATAAATTTCAAAATTATATATCAATTTTAATTTAATATGTAATAATTTAATTTAATGTAATTATATATGTAAAACTCTAATTTTGATTTAAATCTATACTTGAAATTTTAATTTAGATTTAATCATACATATTTAAATAATAAATAAATTTATTTTTATAGTAGATAAATAATATTATATAGATATGTGAATTCTAACGTATTAAAATATCGTTCATACCATTTTTTACTTTTATGACACCTTTTGGAGTTGGTTTTATAATAGAGGTGCTCATGGGTAGATTGAGTCGGACCTAAGTATGATATTAACATACTTTATGTTTGCTCAAGTTTAGTTCGACCCGAAATCTAGGTATAAAATTTTGCCGAATTTTGCCCATATTTGCAAAAGATTAACTTAGGCCCATTTTAGACCTGTTCATATTATTTTTTAAAATTTTTTAAAAAAAGTATTTATATTATATTATTTTAATATTTAATAATTTTGTATATTTTTTATTTATTGAAATTTTTATATAATCATCTTAACATTATTTTAATGTTCACATTATAATAGTATTATATATTTAGTATATGTTTATTTTATAATGTGTTCTAAATTACATAATATATAAAATAAGATAATATAAAATATTATAAACTTAAAACGGATCGGGTCGGGCTAGGCTTGGGCCTTGAATGTTCAAGCCCAAGCCCGACCCATATTTTAAATGAGCTTAATTTTTTTGTCCAAACCCTCCCAAATTTCGAGTGGATCTTTAGGCCTGAGCGAGTAACCTGGCCCACAAGGACAAAGCCAAGGGGGGTTGGCAGAGGCCCCGCCCCCCCTAAAATGGAAATCTTCACCTTTAATCTTTCTATAATTTTAAAAATTTTAAATTAGTATATGGTAAAATTACACTTTGGCCCCTTAAAAAATAAGAAAAAATTGATTTAATCATTTAAAATTATAAAGATATAGGCTATTAAAATATTAAAATTTCACTTTTGTTATAGTAGAAATATACAACTTAATTCCGGCCCTCCTCAAAAAGTTTTCTAGCTTCGCCTTCATCGACTCATGAACCATTCTAATTTTATATAGTATATAGATATAAAATATTTTGATGTTTTAGAATACCTGCGACAAGATCAATCCCATAGGGATTAATTTCTCACAATCAAGGCACTTCGTAGACAATTTCGTATCCATGATTCTTATAGTGGTGCATTAAATAAATAAAAAGAGATTAAAGTAATACAGAATTAAATAAATAAAAAAATCAAAGAACAATAAAACAATAAATAAAATTTGAATTCGAAATAAAATAAAATAAATCCAATTGATGAATGTTCCAGCCTCGAATACGACATCGATCTCGATCCCAGAATTGATTATGAACTATGGGTGTCTTCTTGCTCACTAGTAAGCCAGTTACAGTGATCGAGAACGCCACAACCACAAATTCTTAATCATAACTTAACCGCAGGAACTACTTGACGATTAACCCTTACCAAATGAATAACCTTGAAAAACACTTCCACGCTTTAATCTGTTGACAGCTTTGTGAACTAGAAGAACCCGATTTTAATTAACAATCTCAACTGTGCAAATATTTTAAATTAGACCACTTAATCCTATGGCATCATCGAACTGCACTCTTAATCGAACCACGCCAACTTTCCCAACACCGTACAAGGGATCCTTCTTGAAACGACACTAAAAAGAATACTATGAGACAATTCTATCTATCTCTTGAACCAGAGAAAAAGTGAATGCACAAACAAAAAAAAAAGTTAAATATGATTTCAAATCACACATCTCAAACACCAAAATTTAATCCAGCTTTAGCTAAAATATAATTTACTTAATCATAATAATTAACAAATAATAAATAATAAAAATAAATTTTAATAAAACAAAAAGAACAGCAACAGAGTGGCGCAAAAAGCCAAATAAAAAATAAAAAAAAAAGCTACCATTCTAATTTTCAGTTTTTAAGCTGAAATTAATATTTAATATTCTACTCCTACCCAAATTCTTAAAAGTTTATCTAAATAAAATATAAAATATAAAACTTAATCCTAATTAAACTCGTAAAGAATATATTTACAAATAATATTTAAATAAAAATAATGAAAATAAAATTCCTAAGATTTAAAAAGTCTGTCTTGTACGACAAATTACTACTTCCATACTCAAATTTCTATCTGACTCCATATTTTACTTATTTTTTATATTTGTAAACTTACGGCATCTACATAAAAAATAAACAATAAACACCAAAACCAGTAACATCATTCCCAAAAATATATCAAAATACAGCACATATATATGCCCATTTAGTACAGTATCATTAGGGTTAATGTAGTAAATGAAATTGGACTAATTTTTTTTTTTTTGAAATCAAAGTTAAGGTGTGTATAAACCACTACAACACTGCATTTCATTGCTATCCCTAATTATTAAAATTGGAATCTTTAAGCCATATTATACTTGATACATTTGAATACATAACAAAAACATGATAAATTGAATCGTAAATAGATTTCATTTCAACAAGTAATCTTTCTTTTATTGAAAGGTATAATATATGGTACAATCCAAGTTTGAATGTTTTGAGCAACAACTTACTAGTGTTGTAATGGAAAGATATCAGAGGCGGAGTGGAGTGGAGCAGAGCGAAGGGCAAGGGAGTTTTCGAGTCAAGGAAGCTTTGATTTCACGGTGTGTATGCCGTCCTTAACAAGCAACAATCGAGCACCTTTGACAAGTTCTTCTTTGATCATGAACAGGACGGCAGCTGCAAGAACACTTTGTACGATTTTTGTGCTCATACCTTTGTAAAATCCATAGAAGCCTTCGTAGCGGATCATCTTTAGAATAGCATCCATAGTCCCTATATGTAAGAATGGCATGTTTTTAAGTGTTGAGCAAACAAATCTAACAACATAATGTCTTTTGGTAAATAAACTTGTTTGCATCAATATCAAATGCATGAAGTTTAGTTACTCAATTCTATAGTACGGACTACTTTAGATACTTAAACCGTCGAAACATTAATGACATGCAAACTTCAACATGATGTTACAGACCTTTGTATTGATGCCTTCTATCCCAGTTGCAACTTGTTTTGCTTGAAGTCTTGCCTATAAAGACAACAAAGAATTGCACATCGACACATTTTCAAGCTGATATAGAAAGGTTATAAGCTATTTGCTTATCAAGACAAATACGAGTTTGTGCCCAATGGGGATGATATCGATTTGGTTCAGTCGGATTTTTTGAACTGCCCATCATAATACAGTTTTTTTTTTTATATATTAATTTTTGGTTTTGAATTTTTAGACTTATTTTGATAAAATGAACTTTGTTTTATGACTTTTGAATATTACTTGACAAAATTTTAACGGTTTTTTCATAAATATTTCTAAAAAAGCAATAATGCTGGAAGAACTTTCAAGTTATTTTTACTATTTTTAATATAATTTTTTATATCATAAATAATTAAAATTAACTATAAAGAATTAATTATAAATTAAATAAAAGATAGAATTCGGTTTGGTTTCGGGCAATTGTGGTTTATTAACTTGCATTCATAAACCATTCAAACACCTTGATTTGGGTCGATTTTCGATTTTCCTTGCTCAGTCCAAGTGCTCAACACGGGCATATTTAATTTTTTTTTTCTAAGTTTTTACATGTATTTATACAGTTCAAGAGTCGTATCCCATACTTCATGTATGAAATTGTGTCAAACATAAGAGTAAAAACGAGGACTTCAAGAGAAATGAAGAGTGGAAATAACTTAGGTCAGATAATCATACCTTTACTACGTTAAGAGGGTAGGTCACAACAGTAGCTCCTAGTTTGGCCAAAGCTCCAAGAAGAAATATCTAGCATAATTAGACAACTAATTCAAAGATTAAAACATAGAAGAAATGAGATCAGCAAGGAACACAAAGGTAGCGATTCGAAACCTAAATATGGGTTTGGATTTTAAAACTAGTTTAAGTTGTGAGATAGAAGAAATATAAATGTAACATTTATGATATTATTAATCAATTCAAAATATGTTTATGTAGTAGTGAATTTGAAATTCGTGTTTTTATACTTTTAAACTATATAATCATATTGAATTTAAAATAATACATAACATGTGCATATCTTTCTCACAATCAATATAGCAAATTAAATCCAAATTCAAATTGTCAAATTCATGTTCCAAGATGAAATCAGAGACAACCTCTAATGCAGTTACTCCATTGCTGTCTGGGTTACTAAGAGATCGTTGTTTCTTCAGCTTCTTCAGCATCGTTTCATACAACATAAATTGCATAGCCGGATTGCTCACCTGTGCGAAACAACAGGATCGATAAGTGAAACTCTCTTAACAAGTGTAACAGTCACTTCTCACATACCATGATCAATGTTGGGAATACACCTTTCCAGAATCCCCAAAATCCAGCTTCATCATAGACTTCTTGAATCTGCAAGTATTTCATATGCAAAAGAATGTAACCAAATGTTGTGCATTTTGGTTGACATTAACAAAGAAACCAAATTTCAAAGTATTTAATCCAAATCTTTGAGATATTTACGATTGTTTATGAGGAAAACATGATAAAATCAAGCTCAACATCCAGACAATAAGAACGTACCTATGATATAATATGAAAACTGCTATTCTGACCTCATCCCAACTTCATGCACATTAGATTCAAGCATCAATTCAGCATTCAAATTCCTTCACCGATTTGTTCTCCATATCTAAGTTCTTAACTACAATTGCTATATTAGATATATAATATTTCTAAATACTTCTACTTCTACCTATAACATCAATTCATTTCTTCATCATTTATTAGTGATCATCTATCATCAATCCTCCCATCGACCCTTTCCATATGGCCTTTCCACCACTCGAAACAAGAATCATCATTTAGCAAATATCAGAGATGTGGATAATGCTTTAATATATATAAAATATTTTGCATTTCTATTATTGTATAGAGTTTAAAACAACAATATTCTACTATTTCTGGAGAAAACTTGAATGAGCTTCAATGTTATAAGTGAGCTAACATAAAAGAACTTTATAGACCAAGTGATCGTGCATACCGCATGACCAGTGCTATAAGAAAAAGGCTCAATGGCAGAAAGAACTGTTTCCTCCAGAGCAGGAGTTGCCAATCTATTAGAGTGATCTTTCCTCAAAATATTTGTGTGAGTCTGCAACACAATAATTTTTTTAGTTTAAATATGAGCAAGTATGTAAACTGAAAGTGGATGCCTTCAAATTAAAGTGTACAACTCAAAACATTAAGTAGTACAAATCATTGTGTGATCTAAAACAAAGTTAGGCATACTAATCGAGAACTCATAATTATACCCAAGAGACCACATTAATTTCTTGTATTTTCTCAAGGCAATATTTTAGCCAAGGTATCGGGATAATGAGAGAATTATAGCCATTGACTTAGATCCAAAGCACCACACTTATTGTATGGATATTCAACAATAAATATATTTACATTAAAGTTTCTGCTTCTTATGTTTTACAGAAAATAAAAAGCTTTTTTTGAAATGCCCTTTACCTGCATGCGTGTCACAACAACCCAAATGGGGTTCGTCAACAGCACATTTACACACCTGCATGGAGAAAGGATATAATCATGTAATTAGCTAATATATAAAGAGAACTATCACTGCAATTATGGATATTATTTGAAAGAAATTAGTGTAGTTTCTTTATAATTTATAGAACTTTTAAAAAGCTAATGCAACAACCACATGCAATCAGATTTGAGTTAAAATTAAAAATAAAAAGTAGATTACCCCGATAAAGCAGCTACAATAAGTGATGAAAGCATCCCGACTGATCCATCGCCAATCCCTTTTTTCTGGCGTTCAAGTGCTTTACTTTCAGCTTTATTCCTGAATATTTGATAGAAATAATAGTAAACACCCTGTATCATAGAAATAGGAAGTATTCATGAATCCAAAAAATAGAACAAACACATAATATGGCAACTTTACTATCACTTACAAACGGAAGAAAGCAGTTGGTGCAAGGGAAAAGCATGCAATCCATTTTAAAGATAGATCAGTATGAAACTCAAGTTCAAGAAACAATTATAAAGAATGTAGTTAAAGTAACAAAATAGCTCTTTAGAGATCACAAGATATTTGAATTAAAATTAAACAACCATCCACACCCTTATCGTTATTGCAGTTGACCCTCAAATATTTGTCCCATGTATTTATGCCCTCAAACATCCATTTCCATCTAATTGAGCCCTCAATTGGATGGAAAATTGACTATGGTGTTTAACCAAAATTTGTCTTATCAACAGCTCAATTGGATGAAAATAGATGTTTGAGAATGGGGGGTTGAATGACTATTTAATTTTAGTTCAAGGGTTGAATGTCCCTAATTTTCATTGTTTCACTTGGAAACATTACAACTACTAGCTATGTTCTTCGGACTCTTTGTTTTCCTTAAAATAAATGTGTCCAATATCTATTACTAACACATTTTAATATGTGTACACGACAATGATCTACCACATATATAACACTAGAAAAAACAAGACACATATATGTATTGGACACTCACTCCCAAGTCCAGTTGCAATAGTACTCCAGTTAAAACTTAATAGTAGCAATAACAGTTGTGCTAAAAATCTTAAAGGTCGTCACCTGAGATGCAGATGTACCTACTAATGAAGGCGTTAATCCTCCATACAACCTTTCCCATCCTTCTTGCTTTACAACCTATTCACAAAATAAGCAAACAAATCCAATATTGGACATAAATTCCAATTGTTTAAATTTTACCTCGTTAAAGAGAAAAAGAAAATCATATTTGATTGAAAAAAATAAACAAATAGCTGAGATGCAACGGTGCAACATCAGTTTAAACAAAATTACTAAAAACTAGTTTGAAAAATCAACAACCAAACAACACCTAACATGAACAATAACTCAAAATTTAAATTCCATTAGCAGGTTCCTTTAAGTTTCAAAGTTTTCCCATTAATTATAAAATAAAACCGTCATCTAACCAAAAAAAATTGCAGAAAAAGAAAAGATAAGAAACCTGGCACATTTGTTCAATGGTTCCAAGTTTTCGTTTCTCTTTCTTGAGATCACGTTCTGTTTGTTGACGAGTATTTACCTGTAGATCGATATTTTTTTTTTTAATTATAGCTAAAAAATTAAATTAAAAAAATGAAGAAAATGAAAAGAAAACCATACAGTTTGAAGAGGATACGTAATGAGTTGAGCTATAATTCCTCCACCGGCTCCTGCCAATCCATTTATTAATGCGTCTGACATATCTATGATCCCTAAAAAAAAATATAAGGTTAAAAAAGAAAAAGAAGTTCAATATTTTCTCGAGAAAATCCGGTGTTTGGCAACGATTGCAATGGCAAAGCGGTCTATCTAACGTTTTAGAGAGAGAACGCAGTAAATGGCATCTCGGGCTTTGGCAGTAGCGAATGGAAAAGGAAAGGAAATGGCCTTCACTTTGGCTATTGAAGTTCCCTACTTGTGAGTCATTGGTTGCTCCGTTTAAGAAAGCGAAATGCGAAATGGAATTATAATTATTTTTTTGGTGAAATAATAATTATAATTATAATTTTTAAACACTTAAAAAGCACAAATTTTGTATGAGAAGTTACAACAGCCGGTTGAGCTTTGACTCATGGCAACACCCTCATGTCGTCCCTCCTTAAATTCGCTTTTATTGGGGGAAGGCAAATTCAACACAATATTTTCATCGCCCCTGAACCTTTTCATGCAAATTTGTTTGACAAGTTACAATAGTTGGTCGGGGTGATGCCAACAAAACATTTTTTGCCTCCTGTCATCTCTGCCTGTATTATGGGAACGCAAATTTACGACCATATTTTCATCTTCCCTAAAGTTTTTCACTCTTGAAATCTAGTCTCTTTTAAGTGTAGTTTATTAATTATTTATATTTGTAATTTTTTTGAATAAATTAATTTAAATGAAATTTTATTATTCACGGTAATATAATTTGTAGATGTCTTTGACGGGATTTTTACCTAAATATTACAAAAAAATAAAAAATAACCAAAATATTATATTTTTTTATTTACAAAAATATTACAAAAAAATAAAAAAAAAGAAAAAAAAGCCTGCGTGATGTGACAAGAGACTGATAGGCGGCACCAAAGTTGCCATTCCCATGGGCGGCACCGATAGTGCCATTCCCATGGGCAGCACCACTCGTGTTATAAACACGAGATCCGTCCAGCTGAAGGAGAAAAATAATAAGAAAAATAAGAGAAAGAGGTGGTGCTGCGGAAAAAGAGAGAAAAAGAGAGAAAGAGAAGAGAAAAAAAAAAGGTATTTTTTTTTAAAATAATTGATTATATTGTTGTTATTTTTTTTTGTATAATTTTTATTATTTTTTGTTGTTAGTTTAGTTATTAAGATTAATAAAAACTGAAATTGATAGTTTTAGTTAATATTATTATTATTAGTTTTTAGGGTTTAGATGTTACTTAGTATTATTGTTAGTAAACAACTAGGATTATTATTATGGTTAGTTATTATTTTTAGTAAAACCCTAATTATTATTGTTAGTTACTATTATTGTGAGTATAAAACTATTATTATTGTTATTGTGTTAGTTATTAGTGGTTAAACGATGTTCATTTACAAAATGATAACTGAAAAAGTATGAGCTTAAGGATGAAAAATTGCATATTGAAATATTAATTTTTGTTATTTAAGTAATTTATTTACCGTTGGCGATTTTTTTTGAGATTTTGTTTATTTTTTGACAGATTGAATATTGAAGATGGATGATAAGTTTTTTGTATGCGTTTATTTCGATGGAGTCATCTTGACAACAAGTATTGGATGTGTATTTGAATGTCGGCAACAAATAGCAATGAGATTTAATAGAAATGTCTCGTTGGATGAAATGAAGGCAATGATTAATGCAAAAATTCTTAGACGTTGTGGGAGAAGGATATCAAAAATTTTCTACAAGTTTCTAGTTTCGACAAATCCGGTCAAATTCACCGAAATAGAAGTTGTAGACGACGAAGACGTGGAGACAATGGTCGCTCTTTACTGTGGGAATGGGAGTGACAAGAATGTACCGATCCACTTATTTGCTAAGTTAGCCGGTATGGAGCAAAATGAAGATGTCAATGCATCCGATGAAGAACACGGAGCTCAAGAACCGTGAATGGTGGCTCCAATATCATACGTTGAAAGTGAATCGACTATGGGTGGGATCGGTATCGATCTGAATATTACACCCGATATTGATGTGGTTGGTGGTGAAGAAGAAGGTGGTAGCGATCATTGGGATGAAGAGGTCGATAGTGACGGTAATCCTGATGTGGACAATGTATCTGATGATATTGACGATGAAGATGTCAACAACGATGGAAACATTGACGCTTCTTCGGTCGAGGAGCAGATGCGGTATATTTTGATACACAATAATCCTGGGCCACACATGTAGCTCATAGACCCCGACGCAGTGTATGTAGCTGAGTTCCAAGAGTACCCTGAAATAGTTCATCCTTACGGGCTGGCCGTAAATTTTGATCATGAGGAGTTATTCATAGGCCAGAGATTCAGCTGTAAAGAAGAGTGCGTATTTGCTATTAAACGGTACAGCATGAACATATCAGTGGATTATAAAGTTGCAGTGTCTACTCCGACAATATATATTAGGGAGTGTTGGAAGGCAGCGGAAGGCTGCAATTGACGGGTACAAGCTGCATTCATTAAAAGTTCTCAGATGTGGGAGATACGAAAATTTGTTGGTCCTCATACATGCACATCAACACGTATGACAGAAGATCATGGAAAACTTGATTCGAAAACTATCTGTACGTGTATCATGCCAATGGTGAAGGACATGCCGACCATTAAAGTTTCGGTACTGATTGCCGAGATGCAAGCATGATTTCAGCATCGAGTATCATATCGAAAGGCATAGATAGCTAAACAGATGGCAATGGAGCAACTGTATAGGGATTACGATTCATCGTATAACGAGCTACAAGGATGGATAGCTGCTATGAGGGAGTATGTACCAGAGACTGTGATTGAGTTACAGACAAGGCCTTATTACGGCCAGGACGACCAGTTACAGCCGACAAAAAGGATTTTCCATCGGATGTTCTGGACGTTTGATCCATGTGTGCGGGCATTTCCCCACTGCAAGCCATTTGTGCAGGTGGATGGGATATGGCTATATGGAAAATATACACAGATCCTACTTCTTGCAGTTGCTCAAGACGGCAATAGAAACGTGCTCCCGATAGCATTTACTATCGTAGATAAAGAGAACTTGGAGTCTTGGAAATTCTTCCTCACTAACCTGCAGAGGTATGTTATTAGCAATGATAACATTTGTATCATATCCGATAGAAGAAAAGATTTAATTGCAGCAATTAGGCGTTCCGGTGTGCCATGAAGGTCCGTTTACTGCATCCGGCACATTGCGGCTAACTTCCACAAAGATTATAAGAATGCAGATTGGAAGAGACAATCGTGGCAATGGGTAAATAATAACCTTATATTTTCAATATAAGTTGTAATGTTTTATGTTATCGAGTTAGTAGAACTTATTTTTTCTTAATACGTATGCAGCGTACGAGTTAGAGCCACATATTTTCCGCCAAAGAATGATCCGACTTGAGAGTGACATAGAGGGGCAGACAAACACGTCTTTCCGACAATGGTTGGGCACAATGGAGGCGTGGCAATGGGCTCAAAGTTTTGATGAGGGCTTTCGTTACAGCCAAATGAACACAAACTTAGTCGAGGGGATCAACGTTGTCTTATTAAAAACACGTCATCTTCCGATTGCATCTGTCTTTTCTACTACATTCTATAGGCTGGCTATCTTGATGCCAAGAATGGGTCAGCAACAAGTCGAGCAGATGGAGACGGGACACGTGTTTGTCGAACATGTCAGGGATGCAATGGTTGCAAACCGTTGGTTGGCGAGGTCAATGAATGTAGAAATATATTCACGTCGACTAGAAACGTTTCGAGTTACTGAGACGATCAGTTGTCGACCTGGTATACCAACTAGGTCCTATGGAGTTGATATCCAGAACAGACGGTGCGAGTGTAGGAGGTTCGAAATACTTCATTATCTATGTGCGCATGTCGTGGCAGCGTGTGCTAAAGTGAATGTTAATGTCGAACAATATGTCGATGATGTGTACACGCTCGAGCGCACATTGCGTGTCTGGAAAAATGAGTTCACCGTCTTGCCTGACCTATCTACGTGGGAGGTGCCTCCGACGATTTTCGAGCTTCTCCCAGACAGAGGGCTACGGAGGAATCCAAGAGTTCGTCCGCAATCAAGCAGAATCCGTAATGAAATGGACATTAGGGAGAAATCTGACGGTAAGCGTTGTGGATTATGCAGGTTAAGTGGTTATAGTCGGAATAAATGCCCTCAGCGAAACTTTTATGTCGGACAGTCGTCCGGATCGGGTCGAAATTAACCTAATGCTGTAAACTTTATATGTGTAATGATATAAAAAGTATAATTCATTAGAAATAATAAAAATTATTCAGCTTATGCTTATGCTTAAATTGTATCCAAATTAAGTTATAAAATAGTATATGGAATTTGAAAGTATTAAAATTATATCGAAATAGGAGGCATTTAACCTTAAATTAGCTTTAATATAATGCAAAATTAGAATAATTAAATTTATACAAAGAAGTTCCGTAGTAAGCATACATCCTATTAGAATAATTAAATTTATACAAAAAGTACCGACTTTGTAATGTACAAAAAGTGCATTAAACCCCTAAAATTGATGGTTCGATGGTGTGGTCCTAGGGGTATACCTATTCGGAGGTCGACGGTCACGTTGTGGGTGTTCGCGACGACCAACATCATCATTCAGCGCAGGTGGGAATGTGGCAAACATAGAGGAAAAATCCTGTGGCTCGTTCGGCATCGACGAACTTGAATCGGAAGGAGTCCCATGATGCTGCGGATACGGGTCAGACGGGCCGGGCATGCCGTACTGCGGCGGGTAGGATCCAAAGAGTTCAAAATCATATGCATATTTGCCCCCTGAGAAGCTCGAAAAATAGTCACCGCCCGCCAAATCCGGATGATAGCTAGGTGAATCCACATGTGATTGTGATTGTTCGGGATCTGGCTGAGACTCCTGTCCGGAGAATAATATGCCACAGGATCCGGATTCATCGGGGCCGCTGGGTACGATCCCCCAGGTTGCTGCATGTGCGGGGGGACTACAGCCGACTGACCTCCAAGTATATATGGCTTTCCGCAACTATAGTACCATTGTATGTACTCTAATGATGGTTGCAATTCGAAAGCCATAACCATCTGAGGTCTTCGATGCAATCGATTGTTCCACAGTGCCACAAATTTTCAGTGCTTAATTCCCCAATCCAACATCGGTTTTCCTCTCTTATTCATGCCGTGAACTTCCCCCACCTCGCACGGCGGATCCGGGATAGGTTGGATGCAGCCAAACTGTCATAGCACCCGATCTCCCTGATACCACTCGACCATGTTGAAATTTATAATTGGTGCGTTAGTGCACCATATGTGGGAATAAACGTATGCAGACGAAGGTTCCACATCTGTAATTTCCGGACTATGGTATGGATCCATATAAACTGCATGATTAATAACATGGTTATAATTAGGGATAACTTGTGAGTAAGATATAGAAAGTATGATGTCATGAATATTAGAATAGCAGCTTACCTCTTCCCGGGTATACTGTTCGATCATGAGTCTGTATATCGAGACAGTATGCGACCTCCCAATACCCTGGACGAATACTCCACTTACAAAAAACAAATATAGGGTTTAGGGTTGGTAACATTAGTCAATATATTATGACTACAAATAATGACAATTTATATTTTATCACCTGTTTACCAGTGGATAAACATACGGTTGGTGACTAACCGATGCCAAAAATGGCATCCGATAGAGTGCCCAGGACTGCAGCAATGTGAGGCATCCGCCCATGTCTACAACATTCGGGTTTGTCACCCGACAAAGCTCCCGATACAACACTGCTAGAATGGCGGAGCCCCAGCTATATGAGCTAACATTGGACAAATCAGCTAACAGGGGCAAGTACATCAAATGCACCTTGTTGTTGTTTGCATCGGGCATGAGTACTCCCCCTAGGATATGCATGATGTACGCTCGAGCAGCACACATCAACTCACCTTCAGTGGTAGTCGCTGATAATTGTCCAAATTTGGCTTTCAACCATGTAAATTTTAAGCCCGTAAAATTCGACTCATCGTCCTCTGGCGAGTCTCCTAGGAGCTGATAACAAAGTGCAGCCGGATCGGTAAATGAAGATACTCCCGTTATGGGACTCCCGTCAATTGGGAGCCCAAGCTGCATTGCAACATCCTCCAAAGTCACCGTGCACTCCCCACACGGAAAATAAAAAGTGTGGGTCTCTGGGCGCCACCGCTCCACTAGCGCAGATAATAAATTATAGCGCAAGTCGGAGGTCCGGATCAATGCTGCTGACCCAAATCCAGCTTGCTCCAAGTACGACATCAATCGGGCATCCGGAGCTTTCTTTAAACCATTCACACGACCCCTTATTACTCGGTACGAGTTCTGATAGTGTTAAATTATAGAAAAAAATATTATGATAACATGATTTATTTCTATATATTACGTATATCCTTTTTAAATAAATAAAACTCGTGATTAACAAATAATAAATCATACCGCCTGATTAGCCGCATCAGATATGTGTCTATCGGGTCGAATCAATGGAGCCATTGCGATACCTGCATGTTGAAAAAAAAGTTAGTAAAACACTCTTACTTCGGCCATTTCTTTGTATTTTTTCTCCGCATTTTATTATTTTAAAAAATATCATAATTTCTAATTTTATAATTTTATATTATTTAAGTGCATTATGTTTGAAATTTATTAATTTAGTGTGTTTTTTAAATTAATTTAGTGTCAAAAAACCCCTTATTCCTGCCCTTTGCCCGTATTATTTTCCCAAATTTTATTACTTTCAATAAAAAATATTATTTTCGTATTTTATTATTTTATATTATTTCAGTACATTTTGTTTGAAATATTTGTATTAATTATTTCGGAATTTTTAAAAAATTTAGTAAAACACTCTTACTTCGGCCGTTTCTTTGTATTTTTTCTCCGCATTTTATTACTTTAAAAAATATCATAATTTCTAATTTTATAAAATTATTAATTTAGTGTGTTTTTTAAATTAATTTAGTGTCAAAAAAACCCTTATTCCTGCCCTTTGCTCGTATTATTTTCTGAATTTTGTTACTTTCAATAAAAAATATTATTTTCGTATTTATTATTTTATATTATTTCAGTACATTTTGTTTGAAATATTTGTATTAATTATTTCTGAATTTTTAAAAATTTTAGTAAAACACTCTTACTTCGGCCATTTCTTCGTATTTTTTTCTCCATATTTTATTACTTTAAAAAATATCATAATTTCTAATTTTATAAATTTATTAATTTAGTGTGTTTTTTAAATTAATTTAGTGTCAAAAAAGCCCTTATTCCTGCCCTTTGCTCGTATTATTTTCTCGAATTTTATTACTTTCAATAAAAAAATTATTTTCGCATTTTATTATTTTATATTATTTCAGTACATTTTGTTTGAAATATTTGTATTAATTATTTCTGAATTTTTATAAAATTTTGTAAAACACTCTTACTTCGACCATTTCTTCGTATTTTTTTCTCCGCATTTTATTACTTTAAAAAATATCATAATTTCTAATTTTATAATTTTACTTTATTCAGTGCATTATGTTTGAAATTTATTAAATATACCATTTTTTCAGATTTTATTACTTTCCGTGAATATACAATTTCCGTTTTTTTCTTTTCGTATTTTATGTTTTCTTAAACGTATTTTTTTATCATTTTATTTTTAATGCTATTTTTCTAAAAAAACTAATTACAACCTTCTAAATAAATTTCATAAAAAAAAAATTCCTAATCAACATACAATTTACATAACATGAATTTTTTCATGCTAAATAAATTTCATAAAATTTATATGCTAAATAACATAATAAAACACGTATAATGTACATAATATAATTTTTTTACACACAAATATTACAAAAAATTAAAATTATTAATAAAAAATTAACTTTCTTTCTTTCTTTTTCCTTCCTCCCCTCTTCTTCTTCTTCTTTTTTTTTTTTTCTCTTCTCCTTTCCCTTTCTTTCATTCTTTTTCTTTCTTTCCTCTCATTTCCATTTCTTTCTTTTTCTTTCTTTCTTTCTTCTTCTTTCTCTCTCCTTCTCTTCCCCCTACCCACCAGCCGGCTGGCCCATTATATGGGCAGTGCCGCCCATGGGAATGGCACCATCGGTGCCGCCTATGGGAAAGGCACCTTTGGTGCCGCCCATGGGATACCCTCCACCAGGGTATTGTCACATCACCTGCAGCCTTTTTTTTTATTTTTTTGTATTATTTTTGTAATTAAAAAATAATAATTTGGGTTATTTTTTATTTTTTTGTAATATTTTTATAAAAATCCCTATCTTTGACAGTTTCTGCACGTAAAATAAAATATAAGTAAACATCGACTCATTAATTACTTAACTTTTAATTAATACCAAGTTGCAATACATAGTTGAATCGTAAAGTAGGAAGACAACTTGTATTAGGCTTAGTTTGGATTGGCGGTGTATTTACTTTCGGTGAGGTTAAAATCAACTATGGCTGTGAAATTAATTACTGTAGCGAAGAGATTAGATACTGAAATAGTGAGATTAGAAACAACGGTGGGGTGTGTGTTTGAATTCAAACGCAATTGTAAACAGTAAGATGAGAATAAAAATGACTATCGAGATATTAGATTAAACATGATATATATATATATATATATATATTAATTAACATTTTCAAATTTAATAAATAACTAAAATATTACAAGTAGATTTATGTCTAATAATAATTTAATTAAAAAGTAATTAAAATTTGAGAAAGAAATCAAATATTTATTATTTTATTTAATATTTCAAAGCTAATTATATATTTAGCTATAATTGTTCAATTTAATATTACTATATATTTTATTTTAGATTTATATTTAACTACTTATACTTATTTACTTTTATATTATAAATTTTATTATGATTTCTTTGGTTTATTTTAAGTTGTTTTATGGGATTTATTAAGAAGGACAAAAAAGATATATATGCTACAAACGCAGCTTAAAATTTTAGCTAGGCAAAAATAAACCAGTGAGATTTTTAAGGTGTGGTGTGATTACACCTCTTCCACCGCAATGAAAGCTTGCCATCCAAAGGCAATATTGTGTTGTGATTGTACAATTTTCGATATAAATCTCACTGCATTGAGGCTAAACACAAATCCAAAAGAAGCCTTAATAATGTCATAATGTCCACCCGAGGGGACATGAAACAAAATGCTACAAATTAAATCATAGTAGGGTCGTCACTAACCAATTAGAGTTAGGTCGGTTAGCCACCTATTGTCTAAGGTTTGAGGACTAATCTTAAGAAAAATCTTAAAATCTAAGAATTGGTCTTGTCACCAATTTCTAGGTTTGAGAGTACAATTATGCGTAGGGAAGATTGTAACACCCCTATAACACCTATCTAAAAACAATCCTATGTGATTTTATAATTAAAGTTTCTTAACTAAAGAAAAATAAGTATAACTCCAAAAACTAACAAATTTATAATCTCAAATTAAAATCCTAAATAAAATAAGTCTAACTAAATGAAAATGAAAAAGCAATCTTAAAAACTAATTTAAAATAAAATCCTAAAAACTAATTAATATATAAATTCTAAAATCTAATTTAAAATACCTAATAAAAAATATGAAATGAAAATATTACAATTTAAATTAAGTACAAAATTCCTAATATTCTAATTTAAAATCTCAATCCAAAAATTCTAATGAAATCATACAATTTAACAATATATATATAAACCAACAATATAAATTAGAAAACCTAACTTAAAACTCTAAATTAAGATCTTAGAAGCAAATCTAATTTCTAATATAAAAAGGCTAATATCTAATTAAAAAGCTAATTTGAAATTCTAAAATAAGATTCTAAAATTTAACCTACAAAAATTAAGAAACCTAAAATGAATTTAAAATCTAAACTAAATAAAAAAGAATTTAAGTAAATGAACCCAAATAAAAGCACAAATCAAAACATATCAAATAATAGAAAATAAAACATGTATATCACAAATACCAATCAAATCAATTAAAAAAATCATTAAATGACAAATAATGTAATAATAACACATCAATGATTATAAAACCCTAAAATGAGTTTTTTACATGAATAATAATAAAAATTAATTACAAAAATATATTATGTTGTAGATTATTTACATAAATGGTATGTTTTCTACCGTAGATACAGGTGTCACTAGCTCTAAAAGTAATTTATCATCACCCAATCATTTCATGTGAAAAAAAAAAACTATTTTTAAGTGGTGTCACACCAAAAAAATATTGATCTCCTTTAAATATTAAACAAATGTCATAGGAATACAAATTTTTTTTTAAAGTAGTATTGTTTGACACACTAGCGGCATCGATTCAAATTATAAAAAAAAATTTAAAAATAAAATGTTGGGCCGCCATGGTTGGGTAGTCACATTGGGGGAGGGTGTCGCCTGACAGTGTTGTGGCACCAAATTTGTATATTAAACTCGTTTCCTAGCTAAAAAAAATCTATTGTTATTTATCAGTTTTGAAACAAAACGAGAAAGAAAAATATTGATTTGTTAAAATTAAACAGGAGAAATCTTAAGTTTGAAATAGATGCAAAAGTCTCAAATTTGGGCCCCTACAACTATTAGAAATCAAGATTAGAATATTTGTCTTTCATTTCAAAATTCATTTTTTTTGGACACCAGAAATCAAGTTTGATTTGATAAGGGTATTTGGTAATTATTTCTTTATGTAATTTCATTTTATGTTAACATTATATATAATTTTGTGACTATATATTGATAACAATTTCTAGCATGATGTGCAAATTATTTTGTTCGATACCATTTTTTTATTGCTTTAATAGGGTATGAATTGTTTTAATAAAAACTAATATGATTTTTAATTTATTTTACAGATTTAGTATAAAAGATGAATAACCAATTCTTCATATACGCTTTTTTCAATTGGGGTAATTTGTCATACGAAAGTTGGTTGTATGTCTGAATCACGCCATCAAATAAGAATGGAATTTAGCAAGAGTATAAAACCTAATGGAATTAAACAAAAGATTGGTGAGAAAATTGCTCGATGTTGTGAGAAGAGGATGTCCAGACTATTCTACAAATTTCTAATTTCATCAAATCTGTGCAAATGTAGGGAGATACAACTTGTAAAGGATGATGACATGGAGACTATGATCCTATTGTATTGCTCGCATGGTAATGTTAGACCAGTTGAGTTGTTCATTAAGTTAGTGGATGTTGAGCCAGTACAAAATGTCAATCCATTAAATCAACACTATAGAGTTCATGACCCGTATGCAGAGTTTCGATAGTGTTTATAGATAGATGATCTTCTGTACACGGGTTTGACTTTGATCTAAATGTTGGGTGAGTAGAACTGTGTGATTATGGAGAGATATTAACATCGGGAAGCTATTCACTCAATGCTCATATTGTGTATAATAACCTTAATCCAAGTCCCCGTTTATAGATACATCCATTGATGATTGTTACCGATGTAAATAGTGAAAAAAACCCAATGACGATGGTGGTTTTGATTACCAGGGGAGGATTTTAGTGATCTCGACCTTGATGAGGGTTCGGATGGTATTGAAGAAGAAGGTGTAAATGATGATGATAATGTAGACTCCCCTCTACTCGGGAATCTGACTCGTGGCATTGTTATACGAAATGATCCTTCATCCCACATGTTGAGTGTAGATCCCGATGCTACGTAAGCATTTAAGTTCCCAAAATACTCGGATATAATACCTTCTCACAGGTTGGCACTAAACTCTGAATCAAAAGAGTTGGCTATAAGTCAACAATTTCCAAATAAGGAAGAATGTGTAGCGACCATCAAGAAGTATAACATGAAAGTGTAGGTGGACTATAAAGTCGTTGTATCTAAACTGACATTATATATAAGAGAGTGTTGGAGGCTTGCAGAAGGTTGCAACTAGCCGGTACGAGCTGCGTTGATTTAGAGGTCACAATTATGGGAGATTTGAAAATATGGAGGGTAAATTTCCTCATAGTTTTATTGAAGTTCGAAGTGAGAATTAAATTAACTAGTCATCATAGTTTTATTGAATGGGACAATTAAATACATCTCCTCGTAGATTCTAATATGATAAATTTGTCATGGCTTTAACGAAATTAGAATTATATTGATAAAATAATTTAATTGGTAACATTAATTAATTAACTAATTAATTAATATGTTTGGAAAATAGAAAAATAGTTGTCATAAAGTAAATCTAGGTGAAACGAAAGTAATCATCAATAAAAATAATGAAATACTGAGAACCACTAACAATAGAAACAGGGAAAGGACCCCAAATGTCAGACTGAATAAGTTTGGAATGAGATATAGTAGTAGAAGTTCTATTAGTAAATGACAAGGCCAATTGTTTAGCAAGCTGACACTCAAGACATTTAAAAGACTCAAATTTGGTGGATCCTAATAATCCATGAGACACTAATGGACGAAGTTTACTTACAGAAGCATGACTAATTTGAAGATGCCACTGAAGTAAAGAGGGTCGTAAGGTGGTGACAGTAGAGATAGGTTTCTTAGGTAGATGCAACGTAACGAGCTCAAATAATCTCCCCACTTTCCGGCCTGTTCCAAGGATCATCCTCGTAGTCAGATCTTGCACCTAACAACCAAAGAAGAAAAAAATATCTTTAAGACCAATATCACAAAGTTGTCCAATAGAAACAAGATTAAAAGCTAAGGTAGAGACAGAGTAAGTGTTCGGGAGACTAAGGTTAGAGATGAATGTATGACCTACAGGTGTAATAGGCATTTGTGTATCATTAGCTGTATGAATAGGTGGGGGAGAAGAGGTAGACACATGGGTGGAGAGATTTTGTAAATTAAGTGTCATATGATTATAACAAGCAGAATCGAAAAGCCAAGTAGAAGTACCTGGAGTAACAGGCATGACAAAATGTGAAGAGGAATTGGAAGATAAAACTTGTTTCAAGAGAGGTTCTAAGTCACTTAATGAGAGGGAAGTAGAATTCGCAGAAGTAGTAGCAACAACTGATGAACTAAGAACAAGAAAAACTGCTTTGGAGTTGAGAGATCCATTAACCTTAGTAGTGTTACCAGTTCGAAGGGGCCAAATCAAACAATCGCGAATAAGGTGACCATATTTATGATAATAACAACATTCCACCTCAGGGTAGGAGGAAAATTAATGACCATTCTGACGATAATTTTTATAGAAAACATTATCAGAGCTAGAATTTTGGGACAGCGGTCTAGTAGCAAGAGCAACATCGGAAGAAGATGCCTAAACCAACACCAGACGGGTCTACTAAAAAATAAGTTCTTTAATAGTAGTGTCTAAGGATGGAAGGGGACTCAGATAGAGCAGAGAGGCTTGGACCGACTCATATTCATGGCAAAGTACCATGAAAACCTGAATGAGGTGAAAATGATCCTCGCTAATCTTGGCTTGGGACAATTGAGTCCAGATCGACTTCACTTTGGCAAGAAAGTCATTCACAGATTAATTGAGCTATTGCTTGAGATTTTGCAAGGTACTCCATAGTTGGAAGCAATGAGTAAGATTGGCGGTTTGATATCGAGCAGCAAAAAAGTCTCAAATCTCTTTTGTTATTTCAAACTCATCAAACTGAGCATAAAATGTCAGAAACAGAAGTATTACAAAACCAAGTGATAATTTGATAATTCTTACTGTCCCAGTCCACCAAGCAATCTTTATACTTGATAGCAGTCTCATCCGTCTCACGAACAGGTTGAATATCATCTCCGATAACAATGCGCCATAATTTGCGGCCAATAAAGAAGCTATGCATATCTGAAGCCCAAAGATTGTAATTTGTCCCATTCAGAATAGCAGAAATAGTGCAAGAAATCTCTATTTTCTCTATGATAAAGACAAATCAAATAGAAAAAAAGTGAAGAAATAGAAGCAAATCAACAGAAGAAAAAAGGTGGGTGCAGTTTGGTCAATAGAGTAGTCAACGACTCAGAATAGATTGAGTATGATGGCTCGACTTGGACAAAGAAAGGCAAAGCATGGGAAACAGAGGACAAAGCTAGAAACAGGACCAAAAGAGCAGAGACAAGAAAAATAAAAATAAAAAGAATGGAACCTAAGCTTTTGATACCATGTTATAAAATTAAGAAAAGAAAGTAGAATAAATATCTGTATGTATTGCTTGTAGAAGTGTTAGGTATTTATACTAGTACCTAGGAATGATACATGAAAACTAACTACACAAAAAAAAAAAAATCCAAAATTATAGCATAAAATCATACTAGAATCAAATTTATATGCTAGAATCAAATTTACATGCTATACCTACATTATATCCTAGAATCATGTTAGAATCATATTTATACAGATTTACATTAACAGGTTTTAACCATATTATTTTAAGGTTAACATATTATGTGTATTTAAGAACATTTTTAAAGCTATATTTTAATTAGCAAAATTCTTTGAAATAAAAGTAGAGAGACTAAATTCTTTGAAATGTGTAAAACTTACAAAGACCTAAAGCATATTTTTAACAAAAAAAATTGCCCATTAAGAATTAAAGCTATCATAATCTAGAATTAATGTATGAATTTAATATGAAAAGCTCAAGAATTCTAGCTTTTTTTATACAGTCCTTAGAACTATCCATTCTAGAGTAGTAATTTATCTAAAAGTCTTTCATGATTAAAACTATTATTGGATTCTTTTTGAAATTAATTTCGGATATCAAAGCTTAATTCGAAGTTAAAAAAACTATAATTTTATAAGAAATGTCAGTGATCTTAAGATGGATGAGTTTCAACGACAAGTAACAACTATGATTCAACATACTTCACACTTGCCCACATGTCGAGTGATCTTTCATTATCTTATTTGGATTATCGGTGTTTTTGTTGAAGCACCATCAAACCCATAAGAGAGGCTTAGAATCCAGTCTAAAATTGTTGAATGGGTCAATTTTTTTATGGGTTTCTTTTAATGAAAAGATTTTTCATACATGTTACAAAATATTAATGGTAATTGAGAGAAACTGAACGTTCTAAGAAAAGTTTTCGAAATTTCGATTGTTAAACAATTAGTCAATTTTTAATAATAATAGGTATTGTCTTTGGATCATATTGAGATTTTATCTTTTGTTTTTGTCGAAAGCCATTACTAACTCAAGTGGTATCATATCCTTTAAGTGATGTTCTATTTGTCATAGTCGAGGGTTTAAACCCCACTTAAAAATGAAGACGCTCACATCCTTTTGGAGGATGATTGTACACCCAGAAATCACCCGTTACCTCGAGACGCTCTCTCTATAAATTATATATGTCTTTTAGTCATAAAATCTTAACACCACGAAAAGACAACCACCATTATTATATACTTCGGGCCAGTTCTTCATTGCTTTTGAAAAATGCTTTTGAAAAATGCTGTAAAAAAGTACTTTTGAGAAGTGCTTTTGAAAAGTTTGGTTTAAAATTTGAGTGTTTAGCGTTGCTGTCAAAAAGTGCTTTTGAGAAATAAAATGTCCATTTTAGACATGTTACTATCAAGTAACAAATATGCATTTAAATAATATTTAAATTAGTTAATATTATTATATTTTAGTAAGAATATAAAAAAATTATTATAACTTGTTGTTAATATTTTAATATATGAAATATAAATTTTAAATATTTTTAAGCAATAAATATTAATTATTTATAAAATTTAATTAGAATATATAAACTATATTTTAAATATTTAAATATGACCATTAAATATTTATAATTAGTATTTTAAAAATATTTTTTATTTTTAATTAATGATTTTAACACAATTGTAATTAAGTACCAAGAAAAAAAATAAAAATACCATGTTATTGGAGGGGTGAAAAAGTAATTAAGCACCAAAAGTACTTTTGGAAGAGGAAAAGCTAAAATTTTTAACTTCTCTTTTTCAGCTCCTTTTCAGAAGTGCTTTTGAAAAATACTTTGAAAAGTTAAAAATTTCAGCCAAAAGTAACTTGTTCTTTACAGCTTTTCCTTCAAAAATACTTTTGGAGTCAGAAGTAATTTTTTTAAGCAATGAAGAACTGACCCTTCAAAATTTTCTCTAAAAGAAATCGGTCTGTTGAACAATAACATACAAATTCGGGCCCTAATTAAAGAGTTTATAGGGTCATTTTTAAAGCTAAAGCAGATAAGAACACCCGCAATTCAAGTGAATCTTACGAATGAGGAGGTATCTGCATGTGTATGTGTTGGTGCTATAGATGCGCAGACACACACCTAATCGACATACTAGGATTAGGCAGAGCCATGAAAAGCACTGTTTTCTCTTTTTACTCTGATTATTTTATTGAGTGGTTATTATTATTATTCTTGAAAATGAGACCTTTAGACTATTTAAATGGAACAATCACCCCAAGCCAAGTTGAAAGTGTTGAGAGTTGGCACAAACTTGTTGGGTTAAGTTAGGTAGAATATTATAAGGGTGTTTAATATATACGAAGTTAGGGAATGGCAGGGTCCGGTCTCCTTAAAATAAAAAATTTTTTATTTAATTTTTTATAATTTATAAAATTTTAAATTAATAATGGTAAAATTATACTTTGGCTTCCAAAAATGATAAAAATTTGATTTAATTCTTTTAAAATTATAAAAATATAAATTATTAAAATGATGAAATTGTATTTTTATTATCATAAAAATATATAATTTAATTCTGCCAGCCCCAAAAAATTTTCTGGTTTCGTCTCTATATATATATTCATATATGATAGACTAATATATTTATATTTATATGATATTTATGTTATTTTTTTCACCTCATATATTTTTTATTCAATATTTAGAATCATTCATAATTTCTTTCTAAATCGTAAATAAGAAGATAAATGTGTTTTAATGTGCTTGAACCCACATTCTCGTACACTGTTAACAATGTCAATAGCAATCAAGCTAAAATTCAGTCGACATTTCGTATCATAATTTAATTACTTCTTTATTTTTTTCATATTATATTCAAAATATAACATATACATCCATTGATCAAAGATAAATAAAAAAAAAGAGTAAAGAAATGGAGAATTTATTTGAGTTGTGATTTATATAAATCATAAATTTTCATTTTCTATAAGATGAAAAAGCATCTGTACATAGACCCGGCTCGACCCGACCTAATAGTGGCTATTTTTTATATACAAAAAGCTATCACTTGCATCCTTTTATCTCATTTCTATTATATTGATAGAACATCTCATAGAAGCAATATAATAAGATAAAGATACAAACAGAAGCCAACTCAATTTCTTCATTTAGAAAACAAACAAGTCATGGGGCTGGTAGTCATATGTTGTGTTTGGTATTTTTATATACATTCAAAGATAAATTTTAAAATTATATAATTTTTTCATTTAATGTAGTTATAGATATAATTTATTTATTTTTATTTTGATTATATAAAAAATAATTTAAACATTCTCAATTAAATTATTTGTATATACAATAAACGATGTGATTGAATAAAAATTAAAATTTTATATGTATAATTACATCAATTTCGTGATCAACTATTCACTTTTTCGAGAGGAATATAAATTCACACAAATATATAAAATATGTAAATGGGATTATGAAAATGACATTCTCATTCACAAAGCATAGCCATACAAATACAAATGCCCACTTACTTTTTAGATGGGTCATTGCTCATTAGTCATTACCAACCTCCCTTTTTCAAGTTTAATAAATAAAAAACAGAGGCATAATAATATATCTTCTTTACATACAAAAACACAAGCATACAGACAAAACAAAGAAACTTAAAAGGGTTGTTGGGTTTCTCTTTTTTTGTTGTTTAACTTAAGCTCATAATCATACAATCATGACTCTTGATCTTGACCTCATCACTTTGATTTGAAAGGAATGGCTCTGATCACAACAACGTGGTAGAGTGCTGCTAGTGCTGCACCAATGAATGGTCCCACCCAGAAAATCCACTGCAACCGAAACCACACCAAACTAATTAAGGAATTAATTTCTAAAAAAGAGTGAAATGGCGAGAAAATTTGAGAGGGGCTTACATGGTCATCCCAGCCCTTGTCCTTGTTGAAGATGATGGCTGCACCAAGACTACGAGCCGGGTTAATACCAGTTCCAGTGATTGGGATTGTGGCTAAGTGTACCAAGAACACTGCGAACCCAATTGGCAATGGTGCCAGAATCTAGCCATACAAAAATAAATTCATTCGTTAGTAACAACATACATAACTTAATCCGTAATTAGATTTTATTATGAAGTATGGGATGCTTACAGGGACATGAGAGTCACGGGCGCTGCGCTTGGCGTCAGTGGCTGAGAAGACAGTGTAAACAAGAACAAAGGTGCCGACAATTTCAGCACCAAGGCCATCACCTTTTGTGTAGCCATGAGCCACCGAGTTAGCTCCGCCGCCCAACATACCGTACCGAGTCTTCCCCATGAAACCTTTCACCACACCCGCCCCGCATATGGCGCCCAAACACTGCATCACCATGTAGAAAATTGCCCTCGTCAACGACAGCTTCCTCGCCAAGAACAGTCCAAAAGTCACTGCCGGGTTGATATGGCCACCTATCCACCACCACCGTACAGATGCCATTTTTATTAGTTTTCTTCATACAGTTTTTATATTTGAAAAGAACCCAAAGAGGAAAAAGAATTGCATATTCATTCTGGTTTTCTCGAGAAACAAACAAGGGGGGAGGAAAGAAAGATTACCTGAAATGCCAGCAGTGCAGTAAACAAGAGCAAAGATCATACCACCAAAAGCCCAAGCAATTCCTTGAATCCCAACAGTTGGGCACTTAGTTTTTTCCTTAACAACCCCCATAACAGTCAAAATAGTGATATACAAGAAAAGGAAAGTCGCCACAAACTCGGCAATCCCGGCCCTATAAAAGGACCATGAGGTTAACTCGCCAGGCTCGAAAAATGGAGCCGGTGGTGGTTCAGAATAGTCTTTCCCGTCATCTTGAGTCTGAGCCGCGGTCCCAATTGGTTGCCTCTCTGTGAACTTGTTGGCTCCCAATCTAACATCCTCTTCTTTGCCCTCCATTTCCCTTCTTCTTTGCTTCCCCTTTTTAGTATCAAAAAATCCAAAAGGACAAAAAAAAACGTAAACTAAAGAGAAACAAAACTCTGGTTCTTTCTTTTAGAATTAGTGAGGGTCTTTGGGACTTGTAATGGTGATTTTTATAGGCTAAGTTTGCTGAGAAAATGGTGAGGGTGTAGGCAGGGGTTAAAGGTAATATAATAATGATACTGAATCACTTATTTTTTTTTTTGGTTATTATTCGGGTAAATTATAAAAATAATCACTTTTATTTATTTTAGATTATATTATAGTTATTTATGTTTTAAATGTTACGTTTTAGTCACTTACGTATCGTTCTGTTATGAAGTGATTATTTTACCGTTAAGTTTCGTTACCTCCTTAACCGTAATCTTATGTGACAGCCCAAATAAGTTTAAACCCAACGAAAACTTTAACTACTATTCCAAAACAAATTTTGGTACATAATTTGAAAACTTAAAGAAGTATAAAAATCATCTTGTGATTTTATACATTTTTTGCAACATATTTCAACAAGGTCAAATTTTAATTATTGCGATCTCATGATTGAATCGATGAATGATTGAAAACATTACATGGGAAAAAACCTTTAATAATTTATATGGAATAAATTTTTGAGGGTGGATATGAATTTAAAACGACTTCTCACCATCGATGTTATTGTAGATAGAATGATAGATGCAAAAATCATGGGATTGTGTCGACTATAAACAATATCTTATAGATAAGCTAATGTAGGATATGAGGAACAAATTAGTTTTATTATTAATTTTATTATACGTTCTTATTATATTTATATAATATTTAAAATTATTCCATCCTTAAATAAGAAAAAATAACCCACTTTAATACATTTAAATTCATATTTTAACAATTATATTAATCGAATAAAACTCTATCTACAATTATTTCGAGAATATTTTTTTGCGATAAACGACAACGGGATGTCATAATTTGGCTCAATTTTGGCCACAAATTTGTGGGCTGTGACCATCTATCAGGCACCGCCCACTGCCACTTTTGTCAAGTGTGAGATTGAAGGGAGAGGGCGTGGAAATTGATATAATGATGTTCTTTTTTCTCTGTGTTTTTTTCCAATGGTAAAAATGAAATTTTCTAATAAAATATCGTGACATAATTCAATTAACTTCAAAAAAATAATTTTTTTTTGTGATAGTGTATAATTTAGTGAGATTTGTCGATTGATATGAGTACTGCTATTAATTTAAGAGAATATAAGTTTAAGTACGCTAAAATGTATGATTCTTTTAAATATGATTTAAGAAGAAATTATATATACTTCTAGATATTATATTAAAAAAATATAATCAAAATTTATAATAAAATTATTAAAAAATTTTTGATCAGAATTGTTTGTCCCATGTGGTCAATTTTTTCGGCTGTGTTAGAAATTATATTTGATAATCTCTATCACAAATTTTTGCACATGGGGCGGCGAAATATAACACCTAAGCCTCTTATAAATTTATATTATAACGAATTTTGAGTTAATAATTATTTTTAAAATGTGAATTTTTTAGGTCTATAAATAGAATATATATAACCACCATACAAATATAAATATGTGTTCAAATAATTATAATATATAATTAAATTAATACACAATATAACGAATGAAAAAAAGGGAAGAATTGGATAAAATCTGAAAGAATTCGAATAATATATTCTATTTATATTTTATATATAAATATTTATTTATTTATATTTATATATATTTTGTTCACTACCGTGTTTTGTCCAACAAATCTAACGATACTGACGATAGGCCATGACCTCACCCTTTCTAATGAGCCCATTCGCCTCATTATAAAGCGGATTCAAATGTTGATGATGCCACCCTTGAAACTTTTATGTTGCAAATAAACCCCAAAACTGTATTTTAGACTAATTATAAAGAGTTCTTTAACTTTAGTAAAAAAAAGCCACGTCAGCAATCCGTTAGTAAATTAACAAATTTTTTAATGACAATGACCAATTCGAGCAATTTTCATAATTAGAGTAACTAAATTGATAAAAAAAAAAAATTAGAATGACCAAACTAGGCACAACACTATTTTAGGATAATCTAGTAACCTTAAAAACTAATGAATCAAAAATTTCAAACTCTTTGATATATTCAAGTAATATTTCAACTATATCTTTATTATTAGTCGGAAAAGATTAATATTTTATCTATTATATTACATTTTTGTCAATTATATTTCGCCCAAAATGTTACTTTTATAATAATTTTACCATTCTTTTTAACATTTGATCAAATTTGCCCTTAAATCATAACAAATAATGTGTTTTTGTATAAAAAAAAATATTCTTTTACTTTTAATGTGACTTTGATCAAAGGAGAAACCCTAGATATTTATTGCTCATCCCCAATTTTAGTTTATTTATTTGAGAAATGAGATGTGTAATTAATTTATTAAAGAAACGAAAACCTAATTCTATAAAGATAATTTAGTAAAATTAGTAATTGTACATTTCATTAATTAAATAAAAAATTATATTCTAATTAATTAAAGCAAATAAAATAATATAACATATTCGAATATACTAATTAATCACATAAATTTATTAATTAACACTATTCTTTGTGCGTGAAAATCAAAACATACAAAACAGGCTTTTGTATAGACCACAAGTCTCATTTTCCTTATTTTCTTAAGCAAGTCTCCTCTAGTGAAAAAAAAACATTTTTTAGTAATTTAGTCAGTGTTAGCAATTTCTTCCACTAAATAATTAATTAAGTAATTTAATGTGCAGTTATTTATGTTTTTTTATATAATTTATAATCCCAAAATTTAAATATAAAAATATATTTAAACATGCTCAAATCCATTTTTTTATATATCAATAAAATTAAAATTCAATAAAAAATATGTAATTATTAATTATATATCATAGTTTTATGTGTAAAAAAAATCATTATGATCCCTTTAATTATTAATTTTATTAAGTATTTATATTTCTTTAAAATATAAGCCACTCCTAGTTATATATATTGGTTTTATATGAACCAATGATTGTATCAGAAAGTGCACAAAAAATTGCAGAAAATCTTTTTGTCATCTAAGGCATTTCTTTTTGGAAGATAATGATAGACTTAGGGAATTTGATCATATTTAATTTAAACCAGCTAACTATATATATATATATATATATTATGCAATGTACAGGTATATGGATAACATAAAATAATGGCATTCAGAATCTTTTAGCTTTATCATTTTGTGCTGGCAATAGCTTTAGGTTAGATTTTAGGGACATCATCATACATCATATAATTTGAAATATGATCTGTATATGCATGCATGCAATTTTGGCCCACTTTAAATGTATATATAATATAAAGAAAAAATAACACATAATATAAAATGGATACATGAAATATGTGTGAAAGAACTTAATTGAGTGAATATATCTATTTTTAAAAGGTGATATGGAGCAAATTTGGGGTTAAGAAGTTATAGCAATGGGGACTGTGTGGGCATGTTTTTGGAGGTCTGCATTTGGGTTGTCATTATTAAAAGTAATCATGGTGGGGGGACTCCCTTGGATTTGCATGGAATTGGAACATGGGGAGCTCAAGAAAAAGTTAGTGGTCACTTTAAGTTGAAGCTCAAAGTGTCTCATTTGTAATTTTAATTTCTTGTGTTTGTCCAAATCTAGGGATTCAAATTCTTGATTTCCAAACTACTCAATTTCTATTCAATAGGAATTTTTTTATCCAAATAAAAATTAAATTTTAGATTTAAAATTAAATAAAAGAATGTTTTTTATCATTATTTTATAATTTAATCAAATAGAGCTGTCTATGGGTCGGATCACCCC
Organism: Gossypium turneri; assembly: GCA_008044935.1. NCBI lineage: Eukaryota > Viridiplantae > Streptophyta > Magnoliopsida > Malvales > Malvaceae > Gossypium > Gossypium turneri. Next base: position 6,506,654 of record CP032576.1, read on the forward strand.
AAAAAATGGGAGAGTTTGGGCAAAAATAGAGGTTTGAAAAATGGATTTGGACAAAAAAATAAGGTCTGTTTAGAAAACAGGTCAAGCCTCGAGTAAGGTTTTTTTGGCCTAGACCTGACCTGACCCGAATTTGTAAAAGAAACTATTGTTTTGTTGCTGTTTTCCTATTGTTTTGTTACCATTTCACTATTATGTTTATTCTATTTTGTTGTTATTGTTTGGATTTAGTATAACTAGTTTTATTGTTAATTTTACTACTATTTTAGAGATATTTGCTTATTAAGTTCCACATATCTTAGTGCTATTAAAGTATAAAAGCTTTATTTGTTGGGAAACATTTATTTTAATATTTTTAGTGCATTTGATGTATTATATTTTTAAATTTTTTAATGCAAAAAATAAAATAAAAATTTAATACAATCGAGCCAGACCCGAATTTTAGTATTTTTTATCTAGGCTGGACTTGAACAAAAATTTAGACCCATTTTTGAGCCTAACCAGACCCGAACATATCAATCGGGCCTAAAATTTTATTAGAAAAAACTCGGTCATGAACAACTCTAGACTCGAATTACAAAAAAGAATCATATTTAAAATTCGATTCATACATGTCGAACCTACCACCGCTTGATCTATTTCCAAGAAACAATCTTTTTTATTATTTTGATGCATTGAATATAAAACAAGTGTCTTCGCCACCAGTGTTCCATAAAAATTTTGCATATTTTTAAGGGTGAAGCCAATTTTTTTTTTGAGTCGAAATTAAATTATAATTTTTATTATAGTTGAAATGTAATTTTATTATTTTAATAGTCTATATTATTATAAATTTAAAAGATTAAATTAAAATTTTATCATTTTTAAGGAATCAAAGTGTAATTTTACCTTTACTAATTTAAAATTAAAAAATAAAAACGTAAATAAAAATTTTTCTATTTTAGAGTCCTATGCCTGAAAAAGGTATTTTTTTTTCCAATAATCGTTTCTCACTTGCCATAAAAAATCAGCTAATGCCTCCACGTCTTGAGGTTCAACTTCAATAGCATGTTTGTAGCACTCTTCTACCCCGCACGTATATATATCAAACAAAGTAATTAGTTGTATAGAGATAAATAAATCATTCTAGTTCTACTATGTACCGATATTGATGTAAAATCTCAAAGATTGAGTTTTTGCTCTTGTGAACACTCTTTTAATGGGGGAAGACATTGAAGCTTGAGCAACAATGAACCCTCAACTTTCTTGAGCTAAAAGGTAATGAACAATGAAAGTAACTATTGAGTATAACTCTTATTTCAGTCAAATTTGAGAAATAATCTTTCAGTTAAACTCTGTTTATTTGTTTCAATCAAACTCTGATTAGTCTAGATTATTTTATTATTATTTGACCTATGAATTTGGCTTATAATAGGCTCCTTTACAACCTTAGAAAATACACACATTAGAGATTAGAACTCATAACGCATTTAGAGAATTTTGTGTTTATGTTTTGAGAGTTCTTTGTTTTCGGGTTTTCGGAGTTTAGTTTTTATCTCTATCTTGTACTCTTCGTTCTTTTGCCATTATAGTAAAATTATTTTTGCCCGTGGTTTTTTATCCTCTTTGGAGGAATTTTTCCACGTTAAATTTGTGTGTTCAATTTCTCAATTTATTCCGCTATTTTTTTACTTGTTGTTTAATCGGGTCAATCCCAACAAGTGGTATCAGAGCTAGTTCAATTTTCATAGATCAGCCCATTCAGAGATGACAACAACAAGGTTTGAAATTGAGAAGTTCGATGGTGAGACAAATTTCAATTTGTGACAAGTTCAGATGATGGCAATTCTAGTTCAAACCGACTTGAAAAAGGTTGTTATTAGGAAAAAGCCTGAGAATCTAAATCAAACAGAATGGGAAGAGGTTGATGAAAAGGCATTGTTTGCAACCCAGTTGTGCCTCGCGAATACGATATTGCAGGAGGTATTGATGGAGAAGACCTCATCCGCCTTATGGAAAATGTTAGAAACTCTTTATGCGACTAAGTCTCTGGCTAACCGTTTAGTGTTGAAATAACGTCTATTTACGTTTCACATGAACAAATGTGAGCTTCTTAGAGATCACATCAGTCAATTCATTACTCTTTTAAATGATTTAAAGAACGTTGAGGTTCATATTGACAATGAAGATCAGGTTATGCTATTATTATGCTCTTTACCCCCTTCATACAAGTCTTTCAGGGAGACCCTGATTTATGGAAGAGACAAACTCTCGTCCAAAGATGTGAAGGTTCATTTATTGAATAGAGACAAACTCGTCAATGCATTTGGTTTGGATAGCAAGGTAGATAGGCAAGCTTCCTTTTTGGTAGCATCAAAGAAATAAGACAAAAGGTGTAGCTATTGTAAAAAGTTAGGTCACGTCAAAGCAGATTGTTATAAACTACGAAATAAAAAAGTTGCTGAGAGTAACGAGGAAGATGTAGCTGGTGCTAATTTGGTCGATGAAAGCGGTGATGATTACTTGTTAGTGTCAACGAGTGATAACTTCAAGCTCACGTCCGAGTGGATCCTAGATTCGAGATGTTCTTTCCACATGTGTCCCAATAAAGAATGGTTCTCCACATACAATTCGATTGAAGGTGGAGTTGTGCGCATGGGAAACGATTCATCTAGTAAGATAATTGGTATTGGTACAGTTAAAATTAGGATACACGATGAGATAATTAGGACACTCTCAAATGTCAGGTATATACCTGATTTACGAAAGAATCTCATCTTCTTAAATATTTTAGACTTGAAAGGATGCAAAATCAACATCGAGTCGAGCGACATTAAAGTATCTCGTGGAGCTCTCATTTTGTTAAAAGGTAAAAGAATTGACAATCTTTATATTCTGGAAGGTTCTACAGTGACCAGTGAAATCAGACGTCCCTCATCCATTAATGAGTCGAAGTCAACTCGTTTAGACCAGAGGCAACTTGGTTATAGGAGGGAAAGAGGTATGATCGTTTCATTGAAGAGATGTTCTCTTTTGGATGCAGGTTTTGAAAAGTTAGGGCACTGTGTTCTTGAAAATTAGACCCGGGTTAGTTTTAATTTGCCAGTGTACAAGTCGAAAGCTAGAAATCTTCCAGTTTCTAAGTACAGATTCGACTCAGTTAATTGCGTGCATAGTTCAAGATAGGCCCGTGGTGGGCTTTGGCAAATATGACATTGTGGAAATATGAGTCAAGGTAGAGATTTTTTGAGTATGACTCTTATTTCAGTTAAATTTGAGAAATAATCTTTCAGTTAAACTCTATTTATTTGTTTCAATCAAACTCTGATTAGTCTAGATTATTTTATTATTATTTGACCTATGAATTTAGCCTATAAATAGGCTCTTTTACAACCTTACAAAATACACTCATTAGAGATTAGAACTCATAACACATTTTGAGAATTTTGTGTTTACGTTTTGAGGGTTTTTTGTTTTCGGGTTTTTGGGGTTTAGTTTTTATCTCCATCTTTTGTACTCTTCGTTCTTTTGCCATTATAGTAAAATTATCTTTACCTGTGATTTTTTATCCTCTTTGGAGGGGTTTTTCCACGTTAAATTTGTGTATTCAATTTCTCAATTTATTCTGCTATTTTTTTACTTGTTGCTTAATCGGGTCAATCCTAATAGTAACCATAGGCCAAAGATTGGCTGCACTTAACTTGAATGGCAGATCTTATAGATGAGATTAAATAGGGTGATTTTTGTGGGTTTTGAATATTAACTTCTGCAGATTCTCTATTGGTGTAAACTTTAGTTCCATAGCTTAATTTAGTCTCAATCTATTAAAGGAAACAAACCCTATTAAAGAAATGAAAGAAAAATTCATTAAAACTCAAAAATCCTATTCATAGGGTAACTAAAGGGTTCTAAGAGAAGAAAACTTAAGATATAACTTAAATCAAAATAATAAATTGCTATTGCTTTTCTATGTATACGTACGTTATTTGGATTCTTTAATATTAAAATTATTTTGGTTGAATAATTCTGTTTTTTTTTTTAATATGAACTTCTAAATTTATGTAAAAATATATATTTAAAAAAAATCAAAAGTACCATAAAATGGAATTAAAAAATTTAGAAAATATGGTAAAATGTTATAAGAAAAGAGAACATTTAGTCGGATGCAAATTTGATGGAGTAAATAAAATTGAAAAGGAAGATCGAAAACTTACCTAAAATATGAATATTTTTGTAGGAGAATTAAAAATTATATAAAACGATAAAAATATACAATCAGGGTTTAAATTAGTTGAGCTTACTCTTTGTTTTGAGTTTTGAAAAGCTTTGAAAATGTTTGGGTATTAAAAACAACCTTTTTACCCGTTATTCGTAGTAGATGCTCTATGTCAATGATTTCTATGGTTAATATTGAACCATATGTCTTAGTAGATTAATTGGCGATTTATTTTAATAAAAAATGAAAAACTTCGATGATAAAATTATATCATTAAATTTGAACAATTATGACTTTTACTTCAACATTTGAAGACAAATCATGCAACCTTTCGAGTTTTAAAACTTCTATCAACATCAATTATTTAAATCTGGATTATAAGTAGGTCCTTATGAAACTCCAGTAACAAATGGGGGATTAAAACATAAAATAAGTTAATACAAGGGTGTTGTCGTGACATCAAAGAATGAATATCGCGACACTGAATACAATAGCATGATTTCGTGACTTCATTTGGAGTGAGTTGCGACCATGGAGACAAGGTGTCGGGACTTCAACAGGGGAAAGTCATGACATTGAAGATAGGGGACTCAATGTCGTGACACCAACAGGGGAATGTTGCGACTATAAGGACCGTTTTCCCCAATTTTGCATCATTCTTTTCAAACCTACCAAGTACAAATCCCTAATGGTCTAAGTGACCCCAAAACTCAACATTGTACATTTTAGGCATTAATTTAAATGCCAAACTACTATTTTTGGCACATTTAACATCATTCAACACATCATCACATACACATTCATATTCATCCTAATCACATGCATCACTCTTTATTACCTGGCATGTAAGCAATACCTCATTACCAAGCTTACATATACGAATTGAGCATGCATACTCATGTTTCACTAGATTAATGTATATACATACCATCCAATAAACATGAACATATATAGAGTGCAAGCATTTCTACCATAAGTACCTAAATGTCCAAAATGAACCTAAAAACTTATTCAAGATATTAGCTACATGCCATATGCTATTAACATAGAAAAACTGTACAAACTTTGTTGAGCTGAGAGAATTGAATCTGGATGCTACTGATCAGTTTGTGAGAATTCGAGATCTATGATAATTGCGCATGAAAATAAACAAACCGCATGCTGAGCAATAGGGCTCAGTGGTGCTAACATGATTTAAATCAATAATCATACATAAGCAACGTACCAAATACACATAGCATGGTATCCATACATTATCTAAGTCATAATCACATTACTAGCCTCATGAACTTAACATCTCAATTTGTGTTACTCGTCATGCCATATATCAACATTTAGTCCTTATACCATACCTTTCAATTAGATGAATAATGTAGTATATCACAAAGAGTCATGGTACCTTTCCTTTCCATTCTTGAATCTATTGATTCATTATATAACTGGATCAACCCTCAAGGCTCGTAATAACAAAATCACGTGTCATTTCACATGTCATCATTTATTGTTTAAATATTAATATAAAAATATACAATTCAATAACAAAAGTCAATAGGCAAAATACGTGTTTTCATAATCTCTATTAATCGGACACGAATTCGAGGCAGAAACACGGATCATCCAACTATCACACTAATATATCTGGCACCCGATGCCTCATTGGTACGTCCTAAGTATAATATGTTGGAAATATCTCGGTTTGAAAATGATTTTCTTGCACAACGAAAAAATAAAATTTTAAAAATCGACCCGATTTGTGATATTTATAGAAATAAACCTTAATTAGATTCGTACCTGTGTTTTCGACTTAGCAGATGTTCGTTGTTCTCGTCTTTCAACCAAACGATCTTTTCTACTATTTTCGTACCACAAATTGCTTCAAGTGTAGGCTCAAACCAATTGAATAGAAACACAAAACTAGAAAAAGTTTTCTCTCATTTTGGGGTGAAAACAAAAATTCTCACTTCTTAATAAAAACTAGAAAAAAAATCTCTCATTTTGTGTTCATAGCTCTACCGGTGCCATCTATTTATAGGAAGAGGAGGCAGAACCTTTGTTGAGTTGTAGTGGTTTATTTCTACGACTCTTGCCTTTCCTTTATCTCGAGACGGATCAATGCCGTCTTCAGCTACATACGATAATTCAATTATAGAAATTGTATTAGTTTTCAGCCAATCACATGAAAAACACATAATAATTAAACATACTTTTCATTTTATTCATTTTAGTCCTTACAATCGATTTGCCCATATTTTTCGATATTTAACATCGAATCAGAATCTAATTTCATATTCTTTCATTAGAGACGTTGTACTTTTAATCTGTAGCATAATTTCCTAACAAATTTTAGTTTATTCAATTTAATCCCTAATGTCCAAGATTAACCGTATAGCTTAACTCTAAAAATTAAGCTAAATTCACTACTTTCTAATACAATCTTAACATAATTTAAACTTATCATTCAAAAGTTCTCAACATTCAAGCTTAGTTTCCTCAAGAATTCATTAATAACAACTTAGCATATACTTAATAACCAATAAATTTAACACATGGGTATGTTTTACTAATCTTAAATAATAAAAAATCATGAAGAAAAACTCAACGAATGGCTAAAGGACTTTGAAAATTTTCCTTTTCTTTCAATATCAAGGAAGGCATAAACTTTGGGGGGAAGATGATGAATTCGTTCTCTCTCCCACTATTTAATATATTTATAATTAGATTAATAGTTTAGTTAACAAAGCTAATCATGTTTTGTGTTTAATAGTTTAGTTTAACAAAGCTAATCATGTTTTGTGTTTAATAGTTTAGTTAACAAAGCTAATCATGTTTTGTGTATTAATTTAAGGCATTTATATATGTTATAATTATAATTATAAGAGCTAAGTGGATATCTTCATCATCTTTCCATTACCTCGTAAGAAACAATGGTTAAATAACCATTAAGCCCTTTGACTAATTGTTAATTGGGTCCTCAAGAATTTTTCAAATTAAAATTTAATAGTGATTGCATTTTTACAATTTAGTCCCTGAACTAAAATTAATAATTCTAATTATTCGATCATTCATTAATATGCTTTCATACTAACTTCATAAATCCTTCTATTATAATCTCATAAGCTCGATTTATGGAATTGGGTTCCGAAACCATATTTTTCAACACTAGCTAAAATTGGGTCGTTACAACTTCTTTGTAATACATTCCATGGAGTGTTAGAGGGATCAGTGCATTCATGCCTGATCAGCAATCCGGGTCTTATTGTGAAGTGTTAGGGGGTTGATCCACGTACCCGTACTTGTGTATTAATCCAATTAATAGGGGCTAAAAGTAAATAATGGACATGTTATTCTGATTCTGAAAATGAAATGTCATTTTGATTTTGAAAGTGACATGTCATTCTAATTTGATGATCAAATGTCACCCTTATCATAGTAATCAAATAATGAAAGGCCATTTTGAGAAATGATACATGTTAGTAGTCATGCTGGTTTGACTATAAAACGATCTTAAGATTGAAATTGATATAATGAAATGATATCTTGAAATTATTAATAATTTGATTTAATGTTTTAGTAGTATACTTATTATCTTAATAGCTTTTATACTTGAATTCAAATTATTCTAGTACCACTGAGTATTCAATACTCAATGTACGAATTAGTTTGTTTTCATGTACAGGTTTGATTTAGGTTCTTAAAGTGTTAGCAAGTTTGTTAGCATCCAAGTTATCAACTCTCTCGGCTCAGCCACCTTTTTTAATGTGCTTGCTTGATAGGTTATATACGACATGTACCTAGGTCATTAAGAAGCATTTTGGAGTCTTTATGTTGTTTTGATTTGTAAATATAACGATGATGCATTCTCGAGACACCAAGAACAAATTATTCATCTTAGGTATTTTTTTATCATTTGTCTCAAGATAGGTTGACTATGTCTCAAGACATACATGGCTAGGTTTCGAGACAATCAATATTTTGTCTCGAGACTACTAAATATCGAACCTAAATTATATTTTGCCTTGTTTTAGGTCTCGAGACAAGAACCCCTTTGTCTCGAGACATCTAAACATCAAAGTTAAAGGTCTGAAACAAGGAATCTGTGTCTTGAGACTTGTCTTAAGACATAAGTGATCAAGTCTCGAGACATGAACTTTAATGTCTCGAGACACACTGTTAAATTTGGCTCATTGAGTTTGGATTCGAATCCTAACTCTGTGTTTGACCTTGTTTGAACCCAAAACATTTTACTCAAGATCGTTTATCATTACTTCATCGTGTTTATGCATATAATTATGATTGTTTGGAAATTTTTATGGATTAATACCAAATTGTTTGATCTATTGATTTGCAATAGTCTGAGTTGCTTCAGCAACGTAATGTGACGTCATATATTTGGATTCGACAACTGGGTCGAGTGTGGGGTGTCACACAAATTATCTCTCCAGTTGATCTTATAAACAACAAAATATTCCTAACATGATCCTAACATGGATAATTTGCTCATAGTGATCCTATAACAAAGGACTTAATTTAGATTATCCACTAATATAAATTGTCTCCTATATTACAAAACAATCTATATTATGCAACTTATTATTATTTTAAAACCATTGGTAATTTAATAAGCCGATATTTTTCTTTTAGCATTTGTTTTACCTACAATAAAAGTGAGAAAATGTTTGCATAGAGTAAAGAATAATAAATGAATATTTATTAATTATTCAATTCGAATAAATACAAAAAAATACTACACTAATAGAAAATTTTACTAACATAGGAACTTCTAAATATGTACAAAGCATTAAGTAATATCCACTAGAAGGAGGTAGTTATATCTACTTTCAAGAAATTTTTTGTTACTATTTTGATTCATCAAATACTAAACAAGTGCCTTCGCCACCAGTGCTCCATAAGAAATTTGCATATTTTGATACTTGAAAAGGGTTTTTGGTGTCAGCCTCGACAGCTTGTATGTACATTTCTTCAGCTCCCCACTGATCGTTTCTCACTTTCCATAAGAAATCAGCATATAGTCCCAATGCCTCGGCATCTTGAGGTTCCACCTCAATAGCACGTTTGAAGTACTCTTCTGCCCTGCAGATAGACAACAAAAGAAGTTAATACCATACAACAAATAAATGGCATGCAGTTGTTATCGACGTGAAACATCAATGTTTATTTTCTTATTTTTCGTTCTTTTCTGAAAGTAGTGAATTATGTTACTTTGATTATTATTGTTTTTAAGCAGTGGTGCCTAATATTCGTGTCTAGCACATTAAGGGATATGAGTAAGGCTTATGAAGCTTTAAGGATACTCCAAACCTTAAATCTTAAACCTTAAACCTATGGGTACCCATTCAACCTTTAATTCAAAACTCAGGTGCACCTTCATGTAGCAAACTTTAGGGGGCATATGGTTAGTATATTGATACAGTGAAGATGATGAGGAGTAAACGTCAAAATCCCAATCATTACAAATTACGATACTCATACCCCATATCTGACGCAAAGAGATTGAGAGCACAAATAAAAGCTCAAATCCGAAGGCAGAAAATTTACCTGTCATAGTCCTTGACAACAAGGTGAAGAAACTGAGCATAATTTGTTAGAAAAAGAGAATTATTAGGCTGCTCATCAATATGCATTTGGTAAACAAGATTCGTTCTGAAATGAACTTCGTGGTTATCTGGTTCAACCTCCGCATGCAATGGAGAAACCAATTGTTGCCTTATTTGATATTCCAAGGCTTTATCATGAACCGACTCCCCCCTTATCCTCGAAGCCTCTTCCACCATTGGTTCCCATAACCTAACCTCATCATTGGCCTTTGGACATTGATCTTCTTGTTCTTCTTTTTCACTTTCCTTGTCTGAAACCAACACGATTGCTGTAACAACATTTTGAGTGAGTCCTTGTCGTTGGATTACATCAAAAGAAACATTTTCTGCCATTGATTGAACAGAAAAATTTGCCAAAAGAAGCATGACGTAAACCATGAGTGTCGGTGTTTCGGAAAACACTTGTTGGAACAGCCATACAAAGGTTAACGTCATGTCTTGTTGGATTTTAGACATGACATCCACTAAATCTTCGGAATAAAGACTTTCCCTAATTATCAGCGTGTAGTTTTGGATCTCTCTGATGATGAAAACTAATGAAGAAATGGCGTTTTTAACAGAGGAATATGCAAATCCACTTGCATTATCAACGAAACTATCCAACTTCCCCCTTTGTTTTCGCAACCTCAGTGAATGTGGGATCCCCGCGTTGCTTGCTTTTTGTTCGATGGTGAACCTTCGAATCTCATCTCTTTCAGGCCAATTCGATGGCTCCGAGCAGATTCCGAGCGATGTGGGATCTAGGAACTCGACCTTTGAGGGTAAAGGTTGCTTTGAAGGATTCAATTCTATGCTCTTGTGAACACTGTTTTCACGGGGGAATACATTGAAGCTTGAGCAACAATGAGCCCTCAACTTTCTTGAGCTAAAACGTGATGAACGATGAAGGTAGCCATAGGCCAAAGATTGGTTGCATTTAACTTGATCGGCAGATCTTATAGATGATATTAAAGAGGGTGATTCTTGTGGGGTTCTGAATATTGACATTTGTAGATTCTTTGTAGGTGTAAACTTTAGTTCCATAGCTTAATTTGGTCGCAATCTATTAAAAAAGAAAACCCTCCATTAAAATAATGAAGAAAATTCATTAAAGCTAAAAGAATCTCATCGACAAGCTAAATTCTTGGAGTAAATAAAATTGAAAACTTACCCAGAATGTGAATCTTTTTGTCGAAGAATTAAAAAATAGCTAAAAATAAAAATATAAAATTTGGGTTGAAATCAGATCAACTTTTTTTTTTTTTTTTTTTTTTTGAGTTTTGGAGAGCTTTGAAAATGTTAGAACATTAAAAAGAACATTTTCACCTGTTATTCATAGAACCGGTTGTTCCATGTCAATGATTTCAATGGTTAATATAGATCCATGTGTCTTAGTTGATTGACTTGACTAATTTTTATATAAAAAAGATAAAGTTGATGACCAGATTGCATCATCAGCATTTGAGAAAAAGAATCATATGATACAAAAATAGAAAAAGAAGCAACTTGAAAACTTGGAAAAAGGATGATAATAACCATAAAAAGGGAAAATTCCATAACAAGAAAAGATGATAGAAACTATAAGAGAGATGCTGAAGTTTGGGTTATCTTGATCTATCCCTACAACAAGATTGACATTGTGACAGTTGAGGCTGTGATTATAGGTAAAATTAGTTGTGATAAATGTGATAATAATTTTTTTTATCACTTACATTATAAACTTATCAGAAGAACTTAACAAGCCAAAGATCAGCTAGCTGGGTTTGAGACTTCTGCCAACTGATCAGAATGCCATGTCTTTTCTCTACCCACTTAACCACCAAGGAGATGTACTTACACTACTAGCTGCAAGCCATAAGGAAAGAAGGGCTTAACATGCATGACTATGTTATTTGAATCAATCAAGTCTGTAACACACATTCTCTTGTGGAAGTCTAGTGTCAGAAATAGGAAGGTGAAGTGAGCGGTTGGGATATTTAAAAAAGTAAAATAGATTAAATGTTGAATTTGTATTAAATAATACTTTATATTTAGATACAATAATTATTTTCTTACCAAATTAATATTCAGATATCATTTTGTATTAGCTTATCAAATTTAGGAGTGAGTATTTGATCGAATTGAGTGAAAAAATTTCGAGTTAATTGAGTTGATGAGTTCTATTTTATTATCCTAACTCGATTTGAATTTTTTTCAAATCGAGTCAAGTGAAATGAAATTCGAGTCAAGTAAAAATTGAATCGAGTGAAATTATTTGAATTAAATTAAAATCTTGTTACAGTATAACTAATTCCATATTAGAGCACATAAATGTAAAACCATATATATTTGAAAACTTTTTCAAAGCAAAATTAAGCAAAAAAAAAAACTTTAGTATGATAAACTTGAATCATTAATTAACTTATTTAGGTCCCAAAATTATCATTTTAGAAAAATTTTAAAATTTTAATTTTCTTTATATATTTTTTAAATTTTTTTACTTTTTTAAATTATAAATTTTGGAGTTTTTATAAATATTTTGAATTTTTGAAAATTATTTTGAATTTTTTTTATAATTTTTGTTGAGAGAGAAACCAATTTATTCATTTTCAAAATTGACAAGGACCAAAGGGGTAAATTTTAAAATTCAACTCAACTCGAACTTAAAATTCAAATTACCTATTCGAGTTAGACTCGAATAACTTCATTCGTTTAACTTAAAATTTGAATTTTTTTGAATCTAATTGAATTTTGCTCACCTCTAAAATTAATCTAAAAATATTAGCTTTTAAATCCTTGAACCAATAACCACATAGAGCCTCTTTATTTTACTCCTTTCTCAATTTAGTCCTAACGCTTAAATTCTCAATTTTCACATTCTTTCAAATCAATCCTTGGCTGAATAACATTACTAAAATTCTCAAAAATAATTACTAGCTCCAAAACTAAATGTTTTCGATATTAACCTCACTGTATTTTTTCAGAATTTCAACTAAAATTTTTGATTCATTACAGTTCTAATTAATGGTATGAAATTATGTTTTGTTTGTCAATTCAATTGTTTTGCTTGAGGACAAATAAAAGATTAAGTGTAGAGCTCATATAACTACAAATAAATTGTCATATACCAACACTTACTTTTATCGATAGTCCAATTCGATCGATATAAGAAAGTCTATACCAATAGATTACTTATACAACACATTCTGTTGCTATTAATATAAGGATATCTACAATGACAATTCAAAATGATCTCTCAATATAGATCTTATATATACCTATGATATTTTAGTACCGTCGGTATAGGACGAATTCTCTAAAACACTTTCTATGTTTTTTAATAAAAGCAATATTTTTAATTTTAACTTTCAATTAACATTAATTTTTAATAAAAAATCTATACCCACGAAAGATACTCCCTTGAAAAAATTACAACACTCAAATTCCCCTATTTATGTTTTAAAATTTGAAACACCCCATTTCTCATTTAGTACTTAGTAGATCTGATCATGGACCGATTTGATGCAAAATTTTAGGTTCGTTTTTTTAGGTTCAGGCTCAGTTTGGCCTAAAAATGGGCTTAAAATTCTATCCAAGCCCAACCCAGACTAAAAATGCTAAATCCAAGTTCGACCTGGTTCAACCGTATTAAGTTTTTTTAGATTAGTATTTTTATATAAAAACAAATTTAAAAATGTAATATATCAAATACACTAAAAATATTAAATTAATGTTTCCCAACAAGTTAAAAATACATTAAAAAAAAGTCTTTATACATAAATAACATTAAAATAATTACAACTTAGCAAGCAAATGCCTCTAAAATAGTAGTAACATTAACAATAAAACAAGAGTTATACAATATTTAAACAATAACAACAAAATAGTAGCAATATGATAACGAAATTGTATGAAAACAACAATGAGATGATGACAAAACAGAAACAAAACAATAGCAAAACAATTGATTCGGGCTGGATCGAACTAGAATCGGGCGAAAAAATCTTATCCGAAGTTCTACCCATTTAAAAAACTGACTTTATTTATTTGTCTAATCCCATTTTATGAGTGGTTTGACTTGTGATCAAGTTAGCACTCAGCTTTATATATTTTATTTATTGTTTTAACCCTAACCCTAAATCTCAAGCTTTAATTTCATTTTTTTCACTTTTAAGTATTATCTCTTTGATCAAATTTGCAGGTTAATTTGGTATTGCTCATCACTACTAGTTGGGTTGACATCTACAGGAGCGGAACATCACGGGAGCTAGAGGGTGTTTTGGACCTTGCCAACATCTTTTACAAATATTAAAAGCTGTTTAAAAATTTCGTAGAAAAGATTAAATAATTTTAGGTTAGTCCCCCAATAACTAGAAAAAAAGTTATTATAAAAAGAGAAACATTGAGAGCATAGTTGAAAAGAGCTGCAGGAAGAGAATTAAGAATAGAGATAATAGTAAGTATGTTATGCCAAAAACGAGAGTCTCTCATGGCTGTAAACAGATATTGTCTTTTAGCTATCAACTTTTTACTCAGAATACTTCTTAAGTATTTTAACAATTAATATCATTTGATCTAAGCTTATTTTCTAATGTGCAGGATCCATAGTATGACAAGCATAAAGTATACTTATAAACTCATAAGAGATTCATTTTTAAATTACTTTAAAGTTTTACTTAGAAATGAAAGAAGGAAAGAGTTTTAGAGAGATGAATTTTAGAAAAACACTCTCAAATTCTAGTGGTTCCCCATATGTAAGGTATACTAAGGAAGCTTTATTTTTTAATTTGTTGACTCACTTTTCTATTTCCTCACCAAACTCAATTAAATAAAAAACCAAAAAGAAAATTACTATCCCCAATACTCCTCTAGACAACGACAGAAGCAGATGAAGTGGAGAAAAGTTGAGAGTTAAACACAAGGAATCAAGGACGAAAACCAACAAATTCGAGTGAATTAATACTTACAGAAAGCATGGGTTCCATGGAAATATTAAAATAATACGATTTTTTATTGTCAACATAATTAATATAAATATATTTATTGAATTGATTAAAGAGATAATATAGATGTTAAGCTATGTGGCTTTGGCTCTTTCCATCAGCAATACATTATTGATGCCAAGCTAGTTGCTGTTGGTGTGGTAGACATCCTTCCTCGATGTTTATCAAGTAAGTATTTATTCTGGGATCCTGATTATGCGATTTTATCGTTGGGTAAATATTCAGCTCTGCAAGAAATTGATTGGGTGAAAGAGAACCAAGTCTATGGTGCTAGTCTTTAGTATTATTGTATGGGCTATTACGTACACTCCTGCAGCAAGATGCGATATAAAGGAGCATATTACCCATCCGAGCTTCTTTGTCCTCTTCGTTACCAGTAAGTTCAGCCTCCGATGACTGTGCGTTTACTTACATTTTTCAGTTTATAATGCATTGATGTTAAAGTTTCTTAAGGCATATAATGACATCGAGCAAATTCTTCAATGCCCCTAACTCTTGCTTATTTTAATGATTCAAAAGTTCCTTACCATCATTTGAATGCTTTATTATCATTGGTGTTAAAGTTTCTCAAGGCAAATAACCAAGAGCTGGGGGCATCAAGGAATATTTCCAGGTGGATTTCATTTCATATGGCAAGGCCATTGCTTGATAAAAAGAAATCTTGTGTTCCTGAAAGTGTTTTGGAATCGCAGCACGATGACATCGGCCTAGAAGACTCAAATGACGTTCTTATGGATGACGAAGAACAGATGATTGAGATTGAATATGAGAGCTCTGATGATGAATTGGAGCCCAAAACAAGTGGCTTGAGATCTGCTGCGATAGCTGATGGTGATTTGAGTAATGTTTTAGTCGAACCGGGGGATCTCTAGTAAGACACTAGGTAAGTGAAGCTAGGCACTTCTTATTTTCAGTTTTACTTTGAATGGTAAATTTTAGTTAGAAAAGAACATAACAATTAAGCAACTGGCAAGAGTTTAGAGATTTTTATCTCATGATTTCCGATCCTAGTTTGAACATTGATCCACAATATATTTGTTAACTAAAAGTAGGTGCAGTTGATCTTCAGTCTCAGCCATATATACTATAGAATGCATATTTATGCAAGTACATAGCCATAATATATAGTGAAGGGATTCAGACCCTTATATCGTAAGCTAAATGTAAATCTCCTTTAATTCTCTTCCAGTACAAAATGTCTTATTCTATTTAACGGTTTTCTATTCGAAGGATCTTCAACGAGCATTTGGTCCCTACCTGGAAACGCAATTGCACAGCTACCAGAAAGTGGTAGGCGAAGAGCTGTCCGAGCGTAGGGTTTATTCACCAGGCTAATTTTATTTGGTTTGCATGACTTAGAAATTCAGTCTCAAATCAGTGTACCTTCCAAGGCTTTTGTAGCTTTCCGGTTGCCTCGAAAGAGAGCTGTTATGAACTTCATGTTGAGTTTTCGGGTTCATCAATCAGAATTAAGGGAATGTGAGATATCCTGTTGGTCTGGGAATCGAAATCAGGTGAGTTTCTCTGGTTCTGATATTCGAATATGCCATTTTAGTGTTATTGTAGCGACTATGTGTGGTATTAAATAATGTTTACTCTGCCTCTATAAGCAAAAATTATTTTCCTCAACCCCAACTTCCCTCCCTTCTTTTATTCTGGCATTTTAGTTAAAAAAATTTGAAGTTTGTGATCTTAATTTATTTTCACTGATAATTACTCGTGTAAGAATAACTTCAATTAAGAGTTGGTGTTATGAGTCGGCGGGTATAAATTCGGTTATGAAAATTATAGAAATATATTTCTGTAATTAAAAAAATATACATATGATAGGATTTAAATCTTTGCCAATTGAATTAATAAACCTTTTAAATTTATTATTCACTCAAAGCTTCATTTGGGGGTGTCTTAATACATTTTTATTTTAATATACACAATTTATTATCTCCTTTAGTTGTATGTTTATTTTTCTAGTTAAGCTCCTGATTAAGTTGGTGTCACGAGTCAACCGGATATTAATTCGGTTAAAAAAATTACGAAAATGTCTTTCTGTAATTAAAAAAAGTTATATTATTTGAGAGTATTTTAGTCTTTTCATTTCAATTAAAATCAATAAAAATATGCATATTGTGGGATTTAAACTCACGCCACTTGAATTAGTAAAACCTTAAATTTACTACTCAACCAAAGCTTCATTTGGTGTGTCTTATGCATTTTTATTTTATCATGCACAAATTATTATTTCCATCAGTTGTATATCTATACTATTATTTAAGCTCCTGACTGAATTGGTGTCACGAGTTTATCGTGCACCAACTTAGTTAAGGAAAATATGAAAATGTATTTTCGTAATTAAAAAAGTTATATTATTGAATTGGTGTCATAAGTTAACTCGACACTAACTCATAATTAATGACAAAATCATGCTAAATAATTGTAGTGCATTTAATATTGTTTATCTGATGCATTTATGTGCTTAACTTTAATTTTACTCATAATTTAATCTAATTTTTTATTTTAATATCATACATATTTAATATATTATTGTAATTAATTAATTTTAAATAATACGTTTTTTTATTTATTATATGTTATTTTTAAATACATGTATATATTTTAAGATTTCCACGCGTTTACGCATCATAAGAATTTTAGTATATGAAAATTTCTCGTCTTAATATTGGTAAGTATGAGTGTTTTTATATTTTAGTGGCTAAAAAGTTTTTTTTTTTTTTTTTTTCTGAAGTCTCTATTCCAAGTGGCAAAAAGTTAGAATGGCCGAAATGGGATTATTTTATTTTCCAAAATGGCACAACAAATCCAAGAATGATTGGCCCAAATAGCTTATAAATCCTTAATTCCTTATTATGTTTGGCCCTTTTCCATGTTCCATTTTTTTTTTAGCACTTTTTCATGTTCAATTTATTTTCTTGAATCACCTTTTTATGTTCTAATCTTCGTGCTAATTAAGGTCTTTTTTTAATTGGCGTTTCTTGGTCATAATTGAATTGACTAATTGCATCTCATCAATTTTTGGTATAGTTTGGAATGGATCTATGTATTTGATTTTGTTACGATTTGGGAGTCGATAGCTCAAGTGACCGATAGGATCTGGACCTTCGATTTGGATGAACCTAACTCGGAAGAAGAATGTTCGCCTACAGGCATAATCAGCTGGGGACCTCGCGAGAGTGCAAGATGTTTGCAAAAATAGCTTGCGAAGGAATTCCGCGGAGGGAGCTCGTGTATGCCTCACAAGAATGAGGTCATAAGAGGAGAGCTTGTGTAAGCTTCGCTGAGACAAGATCACGAGCCATGTCAGCGAAAGGGATCCCTGCTCGTGATTGGCAAGTGCAAGGTTTGCTGGGATAGTCAGTCCCAGGATCAGAAAGGACCGCATGCTTTGCAGGCAAGCGTCCAATAAACCGAAGGAGACCTAGAGAATGTTAGCGTCAGGAATAGGGAATGTCAGTACCTTCGGCCCAAAGACCGAGACAAAATAGTGAGCGCTATTGTGAGCTGTAATAGTAGCAATAGGAATGTGTATAAATACCCCTGTGTTTCCCTTAATATAACACAAGAAAATATTACTCAATAGATTTGTTTTTCTTTCCCTTGGATGTTATTTAGATTTTGATATCTAATTTCTATCCTCATCTGATTCAAGATGTCTATGTTGACACCATTTTTTTTTATAAAACGGGGTCGACTTGGATTTTGAAAAAGAAAACGAAAATGGGAGTCACCATTAATCTTTTTTGATGAGGTGTGATCAGGTCACCTCGTAAAATGGTTGATTTTTAATAAACGATTTGATTTTATTAAAACAACGATTTTGGTCTACGAAATTTAGAAAAACGGGTTCGGGAGTCGGTTACGTACGAGGAAGGATTAGCACCTTCGTAACGCCCAAAAATTGGTACCTAGTTGATTAGTTAATGTCTTAATGTCGAAAATTGAAAACTTTGAAGAGATTTAAAATACGATCCCTTGTTAAAAACTTATATAAATCGAATTACCTGTTGAGATCCTCTCATCTCGAAAGAGGAAATGTCACACCCAATGAGTTAGGATGTGATACTTCACTCCCTCAAAATGAGTTTGTTAAAAAAAACTCTTGCAATAAAACTTAAAAGGATATTTAATTGTTTAAGTCATATGAAGAAATCGCAGCCCAATACGTTAGGGTACAATTTCTCAAAACTCTACACGCTGAATATTACCTTTATTATTTTTGGAAAATCCTCATCTCGAGAAAACAACGTGTTATAACCAATGCATTAGGACACAACGTATTGAATTCCCGATGATAAGCTTTTCATTCATGTTTTGATTAAAGAGCATTCTCGACTATTTAGATTCAACGAAAGAAATTGGAACCCAATACGTTAGAGCTCAATCCTTTCGAAGATCCCAAATACGAGTATTGCCTTTGTTTTCAAAATTTCCTCTTTTTACAAATCTGAGTAAAAATGGGTGTAATGGGATAACAATGATGATGATGTAAGAAAAATAATAATACGAGCAATAGCATCAAAGATAAGATAATAAAAAGGACAAATCAACAATGTCGAAACCATTTTTTTGAAAACAAAAATTTGGGTTGTCGACTTTAAAAAACAAAAATTGGAGTTGCCACCGATCCTTTATTAAGGTGTGATCGACTCACCTTAAAAATAATTTTGGTCTACGAAATTCGAGAAAACAGGTTCGGGAGTCAGTTACGTACGAGGAAGGGTTAGCACCCTCGAAACGCCCAAAAATCGGTACCAAATTTGATTATTTTATGTCTAAATGTCGAAAATTTGAAAAGATTTTAAATAGAAAATTTTGACCCATGAATGTATTAAAAATAAGACATCTTAATTTCAAAGAAATAAAACATCACACCTAGTGAGTTAGGGCACAATATTTTTAAATCTTCAAAATCAAGTTTATCTTTGATTTTAAAAATTCTTATTTCGAGATAACGAAATGTCACGACCAGTAAGTTAGGACCCGACATTTATGGATTCCCGAGAATAAGCTTTTATTTGAAAATTGCAAATTTATTGAAATAAATACTTAGCTTGCTAAATTCATCGAAAAATGATCACGATCCAGTAAGTTAGGACACGATCTTTCTCGAGAATCATGATTGCCAAATATTTAATTTTCTAAAAAACGATTTTTAATTCTTTGGTGAAACCAAAATTTATTCACTTTAAAAATATGATAAAATGTAAAACATGCACTTTAAATTATACATGTATTTATATCTACAAAATATGCATATATATATATAAGTATGATATAAAAGTGGATTTTTGCAAATATGTATAGGGATATTTTAAAACATATAATATAATAGAGTTATAAAAATATAATATAAAAATTTATATTGGTATCTAAAGATATATATATATATAGAAATAAATAAAAATAAATAAAATATAAATATAAATAAAATATGATATTAAATTATGAAAATATATATGTTTATATATAAGAAACATGCGGAAAAAAAGTATAACAATTTTAAATGTACGTACATATATTATAAAAAAATGTCTATATATATGGATTATAAAATATATAAAAACTATATAATTATTATAAAATAGAAATATAGTGCGCATGTATATGTATATAAAACTAAGAAGAATAAAGTAATAATAATATATATAAGATATGCACATGTTTTTTTTAAAAAAGGTTTAAATATATATATATATATATATATATATATATATATATATATATATATATATATATAAACACATATATACGTGTACCTATAGGTATAATAATGATATGTAATAAAATTACAATTATAATAATAATAATTGAAAATACAATAATAGTGGAAAATAACCATAAGGACAAAATTAAACTTAAAACAGAACTTCGGGG
The DNA here is from genome assembly GCA_008044935.1 of Gossypium turneri. Lineage (NCBI taxonomy): Eukaryota > Viridiplantae > Streptophyta > Magnoliopsida > Malvales > Malvaceae > Gossypium > Gossypium turneri. The sequence goes on from CP032576.1 coordinate 6,527,311, forward strand.
TGAATCTGGAAAATAAAAAAAACCGATGGATCAAATAGAACACACAATAAACAGTAAGGGACCAAAAGGGAAATTAATCCATTCCCCCAAAACGCTGCGCAACAAGACGGGTTAGATTGAAGCAGAAATAAAATGTGCAGTAAAATTTGAAAGAAATAAAAAAAAATAATTGAAAAACACCATAAAAATGCGAGGACTAATCGCGCAAATAAACCATTTTGAAGAAACGCGCGGATCCTTCTCGGGTACACGGGTCGGGTCACACGAATCGCCAATACGACGCCGTTTTGGGGCCACTAAAAGAGGCCCCAAACGACGTCGTTTAACGCCCTATAAAAGCCTACTTTAAAACCCTAAAGCACCACTCTTCTGCCATTTTCTGGTGCGCCGCAACTCTTTCTTCTCCTTTGCTCCAGACCTGCTCATTCCGGTGACGGAATGAAGCTCCCTCGACGTCACATGCGACGGTAAGTCCTCCTCTATTTCCCTCTTCCGCTTTTGTTTTTAAGAAAAACCAGATGAAAATAAAAAAAGAAAAATCAAATAAAAAAAAGGAACAGAACAATTACCTTCAAAAACAAATTCCTTTTTGATTCCTTCTTCTTTGTATTTTTTTCCTTCAATGTTTTTCTTTTTCTTTTTACTTTTTAGTACAAAATTTTGCTAACCCTTTTTACAGATTCCATCCCCCTTTTTATAACCCCAAATCCCTTTCTCTTTTGCTACGTGTATCATCCTCTTCCTGTTATTTGCAGATTGCCGATATGTGGGCGTTGTGCGGGAGTTGCAACGACGTGGGGCGTTGTTGCAAGGGAGGAACGTGGGCAGTTGCGGCATGGGGCGACATTCGCGGAGGCATGCGAGGGAGTCGCGCGGCGCGTCCTAGGGTTTCTGCCTTATTTGCCGAAAACATATTGTGGGCCAACTAGGCCGATTTCTGCCATTTGGGCTAAGCTATTGGGCCGAATGTATTAGGATTTAGCCCAAAATTATTTTGGCTGTATAATGAATTGTCTGTTTATTAAAAACAGTTTTAATTTCTGCTAGGCCCGGGCCCAAAATTGGGTATTACAAACAACATACAAGATAACAAGCATATAAGCAAATGAGATTAAAACATTCTTTTAAAATAATGATGAAAACATAAATAAATAATTGAATAAAGAAAATGAATAAAACATAAAAAGATATATAAGTATGTATATATATATGTATATTAAAATTATAAAGTATAAAAAATATATATATAGGCACGCGGTGGCCGAAAAAAAATAAAACTTCAGTCTGGTCCCTTTAAAGCTTTTAAACCTGAATCTAGCCTCAAAATTTCAAAATTTTGACAAAAAGACCCCGAATCTCAAGAAACCTTTCGATTTCCGGCCACCTATCATCGGAGGTGGCTCCCTCGGTCGTCCTCGGCGGTACAGGCTCGAAGATCCGGTCAGTTTTTTTCTTTCTTCTTTGTTTATTTACTTCGTATGCCAATAATAAACAAAAATAATAATATATAAAAAAACAGTAGAGTAGCGAAAATAAAAACTAAAAATATCAACCTTGAACTGATCTTTTTTTTTTTGCATTAGATTCTCCGAAAAATCCCCTTATTACAGTGATTTGTTTGGCTTTTATAGCCGTATTACATTGTTCTTGTGTTACTACCTTTTTCTGTTTCTTTCTCTGCCTTTTTTTCTTTCTCTTCGTCTTGTTTTGCAGGGCTAGGCAAGGTCAACGGAGGTGACCTTGCCATTTTGGTGCAAGAGACCAGAGGACAGAGGTAGACCTCAGGACGAGGCACCTCGGGTGACCCGAAAGGGGGCAACGGCACGAGAGGAAGGGAGGAAACCCTAGGGTTTCTGAAAAAATTTTAATTTAGGGCTCAATTGGGCCATTTAGGATTTGGGGCCTGATTTGGTTGTAACTGGGTCCATCGGGCTTGATATGTAATGGACTATTTAACATATATTTTTTTGGGGTTTTAGACCCAGGTCAAATTGACCTGTTACAGTCTAAATCTATTTTTTTATTTACATTAAAAAATATTTTAAAATTATGTGATATATTAAATTGAAATAGTTATTGTATGATGATAGAAGGGATATTTTGTTTAGAAATTTGGATGGTAAATTTTGGATTTAACATGTATAATAAATTGATTCAGATTTTAAAAGAAGAAATGGGATCCATATTCAGGTGTTATAGAAATTGTAGGTATTTGATTTATTGCCATTTCTAAGTATAATCAACATGGCCAATAAAGACATGACAAAACACGAAAACTTACATAAAGATGACATTAAAATGTCTCGAAATTCCAATAATAAAATTTATCAAGATCAAATGCTAAAGCTAGCAATGAAGCTAATAGGACCTTTTCCAGTAATTGCAGCTTGGAGTCCAAATATAAGAAAAGCAACCATAGCAAGCCTTGAATGCTTGATTTCAGCCAATTTAAGGTTATCAATTTTGTCAGGATCAGAGGCTAACCCAAGTGGATCAAAATAGCCACCTGGGTAGAGCCTTTTCTCAGGCTCAAGTACACTATTTCTTTGAAACTCTATGTAACCAATTACCAATACTTCAATCCATATTAATGTGGTCAACGAAAATGGAAGTGGTTGCCCTAAGTAAGATGATCCTTCCACTAATTCAACCTGAAATTGAAAATTCTTAAATAACAACAAAACAATGGAATATTTAACAAAATTCAGCATTTTAAATACAAAATATTCACATGAATATCATTTTCATCTCCATGCTTAAATTTTGTACATATAGCTGAGAAATTCTTTTAAAAAAAATTTTATGACAATTATACCTATTCAAAAATTGAACAGGTATCACGTTGGGCTGAAGCTTGGATAAGGAATAAAATAAATTATAAGCTAGAATGAGTATAATTACCATAGATGATTTTGTATTAAGAGTCAAATTGTATTTTATCTCATCTATTTTAAAAAATGGGTAAATTAGTCCTCGTACATTAAATCAAAGAGCAAACTAGTTTGGTTAAATTTTCTTGAGGCACATGTAACACGCCATGTGTAACTGTTTGTTTATTTTGTTAGTAACGCCAGTTTTTAACAGTAAAAATGGTAGAAATTTTTAATAGAATGATTAGTTTGCTTTTTTATTTAACGTACAGGGACTAATTTATTCATTTCTGAATAAAGGACACAAAATGTAATCTAATTATTAGTATAAGGACTTTTGTCATACGTTTACCTAGTACAATCATATTAACCTCATATTTGGATATGATTATCTCTGTATCCAAATAGAAAAATTACAGTGTTTTGTTTAAAATAAATTGTTTGATTTTTTTAAAAAAAATTTTGAATTAGTCCTTTATTTTTCGGGTTTGAAAAATTATGGGCCGGGGATGCATAAAAATCTACATTTTAAAGAGGTCATAATATAATGTAAAATTATTATTATTGTTATTATTATACGTAAAATTGCGTGGAACATGGTACATTAAGCAACTTACCTTTCCTGCGTCTTGCCATGCAACTCCAGTGAGTGCCTCAACAGCAATGGCACCAAGAGTTCCCAACATCGCCCATCTTCCATGAATCAGTTCACATTCTCTAAACCTTTGCAACCCGAAGACCTCTGTGTACGGTTGAAACGGTGTCGGCTTCAGCTCTGCTGTCTCCTTAATCACCCCGATTATCTCACCAGCCTCATTCTTGGCCAAGTTCTGGTCCAATGAGTCCAAATCAAATTGCAAGTATTCTGCTGGTTTAGCAAAGCCGAAAGGATCGAACCCTCGGTCTCCTATCATTGTCCCGTCTAGCCATTCCGGTGCGCTCGCATTGGGGAACCAAACAAGGCGGCCGGATGGTGGTTTCGGGGCTGCTTTTTTGGGTTGTGGTGGTGGTGGTGGTGGTGGTGCTTTCTTGGTGCCAAAACTAAACCCAAACCTAGCTTGGATTCGACCAGAGCCTATCAGGTTAGGGTTGTAAATACGAGTCCCGAAGAAATGTGACGCCGTGGCAGCTGCGGAGGTGGTGATGGCCATGGATGAGGATTAGCTGGTGGTGCTCGTGGTGTAACTGAAGAGTTATAGGTCTACAACTAGACCAAGCTTGAAATTTATATTATAGGGTAAATAACATGACAATGATACATCAGAAATCATTTCATTCATTATCAACCAAGGATTTAGATTTTAGAGAAAAAAAAAGTGAGATTAAAATATTAGAATATTAATTTTTTAAAAATGACTTGTTAAGTTTTTTAATCGATTGATTAAAATTAAAAAATTTATTTTAAAAGTGTAGGAAGCTTGTCTTAATGTATGCTTTTTCAAGTCTTTTTTTTCCTCAAAATTTTGTTGCTTTTCTTTTATTTTATGAATTGATAGATGGGAATGAGAATTTTAGGGCCCTTATTTGTGCCTTATCCCTTTGTGGGTGAGGTTGGATGATTGATGGCTTCTTCACCTTATTATTTTGTAGGGTAATTCAAGGTTCTTTTGTCATTTTCAAGCATAAATTTAAGGATTCAATATAACCAAACAAGTGCATTGATTCCATCGGACTCAAATTCATATTTACTAATAATTAATGTTTTATTTATTCCTAAAAATTGTTTTAAATTTAATTATAAAACATTAAAATACAAGCTTTGATTTGACCCAATTTAATAGGGTGGATTTTTTTTTAAATCGAGTTTCGGGATAAGTTTAATTCTTTAATTAATCAAGTCGAATTTAGGAAAATTCAGTCTTAAGTTACTATTTCTTATTCTAAAAGGTATCTTTCCTTGCTTAAGAAAAGTTTTATTCAATACATAACATAGATGAGAGTAGTTTTGTTGAGTATGGTATAGACATTTTGTTAGAGAATAATGGGATTATGGGGTCAGATAGTTTTGTTAAGCCTTATATTAGACAGGTTGTGCTCAAATTCTATTTTAACTTATTGTGTAGCATCAATGATGACCAAGGACAACTATTCTACAATGTCCATGTTCTAGAAAGGTGGTATGATTCTAATCCTAAGCTAATCAAGAAAGTACTAAACTGTTACTATGTAAATATGATATAGCTTGAAGAATCTGAGGACATTACTGCCTCTATCATCACCAATAAAATTAATCCAACTTGGCCTTTGAAGGGTCCAATACATGCCTTATCTCTAAGCACTGCAAAAGCTACCTTGTGTGCAATTGTAACAAGGAATTGGTTACCAAACACTCAGAGTGATGTGGTAAGCAAGAATGCTGCTGTGCTAAAAAAGAGGTAGTAGAAATGGTCGAGTTTAACCTCAGTCAAATCATTTATGAGGAAATCACCAAGCACGTAGAAAAGGTACATGTGAGGCACCTAATCCCATTGCCCTCCTTGATTTCTCAAATCGTTCAAAAGCAGAATCATAGAATTGTTCGAGCTACTGAGCAACTTGAGAGAACTGTTGTTGAGTTGAAGTTCTCTCAAAAATGGCTTAAAGGCAAGCATACTTTTGTAGCCCCTGAGGATCAGCCTGAAAGAGAATAAGAAGAGTCTGCTACTAAGACTACAACATCAGCTCCTGAAGTGACCACTATAGTAGGTCCTGCGAGCGACCTAGAAGGGTTCAATCAAAGGATTGTTGAGCGTCTTTCTGCCTTTATTAACTCTCACAACTGTGATATTGCTCGACATTTTGAGATCAGGACCATGCAGCAAATTAGAGATCGAGAAAAAGCCTTGCGAAGTGATTTGTTAGCTCACTCCCTGGAAATGATGTTTTGACACTTCTTTTGAATAAAAACGAGGAGATATGAGGTATTTTCTGGATGGATTTGAAGGTTGATGAAGCTGACTTGTTGTTTGAAGCTAATTTTTTGTCTGTTATTATTGCTCCTAGTGAGAGTTTATGTTACCCTTGGTTTTTTACACTTATTTGATTTATTTTGGTTATTCCTTTTGAATTTTTTTTAATTATGAACTCTGCATTAGAATACTCCTCACCAAGGGAAAAATCTTGGTTAGAGATGTCACATAAATTTACATAAAAGTCAGCTAAGGTTTCATCTTCTAACATTTTGGGAGTCTCGAATCTAGTTGTTGTCTCAAGTATGTTCCAAGCCTCGCGAGTAGAGGTGTAATTTGATATCCACTTCAAATCTTGGGGTTGACTCTGTTAAAAATGGCATTCAAAGCTTTGTAGTTGTTCTTTTACAATAGAAAGTGGTGGCTCCCAACCAATAAATACTGTTCTCCATGCCCGTTTACCTATGGATTTAATAAATGCCCTTTTGCGTTCTTTCTAGTAAGCGTAATTGGAGCCCTCGAGCATAAGGGTTTAGAGATTTAGCTTTCTTTCATGTCTCAACAATTCAATGGTAAGATCTTTACCAACTCTGTTTGGTGTCTTACTCTAATACCAATTGTTAGTGTTGAGTTACTAGTCATTTGCGTCGAGAGTTGCAACTAAAGCTACAACTAAAATTCAAAAATTAAAATAATTAACACACTAATTACTTACATAGTTCGAAACCTCTTCTTACATCAATGGACATTATCTAGATAGTAATTCACTATATAATTCAATAGTCCAAGACAAGACTTAAGCTAAACTCACTTACCATATTGCAACCTTAGTCCTATGCAATCATCTAGATGCACTCTCCCATTAAGTATTTCCCTCTTCAAAGCTTAATCACAAATTGATTAAAACAATTTGTTTACTATCCAAAATGCACTCAAAACAAGTTTCTCAATTCAACAAATCATTGCTCTTGAAACTCAAAAATAATATTGAGGCAAGTTTTTAAATTGACTGTCAAAGTGCCAACGGTAGTGGCCACTATGACTAACATTGCGACAAACTCTATTACTTTCATATTTGAAGTTGACAATTGTTGAAACAAAATATTTGGGCTTTGAATGATGTTGATATTGTGGAAGTATGAAAGCTCATTTATGAAGATCGATCCATTTGAAGTAACTTATCCTGAAAATTCGATTGAATTAGATCAAGAATAGGATCGCTAAGATTATGGAGATCGAATCGAGATAACATTGAAGACTTATCTCCAACAATCCTTTTCAAATTGGCCTTTATTATTATATTGTATCTTGCTATGTTAGTTGTTGTTTAATAGGGGAATTGATTGTAATTTATCTAGTATGTTAGCAAGTCTTGAAACCTTTATATATTAAAGAGACTAGTATAGGTTTTGCATTGAGTATTGAGAGCACTTATTTGTTTATAGTGGAATGTATTTTTGAGAGAGTAAACAAGTTGTGCTTACTGCCTAAGTTTTCATGGGGGAACTTAGAGGTGAGTGATCTAGATCTTTAGGTACAAAAGTAAGGTTGCTCTACCTGGGTGTGATAGGACTTGAATCACTTGTTGTATTGTGTTGAAAAATAGATGATTTCCTCATTGATTTAGGCTTTATAGACGTAGGAAACCGAACTGCATAAGCAATTCGTTGTGTTCTTGTTTTCTTTGTTCTTATCTCAGAGTCACCTTCAATGGTCACCACAACCATCACTTCCATTCAAGCACTTTACTTTTATTAGCTATTAGCAACTGCCCATTTCAACAAATAAAATAATAAACAAATCTTCAATATAGAATGTTGGAGACTTGTGAATCTTAACTAGTATGGTCAACTTACACCACTAAAATTCCGTCCAATTTAAGCACTTGATATGACATGAAATAAAAAGAGATTTTCACCGATTAAACTTTTACTAAGTGCAAATATCTTTAAACAAGATAAGTCAACTATACTAAAACTCTTCAAAATATCTTTATTTTACTTAATATCTTTACCAATTAAGATCACAAAACCTAATGCTCGATGAGCTTAAAAAATGATACGTAAAAATAGTCAAAATAACTAGATTAAAATATTCCAACAAAATAAGCAAATTTAAGACCATCCAGGTTTGCAGCTAATAGTATAACTAGCAATTAAAAAAATGCCACCTTTAGTGATTTAACAAGGAACAATTAAAATATTAAATTTTGACAACGTTAATGTCTAAAATAAAAAATTTTAAGTCTAGATTTGTTATATGTCAATAACCTGAGACCCGAGTCCTAGAAAGGATCCGAACCTCCAACCTATGACCCGGCCACAAATAGACAACATGGCATACCAGTTCACAAGGCAAGGCTATAGATCCAGCTCGCGAGAACCTTAAGTGTAATAGCCCGATTTTTAGAAATGTTGAAAACAGTGGTACGAGACCACCAAATTCAGAAAATAAGCTCGTAAATTTTATTATTTAATAATACGGGTCAAATATGATTTTTAAGAGATTTTTGAATTAGTAATTTGTGTTTTATAAAAATTTATTAAGTTAAGAAATTGAAGAAAAGAGGTATCGAGACCTCGATGTTATAAATCGAGCCGCAAATATTTTTATAAATATTTACAGAGTGTCAATATGGTAGTGTTAAATTTTTGTCAGAAAATTTTAACGTTTCGGCAGTCAATTAATTAAAAAGGACTAAATTGAAAAGATGCAAAACTTACTAAAGTGATTAAATAGCTTAGCAATTAAATAAGAAAGGACTAAGGAAGCAAATGAACCAACTTAAGTGGCAGAGGCGGCATACCGTTAAAAAAATCAAAGATTTTTATGTATTTAAGGACAAAATTGGAATTACAATAAAGTTTATGTGGCCAAAATTTATTTTAAGGATTTCAAGACCATTGCTTTTGGAAAATTTCGGTGGGAAACAGCGATGGAAGAGGGTTTAGATCTGGTCTTCCATATTTTAGCTTCAAGTAAGTGAAATTCTTGCTTTTTCCTTAAAATTTTTATATTTTTAGACTTTTACAATTAGGTCCAACCTAGTATTCTACTAGTTTCTCATTTTGTTGAAAGTTTAGAAAGATACCATTGATAAGTTCATATGATTTTTGTTATTTTCTGATGAAATTGATATGTTAATGGATGTTTAAAGGTGTTTTATTAAAGAATTTTGGATGAAAATATGTTTTAGGGATTAAGTTGAAAAGTAGTGAAACTGTGGAAAAATTCTGAAATTTCATGGAATTCATGGGCTGTTATTAATATGTATGAGAATTATTAGCTTGGATCAAGGATTAAATTGCAAGAATTTCATTTTCCGAGCCTAGGGATGAAATTGTCATGTGTTAAAAGTTTAGGGTCAAAATGGTAATCAAAATGTTGCACTAAAACAGTTTTGGGCAGCAGCAGTGTGCCAACTTTGAAAAATCACAAAAAATCGTGGGAATTGAATTAGAAGATGAGTAAAATATGAAATTAAAGCTTATCGAGTCTAGTTTCTCATAGAAGAAACGGTGTAAGCAATGGAATTGTAAATCATGAGATATAATAAATTTTGTGAGACAGAGTCAGAATAATTTCAGAATCCCCTGTTCTGACTTTGGAAAATCATTAAAAATTGTACAAAATTAATTATGCGTTAAACCTTATATTTTTAGAATTCTAAATGAGTCTATTTTCATGAGAAATAAACGGGAATACCATCTGAATTCTGTACAATGAGATAATCAATTTTTAGTGAAGAGAGGTCAGAACTGTTGAGCAGTGCAATAGGGGAAACTTTAAAGAATAAAATATACTTATTGGCTAGATAAAAAAATTCTGAAAATTTTATGGTAAGAATATATGTGAGTCTAGTTTCAGGGAAAATTTACGGATCTTAATTTGGAGTTCTGTAGCTTGAGATATAAATACATTAGTGACTCTGACTCAGATAGACAGCTTGAATTTACATACAGGAAAATAGTGATAGTATGGAAAATGTTGCTTAAATGTATTATGCACATTAAGGATGTGGAATGGAGAGGAGGAGGAGGAAAATGAGAGAATATATGAATGATTTGTCTATAATTGGTCATATGTTCAATTATAATTGATAAACGATGATATAGAAATGATACTTATATTTGTGCATTATTGGTCATGGTTTAAACTCATGGGGAAAATAAAGTTTTATAGTATGTGTGTATGATATATATATATATATATATATATATGTGTGTGTGGTAATTTAGATATATGGATGTATTTTGGTTGTGGATTGATCATGATGATAAAGGTTAGGTATATTTGGTCTATTAAGTGACATAATTGAGAAGTATGATAGATGGGTCATTCTATGTGTGAGATGATGGTATAATTTGGCTTGGTTAAGTAAGTTAAAAGGATGATTACATCATTGAGGTTGCACTGATTAATCCGGTTTATGTGATGGAAATATCAAATACGTTTGTCTTTGATGCGTGATAATTATTTAATGCCATGAGAATTTGTTTATTGGTGAGGTTTAAAATGTATCTATATTTTGTTATATAATTTGTTTTGTAATTTATTTGACAAATGATAAAAATTAACTTAGTTACTATGTGAGGTGAATTATGATTTGGGTAGCACATCTATATTCTGCAATAATAGATAAAATATATTTATGTCATGGGTGAATAGTTAATCACTTGGGCTAATTTAAAGTGTATATTTAGTAAGGGTAGTTGGTAATGAAGTAACATGTTTTGATTTAACATTAAATAGAGAAAATTTGTTCTATCTTTGTAGCTAATATAGATAGTTGTATGGGAGATGAATGGATAATGTATATGTGACACTTAGCTTATAAGATATTGAATAATTGATATATTACAATAGTTAAATAGGAAAATGTGACGACATGGGAATATGTAATGATACGGATCAATTCAGGTACTCGTGATGAATTCAATAAGTAAATGGAAATTTTTAAATTCATACGACGAGGAAATGAAAGATTATGAGTATATTGGGCTACGTAAACCCTAATTAGCGAATTAAGAATAACAATTTGAAAGTTTTAGCTTAGATGAAATTTCACAACTCGATTTAATATGGTTAAAAGTGTATGTGTTCTGGTAATACCTCGTACCCTATTCCGGCATCGAATACGGGTAAGGGGTGTTACATTAAGCGAGCCCACAGGGCAAGGCCGCAAGACCAGCCTGCAGATCCAGCTCACAAGGCAAAGTTATAGACCTAACTCGTAGGAACCTAGGGAAAATTGCTATCTCACTTCGCATACACTCAAAGGACTCACTAGAAGGGCCACATACTCCGCAGGCCATCCAAACACGTGTCCAGTAAGTATGAAAGTCGCCCTGAGCGCTAGTCCCAAAACTAGGAATGACTGCCTGCTTCGTAGACACGTGCCTTACAGACCTAGAGTTCGTAGAGAATGTCAATACCGAAGGCAATAGAATCAAGACAAAGTAGTGAGGCCCTGTTATGAACTGTAACAATACTTAAACCCGCATGTATAAATACCCCGACATTCTTATCAATAAGATACGAGAAAAATGTTAGTCAATAAAATTATCAAAACAAAAATAGGCTAGTAGTCAGTGATATTCTTTTATAATTTACCCAAATAATTTATGATTTTATATTTAAATCCAATAAATTAATTGGAATAAATGAGTTCCATTTTCACTTTCGAAAAAATGTTGGATCTTGAGTCATTGGTTTCTAAGGTATGATTGGTGAAGGGTGAGGCATGCAACGAAATTACCGTCAAGTTCGAACTTTACAGGATTAAACAAATTGAAAGATCCTTTATGATCAAATAGATGAGCTGTAGAGAGGGAGCAACCATGATTTTCCACACGTGTTGGTGTCGGAAAATATTGTCGGGAAGTGAGCATGTCGCAGCCACGTACTCATGAGAAAATGGACAACGTGGAATGCACACTGCCACCATACATCATCATGGTCATCATCTTTATATCAATGAAGCATTAAGTGATTCATTTAGTTAAGCAATAACATTTGATTGGTTCAACTTACCAATATCTAAAGCAAAATAAATAGAATAAAATAAAGTCAAATTAAAATAATAGAAAATACCATTTATTATTTAACAAGGTTAATTTTTTTAAAAATTTTATGGCTTTATAAATAAAATCTTTTGATTAAAATTAAACTGTAATTAAAAACATTTTTTTATATAATAAATGTTAATTCTATTACAATATAAATTTATTTAATTCTTTTTAATAATATAAGAACTAAACAGATTTATTTAATAATAAGGGGCTAATTTAATTCGGCCCCTATAATACAGGGACCTCTCAAATGCTTTAACCGCATATTTTCCGTTTAAATTTATTTTGTTCTACCTAAATATATTTTAATTATAAATCTAACTAAATTTTGTAATATTATTCTAATTATACTTTTTTTGAAAGATTGATTCTATTATACTAATACAAATGTATTGATTATATTTATACTTTTTTTAATTTTATTTTATTAAAAACTTAAAGTAATAAAATTTATTTGATTTTTTAATTTTTTTTAAGCAGAAATTTTTGTGAACAATAAAAGGGTTATCACAAAGATGAAACTTATACATCTAAAATTTGATTACAATAATTATGGGGATTTTAATATGGACCAAAATTAATCATATAAAACTGAGGGTAATTTTATTTACTAGAGATTCTTTTTAAAATTTTATACATTGATTCATATTTGACTTATAATATATTAATCTCAACAATGATGAAAGTCGAGGTTAAGTTTAAACTTTCATAATAAAACTCTAAGCTCATCCATTGAACCCTGAAAAAATTATTTTGTTTTCAAAATTTATCTTTTCAAAAACTTAAAACCTCTCAGAATTTAACCTCTCAAATTATTGCGACACCCCTATCGGTGTTTGCAAAAAACTCGTTTTGGGTATCACAACCAGCATATTTTCATCCTTTTTAAATAAAAAAATCACCTTAAAACTCTAATTTTATTTAGTTTCAAGCCCTAACTCCCTAAAACTCTCCCCACTTTCACTTTTCTCTCATTTTTTTCCCTCAAATCTCTTCTCTTTCTTTGCATTTGCATTTTGTTGTTTTTAGTGTCTCTTAATTTTCAAGTTTTCTTCGTTGATTTAGGAAGTACAACATCACAAGAATGAGTCGCTTTGTCTTTAACATTAACAATCATTTGAGTTTAAAAGTTCCAACTCTCTTATTCTTTAAAGTACTTGTTATTTTAGAAAAATAACTTGTTGCATGCTAGATTTTGAAATAGTTTCACTTGTTGCATGTATGAGTAGTTGAAGAACTTGGCTGATAACAATTTTGAAATTCTTGTTAAGGCTAGTTGGTTAAATTTATTGTTGTTATATTATTTGATTGAATAGAGAATATATATACAATGTCACCTAGGAAAACCAAATGGGCTCGATCCCAACTGGAACGACCTCTATCGCCGAAGTTTGTTCCAAGGAAGTTTAAATCAAAATAGGCTGAAAATTCTTTTTGTTATGCTTCAAGGATGAATATTCATCATTGAAAGCAAGTTTGACTCGGCCTCTTCTTTATGCATAGAAATATGGGATCTAGTCCAATTTCATATGTGGCACAACTTTCATCTTTTGTCGAAACCACCTGTAATTATACCTGTCATTTTGGAGTTCTACTTCAATTTAAAATTTACAAAGGATAATCGAGTAAATGTTCGGAACCAAAAAAGTTTATATCTTCCCTAAAGCGATTTGTGACTATTATGGTGTTTCATTTTTTTCGAAAAGGACAACATTGCTGCTATGGATTTAAATTTTTATGACAATGTCAACATGGACACCATTTTGAGTTATTTAACTGAGAATAGGAGAGAGTGGAAGCGAGAACCATGCAAAGACTTTCCTCTTTCATTCAATCAATCCATTATGTTCCCTATTGCAAAGATGTGGTTGCAACTTATTTGTACCCGTGTTAGCATGCGCTTAACATTAACATGGTTAACATTTTCCTAGATGTCTTGTTGTATTGTATTGTATTGTGCAGCACAAGTGTGTATGTCTAGGGACATAGATCAACAAACAAATGATGAAGTGTATGGTTGGACGCAATGTTGGTATCTATTTTCCACACCTAAAAATGACTTTATGTTGTAAAGTGGGGGTGGTTATGGAACCAACTGAGGAATTCCATTATCCCACATGGAGCATAATAGGCAATCCATGCTCCTTCAATTCAAAAAGATGCAGTGAAAAAAATCCAAGAGTGGAACCAACACCGGAAACACAAGATAGAGATGCCTCCTGCCTTTCATCAGAAGGCCATTTCAAAGAAGGCATTCGGAGGCACACAAACGCAGCATGACGAGCTATTGAAAATGATGTAGTACAACACTTTGTTGATGGAAGCAATGAAGCTGTATGTTGATCATTACATGATGAGACATCGGTTGGACAACCTGTATGAAACCACGAGTTGCATCCTTCCGAGGAGAAAAAGAAGAAGGCAGAGGGAACAATAAAGAAGATGAAGAGAAGGAAGAAGAGGTTCAGATGGAGGATGATGACCCTGATCCCTATGTTGATGATTTGGACGCGACGCTCGTTCTTGAGCACCTCTCTACCAAAGTGGCCCTTTTTGTTAGTCACGGGGAGGACGTGTTGCGTAGCCGACCACTTCAGTGAATCTACAAGTGAGCTGTAATTAAGGGAAAGGGGGAGGCGTTAGTAGACTCGAAGTCAAACTCCAACGATAGTTATTAGTCGCCATTCTTTGCATTTTTTTTATTTTATGTGGGTTGTAACTATTTAATAATGAACTATTTTGCACTTGTTTTTGGATTATTTTTTTAGTTTTTTTTTTCATATCTACATATTGTGCTTGTGTCTTTTTGTGGTTTTCTGTGTAGGCCACCCATTCAAGAATTACACTACAAATTCAAGCTTAAACATATAGGTGGACGACCCTAGCTTGCTTTCATGAGCGGTCATGATATTCAGAAAAGTATGAACCAAAATTTAATATGACACTTTAATAACCTCGTAAATATTAAATAAATATATTTACGAGCTCACGCATCAAAATTGTGATGCCAAAACCACTATTTTCGACACCACTAAAAACGGACTGTTACAAGGTACATGCATTATAATATCCTATCACAATTCATATCCAATTCCGTGTATCAATTAAATCATACAACTTCTTATTCTATTCAATCTAGTCTATGTCTCAATATTTGCTTCCACACTTAGCATTTTTAGCTCAATATGTATTAGTAGTTTACCTTAATATTATATAATGCAATATATCATGAATATGCTTTAACTACAATTAGTTTCGGGTCATAGAAATTCAAATCAAAAGCTCGTGTCATCCGTTGTCGACTCTCGCCTTCCTTTTCCCATTCGATGATCCTGCACATTTTTTAGCTGCGAATAATAATCAATAATGGTATAATATCAAATTCTATTCAAATCACAATTAATTACAAGGTCATGCATATTTTACAAATTATTCAATTTAATCCTCTTTTTTGATGATCAATCAAATTCATACCAATACTATTCAATAAGTCATGATCAAATATCAATTAATTAAATATCTCAAATTTCAATTCATCATATTCAATTTATTAGTCAATTTATCATTTTTTACGATTTAGTCCATATCACACCCTTTGTACCAAATTATAAACAATTCAAATTACAATCACGTAAAAATGATTTCATAATTTAAGAATATATTACAAATACATATAGCCATACCATATGAACTTAGTTAAATCAGTAAACAAGCTGAAACTTTAAGGACTATTCAACAATTTTGTCCTTTCCCTAATTATTTCCAATTTGTTCCATTTTTCAATCTATACAATTATACCATTCAATTTATTGATACAATTTATACAATTTATTCAAAAATCAGTGCTTTGGAAGTTTGCTTTAGGTCCTAATTTTAATTTCCTTGTTTTGGGATTTTCTATTAATTTTGACTTTAAGTTAAGCTGGAACCTTAGGGCTTAAATCAATTTCTTTATTGAGTTATGACAATGATGAGCCTGGTGATTTAGTGGTTAAGTATTTGGTTACTCTTTGGGTCTAGAGTTTGAATTTTGTTATGCGCAAATATGGAATATTTTTGCATAGGTGTTAGAGTTTTAATTAAACTCTATTAAAACTAAAAGGTGGGGATGGATTAGTTAAAAACTTGTTATTTTTTATTTTATTTTATTTTATTCTATTTTTAAATTCAAGTCTATCAAATCCCTATATTCCTACTTTTCCTAAAACCGTTTGTTCCCTCTCCCCTCTACACAATTTTTTTCACTTTTGCTATTTGTTTATTGAAATCTCATCTTTTTTCTTTTCTTTCTTTCTTGCTTGCTGATGTTTCTTTTGATTGTCGTTGGAGCATAGTAGGGTTTGCTTTGATTCTTCTTTTTTGTTGTAAACGATTTAAATGTAAGTGCGATTGTTCTATTTATGTTATTTTGATTCAATCGTTCTTTGCTTAAGGTAATGATTGTATTAGAGTTGTTTTTGTTTTTAGTGATTAATGTTCTTGTGTTGATTAGGCGAAGGAAGCGATAATCCGATCCTTCCAGCAAAGTAGGTTTCATTTTAGTCGCTGTTTTCCTAGTGGTAATGACTCAAATTTCATTTTGGGGGCTACAATTTTGTTATATTAAGGCATTGTTTGATTGGGTTTTTGACATATTGTTGGTATGATTTGTAACGTAATTGTAGGTTTGTGAGCTCCCATTATCGGAGTTAGTTGACTATGCAATCACGTCTGTGAAAGCGACCCTAAAATGCGATAGAAATTTGATAAATCGTGAAACATGGGGCTATTTTTTGAAACTGCCCAGTTCCATACGGCTGTGCGTTAGGTCGTGTTGTAGGCCATGTGATAGGCTATGTGGGGCACACGGTCGTGTGTGTTTTTGCAACCCGTATGGCTTGGCCGTGTGGAGCACATGGCCGTGTGTAATTTTGCAGACCATGTAGACCACACAGGCTAACTTTTTGGGTCGTGTGGCTGACACAACTGTGTAAGCCCTTTTGGCCAATTTTTGGGCCCAATTAAAGGTCGTTTAGGGGACTTGACATTTGGGTCTGTAGGCATCGTATGAGGTCGAAAAACTGTAAGTATTAATTTGTAATTTCGTATGAATGAGTTTAAAAGATATAATAAGTAGGATAAGCTACAACTTAACTATATGCTATGATATGATCGACATGAAATATGTGTGTAAACGTCTCATGTGATATATGATATGTGTATGTACGCTTTATGTTTATGATATGCATATGTTTGGGGTGGGTTATGATATGATGGAGGAAGTGTATATGGCAGTCATACTGCAAATATGGTCGCTAGACAGCAAATTTATGTATGGTAGCTCATCTGCAGATATATGAGTGGCACACCGCCACATATTGGTGTGATTGGATGGATGAACTCTTGTAGTCCTATAAGGGGCGATTGGTTGGATAGAGGTAGTGTGTAGTGGATGGGGGTAGGATATGATATGTTATGCTATGATTTGATTCGATATGATATGCTATGGTCTGATCTGATCTGATATAAAACACTACAATACAATAGAACATGAAATGTTATGATATGATAAGATACGGTCCATATAGATTTTGATATGTTATGAAATATTTGGAAAGATATGCCATGAAATGTTTTGTTATACATTTTTATATGTACTAAAGATATGTGTCATATCACACACTGGGCCTAAAGCTCATGATTTGTATGTTTTGTTTCAAGTAATCCTTCAACATAGGATTGGACGACGACTTTGGAGCTCGAGTTTCACGATATTAGATTTTTTTTTTTTGGACATTTTAGTCTTTGGTTAGTTTGTTAGCATTATTTGGATATTTATCATGCAAAAGTTTTTAAATGTCTAAGAGTGTTTTAACTTATGATAATTAAATTGAACCGCAGTTCTATATATAAAAAGTTATAAGGTTTTTCGCTACAAGACTAATTGATATTCTTTCAAAATGTTTTAGTTTACAAATGTTTTCAAGTGAACTGGTGTTGATTTTAATAATACAATTAAGTTGTGATTTCTGGAAGCCGCGGTGTTTTCAAAAGAGTTGTTCAATTAAATTATTCGTTTGTTGAAGTTGATTTTCCTTAAAGCTAAACGTTTAATTCTCTTGCTTCTACAATGTAATCCCCATGATCCTATCGTAACATCCAGGCCGGGTATGGGGGGTTACAATTTTAAACTTTAGTTTAATTGCTATTTTAGTCCTTTCTCAAATTAAAAATTTACATCGATTAACTTTTACTACTTTTATAATTTAGTCCTTGTACCAAAATTAATGAACCAAACTTCGATCAACCTTTATACTCATACGTAAATAATAAGTTAAATATGTACAGACTCGGTTATGGAAACAGGGTCCCAAAACCATATTTTCCAATACCACTGACTTTAGAATCATTACACTTGTACCGTAATTAACTATCACTTAAACAAAATTACTAGACCAAATTTTAATATATTTCTATACTAGTCCCGTAAATATTAAATATTAATATTTATGAACATGATTTAAAAAAATAACATTTTGAAACCGTAATTTTCGACACCACTGAAAGTCAAATCGTTACAGGCTACAGGAATACTTTTTAGATATAGCTTCTTCAATATCATCTTTCTGCTACAATGTCTTCTAAATTTTCTTTGTTGAAGAAGAAATTTTATCATAATAATCATTTGGTTTCACAAAGACCTTCTCTCATATCTTCACATTCTTATCATTCTCAATTTTTTCTCATTAGCCATAACTTGAATTTTTCTTTTTTAGGATTTTTTTTCCACAAAAATGTATGAGACATTCAAAAGAGTCAAGTAGAAAGAAATGTTATGCTTTCATTTTTTATAATTTACACCATGAAAGTGAAAAAGACGGTTCAAATCACTGGCCTGAATAGTTTTGAGCAAGCTAAAAACAATGTTCTCTATGAGGACTTTCATCTCAAATTGTTGGAGAATATATTGCAAAACATTAACACCCCTAACCCGTATCCGTCGTCGAATTAGGGTTACAAGGCATTTCCGGACAAAACACAGACCATCATAGTCATTTCTCATTTTTATACACATGGTTATATCAACTTCTATACCATATAACTTCTAAATCCAATATCAATCATCTACCAAATCATGTTAATTAAATACAGTTTGATGTACGAACCACATAACTTTAATATTAATGGCATTCATATGATTCATTAGATAAATCAAACATAACATTTCGTAACTTCTGTACAATCATACAATAAAGCCATTCGAACTAAATAACTATAATTATTATGCAATTGTCGAAACTATTTTTTTGAAAACAAAAATTAGTCGTCGCCTTTAAAAACAAAAATTGGAGTCGGCACCGATCCTTGATTGAGGTGTGATCAGCTCACCTTAAAAACGATTTTGGTCTACGAAATTTGAGAAAACAGGTTCGGGAGTCAGTTACGCACGAGGAAGGGTTAGCATCCTCGTAACGCCCAAAATCGGTACCGAATTAATTGTTTAATGTCTTGGTGTCGAAAATTTTAAAAAGATTTTAAAAGAAAATTTTTAAACTTGAATGAATTAAAATAATAAAACATTCTTATTTTAAGGAAATAAAACATCACACCCAGTGAGTTAGGGCCCAACATTTTTAATCTTCAAAATTAAGTTTGTCTTTTGATCTTTAAAACTCATGCATTTAAATTTCCAAAGGATATTCGTTTGTTTGGGTTAAAAGAGAAAAATTGAAACTTAGTAAGTTAGGGCACGATCACTCGAATTTCCCAAATACAGAATATTGCCTTTATTATTTTTAGAAAAATCCTCATCTCGAGAAAACAATGTATCATATCCAATGCGTTCGGACACAACGTATTGAATTCCCGATAATGAGCTTTTTATGTTTTTTTCTATTAAAGAGCATTCCCGATTATTTAGATTCAACGAAGAAAATTGGAACCCAATATGTTAGGGCTCAATCCTCTCGAAGATCCCAAATATCGAATATTGCCTTATTTTGTAAGCCTTTGAACAAAAATAGTTTTAATGCTTTGATGAAACCAAATATATTTTCTTTTAAAAAAAATGATAAAATGTTAATATACAACATAAAACAAATACTTTAATATGAATTATATATGTATATGTATTTACAAAATATGTATATATATAAGTATGATATATAAATAAATTTTGAAAATATGTATATGCATATATTTAAATACGTATATATAAGCATACATATATATAAAAAAAAAAAGAATGAAATATACAAAAAAAAAACTTATAATAATTTCTCAAAAAAAAGGTACATATATATATATTATAGAAAATGCATGTATGTGCATGGATTATAAAATATGGAAGATATATATGTATTATAAAATGTAAATGTATATATATATATATACATGTATATAAAAGTTATGAAAATAAAATAATAAAATATATATAAAATATGTACATGTATTTACAAAAGTTTAAAATATATATACATATATATTATAAAGAAAATATGCGTATATATATTAAAAAATATGCGTGTGTATATGTATAGGAATTTGGAATAAGAACGTAACAATATTATTAATAATAATAATGCAATATAACGGTATTAATAATATTAAAATAAAAAAACCTAAAACGACAGATTAAGGATCAAAATTAAAATAAACGAAAATTCAAGGGCAAATCTGAAATAAATAAAATGCAAATGGATCAATTAGAACACGCAATTAACAGTGGAGGACCAAAAGGGAAATTAATCCCACCCTCCAAAACGCTACGTCTTAATAGGGACAGAAGCGAAACAAAATAAAACATGCAGTAAAATTTAAAAGAATTAAGAAATTTAATTTTGACAAGCTATAAAAACCAGGGGACTAATTGCAAAAATTTCCCATTTAGGGCAAAAACGCTCGGACCTTGCTTGCGGGTCGGGTCGACGCGCAGATCTGCCCTCATCAAACAGCGTCGTTTTGCTTATACTATTAAAACAAAAATTTTACTTTTAAAAAAAAATCTATTTCATTTTTCTGTTTTAAAAAACAAAAAGGGGAGGGGGTTTCTGCTAGGGTTTTCCTTAACCCAAACCCCCCAGCCGCCGCAACCACCTTAGCGGGTTTGAAGCCTCCCTCCGGCTCCAATTCGGGCAGAGCAAATAGGGCTCCTTCGTCTCCTCCACGCAAGTAAGTACCCATTCTCTTTTTCCTTTCGTTTTTGTTTTAAAAACAAGGAAGAAAAATAAAAAAGAAAAAAATAGTAAAAAGAAAAGAAAAACGGAATAAACTGATCACCTTCAAAATTATTTTTGATTCTTTGTTTTTGTATTCTTCAATATTTTTCAATACAACATTTGTCCCCCCTTTTACAAATCCCTTAATCGGCTTTTATAGCCGAATCAAAAAACTCTCAAAAACTCCCCATTTAATTTTTTGTTGTATATTCTGCTACGATTCATGGTTCGTTGCTGTGCGTTTGTGCGTGGAGATGGTTGCTGCAACGTGGGGACGATGGTGGCACCGATCTGCTTCTTAGGGTTAGGCTAGATTTGGACTTAGGTTAATGAAATTGGGCCACATACATTAGGCCTTTACTTGTAAATGGACTCGGCACTTTTATTTTTGGGCCCGGGTTTAAAATTGGCTATTACAGCAATCACATATGAAACTTTAGTAATAATGCAACCTGGCCGAACATATTATTGATGTATATATATATATGTATAATGCGCATACCTATTTTAAAATTTAACATTATCTTGATACTTTTTTAAACTATCCATTTAAGCTACCCAAAAAATATTTAAATCATAATCATCATTTACCATTTAGATCTGTACCAAAACAATTATCAAAACAATCATGAAACATATTCAATACTTATCATTTAACAACCGAACTTATATGACTAAACATTCAAACATAATATATGTATATATATATTTGACACCAAAAACCAAATCAAATTAACTAATCCACAAATGATCATATCAATAATATCTCAAATTTACATGAATTAAAACCAACCAAATAACTTATGTTCAACCGAATCATTATTTATATACTCGGTTCCTAAATTCAAACTCATATGACCAAACCAAACTACCATAAAACATAAACATAATTTACTATCTCCATTCACATCTAAATAATCAACCAAAAATAATGACATAACCATTATTTAACCTATGTTTCATATACCATAAACACACTTTTAAAGTGAGCTACTTTCATAGCCGATTATAGACCAAGCTTTTCATTATCCAATACCGAATTATATTTCAAAACGTCACAAGCATATATATAATGGAACATTTCTCCATAATAAGCTCAAGTAATAAGCAAATACCAAAGTGAACTAATCATAAGCCACATATATGTATATCATTGCTTCATACTGCAATCAAATTCTAAACACACCACATAATCTATACCATGACTGAAAATGCATTAACATGAACATCATTAACAATCAAAACACATTTGTATATCAAGATTACTACATGCATATATCATGACCAAAATTACTTAAACATTAGAACATTAACATGAAGATTGAGTCATTTTCGCATGGCTAAATATATATACAAATTTCGAGACCAACCAAAACAAATGCTAGCCTATACATGCCATATGTTCAAAGTTTCAAGCTTTCAAAATACTGAAATGGAGATCAATAGTGTGGTAGACATCCTTGACGATCCCTGAGCTCGTAACTAGCTTTCCAAAAATCTAAAAAAAATAACGAACAAACACACACAAATTAAGCTTATATTGCCTAGTAAGTTATAAGCAAATAAATTATCAAATGAACATTAGCATAGTTATATCAATATGGCCGAACATGAACAAACTCATGCACATATTAGTCACACCTTTAACATGTTTAATTCATATCATCATCTCAAGTATTATACTTACCTATTTTCATGAACATTTAATTTCGCATGTACCTGAGCCATTTAACTCGATTTCACACTCGATCTTAACTTAACACTGCATGTTGAACCATTTGGAATCAATAAGGATACTTGGATAAGTCAAAAAGCTCATACAATGCCAACGTCCCAGACGTGGTCTTATATGCAATCAAATAACGATGCCACTGTCCCAGACAGGGTCTTACACGTAATCATATACGATGCCAATGTCTCAGACACGGTCTTACACATAAATCGCAAATCGATGCCAACGTCCCAGACATGGTCTTACACGATATCACATAACAAAATCCTATGGTTCGTACGGGCTTTCAGATGTCGTAATTCAATTGAATTAAGTTCGTAAACAATTTTCCCATACTTAAAAACAATTCGGCATTTACACATATATTTATTAAAATTCAATTTGACATTTATAATACATATACATTCAAATTTAACGGCATTTATTTACTTACGAACTTACCTTGGACGAAGACGAACGGACCAGAACGGCTATTCGACCACTTTTGATTTCCCCCGATCTAATTCCGTTTTCTTTTGTTCTTGATCTATATAAATTCAAATTTGGCTATTTAATAACACATTTCATTCAATTCAAACCACAAACACATAATTAGGGCATTTTGCACTTTAACTCCTAAAATTCACATTTTTGACATTTTAGTCCCTATTTCATAAAATCACAAAATACACAAAATTCCATATTTCTCATGCTTGGCCGAATATTCATATAGTTCATATAAGCCCATATCTTTTATTTTTTTCACATTTTAACCCTTCAATTTCTCATTTTCACAAATTAGTCCATACTAAGCAAATTCATCAAAAATCACAATACAAAATATATTTATCTATCATCAAGCTTTCATATTTCACCATTTAACATCACAAAGCTTACAAAATAAACAATGGCATAACTCAAATTCATCATTAAATTCTGAAATTTAAGCATGAGCTTGATAAAAACACAAAGCAACGATCTAAAAAACGTAAAAATTATCAAAAACCGAACAAATTACATACCTAATTTAAGCTTCCAAGTGTGTCGAACTATTTAAGCAATCATGGTTTCTTTTTCTTTCAACTTTCGGCCAAAAAAGATGAGAGTGCATGGCTATTTTATGTTTTGTTTATTTAATTCATAATAATATATCATTTACCATTTTATCCATTAATTAAACATTATAAAATCATCAATTATAAGCCCAATACCGTCCATGTTATTATTCAATGGTCAAATTGTAACATAAGAACCCCACATTATAAAAGTCGTAACAATATAGCACTTTAACAAAAAGCATGCTACTTTTTCATTTTACGCTATTAAGTCCTTTTATAAAATCGAGCACACAAACGATAAAATTTTTACACGAAATTTTCACACATATAAATTAACATGCTGTAGACACCAATAATAATATTAAAATATTTTTCTGACTCGGATTCATGGTCCCGAAATCACTGTCCGACTAGGGTCTAAACCGGGCTTTTACAAAACAATTCTTTTGGATATGAGTATAGGATAATTTGCTACTGTCAACTATCACAACTTTTATAGTTAAAAATAGGGTGATGAAGATTGAGGCATATACTAAGTCAGTTTTCTTCAGACACTAAGCCACTTCTTAATAATAAAAAATTAGACCTGAGATGTTTTAAAATTTTTAAAATCTATTAACAATAAATATATGAAAAAAATAAAATATTTGTTACAATAATGTTTAAATTTTTATTATCACTCTTTTATAAATTTTTATTAAAATAATATTGACATTTTCAAAATTTATAAAAATTAGGTAAAAAGTATAAAATAAATTTCAATAAATAATAATTAAACCAATTATTAATGGTTTAAAATGCTAAAAAGAAACTTTTAAAATTTTATATAAAATAATCGTTAATTAATATCAATTCTAATATTAAAAAGTTTTAAACCTTTTACAGAATATTTAAAAAAAATTTAAAACATATCAATTTTAATATTTTAAAGTTTTTAAACAATTTTTAAAAATTAATATAAAAAATTCTTAAAATTTGTAATAAATTTAAAATTATAAATTTGAATATTTAAAAAATAAATCGTTTTTAAAAAAGGTTATGGATTTTATTTAATTTTTCAATTTTAAAAATGCTAATTTTTAATTTTGAACATTAAAAAAAACTAAATTATTTAAATAATATTATAAAAAATAAGATTTAATTTAAATATTTAAATTTGGTGTATTATACTTTGTCATCTTTCATATTTATAGTTTATGTTTATTTTTTCTTACGTTGAAATTAATTTCAAAAAGAAAAAAAATCAAAGTAAAACTAATATATAATTTTTGAAAATTATGTTTTTTACCTAAAAAATTTTTATGTATCTTTTTATTTTATTTTTCAAACTTTTAACACAATTTCAATTTTTAGTTATATATTTCAAATGTTAACCTAATATATAATATATTTGAATTTGTACTAATTTTTTAATAAATAAATATAATATATTTATATTATTTTATATTATAAAGAATCCAATCAACCTACGCATTCCAATTAGATAAAAATTACATCACTATTTATATTAAAAATTACAATTGAATAGAGGCTTGATTCTAAAAATTTAGAAATTATGGTAGAAAATAGACTTTAAGCATATATCAAAGAAGGCGAACTTTATTGCTCACATTTTAACTAGATTAACGAAGATATTTCCTAATTATCCCAAATTTTGTGCTTTCTAATCTTGATACTATTTTGTAGTTCATACTCATTCATCTCTTTCTACCAAAAAGGAAAAAACCATTAGAAAGTAATTGTAAGATAAATAATTAACAAGCTTATCCTAAAAAATGATTCCTTTTTTTCTTATTAAAATATTGGAACAACTTCATCTCTTTTACTTATTCTAATCATGATTTAATATCTATTGTTTTGGCATGAACTCCAACACTACTGATTAATAGTTTCCAATGTCAGTTAACCAACAGAAAAGAAAAAGGTTTCTTTTTGGTGGGGATTCTTTGTTTGTGCAGTCGATGATGTCGGTATTTTGTCGCAGTGATTCATGCATGCACGTGCGGTGGGGATGGCTCTCTATTATAGCATTTTGTTTTTGGTCGTTTAGTAATTGATTGGCATGGGTAATTAATTCAAGCCTCAATTAGACTTTAGGGATAAATAAGCTCCTTTTTTAGGGCCAGTTTTTCATTGCTTTTGAAAAGTACTTTTGAAAAGTGCTGTGAAAAAGTACTTTTGAGAAGTACTTTTGAAAAGTGCTTTTGAAAATTTTGAGTGTTTGGCATTGCTGTTAAAAAGTACTTTTGAAGAATAAAATGTCTATTTTAGACATGATATTATAAAGTAACAAATATGTATTTAAATAATGTTTAAATTAGTTAATATTATGATATTTTAGCAAAAATATAAAAAAAATTATTATAACTTATTGTTAATATTTTAATATATAATATTAATTTTAAATATTTCTAAGTAATTAATATTAATTATTTATTAAATTTAATTAGAATATATAAACTATATTTAAATATTTAAATATAATAATTAAATATTTGTAATTAGATATTGACACAATTGTATTATTATAAAAATTATTTTTTATTTTTAATTAATACTTTTAACACATTTGTATTATTTTATTTTAAAATGTATTTGAATATATAACTCATATTATATGTAAACATAACATAGAAAACATAAACCTAACAAATTAAAATATTACATATATTTGGATTGCAGTTTTAAAAAGGGATAATATTTGAGATATCAAATATAAATACTAAAAATTTTACAATAGCATTTACAATTTAAAGTGAATTCATTAAACTAGAAGAGATGAGAGCAAAAAGAACCAGTTTGTGTGTGTGACTGGGTAAAAAAGTAAAAGAGCTGCTTTAGAAGCACTTCTTGGCTGGAAAGCAGAAAATTTCTGCTTTTTCATCAGCCGAAAATCACTTTCCAAAAGTTAGAATTCTCACTCAAATGAAGTGCGTTCTTTTCTACTTTTCACACAAAAAGCACTTTTATAGCCAATAGTGCTTTTCAACCGGGTAAAAGAACGAGCCCTTACTATTTTTCTTTTTGCTGTTGCTCCTCTTCAAACATTAACTGGTTTTAAGTTTATCAAACAACACTTTAATTTTAATAATTTCTTTAGAGTTTCTTATTTTTTTGATATACCAAATAAACGAGTATATAATAGTTCATATTTGCATGGTTGCCAGAATTGGATTGGACCATCGATTGAACTAAAAACTAATAGTTTGCCTAATTCATTCGATACTATAAAATCAATAAAAAAATTCGGTTAAAATAAAAAAAATTGATGAATCGATAAAAAAATATTTAATTTTTATTATTATAATTTATAAAATAAATGTTTATATTTCTATTATTAGTGTTTGTTACTTTTTTTTCTCATTTTCTAAATTTTTTTCACTTTATGATTTTTAATTAACTTTTTGAAATTTTTATTTCCATAATTAAATAAAAAATTAATGATCTAACTAGTTCAACTATCAGTTTTATTTATACATAGTTGCGTATTATCTGCAATGTATTTATGTGATCACTAGTTAAAAAGATAAAAACAACAATACTCCATTGACTTCAAGTTTCAAATATAATATAGAACTCTTAATTACCACAATTTGTGTTTACGATGTTGTTCATAATTTGCTAATTAAGTCTAATCGAATTGCTGAATAATTTGTTTGTGTTTTTCATTCCTAATGTTGTGTAAGATTGATTGACTTGTAAATCAAACTAATTTTGAAATATAATTGTCATAAATATTTGATATGGCTTTATTCATACCTTAATTTTCGTTATTTAAGTTTCAATTTGTATGTATATAAGTTGTGGTTAGACATGT
The DNA here is from genome assembly GCA_008044935.1 of Gossypium turneri. Lineage (NCBI taxonomy): Eukaryota > Viridiplantae > Streptophyta > Magnoliopsida > Malvales > Malvaceae > Gossypium > Gossypium turneri. Next base: position 6,554,923 of record CP032576.1, read on the forward strand.
TCAAGGGTCGAAGTACTTACTAAAGCTTGAAGGCCTACCCAAAATATTAAAAAGTTTGGACAAAAGTACAAGACCCAAAAAAATAAGCTTATTGAAAAAAAAAACACATTTATGGTTTGGGCTTGAGTTTAAATTATACCAATCAATCATCTGGCATCAACTTGAAAATTCAACCCAATCAACATGAACTTGGTAACATTACAAAATTCATAGGGTTAGAATTAATAAAATTATCATGAAAGATGTCTAGGTGGTAAAGAACTTGGTATATTGTTAACTAAGTCAAGGTTCAAGACCTCCTCTCTTTTTTCCTCTACTATTTTTCAGCAGCTGAGGATCAAAATCAAGTTAGTATAAGTATTAAAAGTGGTAAACAATAATCAAGTATGGGTAGTAACTCAAGTGGTAAGACCTTAGTATATATCTCCTTTGTCCCCCAGTTCCATCCATGTTGTTCTCATTTTTTTCCCCCATTTCCGACAATAGGGGTAATTTAACAAAATATCCCTTAAAATTTGTTTAACCTAGTCATTTAATTCCCTTTCTAATCGTAATAGAATTTTAGTTTCCTATTCAATCTAAACAAGAATTGTTTTCATTATTTAATAGAATTTTAGTTTCCTATTCAATCTAAACAAGAATTGTTTTCATTATTTCTTCCCCCGTTTTTCTACATCTTCCCCTTTTCCATTAATTTCTTGATATTGCTAGAAATTTTATTTTAATCCTGAATTTGAAACCATTTTTCGTTCAATCTGTTCCTCGTATCAATTTAGCGTAACAGCGTCAATTCTATTTCTAATGTGCCAAGATCGGTAAGCATTTATATTTCTAATTTCGTAGAACCCTAAAACTCTGGAATAAACATTGTTCTTGTTAATCTTTCAAGTTGGATAGGAATCTTTTACGAACTTTCCTGAAAATCTTGATAGTTTCTATAAATCTTGAAAGTTAACATTAATTCTTGCGTTTTTGTCTATCGAAAGACCCATTGTAGGTATTTCGAGTTAGATCCAAACATGAGGATCATCATACGAGACCCCAGAAGTCAGGTGTGTGTTCTTTTACGAGAAAGTTGAGGCAAAACCGAACCAAGCACAAAATCACACGGCATACCACACGGGCGTTTAGACTAAATGGCCTCACACACGACCATGTCACCCCTAAAACCATAGGATGTTTGACTTTCACACGGCCTAGGACCCCTCACACGGCCTCCCGCACAGTCGTGTCTCCCCTATAGGTTGAAATTTTCGTCACACGGCCTAGCCACACGATCGTGTACCCATTCCACATGGCCTAGAGCTTCCCACACGGTCCGATCACACGACTATGTGTCCCCTGGGGCCAAAAAATTATAGTTTTGACCCATAAATTTATGCTTTGACCAATTTAGTCCTTGAATGGGTTTAAAACTATATTTAGTGAATTAAAATATGAATTTAGGTCCCTGATAATATGAGGCATGCTAGAATCCATGAATGATCAAATTAATGCGGAATTTACTTGCAATTATGAATTTTTGCATGACTTATAAATAACATATGTTACCTTGTATATATGTGTTTGTGATCATATGAACCACATGCCCTAAATTAATGTCAATCTGAATATATGAAAAGCTTGAGTTTGTTACTGATTTGCCATGTGTTAAAATTTTAAATGCTATCGTATATGATTGTATTAAATTCGCTATATTGCATTGTATGGGTAGGGACGATAGGATCGGAGGAAGAACCAGCAGTATATCTGCATTTATTCTTGTTATGTACCCACAGCCATAACAGAGTCCAACTGCGACAGTCTTGCTGTGTACCCACAGTCATAGTAGATTCCACTTGCGACGTTTAGCTATGCAATCACAACCCTCTAACAACTATCATCTGCGAGTATGTTGTGTTTTCCACAACCATCGGTAGATTTCACCTGTAATATTTTGTTGAGTACCTACAGCCATAGCAGATTCCATCTAGGTGTTTTGCTGTGAGTTCACAGCCATCGACAGTAAAACTGCAAATTATTGGTGGTTAATCCACAATTTGGAATGTTAGTGGATGGAGTTCTGGGGAACTCCCAATATGGTGTGTAGCGATGGGATAGGACAAATCCTGTTTAAATTCAAATTTGTATGGCATCTTTGATATCATTTGCATACATGTCTGAAAGTTATATTATGAGATTTATGTGCATGTGTGTGGATACATATATATACGTGTATATTTATATATGGTTATAGTGGGCAAATATGAAAATTTGACTATTTTGAAATATTTGATTGGGAGTTCTATTGCTTAAATGATGTTGCATTTAAAAACTGTACTTTTAATTGAATTGCTATCTGTAATAATTATGCGCAATGCTATCTAATGTACCCTAACAATTGTTTGCATTTGGTTTTATTGTAAATAAACTCACACTGAGCGTCATAGCTCACTCCCCTTTTAATTTCTATCCTTTCAAATAACCCACTAGGTTAGGACGCGGACGCGACATCCTAAGGGACTCGACTTAGTTTATTTTTCTTAATATTATAAGTTTTATTTATATTCTTTAATTCCTTTAAAAATATTGTATTATGTATTTATAAACTGTGGCATGGGGCTTAGGATTTTAGTTTGCATGACATTAAATCATAAATTTTAATTAGGGTATTAGACTATTATTATTTGATGAACTCCGGTTTTATTAAAAACATAAGTAATTGCCATCTTTTCCGTTATTAGATAATAAATAAAACTTGAGGAATAATAAATCATGTATTTAGCTAAAGTTTTCTAAACAAATTAAACATATGTTTTAAAAGGATCGTTTTCAAAAACTCCGATAGCATACTCAGTCACTTCGGTGGCTAATGTAATCTTCCGAACTCAAGTCTAATATCTAGGCCGGATGAGGAGGTTACATTAACAACCCGAATTCAACTTGAACTCGAAGTTGACCCAAATCTAAACTGACTTGAACCCAAAATGACTTTAACTTGAAATGACCTGAACAAGAAATTCAAAATTATTTGAACTTAAATTAAGTATATTTTTTTAGGAAAATCAATAAAAATAATTTTTATAACCTAAATAATTAGTTTCTTTTAATTTATAGCTTGTAAATTGTAATTATCATAAAATTTGCAATTTTGAACTTACATTATATGATTTTGATAGCAAATTCAAAATACAATAAACACTTAATAAAACATATATTATCTATTTATTTGCAAGTAAAATTAAAAGCTGAAGATAAATTATCAAAATTCAATGCAAAATTTCAAAAAAAAAATTATTACTTTTGAAAATCTCAAAAAATTTTGGATGTTGATTTTGTTTGACTTCAAAATCTTTAAAAATTATGAAAATTTATTTTCTTTTGATTTATTAAAAAATACTACAAAGATTTTTTACTAATAACATTTCTACAAAAATCTACAATATATTAAAAATTTTATTATATTTTATTTCAAAACTTGCTTCTAATAACTATTAATAGTATAATAAATTAAATCAATTAAATAATTTATTTAAATTTGATTTAATCTTATTTTAATTTTAAGAAATTTAAACTTTATTGACATTAAAAATCAAAACTTAAAATAGACAAATAAACTGAATATAAGATTATTCAATTCAACATTGTATCAAAATAAACCTAAATAACCACAATTTAAAAAAATCTAAACACAAAATAATCTGATCTGAACAATTAAAATGACTCAAACCTAAAATAACTTAGATCCAAAATTAACCCAATAAAAAATAACTTAAATCTTTTTAAAAATCTATTTGATCTACTTACCCAATTAATATGGATACTTAAAATACATATATTCCCTTTTAAGCCAAAAAGGAATCTTTCTAGCTTAGGAATAATTTAGGCGATTTGACTGAGGGATGAAAAATGGAAATCACAAGGGAAATGAAAAAGGTTGGATTCACACACTGTGAAGATGAAGGGAGACATGAATGGCATAATATTTCTTGCAAAATCAAAGATAAAGAAAAAACAAGAGAGGAAAGAATAGACAATGAATGATATACAACGTACCTACTCTATGCATATACTTAGCCAGCTTTGTCCTTATTTTCTAGAGCAACAACCAAAATAAATCAAAAGATGAATAGCTCTAATGGTATCCTCTTGAATATATATTGTTATTTTCTTTTATTAACTTTGGTCGAATATTTTTTTTAATAATTTTATTATAAGTTATGATTATATTTGAGTTTTTTTACGTAATATAGCCCCTTCCCAACTCATAAATAGGAGAATAATGCGTTTCTATGCACTCGAACTCATATCCTCCTGCATTGACAATAATACTTACGCCAATCAAACTAAATCTCAATAAAAACCTTTATAATACAAATTTAATTCTATTTTTTTTTTCAATTCTAGGGAAAGATTAAAATTTGATTATGTAATAAAATTTTGGATTGAGGTGATTAAAAGTTAGTGGATTAGTGAATGATTGATGGATAAGGTGGAGAAAATAAAGTCCTCACTTTTGGAGCAAAAATTAGGCATAAATAGGAGAATAAAAGTGGGTTTAAGATTAATTATTGGACCAAAAACTCGTTGATTAAAGACAAGGAAACCAAATCCCAAAAGATTATAAAGGAATTTGGCCGACCGAATCAATTTCTTTGAGGTGAAAATCTTAGGAATTTTCCAAAATGTCACCTCCCAATGGAAACAACCCCAAAAACTTTTGGCATTAATCAAAACTAAACTTCATTAATTAGTACATTACAAAGCAAAGGAAGATTTATAATAATAAAAAAGTAAGAAAAATAACAGAAGCAGATTCATATCAACTTGTTTACTTAATATGTTGATTATAATCTCGAAATAATTAATAACTACAATCTCGAAAATGATTAAAGAAAACTTTAATAACAAGCTGACCATCCTGGATTTGTTTTTCAGTGAGGATGGTCGTTCACTTGTTATCTGTGATGATGACCTTTACTACAATAACTTACCATCCCAATTGTCTGATTTTGATGGCTTTTTACTACAACAAATCATATTGGTCGACCTGATATGGTGGTTTACTAACCTACCATCCCGGCTTATTCGTTTCGGATGACAATGTCGCCCACTTCATGCAATACTAACTTTCGGTGTTGACTTAAATTGTCACTGTCTCCTACGGAACTCCTCCGTTCTCCATACCCAATTTCATGTAATTATGTACATATACTCATCATACCATACTCGTTATCAATATTTGATACTATGCTTATTTAGCACATTTATTGTCACATACTATCATTATTTGGCATGTTATTATGTATTCATTCATAGAAATATTCACATATACTCATATAATTTGTGTGAGTAAAAACAAATAGTGTCACATGTACAGGATTTTTTTGTGAACTATCAAACCTAATTACCTGGAACATATACTAGTTCACATATATTAACATATAAGTAGTAGTTATGGAATAATATATGCATGTAATAAACTACAAGTTCGTATGTAACAATTAGGGTTCGCTCATAATGTAACACCCTGAATTATTTAATTTTGTTTTTTTGTGAATTTTGATACAAATGAGTATCTGATTCTGTGGTTAAGTGTTCTGGGTGTGTGTTTGAGGTATTGGATCCAAGTCCCATTTTTGGAAATTTCTGTTTTTTTTATCCTAGCCTTGTCCCTATTCGATGGGCTTATGTTACATTTTCAGTGAACTCATATCAGAATGAGCCTATTGGTTCAAATGGTGAGGTGTTAGCTTGCCTCAGGGTCTTGTGTTTGAATCCTCGTGTGATTGAAGGACGTTGTTTTTGCTTTTGTGAGTGTGTGTCAATTCAGTAGTAGAGGTTCGGTGGGGCTGAAACTCTAAGGTTGTTGGATGAGAATCTGATGTCGATTTTAGTGGATAAGTTGGTTAGTGGGGAGTTGGGATTTTGGGTGTTTTAATTTTAATTTTTATTATTTTAATTTCTTTTTCCCGAAAAAATCCCCCTTTCTTTCTAGCATTCTGACATTTTTTCTTTTTCCCTTTTCCCTTCTTTTTTCTGCTACTTTTTGCTTTTCTTCTCTCTATTCTGTTCAACCAATCGGTCATTTTAATCGTTGGGGTTCGGTGTTTTGGTTGTTCGTCGTTCATTTTGGTAAGTCTATAGGTTCGTTTCGTTCGATTTTTGTTCCTTTTGAATAGGCGTGTTGGTGTTGTAGTTCGGGAGATTAATATCTGTGAGTGTGTTCTGTAAGACAAGACTGTGAAGCAGAGGATTTCATTACAATGGCATAATCCGTGATAGTGGTTTTCTGTTCGTCGGCGGTAAGTGGGTGAATACGATTGGATATTATTTCGAGGCTTTGTTTTGGATAGTTTTCGTTTGAGTTTCATAAATTTTTACTGTAATTGGTCGTTGGAATGTTGTTTTTAGGTTTCAGAGGTCTCGGGATTGCTTTCACATAAAAAATGAGCCAGGTGTGTAACGAAAACACAAGAAAATGAGGTTCAACGGAAGTCAAAAAATGGCTTGTTGATGCCACACGGGCATGTGCCCGGCCGTGTGGAACACACTGCTATGTGATGGGCGAGTATGTGGCCATGTAGGTTAGAAGTACCACCATTATGATCATCGTGATATTGGTTACTGGTACGTCCTAGAGCACGTCCCCAACTACATCCACGGCCATGATCATGACCTCTATAGTTTCCTTTTTCATAATTGTTATTTACTACTACATTCACCAAAACCAATGGGACAAATTCCATAGGTTTTCATCAATAACTCGTTATTTTGCTCAACCACCAGAAGGCATGATATCAATTCAGATACTTTTAAAAACCATTTTCATGATATTGTTGCTGCAAGAGCATATTAGATGCATGAAAAGCTGAACATGTTTTTTTTTCTAATAAGTCCTCGTCAGTTACTTTTTCTCCACATAATTTTAATTGAGAACTGACTAATTTTGAAATTTTCCAAATTATATTCACTTACAATCTTAAAATTCATTCAATCATAACGAGCTTTAGGGAGTATTATCATTTTTTTATGGTCAAACTGTTCTTTCAAATGATTTCACAACTCAAGAGAATCTTTCGTAGTTAGATATTCTGCTTTTAATCCTTCATGTTGATGATGATGAATAAAAATCATTGCTTTTGCCTTGTCTTGATTAGATGCCTCTTGATATGTTAAAACTGTATTCCCTAGGCCTTTTGCATCTAGGTGAATTTTGGTATCTAATACCCATGATAAATAATTCTTGCTTGAGATATCAAGAGTCTCAAATTCGAGTTTTACAAGATTTGACATTATTCAAGCAAATATAAAACAACAATAATAATTAGAATATGAAATACTACATAATTAATAAAACTTCAATAAAAATAACTTTGATTACTAAAATTAATAAAAGTTAGCACTAGAAATATTCAAGACCTTATAAAAGAAATATTATGTACAATGTATACATCATACTTTTATGAAAGAAACAACATGTGCATATTGCTATTCTATTTTCATCTAATACGTAAATGAAAAATTAAGAAATCTATATGCATGTGCAAGCACATATATAATGCAACATAATACAATATTAAAAATGAATTAATAATTAATATGCCTTTAAAAATAATACAAGTTTCAAATAAATCATTAAACCTGTGATTGAAAATAAATGAAAGAAAATTAATATTGAAAATATTTGATAACCATAATTTTACCAATGCATATTTTATAGATACATAATTATAATAATGTCTTTAAGAATGAAAGTAGGGAATAGTATAAAACAATTTATGATATATAATTTAGGATTACCTTGAAATAAAAGAGAAATTATTTTTTATTTTAATCAAAAACTTCAAGCAAATTCGTACTGGTAACATATTATAAACTAATAGAATTATGACAAGAGAGAAGAGTAGGAAATGAAAGGATTATTCAACTTTCACTTTAGGACACCAAAAAGCTTATACATGCCCTTTATTTATAAGGTCTCAATCACCATAAGTTACAAATTTATAATAAAGATAATTAAGATACCTTATAAATTTTTAGGGGTTATAAGAGTTACAAGAAAATGTGTAACATCCTCAAGGTACAGTGGGTGGTATAGTAGCATGTCGAGTTGACAATATTAGAGAATTTTTGGAAATAAATTTATTAGGAATATCGGTGTGATAGTGTGGAATCTAGTTGGAATCGAAAAAGAGTTAGTGTTTTGAATCGAGAAAAGTTAACTCAAAGTATTGACTAAATTGTGGGAAAATGAAATGTAGTGGGGCAAAAGTGTGAAATTAAAAGTTTAAATATGGTGGCATGGAATTGGTGAATAAGGAGGAAGGTTTGAAGGTGCAATTTTTCCTAAATAGGTCATGATTCATAAAAGGTATTACTAGGAAAGTGCAGGGATAAAATGGTAAAAGAATGAATTAGATATTTTACAGATGTCATAATTAGGGGTCAAAGTGTAAAGATGTAAGGATAGAGGATTAATTAGCAATTTGACCAATTTTCTTAAAAATCATGAGATTTTTCTGAAGAAAAGTGTAGAAAAGTGGAGAATTTCAAATGAACCTAACCGTCACTCTCCTCCATCCTTCCATCCAACTTTTCTTTTTATTTCGTCTAAGTCTTTTCCTCTACTTTTGAACCTTCCAAGCTCATTTCACTAAGTTTCTTTCATGTTTTCCTGCCTAAATCAATAGAAAAGTCTAGTGGTTACCTTAAATTCATGAAAAGAGAGTCAATAGCTAAATAAAAAGGAAGAAAAAAGTTAGGGTTAGCATGTGATATCAAGAACTCAAGGTAAGAGATGGAAATTTCTTGTGATGTACATGTTATTTTTATTTTTAAAGCATGAATATGCTATATGATCATGATTTTAACAAGTGGAGGTTATGTATTTGTTATGGAAATGAAGAAAAAGAGAATAAGGAAGAGGACCAAATTGTAGATAAAGGAAAAGGTGTAGCCAATGAGTGAAGGAAGAAGAAAATTAATCATTCAAGCCTTGGTTGTAAGTACTACAAGGATTTAGTTCCATATCTTTAGATATTTATAATAGGAACTGTAAATGTTTAAATATTAGATTTACATGAAGTAGTAATGTAAAGGATTAAATTATAAAGATAGTAAACTATGGTACAAGAATGTGAATGAGAATAAGGTGGTAAAGTGAGTTATACGCATTAAGATTATTATAAGTGTGTGTGGTAAAGATGTGAAATTAAATGAAAGTTATATGTGAAATTATCAGATCAAGGACTAAATTATAAAAATTAAAAGTTGGTATAATTGATATTGAGCCCAAGTAGACGAATAGGAATCATTAGGATATTAATGGCATGCCATTAAGGAATATATTGGGCACTTACTATTTATTCATTTCGGCAGTGTTATGTTATTCGCTTCACCAATGTTCAATTCTGTTTTGTTCTATATGTCCTAATTGTTCTAACCAATCTACTTTGGGCCTTGTGTAAGAAATGTGAATTGGTAAGTGTAATTTGATCAAGCATAACTAGCATCACGAGTATATATATTAAATTGTAATATGAAATGTAGTTTACGATTAAATTCTTGCAGTACTTACTAAGTTATTTTAGCTTAACGTGTTTTCTTTTAATGCGTAGGTTGTAGTTGAAAGAGAAGCTAGAAGTGGTTTGAGACCTACTTATCCTATCACATCTCCAAACTTGATTAAGAGTACGATTTTATATTTTGTCGATAGTATAGTGTGTACATAGGCTTAACAAGTAGATTTTAGTAGAAGGGACTAAATCTTTAATTGGGTGAACCTTGCTTAAGTTGTATTTATATAGAATTATAGTATGTCTAAAGTTTGATGGCGTTATGAAAATGAATGTGTTATATGGATAAATGGGGCCTTGTTGGAATGTGTTGGACTGTTTTAAAATGATTTTAAGTTGTTGGATTGATTTGGTAGTTTTTAGCAAATTTTCAAGGTACATTTGACTAAATTAACTCAAGGTGTCGATACCTAGGGGTTAGGTATCGATACTTGGAGCTTGATGTCAACATTTTCGAAAATAGAATGCCAATTTGGTATCAATACCACATATTGGTAGCGGTACCTAATGCCTGGTATCAATATTTGAGGTAAAGGTATTCATACCTGCACATTGATTTCAAAAATTTTGAATTCCAGAGGCCGGTTTTAGTACCGATACTTGTCAAGGGTACAGATACCTTGTTTTAGGTATTGATACCTTATGATTTTGTACCGATACTTGCCCCATGTTTTGAATAAAAATCATATTTAATTCATTTTCGAATGAAAACAATTAACCGAAAATAATCCCAAACTTCCGTAATAATGTTACTAAGTTGAATTAAGTTTAAAAAAATCTATCTTTAAGGTTCAATCTACTTAGTGCTTAGTCAAGATTGCTTTGGCACTAAATGTAATATTCCTATACCGAGTTTCAAGGGTCGAATCGAGTAGAGGGGTGTTAATACTTAGGAGTTAAGGGAGTTATATGTACATTCATTTTACAATATAAGGATATTCTTGTATATTATTTCCACTTCTCTAATTTTGAAAGTTTATAACGTTGTATCTTACATACATTATAAAAGTCCTACATATTTTTGTAGCAACAATGTGCAACGGTTTTTTGGGTAAACTATAAGAATAGTCACTCAACTATGTATTTGGTTCTATTTTAGTCACTCAACTATTATTTTTTAGATTTAGTCATTCAATTTTCGAAATTAACTATTTTAGTCACTCTCATTTTAATTGTCGTAAACTCAGTAATGAAAGTCTAACATGGGGTTTTTTATTGACCTAATAACAAATTTAGGCCTCCAAATTTTAAACATTATATCAATTTAATCCTAAATCTAAAAATTCAATAAATTTAACCCCCAATATTTAAAAAATTTATCACTTTAGTCCTAAATATAAAAATTATAAAAAAAAAAATTTAACATTTAAAAAGTAACTATAGATTATAAAAATCTATGTCTCTTCTCTTCTTTCCTTTTGATTAGTTCCCTCCCTCTAATCATTGAATTTGGTGGTGAAATATCAAAAGAAGTTGAATCAATTAATGGAATAGAAGAATAAGATACGCTGAAATCTTAAAAAGTACTTGATAAAATCTAAAGTAATAAGAAAATAAACCCCTTGAAAATCAAGAAATAAAGATTTTGAGAATAAAAAAAAATATTAAGGATACCAAAGGAGGGAAAATCTAGAGATAATTTACACAGTTTGGGAAAAAAAATACCCAAAGTCTCAACAAAACTAAAATGATAAATTTTGTAAAATTAAAGATTAAAGTTGTTAAATTTTTTAAATCTAGGATATTAATAGAAAGTTTAAACATTGGAGGGATAATTTTTTTATTAGGCTAATAAAAAAAGCCCATACTAAACATTTGATACTAAGTTAACAATAACTAATAGAAGAATGGTTGAAATATTTAATTTCGAAAAGTTGAACGATTAAAATAAAAAAATTAATAGAACCGTGCAAATAATGGGCAATTTACCATTAAAAGCCTAATTTTTTTAAATTTACCGAAATGGGTCCGATATTTTATTATTTACCGGAATGGGCCCTTTTCCCCTAAATTGTGTCCACATCAGCGCGATGTCAGGGGACGTGTCAGCAAATCGCATCCACATCAGCGCGGTTTACTGACGTGGCAGCAAATCGCGTCCACGTAAGTGCGATTTGTGTCCACGTCAGCAAAGCGTGCTGACGCGGACTCGATTTGCTGACGTGTAGTGCGCTCTTGGGACCCGATTTGCCCCGCTCGTGAACAGTGCAACGATTTTTTTGACCGTTGCCCCCCCAACAGTCCAAAAAAAACTATAAATACCCCCACCCCTTTTTCTTTTCACAAACTAATCCTCTCTCAAATTTCCTCTCAATTTCCTCTCAATTTCCTCTCAAATTCCTTCCAAATTTCTCTCAAATCCATATTTAATCTCAATTTGCTCTCAAGTTCCTCTTAAATTTCTCTTAAATCCCTATTTTTAAATAATTTAAAAAAATATTTTTTTAAAAATTTTTTTAAACCGTAAAAATTTGTACGATTTCAGCAATAGCCAGAGAATTAACTCGTCTTGATAAGCAACATATATCGATGGAACAAATGAAAATGGTAAGCGTTAAATTTAATTTTTAAATATTATGTAAGAACTTTTTATTTATGCATTTTTAGATAATTATTAATTTATTATTTGTTATAAAAGTTTGTAAATCGGATATTGGAATGCAATATCCGGAATATGCATGCTCCTCCATCACCGTTGGTAGAGAACTACCTGCGGGAAGCGGGTTTTTGGTACGTGGCGACGGTAGGCCGGGGATGCAAGGTGGACCCGAAACTAATCAGTTCATTGATCGAGAGGTAGAGACTCGAGACGCACACATTCTATCTTCCATGTAGAGAGTGTACTATCACTTTGGAAGATGTCAGTCTGTAATTGGGATTGTCGGTGGACGAGTACCCAGTCACCGGGTCTGCCCAATCTAGCGATTGGGGAACGGTGTGCTACAAGCTTTTGGGCGCTATTCCGGAGAAAATGGACGGAGGTAAGATCGAGATGGGCTGGTTACGAGACACATTCCTGGATCCGGCTGAAGATTCAACCGAAATAGAAAGAATCCGATATGCTCGGGCATACATTCTTCAGTTAATTGGAGGTTATCTGATGCCGGACTTGTCACAGAGCCGCATACATCTAAGATGGCAGCTGAAACTCGTTGATTTTATAGCAGCTGGTGAATTGAGTTGGGGGTCTGCCGTCTTGGAAACGTTATATCGGGAGATGTACAGGGCGACACGACCGAGGAAAGCAAAAATCGGAGGTTGCCTGTCACTACTGCAGTCATGGGCACGGTTTCGCTTTCCATTTCTACGTCCTTGAGTGGACCACCCATATACATTCCCACTCATAACGAGGTAAATTTTATATTAGATTTTACAATTATTATGTAGATTTAAAAAAAAGTATGCTAAAAATTTATTTAATTAGGTGGAACCATCCGGCAAGTCATGCTCGATTACCTACCTCACTTGAAGATATACGGCTTCTATTAGACCAACAGTCGGAAGCACATGTAAGTATTAAATAAAATTGATATTTCCATCATTCACTAGTCGATTGGTATTTAGTATTTAGTATTTAGTATTATGTATATAACTAATATTTCTATCATGTTCATATAGTTTCAATGGACACCATACGAGAATCTGGCAATTCGGGCAGTAATTCCGGATGAGTTCTTACAAAATCCAAACGCTTGGCACGCGAAAGTCGCGTTGATCAACTACGCGACCGTGGAGATGCACCAGTCAGACAGGGTGTTACAGTAATTTGGATGTAGATAACCGATTCCCGTGGAACCTGAGGTATTTGACGATCACCACAAAATCGACCTTCAACAATTGAATACGGATTGGCCGAGATTCTGGTCCGAGTACATCCAAATGTGGGAAGATTGTTATGATTATATACCTACTGGGGAACCGATCATCGTTCCGGAGTTAGCGTACGTGCCGAAATACATGCCATGGTTTAGGATCCATGGCAAGCCATATTTACTGTCGCCAGAGGAGAGGTAGTGGCAATTACGTGTCCAAAGGGAAAGACGCGGGCCTTTAAATCCAAGACGACAGGACGAAGCTAGCCCCTCAACGAGGCCCAAACATTCACCCGGCCCATCATCAGCGGCCATTCAATCACCAGGCCCAACGAGAGCACCGACACAGTCACCCGACCCAGCAGTTCAACCGATGATACCCACGCAACCACCTTTTCAGATGATGCCAGGTGCGTTTCCTAGCCCTTTTACGTATCCTAACCCTTATATGTATCCTTTTCCGAGTCCTATGGCAGGTTGGACCCAATGGCCTGGTTCAGCTCTATTTCCTGTTACGCCGAGTGGACCGCCAATATATAGGCCAACAACGCACGAGAGATCGCAAGAGGGGCTGTCGGAGAGCTCTTCTTTTTACCAATCCCCACCACCGTATGGGTTTCAAACACCGTCGCCGTTGGTGATACAAACACCTCCACATTCACTATTCTATCAAGATGGCTCATCGTCCCAACTCTGACAACCAGACGCCCTACCGGAAGAACCAGAATCCCCGCCGAAGGAACCACAACCGTCGTCGAAAGCTGGACAAAGGACGAATTCAGCGCGTAACCGTCGACAGCCGCCATGTGGCACTGAATCTGGCGGGCACAGACATTGATTTTTGTATTTAAATTTATTTGTACAAATATTTTGAATATTTTGATATTATTTGATGTAATAAGAAATTTTTTGAGTTATTACTTAAAAACCCTAAACTAATTTATTAAAAATTTATAAATTTATAATTTATAATTAAATGCATAACTTAATTGACAAACCTTAAACTCTTAACCTAAAAACCCTAACCCTAACCCTAACCCTTAACTTAAAAACCCTAACTCTTAAATTAAAAACCCTAAACCCTTAACTTAAAACCAGAAACTCTTAACCGAAAAAGTAACCCTCAACTTAAAACTAAAAACCCTAACCCTCAACTTAAAAATTCTAAACTCGGAACTAAAAACACTAACCCCTTAACGGAAAAATCATAAACCCTAAATAAAAACCCTAAACCTTTAACTAAAAACCCGAACCCTTAACTTAAAAACCCGAACCCCTTAACTTAAAATCCCAAAACCCTTAACTTAATAACCCTAAACCTTTTACTTAAAAACCCTAACCCCTTAACTTAAAAATCATAAACCCTTAAATTAAAAACCCTAACCCCTTAACTTAAAAACCCAACCCTTAACTTAAAAGCCCTAACCCTCTAATTAAAATCCCTAAAACCCTTAAATTAAAAACCCTCCCGAAACCCTTAACTAAAAACCCTAACCCTAACTTAAAACCCTAACCTCTTAACGGAAACCCCTAAACTCGGAAAAAAAACCCAAACCCTTAAATTAAAAACCCTAACCCTTAACGGAAAAACAAAAAAACCTTAACTTTAAAACCCTAACCTCTTAACGGAAAAACCTTAAACCCTTAAAAAAAACCATAAACCCTTAACGGAAAAACCCTAAACCCTTAGCTTAAAACACTAACCCGGAACGGAAAAAAAAAACCCCGGAACGGAAAAATCCGAAACCCTTAAAGGAAAAACCCTAACCCCTTAACTTAAAAACCCAAAAACATTAAATTAAAAACGAAAACCCTTTAAGGAAAAAAAAACCCGGAACTTAAAAACCGAACGGGAAAGGAAAAACCGGAAAACCCGGAAAGGAAAAACCCTAAACCCGGAAATTAAAAAAAAACCTTTAACGGAAAAACCCGAATCCGGAACGGAAAACCCTAACCTCTTAACGGAAAAAGCGGAAACCCTTAAATTAAAAACCAGAAAACCCGAAAGGAAAACCTTAAACCATTAAAGAAAAACCCGAACCGGGAACGGAAAAACCCTAACCTCTTAACTTTAAAACCCTAACCTCTTAAAGGAAAAACCCTAAACACTTAAATTAAAACCCGAAACCTTTAACTTTAAAACCCTAAACTCTTAACTTAAAAACCCTAACCCCTTAACTTAAAACCTCTAAACCTTAACTTAAACCCCTAAACCCTTAATTAAAACCCTAACCCTTAATTTTAAAACCCTAACCCTTAACTTAAAAAACTCTAAACCCTTAAATTAAAAACTTAAACCTTTAACTTAAAAAACTTAAACCTTAACTTTAAAACACTAAACCCTTAACTTAAAAACTATAACCCTTAAATTAAAAACCCTAAACCCTTAACTTTAAAATCGTAACCCTTAAATAAAAAACCCTAACACTTAACTTAAAAACCCTAACTCTTAACTTAAATATAATTTGATAATTTTACTAACCATTAATACAATTATAAGTTAATAATTTTACATTCACATAATGTTAGATTTGGAAAAATGTTTTAACTGGTACTAACAATTAATAATCTGATATAATTTGATAATTTTACTAACAATTAATACAATTATCAATTAATAATTGAAAAAATATAATTTTTTACAATTACATTCAACTATTGCGATTAGGGGATGATCGACTTGTATGGCCTGGATTCCTACACCATCCGCACAACTTCTGTTGACTGGCTGTTTCTCGGATATCCATATTGTTACATATTCTAGTCGAGCAAGGTTGACCCTTTGGTTTGCGACGTAATTCTCTATCCGATAACAGCTTAAAAGGAGCAAGAGATACGGGTGGCCACTTACGTTCATCTGGAACTGGTGGGAAAACGTGTCTCCAGACGTTGTACATGTTTTCTAATTTGTACACTTCGTCCACATAGCTCATCGAATCCAAACGGAGATTCTGACAAGCTGCAATAACATGAGCGCATGGATAACGAAGTGCATCAAACATCCCACAGTCGCAAGTCTTATTTCGCAAGTGTACACGATATTGCCCGCCAACAATACCTTGGTGTGGTCTGTCAAACTCTGTCAAGCGAAACCATAAGTTGTCTCGATCGTAACATACTGTGTGCATGGTGTTTGCCCGCGCCTTGGCCTTGTTAATTTCTTGAACTACCTTACTGCACCATACATGGCCTCCCTGCATCTGGCCTGATAACTTGTTGCTCGCTTTGGAAATAGCACCGCCAAACGAAAATATGTCTCTCGCACAACCAATGTTATCAGTAGATGACGCGTTCCTTTAAGAACAGAATTTATGCATTCAGCTAGGTTTGAATTCATATGGTCATATCGTAAGCCGCCGTCATATGCTTGTGCCCACTGTTCGAAACGTATATTCAAAGGTAGTCTATCCGTCCCCATTAATTGAACGTAAAATTGCCAACATCTCGTGAAAACGGTCTTTATTTATTCATACCATGCCAATATAAGTTCATAGCGAATATTACATACCACTTCTACCAATAAAAACTAATTCAAATGACAAACGAAATAACACAGATATAGACTAAATACCCATGTTGGTCACTTATCGTTATTCGCTCTTAGATGGATATTACCTGTAGTAGCTGGAAGTAACGTGTCTTAGGCAATATCGATGGTGTGTGCGCTGCCATAAGCTTTCTATCGATCAAATACAGCTAGTATACCGGCGCTCCGATCTGAAATAACACAGAATCAGGTTGGGGGGCACACATGCCTCCTTAACCTAGAGAGAAAGAAATACCAGTCATCAAAGACTCCCCCGGGTGTTATTGCAAATGCAATTGGAAGAATTCTCCCACCGCCATCCTGTGCCACTACAAGCAATAGCCGATGAGTATACCTACCAAACATAAAGGTACCGTCAATTTGTACCAATGGCTTGCAGTATAGAAATGCGTCTCGGCATTGCTTAAAGGTCCAAAACAGACATTTGAACACTTGGTATCCACGTAGCAATCGGTCGTTCTAGTATGCATGTTCCGTTTCAAGGTCTGTGATGGATCTGGGACATATATCTCTCTAGCACTTGACACTAATGCCATATTTCATTATATGAGGCATCCCACCCACCATGCATCTTCTCCAACACCTTTTGCTTAGCTATCCAAGCCTTGCGATAAGAGGGCGTATACCCCATTTGGTACGGATATTGGCAATTAACACCGGCATTGAAGTCCTGGGATCTGCTTTTACCATAGGCAGTATCAAGCTAGCTAACATAGCTGAATCCATCTTGGGATGATCTTGTGAAACACCTATAAACGGAGTACATTAAATAATGCAACATTAATAATAAAAGTATTATTCAGAAACCGTCAATACTGTACCTGCAGCACATGTATATGGACTTTTGTACTTTTAATCTCCCACAACCTGTCATTCTCCAACGAGGCATAGATTTTTCATGAACATGTGTCGTCTTGCACCGCACTCTTCACCTTAAACTTATCAGATTTGGATTTAACGACGTGGTAGTAAAACACGTTTTGATGCTATGTTGTTTCAAAGCACCAATAAAACTATCCTTGTTGGTAAACTGATTACCAACTTCAAATTCACTCAAATCTAGCCCTGAACTTGTACGATCATGCAACCAGTGTGGTAGATCTGGAAACTCTAACGCATCATCTGCAGACAGATCGACATTATGCATATGGCTAGAGGTGAGTATGCTCTAAATCATGGATTTTCTTCTTCATTTGAACTCCTTTCAGCATCTTCAAGTTCTGTTAGAATAGGCTCCGGTTCAGAAAATAAGCCAACTTCTGCACCATCGGGCCCGGGCTCGAGGTAGATCCACATCGGAGTCATCTTCTAACCCACAATCATCTGCAGCGTACGAGGTCCCCTCACCGGTTGACGTCGTAGGGAGTACATCATCCCTTCTTCTGGGCATTTCATAACGTCTCTAATTAGATGTAGATTGCCAACCACTAGAACTTGATGCCGTTCCCCAGTACGTATTTCCAGTATCAAACATCGAGCCACCGACGTACATGTCCCATCCACCGACAGAGTGTCTTGCGGGGGATGTGCATTCAACACCGCTACTAAACATGGGCTATTCCGTGTTTTGTAACCCGCTAACCGAATGTCGGCCAGGGGTCATGTATACATCTCGAACACCGGTCGCAAGTACATCATTTGGCGATGTAAATTGTACATATAACTCAATATAATGTGCTCCACTAGCAAGATGACTGTGCACCATTGCCTCTAAGCTACGACCCTTTATGTCGAACGAGTCATATGTCACCGGATCAACAGAAGAACAGAATCGATACGTAATAGATAAAACTTTCATTGGCGTCGTTCCAAAAATTTTACGCCTAATTCTTTTACGAAGTTCTTCAAATCTATGTTCTGGTTAAAAACCAGTCGCACCGTATTCTTTCAACAAAAAAAACCATTATCGGTATGGCAAACCTCACCATCGTAGTAAATAACAGCACTAATACGTTCACTCATATTTGAAACTCTAACCTTCTTAGCCTCTCTAATTGTTTCTGCTGTGACTTATGCATTCTGAGAACATTTTTTGCCTTATTTATAGCCTCAGCCCAAACATGCTACTGTAGCAAAAGCGCATCCACGTGGGCGCAATTTCACAAATTCTTCTCATAAAGCATCCTGCTAGAAGCGATTTTATACTATTTGCTCAGAAACGTCAAGTCGAAATTATTTTTCCAGGACCTACTATAGCAAAAGCGCGTCCACGAGGGCGCGATTTCACAAATTCTTCTCAAATAGCATCCTGTTTGCAGCGTTGTTTTATACTATTTGCTTAGAAACGTCAACTCGAAATTATTTTTTAGGACCTACTGTAGCAAAAGCGCGTCCACGTGGGCGCGATTTCACAAATTCTTCTCATCAAGCATCCTGCTTGAATCATTTTTTAAACTATTTGCTCAGAAACGTCAACTCGAAATTATTTTTTCCAGGACCAACTGTAGCAAAAGCGCGTCCACGAGGGCGCGATTTCACAAATTCTTCTCATAAAGCATCCTGCTTAAAGCATTTTTTAAACTATTTGCTCAGAAACGTCAACTCAAAATTATTTTTCCAGGACCTACTGTAGCAAAGCGCGTACACGTGGGCGCGACTTCAAAAATCCTTCTGATAAATCATCCTGCTTTGATTTTATCTTAAAAACCCATAAACACGAAACGCAATCCAATTTTGAATAAATTTTAATTAATTTAATTACGAAACCTTAAACCCTAATCCCTCATTTGTTTACTTTTTCTCCAAAAACCCTAAAAATCCTAAAAACCCTAAAAATCCTAACTTGGGAAAACAGCGAAATCGCGTCCCCAGGGACGCGCTACGTGGCAGCAAATCACATCCACGTCAGCGCGCTTTGCTGACGTGGACAACAAACCGCGCTTACGTGGACGCGATTTGCTGCCACGTTTGCAAACCGCGCTGACGTAGACGCGATTTGCTGACACGTCCCCTGACATCGCGCTGACGTGGATGCGATTAGGGGAAAAGGGCCCATTCCTGTAAATAATAAAATACCGGGCCCATTTCAGTAAATTGGGTTTTTACTAAAATAACATAAAAAAATTAAAAATTACCAAAATGTTATACATTTTTTATTTATCAAAATATATTAAATTTTTTATTTACCAAAATATACCAAAAAAAACAAAAAACAAAAAAAACAGAAAAAAAAACAAAAAACTGGACTGATTTGACAGTTCCCTGGTGAAGGGAACACTGTTGGTGGCACCAAACAAGGGAACCCTGTTGGCGGCACCAAACAAGGATTCCTGTTGTCGGCACCACCTTGAATATTAAGGGTGGTCGGTTGGTGGGGGGAAGAAGGAGAGGGGAAGAAGAAGAAAGAAAGGAAGAAAGAAAAAGAAGGAAAAGGAAAGGAGAGGAAAGAAAGAAAAAGAAGGAAAAGGAAAGGAGAGGAAGAAAAGAAAAGAAGGAAGAAAAGGAAAGGAGAAGAGAAAAAAAGAAAAATAAGGAAAGAAAAGGAAAGGAGAGAAGAAAAAAAAAAAAGAAAGAAGAAGAAGAGGGAAGGAAGGAAAAAAAAAAAGAAAATAAGGTAATTTTTATTATTAATTTAAGATTTTTGTAATATTTGTGTGTTTAAAATAATGTTAAGTACATTTTACGTTTTATTTAATTTATTTAGGATATATAATTATTGAGATATATTTAGCATGAAAAAATTCATTGTATGTACATTATATGTTGATTAGGAATTTTTTTTTATGATATTGACTTAAGATGTTGAAATTAGTTTTGTTAGGAAAATAACATTAAAAGTAAATGATAAAGAAATATATTTAAGAAAACATAAAATACGAAAAGAAAAAACGAAAATTATATATTCACCGAAAGTAAGAAAATGCGAAAAAAATTATATCATTAATAAATTTTAAACATAATGCACTGAAAAAGTATAAAATTATAAAATTTAAAATGACGATATTTTTTAAAATAATAAAATGCGGAGAGAAAAATACGAACAAATGGCCAAAATAATAGTGTATTACTAACTTTTTAAAAAATTGAGAAATAGTTAATACAAATATTTTACAAAAAATGTAATGAAATAATATAAAGTAATAAAATAAAAAATAAAAATATTTTTATTGAAAGTAATAAAAAGGGGAAAAAAATACGAGCAAATGGCAGGGATAAGGATTTTTGTCTTACACCAAATAAAAAAACCCGTTTTTAGTAATTTTTTTATTTTGGTAAAAATATATATATTATTTGGTATTTTTTAAATATTTTATTATTTTTGTAATGTTTTATTATGAGTTTTATAAAAAATAATATAAAAAATAAAAATTACCAAAATATTATAACTTTTTTTATTTACCAAATATATATAATTTTTATTTACCAAAATATATCAAAAAAAGTAAAAAACAAAAAGAATAAAAAAAAGGGAAAAAAACACACTAAATATAAATTAATTTTACACTAAATGCACTAAATAATACGAGTAAATGGCAGGGATAATGGTTTTTTTACAGTAAATAAATTTAAAAACACACTAAATTAATAAATTTAAAACATTATGTAAAATTATAAAATTAGAAATGAAGATTTTTTTAAAGCAATAAAATGCAGAAAAAAAATACGAACAAATGGCCGAAGTAAGAGTTTTTACTAACTTTTTTTTTTCAACTTGCAGGCATCGCAATGGCTTCATTGATTAGCAGTAAAAGCCACATATCTGATGCGGTTAATAACGCGGTATGAGTTATTATTTATTAATCACGGGTTCTATTTATTTAAAAAGGATAGACGTACAAAGAAATAATGTTATCGTAAAATTTTTTCTGTAATTTAACACTATCAGGACTCGTACCGAGTTTTAAGGGGCCGTGTGAGTGTTTTGAAGAATACTCCGGATGCACGGTTGATGCCGTACATAGAGCTAGCCGGATTGGGTCCGTAGCACAGATCCGGTACACCGTATTGCGCTTTGATTTATTATCTGCGCTAGTGGAGCGGTGGCGCCCGGAGACCCACACTTTTCATTTTCCGTGCGGGGAGTGCACGGTGACCTTGGAGGATGTAGCGTTGCAGCTTGGGCTCCCAATTGACGGG
Source organism: Gossypium turneri (assembly GCA_008044935.1). Lineage (NCBI taxonomy): Eukaryota > Viridiplantae > Streptophyta > Magnoliopsida > Malvales > Malvaceae > Gossypium > Gossypium turneri. The sequence continues at coordinate 6,576,915 of CP032576.1, forward strand.
AGTCCCGTAACGGGATTATCTGCATTTACCGATCTGGATGCACTTTGCTATCAGCTTCTAGGAGACTCACCAGGGGACGGTGAGTCATATTTTTCGGGCGTATCATTTACATGGCTGAAAGCCAAGTATGGACAATTATCAGCGACAGCCACTGAAGGCGAGTTGATGTGCGCTGCTCGAGCGTACATCATGCATATCATAGGGGGAGAACTGATGCCTGATGCAAGCAACGACAAGGTGCATTTGATGTACTTGCCCCTGTTAGCTGACTTGTCCAGTGTTAGCTCCTATAGCTGGGGCTCAGCTGTGCTAGCAGTCTTGTATCGAGAGCTTTGTCGGGCGACAGATCCGAAAGTTCGCGACATTGGCAGATGCCTCTCACTGCTGCAGTCCTGGGCGCTGTATCGGATGCCATTTTTGGCATCGGTTAGACACCAACCGTATGTTTATCCACTGCTGAACAGGTGATAAAATATAACTTCTCGTTATTTGTAGTCATAATATATTGACTAATGTTACCAACCAACTCTAAACGCTGTATTTGTTTTTGTAGGTGGAGTGGTAGTCCGGGTATCGTGCAGAAGTACAATGTCCCGCTATACCGCCTCATGATTGAACAGTATGGCCGGGATGGGGTAAGATGCTATTCTAATATTCATGCTATAGTCATATTCATGGCATCTTACTTTTTATATCTTACGCACACGTTATGGCTAATTATAACCATGTTATTAATCATGCAGTTTATATGGACGCCGTACCGAACGCCAGAAATTATCGCCGTGGTACCCTCGTCTGCGTACGTGCATTCGAACATATGGTGCACTAACGCACCAATTATAAATTTCAACATGGTCGAGTGGTATCACGGGGATCGGGTGCTACGGTAGTTTGGTGCAATCCAACCTATCCCGGATCCGCCGTGTGAGGTGGGAGAAGTGCACGGCAAGAATAAGAGAGGAAAATCGGTGATAGATTGGGGAATTAAGCACCGAAAATTTGTCGCGCTGTGGAATGATCGATTTCGTCGAAGACCTCAGATGGTTATGGCTACCGACTTGCAACCATCAGAAGAGTATATGCAATGGTACATTAGTTGCGGGAAGCCATATTTATACGGAGGCCAGTCGGTTGTAATCCCCCCGCACATGCAGCGACATAGGGGATCGTCCACAGCGGCCGAGCATGATCCCGATCCCATGGCATATTATTCTCCGGAACCATCGGAGCCCGAGCAGGAGCCCCAGCCAGATCCGGAACAATCTGGATTTGTCGGTTCAGATAGCTATCATCCGGAATTCTCAGGCAGTGATAATTTACCGAGCTTCTCAGGGCCAGAATATGCATACGACTTTGAACTATTCGGATCCTACTCGCCCGGCCCATATCCGCAGCATTATGGGACTCCCTCAGGTGTATCAAGTTCGTCGCTGCCGAACGAGGGACCTGCTCAAAATGATTTCCTCCCTGTTTTTACTACACCACCACCTGCGCCAAATGATAATGTCGGTCGTCGCGGGCACCCAGAACGTGACCGTCGACCTCCGAATAGGTATACCCCTAGGACTACACCATCGAACCATCAATTTTAGGGGTGTATGGCACGTTTGTACATTAACACGTTTGTACTTTTTTGTATCAATTTAATTGTTCTAATTTAATTATTCTAGTTTCAGTTATTGTGGTTATTGTTCAATTTCTTTTTACCAATTTAATTATTTTAAAGTTGCATTATATTAAAGCTTAATGTTATATGCCTCCATTTTCGATATAAAAAAAAACTAATGTTTCAATATTCAATTTTGTACATGAAATCCATTTAACCACTAATCCTAATAACTAACACAATAATAATATTAATAATTTTATATACAAAATAATACTAACTAAAATTATTAATAACTAACTACAAAAATAATACTAATTTTTACTAACAATAATATTAAGTAACATCTTAATAATAATAATAATAATAATAATAATAATAATATAATAATAATAATAATACTATAACCTTTTTATTTTTTGTTATATTTTGATAATAAAACCCTAACTAAAACTATTAATTTGAGTTTTATTGATTTTAATCTTAATAACTAAACTAAAACAAAAAAAATACAAATTATACAAAACAATAACAATAACATAATCAATTATTTAAAAAAAAATACCTGATTTTTCTCTTCGCTTTCTCTCTTTTTCCCTTTTTTTTCCGCAGCACCTCTTCTTTCTTTTCTTTTTCTTCTGATTTTTCTTGTTTCAGCTGGACAGAGTTCGTGTTTATAACACGAGTGGTGCCGCCAACAGGGAATCCTTGTTTGGTGCCACCAACAGGGAACCCTTGTTTGGTGCCGCCAACAGGGTTCCCTTGTTTGGTGCCGCCAACAGTGTTCCCTTCACCAGGGAACTGTCAAATCAGTCCAGTTTTGTTTTTTTTTCTCTTTTTTTTGTTTTTTTTGTTTTTTTTGGTATATTTTGGTAAATAAAAAAATTTAATATATTTTGATAAATAAAAAAATGTATAACATTTTGGTAATTTTTAATTTTTTTATGTTATTTTAGTAAAAAACCCCAGTAAATTTAAAAAAATTAGCTTTTTTGGTAATTTGCCCGTAAATAATTGCCCTACCATCCTCATAATCTACTTTTTAAGGTCAAATGCAATGGTGATTTTATTCGGATTAAAAGAACTATTGTGTATTGTCGATTGAATATTAGCTCGATTAATATGGGTATTGTTGTCAGTACAGGAAAACGTGGGTTTGAGTGTGCTGAAGCACATTATCCTCCTATTTAAGGGTTGGGAGGGGGCTATGGATAGTTTTAGAGATTGTATCAAAAATAACAGATATGATCAGAATCTATAAAAAATTGTTATATAAAAGAAATTACATCTTTTATTTATATTCAAAATTATATTAGGCACAGATACCGAATATAAATAGTTAGGATGATGGTGGTGCATATAAAAATAGCATCATTGTCTCAATATTCCCAAGCCTATGAGTTGCATTGTCATAACTAAGATTCATTAGCATACCTATGAAGCAATATTATCCATTTTGGAATTTGGTGTAATAAATTAATAGAGAAAAAAATCTATAGGATGTGATGGCAGCGCAATCACCTCGAATTTGGGTTTTGGATTTGTCACAATATCCAGCAACAGTTTTGCTAATTAAACAAATAATAATTATGGTTTAGTTAATTAAACACAGTGGAAGTCTGTCCAAATCCCAGGAATTCAGGAAAGGGCTTCCTAATCTGTCTCAGATCAACAAACCTACCTAGTTCCATTCAAACCAATTTCATGTTTACGAGGTTTTTTTTTTTTTAAATAATCTAAATATAGATTCCGATAATATCTGTTTTATTTGACGTAAAGTTTAGAATTATCCATATTCTCCAATTCATAAATAAGAGGATAATGGGCTTCAGCACATTTAAACCACGTTCTCCTGTATTGGCAACAATACGCACACAAATCGAGTTAAGACTCAATTAACTGTTTACAAAGTTTTCTAATTCCACTAATTAATAACTTAAATATAAAAGTTTTCTCACTTGTTTTCAAGGGGGAAGAAAATCTTAATTTATTTAAGATAAATAGTGTAATAATAGCTTATATGATCATGGGAAACATTAACCAAACAAAAATTGGAAGGTTGAAGTTAGAATTATAAAATTTTTTAGAGAGTTAAAAATGTATTTTTGATATTACAGAGGTCATAATTGAAGGGACTAAAGGACTGATATTTATGTTTTTGAATTTTAAAATTAGAATAGTTTTATTATTCATATTAATATTTAAATTTGAATTAAATTTATCTCTTTATGTTTAATATTCAAATTATATATATAAACAATTTTTTAAAATTAGTATTTTAGAAGTAAAGTGAACAATTTGTTTAAATTGAAATATCCAAATCCTAAAGTGAATTTGAATATCTAAATCTATTATATATATATATATATATATATATATATATATATAATAATAAATATCTAAAAATAAATATTTTTATACATATCAAATCATGACAAATAATAATTGTAACATTAAAATTTAAATATTATCTGAATATGAAAAAAAAAAATAAAAAAATTGTGATATACAAATCTAAACTATCTATCACCATGTTTAAACACAATTGAGAATTATGAGAGTAGAGTATCATGTTTAGCTTATGTCGACATTTGGTCTCATTTTGTTGAAAAAAAAAAAAACTTTGAGAATGTATTGTGTAGGTTTTTCATTCTTAAAATCATATATTCAAAGTGAAAACAAAGCTCAAATTTTGTCTAATTTTTCAAGCCAATGTAATCAACATATTATTTTATTTATATGTTTAAAGTTTTCAATGATTGTGATAAGTAGTAGGTGAATATAAAGGGGCAGGCAGGGATCCTAGTTCTCCTAAAAAATGTAAATTATTGTTCTGATCTCTTAAAGATAATCAAATTATAAACAATATAGGGTAAAATTACGTTTTGGGCCTTAAAATATAAAATAAAAAATCTATTTAATCTCTTCAAAATTAATGAAATCATAAATTAATAAATGATAAATTTATATTTTGATTGTTGGAAACTGGGCTACTGCAAAACAAATTTGTTAGCACTGACTAGAAAAATAAATCAAGAATTAAGAGATCAAAAATTTACTGCGTCGTGGAAAAACCACTGCCTTAGAAACGAATTCGCCCTTATCGGTGTAATCATGTAGTGAAAATTGTCCCCCAAGGTTAACACAGTGCTTCGATATTTGTAAACGTGAATAAAGCAGGTGGAACTCAATTGATATTGCTCTTCATTAAGAAATCGCAGTAGGATTAATTCCCAAGAAAGTTTGGAGGAGCTACAATCGATCCAAATTAAAACTCAAACTCTTAAATAGAATTTTCTGTAATGCAATTTAAGGAAAGAATGGTAGAATTTAGAAGGAAATGAAAAAGAGGCGAGGGAGAAAAGAGTTGTTGATTGTGGTGTTTTTCTTCTCTTTTTTTTTTTGTGAAAATGAGAAAAACAATCCTCTATTTATACTAGTAGAGGAAGGGTAAATAGTAAATATGCAAGGGCAAAAGAATAAAAATGCAAGGTAAGTTTGAAATTGACCCACTATTTCCGTGCGCAATGGTCAACCATTTCAAATTTTTCGTAACAATCAAAAATGAGAAAAAAATAAAATTATTTTAAAGAAATTATTTTTTGAAAAATAATAAATTTTTTATAACCCAACTACTCAATAAGAGTAAGAAGTAAAGCTATATAAAAACCCTCTTAATAGCCTATACTTAACCAATATAGGATATACCAACTTACCAACATTGATACCTCAAAAATTTATAATTCAATTTTCACTCTCTAAAAAAATTTCTATCTTATACTAGGCATTTTTAATATGTATATATAAACAAAATAGTGAGTTCATACATAGAGATCATTATTCTATCGATTTGTGTACAGGGTAGAGGTGCTCATGGGCCGGGCGGCCCGATCCGGCCCGACGGCTCGCCTGAAATATGGGAGGGTTTGGGCAAAAATATAGGCCCGAAATATGGGTTTGGGCAAAAAAATAGGCCCATTTAAAAAACGGGCCGGGCCTCAGGCACCACTTTTTTGGCCCGAGCCCAGCCTGTCCCGGCCCGAATATAATAAAAATATATTTTTTTTTATTTTTTTATTTTTAAAAATATTTTTAAAATATTTTTTAAAAATTTTTTTATTTTTAAAATATTTTTAAAATACTTTTAAAATTTTTTTTGGTGTTTATTTAAAAATGGGCCGGGCCGGGCCCGGGCTTAGGAAATTTTCCCCGGGCCGGGCTTGGACAAAATTTCAGACCCATATTTCGGGCCAGGCAGGGCCCGAGCCTAGGACACGGGCCGAAATTTTTTTATGGGCCCGGCCCGGCCCATGAGCACCTCTAGTACAGGGTAGAAGGCTTAGGGTGAGTTTAGATGAGCTATGTGTTTATCTGTTATTAATGTAAAAACAACGGTGATGGTAAAATTAGATATTATAACGATACTATAACGTAAGACAAAAAAAAGCTGAACGTGCCGCACATCTAAACCCATACTTATAGTCCCTTCATGGCCCTATGAATCAACATGCTATCATCCACCTTTTATATCACATGGATCAAAATTAATAATATTACTTTAATATATATATAAATACAATAATTATATTAAATAAATATTGTTCGAATAAAAAGTTTATAAACTAATTAAATCTTGCATATGTTAAACAAATAGAAAGTTATAAATAAAATATAAAAACTAATTGTTTGTAAGTGGTGATAATTTATGGATAATTGCATAAATTAGATAATTAACGAAAAAAAAACCTAGCTTTCGGCTACCCTTATTTTTTTTATTTAGGATAATGTGGAGGAATAATGGCATTCTGTTTAATCAATTAATATATTTTTAAAGAATTGAAGCATTTTTGCTTTGTTAAGACAACTATGATCTTTTTTTTTAAGATTAAATCATAATATTAGTCCCTGTATTTTGTAAAAGTTATGGATTTAGCTCGTGTACTTTTATTTGATCAACTCTAGTCCCTGTACTCTTGAAATTGATAAATTTTAGTTCATGTACTGTTTAACTTTTGAAATTTTAGTCTTGACCAAGCAGTAGCAGTTAAATTTGTTTGGATAAATTCAATTACTAATCTTGTACTAAGTGTACATTTGTAGATTTTGTCCATTTTCTCTAATTAGATCATTCTAAGTCCCTATACTTCTCGAATTTTGAAATTTCAGTCTTAACGCAAATGACAATCGGTAATCCATTAATTGAATTTTAATGAGTAATATGTGGAAATAATAAGTTAACATTACATTACATATATGACAATATGTCTGGTGTATCGGATTCTGGAGTTAGTAGAACGCTACTTAATGAATTTAACAATTATTATTTTGTAAGTCTAAAATTTAAAATTTTGAAAAGTACAGAGACTAAAAATCATCAAATAAAAGCCATAACTTTTGCTAAATATAGGGACTAATAGCAGAATTTAACTTCTTTTTTTTAAGTGTTAAACTTAACTCATAATGCTATACCTATACTTTTTTTTTATAACTTTTTGAAATAATATTTTATTAAAAATATAATGATGATGAAGTTAGGATTGCTTTATATTTCTAGTAGGTTCATGGTGGGCCAAAAGAACACATGCATCATGGGAGAACGGTTGGGGTGGCAAAATGTAAAAGAGACTGGAAAGCGTGTATAAAGGTAGTTATGGCTCATGTCCCATGGGGCATAAATTTCATATTGGAATCAATATAAAATTTTAAAAGTTTGAGGGTTAAACAGGCATGTTTAATAATATCGTCTCCAAGATTCGAATCTAGGTCTTCCCTTTAAAAATACATTATATTCAACCACTTATTATTAAAATATATATATGTTTTTATAATCGAAATAGACTAAAATTAATATTATACCGAGGGTGAAGGTTACTATTGTTCTCTTTTTAATTACGAATTCAACCATCCACTTTAATTTATTTCAATAGAATCAAAATAGATGGATATTAAAAATCTTTTAAAAGACGGATAACTTGATTCATATATGTGTGGGGCTAGAGTTAGGAGGACTGACTGGGGCTCCAACCTCTTTAAAATGAAAAAATTTTCCTTTTAGTATTTTATAATTTATAAAATTTTAAATTAGTAATGGTAAAATTATACTTTAATTTTCAAAAGAACAAAATTTTGATTTAATCATTTAAAAATTATAAAAATATAAACTATTAAAATAATAAAATTATATTTTTACAATAATAAAAATATACAATTTTATTCCAATATTTTCTGAATTCCAATTATATATACTTTCCTTCCCCTTTTCTTTTTGTGAAATTATTGTAGTTAATTTTATATATATGAATTATTGAGATGTTGGAATTTTTTATAAATATAATTGCATGAATAATTCAACTCTACCTTCCATTTTAAATTCCAATTTATGGTGAGTTTTATAAGATTTGATAGTGACAAGACTAATAAGAAAATGAGGTTTTTAGAACATCATTTTCCTCTTGCTCTTATATAAATCCATAATTTATAATTACAACAATTTGTCTAATTACATACCAAAATATTACATACCAAAATATACCTAAATTAACTAATAAAGTAGTAATTGTTTTAAGTCTAAAAATTTTAGTTTTGGGTAAATTCTGCTATTAGTCCTTGAGCATTATGAAATTTGCAAATTTAGTCCTTGGGTTTTAATTTGATTAAGTTTAATCCATGTGCTTTTTGAATCGGTCAATTTTAATCTCTATACTTTTCAAATTTCGATATTTTTGTCTTGACTCAAACGGTAGTAATAGAGGTGTCCATGGGCCGGGCCGGGTTTGGGTCGGGCCCAGAAAAATTTTTTGGCCCGCCTCCGGGCCCGAGCCCAAAATATGGGCCTGAAATTTTGTCCAGGCTCAGCCCAGGAATAAAATCCTAAGCCCGAGCCCGGCTTGGCCCGGCCCATTTTTTAATAAACACCAAAAACTTATTTTAAAAATAAAAAAATAAAAATAAAAGTATTTTAAAAATATTTTAAATTAAAAATATATATATTTATTAAATTCGGGTCGGGCCGGGCCCGGGCCAAAACAGTGGTGCTCGAGTCCCGGCCCGTTTTCTAAACGGGCCTCGGTTTTTTATCCAAACCCATATTTCGGGCCTATATTTTTACCCGAACCCTCCCATATTTCGGGCGGGCCGCCCGGCCCATGGACACCTCTAGGTAGTAATAGTAGTAGTTAAATATATTTGGTTTAATTCAATTATTAGTTTTGTACTATGCCTACAATTATAGATTTAGTCAATATTTTCTATTTGGATTATTTTAAGTTATTATACTTTTCAAATTTTGAAATTTCAGTTTTGACGCAAATAATAGTCATTAATCCATTAAATGGGTTTTTAGTGAGTTATATGTGAAAATAATAAGCCGACATGACAATTACAAAACTTAATTTAATGAATTTAACAATTATTGTATGACGTTAAATTTTTAAATATGGCAACCCGCATGACAATCCACGTGGACTTTATGCTATTTTTTAATTTCATGTACTTTTTTTTCATTTTTTATAAATTTTAAATTATTTGTTGGCGTGGCATATAAGAAAAATAGTGTTATGTTGGCATGAAGTACACATGAACTACCACACCAGTTGTCACGCCAACATCGTTAAAAAATTAATGTTTTAGTCAGCATTTTCATAAAACTAGCGAATTTATGTTAAAAATGATTTAATCCTTTTTAAAATATTAATGGTCAAATTTAGCTAAAAAAAATAGTGCCAAATTGATGAATGATGTAAACGTTGATGGCTAAATTTATCATTATATCATTTTAATATAAGTTAAAGATTGAGATTTTATTAAATTATGAATTTAGAGACTTATTCAAGTATAAAAAAAATATAAAAGAAATTATTAAAACAATTAAATTTTAGACTGCTTTTATTAATTTAGCCTCTATATAAATATTAATATAAAATTTTAAAATGATTTTATTGTTTTTTAAAGGCATAATGACATATTTGACCATTCTACATTATAAAAATGGTATTTTAGTCCTACATTACAATTTCACCATTTTAATAGCCTATATCTTCATAATTTTGAAAGGATTAAGTCAAAATTTTATCATTTTGGGAGGTAAAGTGCAATTTTACCATTACTAACTTAAAATTTTATAAATTATAAAGTGGCCTAAATGTAAAATTTTCTATTTTAGGGGGCTGGGCTCCTACCAGCCCTCTTGGCTTCGCCCCTGCCTTAAACTTGCATTGTTTGTCAAAATCACCCCAAAATGGATGGAAAAGTTAATAGTTGCTAACTTTGCTAATGTGACAATTCATGTGTATGTCATGTTAGCAATTAATTATTTTTTTAAAATTAAAATTTTTTAAAAATTTATACTTTTTAAATAATATTTTTTAATTTTTTTTGAATTTTTAAATTTTAAAAAATTAATTAGTTGCTAACATGGCATTCACGTGGCAATCCACGTGTTTGTCATGCCAACAAAGTTGTAACGCCTCAAAACTCGGCCGAGAAGTTTAGACCAAATCTTGGAGGTGACATTGGCCACCAAAAGTGGCGGAAACAAAAACTTTAATTCAAACCAAGAAAACATTTTTGTTCATTTTGTTTGAAACAATATTAAACCGGCGTCAAACATTCGGAAAGAAAATCCACAGTTTCTAAAGTTCAGTCCAAATAACACCTTACGAAAGTCCAGCATAAAAACTTGCACCATAGTTTATATAATTGTTTTACAAACCGACTTAAAATTACCCGTATAAAACTTATGAGATTCTACTTAAATTGAATCAAACCGTATCTTTCTGAGACCTCCGGTATGCCGAGTCCAGCTCCAAAACACGAAAAGTATCTGAAAGGAAAGACACTACAAAGATGAGCTACGCTGGCTCAGTGTGAGTCCGAAACATGAACAGATAGAAAAAGACAGAATGACACAATAAATACTTCAGACAAGCATGTGTATAATAATATCACTTACGAAAGTCTCAATCGGTAAGTCAAATATAGTATCAAACCACAAAGATGATATCAATCATATGCCCTAATCAGAACATATTATATGACATTAACTATATTGTCAATAACCAAAAGTTCACACAAACAGACAAAATGTTCTGACAAACAGACGTATATTCAGATGTGAACGGGTGCACAAGTCAAAATCCCACCCCGCCAACCAAACACCACTTCGTCCATCTAGCACACCACATAAGGGCTATGGTAGACCCGTCCACCATGCATACCACATAGAACCATAATAGGTTCATCCACCCAACACAACACAACGTGGAACTATGCCACTTGAGTAACTGTATACAGTTGAGATTATATACGTATAGGATAGTGCAGTAAACCGCTATACAAAAGTATCGTAGCTAAAACTGCTAAGTCTGTCTTCCTTCTCTTCATAACCAGTTCCCAAAATTTTCACGTTATGCAACAATGCATACAGTACGCAGACAACATATAGAAACGAACATTAACATTTCCAGTTGAACAAATTCAGATTTGATTACACTTGTATTCTAATATTCAGTTACGACAATAATAATAAACTTATACTTATTTATCACATAAACGAGCAATAAAATTAAAGCCCATAAACGCATATATATACACGAACTAACCTAATTCGAGTCCTAAACACACTTACCGAGGCTTGAACAAGGGTTGGATTACACAGAAACATAAAACAGACAGTTTATGACTCAAAACAAAAATTCTGCAAAATAGGGCCACATGGCCGTGTGCCCCGGTCGTGTGGAAGTGCCCAAGCCGTGTTGGGGTCTACACGCCCATGTGAAGGCCACACATGTCCGTGTGAAGGCCACACACACCCATGTGAGCAGCCTGTGTAACACACTATCCAAAAATGTCAAAAATAAATAGCAAAGGAGACACAGCCGTGTGGAGATCTCACACGCCCGTGTGGGTACACATGTCCGTGTGGTCAGCCTGTGTGGTACCAAGATTTGCCTAAAAACCCTAATTCCCAATTTTGCACGGCCGTGTGAGCCACCCATGTGGGGCACACGCCCGTGTGGTCACGAAACCACACCGAAACAACCTGAAATTCGTGTTTTTGACACCGAATCGATTCCAATCCTTTGGAAATCCAAAAATGTACCGAAATATGTAGAATATCATGCAATCCATCAATAACTCAACACTTAAAATCAATAGTTTCGAAAACGCACCTTAAACCGGAATCACAAACAACAAAGATTAACCGCTTCGCCTCCATAAGACTATTCTGACTCACATTCGATAACACGAAACACACAAGAGCAATCTCCTTTGACGGAACGATAAATAAAAATTGCGTAAAACAGAAGAAGCAAGAACAAACGAAATTGAAATTGAAAAGGACAGAAAAAGAGGAATGATGGGGAAGAAAAAGAAAAAAAAATGAAGAACGTGAAACTTATTTTCTATTTTAAAATTAACTTCCCCTTTTAAAAATAAAATAAAATAACATAAAAACAAACAAATATTAAAAACACTCACAGGGATTCGAACACGAGACCCAAAATACACTAACACATGACTAAATACTAGACCAGTAGGCCCATTCTAACATTAAAACGCGAAACTGAACCCAAACATTCAACCCACTCACTGACCCTAACCACAAACCTCAAAACCTCAAAACTTCTGACCCCAAATTTCGAGATGTTACAAAAGTTAACAAACATTAATTTTTTTCATTAATTTTGGGGTGATCTGACAAATAATGCAAGTTTAAGGATTAAAAGATATTAAAAAAATTAAATGAATGGCTAAATGAATTTTTATAAAGTTGGAGTGTCAAATAAAGAATTATACCTTTTTAAATTATAATCGGAAACATCGGACTACCCGCGAGGTCGCAACCCAGTCCATAAATAAATTATATGGTTTACACCTGGCTGACAAGTTTCTTACCAATTTTATCCCCCAACATTTGTTATCTTTCATTTTCACCCCCTTCCTTACATTCTTAACAGATACCCCTCGTGTGCTGCTAACTAAGCCACACACTTCCTTTATAAACTTCCCAATTCCCATATCTCTTTATATTTATATTCAAAAACGATAAAGCAAAAAAAAAAAAAAAAAGGGCTTCTTCCATGGCTATCTTTGTTCACTATCTTTCCATCCTTCTCATCTCCGCCGTCATCTTCCTCCTTCTCCGTGCTTATCGTCTCCGGCGCCTCCGTCTACCGCCGGGAAACTTGGGTTTACCTTTCGTCGGGGAGACTTTACAGCTTATATCTGCTTACAAGACCGAAAACCCCGAGCCGTTTATTGATGAAAGGGCGAAACGGCACGGTTCAGTATTTACGACCCACGTGTTTGGTGAGCCGACTGTGTTTTCAGCCGATCCGGAGACGAACCGGTTCATCTTACAAAACGAAGGGAAGCTGTTCGAGTGTAGCTACCCCGGTTCGATTTCGAATTTGCTGGGGAAACATTCTTTGCTTTTGATGAAAGGAAACCTTCACAAAAGAATGCATTCTTTGACCATGAGTTTCGCCAACTCGTCAATTATCAAAGATCAACTTTTGGTTGACATAGACCGGTTAATCCGGCTGAACTTGGATTCCTGGACCGACCGTATCCTCCTCATGGAAGCGGCCAAGAAGGTAAAAGGAAATAACAAATCATTAGTCGGACTGGGACTGAGTCGACTCAGTTCTGAATCAAAGATGGCGTTGTTGGTGACTCACAATCATTTCATTGCCACACCCCACATCAACACCCAGTGACTATTAAACTTTTTAATAAATTATAATTTTCTTTTCTTTTCTTTTCTTTTTAATAGATAACATTTGAATTAGCGGTGAAGCAGCTAATGAGTTTCGATCCTGGTGAATGGAGTGAGAGCTTAAGAAAACAATACGTTCTTGTTATCGAAGGCTTTTTCACCGTTCCTTTGCCTCTCTTTTCCGCCACCTACCGTCGTGCCATCAAAGTAAGCAAACTCACTCTATATCTTTTTCCATATCCAAATACGTGTCTGATACGAGTATACAATATTAAGATATTTTTTCATATTATACACCAAAATGTCGAATACAAATATTTATTATTAAGTTAATAAATTAAAAAATTATGAAATTAATTTGAAGGCAAGAGGGGAAGTGGCAGAAGCATTGAGCAAGATAGTAAAGGAAAGAAGGGAAGAGTATGAAAAGGGTGAAAGGAAGAATGATATGTTGGGAGCATTATTAGGAGGGGAATGGGAAGAAGACCAACTTTCAAATGAACAAATTGTAGATTTCATGGTTGCTTTGCTTGTTGCTGGCTATGAAACTACTTCAACTATCATGACTCTTGCTGTCAAATTCTTGACTCAGACCCCTCTTGCTTTGGCTCAACTCAAGGTAATTTGTTTTATTATCTTTAATTTTTTTATAATTTTATATTCTATGCACAGTAAAAGTAGCATGGAGATCCGTACTTAAATTGAATTTTGCTTCCTGCTAAAAAAATATGAGCAAATTAATATTTATATTTTAGATTGAATAGCAAACTGGATTTTTTATTAAAAAATTCATTCATTCCTACTATTAAAAATTGATCCCTATGTCTCACCATGAGGTATACGTGACACGCCACATGTCATTGTACAATTATTCCATCAGTCATCTCAATTTTTAACAAAACAAATGGGTCTAATTTTTAATAAAAAAGAGACTATTTTATTTTTTATCTACCGTACAAAGATTAATTTACTCATTTTTTTAAGTCGACGGGACAAAATACAATTTGACTCTTCTTATAGTGACCTTCATAGTACTTTTACTTCAGTATATTGATATCTTTATTATTTATAAAGCCTTTAATTAAGTTAGGTGTAGAAGATTAAAAATCAAAAAAATTAAAAGCGATGAATTTTATTATAAGGATATTAATATTTTTCGAAAATTTTGTAATTTATTTATTTTAGTTAAATAGCTTAAATTACCATATTAAAATAAAACTCAAAAGGAATGTGTGGTTTCAAGTTTGGATTTGATTCTTGATATTAATTTTATATAATTTTTTATTGTGGGTGTTATATAACCTCTAATATATATATATAGTACTTCAATATGTTAATGAATTAGATTACATCATCTAATTAAAATATAAAATTATCCATATTTATTATTTAAAAAAGTTTAATGAGTTGAGATTTTTATTTATATAAATTTTAACTTATTGGTAGTCTTTAAATATGTTAGTCAACTAGTCGTTTGAGTTTTTGTTCGATTAGTATCGAAACATATTATTCTCTTATTTATGAGTTGAGACATGGATAATTCTAAAAGAACATATAAATTATTTTTATTATTTTAAAACTTTTAACGAGGAGACATAGTTTGTTGTATTTATATTTTTAGTGGGTCCTCAAGAAATAAAATAATGATGAAATTGGTCATTTTTTTAAGACTTTTCATTTTCTTCATTCACACGTAGATGGGATTTGGGAATTAATATCTGGTAGATAAAACCAAATGTTTTAAATATTTGTTGAAATGACACTAATTGGTAATTTCATATTACTTATTTAATTTTAATTTTTAAATTACTAATATTTACCATATATATACAAGGCAAGGGGGAAAAGGTGCGCAAAAATGAATGAAAGAGGTTGGATTCTGTTTTAATGTTGTAGGTCAAAAGTAGAGACAAAAAGTACAAACAGAACATAAAAGTCAAAGTAGGAACTGGGAGTTTTGTCTAACCGGACATAATGATGACTCTCCAAATTGCACGCCTTAAGCTGTAATAAATTAAAATATATTTATGAAATTAAGAAAATTTAAAAAAAAAAAAGGAAGGAAAATTTTACCATTTCTCAGAACTTTCTGATCACCTTTTTTAACTCATTGAACATTTTGTCTCTGAGGAAATGACCATGATGTCCTCTCCCATGCTTGGAAACCGACGGGTATTTTTGGGTCATTGGGGAATTTTATAACTTTTTATTGTGTGCAATAGGGTGTACGATTTGACCCTTGTTCCTAGGTGAGTTGTTGGGAAATGAGCGGCACTGATTTCAAGGTGAAGAACCATCGGACGGTGGTAAAGCTTTTGGATGATGTCATAGATACGTCACTACCCTGGAAGTGAAACAAAACCTTTTTTATTCCTAGGCTTGTTTTGGTTTTTTGTGTTTTTCCCTTAACAGACTCTCTTGATTGACGTGATGGTTTTAATCTTAGCCGTTTGATCGTCTTTAAACCAGTTTTGCGTGGGACCATTTAAGGGCAATAGGGCTCATGAGAACACCACATGGCCCATAATTGCTTGAGACCCACTTAGGCCAATGGACCATCATCTAGGGGTCTAATCGAGTTTAGGAAAATTAATTTCTCATAAATTACTTGAGCCAGCTCGCTCAATATCTAGACTCTAAGTGAAATTAAAAAAATAAAAAAATTGAACTCAAATAGCTTGCAAGTGTAAGAGTTCCATTTCCATTAAATACGTAGTGATTCCGAAACTTATTTGATTCGGCAGGAAGAACATGACGGTATTAGATTGAAGAAAAGCGGTTCAGAGGGTCTTCAATGGAGTGATTATAAGTCAATGCCATTCACTCAATGTGTAAGTAATCCATTGTCCTCAAATTAAGGATTAAACCTATATTCACTTTTGTTCTTGCTTAATCCATGGTTTGGTATTACTATTTTTCCAGGTTATCAACGAGACGCTACGAGTCGCAAATATTATTAGTGGAGTTTTTAGACGAACGGTGACGGATGTCAACATAAAAGGTAAGTAAACACAATTTTAGTCTAGAAACAGAGCAGTAGATGTTAGAATTCGAATCCGAAACCTGTTAGACTCATTTTTTGTGTGCTTACTGGTAACTCAAACTCGACCAGGTTACACAATTCCAAAGGGTTGGAAGGTTTTTGCATCGTTTCGTGCTGTACATCTTGATCATGATCACTTTAAAGATGCTCGCACTTTCAATCCATGGAGATGGAAGGTAAATTTAAGTATAAGATGTAATGCAACATTATAGTTCATGGTACACGACGAAAGTTACAAAGAAGTGTTGGATGAAATTGAACAGAATAATAACTTGGGGACGAGCTGTTCCGGGAATTTTTACACGCCGTTCGGAGGAGGGCCTCGATTGTGCCCTGGATATGAGCTTGCTAGAGTAGAAATCTCAGTCTTCTTACACCACCTTGTAACTCAGTTCAGGTAATCAAACCGAGTTTTATTTAGAACTTGAGTTAAAAAGTAGAAGCTTGTTGCATTCTGAGTTTATATTTCTGATACAGTTGGGTACCTGCTGAAGAAGATAAGCTAGTTTTCTTCCCCACAACCCGAACCCAAAAGCGATTTCCGATCAATCTGCAGCGTCGGCGTTAAATCTGGGCATCTTAGCCATTGTAAAGAAGATGGACTGGAGGTGTAATCATTTCCAAAGTTGGGGTTACGATCACAATTTTACCTGGATTTGAAAGTGAGGGATAAAAATGTTGTTCAGGTAATAGAGATGCAGTGGGCATTGTTTTGATCCTTATTTCCAACTTGTAAAAATTCCACAAATGTTGGCATCTAAATTCTATTTATTTAAATGAAATTCACCAAATTTCTCATTGCACAAAGCTGAAGAACAAACACACAAAAGCTTTGAATTTTGATTCCTTCATCGAATCATAAAAAAATGAAAATTTTTTCTTTATTCATTTTTTTCTTTAATTTGATGGGATTGTATGAAACTGTAATTTCATATAATTTTTATCTCTTTATAATAGGAGAATGAAAAATTAAGAGAAAAAAATTTGATTTGTCATTCTCTTATTGAAAAGAGATAAAGAATAACATGGAATCACAGTTTCATACAATCCTTTCTCCTATACTCTAATATCTTAAGCGAGTCGAGGTTTATATTATTTTAGTCTAGTCAAATTCAATTTACTATGGTTATATATAGGATTTATGTCACAACCTTTGTTGTTTTTAAATTATGTGACTTATATATTTAAAAAGCTGCAAAAAAAAATAAATTAAGCCCATGTATTAAATTTATACTCAATTTAGCCTCTATCATTAATTAAAATAATCAATTAAGCTCCTACATTAACGATTTTTATTATTAACCACGTTGACTGTCAAAATAAATTGACAAACTAATTAGATGTTGACACATGGCAGTTTCTAGTTTAATCTAATATTTTCTCAATAAAAATAATTAAAAAATATTAAATATTAAATATAAAAAATAAAAATTATGAAAATTGATATAAAAAATATAAAAATATAAAATTCTAATAAATTCTAAAATATTTTTTATAAAATTAATAAAACAAATTTAAAATATTTGAAATTAAAAAACATATTAAAATTCTATAAAAATCATAAAAAGCACTAAGATTAATATAATCTTATAAAGATTATAGAAAAAAAAACATAAAAACTTGAACTGGACCAAATCAGTTGGTTAGACTAATTAAATTGAAATCGGCAAGGGACAAATAGACCAAATTCTTAAAAATATATAAAAATAATAATTTTAAATATGCAAAGAGCATATAAACTTAAAACATATTTTAACCTTAATATTTTTATTCGAACCAAAAATAATTAACCTAAATCGTTCGGCCCAAAATAATAACTAATATAAATATTTTTCAAATATTTCAAAAAAAAAATTGGGTATGGAAAAGACCTTTGGCCCATTTCTTCCTTTGTTTTTAAATTAATATTTACAGATGTAATACAAACTGTACACTCAAAATCATTGCATGTTCGATCATTTCCTCAAAATATAATATATATATATATATATGTATGTATGTAATGTATGTGTGTATCTGCTGGCTGTGATCTGCTTGTTAACACTTTGATTTTCAAGTGACTGATTGGTTTTGGTTAAATCTGCAAAAGAAGAAAGGAAAAAAGAAATGCATGAGTTAATTATGTGAAGTTTCATGGCTACAACATTACTACTATATTTATTTATCCACGTGGGTTTAAATTAACTGAAACACATTATCTTCTTATTTATAAGTTAGGAAGCAGAGACGAAATCAAAAAAAAATTTTAGGGGTCAAAATTAAATTGTAACTTCTACAACAGAGAAAATGTAATTCTACCATTTTCATAAACTATATATTTATAATTTTTAAAAGATTATATTAATTTTTTTTATTTTTTATTTACTAATTTAAAATTTTTAAATTTTTTAAAAGGGCCATATGAAATTTTTTTTCATTTTAAGAGGTCGGGCCCTGCCAGCCCCTAGTTTCCCACTCTAATAAAAGATTTATAGATAGTTCTAAGCATTGTATAAAAAAACAGATATGATTAAAATCTATAATAAATTTGATTTATGACTACCTCTTATTATTAGACTCGAATATGATATTAAATAATAAAAATAAAATTTAAAGTCATGGAAGTGATAATTACCTGAAATGTGAGAAAGAAGAATGTGATGAGCCAAAAACAGGGTAGGATTCTTGGAGAGGAAAATCGTTTTCAGTGTTGGTAATATTGCATTTACTTCACCCTTTCTTGTTGGAGAATCTTATGATACCTTGGAAACCCATTCTTGCAAGCTGAAATCTGTGCCAATAAAAATGAAAAAGCATTCATTTAATTTATGAAAATAACATCTTTTCCTTTCCTTAAACAATTGAGTTTCTAGAAACCTAAAATTCCCTACTTTCTACAGTTTTGGTAGGACTTTGGGCTCACTTTTATTATTTTTTATTATTGGTAATATTATTATAATATCTAATCTCTTTATCACCCTAATTTTTTCACTAATCACTAATAAACACACCGTTAATCCAATTATTTCACTATTTCATTTAATTAATTCATCAACAAACCTTAATTTAATTCAATTTATTAAAATATTTTATAAATATAGATCTTTTTTAAATAATTATACTTCTATGGAAATAGAGATAGCGTGAACTCACAGCTTCAATGTCAATTTTGTAGACAAGGAGCTTTCTTCTTTCTCTGCAACTTGTCCTATAAGCCACAATCATGTGTGCAATTGCCAAAGCCAATGAAGAAATGAAAAGAGCGGTTTCCATGGCTGTAACATATGTCCCTTCTTTAGGAATTCTCGAACCGAACATAAACGAAGCTTTTATCGAAACAAAAACCAACGATGAAATCGAACAAATCATTGTGATTCCCAGGTATGGTCCCCTCGAAAGTTTTGGCCCATCACAAAAACTGTAAACAACTGCAACAAAAAAAAAAAACCCAGAAAATCTGCAAATCAATTAAACAAGTAGTATAGCAGAGAGACTAAATTTCAAAAGTATGATAAGGACTGGATTCAGAATTAGACCAAACAAAATTCAAGTTCCAAGGACCTCACATATGAAATAGCCCCGAAGGAAACAACAATTCGATTAGGGTTTTTGCGTAAAGTAAATTGACTTTTAAATCCACTAAACATATTCAATTCGGAATGGGTTATTGATGAACTTACCGATTATAACAGCTGATCTGATGATGGATATGAGGGGAATATCTATGAGAGAAGATCTAAAATCATAGTTATCGAAATGGGAAGAAAGGGATTGGAGTGATAAATAAGAAGGCGAAAGCGAAGCAGAGAGCAAAGCGGAAGGCAAAAGGGCATCGGCTAGAACGAGAAAAACCGGCGCAGAAAATACGAGGAACGAAATCGCCATTGTTATCAAGAAAAACACTGTTTTCAATACCCTCCAAATTCTTCTCGATTTCTCTTCCTTTGAAAAACCCATCTCCCTTCTTTATTCAATTTTTTTTTTATTTTGCGAATTCTTTTATGTACAAAGAAGAAGGATTGAAAGTTGAGTGAGGAGGAAATGGAAAAATTACGGTTAAAAATGAAAGGGAAAATGGCAGTGGGGTATGAAAGAATGTCCCAAGTGTTTGACTGTGAGAATTGGGGTGTGACGGAACTGATGACAATTGAAGATGACATGGAGGAAATTAACACGCACAAGCAACTCTTAAATTGAAATGGCGGGTAGGACTGGAACGGAGTTGTTAACGGAATTACCTATACAAATTCATTCTTGGACACTAAATTAAAGGCAATTTGATCTTTTTTATTAAAATTTCATTCATTTGTACTGTTAAAAACTAACGTAATTAACGAAATAATCAGAAAGTGACATGTACCTTAGGCCTATGTACAATTATCGGTTTTTAATAGTAGATCTAGATAAAAAAATTTTACAGAATCATCAATTTACTTTTTAATTTAACATACAATGACTAATTTATTTATTTTTAAAATAAAAACGATAAATTATATTCTTACTTTTAATGTAAAGATTTCCATAATATTTGATATAGATAGTAAAATTTTATATTATTCCAACCACTCCAAATTTAAAAAATTGTTGCCCAAAAATTCAAACCGTACATGACGAAATTGTAAAAGTCTACCAAGCGGCCCCTATTTTTTTTGTTTAAATGATTTTGGTCAAAAATCCAAATGTATGGGCTGATGTCATCCTACTTATTTGACAAGTAGTCAAGTAAATTGGCTATGAAGGCCCCTTAATTGCCAAATTTCACCTAAACTTTCCCATTTTCTAGATGACTAACACATGGATCATGAGGCCTAAAATATACACACAAGCATGACACATGAATCTAGCCATAAGGCTACAAAAAATTAAAGGAAATTAATTATGTTATTAAGGGAAAAAAAATTATGATCACATTCTATATAATCGATTAAGGATGAATTTAATAATTTGTTAATACAATAACATGGTTTGATTTGAATAATATAATTGGGTAATCTTAAGTAGGTTGAAATATGTCGTCAATTTTTGTATATTGATAAAATTTAAGATTTAGTCCTTATATTTTATATTATTAACAAGTTGATAAATTCTGATAAAATATTAATGATATTTATAATTAAATTTTAAATCTTTAAAACACAAATTAAATCTTAAATTTTATAAAATACTGATTTTTGGATCAGTTGTATTTGGACTACCCTCATTCAAAGTTGTCCCCGCAATATAGATATTTTTTTTGTCTTTATATATTGAATAGGGAAGGGTGCTTTTTAAAAATAGGCGTTGTGACGTAAGAAATTACGTGGCAACTTTGTAATGAAAATATTAGTTAATGTTTTGGTCCATGCTAAGTGATAACATCAACTATTTTTCAAAGCTTGCTCTAGAAATACGAAACACTGCCATTAATATTTTGTTTCTTTAAAGATGAAATTCATGTGTTACAGTGGTTTTTTTATTTATTTATATGTACGGACTTTGCAGTAAAAGTTAAATTCGTATAAGATTACACTTTTTTTATTAGATAGATTGTTTAACTCTTTAAAAATTGTGCATAATCGTAAATTCTTTTTTTTATTTTTTTCAATATTAGTAAATTTCTCTTTCTCTGCTCGTAGTTTTTCTCGATACAAATTTTCTACGTAAAATATGTATGCTTTTTTTCTTTTTTCTTATTATTTTACGATAATTCCTATCTTCATTTTAGTTATGTCATATTTTAATTAATTTTTTATGTATATATATCATGTCATTATATTGTGATATTAAAAAGTCAAATCAATATTAGAATATTGATAATTAAAATAAATAGTTTTAAAAAATTTAGCATCAATATATTAATAGTAACTCTAAGTAGTAATGGGGGAAGCCTTTTGGCATGAGATGCACACGTCTTATACACGGTGTGAAATAGAATAAGGTTCTAATATATAAAATATAATAATACAATAAAATATTATATTATATGATTTTCTAGAAAACAAGTGGGGGTCTTGCTTGCATGACCATTGCACATTTTTTTGGTTAAACATTTTTAATATTCTTAAACGTTTAAAAAGTGTTTTCTACCCAAAAAAAAAAAAAATCTAGTATTCATGGACTTATCTATTTAATTTTGACATAAATAAATTTTTTAGCTCTTTAATTCTATAAAAAAATTATTTTAGTTATCTATTTAAATTTTTTTATCTTTTTAGTCTTTAAACTTGTATTTTTTATCAAATCACATCAAAATGGATAAAAAAATTAACATTTATTAACTTTGCTAATATGGCATGCATGCAGATTGCAACGTGGATGATATAACAATATTTAATTAAGATTTCAAAATTTAAAATGTATTCTTTTATATTTTTTAAATAATTTTAATGATTTTTATTTTAAAAATATTTTTTGAATATTTTTAAAATTTTTAAAAATTTTAAAAAATAACTAAATACTAACGTCTCATCTACGTGGCAATTCATATGTATGCCATGCTAGTAAAGTTAAAAAATTTTAATTTTTTCACCCATTTTAGGGTTATTTGATAAAAAACTCAAATTTAAAAACTAAAAAAGACAAAAAAAAATTAAATAGTGAACTAAAATAATTTTGTTATAAAGTTGAAAGACTAAATAAATTATTATACCTTTAATTTTTGAACTAATCCATTTGAGTTGCTTTTCAATCTTCGGCAAAACCTACCTTTGTAGCACACAACTTTTAGCTTGAAAATTGTCTATAAACATTTTTGTCATCTTTAAAAAAAGTCATCCAAGATCATATTTTCGTCTTTTTTTTTTTTTACTTTAATATCAAAAAAATAATATCTACAAATTTATTTTTATAATTAATTCGACACCAATGAATTTCAAATTCCGCAAAATTTTCATTATATCGAGTGAATTTATAGTAATAACTATGCAAATTAATAAGTTAATTTAACAACTGCAGGTGTCAAGTTTCATATAATATTTAAGATATATGAAATTAATTTTTACTGTTAGGAATTAAACTCTAATAAATTCATATTATTGAGCTTGACACCTGCATATCGAGTTTACATGTGTTTAAATTTTCATTTAAATTTTTATCGTTTATCATAAACCTAACTTTAATAAATGCATATTGGTGAGTTCGACACATACAGGTGTTGAGTTTACATATGTTCATGTTTTCACCATTTTCAGTAAACCAAACTCTAATTATTGAAGTTGAATTTTAATCGTTTAACTCAATCTAACACACATAAATTGGTGTTGATGCTAACAGGCATCAACTTCTTCGTGAAAAATTCTTTCATCGTGCTTATAAATACCCCCTTCTCATTTTGTTTTCCAATAAAGTTAAAGTTATCTCCTATCAATGTTGACTTCTTAAGTGAAAAAAGTTGTCAAATCTTTCTTTTTTGCCTTATATTCGATCTTTTAGGCTTTGCTTAGTAGAGTGAAAAGAAAAATTGAAATACGAAAAATTGAAAGGATAGAAAAATAGAAAGATGAAAAATATGATTTTTCTTTCCATCCATTGCTCTGTAAAGTTGAAAAAAATGAAAGAAAAGCAAATAAAATATTTGAAAAATGCATAATTTTAAACCAACATACACATCTCTCTCGTTTTCTCTCCTCTCATCATTCCAATTTAGAAGGATTAGTTTTTATGCATTAGAATGAAAAGTGATCATCTCTCCTATTTTCTTTCCTTTCACATTTCTCCCCTTCCAAGCACACTCAAATTTTATTTTATTTTATTTTCACTTTTGAACTCCCTCCTTCCATCCCTCATATTTTTTACCCAATCAAGTACACTCTTAAAACTCTACCATGGCTCTCTTAAGGGAAGAGAAACATATAGCTTTTATAGCCTCTAATATGGTAATTTTTTTATTAAAGTATTACTTAAATATTTGTTTACTGTTTATATTAAATTTTAGTATTAAATTATGTTTACTTTGAGTTTAGAATATTGATTTTATTTGTTTTTGTTTACTTACTAGATTAAGGAATGAAACATTTGGATTCAAAATAACATACATTATTTGATGTCAGACGAGGAGCATGCTAGACTTACAAATCATCTAGATGTAGCCAAAATTTTAAAGGTGGTTGAAATAACTTCTATTCTGTTACGATTGTCGCTACTCATGGCCTTCGTGGAAATGTGGAAATTGGAAACTATTGCTTTTCACTTTCCACGCGACAATTACTTTAAAAGATGTAGCTCTAATCAACAGTCTTCCAATTGAATGAGTTATTGTGACCGGGGTGGCTAAATTTGAGCTTGAGCTAGAAATGAGGAGGTTACTCGACCATTATCTCAACAACAATAGAGATTTAAAAGACAATTGAGTGAAGTTTACATGGTTGCATACATTGGTCAAGTATCTTCTAATGGACAATGCAAGTGATGAAGAGTTCAACCAATATGTTAAAGTGTACATATTGGATGTGTTCATGTTGAACGCAATCTGTTAAAAAATTGTGTTAAGCTAGTAGAAGAACCGATTGGACATATATAACTAGGGCATAAATAATTTGTAATTAAGACTTCCCCTCTAGCAATTACAAACTTAATTAGTCATGGAGTCATTTCACTAAAGTACCATAATTGAACTCCCCTATTATATTTCACTACAAAAGCTATTGATTTCAAGCTTTAGTCTAATGACTTATTCATATGTGTTACCCTCATAGGATATTCATGATTCCTTTAGGTTAAATTTATTCATCCAATTCAATCTGTTTTATCTCATAGTCACTATTGTGTCTTCCACAATGAAAATGATCATTACTCGAATCATAATGACAAAAATCATTTATCTTAGACAAATTACCTTAGATAGGTCTCGTTTTTATAATTCATACAACGCCAATGAGAGGATATCATTTACTCTTTATTTGAGTTATGAATTTCACTATTGAAAGTGATACCATGCCATACACAAGTCATACACCCAACATACCAACTTCTGGCCCACTACTATAAGAATTCATGTTTTCAATATATCAAAGTACATGAGTTATACACACATGATTTGTCATTTACTCTGGATTTAGGTAAGTCACACCATAAACGTCATAAGTGAATAAATCTAAAAATAGATCTAGGATAAATTCAGCTTGGGTCATATCCAATGTATTATCGGTCTAGACAATCACATATATGTCTCTATTATTAAGAGTCAATCATGCTTTAATAGCCAAGACAACTTATCTCCCCAATTAGACTTATGGACTACATAATAATCCTTTATTATTTGAATCATTTGCTCAATTTCATTCTACAAACTATAGATAATTTCAATTACCTAGTAATATAAGTTGTCTTCTCACATTATGATTTGTTCATATAGTGCAACTTAATATTAGTTAAACCTTAGGTAATCAATAAGCCAATATTTTCTTATACATTTTGCTTTACTTCCAAAAACCATTAAAGACAATACATAATAGAGATAATGAATAAAATTTGTTTATTTCCATGAATAATCAATTCGATCATTTCGGAAATTTATCAAATATGATGAAATTATTGCATCAAGGACATAAAAATATTAACATTGATTGTTATCATCATTGATTGTTTTGTTAACTTTAAATAATTATTTGTAGTTTTGGTGGACATTGTACTAGGTCAAAGACATTCAGGCTGTTTGCACTTGAGAGTCGTAGTTGAGGTGGTGCGCTCATTGGAGAGAACCTACAAAGTCATTATATGATTCCACATCATCGAATAACAACATAGTGATTGGGTGTTATGCCAATTTTACATGTGGCAACTTATCATGAAAGAGCTGAATGACATAAAGAAAGTCTAAGATAGTGACTTGAAGTGTCAGTCAAATTGGAATTGGGTTCATGAACGTCCACGGTGGATTGGGCACTGGCATTGGTGTCACAAATTTGTCATCACTAAATAGTTGATCCAAGATTGTCAAATTGACACGGATTCGTGGTATATGCTTTAGTTTAGAACCAGCAAATTGTTGTTTTTTATCTTGACGGTGAGTATCCATTTATCTCGAGGGAACCCTCATTGAGTAGCCACCACCGAAATTAAAATTAGCTAGCTTGCACGCAAGCATGTGCAATCTTTATTGACGAGCTAGTCCCTAACCTAGTGTTGGTAGGAATTGTCTTAGTCGACAACGACCTCATCAAGCTAATTGGTATCGTTGATGAGCTGATCAACCCCCCATTCATAGCCCAATGCCTCTTTAGGTCGTCCCTTATCTGAATCCAAATGTTGCGTACTGCTTAGCCCAACAATAACCTTCATTCTAGTTGAATGAGGAGTTCCTTTTCAAAAAATGGTTTACGCATTTCAAAAGTATAATTTAATTTAAAGAAAATGAATTTATTTTTTTATTGATCAGAAAGCTAATTTCAATGAAACAAACACCGAAAAATATTAAAAAAATTATGATAATTCTTTTTAAAACAAATATACCCTTAATGTAAAAATATTTTTATATTTTATTATTTTAGAATAATAAACTACATTATTTGAACTATCTCGAGCCCTATATTTCAAATTTCAAAACACCTCTACCAACAAAACGAAACGAAAACCCATCTTCCCCCAACAAAATGATATTACTTTGTGGGCTATTGGCCTATTTCCCCCAACAAATTAAACCCAAACCCAAAATTTTAAATAAATAAATAAAGACAAGACAAGGGGAAAAAAAAAAAACAAAAAAAAACCGAAAGACGGTAAAACATAGGAGAGATATTTTCGCCCGCTTGTCCCCGTTAGTCTTGCGGGCGGCCTTCCCAAAAAATCCATGGCAACGCGATCCCTTTGGCGTACGCGCGCCAAGCTAGCGGTTGCCGCCACTGCCCTTTGTACGGGAGGTGCAGCCGCTACTATCGCCACCTCTGACGACCCCGCCGCAGCTCTCAAGCTCTGCACCGCCATCCCTCTCCGCCTTCTCCGTGACTCCGCAACTGCTGCCTCTATCGTCTTCGGTACCTCCAAATCTTGAAAATTGTAACATTTTATTTTCTATCTTCATTTTGTTAAGATAGTTAACTAAAAGCTTAAAGTTCCAATCTTGAATGAAAAATATAACTTCATTGAAAAAAAAAGAAATCAGTTGAATTTGTTAGATTTAAAGGGATAATGATCATTTTGTTTTATTTATAATGCCATAGTTAGAAATTTAGCAAATAATTGAGAATTTGGGTACTCGTATATTTTTATATATTTCAAATTTTGGTGACGCGTTTGAATTATGCTATTAGATTACCAGTATTCATTATGGGGACTACCGGAAGGAAGTAATGAGAGGGCTAAGATTAAACATGAAGTTCATTTAAGATCGGCACGAAAGCTTCAGGAACTTTGTTTTAGAAATGGAGGAATTTATATCAAGCTTGGCCAACATATTGGGCAATTGGTATGTTTTTAGTAATGCCGACTCTGTGTCTTCGATATGAAGTTTGCTGATCTGGTTTTTGGATTCATTAGATACTATTCGGTCATGGGTTTGATTCGAAAAGATTTTGCTCTTTTATTTGTGTAGGAGTACCTAGTTCCTCAGGAGTATGTTCTTACAATGAGGGAGTCGATGTTGAATAAGTGTCCGGTTTCTTCGTATGATCAAGTATGTGAAGTCTTCAAGAAGGAACTTGGAGAGACACCTGATAAAGTATGTATCGTTTTGAAAACATAATTTTAAGAAGCAGAATTGAATTGTTTTTAATGATTGTTTAGGTTGGATAACTGCTTTTCCAATATAGTAAATGCTATCGATGTTTCTTTTCACATGTAGAGGGTATACTTGTCCATTTAAACTAGCTTTTCATATGCAGGTTTTCGATGAATTTGATCCAGAACCGATAGCGAGTGCTTCTCTTGCGCAAGTCCATATTGCTCGTACGCATGATGGTCAAAAAGTTGCTGTGAAGGTTTCACTCTTTGTTACTTTTACCTCAGGAATTTTTATTTATTTGACTTCTGCAAATTTAGGCCTCTGGGTGTTATTGTTAGGATTTATTTTCCATGTCCGTATCATTTTTCTTGAAATTCAGGTCCAGCACACTCACATGACAGATACTGCGGCTGCAGACCAAGCCACTGTGGAATTCCTTGTCAACACTCTACATCGGTTATTCCCATCTTTTGATTATAGGTACTGTTTCTTGCCTCGTTTGGCTTCTACATTCATGCACAACTGCAGAATCCCATGTATTTCTCAAACGTTTTATCGTTATGTGGTTTCAACTGTTAGAATTCTTGAATATCTTGGCTTATGCCTGCAGATGGTTGGTTGCTGAAATTCGAGAAAGTTTACCCAAGGCAAGTTGCTTAAAAATTCCTTTGTCTGAATTTACGCTTTCAAGAAATCTAGATGTATTATACAATTGGTTTGCTTATGATATGGTATTCTTGTGCTCTGTTTTCTGGTTTTATACCTTCCAATGCACCCTTGCTTGTCAAACATGGACATAGATGATATATGTAATTGTCTTTTGCTCGGATACTTATTATTCTATTTGCCCATTATGTATTTAGCTTTCTTTCCATTCGACGTGATATAGGATTTGATTGGTTCTGGGCTTCTCAGGAGCTAGACTTTTTGATAGAGGCAAAGAACAGTGTCAAATGTTTGGAAAATTTTCGGAAGCTGTCTCCTCATATTGCAGATTATGTTTATGCACCAGAGGTGCATTGGTCTTTGAGTACCTCAAAGCTTTTAACAATGGAATTCATGGATGGTGCATATGTGAATGATGTCATTACCATTCAAAAACTTGGAATCCAACCTAGTGATGTTGCAAGATTGGTAAGTTCTTGGCTTATTATCGTCTGCCGATTGTTTTTGGCATTTAGAAGCTGTATTAACTCCTGGAAAAATCGTTAAAGGATATATATATTTGTGCAGTTATGTGATTGTCATAATATATGTAATCTGATTCTATGCAGGTTAGTCAAACTTTTGCTGAGATGATGTTTAAACATGGATTTGTTCATTGTGATCCACATGCTGCTAATTTATTAGTTCGGCCGTTACCTTCTGGCAAAAGGAGAATTTTCGGTGAGCTTTTCTTTTATGTTGAAATCATTTGAGAATGTCTCCACTTGTGCTTAACTAGTTGCAATTCAAATCAATGATGTTAAATCTTTCTTGTTTCCATATCTATCCTCAATAAGCTAAGTATTATCATGTCTGTTTTCTTAATTCTTCCAGCTTGATCCATCTAAGATCATGCTCTGTCTTTCAGCATGAATTTGTTCACTGCAAGTAGTGATGTCATTTTTAGAATTTTAATAATAAAACTCTTAGTAATGGAACTCGTGATTGATTTGTAAAGGAAAAAAAAATATGTTTCAAATGTTCCAACTTCATAATAAATTAACGAAAGCTTGCTTTACCAGTTTGCACCCTTTTGGGGACTTCAATGTGGCCATTAAAAATCCGAGTTTGTGTGATGGATTTCTTTTTGAAGCTTTTTCATGTGTTTGATTGTGAAGTTTAGTTGCTTCTCTGGATACAACACTCAGAACCTGATCTTTTTCTCCTTTGGTCCACAGGCAAGAAAAAGCCACAGTTGATATTGTTAGACCATGGTCTTTATAAAGAACTCGACTTCTCTACTAGATTCAGCTATGCTTCTCTTTGGAGGGTACGTTGTCCCTCTCCCAAAAATTTGGATATATTTCTTAAATGCATTTATAGTTTTTGTTTACATTACTTTGACTTTACATTTTCTTAAAGTACCTTTGCTAGAAATATTTGTGTATCAACACTAGAGTAACATCGGCTTTTACTTGTGAGCAATGTGATATGTTAATTCATGCTTGCATTGCAGGCATTGGTGTTTTCTGATGCTAATGGAATAAAGGAACATAGTGTGAAATTGGGTGCTGGGGAGGACCTGTATGTGCTATTTGCAGGGATTCTAACGATGAGGCCCTGGAATCGGGTCATTGACCCAGCTGTGGATCATTTGGTCATAAAAGGCACTGATAGTGATCGTTCTGAACTGCAGGTGATATTATAAGTTTTGATGTACTGATATTGATATATTTTTCCTCTTATTTATTGGCTTCCTTCTGAGTAAGGATTCCATTCGAGCTCTGTTTTTGTGTTTAGAGATTATGATTTGCTATAAGTTTGAATGTTGGATTGTTTTAATTGATTGGTTCTCACTTCTTGCTCGGCCATATCTATCTTCTCCGGCAGATGTATGCATCTCAATATTTCCCTCAAATATCCGAGCTCCTCCGTCGACTGCCCCGTGTTATTCTATTAATGTTGAAGACAAATGATTGCTTAAGAGCAGTCAATAACTCGCTGGTATTCTCTACTTTTCTGTACTTGATTTCATTAAATTCTTTGTTTCCATGTTACTTGGACTTGAGTGTGAGTCTCGGACATGGGAGTATTGGAACAACATATGGTTATAATAAGGAGCTTATTGCTTTGACTGCTGCATGACAGTTACAGGGTTCTTCACTCGAGACATTTTTGATCATCGGAAGAGTTTCTTCCGAAGCTGTTGTCGAAGCAAAAATGACGCAGATGAAATCATTGTTTTCCCGGATTGATATCTGGTTCGAGGAATTCCTTTTTGAAGCTCGCCTTTTAGCACTGCAGATAGCTTTTTGGCTTTTACGAGTCCGTAATGCATTGACTTGAACACCGATTCAGTTCCGAGAACAGTTTTTCAACCGACCTCCGTGCAGGTTGTTTGAGCTCGGATCAACAAACGTATTGATTCTTTATCACTTCAAAGAAAGGAATAAATTCATATAATTCTTTTATCATGATTTCTTAAAATACCCATAATGTGTGGGGCTTTAGTGAAATGTTATAGAAATCCCCCCCATTCAACCGGACTACTTATGAACTGTAACTACAAGAAAACATGATATTTTTTCTGAGAAAAAAACAGTGGATTAATTTCAATGACAAAGCTGAATCAGCTGATGACTCGATTAATGTATCTTTTAGGATTGTTGCAAATTGTGTCTCCGATGCATTTTTGTTTGTTTAGTTTGAACCAGGTTGACCGGTCGGATTGGGGAATTGATTCAAAAAGTGATTTTGAATCCGTTAAATTGAGAGCTGGTACGAATTGATTAGAGGTGCTCATGGGTCGGGTTGGAGTATAATATTAATATATTTTATGTTTGTCTAAGTCAGACTTGCCTGAAATTTAAGTTCAAAATTTTGTTTAAATTTGTCTATATTTGTAAAAGACTAACCTAAGTTAATTTTAGGCTTTTTCATATTATTTTTTAAAATTTTTAAAATATATATTTGTATTATTATATTTTAATATTTGATACTTTTATTTTTTTTTATTTATTGAATTTTTTATATAGTTATCTTAGTAGTATTATATATTTAGTATAAGTTTATTTTCTTAATGGGTTCTAAATTACACAATATATAAAAATAAAATAATATAAAGTATTATAAACTTAAAATGGGCCGGGTTGGACTTTAAATGTCTAAGCTCGAGCCTAGTTCATATTCTAAACAGGTTTAATTTTTTTGCCTAAGCATATTTTTCAGGCTTAATGTTTTCGTCCGAACTTTTCCAAATTTTGGACGGGCCTAGGGGTGTGCAAATTTCGAGTAAAACTGAATTAATTCGGTTAACCGACTGAATTCGGTTAATCGGTCGGTTAACCGAATTAATTCGGTCAGGGCCAGTTAATAATTTTTTGGAAATTCGGTTAACGGTTAAATCAGTTCGAAATCGGTCAGTTAACCGAATTAACCGAACTGAATAAATAATATTATAATATATAACTATTCAGTTGAGGGTTTGTCGGTTCGGTTAATTTTTTAGAAGTATAAATTAATTGGTCGGTTAATTCGGTTAATTTTTTATATGTTTTATACTTGTTTTAACCAAAAACCAAAAAACATATAAATTTCGGTTGATTCGGTTAGCCGACTGAATTAATCGAAAAAGTTCGGTTTGGTTTATTTTTTTTGAAAAAATTTCGGTTTGGTTAACGGTTAAGGGTTTAAAAGGGTCGATTAATTCAATTAATGGCAGTTCGGGTCGATTAACCGATTTAACACCCCTAGACGGGCCTTCGGGCCTGGGTGAATAGCTCAACTCATGAACAAATCTAGAACCAATTGAGTTGATTAAAAAATTGGTTGAACCACTTTTTTTTTTTGAATTTTAATAATTTTTAGTAGGATCCTATTGATTTAATAAAAAAATTGGTTGAACCACTTTTTGTGTTCTGAATTTTAATAACTTTTAGTAGGATGACCACATATCAACATACGAATGTTTCAAAATTTTTATGTATTTTTGGAGGGAAAATTTTATATCTTTTAATCATTAATGGATCAAAATTGAGATAAATATAAAAGAACTTAAATAGAATTGTGATATGATAAAATACCCATTGGGTTAATTAAGCCCTAATTATTGGGCCTAAAATCCTCCTAAACCAAGCAAGATTTTGAAGCTAGACGGAAAGTCCATTAGAAAATTACAAATAAAATCATGTTTAATTTTCCCTCCTTTTCTCATCAATTTTCCCTCTCAATTTCCGAAAATAATCTAAACCCCTTAAATCAATAATCTTCTTTTCCCTTCCCTCAATTTCCGCCCATCTCTGAGATCTAGAAAGGGATTTTAAGAAGAAAAGAAAATGGCGAATTACTACAATATCGATGACATTCTTGCAGAGGAAGAGGTTGATTTAACACTCTTACTTTTTTTTTTGCATACTGTTAAATTCTCAATTTCCTCATTGAATTTTTCTTTCCAAATCTTTTTGCACACTTCAGTTTGTTCCAGTTGTTTTTCATAAAGCAGCAAATGGAGTTATAATCGATCCAAGTTCTGAAACGAACTCCGTAAGCGCCTTTTTTTTTTTTTTTAAATTTCCTCTCTAACCCCGTTTTTAAGAAAGAAGGGTTAATTTATGATGTCTGGGTCTTAGGTTGAACAAGGAGCAAAAGTGGAGCTTCCATTGTGGCTTGCTCAAGACTTGTACTTAAGGCAAGCCATATCCATAAGCGTCCCTGCCTGTTTCAATCAAAGGTACTTTTTCTCCCCTAAATAGCTCTCAAAAAAAGTATTCATCTTGTTAGGTATTTTGGCTGTTGTTCATATAAATTTAGCTCAATTAGTAGGTAAAAGGACTCTCTTACCTTGTTTTGAATCGAATTAGGCGAAAGTGACAAAGCTTAAAGGTATCTGGGTGGTGTCCAAAAAGAACTATACTGGGAGACGAAAGAATCACGGATCTTAACGACTGGCTTTTGGACACCCATAAGCCTTTCAATGCTTGATCATCCGAAGGTGTTCTGTATGTTGAATTTGGCTTGGTAGTACCCAATAGGTGTTTGATTTTATTTCTCAACGAACATTGTTTGGATTTATTTGAAGCAGTAAACACTAAATAATTATAAATTCTCACATAAGTCTGTCTATCTGCAACGGGAGGATGATGATTAATTATTTGATAGTCCCTCATCTATTTTTTTAATGTGTTGATTTATGTGCTTGCAAAGTTGTCTTTGTGCTAATGATGTTTTTCTAAATGTATATTTTTAATATGTCCAGAACACGGCTGGAAATCCAAGCTGATGCTGCTTGTGTGGATCTTAAATCTCGATCTCCATATTTTTATGAGTTTGGATGCAAGATAGCACCACTGTGAGTCTCTCCGTCAGTCCTTGTAGTATCTTTTAGAATCTATGCTATTTGGATTCGGGTGTAAGCGTCAAGTACTAAGTATATTATCCAACATGGGTTTACTTAAAATTTTCTGAGTATTCTTTTTTATGTATTTAGAGGATCCTTAAAGGTTACGTCCTCATGGATTGAAGAATCCAAGCAATGTAGGATCCATGCTCTTAGTTCATCTCTAGGCTGTCTGGCCAGTAGACCTTCTAAATCCAACTGGACAAGATTGTTTCAAATTGGTATCTAGGGAGTCTTTAAAGGATTATATATATATATATATATATATATATACGTTTGAGCACAATTGTCCGATGCTAATACTTAAAGAAGTCCGAGTAACATAATGAAAAATGGATTTCTCAGTTGCCGCTTTGTGTTTTGATGGGATAGGGTTGGTGATAAAACCATTGAAATCTTGCTCTTATCGGCATTCAAGATCAGATATAAGGAGATCTTAACCAAGGCATATACTGCAGCATACACAACGGCTTCGAAATTTTTGACCCTTCTAACAAAAGAGGAATCAAATTGTGAGAATCCTTTTCCTTTATTTAAAGCTTATTTCTTTCACTGCGATGCCTCCTTTAGATGAATAAACATTACAATTCTGCTATGTTATCCTTAGGTACGAGTGTTAGGTACAAATATGTGCTTGACATGAGTACAACCAAATTTTTTGTAAGTTTTTCCTTGTATTTGGAGGATTCTTGGAAGTTATATCATCATATTCATATGTCGAGCATAAGCATTGCGTATGGGTATTTCGAGAAAGATTGAGAGTTGAACAACATAGCCATTATGTTTTGTTCATCTTTGTAGTGTATGAAGCAGCTCAAGTTTCGATGTCGGCCTTTAAGAAGTGGCGGATGGGCGGCCCCAGGCTTCAAAGAGCTTCAGTTCTTGGAAGGAAAAGGAGGTCATTTGAATAAGTTGATATCCTAACCTCAAGATGCCTCTCATAAAGGTAACATATTCACTTATAGTTTGCCGACTGAAATTGATGAAAAATGTCGTTCACATGTATATCAATATTATATTTGTTTATGTTATTCGGATTCGTGAGTTTAATTAGGTTAACCTAATTTGATAATTGAAGTATTTGAGTTTAATTAGTTTAATAGCATATGATAAAAGAGTTTCAATTATCGAATTTAAATTTTACTTTTAAATTATTCTAAATAAAATCATTTGGGTTAATATAATCTTTTGAACTTTAAGATAATTTAAGTTTTAAAATACTAGATAATTTTTCATTTGTTTAGCAGCTAATTTGGGCGTGATGTGGAGTATATTTAAATTATATGTATTAAATTGTAAATATATGCATTTATTATATGAAAATTTTAAATTTGGTATGATAAACAAGTTTAGTATTAATAAAATTTAAGAGGATCAATTTTTTGACATTTCAAATCTAAGTTATATATTTAATAGTAGAGGTGCTCACAGATAAGATCGTTTTGCTTGCTTTAGATTGGGTTTGGGTTTGAATTTTTTATCTCTTTTTTAAAAATAATAAAAAATAAAAAATATATTTCTATAATTAAATTTAAATAAAAAATTATTTTTTAATATTAATTTCATTATAGGTTTTTTGTGATACAATGTTTGGAAATTATTTATAGTTTTTTAACTCTTAAAAAGGAGGATAATGTATTTTAGCATATACAAATTCACATATTTCTGTATTGATAATAATATTAATGTCAATTGAGTTTTTAATTTTTATTTTTTAATAATAAAAATGATCATTTGAGTCAACTTGGGTGGAACAGGCTTAAACTTAGGTTTAAAATTTTTTTGAAATTAGGCATTGGTTTGGGGTATGAACATTTTTATATTAACAAGCAACATGTATTTTACATATATTTTAGGTTAGATTTGAGTTGGTATTTAAAGATAAAGTTAATGGAACAATTTAATTGATTTGATATTAATATTTGAAAATTTAATTAGAATGTTTTAAGTTTGAATTAATTTAAAATTTAAAAGGTATAATACTTATTTAACTCTTTAACTTTATAAAAAAAAAAGTTATTTGAGTTATTTACTTAATTTTTCATCTCTTTTAGTTAGGAGAGATTGATTTGGTTGAATTTTTTAGATTTTTTTGAATTGTTCTTTATAATTTGGTCTGGTTCGGTTTTTGAATTTTTTTTATATTAATTTTTTGTTTTAATTTTTTAGACTTATTTTGACAAAATGAGCTTTATTTTATTTATTTTGAATATTATTTGATAAAATTTTAAGATCGTTTCATAAATATGTTTAAAAAATAAGATCTTTTCAGGAACTTTAAATTATTTTTACAATTTTAAATATAAAATATTTATTTTTATATCATGAAAAATTAAAATTAATTATATATATTAAATAAAAAAATAAAATTTGGTTTGATTTTGGGTAATTGTAATTTTTTTAAGTTGTATTTCATAGAATGTCCATATATTTGGTTTGGATTGATTTCCAATTTGGTTAGTTTTTTTGCCTAACCTTATTTTAGCCTTTAAACAAGCTTTTTTTTTTGTTAAAACATCTTGAGATGGTTGGAAAAATTAATGTTAATTTTGTTGACATGATAATTTACATGTAGGTTGCATTAATAATTAATTATTTTTTTAAAAATTAAAATTTATAGACTATTATTATAATTTGTATTATTAAATGGATTTTATATTTTTAAAAATTTTAATAAATTTTAAATTTTTTAAATTTTTAAAAAATAAAATAATTAATTGTTG
This sequence comes from Gossypium turneri, assembly GCA_008044935.1. Classification (NCBI taxonomy): domain Eukaryota; kingdom Viridiplantae; phylum Streptophyta; class Magnoliopsida; order Malvales; family Malvaceae; genus Gossypium; species Gossypium turneri. The sequence goes on from CP032576.1 coordinate 6,613,660, forward strand.
ACATAGACATATATAGATGCTATATTAATAAAATTAACAGACATTAATTTTTTTTATACATTTTGAGAGTAATTTAGCAAATAATATGAATTTAAGGGTTAAAAGCAAAAACTTAAAATATTTTTTTTCTTTTAAATAAAATTGAAGAGTGAAACAAATTACTATACCAATTTTAAATGTACATAAAACTAAAGCAAGAGGGAGCAATTTTTAGCTATATTATTATTGGGAGATATTTTGGGTATAAAAAAGGGGGGCTTTTCCACTTTTTAATTGAAGTACGCCGTAAGATATTTGTTATGAGCCTTATAACCACTCTCATGTTTGGCGCGTGGTTTTATCTACATTTGATATCAGATCTGGTGTATTCTTCTAACAACAGTTATGCTGCAATATATATTTTAAATAGTTTTTTAATTTTACTTATTTGAAATATCATTTATTTGTAATATTGTATATAGGTTTAATACTTTTTGCTAATTAGTTTATCACTTTTATACTTATAATATTTATTTTATTAGTTTGACACCTAAACTTTCATTCTGTATACCTGTTACTCAATCTATATTTTTTATTAAAAAATTTCCCATTCAATCTCAAATTCCTTAAAAATATAAAAAAATACAAAACAACCCTAAAAATTTGCAGAAAATGCCATAAATTTCTAAAATTTTATAAAAAACCAAAAATTCCAAACAATTCTTTTTTACATTTTATGAAAATTTTTAATTTTTTATGAGTTTCTCATACTTATAACTTTTTAAAATATTTTTTATAATTTTCAAAAATAAATTATGATTTTTTTAGTTTTTTTAATTCTATAAGTCTTAAGATTTTGGGTTTTTTTAATGAATTTTAAATTTTTTAGATTTTTCAAAAAAATTAAGTCTTTTTTAGTTTTTGTCTTAACACGTAGTAGTGTGTCATTGGTTGGCTTAACATTTTTATAAACAAAAAATTGGACTTGGGAAACAAGAATTACAAAATGAAAGGATAGGAGCTAAACTGATAAAAAATAAAGTACAAGGGCTAAATTGATTAAAAAATAGTGCATGTACTAAAGTGATAATTCAATTATAATATAGGGGATAAAAGAGATATTAAACCTTGTATATAAGTATTAAAATATAGTAAAGTATTGCAAAATTATGAAAAAAAAAAAAATAAACGTGATGATATGAAATATTGCTTTTGAAATAGGAAAATAATTTTTTATTGATGTAATACCTTGTTAACTGATTAGATCGTCAGGTTTGAGTTATAAGGTGTCACATTTGTTACTGAAGTAACTACAATCAAATTATATTTAATTACAAATTGTCAAGTATTCAAATATAACGAAGACGTGTATAAAATGATACATAATCATTTTCGAGTCTTATACGAGTTTATGAGAGTTCTTTTACTAACTCAGGGACAAAATAGGACTAATTATAAGGATTTCAAAAATTTGGGTTGACATTGCGACGTCGGGAATTCTTCGTCTTGATGCAACTCTCTATGTTGTGCTCGTCATGACCTTGGAGCAATAGCTTCGCCGTGAGAATTTTTCCCTGTTCCTTGTTGCAACGCCAGGGTTTGTCATCGCAACGTGACAACCTGTTACTTCCAAAATCTACTTAATACAAGTTTAAAATGACCTGAAAACCTTTATATCTATTACTATGCTATCAAATCAAATTGTGCCTAAAATAGTATTCTTTAAACATTGATTTTCAAGGCTAAATTTCAAACATTACATGTCTAAAAACCATCAAAATTCCATACCAAACATGACCTTTAACTTAGAACTCAAAGCAACTAGATGAGTACATTTAGACACAATCTTTAAACATTAACATGACACTACATCATATACAACTTAACCATTTAGAAACATTTAACCAAGTCCCTAGGTACATGCTATAAAACTAAAATGAAATACAATTTACAAATTTTATTGAGTCGTAAACGGTAGTCTATATGTTGACTTTAAGTCCAGACGCTTCAAGAAATACCTAAACTTGTGCATGAAGAAAACAAAACTGTACCCTGAGCGATAAAGCTTAGTGGTACCTTCATGATTCAAGATAATGTAAATATTTACAATGATCATGCATTGTAATATCCCCTACCCGTTTCTGTCGCCGGAATAGGATACGAGGCATTACCAAATTTTACTGAATTAATTTTTCTATTATTACGAGTTTAATTACTATTTATTTATCGAATCATGTCATGACGTCCCTTGGATGGGCCTCCGAAGCCCAAAATATACATTGGGACTAAACTGATATTAAATCGAAGCCATAAGAAATTTTTTGCAAAATCTCAAAGTTATACTTATTATGGCCATGCCAATAGCTAAGTTACAAACATCCATTTCTATGTAATATTGATATTTAGTTTATACATGCCATTGTTTCAAAAGAAGTCAGTTTCAAATACCAAAAGATATAGGTTGATAGTGTGATAAAGCTCCGACTAAACTCCAACCTTCGAGCTCCCGAGCACTACAAATCAGGGAAAAAGAAAATGGGGTAATTACATTGTGCTTAGTAAGTTCATGCAACAGGAATTTTACTTACCATATTTTACACCTATCATTTAATAACATAAGCACACATCCAATTCAAACATACATATACCTATCACATACAAACTCAACTTTTGCATTAGTTAAGTAAACATCATATAAATTCATTTCAAAGACAAATGATTGATGAGCTCATCAATTCCATATTTTCCATTCCCTTGTTATTTTTTCTTATTTATCCCATTGAATTTCTCGGAATTTCGATGGATTTTCAGAGGTACACCTAAGTGTACAAATCCGGGTCCGTCAATTCATATTTATGTGCGCACATTTCTATTTTCAAAGAGCACACTCCCGCGAACCTCATCCTTACAGCGGGATTACCAGTCCAGGCTAAATCCCCTGTAATATAAACTCATAGAGTATTGTTGGGATTACCAGTCCAGGTTATATTCCCTGCAACGACAATTACTCTAATAAGCTCGGATCTGAATTACCAGTCCAGGCTAAATTCAAACCCTAATTCGGATTACCCGTCCGGGCTAAATCCATTTTCCACATATTCTTCGGGAGGGCTATATCGGGATAGGATTACCCGTCCGGGCTAGATCCTTTTTACCGTCAATTCCTTTTCAGAGATCCATCGAATTTTCCTTCCATTCAACCGGGATTTATTTTCTCTTTTCATCAAGAATATCAATACTTCATCAATTATCACACAATAAACATCCAAATTATATTCACATCAATAACAAACATTTCACGCATTTAAGAATATAATTCAAGTTACACGAACTTACCTCGATACTTGTTCGTAAATAAAAATCTACTAATCCCAAACTTTTTCTTTTCCCCGATCTTGCTTCGTATTTGAATTTTCCGGATCTAAATAAATAAATTTAATCATTAATCTAATACATTTCATGTTCATATGTAACATTCTCTATAATTCCATTATTATTTATAGTGCATTCAAAGCAGTCTCACTGAGTCACAGTCACTAAATTATTTATATCTTGAGCTACGGAACTCCAAATTAAGATCCGTTAATTTTTCCTGAAACTAGACTCACATATCTTCTTACCATAAAATTTTCAGAATTTTTGGTTTAGCCAACAAGTACAGTTTATTCTTTAAACTTTCCCCTGTTTCATTGTTTGACAGTTCCGACCCCTCTTCACTAAAAATTAATTATCTCATTGTACAGAATTCGGATGATGATTCCGTTTGTTTCTTCTGAAAATAGACTCATTAAGGATTCTAACCATATAAATTATAACTCATAATAATTTTTGTACAATTTTTAATGATTTTCCAAAGTCAGAACAGGGGAACCCGAATTCATTCTGACCTTGTCTCACAAAATCTATTATATCTCGTGATTTACAATTCCATTGATTAAGTCGTTTCTTCTATGAGAAACTAGACTCAATAAGCTTTAATTTCATATTTTATTCATCCTTAATTCGATTTCTACAATTTTTGGTGATTTTTCAAAGTTAGACTACTGCCGCTGTCCAAAACTGTTTTAGTGTATGATGTTAATAACCATTTTTCCCTAAACTTTCAATAAATGATAATTTCATCCCTGCTCAATTAACCTCTCAATTGAGCTGATTTTTCTCAATTAACACTTTATCCCATCACTTTAAACTACTTTATAAGCTCTGGAAATCAGAATTTTAGTACTAGACTTTAATTCCAAACTTTTTCACAATTAGGTCCTACAAATCAATTTCTATTGAAATTACCTAATAAAATCATCTCATAAATAGATTAAAGCTTCAATTTCATCCTATTTCATCATAAACTTCCAGCACATATTCATAGAAACTTTCAAATTCATTCATAAAATCAAAAACTAAGGAATTTAGTAATAGGACCTAGTTGTAAAAGTCTTAGAAACACAAAAATTACAAGAAAAAGGCAAGGATTAACTCACTTGGTGCAAAAATTATGAAAAACCAGCTTGAAGAAACCCTTAGGACGTTTTTGGCTGCTGAGAATGCAGAAAAATAAAGAGAATTCTAGATATTCCACTTTAGTCCTAACTTTTAAAGTAAATTTTGCAATATTCCAATTTTACCCTTAATTCTTCAATTCTCCTGATTTTTCTCAGCTTATGCCGCCCAAAATATCTCCTTTTGGGGTTATTTTCAATTTATGTCCCTCCTCATTTAACAATTGAGCTATTTAATCCTTCTAGTAACTTTTACACCTTTTTCAATTTAGTCCTTTTCACTTAATTGACTACCCAAACATTAAAATTTTCTAACGAAATTTTAATACCATATTACTAATACTTCATAAATATTTATAAAAATATTTTTGACTCGGTTTTATGAGATTGAGGTCTCGATACCTTATTTTTACCCAATTTCTTCAATAATTTCTTTTTCTAACTAACCACTAAATCAGTAAAATTTTTCTATCGATATTTTCATACGATTTTCCTATCATACCAATATTAATGCAAAAATATTAAAATAAATTTCTCTTTAAATTGGATTTGTAGTTACAAAACCACTATTCCGATAACCTTGAATTTGGGCCATTACATGCATAACACCATTACACAATTTAGCCAAATTATAATATACCAATCTAACAATATCACATCTTAGATACGATGGAGCATATGAATATGACAAATAACTAATGCATTTGTCAATATTTGCAAGGCAAATAACCTATACATACCATTTGACAATTACCATTTGTCAATATTAGCTAACACTATCAAACATCTTTATATGCAATTAACATTATACTATTCATATTCCATGGCAATCATATTATTTATCTTGCTTTCATACCATCCAAACTCTTTTTTCTTTTTGGAGTCTATCAACTTATTTATATTTATTTCGGTATCATATTCTATTGTCAATCTATTTCTTTACATATTCAAGTTTTTCAAATTCTAATTAGGATGTTACACCTAATGAAACCCAAGTAAAATGGACTCCGATATATGGGTAAACTACACCACACCAGATAGCTTGTAAGAGCTTAAACTACAACACATTAAGGTACCGAAGTACAAAGCCTGGAGGCATCAAATGCATTTTCATATGCTAATACATCCTTCCACCACACCAGATTATACTTGATGATCCGTAACAAATGATAGATCTTGGTATAACATGTAATGATCTCCGTACAAACACATATTTACAAGCTTGCATTGGCATGCCAATCATATCCTAACTTTTTACTAAGTTTACATGGGCATCAAATATATATATGTAAACATTTCCATACCTATAATCATCTTGCTCGCATATTCATTCCATGTATTCGGTCACATATGCATTTTGTACTTTGTATATTGTTCTATTGCATAATAATATTTTGCAATTTAGTACATATATTATTTTTCGGTCAAATTCACAATCACAACCCCATTTCATCATCAAACACATATTACATACTATATATTACATATTACATATTGTAAGATATATTTCAATATAATTTTCATATCACATATCATAATTTAAGTATTTCATATCATTTCCCATTTTATTCATTTTAGTCCTCTACCTCAATATTTCATATCAAATTCTTGTGAGAGTAAAATTATGCTCTTAAAATTATTTGAAAAAAAAATTAACAATTTTTATTTTCAAATAATAGAAAAGATTGCTTAATTTTATCATAAAAAGACAATATTTTTTTTGGGTTATAATGTAAATTTACCATCATATTATAAGTGAATATTGAAATTTGCCATTGTATTTTATTTTGATTGATTTTAGTCATTATACTTCAAAAATTTTATCCTTCAACTTTTATGTGATCGAAATTAGCCATTAAATTTTGAATTTTAATTCATTTTACCACCAAATTTAATTTTTTAAATAAAATTTTACCATTAGATATTGATTTTAATTATTTAAAAACAAAATTTAATGGAAAAATATTATTTCAAATATTTTTATTTTAATAGTAAACATTAAGCTACTTTATAAAATTATTAAAAATCCCCATGGGGAGAACCAAAGTTCAAAATTTAGAGATAATATTGTTGGAAGAGGCAGTGCGTACACTAAACATAGACTATGAAAAAGACATGATGAATACAAAAAAAAAATTATTAAAAATTAAAAATTAACTTCAAATTTTTATTTAATGGTAAAAAGACTTGAAAATTTTTAAAAATATAAAAAATAATACTTTATTTTTTATAAATAACAATTTTTGTTAATAATTAATAATTAATAATATTTTAATTATTTATTTTTAATTATTTAAATAAAATATTTAAAGTATTTTTATTAAATTTAATTTAAGTTAAAATTGAATAGTAAAATTTAATAATAAAAAAGTTAAACTTTAGTTTCAAAATTTATTTGGTAAGTATCAACAAAAACGATAGTAATAGCTATAATTTTTATTTAAAATATGATGGGAAATTTGCATATTAACCCTTAAAAAATTAAGATTTTAAATTATTGCACCTCACCTTTAAATCTTTAAATTTAAGTAATATTGATTAAGATAAATCTGAAACTAATAAATTATTCACTGAAATAATTACAACATTAAATGCAAAAAGAATATTAATACAAAAATCTAACTGAGCGAACAGCTTATACCATTTAGGAAAGATATTTTAACGCACGTGACAGCATGGCGGTTTATATTGTTATCCGTAAAAAGTAAATATATTCTTCACACTCGCTCTGGTCGCGCGTGAAATTAAACATTTCTATTTCCCAAACTCCACCGCTTTCCTATGCTTGAAGAAATTTATACCCCAAAACTCCCCTCTTCTATCTCTGCAACAAACTCAACTCTGAAACCTCAAAAAAATGGCCTAATCGCCATTTTCCTTACATTTAAAAAGACCAAAGACAGTTCTTCTTTTTAAGAATCGAAAACCATGGCGAAAAACCCAACAAACAGCAGCAGTAACAAGAAAAAACTGAAACAGCAAGCGAAACAAGATTCAGAGGATGTAAATGGAGACCCTGAAATTTGGGCATCATTTGATCAAAGTTTCAAGCAAGTTCAGTCGGTTTTAGACCGGAACCGTGTGTTGATCCAACAGGTCAACGACAACCATCAGTCGAAGATCCCCCACAACATGGTCGAAAACGTTGCACTTATTCAAGAACTCAACGGGAACATCTCCAAGGTTGTCTCTCTTTACTCTGATTTGTCTTCAAATTTCTCCACCGCCTTTCGCAATGATGATGAACAACCCAAGAATAGTGATTGATTCCATGAGAGAAGGATGAATTTTGGTTGAGCAAAAAAAAAAAGAAAAACACAAATATACCCCTTAAGTTCTTAGTATTTTCTTAGTTATTTACCATGTTTTTTTTGTTGCTTGTGTTTTGTGTTCTAAGTTGATGATCTATGGGAATGGACACTGTCTTGTTTGAAACATGTTTGAGATAATATTTGACTTTGTGGATTTTGAAATCAACACAATGATGAAGAATCCAAGAATGGGGATTGATTCTATGATGGAGGGCTGAATTTTTATTGAACAAAAACAAATTAAAAAAAAAGAAAAATTCTTAAGCTTTTTTAGTATATCCTTAAATAAAAATGAATGTTTTTAGGTATTTATTGTGTTTTTGTTTGAAGCTGTTGGTCCATGTTTTGTTTGTCTGTGTTTTAAGGTGAGGATATATGGGGAGAGTGCTTATTGAGTTTACTAATATGGTAATGTTGGATTTTGTCATAAGATAAGGTTGGATTTTGTGGTATTTTTGGTATAAAGGATGCACTAATATGGTAAAAGATTGTATGAAATAGTGATGTCATATTATCTATATCCCTTCTCCAACATTTTAATGACATATCAATGTTTTTATCCTGAAAAAAAATGCAAATAAAAATTCTGAAATTTAGGATGAATTTACTGACGTGACATTAAACTATTGAAAAATGATAATATCTATGTTTCATACTATCCTTTCGAGATTTGGATGTTATTTGAAATTTGTTTAAACATGCTTGAGACAGTGAAAGGAATTGTAAATGCTGGATTTTAAATTCAGATTTGCTTAAACATGTTTGAGAAAGTGGAGGAGGTCGTAGATACTGAGATTTTGCTGGAACATGTTGGAGATGATGTTGGATTTTATGTACCTTTTTGTATGGGTCAGTCAATTCGATTTGCTGTCTTAATGATGGCTATATAACTGAAAAATGCTTCTTTTTCCAGATGAATAGTTTTGCTTGTAGATTAAGCTTCCATCTTTACTAACGTTTTGGTATGAGGATCGTATACGAGTGTGTGTATTTACTACGAATATTTTTAAATTATCTTTTATGTATTTTAAATTTCGGATATTTTAAATTTTGTGTTAAGATTCACGTCCATTAATATTTAATATAACGACCATCACTTATTAAATATGAAAATCAACTTGTGGACGGTGATTAAACATGTATTGAATAATAATGAATGAAAAAGTAATGAAGTGGAGCCAAACTTACATAGTATAGAGAAAAACAAATCTGTAATAAATGGGATTTTGATCTAATCCAATGGGAGTGGTTTTTTTTTTCCCTTTTTGAAATTGGATTTCGGGTGAGACGGGTCAATTTTTTATGTTGGATCGAGTTGAATTTAGGTGCTATTTGAGATATGAATTTTGATTTTGTATAATTATACACATGAAATTTTGATTGTAGTCCAGATGTATTTATGGAACTCTAATTTTGATTTAATTAAATACATTGTTAAAGAAATAAATACATCAAGTTATGTATATATTGAATAAATATAATTATTTGCATATACAATGTTGTAAAGTACTAGCAAAAGAGCCGGTTGAGTGTAAGCTCGATTGGCATAGATGTTGTTGTCAATGCAGGAGGACGTGAGTCTAGAGACCAAGATGCTATAATTGTTGCTAGAGCAATTATAATCTAATTCAATTCATTTTAAGACATAATTAAATTTGAGTCTATATTTATTTCTGAGTCATATATGATTTATAATAGCTTTCTACACAATCTAAGATCGAATTGGGATTGAAATTCGAAAATTGCAAAATTTTAGGGTGATGTCGCAACGTCGGGGTTCCACATTACGATGTCACTCGCTGACTTTACTAAATTGAATGATCGTCGCGACGTGCTCCTTTCCACTTTTCAACATTTTTCACTTAAATCGTTGTCCAGAAATTAAAATCTAACTTATCCAATTCATTATACATCAAGTCTGTAGCAGACCCAATTAGCCCGGGCCCGCATGCAGAACCCAAACCAAGATACAATAAACAGGCCTACATTCTACACGGCCCAATAACCCATTGACATAGCCCAAACGAAGTTACCCTAAATCTAACCCAACACTATACTAAACCCTAGCCCTAAGCAGATGGCAGTCGAGCGCCGCAAACAGCCCCACGACGCCTCCAGCAAGAGTCCAGACGCAGCAGGACTCGGAGATCGTCCTCCCCACGCACGTCATTCGCGCGCACAACACCTGCAACAAAACAGATTCAAAGAGTCCCGAAATAAAAAATAATAAAGAAAGCAGTTTGTTTTTAAATTTATTTTCTTTCTTTTGGCCTATAAAAGGCCTATCAAAATATGTAAAAGATGACGGATCTTTTGAGAGAGAGAAATAGACAAAAGAAATTGAAAAAAGCAGAGAATACAAAGTTTTTTTTCTTAAGGTGAATCGGTTTTTTTTTTTTGTTTCATTTTCTATTTTATTTTTTTTCTTTGCGTTTTATAGTGTTTTTTTTAAAAGAAACAACAAAGAAAAGAGAGAGATCTTACCTCTGTCGTTGAAGCCGCCGGACTGCCGCCGTATCCGCTGCGATCGGAGCGCCGGCGTGGGCTGAGAGGTGGTGCGAGGAAGCTAGGGATAAAACCCTAGTAGAGCACCTGCTGAGTTTCTTTATATTTTTTTTTTATTTTTTTATTTTTTTCCCCATTCTGTTTCAAGTGATTTAGAAAGGAAAAAACCGTTTTAATTAACAGCCAAAACGGCGCCGTTTTCATTAAAGCTGACCCGCGCGGTGACTCGACCCGGAGGGAAGGATCCGCGCGCTCTGACGTCAGATGGGTAATTTGCGCGTTTGGTCCCTCCCTTTTGCAGCGTACTTCAATTAAACCCTTTTTTACTTATTTTAAATTGGACCTCATATTTGATGTCCGTTTCAATTTAGTCCCCTGCTACGCAGCGTTTTGGAAGGACGGGATAATTTCCCTTTTGGTCCTCCGTTGTTACGCGCGTGTTCGAATAGACCCTTTCTTTTAAATCTTATTCAAAATTTGCCCCATTTTCTCGTTTTTAATTCAATTTGATCCATTTTTTCGTTTTTATCATGATTATGCTATATCATTTTTTTAATTTTCTTTTTATTTATTATTATTATTATTATTATTATTACTATTATTTATATTATCATTACTATTATTATTCCTATATTCATTCGTATGCATGGTTCTTATATATATATATATATATATATATATATGTATTTTTATATATAGTATATACGCATAGTTTTATATATATATATATATATATAGGTATATTTTTATAGTATACGTATGTTATATATTTTTCACATGTTTTATTTCTATTTTATCTCTTAATCTCTCTATATATATATACACTCTTTTTTTTTTTCCCCCTAAATTTTTTTTATATGTACATACCTTTATACTTTATTCATTTCTCATAATTTTCACATGTGCCTATACATATATTTTGTAATTCGTACATACATATATTTTGAGATCATCATAAGTCTTGTGCTTTATATGTTTCATTTTTTTACATATGTATACTAGTATATGTATGTTAAATATGTGTATACCCATATTCTCAAATTTACTTATATATTGTACTTGTATTTATATATTTTGTAAATACATATACATATGTAGTGTAAATTGAAGTAATGGTCTCATGCTATGCATTAATATTGACCACATTTCTAAAGAAAATATATTTTGGTCTCGACAAAGTGATTAAAATCATCATGCCTTATAAATTTTCAAAGTATCTGGCGTTCATGATTCTCAAGAATGATTGCATCCTAACTTACTGGTTGTGATTATTTTTCGATGAATTTAGAAAGCCAAGTATTTGTTTTGCAATAAAGTCACAAATTTTAAATAAAAGCTTATTCTTGGGAATTCAAAATGTTGGGTCCTAACTTACTGGTCATGACATTTTCTTCTCGAAATAAGAATTTTCAAAAACAAAAGGCAATATTCGGGTATTCTGAAGATTCAAAAACATTGTGCCCTAACTCACTGGGTGTGGTGTTTTATTTCTTTGAAATACAAATGTCTTTTTATTTTAATCCATTCATGAAATAAAAGTTTCCTTTTAAAATCTTTTCAAATTTTCGACACCAAGGCATTAAAAAAAAATCAATTTGGTACCAATTTTGGGCGTTACGAGGACTGACTCCCGAGCCTGTTTTCTTAAATTTTGCAGACCAAAATCGTTTTTAAGGGGGGCCGATCACACCCTAATAAAGGATCGGTGGCGACTCCAGTTTTTATTTTTAAGTCGAAACTAAAATTTTTGTTTTAAAAAAAACGGTTTCGACAGCTTGGCGACTCCGCTGGGGACTTTAGAGAGTCGAGCCATAAACTGATTATATTTGTCTTTGTGTCGAAAATCAAAAGTTTTTTAAAAAATTCATGAGTTCCCTTCGCACTCATTGATGTTTTATCATGATATTTTGACAACTTTGCATTTGCATTTTGCATTTCACCCTTAAGTGGGAGTGAGAAACTAGTCCTTCGTGAGGTTTTCACCTCCGTGCAGGGTAGTGGATTGCTTCCGGGATACATCCGTACCTATGTCTTCGTGAGATTTTCATCTCCGTGCAGCCATAGGGAAATGTGTCCCTCTGAACTGAACTCGATCCATATGAGCCTATAATGGGTGAGGATCAAGGAATCTGCTGGTTCGGGTACCCTTACTCTAGAAACTAAACCTCATATAGTGAGCCTTAGGAACTTGCCTTAGGTAGAACTATCCCAAAACCCTAGTGGATTCCTGAATAAGTGTTCTTGTTATGTTATATTGTTATTATATCTTTATATGTGATACTGACTTGGGTTTATTTTGTTTTGATTGCATGACATCATGATTGCATTGCATTTGCATCTTAGAAAAGATATGTTGATTTGAGTTCGATTACTAGATTAGAGAGCTTGTCATAAGGAAATGGGTTTCTTGATAAAGTGGAAAATAATACGGCTGCCTGAATATATTCCAAGAAACACAAGAGGGGTGACAGAAGTGTTCGTGACTTTACTTCATGGCTCGAGGATTCAAGCTGATTATTCAAGAGTTTTCGATAATCTAACTTCCTTAAAGAAGCCGATGAGCATTATGAAGATGGGCAGATGATGGATATCAACCAGGATCAAGCACAAAGAGATAGAAGAGACGTTTCTTTTGAAGAATTCGCAAGGTTTATCCTAGCATCCAGATGGAGAAGGAGAAGATGTCTTCGACTGGAATATGAGGGCAAAGCCGTATATATATATCTGCTTTATGTAAAGAAATTTGTCTTCTAGTAAAGTTTTTTAAATGTAATTGAATCAAAGTTAACATCTCTTTAGGCCTTCATTTCATGCATTTGCATTTCATTACATCATATGCATTAGACACCTTTATTTAATCCTAATAAGTCAAAATCACTGTTCAGTTAACCTGGAAACCAACCAATCAACCCAACACCGATACGGCACTCGGGCAAAGACGAAAGATATGGATCAAAGGCTAGAAAAACTCGAGCAATATCAAAAGGAGATGCAGGACCGACTTCAGCTACAGGTGCAGGAGCGGTTAGATAAGATGAAGCAAGAAATGTCTGAAAAGATGAGGGAATCTCAAGAGGATATAGTGGCAAAATTAACCCGACTGATAACCAAGGGAAGTGACAAGGGAAAGGGCCCCATGGCAGATGTCGATGAGGGAAATGATGATGAACCTTTCTATCCTCCAGGTTTCACCCCTCCACATGAACGAACTCAAGCTGAATATCCGCGTAAATCTACTGTCACCATCATGCCCCAGTAATTTCGAGCTGGTGTTTCGAGCTTCCAAGCTGGACAGGGATCTAATCCCGAAAATAATCCTGTAAACTCTGCCATTCCTGACTTCGATGAAGTGGTTGAGAAGGAAAAAATGAAGGAAGAGCTACCGAAACGATTAGAAGAAAGATGCAAGTGGCTCGAAGAGAAGTTCAAGGCAATGGAGGTCACTGAGAATTATCGAGGCATTGACGCGAAAGAGCTGAGTTTAGTGCCAGATTTAGCACTCCCTCATAAATTTAAGATGCCTGAATTTGAAAAGTACAATGGGACAAGCTGCCCAACAGCTCACATCACCATGTTCTGCAGGCGAATGACGGGTTATGTTAACAACGACCAACTCTTGATACACTGTTTCCAAGACAGCCTTACTGGGGCAGCATCCAAGTGGTACAATCAGTTGAGTCGTGCCACGATTGGTTCATGGAGGGACTGGGCACAATCGTTCATGAAACAATATAGTCATGTGACTGACATGGCTCCTGACAGAATCACCCTTCAAAACATGGAGAAAAAGCCGAGTGAAAACTTCAGGCAGTATGCACAGAGATGGAGGGAGGTCGCAGTCCAAGTTCAGCCACCACTCATGGAAAAGGAAATGACCATGTTGTTCATTAACACCCTGAAGGCACCTTTCATTACACATATGCTAGGAAGTGCCACAAAAAGCTTTCCCGACATAGTCATGAATGGCGAGATGATTGAGAATGCCATTAGGAGTGGGAAGATTGATGCAGGAGAGAGTAACAGAAGATCGGCCTTGAAGAGGAAGGAGAGCGAGGTGAACAACACGAGCATATACAGCAAAGGTTACTCAAGGTCAGTAACAGTGAGTCAGCCTGCTAACCAACAAAGCTCGTCAAGGCAGGGAACTGGTACAAGGCAGAACGTTGAGAGGCCCCAATTCACGCCAATTCCTATGTCATACAGGGAACTATACCAAAAATTATTTGACGCACATGTAGTTTCCCCCTTCTATCTGAAGCCCTTGCAACCCCCATATCCCAAATGGTACGATGCGAATGCACAGTGCGACTATCATGCGGGTATAACAGGGCATTCCATAGAAAACTGTATAGCCTTTAAGAAGTTGGTTGAAAGGCTCATTGGTATAGGTGTCGTTAAGCTTGACGACTCGACCAAGGCAAAAAACCCGTTACCAAACCATACTGATGGTGGGATAAATATGATTGGCGAAGACGGAAGAACTCTGCCAGATATCCATCCTTACGAGTCGGGAAGGGCGCTAAACAACTGGACTGCAGAAAAAATACCTGTAGTTTTTAGGATTTCCTCAGAGTAATGTCCAGAACACCCTTATTGCTTTTAGCCTAGGAGTGATAAGGATTCCTTTGTGAAATAGGCTCATGTCCAAAAAACGTTATTTTAATAAAGTTCATTTTTACATTCATTTTTGGAGCAAATCTTTCTTTCCATAAGGGCAGTTATTTTGAATTTTTCTCAAACTGCACTTGCATTTCATTCATGACCATATTGCACCAAACAAATTCCTGAATCCATATTGTTCTTCATAACAGGTCCTACAATGATACGAATGTCACTCTTACAAATTCAGAATCCCCTTTTGAACGAAACATGTGTTTAGAGGGGTCGCATGATTTTGAAGATGTCGAAGACTGTGGTTTATCTCCGGACTTATTGAAAATGGTAGAACAGGCCGAGAAACAAATCCTACCTCACAAGGAGTCAATAGAAATTGTGAGCTTAGAGGAAGGGAAAGAGGTGAAGATCGGATCTGATATTTCTGCAAGGACAAGACAAGACCTCATCAGACTACTCCAGGAATTCAAGGATGTCTTTGCATGGACATACCAAGATATGCCCGGGCTAAATACTGATATTGTAGTCCATCGCCTGCCCATAAAAGAAGATTGCAAGCCAGTGCAGCAAAAGCTCAGAAGGATGAGGCCTGATATCGTGTTGAAGATAAAAGAGGAGGTCCAGAAGCAGTTTGATGCCAGTTTTCTGCAAGAGGTCAAGTATTCTGTGTAACACCCCCTAACCCTAAACTGTCGCCGGAACAGGGTTACGAGGCATTACCGCACATATTAAACAATTTACACATAATTTAAAAGTAAACAACCAACATATTAAAATAAATCATAATTCATATAGATTTTACTAATTGATTTCATTCATTCATTTTTTTATTTTATAAAAATTTCGGCAACATTTCGACTTATTTTACATTAAACCCCCTGCAAAATTTCAAATATAACCAACCCAATTCCAGTATTTCAACCAAGGCATTTATATATATATATATATATATTCAAATATACCAAAATACCATTTATCAAAATGCACTCAAAATGAACATAACACATAATGTTTCCATTCTAAACTAAACATTTCCAACTCAAGCCATAGCACATAGCTTGATCAAAACCTAAAATTCATACCAAAAATTAACTATACATGCCATATTTACATTATTTACAAAAGGTCCCAAAAGTACCGAAAATTGCTTGGATAGTGTGATAGCAAATCTCCGACCTAGTCCAAAATCGAGCTAGCTTCCAAAGTCTATAGAACATAAGAAAATAAATAAAGTAAGCATAAAGCTTAGTAAGTCGTATAATATAGAATTAAACTTGCCAATTTAACATTTATGCATTTAAAACAATTAAATTCAACTCATTTATCCACAAAGTCTATTCACATCACCATCCCCGAGTTAGTCATATAGTTAAATACATCATGCCGTCCATATAATTCATATATTCATAAAACAAATAGTTCATGTAAATCATATAGCATTTATATCAATTCCATTCTATTCGTGTAACCTGTAATTCATCAGTAATAACAGAAATTTTTCCGTATCAATAGTAACTTATACATATCAATGGTAATTCATCCAAATAATTATATAACTTATTCATATGATCAGTAACAGTAATTATGCCCGTTGAACCTATTAGAACATCGAGGGATACACGGGTGATACACTATAAGTGTATTTATCAGAAATTCATCAATTCATTGTCATTTTTGCTCTTTCGAGCCATGATCGGTAAGCTCATTCCGAGCTGATAAACAGTAAGCTCTATTAAGCTGAAACGGTAAGCTCCGTAGAGCTGAAACGGTAAGCTCATACAAGCTGTGGTGAGTCCGCAACAAATGCAGGAGCTCGACCAAACGGTAACCCTAGTGAGAAGTCACTCGTATCCAACGATTTTCTAAAGTTCAAACGGGCTCAGTATTATCCAATTTCATCAATTAAGAAATGAAAAATCAATAGCTCAATTTCTCAATTCATATGCGTATTTATATATTTAATATAATTAAATACATACATTTAAATACTCAAAATTTAATATTCAATGCCTATTATTATACCAAATCTATATAACGTATATAGTATTTGTAACATTTCATTTGCATTCATGTAAACAGTAATATAATAGCATATCGGTAATTTAAAATTCAAGTGGATCATTCATTCAACTTACATACATTCATTTTTGGACAATTACAAATATTTAATAATTCAATTCTAACTACACGAACTTACCTCGTATTTGTTCGAATACTTTCGTCTACCCGTCTAACTTTTGTTTCCCCCGATCAAGTTCCGGTATTTGTTTATCTTGATCTATATAAATTCAAATTTAACTCATTTATTCACCAAATCAATCAATTCAATCCATATAAATATATTTTGGCATTTTACAAAATAGCCTTCATATTTTCACATTTTGACACTTTAGTTCCTAATTCACAAATACACAAAATATACGAAATTTCTTTATACGTATTCTTAACCGAATAATATATATCTTCTAATCAGCCCATATTTATTATTTATTTCACATTTCTAACATAATATTTCTATTTTTTTTAATCCCTAAAGCTCATTTTTTGTCAAAATTTACTTTATAAAACTTGTATATGTTTCAACACCCATCAATAATCTAGCATAATACTTCAAAATATACCAGTATTCAACAATGGCATATTTCAAAATCATCAAAATTTTTAGAAATTAAGGTACGGGCTAGCTAGAATACAAAACAACGATTTCAAAAACGTAAGAATCATCAAAAATCGAGCAAAGAACATACCTTAATCAACAACCAAAAGTGCCGAACCCTACTTTGCTCATAAGCTTTCTTTTCCTTTGTTATTTCGGCAGTATAGAAGAATGGATATTTAATTTTTCATGTTTTGTTTTATTATAAAAAAAAAAAAACTTATTAACATAATGACCATATTAACCTTAATAGTTAAAAATTACAAAACACCTAATGGCTGTCTATTTTTGACCATGCAATATTCTAATGATTAAATTACCACATAAGGACTCTATATAATAAAAGTCATAACAAATAGGTACCTTTACATATAACATTCTAATTTTGCATTTGACGCGATTAAATCCTTTTAATTAAATTAAGTGTTTAAACGGTAAAATTTCTTAATGAAATTTTTATACTACAATTCCATCATGCTGTAAAACTTATTAAAATAATATAATAAATATTTTCACTCGGTTAAGTGGTCCCGAAACCACTGTTCCGATCAGACTCAAAAACGAGTTGTTACATTCTGAGTGGGTAGCCAACATCGTACCAGTTCCAAAGAAAGATGGGAAAGTACGAATGTGCGTGGATTACCGGGATTTGAACAAGGCCAGCCCAAAGGACAATTTCCCATTGCCCCACATCGACACATTGGTAGACAATACTGCGGGCTTTTCATTATTTTCCTTCATGGACGGCTTTTCGGGGTATAATCAGATAAAGATGCATCCTGATGACATGAGAAAGACTACGTTCATTACGTTATGAGGGACGTTTTGTTATAAAGTGATGCCGTTTGGATTAAAGAATACGGGAGCGACATACCAAAGAGCCATGGTAGCCTTATTCCATGATATGATGCACAGAGAGATCGAGGTTTATGTGGACGAGATGATCGCGAAATCCAGAACGGAGGAGGAACATGTGCAGGTCTTGAGAAAACTATTCTTAAGGTTGAGAAAGTTCCAGCTCAAGCTTAATCCAGCGAAGTGCACTTTTGGGGCCAGGTCAGGAAAATTGCTAGGCTTTGTGGTCAGTGAAAAGGGAATCGAGATTGATCCAGATAAAGTGAAGGCAATACGAGATTTACCTTCACCTCGCACTCAGAAAGAAGTTCGAGGATTCCTTGGAAGACTGAATTACATTGCTAGGTTCATTTCACAACTAACCGAGAAATGTGACCCTATATTTCGTCTTCTGAAGAAACATAATCCTGGTACTTGGGATGAAGAATGCGAAGAGGCTTTTAACAAGGTGAAACAGTATTTGTCTAATACTCCAGTGCTGTCACCGCCTAGTCCGGATAGGCCCCTGATATTGTATCTGTCAGTGTTTGATAATTCCATAGGGTGTGTGCTAGGCCAACACGATAAAACGGGGAGAAAAGAAAAGGCGATATATTATCTCAGCAAGAAATTCACTGACTGTGAAATGAGACATTCGCCTATTGAGAAGTTATGTTGTGCCTTGATTTGGACAACCCGAAGACTAAGGCAGTACATGTTATACCATACGACTTGGCTAATCTCAAAGCTAGACCCGTTAAAGTATATGATGGAGTCAACTGCTCTGAATGGGAGGATGGCCCGATGGCAGATTTTACTGTCTGAATTTGATATTGTCTATGTGAGCCAAAAGGCTGTAAAAGGAAGCGCAATAGCTGACTTTCTGGCTAGTAGGGCTTTGGAAGATTACGAACCGTTAAGTTTTGATTTTCCAAATGAAGACTTGTTGTATGTGGCCGCTACTGAAGAAAATCCTCAAGAAGGTCACAGCTGGAAGCTAAACTTTGATGGAGCCTCGAACGCTGTGGGCAACGGAATTAGGGCAGTCTTGGTGTCCCCGAATGGCGATCATTATCCTTTTACTTGCAAATTAGATTTTGATTGTACAAACAACATGGCCGAATACGAAGCATGCATCATGGGTCTTCGCGCAGCTATAGAGCGGAGAATCAAAGTGTTAGAGGTCTATGGAGATTCGGCATTGGTAATATATCAGCTTAAAGGTGAATGGGAAACGAGGGATCCCAAATTAGTCAGTTATCGAAAGTTGGTCCTTGAATTGATTAAAGAGTTTGAGGACATTACTTTTCGCTATCTCCCACGGGATGAAAACCAGATGGCCGACGCACTAGCTACTTTAGCCTCCATGATCAAGGTGAACAGACGTGAGGATATGAAGCCTATCCAAATGAGTATCCATGAAGACCCGGCTCATTGTTACAATGTCGAAGAAGGAGAGATTGATAATAGCCCTTGGTATCAAGATATTCTACGATATGTAAAAAATCGTGAGTATCTTGGCCAGGCAACTGAGAATGAGAAGAGAACTCTAAGAAGGCTAGCTATTGATTACGTCTTAGATGGGGAGATCTTATACAAGAGGGGAAAAGATCAGGTACTGTTAAGATGTGTGGATGCCGTGGAAGCAAAGAAAATTCTAGAGGAAGTCCATGAGGGCATCTGTGGAACGCATGCCAGTGGGTTCACAATGGCTAGACAGATTATGAGATTCGGGTATTACTGGTCCACCATGGAAGGGGATTGCATCAATTATTCCAAAAAGTACCATAAATGTCAAATCTATGGTGATAAAATGCATGCACCTCCTTCGCCTCTTCATGTCATGACTTCTCCATGGCCTTTCTCCATGTGGGGTATGGATGTTATCGGGCCAATATCGCCGAAAGCTTCAAATGGGCATCGTTTCATATTCGTGGTTATTGACTACTTCACCAAGTGGGTAGAAGCTGCTTCGTATGCTAACGTTACAAAGTCATCAGTCAACAAGTTCTTGAAGAAGGAGATCATATGTCGGTATGGAATGCCTGAAAGAATCATATCCGATAATACGTTGAACTTGAACAACAGCTCAATAGCGGAAGTCTGCAGTCAATTCAAGATCAGACATCACAATTCGTCGCCGTATCGCCCAAAAATGAATGGTGCAGTGGAAGCGGCCAATAAAAATATAAAGAAAATTGTGGGGAAGATGACTGAGACTTACAGGGACTGGCACGAGAAATTACCTTTTGCCCTTCTTGCCTACCGAACGTCAATCAGGACCTCTACCGGGGCAACGCCTTTCTCCTTAGTTTATGGCATGGAGGCGGTCTTGCCCATCGAAGTCGAAATCCCTTCTCTCCGGGTTTTGACTGAGCTACAATTGGATGAAGCAGAATGGGTTCAATCTCGATATGATCAGTTTAACTTAATAGAGGGAAAAAGGCTAAAGGCTATTCAGCATGGTCAGATGTACCAGAAAAGAATGATGCGAGCCTACAACAAGAAGGTCCGATCCAGAGAATTTCACGAGGGGGACCTGGTGCTGAGAAGAATTCTTCCTCTACAAAAAGATTTTAGGGGGAAATGGATGCCGAATTGGGAAGGTCCTTATGTTGTAAAAAAGGCCTTTTCTGGAGGAGCCCTGATCCTGGCTGAAATGGATGGAAAAAACTTGCCTAATCCAGTAAATTCAGATTCGGTCAAGAGATACTTTACTTGAAGAGGGGAAGGAACCAAGGTGAAAACCCGCAGAGGGCGCTTTGATTCCAAAAAAAAAAAACGGAGAGGCTAAGGTGAAAACCCGCAAAGGGCACCTTAAGACCAAAGGGGATTTGAGTTGAAAACCTGAAAAAGGCGGCTCAAATTTTGATTGTCATGTGGTAGACGACATCTTGGGGCATCAGCAAATTACTGTGAATCTCCTAAACACGTGTTGAATTCAGAGGGGTCTTTGAAAAGTTGTATAGAGAAATTCAAGCAGAGATATCTGGGGCACCTGATCATAGTATTTGTATTGGATTCGTTGTTTTAGAATATTTCATTCTTTTTCAATATAAATATCCCCAGATAATTCCTCTATCATTGACAACTCATTGCGGGCTATGCTCTCAAATTAACTTTGTTTTATTCATCGTTACGATCTTTCTGCAAGCATGTTGCATTAGAATGACGATTAATGGACTAGTAAAACTTTCACAAAGGAAGTTTTTCATATTACTCTAGAAATCCTTAAATAGCTCAGGAACCTGAAACAGGACTGTTGTTTAGACCTTCACCGGGTTAAAAGGTCAGAGATATCCAGGAGTCAAGAGTCAAGATTAAAATTTTCAAGTTTTGATGAAGCATTGTTGCCACAAAGGAAGCCTTAATGAGCAATAATGACTTTAAACTTTCAATATTCATTTTTCATGACATCACATCCACATGTCTTTCATACACGCCTAGTTAGGAGCATTTGATTCATTCTGATCATGACATCCTAATCATTAGGCATAATTAGGCTCATAAAGTGAATCATACAGGTCATGTTTCACAGAGACCAGATTGGTGAAATCATAAAGCCTTACCTCTCTAGTGGTGCAGTGGAACAGATTGAAGCTACGACGGCGGATCTGGTTTCCCTGATATTGCAATTAAAAAGATTGAAGCCACAACGGCAGATCTTACTTCCTTAGCAGTGCAGTGGAACAGATTGAAGCTACGACGGCGGATCTGGTTTCCCTGATATTGCAATTAAAAAGATTGAAGCCACAACGGCAGATCTTACTTCCTTAGCAGTGCAGTGGAACAGATTGAAGCTACGACGGCGGATCTGGTTTCCCTGATATTGCAATTAAAAAGATTGAAGCCACAACGGCGGATCTTACTTCCTTAGCAGCAGTGGAACAGATTGAAGCTATGACGGCGGATCTGGTTTCCCTGATATTGCAATTAAAAAGATTGAAGCCACAACGGCAGATCTTACTTCCTTAGCAGCAGTGGAACAGATTGAAGCTACGACGGCGGATCTGGTTTCCCTGATATTGCAATTAAAAAGATTGAAGCCATAACGGCGGATCTTACTTCCTTAAGCAGTGCAATGAAATAGATTAAAGCTACGACGGCGGATCTGGTTTCCCTGATATTGCAATTAAAAAGATTGAAGCCACAACGGCGGATCTTACTTCCCTGACGGTGCGGTGGAACAGATTGAAGCTACGACGGCAGATCTGGTTTCCCCGACATTACAGTTGAACAAATTGAAGATTACAGATCTTATCTCCCTAAGCAGTAGTGGAGCAGATCGAGGATGGCAGATTTTACCTCCCTGAGGTTACAGTGGAGTACATTGAAGCCAGTAATTCTGTCTCCCTGGGCAGCAGTGGAATAGATTGAAGCATCCGGTCTTATCTCCCTGAAGTTACAGTGGAGCAGACAGAAAAAATAATCCTATCTCCCTGAAGTTGCAGTGGAACGGATTAAAACCGCAGATCTCATCTCTCTGAAGTTGCAATAGAGCAGATCGCATCAGACTTATCTTTAAGTTGCAGCAGAACAAATTAAAGCTACAAGTCTTATCTCCCTGAAGTTGCAGTGGAGCAGATTAAAGATAGCAAATTTTGTTCTTTTGGAGAAGCTACTTGAAGAAAAAAAGCACTGAAGAAGGTGAGGCTCAGTAAGACCGGGCACAATTGGGCCTTGTAGTCTTTGCTCTGTTCCCGTTACACGACAACGAGCAAAGAGGGGCAGCTGTAGCAGACCCAATTAGCCCGGGCCCGCATGCAGAACCCAAACCAAGACACAATAAACAGGCCTACATTCTACACGGCCCAATAACCCATTGACATAGCCCAAACGAAGTTACCCTAAATCTAACCCAACACTATACTAAACCCTAGCCCTAAGCAGATGGCAGTCGAGCGCCGCAAACAGCCCCACGACGCCTCCAGCAAGAGTCCAGACGCCGCAGGACTCGGAGATCGTCCTCCCCACGCACGTCATTCGCGCGCACAACACCTGCAACAAAACAGATTCAAAGAGTCCCGAAATAAAAAATAACAAAGAAAGCAGTTTGTTTTTAAATTTATTTTCTTTCTTTTGGCCTATAAAAGGCCTATCAAAATATGTAAAAGACGACGGATCTTTTGAGAGAGAGAAATAGACAAAAGAAATTGAAAAAAGCAGAGAATACAAAGTTTTTTTTCTTAAGGTGAATCGGTTTTTTTTTTGTTTCATTTTCTATTTTATTTTTTTTTTCTTTGCGTTTTATAGTGTTTTTTTTAAAAGAAACAACAAAGAAAAGAGAGAGATCTTACCTCTGTCGTTGACGCCGCCGGACTGTCGCCGTATCCGCTGCGATCGGAGCACCGGCGTGGGCTGAGAGGTGGTGCGAGGAAGCTAGGGATAAAACCCTAGCAGAGCACTTGCTGAGTTTCTTTATATTTTTTTATTTTTTTTATTTTTTCCCCATTCTGTTTCAAGTGATTTAGAAAGAAAAAAAACCGTTTTAATTAACAGCCAAAACGGCGCCGTTTTCATTAAAGTTGACCCGCGCGGTGACCCGACCTGGAGGGAAGGATCCGCGCGCTCTGACGTCAGATGGGTAATTTGCGCGTTTGGTCCCTCCCTTTTGCAGCGTACTTCAATTAAACCCTTTTTTACTTATTTTAAATTAGACCTCATATTTGATGTCCGTTTCAATTTAGTCCCCTGCTACGCAGCGTTTTGGAAGGACGGGATAATTTCCCTTTTGGTCCTCCGTTGTTACGCGCGTGTTCGAACAGACCCTTTCTTTTAAATCTTATTCAAAATTTGCCCCATTTTCTCGTTTTTAATTCAATTTGATCCATTTTTTCGTTTTTATCATGATTATGCTATATCATTTTTTTAATTTTCTTTTTATTTATTATTATTATTATTATTATTATTATTATTATTATTACTACTATTATTTATATTATCATTACTATTATTATTCCTATATTCATTCGTATGTATGGTTCTTATATAATATATATATATGTATTTTTATATATAGTATATACGCATAGTTTTATATATATATATATATATATATAGGTATATTTTTATAGTATACGTATGTTATATATTTTTCACATGTTTTATTTCTATTTTATCTCTTAATCTCTCTATATATATATACACTCTTTTTTTTTTTCCCCCTAAATTTTTTTTATATGTACATACCTTTATACTTTATTTATTTCTCATAATTTTCACATGTACCTATACATATATTTTGTAATTCGTACATACATATATTTTGAGATCATCATAAGTCTTGTGCTTTATATGTTTCATTTTTTTACATATGTATACTAGTATATGTATGTTAAATATGTGTATACCCATATTCTCAAATTTACTTATATATTGTACTTGTATTTATATATTTTGTAAATACATATACATATGTAGTGTAAATTGAAGTAATGGTCTCATGCTATGCATTAATATTGACCACATTTCTAAAGAAAATATATTTTGGTCTCGACAAAGTGATTAAAATCATCATGCCTTATAAATTTTCAAAGTATCTGGCGTTCATGATTCTCAAGAATGATTGCATCCTAACTTACTGGTTGTGATTATTTTTCGATGAATTTAGAAAGCCAAGTATTTGTTTTGCAATAAAGTCACAAATTTTAAATAAAAGCTTATTCTTGGGAATTCAAAATGTTGGGTCCTAACTTACTGGTCATGACATTTTCTTCTCGAAATAAGAATTTTCAAAAACAAAAGGCAATATTCGGGTATTCTGAAGATTCAAAAACATTGTGCCCTAACTCACTGGGTGTGGTGTTTTATTTCTTTGAAATACAAATGTCTTTTTATTTTAATCCATTCATGAAATAAAAGTTTCCTTTTAAAATCTTTTCAAATTTTCGACACCAAGGCATTAAAAAAAATCAATTTGGTACCAATTTTGGGCGTTACGAGGGTGCTAATCCTTCCTCGTGCGTAACTGACTCCCGAGCCTGTTTTCTTAAATTTCGCAGACCAAAATCGTTTTTAAGGGAGGCCGATCACACCCTAATAAAGGATCGGTGGCGACTCCAGTTTTTATTTTTAAGTCGAAACTAAAATTTTTGTTTTAAAAAAAACGGTTTCGACAAAGTCCACATAATATAACATGTTATTCGATCAAAGGTAACATAGTTTATAAAATCCTTTACTCTTATAAAAAATAGTTTATTCCTTCTATTTATCAATCATTTAAGACTCTCTTAATTCATTTTATATCAAGCACTCACTTAGTACCTCGACAATACATTTGAACTTCTCTTATGTATTAATAAATGCATCGTTTGCAACAATTTCTTAACATTAGAACTTTTCTATTATTTTTCCTCCTTATCTTTTATGTACATGTAATTATACGAGAATTTATTACTTTTAGTATTGTATGCCTATATGCAACATTAATTTCAACTTTACTATTTATGTAATTTTAGTAAAATTGTCCACTTGAATAGCAATCACTAAATTATTTATATCTTGGCCTACAGTGGTCCAAATTAAAATCTGTTTGTTGCTTTTGAATTTAAACTCAATGACCTTTATACCGCACAAATTTCAAAATTTCTTCCTATGCCAATTAATACAGTAAATTGTTTTCGTAAGTTTTCCTTTCTAATATTACAATTATTTTCAAATTAATCTCGATTCAATCATACAAATTTTACAAGGTGGCTCGATTTAGGAATGAACAACATTTAAACCATAAAACAATAAAAAAAATGAAATACAGGTAAAACTAAATTAACGTATCAAAGTTAATATGAAAATTATTACCCGTAAAAAAAAAAGTTAAACAAAAACAAGAAAAATATGGCGCTATTATAAAACAATGTCCGATTCTCATTATTTGCTACAAGAGGAAACAGAGAACGTTAAGCTCGAACGATCCAGCTTGAAATGCTGCATTTTCCAAGGACCTGGGAAAATAAATAATAAAATTAAAAATTAAAAAAAAAAACTCTTAATCTCTCTCAGGTCTCTTCATTGAATCTTCCTTCATGAAAAAGAGTAAAAAATCCCAGAAAGGAGTAACATCCAACGACAAAAACAAAGGAATGGGGAAGGAAAAGGAAAGGGAGAAGAAGTCCAGTAGCCTTGAAAGTGGAAGCTACAATTACAAGATGTTCAGCTTCTTCAACAGGAAGTTCAAGATCAATGAAGTGGAGCCACCTTCTGACGTCAACAAGGCCTTTTCTTTATTCACCGGTGATGGTTCCACACATATGACCGCCGAGCAACTTAGACGGTTCATGTCGGTCCACCAGTGTGAGGTTAGCACCCGACTCGAAGATGCTCAGAATATCATTGAACAGGTTGTGAACAGGAGACACCATATCACCAAATTCGCCAGACACACCCTCAATATTGAAGATTTCTTTTATTTTTTGCTTTCCGATGATCTCAATGGCCCCATTCGTACTCAGGTAATCTTTTTTCTTTCTCCCAATCATGGATCTTTGTTGTTTCCATTTTTTGTTTGTTGAAGTTTTGTGTTCGACGAATTGTGTGAATGAAAATATGATTCTTTAAAAACCCTTCGAATATACAAAATTCCTTAAGTTGTTTGTTGATTTTATAGGTTTAAAGGTGTGGTAAATGAAATGTCATTTTGCAGGTACACCATGATATGAGTGCACCATTGTCGCATTATTTCATATATACAGGGCATAATTCCTATCTAACTGGGAATCAACTCAGCAGTGATTGTAGTGAGGTTCCAATTATCAAGGCTTTGCAAAATGGTGTTCGAGTTATCGAACTTGATCTTTGGCCCTCTAAAGATGAAATTCTTGTCCTTCATGGAAGGTAATGTAAGCTTGAGTTAATCAGAATCAGATCTTTGAATAGGTCTACCATAATCATTAACAGTATCTTCTTGTGTATGAAATTATAGGACCTTGACAACTCCGGTGTCATTTATCCAATGTTTGACATCCATTAAAGAGTATGCTTTTGTTAGTTCCCCTTATCCAGTTATTATTACATTGGAAGATCATCTTACTCCAGAATTGCAAGCTAAAGCTGCAGATGTTAGTCTTCCATTTTTTCCCTTTCGAGTTTTCTATTTTTCTACAATGATCGGAAATGATTTCAATCATATATTTTTGTAGATGATCACTCAAACGTTTGAAACTATGTTGTACTATCCCGAATCTGACTTAACCGAGTTCCCTTCACCGGAATCATTGAAATACCGAATCATGATTTCAACGAAACCACCAAAAGAATATCTAGAGGTCAGGTCGAAGGACGCCTCCGAAGACGAATCATCCCCAAAGGATGACTCCGATGCAGTAAGCAGAAATTTACTATGTTATTCGAATTCTAGTGTAAGTGTTCGATTAGGATATGCATCTACAAATACAGATTTGAATTCAGATAATGAGATAGCATTAGTTAATATGAATGGCATTGCAGAGTGAGAGTGATCAAGAAGATGAAGACTTTAAATCATTGCAAGCCGGGGTATCAGGATACAAGCGCTTAATAACCATACATGCAGGAAAGCCAAAGGGTTCCTTAAAGACCGCATTAAAAGAAGTTACTGATCAGGTTCGACGTCTTAGTTTGAGTGAACATCAGCTTGAAAAACTTGCCAGTTCTCATGGACTTGATATTGTAAGGTACCTATATATCGACATTCCTTTCTTCGTTTTTTTGTTGAAATATCCATGTCCGGTACATTTTCAAATGAGTATGAAGATATAATTCTTCAAATAGAATTTAAAAAGTTGAGCATATATTAATAATTCCGAACACTTTCAGGTTTACACAGAGGAATATCCTACGAGTCTATCCGAAGGGTACTCGTTTTACCTCATCAAATTACAAACCAACCATCGGATGGATGCACGGAGCTCAAATGGTTGCATTTAACATGCAGGTTAGCTTGTTATTTGGATTTGGTTATAAGTGTTGGATATAAATACATAGATCGGATATGTTTTAATCTTTGATGATGATAGTGTAAATTGTAAAACATTTGTAATAACTAGGTATGAATGTTGTTTTTATCAGGGGTATGGAAAATCACTGTGGTTGATGCATGGCATGTTTAGAGCCAACGGAGGATGTGGTTATGTGATAAAACCTGATATTTTGACTCGATCAGCTGACGAGTTGTTTGATCCCAAAGCAACACTCTTGCCTGTGCAGAAAACGTTAAAGGTAAAATATTCTATTACTCGGATTCAGATACTGTGTATTCCTAATACGAATATCATCAACGCCTCATCTCTATATCTTTATTCGAATATATCTGAATATACTCGAATATTGTTATGATTTTTTTTTTTCTGTAACTTAACAGGTGAAAATATATATGGGGGATGGATGGCGCTTGGACTTTAAGCACACACATTTTGATGCATACTCTCCTCCAGACTTCTATACAAAGGTTTGACAACCATTTTAGCCCACTTACCCTATCGTACTTGGATGTAAATACGAGTTTCAGTTATGAGTATGTGTTCAATGAAAATATAATAAATTTTTTTGAAAACTTTATATATTTAGAGGGTTTTTAGAAGATTATGTCATTATATCTATGTATGAATACGTATTGGACACAATGTTGAACACAAGCCACAGGGAATGAGTTGCAAACTATGTTGCTAGGGCTCTTCTTTTTTTCTTAAAGTTTCCGTATTCATTGCATATTTGGATATGATCTTCTAAAGACATAATAAAGCCTTGAAATTTGTTGAAATTTGTTTAGTGTTTTTGTTGTATGTCTTCAAGGTGAGGAGAATCGGGTATTTATAAAGTATGGTTACTGTTCATCGAAGTGACGTCCTAAGTAGGTTCCATGCATGCCAACACATATGCTGTTCTAGACTTAACACGTGTTAGCTGGTTTACTCGCTTGACTTCGCACCCTCTACTTGTGAACACCTAGGGACATGCGAACTAGGGTTGCGAGCCCTCCTCGCAAGCCCCTACTGTGCGGGCCGCAGGTCGGTAGTCTAGGTTATATTCAGATTTCGGGTTGGTAATGGGAAATATTATAACAAAATTATACCCGAAATTGAGTATGGTCCCTCAATTTTATGACACATAAATGATGATTATATAACATTAATAATGGCAGATATTCATTGTGGGAGTGCCAGCAGATGAAGCTAAAAAGAAAACCAAGATAATTGAAGATGATTGGTGTCCAGTATGGGATGAAGAATTCTCTTTTCCCTTGACTGTTCCGGAACTAGCACTGCTTCGGATTGAAGTACGCGAATACGACATGTCGGAGAAGGACGACTTTGGCGGCCAAACATGTTTGCCGGTACCGGAGTTAAGAACCGGGTTCCGGTCCGTCCCTCTGCATGACAAGAAGGGAGTTAAACACAAAAATGTAAGGCTGCTAATGAGGTTTGAGTTTGTATAAAATAGTGTAGCATTATCAATTAATTCATTAA
The DNA here is from genome assembly GCA_008044935.1 of Gossypium turneri. NCBI lineage: Eukaryota > Viridiplantae > Streptophyta > Magnoliopsida > Malvales > Malvaceae > Gossypium > Gossypium turneri. Next base: position 6,643,493 of record CP032576.1, read on the forward strand.
CCTTAACCCTCTGTACCACAATGAAGAGAATGCATAAACATACATATAAATATATATGTATATGCAAAAAAGTTATCAAATGTTAAAATGTCCATGTTTCTTTTGCTCTCCTTTGAAGCAATGATGAGAAACTTTACACGCCACTCTTCTTTCAATTGTAATTATTTGGCTATATTCTGTTATTAGTCCTTTGTACTTTACAAAAGTTATGGATTTAGTCCATGTATTTTAATTTGATTAATTTCAATCCTTTTACTTTTCAATTTGTTCAATTTTAGTCCTTGTACTTTCAATCTTTTGAAATAAAAAGGAAATTGAAGATTATTTTCTGTTCTCATTTGTCTAATTTCAAATTTGAGTCATGAATCATGAAGGGATTTTATTGATTTTTAATGTTTTGCACGTTAAGAATGTAATAGAAATAGGATAGGTCAAACTAAAGCATTAAAATATTATCCATTACACATAGCGTTTATGTTATATTTTATGTGTACTAGAAAGTTGGATGTGGTTTTTAAGTTTGAGCATATTATGAACTAATTTAGTAATTTACCCTTCATTTAAATAAAAAACATTTTTTTTTAAAACTTGGAAAGTCATCAATTCATAAGATTAATCAACCTTCAAAGCTTTCCAGATAGTTCCAGTTCATGAAAGATCCAAAATATTCTTTGACAGAAACAAAGAAGAATATATATATATATATAGCAGATAATAAATAGGGATATTAAAAATTCATTAATTAAGTCTATTGTCTTAACTCAATTGATATCGATATTGTTGTCAGTATAGGAGAATGTGAGTTTAAGTGTGTTGAAGTATTATCTTTTTATTTAAAGGTTTGAGCTAGAAGTGCTCATAAGTCGGGTCAGGCCTAAGTATGATATTTTGTCCAACCTGAAATATATTTATATTTACAAAAGATTAATCCAAGCCTATTTTAGGCTCACCCATATGATTTTTTTTAATTTTAAAAAAATATTTATATGATTTTATTTTAATATTTAATAAAATTTTATACATTTTTTATTTATTGAAAGTTTTTATATAGCCATCTTAATATTATTTTAATGTTTATATTAGATAGTATTATATATTTAGTATATCTTTATTTTTTTAATGCGTTCTAAATTACATAATATATAAAAATAACATAATATAAAATATTATAAATTTAAAAATGGGCTAGGTCAGGTCAAACTCAGACCTTAAATGTTCAAAATCGAGCTCAACCCATATTTTAAACAGACCTAATATTTTTGTCTAAATCTTTTCAAATTTCAAGTTGGACTTTGCTTCTGAATGGATAATCCGACTCATAAACAGGTCAAGTTAGAGAGGAGCTATGGATTTAGATATTATATTAAAAAGAATAAGAAATATAATAAAATTTATGTTAAAAAAATACATTGATTAATAAAACGAATAAAACACGTCTTTTACACTTAAAAAAAAAGACACGCCTTTCATACTGTTGGAAAAAAAGCCAAACGGTATACCTCAGCCAGCGATAAAAATAACAGAATCCGTCCATAAATAAATTATAAATAACAGGACAAACCCAATCTCTATACCTACGATATATATAAAGTCACGCTGACACGTGGCACACATCCCACACTCTTTTTGATTTATAAAAATGGTTTATTTTCAGTTTTAGTCCTTTTAATATGGTGAAATTTGATATTTAATCTATATTTTAATTTCTAACATAGTCTGGTCCCTATATTTTATAATGTTATTACCTAGTTCAAATAGTTAATATTGTTAATTTTTTAATTATATTGTTATTTGGTTATATATAATTTGAAAGTAGATTTTTAAATCTAAAAAATAGAGGGATTAAATTCTTAAAAATAAAAGTAGGAGGACTAAATTTTAAACGTATGAAATATAGAGACTTAAAGTTATGATTGTTTGAATTTGGATATGATATTGAATCCTAAATATATTAATACTGAACCAATCAAATATTTTATTTGGATATGATGTGAACATATTTAGAACATTTGGATCAAATTATAAATATATGTACCTATCGACTATTACATGAACAACTCAGATCTAACATATTAAAAAATAAATAGCGTTGATAAAATTTAGGAAGGTTAATTATTTTTTAACACGTCAAATCTTAGTTGTCCATACAATAAGTGTACACGATTTTGTAAATTTAATTAATGTATCTTAAATATGCTCCATGTTAGATCCGAGCTGGTGTTTAATGCCCAAGCTTATGATTAGATTGACATAAGAACCCGATTGATACACTATTAATACAATGAGAATTCAATTAAAATGTTTTAAAGGTTGAGAACTAATTTAAAATTTTAATAATAAGACAAGGGTTTCTTGTGAAATTAACCTAAAATCTCACATAACTTATCTCATTGGACTTATGAGATACTAAAAGATAAAGCTTAAAGACGACAAATCGTGAAATCATATAAACGTAAGTAACCATGGCGATGCCAACTGTCCACTGGGGTCCACGAATTAAGACTGTCTGTGGGACCCAACATGTCTCATCCTACTTTTCTGGGAAAAAAATTAAATAAGGAAAGATGATAAGCATAACAACAAGAACAAACCTTGGCAGTTTAGGAACTTAAAATCCGGACAGTGCAGATTCGCAGGTTGTTTTCTGGGAATTTTAGGGGAAACCCAATGTCGAAACAAACATACAGGGTGTGCTTTTGCTTCAGGAGGAGGTTTAGGGTTGCAGTGTCAGAGGCACCAGAGGAGATCAAGCGGGTGTTTGAGCAGTACTCTGAGAATGGGATGATGTCCATTGATGCACTCCACAGGTTCTTAGTTGAATTCCAGAAAGAAGATAAGGCCACCAGAGAAGATGCTCAGAAAATTGTTGATAGTGTTAAGCATTTTCATAGAAAGGGTCTAAATCTTGAAGGCTTTTTTAAGTATCTCTTTGCTGATATCAATCCTCCTCTGGCTTCTCTTGGGGTAATTTCTTTCTTAAAAAAACAACTTTTTTTTTCTCTTTTTGTTGTTTAGTTGTGGTTGAAATGTTGATTGGTTTGGTTCCACTTTAGATTATTATGTTTTTGTTTGGTTGCTAGGAAAATTTGGGAGAAATTTGGAATTATTTAAATACTATGTGATCTTTGAGTTTACTTCCTATTTGGGTTTTCTGCAATAAACTCAGCTGAACTTAAATTGGGAACTTTTCTTCTTATCCTTCTACTTTTGAGTTAGGGCTGTAAATTGTAATTTAGATGAACACAAGCTGTAAAAAGCTCGAGTTTGACTCAAATTAGAAGCTTGGATCAAGCTCAATCGAGTTTTACTTTAGAGCTCAAGCTTGATTCGAAATAAAAATCGAGCTGCACAAGCTAGCTAGATTATCATACTTCACTTAAACTCGATTAATCCTATAATTTATACTCTTTTTTCTTTCCAATTTTGATATTGTTTTTAGGGTTTAGTTTTCCTTTTTTGAAATTTAATTGGTATTGAATGTTTGTGTTTGGTTGCTGAGAAAATTTGGGATAAAAAGGAAGTCTTGGATATATGATATTTGAGTTTATATTTCCTATTTGGGTTTCACCTTTGAGTAGGAAAATTCGGTATCTTTGTATGGGATTTAAATGAACCTAATTACTTATTTTCAGCTCAGTAATTAGTGTATATTGGCTGAATTGCTTTGTTGCTTTCATACCTTTGAAAATGCCCCGATTTCTCGGAAAATGCTTTTACTTCAAGTTAAAATATACTGTTACATGCTTTTGAACTTGTCTCAATAAAGGAAATGAATTTAGGATTGTTGTTCCCATCCGAGTTTTCATGATACCCCTATTCACCATTCAATTTGTAATTTGGTTCACAAAACAAATTCATCGATTTTCTATACTTTTGTGCTATTGTCGTTTATGTCGTATTCATTTCTTTGTATTCAGGTCCACCATGATATGAATGCTCCTTTGTCACATTATTTCATACATACCGGTCACAATTCCTATCTTACTGGGAATCAACTCAGTAGTGACTGCAGCGATGTCCCAATCATAAATGCACTTAAGAGAGGTGTGAGAGTGATAGAATTAGATATATGGCCAAATTCCACGAAAGATAATGTTGATGTTCTTCATGGAAGGTATATATATTCTTGAACTGCAAATCATTTTGTGAAATGATAATAAATAGTTTACCGAACTCGTAATTTCATTATAACGGTTTGCTCATTCACCTGAGCTGGTATCTCGGGCTTGTTCTATGATGAAAAAACATGACTAATTCGACTAACCATGTGAGCTCCCTCGACTGTAGCTAATTGTTTTTTATGTTTTAAAATTAGCAATTTTGGTTCAAGAGGAAAATGAATAATTTTCTTCGTGTAGGACTTTGACTACTCCGGTGGAACTCATCAAGTGTTTAAGGTCTATTAAGGAGTATGCTTTTGTTGCGTCGGAATACCCGGTTGTTATAACACTAGAAGATCATCTTACCCCAGATCTTCAGGCTAAAGTTGCCGAGGTGAGTCTCTTGGTGCTTATTGATGGGAAATTTAAATGGCTAGTGTTACCATAATTTACGCTTCTGTGGCTAACTTCTAGATGGTGACTCAAACCTTTGGAGACATCCTGTTTTCACCTGACTCGGAATGCCTGAAGGAATTACCGTCTCCAGAATCATTGAAAGGACGCATAATCATATCTACTAAACCTCCAAAGGAATACCTTGAGGCCAAAGAAGTTAAGGAAAATGAGAACGATCCAGAGAGGGTTAAGGCTAGTGATGAAGAAGCTTGGGGAAAAGAAGTTCCGGACCTTCTCAAAGACGATTACAAGGTCTCTAAGATCCTGAGTGTGATCTTAATACTTCAAATCGAGACTACTAGCTGTACCAGTAAAGTTTACAATTCACTTACCCCATTTAATCTTTTATGACAGAATGACTTGGGTGAAGAAGATGAGGAAGATCTCGATGACGATGGAGATAAGTCACAACATGCTTTAGCACCGGAATATAAACGTTTAATTGCTATTCATGCCGGAAAGCCAAAGGGAGGATTAGAAGAGTGTCTAAGGGTGGATCCCGATAAAGTCAGACGTCTTAGCATGAGCGAGCAACAACTTGAAAAAGCTGCGATTACTCACGGAAAAGAAATTGTCAGGTATTTCGTAAACAATTTGGCAAATTACATACTAATTGTTATTTGTTTTTCGATTATATCTATATATAAATTTCCCTTTTTCTGTTGTTTGTACTGCTATAGGTTTACACAGCGGAATATTCTTAGGGTATATCCGAGGGGTACACGTGTCGACTCTTCCAATTACAACCCATTAATCGGATGGATGCATGGAGCTCAAATGGTCGCATTTAATATGCAGGTCAAATGCTGTTGATTATCCTAGACTTGCTCAAATATTAGAGTGGAATTAGACGAATGCTTACTTAAGTCGATATATGTTAGTATGCTTCTGTGAATCCTAAGATTTGGTTACTTTCTTGTTGGCATGTAAAAGGGTTATGGAAGATCTTTATGGTTGATGCATGGAATGTTCAAAGCCAACGGGGGATGCGGATACTTGAAAAAACCCGATTTCCTATTGAATCCTAACAAAGTCTTTGATCCAAATGTCAAGTTACCGGTTAAAAAAATTTTGAAGGTTAGTGTCTTTTATGCCCATAAGATCTGAGTTCTTTGGCTTTTTTTTTTTTTTTAACTCCGAGTGCTAATTTATCGATCTTGTTTTCGGAAGGTAACTATGTATATGGGCGAAGGGTGGTATTATGATTTTCATCACACTCATTTTGATGCGTATTCTCCCCCGGACTTTTATGCAAGGGTAAGTTAATAAACCTACATATCCGGCAATACCTCTGGTAGAACCCGATCAGTTTAAAAATAACAATATTCATCTTGAAATTTGATTAATTTGTGCCCAGGTGGGGATTGCTGGAGTTCCTTTCGATTCAGTGATGAAGAAAACAAAGACATTAGAAGACAATTGGGTGCCGTGTTGGAACGAGGAATTCGAATTCTGTCTAACTGTCCCAGAACTGGCTCTACTTCGGGTAGAAGTGCATGAATACGACATGTCTGAAAAGGATGACTTTGGAGGCCAAACATGCCTACCAATTTCGGAGCTAAGAAGTGGTATCCGAGCAGTTCCCCTCAACAGCCGCAAGGGCGAGAAATACAGCTCTGTAAAGCTCCTCATGCGCTTTGAATTCTTCGACCCATAGGCACCCGAAGTTGAGTTCTGGTCCAGACTTCCAAACCAACCAACAATCTGTTTGACGGGATGTGAGCTTGTGTGCAGTTTTACCGTATACGTTACATGTTTTCTGCTTGTTTATATTACACGGACTTGGGTGCGATATTTTTAATTTTTTCCTTCTTTTTCTCGAATTGCTTCTATCATTGCCGTGTGTAATTAGCCATGTTTGTAATTATGTCTCCGAATCTTACCGTTTATTGTTTAATTAGCAAATGAAATAATCCCGTATTTGAATGTTTTTCGAATTTATTGCATGCTACTGTTTAAAAAAATTGGTGTAGTTAACAGTATAATCAGACAGTTATAAGTGATGTGTCATATATACCTCATACTGACGTACATAAACTTGTTATAGAGTAATTTTACTTGAATATGCTAATTATATTAGTTTATTGTTTTATTATAAATTAAATATAAAACTAATAAAAACTAAATATGTAAATATATTATCAAATTTATAATTGCAAATAACAGAAAAGGTACTTAACAGACTCTTATTTTTGTTATGGAGCAAATTTACCATCCACTTTTCAATTTCGAGTCAAATTACTTGATTTGTTTTTGGCTCTTATCTGGTATACTATGGGTAAAATTAGCACAAAACCCATTTTACTATATTTTGGATAGCATTTTAGTGTTTTTTATTGAAAAAATAGATAAATTAGCCACCGTAAGCAAAACAGTTTCTCCGTTAAAATCGCACTATTAAATGTTTTTTTTGGTGTTTATATATAATGTATAATAACAAATTTAACCCTAAACTTTTATACACTTATTCATTTTGAACCTTACTCTTTTAATTTAATGTTTTTTTTGAACAATTTCATTATAGGTTCTAATTATATCTGCTCTTTTTGATACAATGCCTAGAATTACCAATAATCCTTCCTAGAATTGCTCATGGGCCGAGCCATCTAGCTCGAAAAATGAGAGGGTTTGGATAAAAATATAGGCCCGAAAAATGGACTTTGACAAAAAAATAATACTTGTTTAGAAAATAGGCCGGGTCTCAGGTAAAGCTTTTTTGGCCCAAGTCCGACCCGATCAGAATATGCAAAAAGAACTGTTGTTTTTTTTTACTATTTTGTTGCTATTTTCTTGTTTTTTTTTTCACTATTTTGCTATCATTTCATTATTATAGTGCTACTATTTTGTTGTTATTGTTAATTTTGTTACTAATATAAAGGCATTTATTTATTAAGTTGCACATATTTTAGTGTTATTTAGGTATACATTTTTTTAATTTATTTTCAATTTATTGGAAAACATTTATTTTAATATTTTTAATATTTTTTATGTATTATATATTTTTTAAGAATTATATAAAAAATTAATACGAGTTCGGCCGGGCCCGAGTTTTAGTATTTTTATCTAGGCCGAGCTTGGACAAAATTTTAGGCCCAGCCCAAGCCGACTTATGAGCACTTCTAGTCCCTTCTCAACTTATAAATAGGAAGATAATACGCTTCAACGTATTCAAACTCATGTCCTCTTACATTGACAATAATATCCATATCAATCGAGTTAAAACTTCAATTTGCAAAAGGGAAGACATTAAATATTATTTGTTATTATATTTTTATTATTCAAATTTAATTGTCCAACACATTTGAATATCTAAATTTGTTCAGAAAATAATTCCATTGTCCGAATTTGTAAATCAGCAAAAAGGAAAATCGAATTAATTAATATCCAATAATATCTTGGCCGTCCATCACAATCGGACGTGATTTTTTGAATATCTCAAAAAAGAGAGCCGTCTAAATCATCACTCTGAAAACCCGGCAAAATCCGATTCCTCTAGGAGAAGTTCAAATCCAAGAAATGAACACAACGGCCAACTACCACCCGCCACCGTCATCGCAACCGCCATTCTCGGACTCGGACCTGGACTCGGACTCCGATTCCGAGAACTTCCAAGTCGGTTCCGATCTCTCAAACTCTATTTTCAAAACCTACCTTGAATTTTCCTCATCTTCATCATCATCATCATCTTCGATCACAGCCGTTGATCTGTCCAAGATCCAATCATTCTTAACCTCTTCCTCCTCCGGCGCTTTATCATGCCTCATTTGCCTCGAACGGATCCGTCCCTCTGATCCGACGTGGTCTTGCTCTTCCCTCTGCTTCGCTCTCTTCCACCTCCTCTGCATTCAATCATGGGCCCGCCAATCTTCTGACCTTTCAGCAGCACGCGCCGCTGCACGTCTCCCTATCACCGCCGAAACCGCCGCCAAACAAGCCACCTGGAACTGCCCCAAGTGCCGCTCCTCCTACTCCAAATCTGAAATCCCTAGATGTTACCTTTGCTTCTGCGGTAAGCTCCGAGATCCTCCGTCTGACAACCCGTGGATCCTCCCTCACTCTTGCGGCGAAATATGTAACCGCCCGTTGCCAAACAATTGCGGTCACTTTTGCCTCCTTTTGTGCCACCCTGGTCCCTGCCCGTCCTGCCCGAAATCCGTCAAAGCGCGTTGCTTTTGCGGCTCCGTCGAAGATTTCCGCCGTTGCGGTTTCAAAAACTTTTCCTGTAACAAACTTTGTAAGAAGCGTTTAGATTGTAACAAACATAACTGCTCCGAAATCTGTCATCCAGGTACGTGCCCTCCTTGCCGTGCACGTGAGACTTACCGTTGCCGGTGTGGTAAAAAGGAAGAAGAGAAAGATTGTTGTGACCGGGATTATCGCTGCGAAAATGAGTGTAAAAAGTTGCTTAACTGTGGAAAGCATGTTTGTGAAAGAGGATGCCACGGGGGAGATTGTGGGGAGTGTCCATTGCAAGGAAATAGGACATGTCCTTGCGGGAAAAGAATTTATGAAGGGATGCCCTGTGATGGGGTGGCTCCGGTTTGCGGTGCAACTTGTAATAAGCTGTTGAACTGTGGTTTCCATAGGTGTCCCGAGCGGTGTCACAAAGGACCTTGTGTGGAGACTTGTAGGACTATGGTTAAGAAGGCGTGCCGGTGTGGAGGATTGAAGAAAGAGGTAGCAAATGTTTGATTGATTGCTTTTTGTTACTGTTCGTGGAATTTTCGTGATTCTTTTAACTGAATTTAATGTAGGTTCCTTGCTATCAAGATTTGTCGTGTGAAAGGAAGTGTTTGAGAATGAGGGATTGCGGACGCCATGCTTGTAAACGACGTTGTTGTGATGGAGATTGTCCGCCGTGTTCGGAGGTGTTGTGTTTTATTGTCTTGTTTTTTTCTTTTGTTGAAATTGTTTTGCCTGTTAAATGTTATAGAATTATGGATGCTTCAGGTTTGTGATAAGAGGCTTCGCTGCAAGAACCACAAATGCCCTGCTCCTTGCCATAGGTATGCTACATGATTAAGTTTTATTACTTATTTTTCTTTTAAGTGTCTGTAGGGCAATAAAATTGTTATAGTAGGACAATGATAAACAAAGAGAACTGCCTAGCAACTTTGTCATTGCTGTTCTAAATGGAATAATTATCCCTTCTCTAAACTTTTCAAAGTGAAATTCTAGTTGGCTTTGTCATGTTATTATAATCTTGGCAGCTATAGGAGAAAAGAAAGGCTCGGATGCTATACGTTCTTTGCTTTGAGTACTTATCCAGAAGGAAAAATGTGCTGACTATGAGTTTTCATTATTGTAGAGGTGCCTGTGCTCCCTGTCCAATTATGGTGACAATTTCATGTGCATGTGGTGAGACACACTTTGAGGTGAGAGTTCATTTATCACAGATTCTATGTTCATTTGCAAATGGTTATATTACTGCATTCAAGCATTCAGATCTTGTATTATGGCTATATAGGGTCTTAGTTGAGTTGATGATGGGTTTGTGGTAACTTGGCAAATTGCTCCTCAATGTTATTTATATTTGTATCTGCTGCTAATATAAGCCACCTTTCGACATTTTGTGATGGTTTCTTTCTACTAGGTTCCTTGTGGTACTGAGATGGATCACAAGCCTCCTAAATGCCGTAAATTATGTAAGATAACTCCTTTGTGCAGGCATGCATCAACCAGTAAGGTACTGTTAAGATTCTTTACCTCTGTATATTCCTTGCTGGAGCTTATTTATGTTGTAGCTTCCTTGTGTCTGTTATATGAAGCTTTTGATAGTAACGTGACCTTTCCCGAGTTTTAATCTTATGCTAGGATTACATGTTATCTGCAATCATCACGATTAGTTCATTCATTTCTATGCATGATAACTTTCATGGTTTAGCTACTGCATATGTCTTAGAACTTATGTTATTAGCTAGTATTGTCATATTAATAAATCCATAATTTTTTATCATGTTTAAAAGTCTCTATATTGCACGTGTCTCTCATAAAATGATAGTCTCTGTTTTCTTTATAACTTAGCATAAACAAAGCATATGGCATATTTTGCTCAAGTTCTCCTAGCCAATAATTCTCTTCCCTTTTTTACCAGCCGCACAGATGCCACTATGGAGCTTGCCCCCCATGTCGGGCACCTTGTGAAGAAGAATATCCATGTGGTCACAAGTGCAACTTAAGGTTTGCCAAATAGCTTTTTGATATTCAAGGTGTGACTTCAAACTTTAGATATGTCTCTGTTAGCTAATTTAGTTTTATTTCCTTCTGATATTCCAGGTGTCATGGGCCAAGACCTCCTCCCAATCCAGAATTCACATTGAAACCCAAGAAAAAGAAATCAAATCATCAGACAGAGTGCACTCCAGGCACCCCTTGCCCTCCTTGCCCAGAACTTGTTTGGAGACCATGTGTTGGCGAGCACTTTGGAGCAGAGAGGATGGTTGGTTTTACTTCTTTTTAAGTTGTAAAGGATTAGCTTCTGATTGATCTACTTGATTGCCCAAAGGCCGTGTATTTCATTTTAAACTAATTCTTCTTCCTTGTTTCAGATGGTTTGCTCCAATACAACACGATTTTCTTGTGATAATTTATGTGGAAATCTTCTTCCTTGTGGCAATCATTATTGTACAAAAACTTGCCATCCCCTGGAGACCCAGCCTTCTTCATCAGGACATCAGAAAAGAAGTGAATCTTGTGAAGTGTGTAATCTCCCTTGCCAGAAGGTGCTAAACCTGTTATTGTTCTCATTTATTCTATTTACGATTTTTGACTCCTAATCTTTTTTCCCTGCTTTGCTCTCTTGGTCTCTTGAGTGCTTTAAACTTTAAAAACATATAAGGCTGCTATCAAGAACTCATAGTCACCACAGTTTATCTAGTTACAAGAAACTGTATTTAATAAGGGGAATCTGATTGCCTTATCTTTTAAACATGTCCCCAGGTGAGGATGCCTAAATGTTCGCACCCCTGCCCCCTACCATGTCATCCCAGAGAATGCCCTCCTTGCAAAGTGCTCATGAAACGGTCATGTCACTGTGGTGCAATGGTCCATGCATTTGAGTGCATCCATTATAACAATTTATCTGAAAAGGATCAAGTGGCTGCTCGCTCATGTGGGGGCCCTTGCCATAGGTAGTTTATAGATATATTCTTGCTCTCTCTCCTGCTGCAGTTGCGTTTTAGGTTGTTGGATTGTTTTTCATTAACCTGATATAATTGAGATATATGATAAATTCTTTTGAAACTTGTGCTGCAGAAAGCTGCCTAACTGTAAGCATTTATGTCCTGAAATATGCCATGTTGATAAATGCCCAGCCCCTGATAAGTGCAGCAAAAAGGTAATAAATTTTAATTAATTGACTATATCACTGATAAGAAAGAAAATTTCTATATTTCAGAGATTTCGGTGAATGATTTCCCTTCAACTTACAGCAACATTATATAATCGAGTTCACAATAATTTAAAGTGTTGTTAACTTCCTATTCAATCTCCATCTTCTATGTGCCAGGTTACTGTTCGCTGTAAATGCCTAACCTTGAAGAAGGAATGGATATGCCAAGATGTTCAGGCTGCATATCGTGATACTGGTAATGACCCCAAAGATATACCAAAGAATCAGTTTGGGCTTGGGCTTCTGCCTTGCAATTCAGATTGTAAGAGAAAAGTACAGGAGGTTGAGTCAGCTCTACAATTGCGTAAACCTAAGGTTCTGGAGGTAAGATCTTTTAAATTGAGTTAGCATTTTTCAACTCCTATTTCATCATTCATTTGCTTTGGAGCTTACGTATTTTAGACTACTTTGATGCTTTCAAGATTTTGGTTTATGACTATTTGAAAACGGCATGCATTGCATGCATAGTGATTCAAGCATCTTCGGTAATCGCATGTAACATGATAGGCAGCCTGGTGAAATAGAGCCTGATAGAGTATCGATTTCCTTTATACAGTTACTAGAAATTGGAGTATTTCTTATACTTTTAGTTGTCAGGTTTTATAGTAACAAAGAATTCTGCCTGCATTTCCCTTTGTGAAACCCGAATTTCCTCATTCCTTTCATCGAGTAATCCTCCTTTGAGTTAGAATTCGTGGATGTTGCCGAGATAATTGGCATTGTGGAGACATCTTAATCTCAAGAAATTCAGCCTACCATCTTGTTACATTTTACGCTATTATCATGGATTCTAGGAGTTGATGATGCTAGCCTTTTCTAAATTACTAGCAATCAACCCATAAAAGCAGTCTCCAATTTTCAGAGATTTATCATCGGGTTTTCACAAAAAAATGGGTGGGGCTACTTTGGAATTTGGTTGGAAACTGCTTGGCCTACCAAGAGAGTCTCGTACTTGTTTTGTATTCTATTTGTTAAATAGTTACAATTTCAGTATCCGGTTGCAAACTAGTACAAAAAAATTTTATTTGCATCGTTCTTTATTGTCATGCATGCTTTAACCTTCCTTGCATGCATGCTTATAATTTTTTACCATTGCATAATTTATTGAAGAAAAAAGAGCCAGAAAACGAAAAGCATGGGCCAAAGCGCAGAAAAAGGCGAGATCGGATTCAAGAGGGCAAGCAAGTTTCAAGATTTCAGGTATGTTGTTCTCTTCACAAGCTCAATAAGCATTTCCTAGTCAGTTTTCCTTGCCTAACAACATTAATTTCCAACAGGAATTTGTTGCCACCATGAAGCGTCTGCTTTTATTTATCATCATCGTAGCAGCTCTGATTGCAGTTACATATTACAGTTACAAAGGTCTCTTACAACTCTCAGATTGGATGAATGAAGTTGAACTGCAACGAGCAAAACGAAGACGTTCACGATTCTGATCTCTCTCGGCCTTAGGTGCTACTCTTGGATTGGGTGAATGAAGCTGAACTGCAACTGGCAGAGAGAAGGCCACCACGAATCTGACCCATCTTCAACCTTTTAACATATTACAGTTACAAAGGTCTCAGGAGATTTGGTTTGGCTGGAATTTTTGTTCTTTTTATGATAAGGGGGGTTGTTATCAAATATCAAATTGAACATTTGATACCAAGTTCTTCGCTACTCCACTCAAGGTTCATCCAACGAATCTAATCGTTCTCGGGCTTCTTGGTTGAATTTTTGTTACTCTATACTATTGGTTCAGTCTACGAGTCTGATCCTTTTCGGGCTCTTTTATTATTGAATTTTGTTACATAAAATATGAGCTCGACATTCACCCAAATCATCTATAAACTTGGGGAGTGAATGAAATTTCAGAGTTTTCCTTCAATTTTCTCATTTTTTTTTTAATGAAGAATTTTGAATCAGATCTGTAACAAGGCTGGGTCCAGTCATAACCCACATGCCTAAGCTTGTTTCGAATATTCAAATTATTGTTCAAAAGTCGTTTTACTTTTAAGGTTATTTATTTGATGCCCCTTCGATCGAATTTTTTTTTTAGATTTAAAAAATGAATTGAAAATGTGGTAAGAGTAAAACTTATTTATATAATAATTATTTTAATAATAATCTTCTTATTCTCCAAACATAGACCATGACCCAAAACATTGAAATATTAATTGAGTGAAGACCGATGAACCAAATTGTTGGCACCAACTGAAGTCCCATTCTCTTTTCTCACTTTTTCCAATAATCCGGAATTTGGGTAGATTTACCAGGCATAAAATATAATCTATAAACCACCTTCCCACCTTGACACGTGTCTAGCTTCTCATTTTTCTTTTTCTTCTCATAAGAAAATAGTCAAATCTCGCTTTTGATTTTTCCACTAAAATTAAGATTTAATCTTTTATAAAGGAAGGTCTTTTACTTTGACACGTGTCCAGGCCTTTCTTTTCATCAAATCTCACTTTTGCTCCCTCTACTATACTTTTAATTAAAATTTAATCCTTATACTTAAATTCTACAATAATTTGGTCTCTATTTTTGTAATATTTATTTAGAATTGTTAATATTTTTAACTACTATGATTAAATTTTTTACATGGATTTTTAATATATATATTTTAAAATTTTTATAAATTATATAATACTATTCAAATTTTAATTTTGGTCCTTGTACTATGCTCAAATTTAATATTTAATTTTTATATTTTAACTTTTTGGCATAAAAGTTAGACTAAATTCTTAAAAAATAATATATATTTTGTTTTTAAGTCATTGATACCATGTCCCAAAACACATTTTTATTGTATTTCATATTTTTGTATAATTTACCATATTTTTTTAATTTAATTTAAGTTTACTTTCCCTAAAAAAATAAATCTACTTACTTAAAATATTGAAATAATAATTTTTTTATTTAATTTTGTAACATTTTCTTTTTAATTCAGTTATGATTTTTAAAATATTTCCAAGAAATATATTGTAGATGAGAGAAAATCTGAAATTTAGTTTTAAAGATTACTCATAATCAAAATAAAAATCCATATCCAAAAATTTATTATTAATAATTAAATTTAAAGTCGAATATTAAAATAAAACTCAATTTTTTGTTAAACGAAAAATAAAAATAAAAATTTATGTCTTCAAATAAAATTATTCCTCCGAGATTAGGCAAAAGGAAAGAGGTTGTTAAATCACCGGCCAAATAGGCCACCACCACCTTATCTGGCATTTGCCATGTACCCCAACATTAGGTTATATTAATTTCGACATTCATAAATAAAAATATGCTTTCAAATTAATATGGGGGCACCGTTTCTATAAATGAATAATTGAGGAACTTGAATATTGACCGTACACGTGTAGGGATGATTAAGATAACAACTATGCCTAACTGGTGTTGACCAAAAGTCTTAATTAAATCTTTCTTTTCTAATTCAAAGTCAATGAATTTTTTATCTACTTCTCTTACTTTTTCACTATAATCATTTTTAAATATTTATATTTTAATGATCCATTATTTCATGTTCATTTTGTACGGTTCATATTCTCGGGATTCAGAATTATCACTCTCAACAATATTACCTTTAAAATTCGAACCATTTTTTGGCATTGAAATATAAAATAAAACAACCCTAGAAAGCAAAGTTTAAGTCCCCATCTTTGTTTGTTGTTAGGTTGGCTGACTTGTCTTCGTCTCTCTTTTTTGTTTCTTGGTGTGAAATCAAAACCCCAAATGGTCAAAATTTTGAACCATTTTCCCAATTATAAAAAAAAAACCATAAAAAATTGCAAAAGGCCAACAGAAACAACTGATGTAAGCATTTCTTCTTGCTGTCAGTGTTCAAAAAAAGCATCTTGAAAATTCTATCCTTTTTACAACCCAAAAGCTATGCCTGCCCTGCCTAAAACAAATTTTAATTTTTTTAATAAAAAAAATTACTCTGAAACAATGGAGAAAGCACCACTTGAGATGCTGCCATGGCTGCCATCACAAACAGTCAAAGCTCTTTCCAAATTTGAAACAATATCACCAATTGTAGGCCTCTCTTTGCCTTCCAAATTCACACAATGCATTGCTGTATAAGCCATTAGTTCTACGGCCTCTGCTTCATTAAGCTCGGGTGGTCCAACCCTAGGGTCTAATACCTTCACTACTTCACCATTCATAATTGCAGGCACTGTATAATCAACTAAGCTCACTGGTGTCCCTCCGCTTTCGCTCTCCTTGAATATGGCTCTTTTCCCTGTCAGAAGCTCTAGCATTACGACTCCGAGTCCATATACATCGCTCTTTGCTGTTAATACGTTTAATCCGTAGTATTCGGGATCGATGTAACCGACTGTTCCGGCTGCTTTTGTTGGCTTGTAATCTCGGTCTGATTCCGGTCCCATCATCGAGAGTCCGAAATCTGAAACCCTTGCTGTCCAATTCGCATCGAGTAATATGTTGGAAGACTTTATATCTCTATGAATTATAGGGGGAACTGCATAGTTGTGAAGGTATTCGATCCCTCGAGCCGCGTCGAGTGCGATTTTGATCCTCATTTTCCAGGAATTAAGTAAACTGCTGGATTTCTCGATGTTGTTCTTATCATGTAAGTGGTCGTAAAGTGCTCCATTTTTCATGTATTCGTAAACTAAAAGCCTTTCATCCATTTCTTCACAATATCCAACAAGTCTAACCAAATGCTTGTGGTGAAGCCTTGATAAGAAGGATAATTCGGACTCAAATGCAATCTCTTTCTCTTGATATTTCTTCATTTTCGAGCCGGTTTCGCCTCGTTTGATTGCTACTTCACGACCGTCCGACAGTTTTCCTTTGTAAACAACCCCGTAACTCCCTGCACCAATCTTGTTTTCTAATGAGAAACCATTGGTTGCTGCAACAAGTTCAGCAAAGCTGAATTCCTCGGCTTTATCAGCGTGTTTCGATGATGTTCCGCTTCGTTGACGAATCATTGATGGTCCACTTCGTTGACGCTTCATTGCTCTCGAACTTTGCCGTCTAATCCTCAACGACCTAGAAGGAGGACTGTTGTTCGATCCAGGACCGCCATTCGAGCCTGCTCGAGTGATTGTTGGCTGAACTGAATTATGAACTTTCTTTTTCCCAAAACAAACACCAGTCCATAAACAATAAATAGCACTGCAAATCCCCATAAAACCTCCAATTGATCCAACTATGGCAAATGCCAACAACCCTCTTCTCAACTCTCGAGACGGCCTCGATACCTCCGGTGATGGAGCCACCGGTGACGGTGGTGATGCGGTGGTGATGTTAAAACAGGGCTTACAAATGTTACCAGAACCAGAACAAAGCCTATTCGACTCAGGATATATCCCACACTCACTGCAAAAAGATTGAACACAAGGCCCTGGTAAAATCTCCGCCATTAAAGGTAACTCAAAAGAATAATTTGAATTGAACCCGTTGTTCCCAGGCCATCCGGGGCCCCAACAAACTATAGATAAATTCTTAGTTGTTAACCCACAAGTGAAATTTAAGCCTGCAACAATGGATTCGAACTCGATGTCTTCAATGGCGGACTCAGTCATGGAACCCCAACAAACAACCGTGCCATTCAATCTTCTAATCCCACAACTAAACCCTTCACCGAGAGCTAACCATGAAGCAAAGCGTAACCCTTTGTTTAATGGAACATTGAGTTGACCTGCCGAGTTATTTCCTTTACAAACTAAATCGCCAACCGAGTTCACTCCACATACATGGGAAACCCCAGCTTCGATATTTGCCATTGAAATGTTCCCGAACTGCCTTTCGATATCTGTCGATACTACCGAGTTACTTCCCCAACAAGCAACTCGGTTGTTTTGACTCAGTACAATCCCACAAGAGAACCCAAATCCGGACGTGATTTTACCCATTGTGTAATTGCGATTGGGTAGCTCTCCGACGTCGTTGCGGTTGTTTCCGTCGGGTCTCCAACAGGCGACGGGCTGCGACGTGTTCGTCGTCGTTGCGCAAATCCTTTCGTCGCCGATGGAGAGGGATTGAAGGAAAACGGTGTCGTTAACGTAGAGGCGTTTAACGGGGTAATTCGGGGCGTTCGTTTCCCAGCAGAGGAGGCTGTAACCGCCGGAACGGATGGCGCAAAGGTTGGTTTCACCACCGGCGACGGTGAAGTAGGAAACGTTGGGGAGAATCGGGACAGGGGCGATTGAGGAAGAGGTGTTATCGCCGGCGCGGTAGCAGATAATGCGTTGAGTTGGTTGTGCGGCTACGATTGCGCATACGGTGGCGGTTCCGTAGGCGACGGCGAGCGTCAAGCCGGAGCCCAAGGCATGAGTTAACGGCGGGAAGGAGATAACGGCGAGGGAACTGACGGCGAAGAGGAGAGGGAAGAAAAGTTTCGTCATTTAAAAAAGTGGAAGATGACGGCGGAAGAAGTGGCGTTTCCGTCCGTCAGCTTCATTTGGGAAGAGAAAGTGAGAAGAAATGAAATGAACGGAAAAATCAAAGTTTTAGAGAGAGAAACTAATGAAACGGAGAGTTTCAATATTAAAAGCGTTTTAAGAAGAAAGAGAATGAGGCCGTGTTTGGAACCGACCTCTTTTAATTCCCATCTTATTTTTTAACTGTCATATAAAATTTTAATCACGTAAATTTTAATTTTACCATATCATTGCTGTTATAAGCAGAGTGTCGTATACAATGTTTTAAGCATGACGAGTGATTGAATTAAAACCATAATTCCCGATTCAATCGTTTTGGTTAGTTAGAATTTTATAAAAACCCTTTTTTTTTAAGTATTAAATTGGTTGAGCCTGTTTAACTATTGGTTTTTGTCTTGATTTTTAATTTTTATTGGTTTCAAGTAATTCCCTATTCAATTGGTTCAACTTCTTTGTTCGAATCAATATATCTATCGGTTCTCAATTTTATCAATCCAGCTGACCGTTCCAATCATGTTCCAAGAATATTGGTTGCGTCATCAAATATTAACAGAACCCAAGTTCAGTGATTAAAATAGATCTAGTTGTCAAAATCAAATATTAAAGTGGATTTAATTGTCAAATTTAAGGACAAAAAATTATATTATCCTAATAAATAATATCATTTTGAGGGTTTTAAAAAAATATTTTTATATCTTTTATATTAAAAGATAAAAAAATACAAACATAATTATGTTTGAACTCAAAACATCAAGGTTGACAATTGAACTTAAAATTTACACCACCTTGTAATTATAAAAAAATTTGTACATGTTGACTAGATAATTGTAAGAACATCATAATTGTTCAAGTAATGTTTGGCAGTATAAATTGTAATTAAATAATTTTATAAATTTACATTTAAAAAAAAACTACTAATTATTATATAAATACCAATAATAATTGAGGAAATAAATTCCTAAAGATGAAGTTAACAAAAAAAATTGTATACACTTTTATCTAACTATTTTAACATTTCATATTTGTTGAGTTATTTCCTCTCTAATGTTAAAATATATACTTCTTGTTACCATTTGCTTATCACGGGCAATGTATAAATAACTTATAATAAATAATATATAATTTAATTAAATTAATATAAATAATTTATAATTCTAACATTTTTGTCATTTCAATTAAAGTTTCATTTGTTTTTTTATATCAATTCTTTTTTTTTGGTTAAAAAAAATACAAAAGAAACTCTTGCATCCAGATCATTCTAGCTTAGTCAAACCCTCTAAATCATCATGAATAAGATTCAAAACATAACCAAGTGGTTGCAGTAAACTATAGAATCCTATCCCCCAACCAAGGGCATGTCTAGCTAATGCATATGCAACTTTATTTCCTTCCCTGTAGACATGATGTATCTTTATTTTCTATTGGTTTTGAATCAAACGCTTGACATCATGAGCCACTGCAAAACAAGAAAATTCTGATACAGGACTCAACAACATATGAACAACCTCTAAGCTGGTCAATTCAAAAATCACATTCCTTGCTCCTATATACCAAGCTTGTCGTAATCCATCGTATGCTTCCCATAGCTTGACTTCAACAGTTGAACAAATTCCAATCTTTTGAGTAAATCCCATCTTCCATCTTCCATGATCGTCCCTAATAACACCACCAGATGATGCGTGATTAGTCTCCAACATCCTTGCACCATCTGTATTCACTTTATACCATTCCACTTTCGGTAACCTCCAACAAGTTTCCCTACTATATTTGATGAATCGTTTATCAATGCCCTTTATTTATTTTTAATCCATATCATATGTGCATCATAATCTAGTTTTATTTATTTTTTGGATAAAAAACTTAAGGGAAAAATACTTAAAAGCCCTTCAAAATTTAATAAAAAAATATCTATTAGGTAGCGTTGATGTTTTTCAATGTTATGATTCCAATGAAATGTTAACAAAATGATGAATCTCTTGAATGCAAATGGAGAAAGGGGAAGGAGAAGGAGAAAAAAGAGAGAAGAGATAAGGATGAAATTGAATGAAAATAAGGACTTAATGTGAAAGAAAAAAATTTCATGACATAATATTATTGAGGGAAACTATATGTTACGTGGTACTTAATAATCTTTTATAAGGTAAATGTCTCTTACACTAAAATTAACATTAATCTAAAACTTTATTTATCCTTTCTGCTAAAACCTTTTGGTTTAATAGTAGTAGTTATTTTGATCAATTTCTATAATCAGTCCAATCACTTTTCTCAATTTCAAGAATTGGTCCTAATTACACTTTAATTTTAGTAAATATGATTCCATTTGCCATCTCTCATTAGCTTGTGTAGTTTGAAATTGAAGGCATGACAATGAAGAACAAATAAAAAAAACCACATTATCAATGCCAACTCATAATAAAATTAAATATTCAAAAACTTATTAAAAGGTAATTTTTTTTAAAATTTTCTAAAAATAACTCAAAATTGTTTTTTTAAATAAAATAAAATTAAAACCATCATAAAGCAAACAAATTCTAAAAAAATTCCAAAAAGAAGTTTTTAAATTTCTATTTTTTTCTAAAAAATTCGAAATTTTTTTCTTAAAAGAACTTAGATTTTTTAAAATAAAACCATAAGAAAATTACATATAAAATTAAATTTATAAATTTATAAAAAATTATTATTTTTGTATATAAATTTATAGAAAAATATTACCAAGGTCATCATTTTTTTTCAAAAAAATAAAATTTATTTCAATATTCCAATAATCTGGGTCATTTTTGGAAAAAGATATTTAAGCAATTTTTTTTTTTTACATTTGGAATTAAAACTGTATTCTTTTGAAAAAATAAAAATTAAAAAATAATCTAAACAAGGAAAAAAATTAAATTTAGATAATTTTGTAAATTCATATGCAAAAAATATAGTTTTAAATATTTTTGACTTTACATAAAAAATTTAAGAATATTATGAAATTATAAAAATAAATATACTATAGTTTAAAAATTGAAATTATAAAAAATCATTTTATAAATATTATATATTTTTTAGTTTTCAAATATTTTTAGAATATACGAATTTAAAAAATAGAATTTTTTTTATTATTATAAATTATTTTTTATTGTAATTCTATAAAAAAATCTGTTTTTTTTTTATGAACTTCTTTTTTGGATTTGAAGATTCTTTTGGATTTCTTTATATTTTAAAAAGAAAAATTGTTTTATGACTGGACATCGTTTACGTGGCTTTGATGTGGTTTTTATAACATGTGCAATTATTTTTATTGGTCGTTACTATCACTAAATTTGGTGAAAGTATTTTCAAGTCCCTCTATTATAGATGCTAAATCAAATTAATCCCTCAACTAATAGATGAATCAATTTAATTAATATATTATTAAAAAAGATAGAATAATATGAATCCACAATAGAATTATCATTTACTGTTGAAAAAATGACATGAAAATTGTTTCTACACAAATGAATAATTTCATTTTTTATTTTTTTAAAACATTATAGAAACGAAATCTCTCGTTCAAACACAGCTTAAAATATTTTTTTTAATAGCACTTGTCATACATCACAAGCTTGTTTTTTTTTTCACTTAACAATTAAATTTAATTTTGGCATAGGTAGTATTGTCAATGCAGGAGGATGTGGGTTCGAGTGCATTAAAGTACATTATCCTCCTATTTATGGGTTGGGGAGAGGCTATAGGTAGTTTTAGACATTATGTCAAAAAGAATAAATATCATCAGAAATTGTTCAAAAAAATAATTAAATTTAATTTTTGAAAATTAATTCATATAAAAATTTATGAAAATATAGTATTAATTTGAATTTGAATCTTCAACTTTTTTGGAATTGATTTTTCTTTTTCTATATACTTTATAGCTTTTTTTATGAAATAATATTTAGGATAATAAAACTTGTTACCATTTATTTATTTATTTCCTTTTCTTTTTCTTTTTCCTTTTTTTGTAAAGCCTGTTAAACAGGTCATGCTATGAAATTGGAAGATAAAATAAGCAAACTCGCTAAGCTGCCTTACTCGCCATATGGAACTTCCGCGTGTTAGATACTGGTATGCCTTACGCGCCCGCAAGGTGATAAACACACGCTTAGTCAACCCGGATTAATGAAACACTGAAACAGTTACCTAATTTTGACCAAATATTTAACTTCTTTTCGCTAATAATTCAATTTTCATTGAGTTTTTAATAAAAATAAGGAAATTAAAGACTCTTATAAAATAAATTAAATAATAAAAAATTATGAAATTTCACGTTGAAGTCTCATTTAGGTTTTTCTAATGTATTTATACAATGAATTGAAAATCATCATAAAGTTGCTTATTATTAGGGTCGGTAGTTAAATTGGTTTGTTTGATCGACTTTTTAATAAATAATTGACTTAATCGATCTACCTCTACTCATAAAACAAATCAATCAATCGATTTAGGTTGAACTAATTTAATCAAAACTACTTAATTAACTTAACGCATTTGTATTCAACATATTTATATTAATCAAACTCTTCATTTTATTTATATGTATTCAAATTTCCTTTTCATAAACAACCCCAACACACTATTAAAGTCTTTAACGGTATAAACGCCTCTTTAATCTAAAATTTTGTCTATGTCTCTCATTGCCAAAACTTAAATGTGATTGTGAACCATCACAAGTCATCATGTGCCAACGACGTTTCAAACTTTTAAATGTGGGAGAATGCCTCTTATTTTGACCAAAATTTAATTTGGCTTTTCTTTTCCTAGTTAAACTCTATTTTTAGCTTCCCACTTAAACTCTGATTAATCTAGAGTTGTTCTAGTAATATATGTTATGAATTTCAGTCTATAAATAGCCTTAGTTACTCTAGGTTTTACACAACAAAACTATTTAGATTTAGAGAATTTTATTCTTTATTTTGAAGGGTTTTTCTTGTGAGGCTTCCAGTTTTTTTTTAATCATCTCCATCTTTTGTACTCTTATTTATTATAGTGAAATCTCCTTTTTACATGTGGTTTTTTATCCTCTCTTAAGGAGTTATTTCACGTAAAATTTATGTGTTCGATTTTTTCGATTCTTATTTTATTCACCTTGTTCATTGTTTAATCGGGTTTATCCCCTACAAACTGGTATTAGAGCTAATTAAATTTCTGCAATCAACCCGTTCAGAGATGGCAGTGTTAAGGTTCGATATTGAGAAGTTCGATGGAATTGCAAATTTCAATTTGTGGCAAGTTCGGATGATGACAATATTGGTTCAAAAAGGTCTGAAAAATGTCATTATAGGGAAAAAGCCCGCAAATATGAATCAGTCAGAATGGGAAGAGCTCGATGAAAAGGCTTTATCCATTATTCAATTATGCCTCACGAATAATGTGTTACAAGAGTGTCTGATGGAGAAAACAACGTTTGTGTTATATATGAACGAAATCTTTGGCCAATAGGTTAGTATTAAAACAAAATCTCTACATGTTCATAATGGTTGAAAATGAGTCCATTAGAACTCATATTAACGAGTTCGTTACCCTTCTTAATGACTTAAAGAATCTCGAAGTAGAAATTAGTGACAAGGATCAAATTATGTTGTTTTTATGCTATTTACCCTCTTCTTATAAAACTTTCAGCAAAACTTTGATTTATGGGAGAGATCATCTCTTGTTCGAGGATGTAAAGGGCAACCTATACGTTCTATAAGCATCAACGATTATTGGTGCGACTGCGATTACCAAAGAAAAGTCGAAATTGCCACTACGTTGCGACGAGAATCAACCTGACGTCACAACAACATGACATAACTCTTTCTCCACCGATTCCGACTCAACCAAATTTTAGCATATGCAACTGGGTCATATGAGTGAGAATTGTATGACAGTCTTGTGCAATAGAGGTCTTCTCAAAGACACTGGAGTTGGTAAGTTAGGTTTCTGAGAGCATTACGTTTTCGGGAAACAAACCCGAGCCAGTTTCGATTTAACAGCACATAGAATAAAAGAGACTTTAGATTATGGGGTCCATCTTCTAACATTTAGAAATGAATATAATCTTCAAACAGTTTTGTCAGAAGATGAACCCCATAAATCCATAAATCAGAATGAATATAATCTAGAGTTTCTTTTGAGCATTTAAAGATGGACCTCATAAATTAGAATGAATATAATCTTCAAACCGATTTATGGGGTCCATCTTCTGACAAAACTTTGAATATAATCTTCAAACCTATTTATGCATTTTCGGGAAACAAACCTGAGTCAGTTTTGATTCAGCAACGGACATAACAAAACTTTTATTGATGATCACTCCAGAAAAGGTTGGATTTATTTCTTGAAATAGAAAAGCAAAGTCTTCAAAATCTTCAAACAGCGGAAGACACTGTTAGAAAAAAACTGGAAAACCTGTGAAGCGATTGAGAACGAATAATGGTCTTGAGTCTTATTCATCAGAGTTTAATGATTTTTGCAAATAGGAAGTAATTGAAAGACATCGAACCATTGTTGGAACTCCACAGTAGAATGAAGTTGTAGAAAGAATGAATATAACCTTGCTAGAAAAGGCACAATGCATACTTTCTAATGCAGGCTTAGGGAAGGAATTTTTGGCTGAAGCCGTAAACTTGACAAGTTATTTGGTAAATTGGTTTCCTCACCGAGCATTGAACGGTCAAGTCCCAGAGGAGATATGGTTAGGTAATCCTCCCAATTATTCTAATATTAGAATTTTCGGTTGTCCTGTTTATGCTAAAGTTAGCTAGGGAAAGCTTAAACCAAGGGTTGTTAAATGCATTTTTCTAGGATACTCTGTCGGTACAAAAGATTTTAAGTTGTGGTGTTCTGAATCTGACAAAATAATTGTTAGCAGTGATGTCAAGTTTGATGAATCTGCCATGTTTCGATCAGAAAAAGGGGATTTCTACTTTTAAAAACATAACAAATCAAAGTTTCTTGAGCAATGTGGAGTCAAAAGCCAAAATAGAGGGCGACATCTCGATGAGCAAATGCCCAACGTCACAATGACACGACGAACAAAGGTCTCATCCCGACAAAGAGTCATACAACGTCACGATGACACGAAAAATTCTAATTCCTACAAGATTGAAGTTGTTTCGGATTTGTTTCGGGATCCATCTGACTCTCAAGTATCCTCACCATCTCAATTAACTACTTATAAGTTGGCTCGTGACAGGAAAATGTGAGAAATTCGACCACCATAGAAATATTGTGAAGGAAACCTAATGGCTTATGCTTTAATTGTTGCCAAGAGCATTGATTCAACCGATCCTTCGTGTTATTATGAGGCAGTTTTGTTGGAAAATCAGGTTTGGAAAACGCAACAAAAAAAATTTATGGAAAAACCAAAGTTTTAATTTTTTTTTCAAAAATAAGAACTTGGTTGTGATATTTAAAGTAATAAACATTCAATCAAAATTGTACCTTTTCGATTCGTCTAGGATGAACACTTCGACCAAGTAGTTTTCTCCGTTATCCTCAAGCTCACGTCTGTCGAGTGTGTGCTTACTTAAAATCAGAAAATTTTCCATAAGAATTACCAGTGGGGTAATTTTGCAATTTCTCTAAACTTTTAGACCAAGTTGTAAATAAGAAAAATATCTCTAGAAATTTTCTGAAATAATTACTTCAAAAAAATTTCTTTCTACAACTTTCTCTTAAATTCAAGTGTGTGTAAATAATGACCAAAAGCTCTCTTTATACAGGGAGAGTTTAGAGAGTTCAACTATGATTAAATTTAATCATTTTAATACTAAATTTAATCTAATATTTATTTTGATAAATATTAGATTAAATTTAATATTAAATTTTATTTAATTAATAGAAAATTTATCTACAAGATAAACATTAAATTAAATTTAATATTAAGATAATCACTTTAATATTAAATTAATAACATACTATTAAGATAAGTATTAAATTTAATTTAATATTAAATCTATAAAATAATATTATTTTTGAAATAGTTAATCTGAATCAAATTTTTTGGTAGAGTCCTAGTAGGAGTGTAATTCTTCCACTGCTCAACCACCGAAGACCCACCGCCGACCATTTTCTAGCCACTGAAATGCCACCGTCACAGCCACTGGCACCCCGAGCTGGTTTGATTTCTGTTGGTTTGGTACGGGCTAGTGACGGCCCGACTGATCTGGCCCAGCCATCGGTTGGGCAGTCGGTCCAATTTTACATATCAGGTTTCATTCGACCAATTTTTGGGTTTTGGTCTCGATTTTGGGCCCCGGGCCCGATTTACGATCTTAGGTCTAATTTTCAAGTTCAATTGCCCATTGGGCCAATTGTCTGACTTGAAAATTAATTTTCAAAAATATCACTTTAATTTTACTTGATCAAAATTAATTTTCCCAGAAATCACTTAGATTTTCCAAATTAATTTTTCAAGAAATTCTTTAATCAAATTCTCTAGTTGAACAATTCTCACGACCACCTAATTTAATTCTACATCAAATAAATCAACTAAATTAAATTATTTCCAAAAACGTAGAATTTCCTTCTGATTCAAATGCAGTCCAATCGAGTTTTTGTTGAGCTAGTGGAGGGACAAATCGGACATATATAGTTAGGCTCTAGTAATTGCAATTATGTTCAGAAGCATCGTTCTAATAAATCGTAATTACTTAATCATGGAGTAAGTCCACAAGAAGTACCATGATTGAAAACTTCTTATTGTATACTCTTTACGAAAGCAATTCATTCAACTACTTTTTCCAATGACATCGTCATATGTGTGTTACCCTCATATGATATCCTTGATTCTTTTGAGTTAAATCTGTTCACTCAATACAATCATATTTTATCTCATTGTCACCATTATATCTTCTTAATGATTAATATGACCACTGTCAACAAATTACTGTGATAAATTGCTCGTTCGAGAACAAGTAACGCGTGGCTACATTCCATATTTATCAATCCACACAATGCCAATGAGAGGATATCGTTAACTCTTTAATTGAGCTATAAATTCCACTATTGCTAGTAAAGCCATACCATACACAACTCATGTACCCAATATACCAACTATTGGCTTGATCATCTTTAGAGCATAAACCTCCACTTATATCAAAACACATAAGTTACATACATATGGTCAGTGAATAACTCGGGATTTAGGTAAATCACACCATGAATGTCACAGGTGAATTCATTCACAAACGATTCAGAATTAATTCATCTTGGGTCCAGTTTAATGTATCATTCTGCCAATAAATACATCTATGTTTCTACCCATGGAGCCAATTGCTCTGATAGCCAAGACTAGCTATCTCTTTAATTGAAATTGTAGACGACATAATAATCTTTCTCAGTATTTGAATCAAATGCTCACTTTGATTCTTTTACGGGATTACAAACTCGTTTAGATTATCTACTGAAGCAAGTTGTTTTTCTCCCAATATAAACGTTCTTATAATGCCACTTATCATCAGTCTGAACTTAGACAATCAATGAACTAATATTTTCTTATCATAATTTTGCTATGTAGGCAAAATATGGACAGAAATACAAAAGACATAACATGAAATGTGAAATTTATTTATTCATCGTTCAAATACATAGAAAATAATTACATATTTACTACAAGATAGAGACATTTCCCAACAAGTTCAAGCCTCCGATTCTAGCAAATGAGTCGTTGCAATGGAAGAAAAGATGAAATCATTTCAAAAGAATAAGACTTGGAGGCTAGTTAAACCATCCATCAGTAAAAGAATCGTTGGTTACAAATGGATGTTTAAAAAGAAGGAAGGTTCGAGTCCTAACGACACTCGGTACAAGGCAAGAATGGTTGCAAAAGGCTACAATCAAGTGGAAGGAGTTGATTTTCATGATATTTTCTCTCCTGTTGTGAAACATACGTCCATTAGGCGCTTTTGGCCTTTGTTGCATCAAATAATCTTGAGTTAGAGGAGTTAGATGTAAAGATTGCTTTTTTTCACAATGACCTTAAGGAGGATATCTACATACAACAACTGGAAAGCTTCAAAGTTGAAGGTAAAGAAGATTATGTTTGTCTCTTACAAAAGTCTTTGTACGGTTTGAAGTAGTCACTTCAGCAGTGGTATAAAAAGTTTGACTTCTTCATATTGAGTATTAGTTTTTCTCGAAGTAAGTCTGACAATTGTATTTATCTATAATGTCTTGATGATGATTCTTTTATATATTTGTTGCTTTATGTTGATGATATTTTTATTGCGGCTAAGAATCCATCTGAAATTAATTGTCTTAAAACCATGGTTAACTCTAAGTTCAAGATGAAGGGGTTAGGTCCAGCAAAGAAAATTTTAAATGATAGACATTCGAAAAAATTGTTTTTATAGCAACAAAGATATATCAAAAAGATCCTTAAGCGATTTGAGATGCAAGATGCAAAACCAGTAAATACTCCTTTAGCTATACACTTTAAACTCTCAATTTCATATTCCCCACATAATGAAGAAATGAAAGGTACATGTCAAAAGTACCTTATTCAAGCGCAGTTGGAAGTTTGATGTATGCAATGGTATGCACTCGTCCTAATATTTCACATGCTATTAGTGTTGTTAGTCGATACATGACCAACCCTAGTAAGTTATACTGGCATGCAGTTAAGTGAATTTTTAGATATTTATGAGGTACTTCTAACATGTTCTTATAGTTTGGAAGAACTCAAAAGGGTTTAGTCGGATATGTTGATTCTGATTATACAGGAGACTTAGATCGAAGAAGGTTTCTTATAGGTTACCTATTTGCTTTTGAAAATTGTACCATTAGTTGGAAGGCGATACTTCAAGCTACAGTGGCTTTGTCGACTATTGAAGTAAAATACATGGTAATTACAAAAGTAGTAAAAGAAACAATTTGGTTAAGTGGTCTGCTCAATGAACTGGTAAGTGAAAAAGGGGAAACTGTCGTATATTGTGATAGTCAAAGTGCCATACATCTCACTAAAGATCAAATGCATCGCGAGAGAACGAAGCACATAAACATTCGTTATCATTTTGTTTGAGAGGTGATCATTCAAGAGGATGTTCATATTCTTAAAATTGGCACAAAACACAATCCAATCAACATGTTGACAAATAGCCTTCTAGTTTCAAAGTTTGAGCATTACTTGGACTTGGTAAGTATCCGATGAAGAATCAGTTAAGCGCGTAATAGGGCTCAGCAAGGGAGTTGGTCCGAATACGAGTCAAGGTGGAGATTTGTGGGAGAATGCCTCTTATTTTTACCAAAGTTTATTTTGTCTTTTCTTTTCCTAGTTAAACTTTATTTTTAGTTTCCCATTTAAACTCTAATTAACCTAGAGTTGTTGTAGTTATATACGCTACGAATTCTAGCCTATAAATAGGCCATAGTTACTTTAGGTTTTACACATCAAAAAAAAATTATTTAGATTGAGAGAATTTTGTTCTTTGTTTTGAAGGGTTTTTCTTGTAGGGCTTTGAGTTTTTCTTTTAACTCTCTCCATATTTTGTACTCTCTTTTATTATAGTGAAATCTCCTTTTGCCCGTGGTTTTTTACCCTCACTTGAGGAGTTTTTCCACATAAAATTTGCATGTTCGATCTTTTCAATTCTTATTTTATTTATTTTGTTTGTTGTTTAATCGAGTTTATCCCCTACATTAAACACATTCGTTGTTTCCTTTTTCCTTCCCCATTTTGGTTTTTAGTTTTGTCTTCCCAAAATACTTACCTATTAGTGTAAATCTAACCAAAAAGTGCAAACCCCCAATCTTTCTAACTTTCTCTTAATGTTGTTGAAGCATCTTTGCATCGTTTGTTGGCTTTTCACTTGACCGGTTTCAGTGTAGGTGGTCTCTGAAGTCCTAAATCCTAAGTGAAAAACTACTTCAATCTCCTCCTAAGCTTGCAAGATCATTGTCGAAATTGCCCATATCCCCCATTTCGTGCCAATTATTCAATTGTTAATATCTCAAAAAACTTCGTTGGCAACCTCCTTAACTAGCTTCAACGGTCAGTCTTTTTATAAAGAGCTCTAGAGCTTGAAAAGCCTCTAGCGGTAAGCAATTGGCTGCCACCCCTACTTGTGGCCTTTTTCACTCCATCCGCTGACCACCGGAAAATTTTTTGATGTGAAGAGAATCATTTTGGAATAATAAGTTTTGGAATCAAGGTAATCCTTTTCTTTTCTTAGTAAAGGTTATCAGTATGGTATTAGCATTGCGCTTAGCCTTTTTTAAGACTATTTCTTTTGCTCGAGTGCAAGGATTGGTCTTTTTTTATTTGTCGATGATGACCTTTACTCGGTGAGCCTTAGATGACTCGTGTTATCTTTCCAAAGTTTTACACATCTTTTGTTTTTGGTTAAGAAACAAAGTTTTCATCACTACGAGAGTGACAATATTAGAAAGAGGTTTATTACATCAAGGTGAAAGGTGATTGCTCACTTTGATGGTTAACTGCAATTATAATGGCTTTGAATCCTCCCCTTAGCTCCCTTTCGATGTTTAGCGATGGAGGTTGGTTCAAGTGTTGGATCCTCTCGGTTGTCCAAATTGAGCTTTACATTTATCGGCTTTTAGGCATTATTTTGTATTGGTCAAAATATTGGTTCTTGTTCATTTATATTGAGCTTGTTAAAAGTTGTCTTGTTTGAAACTTTCAATTTTGTTCACTTGCACCAAATTTGGCTCCCAATACTTATAAAACTATCTCATATATGAAAGTTTCTCATCAACAAAAAAAGGTATTCATATTCAACATATATATATGTTAAGATATTTTTCTAAGAAATAGGAGTTTTTGTTTTGGTAGTTCATACTCTTTTGTAGATTGTTTCTTAATTTTTAGTTATTGAGCTGCTATTTGATGAATAAAACATATAGTTCAACTTCTTCTCCTCTGAGTCTATTTTCTTATTAAAGTCTTTTATTCATTTGTAGCAAAAACTCTCAATTAAAAATGATATCCGAGCCAAGTTATCAAAAAGCAAAGACAAAGGTAGCAATTTTTCGTATTCCATGGCGTCTGAAAATTTCGTGCAACCAGCAATACCTTGCTTCGATGGTGGTTATGATCACTGGAGCATGCTAATAGAGAAATCTAAGATCAAAAGAGTACTGCCAAGTTGTCTCGGATGGAGTGCCAGAGTCAACAACAACAATGTTAGACACAGAAATAAAAGGGATGAAGTTGAAGGATCTTAAGGTCAAAAACTACTTGTTTCAGGTCATTGAACGTTCAATCTTGAAGTTAATTCTTTGTAAGGATATCTCCAAGCATATTTGGGACTCCATGAAGAAGAAATATCAAGAATCAAATAGGATCAAAAGTCAACAATTACAAGCTCTACGATTTGAATTATTAATAATTTAAATTATATATATTTTTTAAAAATTTGTTCATTTAAATTATACAAATTTTTCCTTTTCACCTAGAGAGCATGTCACGTAATGTAGATTTATTTATTTACTTTTTCTTGTGTAATAATAAATTTAAAAGGTAATCTAAAACTAAAGTTTATTTTGTTCCATCAACATGAGGATGTTTTAAGGGTAAGTATATTTCCCCCTAAAGTTGACACCTGAATTTGTATTATGTTATATAATTTAGTACCATCCTAATAACTTTGTTAGTTGGTGTTGGCGTGACACTAATAATCAATCTGATGACAATACATGGTAGCCTCTCAGAATAATACGTGTTAAACATAAATAAAAAAATTAAAAAAAATCTATCAAAATATTTAAATTAAAAAAAAATTATAATTTTTTCCACTTCAAAAATGAATCTGGACAAATGGTTGTTCATATTAGATGTATCTAGACAACCATTTATTTAGGTTCACTCCACGTGTTTTTAGTAATCATATATATATTTATAAAATATAAACTTTTTAGATTATAATTATTTTGAAATATATAAAAATAAATTTATAAAAATGTATACAATTAAAAATATATAAAAATCCTACAATATTTTGGAAAATATAAAATATAAAATATAAAATTTATAATTTATAATTTATAAATTTATATAAATGTATAAATATATAAAAAACTATAAATTTATAAATTTAATTTTCAAAAAAATTTTAAATTTATAAAAATATATAAAATTACTATAAGCACGTCTAGAATGAATTTGTACAAATGGTTATTTAGGTGTAGTTGAATCTAGACAATCATTTGTCCAAGTTCATTCTTGGTGTGAAACTTTTTTTATTAATTTTATATATTTTAAATTTAATAATAGCATAAATAACATGATATTTTATTAAAACAAATTAAAATTATATAAAATCAATGAAAACACATCTAGAATTGATTTGGACAAATTGTTGTCCAGATTCAGATGTATATGGACAACCAATTGTCTAGGTGCATTTTTATTGTGGAAAATATGCTTTTTATTAATTTATATATTTTTAAATATTTTTTATTTTTATTTATGTTTGACACGTGACATTCTAATAGGCTGCCATGTGTTACCACCAAATAGACTATCAATGACATGTCAACACAAACTAATGATATTAGTATAAGGGTACCGAACCATGTGACACGATACAAGTGAAGGTACGAACTAAGTTAAAAAAAAAATACCAACTTGGTACAAAAGTACAATTTGGGGGCCAAAATGTATATTAACCCTTTTTTAAGGTTTTTTTTTTTTTTGTAAATTGATCCTAATATTTTAAATTTAAATTAGAAATTTAGAATCTTCGGCTTTTTTTTTTATTACGTTCTAATAAAAAATTCAAATTGAATATTCTATTTTTTTTCTTTTTTATATACTTTATAACTCTTTAAACATTCAAGTTTAAATTTGAAAACTGAATCTCAGAGGACTTTATTTATTTATTTTCTTTCTTTTTCCTGTGTTTTTTTTATACCATTTGGAAAGACAAACAAGTCTTGCTATAACTGTGGACTTGCAAAGCCTCTTTACTCATCGTGTACAGCCACCATGTGTTAGGAAATGGAATAGGCTACGCTCCTACGAGGTGGAAAACACACGCCTAGTCAACATGACATCAATGAAATGAAACAGTTTTCTTTTTTCAGAGTGAATTAATATAATTTTTATTTTTATTTTCTAAAGCATGCATTTCTTCATCAATTGATGGAAGAAGGTAGAGAATAATTTCTCGTTATTTTAGACTGCAATTTGTGTGTGTAATGTCGTACCAAAAAAATATAAATTAAATAATTTATATAATATTACAAATTGTACACGATTAAACGCAGTCGCGGATCTGAGGATTAGCAGGGCCCTGCCTCCCTAAAATAGAAAATTGTCCATTTAAATCCTTTAGAAATTTTAAAATTTTAAATTAATAAAGGTAAAATTGTACTTTGGTCCCTCTAAGATAATAAAAATTTGATTTAATCCTTTAGAAATTATAAAAATATAAACTATTAAAAATTAATTTTGGCCTCTAAATATTTTTTTGTCTTCACCCTGGTTAAATAAAAAATAAATTAAATAAAAAATTAAACACATATACGCTATTACTATTTTTTTCTCAAATTTAATGAGTCAAATCACAATATATTATCTCAATATATAAAGAGTGATTATTAACTTAATAAAATAAGGGTAAACTGTATAAATAGTTATTTAATTTTTAAATTTTTTTATTTTAGGTACTAAAAATAGTTTATAATTTAAGCGTATGTTATATAGTTTGATTAATTTGGTCACTCCCATCAAAATTGTAGATAGAAAACTCATGTGATTTTTTTTTGTAAATTGTAATAATATTTAAAAATCTCCAACTAATAATTTCATTTTAAAAAAAATTAGCTTGGATTTATGTTTGCAATTTTAACGGGAGTGTCTAAATTGCAATTTTTTTAAGTCCACATCAACATTCTATGGTTGCATGATCATGAAAAGGGCCAATGTGAAGCAACAAGATAAAGTTGTAGTCATTGTTGTACTCTTTTCTTGAGTGGAAGATGGAAGAATAAGGAGAGATTATTGACGGTTTTATACAACAACAAAAAAATTGCCAGATTTGAGAGTTAAAAAATTTGTTCATAATGTTACGAGGTGAATGCTATTGTTTTTATTATCGGATGCAAATAGTTTGGGTTGCTTTGTTAGTAACTAACTTCTTTTTTGTTGAGACAAAAAAGAGTTCATTTGTTTAATTTTAGTTTAATTTTACTAGTCATCATTGTACTATGCATAAGTTGCGTATTTAATTCCTATACTGAATGTATTCCAATTTGGTCAATTAGGCCCTATGATTTTAGAATTTTAAATTTTCAATCATGAGCCAAATGGTAGACATTACATTCATTAAGTTATATTTTGCTAGTTCTAAAATTGTATGTGAAAAATAGATTATCACAAGTATAATGTCATGTCAATTTGGTATTTTCACATAATACTCATAAACATGTCACAAATAGATTTAACGACTATTGTTTGAATCAGGATTGAAATTTAAAAATTCAAGAAGTATAGAGACTAAAAATGATTAAATTGATAATAAAGACTAAACCTATAACTTACGCATATTATGAGACCAATAACAAAATTAGCCTAATTAATTTTGTATTACGATTTTTTAATTAATTTTTTATTGCAATTTTTTTCGTATTTATTGAAATCAGTAATGGCAAATTCTCTAATTCATTTCGATGGCAAGCACATTTCGATCATTCAATTGCAAATGGTAAGAATTCTTTTAATATATTTAATCTAATCTAATTTAATTATTTTCTTGTTATATTGAAATTTAAGATTTTGTATTTTTTTTTATAATTAGTCAGAAAATTGGATTTTGGGGACGTATATTTGCAATCTATCCGCTCCTCCATCGTCTTTAATTGAACCATACTTAAGAGAGGTGAGATTTTTGCACGTGGCCCTTTATGGGTAGGGAATGTTAATTGGACCCACACTTGTAAGCACATTGGTGGAAAAATGGAGACCCAAGACACACGCATTTCATCCTCCATGCGGCAAGTGAAATATCACACTCGAGAACGTGCAGTTACAGCTCAAGTTACTGGTGGATGAGCTGCTAGTGACTGGGTCAGTTGTCACTACTGATTGGAGAGATATATGCGAGCAATTTTTTGGGAAGGTTCCGAACACAATTTATGGAGTCCAGATATATATGAATTAGTTAAAAAGATATTTTGTTTGGCTCGATGCAGAATTAAGTGAAATTGAAAGATAACAACACGCTCGGGTGTATATCCTTTGGATCATCGGGGGTCTCCTAATACCCGATAAATCTGAAATCTTGTTCATTTAAGGTGATTGCTAAAACTTGAGGACTTAAAGAAGCAGACCGACTCAATTAGGGGTTAGTTGTGTTGGCGATATTGTGCCAGGAGATGTGTTGGGCGATACAACCACAAAAAATTAAAGTTTGTGGTTGCATGCTCTTACTGCAATCATGGGCATGGTATTGGTTGTCATTTTTACGTCCTTGAGTGGACTACCCTTATACATTCTCACTCGTGACAATATAAAATTCATTATATAATATATTTATCATAATAAAATTATTTAAAATTTAAATTATTATATTAATATATTATTTAAATAGGTGGAACCATGTGTCGAGTTATGTGGGACTACCAGATGAGCTTCAAGATATATAGCTCCTGTTAGATCAACGATCGAAAGTGGATGTATGTATTTTTAAATTTCCAATTATATAATATTAACGTAGTTTATGTTGAAATTAATATTAAATATATAATTAAAATCATTATTGTATTATAGTTTGAACGGATGTCATACTCCGATCCGAGAATTCAAGCATACTTCTTGTCCAAATTTTGGGTGAATCCTAACATTTGGCACATAAAGGTGCCATTGATAGTGTATGCTATGATGGAGATGCAAAAATTTGATAAAGTTATACATCAAAGATCTGCACAATATTGACTTCCGGGGGAGAACCGATGAAAATTGGGTTACATTCCATGTGCAATATATCAATATTTGGAACCATAGGTACGACTTTATACCTAATTGAGAACCTATTATCGCTCGAGAATTAGCCTATGGCTCGGAGTACATGCCATTAGGGGTGTTAAAACGATTAACCGAACGGTTAACTGAACCGAACTAGTATTAACCTGTTGGCTCTGGTACCTTAAGTGTAATATTTTTGTCAATATACAATTATAATTTTTCCAAACAGATTGGTTAATAAAACAAATTCATTGATTACATTAATATAATTATTATAATTGTCATCTCATGGTTTTTGCACGCAAAGCAAAATGGAAGCAAATGTTGCTTATTAGTTGTCTAATGTTTAACTAATACTAAGTGATATTACGTGGTCAGATTGTAGTACAAAAAGACAGCTTGTATTAGTAGATGAACCTAAACATTACTTAGTCTAATAGGAAATGAACAAACCGATTGAAAGAATAATATGTCATCTATCAAGCCCAATTGGGGAGATGTCTTGTCTTGAGCATCGAAGCGGATGATTCCTACAAAATAGAGACATAAATGTGACTAACTCCCAGAAGCTTGTATTAGTAGCTAGTACAACGGATGACTCCTAGAAGATAGGACCCAAGTAGAATAGATCCTGAATCTGTTTATGGGTTTATTCACTTGTGATGTTCATAGTATGGTATACCTAAATCCGAAATGGAAGGGGAACTATGTATGCCTGACTCATACACTTTGATGTAAGTAAAAGCCTGAGTTCAAATAGATAAGGAATCGAAAGCTGATGCATTAAGTGTACGACTTCCGTAGTATGTAGCGTCATTCATAATAGTGGAATTCATATCCCAAACATAAGCAAATGATATCCTCTCATTGACATTACATGATTGATGAAATGTAAACATGGTCACGAGTCATCCATCTTTGTGATGGATGACTTGATCACTATTTGATAGTGATTGACTTTTCATGAAGGAAGATGTAATGGTTACCATGAGATAAAATAAGAACATATTGAGAGAACGTATATTATCCCAAAGAGATCAAGGATATCCTATGAGGGTAGCACACTAATGACAAGGTCATTGGACGAGTACTGAATAGTTGCTTTTGTAATGGTATGTCATTGGGAAGAGCTCAATCACGATACTATAGTGGAATGACTTTGTGACTAAATGAGTTTATAATTAATAGGCAAAAAGCCGAAACTTAATTATAAATCATTTGAGCCTTAACTACATATGTCTAACTAGTCCCTCCAGTAGCTCATTGAAATTAGAAATTAATTGCGTGTTTGAATAGAAATGAATAGAATGAATAGAAAAAGAGAAATGAGAAACATTCAGGAATGATTATGGTTTTCTTTGAAATGGAGAAATAGAATCATTTGGAAATGAATGTAGGTTTTCAAAAATGGAAATGAAAATGAAATGGAAATGAAAATTTGCAATCATGTATAGGATTACTTAAAAAATTATGAAAGAATGAGTTTATGTTTTTGGACTGTTTAGAAGCATGCAAATGAAAATAAATCATTCGGTCATAGTGAACATGTTGAGTTGTGACATATTAAACATATTTTTTTCAAAATTTTACCAGGAGCAAAATCGTCAAAGTTTTACCAATGGTAAACTCGTCAAAATTTTGTTGAGGGTAAACTAGGGATGAGAAATTTGTTTTTATATATAAACATTAATGTTTATTTAAGGAAATAGAAAAATTGTGTTGGGTTGGATCATATTACAGAGTACTGGGTCAAAAAAAGGTCTAGGAAGTACTCGTAATTGGACCCGATGTGAGAGAGGCTTAAAACCCTTCATCTAACATGAAGAGGGTAACAACCCTAGTAGAAATACAATTGTGAGTAGTTCACCCCTCTCCTACTCTAATTAGGATGTTGTTTTTCTATTTAAAATATACTTCTACAACTCTACAAGGGTTCTACCTTCTCTTCCTATAAATAGATGGCACCAGTAGAACTATTTAAACAATTTTAGAGAGATTGTTATTCTACCGAAAAATAGAGAGAATTTATTCTCAACTTTTAAATATATTTTTCTAGAATATAGGTTTTATCAATTTTTATTAAAAAAGAGAGAATTTCTGTTTTCACCCCCAAAAGGAAAACTTTTTCAAGTTCTGTTTTTAGTTTAATTGGTTCAAGCCCACACTCGAAGCAGTTCGTGGTACAAGAATAACAGAGAAGATTGTTTGGTTGAAAGCCAGAAAACACCAAAGATCTACTTATCTGAAAATGCAGGTACGTATTTGGTTAAAGTTTACTGCTATAAATATCATAAACATGATCCCCACATAAGTAGCGCCTCACTACTATAACTTTTGAGAATTACTTGCCTTTACTCCAAACCACTTCCAATTCATCAAACACCGCCCACAACTCCAAATGGAGAACCGATGTGATGCAAAAATCTTGCGAAACCCAATAATCAAAAAATTAGTGATAAATATATAAACTTGAATAATTGATTTTTGTTAATACTTTACATATAAATTATTTTTATTGATTTTTAAGTCAACAATTTAACATCAATATTAAGTACTATTAGTCAATCAAATTAAGGTATCAATTTACATAAAGCATAATAATTGAATTTGAACAAACTGAAGTAAAAGGACTTCATTGTCGATTTTCAAAAAGTCAAAAGACAAAGATTCATTGTATAATTTACAAAAAAAAAATAAAAATAGACACACATATATGAATATCAATATGATAATAATATCCCCTTTCTCTTGTACAAATATTCACCCTATTTTTACATCAAACAAAATATAAGCAAAGCTTTAGTATTTACGTTACAGTTTAGTGGGAAGGGTGTTAACGTCACAACTCGAGTTCTACACTTTGAGATGCCAACACAAATGACTTTCAACATATTAAACTTCTGGAGCATCGTAAAACACCAGATTCACTTGTCAATTTCTTAACAGATCCAGCATTGACAACCTTAAAATTTTGTTCTTGGTTATACTTAGGCTTAGCTCCACCTACACCTGTTTGCTTATTGAAAGATGCTCCATTTTTAAATACATCCCCTACTGAATAAAATTTCCATAAACCTTTCTCTCCTTTTCTCCATGTAACCTCTTTGTTCCCAGCATCATTCGGAGCAACAAAAAAATTGGCCTCACTCTTGATGCTGGGGCTCATACTACCACCGATGGCGTATTGTTCCCACCCTTGGTAGAAATTGTTCGCTACGTGTGCATATCCATGGCGAACTCTGCAATATAATTTAATATATAAAAACTTCAGATAATTCATGTAAATATGCATTAAAAAACATGGAGCTCACCGATCCATAATTATTATTTACCTTGGCATTCTTTGGTTGCAGTTAGGTCCAAAATGTTTGAAAATGACAGTGACCCTCATGTTTTTGTCTCTCAAATGACCATCGTCGTGTCCGAGGAGCATAACTTTGTCTTGGTTCCTGAACCAGTTGTTCGACACGGTGATGTTGGTGGAACCGCGAGTGACATCGAGGAGGCCGTCCTGGCACTCATACAATGTGTTATGATCGATCCACACTTTCCTTGCGGTGACCAATCTTATAGCGTCTCCATCCATTTGGCCTAGAGGGATCACCTTCGCGATTGGACCCATCACAGTGCTAGGTGGTTGGGCCTTGCAATGGTGGATGTGAAGCCCATGGATGATTATATCGGTCGCTTGGTACACCAACAGGCATCCAACGCCAGTTATGTAGACATCGACGCCACGACCGTCAATGGCAGTGAAGCTGCTTAAAAGAAGTGGTCTTTGGAGTTTGATGGTCATGCTATTTTTGAATGTGATCCATACTTTTCCTTTGATCATTGTGGTTCCATAACGAAGGGTCCCTGATTTAGGACTCAAAGGGTCGTCAGAAGGATCAATAACCTTGTATTTCACGACGTCTTTACCAATGTTGTTGATCATTTTGCCGACAAAACCAACGGAGCATTTGGCCAATTGTTGTCGTTGACTTCGCAAAAGAGGGTTCCCTCTCCAACATTTATCAATTACATTCATATTAGCCAAACTCGAACTCGGACTTGCCATTAGAATGACCATGAAAAGAGCCACTGTGAAGCAACATGATAATGTTGTAGCCATTGATGTACTCATGTTTTGAGTGGAAGATGGAAGAATAATGAGAGATTCTTGATGGATTTATACTGCAAAAAAATTACCAAATTTGAGAGTTAAAAAAATTGTTCATAATGTTACGAGGTGAATGTTATTCTTGTTTTTATCCGATGCAAATAGTTTGGTCTACTTTGTTAGTAACTAACTTATTTTTTTTTTGTTGAGACAAAAAATTGTTCATTTGTTATTTTTAGTGAGTTTTTACTAGTGGTCATTGTACCATGCATAGGTTGCATATTTAATTCCTATAATGAGTGTATTCTAATTTGTTCAATTAGGCTGTATGATTTTAGAATTTTAAAATTTCAATCATGGACCAAATGGTAGACATTACATTCATTAAGTTATATTTTGCTATTTCTAAAATTGTATGTGACAAATAGATTATCACAAGTATAATATCATGTCGATTTGTTATTTTCACATAATACCCATAAACATGTCACAAATAGATTTAACAACTACCGTTTCAATTAGAATTGAAATTTAAATTTTCAAAAAGTATAGAGAGTAAAAATGATTAAATTGGGTAATAAAGATTAAACCTATAACTTACATATATCATGAGACCAATAACAAAATTAGGCCTAATGGATTGTTTTTATAACAGGCCTAATGGATTTAAATGTTATTGTCTGTGTCAAAAGTTTCAAAATTCAAATTGACTTAATTAAAATATAAGGACTAAATTTATAATTTAAGCATAGTATATGGAGTAATAGCAAAATTGATTTTTTTTATAAAAATGTTCTTTTCTTTGTACTTACAAAGAAAAGAGTGTGTTTAGGGTTATTTCATTAAAAATAACATTTTGATATTTCTTAATTTAAAATTTAATTATTACAATTATTTGTATTTTCTATCCAAATTTACTAACTATCAAATATATTTATTCGAGTGTCTTGATGGTATGATTAAGTTCATAATAATTTCAAGGTGGTATGATTAAATTTTGACTAGAAAATCTTTGCATAGTTTATAAAATACATAAAAGATCACATAAATAAGGGTAAATTGCATAAAGAGTCATTCAATTATTAAAATTTTTTATTTTTGGTACTAAAAATAGTTTACAATTTAAGCGCACGCATTATATAGTTTAGTCAATTTGGTCACTCCCATAAAAATTGCAAACAGAAAACACATGTGGAATTTTTTTTTTTTGTAAAATGTAATAATATTTAAAAATCTCTGGCATAAAAAAATCTAGCTTGGTTTTATGTTCACAATTTAAACAAGAGTGTCCAAATTAATTCAATTATATAATGTGAGTGTCTAAATTGCAATTTTTTTTGAAGTCCGCATTAACCTTCTATGATGTGCATGATCCATGCAAATTTAATATAAATTAAGAAATAGTAGTGGCGGTGAGATTAATGTTATGGTTGCATGATCAGTTTTGGACTTAATATAGATTTCACTTGGTACCTGCTCAAGCTTAACCTCCCATTGCCATTGTAACCAAAGGCAAATTTGTCGGGATAGGTAGAGGATTTGGTCCCAATATTTGAAAATTTTCAATTTAGCCTCTTTATAAATCGAGAAATTATAAATTAATATTTTTAGTGAAATTGTACTTTAACCTTAAAAAAATGAAAATTTTGTAAAACAATCCTCTTATTAAATAAAAAAATATAAATTAATATATAATAAAATTTCACTTTAACCTCCCTAAAAATGAAAAAAAAGTTATTTAATCACTTTAGAAACGATGAAATTATAAATAATGCATAATAAACTTATATTTTGGATCTATGAAAAATTATAATTAAATTTCCAACTTGTTAAAAAAATTACGAATTTGCCATTGGTTTTGGCTATAACTACATATTGACACGCCATACCAATGAACAAACATGTCCCCCACTTGAGCAGCGCCTCGCTACTATCACTCTCGAGAATTACCTGACTTTACTCCAAACTAGAATTGTTCATGGCTGGGTTGGGCCAACCCAAAAAATGAGAGGGTTTGTGCAAAAAATTGGTTCGAAAAACGGGCTTAGGCAAAAAAAAAGATCCGTTTAGAAAATGAGATAGGCCTCGGGTAAGGTTTTTGGCCCAGACCCAATCCGACCCAAATTTTGAAAAAAAAAAACCTGCTGTTTTTCCATGTTTTACTGTTGTTTTCCCACTATTTTGCTACCATTTCACTACTATGTTACTACTATTTTGTTGTTAACGGTTGGATATTGTATAACACTTGTTTTATTGTTAATTTTGCTACTATTTTAGAGTCATTTGCTTGTTAAGTTGCACTTATCATAGTATGGTTTAAGTATAAAAACTTTTTTAAACTTATTATCAATTTGTTAGAAAACTTTTATTTTAATATTTTTAATGTATTTGGTGTATTATATTTTTAAATTTTTTATATAAAAATAAAATTAAAAAAATAATATGGGTCAAGCCAGACCAAGCTTGAGTTTTAACATTTTTATCCAGATCAAACTTGGACAAAAAATCTAAGCTACTTTTTAGGGATCCAGCCCGAACCTAAAGTTTTGTTAGTCCCAGCCATGTACAACTCTCCTCCAAACCACTTCCAATCCATCAAACACCGCCCACAATTCCAAATGGAGAACCAATGTGATGCCAAAATCTTGCTAAACCCAATAATAAAAAAATTAGTGATAAATATAAATGTGAATGGTTGATTTCAAAATAACTTATGAATTTACATAAAGCACAATAATTGAATTTAAAAAAATTAAAATAAGAGGACTTCTTTGTGGATTTCTATAAAGTCAAAAAAGACGGAGATTCATTTATTATTTACAAAATAAAACAGACACATATATAAATATCAATATGATAATAATATCCCCTTTCTCTTGTACAAATATTCACCCTTTTTTTACATCAAACAAAATATAAGTAAAGCATTAGCATTTACTTTAAAATTTAGTGGGAAGGATGTTAACGTCACAACTCGAGTCCTACTCTTTGAGAAGCCAACACAAATTACTTTCAACATATTAAACTTCTGGAGCATCGTAAAACACCAGATTCACTTGTCAATTCCTTAACAGATCCAGCATCGACAACTTTAAAATTTTGTTCTTGGTTATAGTTAGGCTTAGCTCCACCTACACCTGTTTGCTTACTAAAAGATGCTCCATTTTTAAATACATCCCGTACTGAATAAAATTTCCATAAACCTTTCTCTCCTTTTCTCCATGTTACCTCTTTGTTCCCAACATCATTAGGAGCGATGAAAAAATTGGCTTCACTCTTGATGCTAGGGCTCATGCTACCACCAATGGCGTATTGTTCCCACCCTTGGTAGAAATTGTTCACTACGTGTGCATATCCATGGCGAACTCTACAATATAATTTAATATATAAAAACTTCAGATAATTCATGTAAATATGCATTAAAAAACATGGAGCTCACCGATCTATAATTATTATTTACCTTGGCATTCTTTGGTTGCAGTTAGGTCCGAAATGGTTGAAAATGACAGTGACCTTCATGTTTTTGTCTCTCAAATGACCATCGTCGTGTCCGAGGAGCATAACTTTATCTTGGTTCCTGAACCAATTGTTCGACACGGTGATGTTGGTGGAACCGCGAGTGACATCGAGGAGGCCGTCCTGGCACTCATACAATGTGTTATGATCGATCCACACTTTCCTTGCGGTGACCAATCTTATAGCGTCTCCATC
Organism: Gossypium turneri; assembly: GCA_008044935.1. NCBI lineage: Eukaryota > Viridiplantae > Streptophyta > Magnoliopsida > Malvales > Malvaceae > Gossypium > Gossypium turneri. Next base: position 6,687,567 of record CP032576.1, read on the forward strand.
CATTTGGCCTAAAGGGATCACCTTCGCGTTTGGACCCATCACAGTGCTAGGTGGTTGGGCCTTGCAATGGTGGATGCGAAGCCCATGGATGATTATATCGGTCGCTTGGTACACCAACAGGCATCCAGTGCCAGTTATGTGGACATCGACGCCACGACCGTCAATGGCAGTAAAGTTGCTTAAAAGAAGTGGTCTTTGGAGTGTGATGGTCATGCTATTTTTGAATGTGATCCATACTTTTCCTTTGATCATTGTGGTTCCATAACGAAGGGTCCCTGATTTAGGACTCAAAGGATCATCAGAAGGATCAATAACCTTGTATTTCACGACGTCTTTACCAATGTTGTTGATCATTTTGCCGACAAAACCAACGGAGCATTTGGCCAATTGTTGTCGTTGACTTCGCCAAAGAGGGTTCCCTCTCCAACATTTATCAATTACATTCATATTAGCCAAACTCGAACTATGACTTGCCATTAGAATGACCATGAAAAGAGCCACTGTGAAGCAACATGATAATGTTGTAGCCATTGATGTACTCGTTTTTTTGAGTGGAAGATGGAAGAATAATGAGAGATTCTTGATGGATTTATACTGCAAAAAAATTACCAAATTTGAGAGTTAAAAAATTTGTTCATAATGTTACGAGGTGAATGTTATTCTTGTTTTTATCCGATGCAAATAGTTTGGGCTACTTTGTTAGCAACTAACTTGTTTTTTGTTGAGACAAAAAATTGTTCATTTGTTTATTTTTGGTGAATTTTTACTAGTGGTTATTGTACTATGCATAAGTTGCATATTTAATCCCAGTGTATTCTAATTTGGTCAATTAATTCATGTGGTTTCAGAATTTTGAAATTTCAATCACGAACCAAATGGTAAACGTTACATTTATTATTAAGTTATATTTTGCTATTTCTAAAATTGTATGTGACAAATAGATTATCACAAGTATAATGTCATGTCAATTTATTATTTTCACACAATACTCGTAAACATGTCACAAATGGATTTAATGACTACCCTTTGAATCGGGATTGAAATTTAGATATTCAAAAAGTATAGAGATTAAAAATGATTAAATTGGATAATAAAGACTAAACCTATAAATTACATATATTATGAGACAAATAACAAAATCTAGTTTGGATTTATGTTCGCAATTTTAACAGGAGTGTCCAAATTAATTAAATTATGTAATGTGAGTGCCTAAATTGCAAAATTTTTTAAGTCCACATCAACATTCTATGGCTGCATGATCAGTTTTGGACTTAATATAAATTTCACTTGGTACTTGCCAAAGCTTAAGCTCCCATTGCCATTGTAACTAAAGGCAAATTTGTCGGGATAGGTAGAGGATTTGGTCCCCAATATTTGAAAATTTTTAATTTCGCCTCTTTATAAATCAAGAAATTATAAATGAATAAATATAGTGAAATTGTACTTTAACCTTCAAAAAATGAAAATTTTGTAAAACAATCATCTTATAAATAAAAAAATTATAAATTAATATATAATAAAATTACACTTTAACCTCCCTAAAATGAAAAAAAAATATTTAATCACTTTAGAAACGATGAAATTATAAATTAATGCATAATAAACTTATATTTTGGATCTATGAAAAATTATAATTAAATTTCTAGCTTATTAAAATTTTTATCGAATTTGCCTTTAGTTGTGCCTGTAACTACATATTAACGCATCGTACCAATGAACAAACATGCCCCCCTGAGTTGTTAATGGTTGGGTCGGGCCAACCCGAAAAATGAGAGGGTTTGTGCAAAAGTATTGGTTCAAAAAATGGGTTTGGGCAAAAAAACAAGACCGATTTAGAAAATTGGATAGGCCTCAGGTAAGGTTTTTGGCCCAGACCCAACCCGACCCAAATTTTCAAAAAAAAAAAACTGCAGTTTTTCTATGTTTTATTGTTATTTTCCCATTGTTTTGCTACCATTTCACTATTATGTTGCTACTATTTTGTTGTTAATGATTAGATATTGTATAACTCTTGTTTTATTGTTAATTTTGCTACTATTTTTGAGCCATTTGCTTGTTAAGTTGCACTTATCTAATTATTATTTAAGTACAAAGAATTTTTTAAACACATTTTTAATTTGTTAGAAAAAAAATTATTTTAATTTTTTTAATGTATTTGGTGTATTATATTTTTATATTTTTTATATAAAAATAAAATTAAAAAAGTAATATGGGTCAGGCCGGACCAAACCCAAATTTTAACATTTTTATCCGGACTAAACTTGAACAAAAAATCTAAGCTATTTTTTAGGAATACAGCCCAAACCTAAAGTTTTGTTAGTCCCAGCCATGTACAACTCTCCTCCAAACCACTTCCAATCCATCAAACACCGCCCACAATTCCAAATGGAGAACCAATGTGATGCCAAAATCTTGCTAAACCCAATAATAAAAAAATTAGTGATAAATATAAATGTGAATGGTTGATTTCAAAATAACTTATGAATTTACATAAAGCACAATAATTGAATTTTAAAAAATTAAAATAAGAGGACTTCTTTGTGGATTTCTATAAAGTCAAAAAAGACGAAAATTCATTTATTATTTACAAAATAAAACAGACACATATGTAAATATCAATATGATAATAATATCCCCTTTCTCATGTACAAATATTCACCCTTTTTTTACATCAAACAAAATATAAGTAAAGCATTAGCATTTACTTTACAATTTAGTGGGAAGGATGTTAACGTCACAACTCGAGTCCTACTCTTTGAGAAGCCAACACAAATTACTTTCAACATATTAAACTTCTGGAGCATCGTAAAACACCAGATTCACTTGTCAATTCCTTAACAGATCCAGCATCGACAACTTTAAAATTTTGTTCTTGGTTATAGTTAGGCTTAGCTCCACCTACACCTGTTTGCTTACTAAAAGATGCTCCATTTTTAAATACATCCCCTACTGAATAAAATTTCCATAAACCTTTCTCTCCTTTTCTCCATGTTACCTCTTTGTTCCCAACATCATTAGGAGCGATGAAAAAATTGGCTTCACTCTTGATGCTAGGGCTCATGCTACCACCAATGGCGTATTGTTCCCACCCTTGGTAGAAATTGTTCGCTACGTGTGCATAGCCATGGCGAACTCTGAAATATAATTTAATATATAAAAACTTCAGATAATTCATGTAAATATGCATTAAAAAACATGGAGCTCACCGATCCATAATTATTATTTACCTTGGCATTCTTTGGTTGCAGTTAGGTCCGAAATGGTTGAAAATGACAGTGACCTTCATGTTTTTGTCTCTCAAATGACCATCGTCGTGTCCGAGGAGCATAACTTTGTCTTGGTTCCTGAACCAGTTGTTCGACACGGTGATGTTGGTGGAACCACGAGTGACATCGAGAAGGCCGTCCTGGCACTCATACAATGTGTTATGATCGATCCACACTTTCCTTGCGGTGACCAATCTTATAGCGTCTCCATCCATTTGGCCTAAAGGGACCACCTTCGCGTTTGGACCCATCACAGTGCTAGGTGGTTGGGCCTTGCAATGGTGGATGCGAAGCCCATGGATGATTATATCGGTCGCTTGGTACACCAACAGGCATCCAGCGCCAGTTATGTGGACGTCGACGCCACGACCGTCAATGGCAGTGAAGCTGCTTAAAAGAAGTGGTTTTTGGAGTGTGATGGTCATGCTATTTTTGAATGTGATCCATACTTTTCCTTTGATCATTGTGGTTCCATAACGAAGGGTCCCTGATTTAGGACTCAAAGGGTCGTCAGAAGGATCTGTAACCTTGTATTTCACGACGTCTTTACCAATGTTGTTGATCATTTTACCGACAAAACCGATGGAGCATTTGGCCAATTGTTGTCGTTGACTTCGCCAAAGAGGGTTCCCTCTCCAACATTTATCAATTACATTCATATTAGCCAAACTCGAACTCGGACTTGCCATTAGAATGACCATGAAAAGAGCCACTGTGAAGCAACATGATAATGTTGTAGCCATTGATGTACTCGTTTTTTGAGTGGAAGATGGAAGAATAATGAGAGATTCTTGATGGATTTATACTGCAAAAAAAATACCAAATTTGAGAGTTAAAAAAATTGTTCATAATGTTACGAGGTGAATGTTATTCTTGTTTTTATCCGATGCAAATAGTTTGGTCTACTTTGTTAGTAACTAACTTTTTTTTTTTTTGTTGAGACAAAAAATTGTTCATTTGTTATTTTTAGTGAGTTTTTACTAGTGGTCATTGTACCATGCATAAGTTGCGCATTTAATTCCTATAATGAGTGTATTCTAATTTGTTCAATTAGGCTATATGATTTTAGAATTTTAAAATTTCAATCATGGACCAAATGGTAGACATTACATTCATTAAGTTATATTTTGCTATTTCTAAAATTGTATGTGACAAATAGATTATCACAAGTATAATATCATGTCAATTTGTTATTTTCACATAATACCCATAAACATGTCACAAATAGATTTAACAACTACCGTTTCAATTAGAATTGAAATTTAAATTTTCAAAAAGTATAGAGACTAAAAATGATTAAATTGGATAATAAAGATTAAACCTATAACTTACATATATCATGAGACCAATAACAAAATTAGGCCTAATGGATTTTTTTTATAACAGGCCTAATGGATTTAAATGTTACTGTCTGTGTCAAAAGTTTCAAAATTCAAATTGACTTAATTAAAATATAAGGACTAAATTTATAATTTAAGCATAGTATATGGAGTAATAGCAAAATTGATTTTTTATTATAAAAATGTTCTTTTCTTTGTACTTACAAAGAAAAGAGTGTGTTTAGGGTTATTTCATTACTCAAGGTAAAAAAAACATGTGGTCAAGTTTGAGAGTTAGCTTCATTAAAAATAACATTTTGATATTTCTTAACTTAAAATTTAATTATTACAATTATTTGTATTTTCTATCCAAATTTACTAACTATCAAATATATTTATTCGAGTGTCTTGATGGTATGATTAAGTTCATAATAATTTCAAGGTGGTATGATTAAATTTTGACTAGAAAATCTTTGCATAGTTTATAAAATACATAAAAGATCACATAAATAAGGGTAAATTGCATAAAGAGTCATTCAATTATTAAAAATTTTTATTTTTGGTACTAAAAATAGTTTACAATTTAAGCGCACACATTATATAATTTGGTCAATTTGGTCACTCCCATAAAAATTGCAAACAGAAAACACATGTGGATTTTTTTTTTATAAAATGTAATAATATTTAAAAACCTCTGGCATAAAAAAATCTAGCTTGGTTTTATGTTTACAATTTTAACAAGAGTGTCTAAATTAATTCAATTATATAATGTGAGTGTCTAAATTGCAATTTTTTTTGAAGTCCACATTAACCTTCTATGATGTGCATGATCCATGCTAATTTAATATAAATTAAGAAATAGTAGTGGCGGTGAGATTAATGTTATGGTTGCATGATCAGTTTTGGACTTAATATAAAGCTTAACCTCCCATTACCATTGTAACCAAAGGCAAATTTGTCGGGATAGGTAGAGGATTTGGTCCCAATATTTGAAAATTTTCAATTTAGCCTCTTTATAAATCGAGAAATTTATAAAAATGAGATAGGCCTCGGGTAAGGTTTTTGGCCCAGACCCAACCCGACCCAAATTTTCAACAAAAAAAAACCTGCTGTTTTTCCATGTTTTACTATTGTTTTCCCACTATTTTGCTACCATTTCACTACTATGTTACTATTATTTTGTTGTTAACGTTTGGATATTGTATAACACTTGTTTTATTGTTAATTTTGCTACTATTTTAAAGTCATTTGCTTGTTAATTTGCACTTGTTGACACCTTTTTTTTTGATGAAAACGGGGTCGACTTGGATTTTAAAAAATAAGAACGAAAATGGGAGTCGCCACCAATCCTTTTTGATGAGGTGTGATCGGGTCACCTCTTAAAACAGTTGTTTTTAATAATTGATCTAGATTTATTAAAACAATGCTTTTGGTCTGTGAAATTCAGAGAAACAGGTTCGGGAGTCGGTTACGCACGAGGAAGGGTTAGCACCCTCTATACTCCCAAAATTGGTACCTAGTCGATTAAATAATGTCTTAGTATCGAAGATTTAAAACTCGAAAAGATTTTAAAAATACAATCCCTCTTTATATTGTGTTATTTTAAAATTACTCGAATAAATCAAAATGGAAAATGTCTCCTTATCTTGAAGTAACAAGATGTCACATCCAGTGAGTTAGGACACGACACCTCGTATTTTCGAGAGTAAGCTTGCCTTTTTTATTTTTTATTTAAACCTCATTTATTTCAATTTTAAAAGGATATTCGGCTATTTAGGTTTAATGCGAAAAAGATCGAGACCCAGTAAGTTAGGGCACGACTTCTCGAATTTCTAAATACGGAATATTACCTTCATTATTAAAAGTTAAAAAGGGTATTTGGCCATTTGGTCGAACGAGAAATCGAAACCCAGCGCGTTAGGGCACGTTTTCTCGAATTTTCCAAACGCGAAATATTGTCTTAATTTAAAACTTTTCCCTTTTGAATAAATGCGAGTACAATACTCGAACGAGATGCATTTGTTTTATTTAGGACAAAATACAATGATTTATTATTGGGGTGTACAAAATCGAGCGTAACTTTGAAGTGATGAAATGAAATTGGAGGATAACGGAACATGGCATAACAATTTATGAATAAAATGATACATCAATGCATGACAAATATCCAAGGATACGAATAAGCAAATTAGTCTACACAACGGCAATTATAATACATATATATATATATATATATATATATATATATATATATATATATATATATAACAATCAAAAGTAAATAATAACTTAACATGAATGATTAATAAGAACAATACATAATAAAAGTTTTGAATAACAATATACGAGAAAACTTAGAATAAATAAATATAAAACGTTTTAAAGTAAATAATATTATATATAAAAAAAGTAAAAACTGTTTCAAAGAATATATACATACGTATGAAAATTTAAAAGATATATATATATATAATAGTTTACAATAAATAATAAATAAATAAAAACTTAAAACAAATAATAATAAAAGAGTTTCTATTTTTTTAAATAATAATAATAAACAAATAAATTAAATGGACCAAGGACTAGACTGAAATTAAAAACACAATTAAATGACAGATTTTAAATAAAAAAGGACAATCGGGACCTGAACTAAATACGCGCAGAGAGATAGGGACTAACTGGGCAATAATCCCCATCCCCAAAATGCGGCGTTTCGGCACGGACTAAAATTAAACCCGAATTAAATAACCGGGCCAAAATGAGAGAAACAAAAGGGACCGATTGCATCTCAGCGCAAAAGAGGAAGGACCCCGCGCAAAATAGCCTTTTCACCGCAGACACGCGGATCTTGAGGACTGTTGGGTCGGGTCGCGGGTCAGAGGTCCAAAACGACGTTGTTTTGGCCTCTGAACCCCACCCCCAAAACGGCGCCGTTTAATGTCTTTATCTAAACACCTCTTTTTTTTTTCTTCATTCGCCCCCCCACACACTAAAAAAAAAGCAGAAACCTCACAAAGCCTCCCCCATGCCCTCCGACGGTTGGGTTTCTTATCGCCGCCTATCCGTCCGTCGTGCCACCACTAAACCGACGGCCGACGGAGCGCGATAATAGGCTCTTAAACCCCCGTTTCTGGGCGAGTTACAAGGTCGGGCTTTTGAGCCTCATAAGGACCGAGACAAAGGCCCTCGACCCCCTCTTCGAAACCAGCCCCGACGACAGAGAACCGCCTTCCGACGGCGCAGTCACGAGGCGTCCGGTAAGCCTTTTTCTTTTTTATATCCTTTTTGATATTTTTTTTAAAATATACTTAAAAAGGAGAAAAAAAGATGAAAAAATAAAGATAATCAATCAAAAAAACGAAGAACAGCAACCTTTTATTTCTTTTTGATTTCTGATTTTTTTTTTCCAAAATCCAGAAGAACTTACAAGAAATCGTTCGGGCCTTTTATAGCCGAATACAAAAATCTTTTCCGTTCTATTCTCTGTTTCGTGTGTTGTTTGCTCTTGCAGGTGTCAGATGCGTTGGTGCAGACGATGGCAGAGGCGTGCGAGTAGGCCGGCGTGCGCTGGAGGCATGGCAGACGAGGAGGCCACGCATGGAAGCTTGCGGCGCCAGGGCTTAGGGGAGGCAACTAGGTTTGCTGAAAATCTTTAAGTTTGTGGGCTTAGGGTTTCTGATTTTTGGGCCTATTGGGTTTGGGCTTGTAGTTTTTGGGTTTAAATTTGCTGAAAATGGACTGCTTTTGTTTTTATTATTTTGGTTATTTTGTTGGTATGGGCCCGGGCAAAAATGGGCTCTTACAACTGCCCCTCTTTGCTCATTCTCGTGTAACGGGAATAGAGCAAAGACTAAGAAAGACCAATTTTGCCCGGTCTCACCGTATCTTGACTTCTTTTGACGCTTCTCTTCAAGTAGCTTCATTCTAGTCTGTAATACCCCTACCCGTTTCCGTCACTGGAATAGGATACGAGGCATTACCAGATTTTACTGAATTAATTTTTCTGTTATTACGAGTTTAATTACTATTCATTTATCGAATCATGTCATGACGTCCCTTGGATGGGCCTCCGAAGCCCAAAACATATATCGGGACTAAACTGATATTATATCGAAGCCATAAAAAATTTTTTTCGCAAAATCTCAAAGTTATACTTACTCTAGCCATACCAATAGCTAAGTTACAAACATTCATTTCTATGTAATATTGGTATTTAGTCTATACATGCCATTCTTTCAAAATAAGTCATTTTCAAATACCAAAAGATATAGGTTGATAGTGTGATAAAGCTCCGACTAAACTCCAACCTTCGAGCTCCCGAGCACTACAAATCAGGGAAAAGAAAACGGGGTAAGCACATTGTGCTTAGTAAGTTCATGCAACAGGAATTATACTTACCATATTTTACACATATCATTTAATAACATAAGCACACATCCAATTCAAACATACATATACCTATCACATACAAACTCAACTTTTGCATTAGTTAAGTAAACATCATATAAATTCATTTCAAAGATAAATGATTGATGAGCTCATCAATTTCATATTTTTCATTCTCTTGTTATTTTTCCATATTTATCCCGTTGAATTTCTCGGAATTTCGATGGATTTTCAGAGCTACACTTTAGTGTACAAATCCGGGTCCGTCAATTCATATTCATGTGCGCACATTTCCATTTCAGAGAGCACACTCCCGCGAACCTCATCCTTACAGCGGGATTACCAGTCCAGGCTAAATCCCCTGTAATATAAACTCATAGAGTATTGTCGGGATTACCAGTCCAGGCTAAATCCCCTGCAACGATAATTACTCTAATGAGCTTGGATCTGAATTACCAGTCCAGGCTAAATTCAGACCCTAATTCGGATTACCCGTCCTGGCTAAATCCATTTTCCACATATTCTTCGGGAGGGCTATATCAGGATAGGATCACCCGTCCGGGTTAGATCCTTTTTACCGTCAATTCCTTTTCAGAGATCCATCGAATTTTCCTTCCATTCAACCGGGATTTATTTCCTCTTTTCATCAAGAATATCAATACTTCATCAATTATCATACAATAAACATCCAAATCATATTCACATCAATAACAAACATTTCAAGCATTTATGAATATAATTCAAGTTACACGAACTTACCTCGACACTTGTTCGTAACCAAAAATCTACTAATCCCGAACTTTTTCTTTTCCTCGATTTTTCTTCGTATTTGAATTTTCCGGATCTAAATAAATAAATTTAATCATTAATCTAATACATTTCATGTTCATATGTAACATTCTCTATAGTTCCATTATTATTTATAATGCATTCAAAGTTGTCTCACTGAGTCACAGTCACTAAATTATTTATATCTTGAGCTACGGAACTCCAAATTAAGATCCGTTAATTTTTCCTCAAACTAGACTCACATATATTCTTACCACAAAATTTTCAGAATTTTTGGTTTAGCCAAAAAGTATAGTTTATTCTTTAAAGTTTCCCCTATTTCATTGTTTGACAGTTCCGACCCCTCTTCACTAAAAATTAATTATCTCATTGTACAGAATTCAGATGATGTTTCCATTTATTTCTTCTAAAAATAGACTCATTAAGGATTCTAACCATATAAATTATAACTCATAATAAATTTTTTACAATTTTTAATGATTTTCCAAAGTCAGAACAGGGGAGCCCGAATTCATTCTGACCTTGTCTCACAAAATCTATTATATCTCATGATTTACGATTCCATTGATTAAAACGTTTCTTCTATAAGAAACTAGACTCAATAATATTTAATTTAATATTTTATTCATCCTCTAATTCATCTCTACAATTTTTGGTGATTTTTCAAAGTTAGACTACTGCTGCTGTCCAAAACTGTTTTAGTGTATGATGTTAATTACCATTTTTCCCTAAACTTTCAATAAATGATAATTTCATCCCTGCCCAATTAACCTCTCAATTGAGCTGATTTTTCTCAATTAACACTTTATCCCATCACTTTAAACTACTTTATAAACTTTGGAAATCAGAATTTTAGTACTAGACTTTAATTCCAAACTTTTTCACAATTAGGTCCTACAAATCAATTTCTATTGAAATTACTTAATAAAATCATCTCACAAATAGATTAAAGCTTCAATTTCATCCTATTTCATCATAAAATTCCAGCACATATTCATAGCAACTTTCAAATTCATTCATAAAATCAAAAACTAATGAATTTAGTAATAGGACCTAGTTGTAAAAGTCTTAGAAACACAAAAATTACAAGAAAATGGCAAGGATTAACTCTTGAAGAAACCCTTAGGACGTTTTTGGCTGATGAGAATGCAGAAAAATAAAGAGAAATCTAGATATTCCACTTTAGTCCTAACTTTTAAAGTAAATTTTGCAATATTCCAATTTTACCCTTAATTCTTCAATTCTCTTGATTTTTCTCAGCTTATGCCGCCCAAATTATCTCCTTTTGGGGTTATTTGCAATTTATGTCCCTCCTCATTTAACAATTAAGCTATTTAATCCTTCTAGTAACTTTTATATCTTTTTCTATTTAGTCCTTTTCACTTAATTGACTACCCAAACATTAAAATTTTCTAGCGAAATTTTAATACCATATTGCTAACACTTCATAAATATTTATGAAAATATTTTTGACTCGGTTTTACGAGATTGAGGTCTCAATACCTTATTTTCTTACCCAATTTCTTCAATAATTTCTTTTTCTAACTAACCACTAAATCGGTAAAATTTTTCTATCAATATTTTCATACGATTTTCCTATCATACCAATATTAATGCAAAAATATTAAAATAAATTTCTCTTTAAATCGAATTTGTGGTTACGAAACTACTATTCCGATAACCTTGAATTTGGGCCATTATATAGTCCACTGCGTCTTGTCGCTTTGATCCAGTTCACGGCATCTTTAGAGAGATGTAAGTTCAATCTACTCTACTGCAACTCCATGGGTATGAAATTTGTGATTTTAGTCTACTCCACTACAACTTCAGGGAGATAAGGATTATGGTTTTGTCTGCTCCACTACTGCTTAGGGAGATAAGATCTGTGGCTCTGTCTGTTCCACTACTGCTTAGGGAGATAAGACTTGAGGCGATCTACTCTACTACTGCTTAGGGAGATAAGATCTGTGGTTCTAATATGCTTCACTGTAACTTCAGGGAGATAGGATTGGTTTTTTCCGTCTGCTTTACTGCAACTTCAGAGAGATAAGATCTGTGATTTTCAATCTATTCCACTGCTGCCCAGGGGGATAGAACTACCGGCTTCAATGTACTCCACTGTAATCTCAGGGAGGTAAAATCCGCCATCTTCAACCTGCTCCACTATGCTTAGGGAGATAAGATCTGTAATCTTCAATCTATTCTACTGCTGCCCAGGGAGATAGAACTACCGGCTTCAATGTACTCCACTGTAATCTCAGGGAGGTAAAATCCGCCATCTTCGACCTGCTCCACTTCTGCATAGGAAGATAAGATCTATAATCTTCAATCTATTCCACTGCTGCCCAGGGAGATAGAACTACCGGCTTCAATGTACTCCACTGTAATCTCAGGGAGGTAAAATCCGCGATCTTCGACCTGCTCCACTATTGCTCAGGGAGATAAGATCTGTAATCTTCAATCTATTCTACTGCTGCCCAGGGAGATAAAATTACTTACTTCAATGTACTCCACCGTAATCTCAGGGAGGTAAAATCCGCCATCTTCGACCTGCTCCACTACTGCTTAAGGAGATAAGATCTGTAATCTTCAGTCTATTCCACTGCTGCCTAGGGAGATAGAACTACTGGCTTCAATGTACTCCACCGTAATCTCAGGGAGGTAAAATCCGCCATCTTCGACCTGCTCCACTACTGCTTAGGGAGATAAGATCTGTAATCTTCAATCTATTCCACTGCTACCCAGGGAGATAGAATTGGTTTTTTCCGTCTGCTCCACTACTGCTTAGGGAGATAAGACTGGATGCGATCTGCTCTACTACAACTTCAGAGAGATAACATCTATGATTTTCAATCTATTCCACTGCTGCTTAGGGAGATAGAACTACCGGCTTCAATGTACTCCACTGTAATCTCAGGGAGGTAAAATCCGCCATTTTCGACCTGCTCCACTACTGCTTAGGGAGATGAGATCTGTAATCTTCAATCTATTCCACTGCTGCCCAGGGAGATAGAATTTATGGTTTCAATATACTCCACCGTAATCTTAGGGAGGTAAAATTCATCATCGACTTGCTCCACTACAACCGAGGGAGGCAAGGCTGGTATCTTCGATCTGCTTCACTGTCAATGCAGGAAGGCAAAATCTGCTATCTTCACTGATCTGTTCTCTAGGGAACATGACCTGTATAATCTATTTTATGAACCTAATAGCCGCTAGTGATTAGGATGACATGATCAGGATGAATCAAATGCTCCTAACTAGATGTGTATGAATGACATTTGAATGAATGCAAAATGTCATGAAAATGATTCTTTAATGCTTAGATTATCATCATGCCAAAGCTTATTAAGGTTACATCACTGACGTGCTACAATGCCTTCTTGCTCGGCTGGCATATCCAAAGAAACACTGAATCTGATTGCCCCGTCAAAGTTCAATCCACTGGGACATAAAATTTGTACCATCAATCTCCCACTGTAACCCAAGGGTAGAAAGATATGGCTTTTCTCAATCTTCTCCCATCGCAATTCAAGGATACAGAATGTAAAGCTCTTTGGTCCTTTACCCCATTCTAATGGTGTCATACCAAATGCTCATGCACAAAATGAGGAATTTCTTCTCCGAGGAAACCTCTTCCTATTGCCTGGTGGTTATTGCTTGCTTGTTTATTGAAGCCTTATTACCGATACGACATCTTGTCATTTTGCTCAATCAATGTTTTTGACAACAAAATCCAAAGACAAAGTCTTAATTTAGACTCTTCCTTCTCAGTTTTCCATCCTTTAAATTTGGTGCGTTCTAAACAATAGTCCTGTTTCAGGTTTCTGTATTATTTAGAAACTTTTTAGAGTAATATGCAAAACTTCCCTTGTGAAAGTTTTATTAGTCCATTAATCATTATTCCAATGCAACATGCTTGCAAAAAGATCATAACAATGGATAAAAATAAAATTGATTTGGAAGCATAGCTCAAAATGAATAAATTATCAAGGATAGTAAGAATAAAAGGGGAATTAATTGGGAACACGTATCTTGAAAAAGAATGAAGTATTCCAAGAATCAATCAAAAAAATCAATACAAATAGTATGAAGGTTAGGTGCCCCAGATATCGCAGCTTGCACTTCTCTATACAAACATTCTGAAGACCTTTCTGAGTTTGACATGTGTTTAGGAGATCTACAGGACTTTGTCGATGCCCCAAGATGTTGCCTACCCTTTCGTGTTGATTCAGGTATAGCAAGATCATCACATGCCCTGATCTAATTAAAATTTGAGCTGCTGTGATCACCTCATACCCCAATTTGATCCAAAATTTGAGTTGCCTTTTTCGGGTTTTCAACTTAAGCCCCTTTGGTCTCAAGGCGCCCTTTGCGGGTTTTCGCCTTGGCCTCTCCTTTTTCTTTTTCTTTCTTCTTCCTTTTTTTTTTAAAAAAAATTCTTTGATTGCATCTAAACTCATAGGATTAGGCATGTCCTTGTTATCCTTTCTAATTAAGATTGATGTGTTTCCAGATAAGCCCATCCACACAAGGTCCTTTTCATCTTGGCATAAAGTTCTTTTTGTATGGAAATGATCTTCCTCAATACCAGGTCCCTCTTTATGGAATTCTCTAGGGCGAGCTTTTTGTGAGTTCGCATCATTTACTTTTGGTGCATTTGACCATGACGGATAGCTTTCAACATTTTCTCTTCAATCAACTTTAGCTACTCATATCGTGCTTGGTTCCATTCTGCTTTGTCCAACTTCAGCTCTAACAAGACTCAAAGGGTAGGAATATCAACTTTGATGGTAAAAACTGCCTCTATTACATATACCAATGAGAAATGAGTTACCCCGGTAGAGTTTTTTTTGCTTTCATTTTTTTGATTTTGTTTCTTTTTTATTTTTTTGTTTTTGTTTTTTTTTTGCCTCCACTGAATTGTTTATTTTGGGGCAACATAGTGTTAATCTTGAATAGACTGCAAACCTCTGATGTCGTGCTGTTGTTCAAATTTAGTGCATTGTCAGATATGATCCTTTTCGGCTTTTCATGCTGACGTGATTTTTCTAAAAATATGCTGTCGACTTTGTGACATTGGCATATGAAGCAGCTTCTTCCCGTAAAGATAAACTGATGATCGCCAGACTCTTTTGGCGAGATCGACCCAACAACTTTCATACCCCATATAGGGAGAAGTCGTGGATTTTATTATTTCTTTGTAGCGTAGGATCTGTTTTCCATATTGTTCTACCATCCTCAATAAGTCCGAAAATAGGCTACAATCCATGACATCTTCGAAGTCATGAGATCCCTCTAGACACATGTCTCACTCAAAAGGAGATTCTAAGTCTGTAGCAGTGTCACTCATGTTATTGATATCTGGGAACCTATTGGGTACAAGAGAATATAAAAAGAATGTATGAATTTAAGAATAATTATATGCACAGTATGATTATGAATGAATGCATGATTGGGAAGAAAGAATGAAAGATTAAAAATAATTATTCATAACGAATGAAAGAGTATTGGCTCAAAAATGATCGCAAAGATGCATTTCATTAAAATAACGACGTTCAAACATGAGCCTATTTCACAAAAGAGTTCTTATTGCTTCAGGCTAAAAGAAACAAGCTTGTTCTGAATATTACTCTAAGTAGGCTCTAAACACTACAGAGACTTCTTTTACAGTCTGATTTATTTAGAACACTTCCAAATTTATAAGGGCAGACATCTAACAAGGTCCCTTCTTCAGTTGTGTCTTCATGCATGTCATTGATGTGAACACTTCCCAACATCGCATTCACTTTATTGTCAATCATGATTGGGTAGCAGATTTTCTACGGTAGATGAGTCACCCAACTTGACAATACCCATGTTGATGAGTTTTTCAACTAGCTTTTTGAAGGTGATGCAATTCTCTATTGAGTGCCCTGTAATTCCTGCATGGTAGTCACATTGTGCGTTCGCATCATAATTTTGGATACGGAGGTTGTGGGGGTTTTAGGTAGGAAGGGGAAACAACATGCGCATCGAATAAATTTTGATACAGCTCTATATATGACATCGGAATTGGTGTGAACTGGAGCTTCTCAGTACCTGGTTTCACTCCAGGTTATTGTCTCAATGAGCCTTGATGGTTAGCGACCATTTTTCTTAGCTGATTCACCGTAATTGGTTTTGAATAACTCTTGTTATATGTACTCATGTTGTTCACTTCATTGTCTTTGTGTTTTGGGGTTGATCTCTTGATGCCTTCTCCCGCATCTATCTTCCCACTTCTTATTGCATTTTCAATCATTTCACCAGACATCACTACATCTGAGAAGCTCATGGTAGCACTTTCTAACATGTGGTTAATGAACGGTGCTTTCAGAGTGTTGATGAAAAGCATCGTGGTTTCTTTCTCCAAAAGAGGTGGCTGGACTTGTGTCGCGATCTCTCTCCATCTTTGGGCATATTGTCTGAAGCTCTCACTTGGCTTCTTTTCCAGGTGCTATATCCATCACATGGTTGTACTGCTTCATAAAAGCCTGCGCCAAATCCTTCCATGAGTGGATTTTATCCCGGCTTAATTGGTTGTACCATCTTGCCGCTGACCCGATCAAACTGTCTTGGAAGCAATGAATCAACAGTTGATCATTATTGATGTATCCCCTCATCCTTCGGCAGAACATAGTAATATGAGCTTCAGGACAACTTGTCCCGTTATACTTTTCAAACTCCGGCATTTTGAATTTGGGAGGGAGTACTAGATCAGGTACCAAACTCAAGTCCTTGGCGTCGATTCCGCAATGACAGTCAGTGTTCTCCATGGCCCTGAATTTTTCCTCTAGCCATCTACATCGATCCTCAAGTTGTTTTGGCAGTTCCATTCTTGCCTTTTCTATTTCTGCCATATCATCAAGATCAGGGACCACCGGATTGGTGGGGTTGTCTCCGGGATTAGAACCTGAGCCCGTTTGAAAGTGCATTGGTATCGAGGCGCCAGCCTGATATTGAGGTCTAATATTGACGGGTATTCTTTGCGGGCACACATCTGGTTGTGCCTGGGTACTAATCAGGGTAAAACCGGGAGGATAAACAGGGTCCTCATGATCGACTCCAGAATCACCTACGAGGCTTTTTCCTTTATCTTTCCCCCCAGCCAATAACTGCTTCAATTGGTTCATCATAGTGTTCTGGGATTCTATCATGTCTTGCTGGATTTTATCCAGTCGTTCCTGCATCTGGTCTTGCATCTCTTTCTGCAATTGTTCCAATCTTTCTAACCTCTGATCCATTGCTTTTGTTTGGCGACGGGTATCATAGTGATATTTGGTTGGTGGATTCTCGTTGGTTTCCAGGGGAACTGAAATAATTTTACCTAATTAGGGCCATTTTACGAAACTCTAATGCATATGATGCAATGTAATGCAAATGCATGGAATGAATGCAAAAGAAAAAGAGGCATTGATTCTGAATTCAATTCTATTAGAACAAGTTTTCTAGAAAAAAAATCTCTTTACATAAAGCAGATATTTACATATACGATCTTGTCCTAACACTCGAAGTAAAGACATCGATCCTTTTCCTCAAATCCATATGTTAAGATTAAATCTCGAAAACTCTTCAAAGGGGCACCTCCTCTATCTCCCTTTTGCTTGATCTGAGCTACGACCCATTGTTCACTCATCCTCGTGATGCTCATTGGCTTCTTTAAGAAAGTTGGAGCTAGCGGCTCTCGAATAGTCTTCATCAGCTTGAGTCTTCGAGCAACGAGACAAAGTCGTGTACTCATCCATTAAACTATTATTATTCTCTTATCACGTTTTTTTGGACCATATTTAGACAACTGTATTGTTATCCACTTTATCAAGAAACCCATTTTCTTATGACAAGCTCTCTATTTAGCAACTGAACGTGAATCAACACCTCTTTTTAATGATGAAAATGCAATGCAATCATAAACAAAACAAACGAGAACAGGTTAGTATAAAGCAAAAGCAAGCAAGAATAAATAGAACACCTACGCGGGTGACCACTAGGGGTTTGAAGTGGTTCTACCTAGGGTTGGCTCTTAAGGTCTTCTATATGTGGTTTTGGTTCTAAAGCAAATGTACCCGAACCAGCAGATTCCTCGATCTTCACCCATTATAGGCTCATACGGACCGAGTTCGGTTCAGGGGAATACATTTCCCTATGGCTGCACGGAGATGAAGATCTCATGAAGACATAGGTACGGATGTATCCCGGAAGCGATTCACTATCCCGTGCGGAGGTGAAAACCTCACGAAGGCGTAGTTTCTCACTCCCACTTAAAAAGGTGTGAACAGCGGTCATGCAATGCAATGTGCAGAGATATAAAAATTTAAAATACAAAACATGATTAAAACTATAACTCAAAACAAATGAAATGCAATGAGAGGATCGTATATTTAAATTAAATTCTCGATTTTCGACAAAAAGACAAAAGGTAATCAACATGTGGCTTGACTCTCTTATTTTGCTTCCCCAGTGGAGTCGCCAAGCTGTTGACACTATTTTTTTTGATGAAAATGGGGTCGACTTGGATTTAAAAAATAAGAACGAAAATGGGGGTCGCCACCAATACTTTTTGATGAGGTGTGATTGGGTCACCTCTTAAAACGGTTGTTTTTAATAATCGATCTGGATTTATTAAAACAATGCTTTTGGTCTGTAAAATTCAGAGAAACAAGTTCGGGAGTCAGTTACGCACGAGGAAGGGTTAGCACCCTCGATACGCCCAAAATTGTTACCTAGTAGATTAATTAATGTCTTAGTGTCGAAGATTTAAAACTCGAAAAGATTTTAAAAATACAATCCCTCTTTATATTGTGTTATTTTAAAATTACTCGAATAAATCAAAATGGAAAATGTCTCCTTATCTCGAAGTAACAAGATGTCACATCCAGTGAGTTAGGACACGACACCTCGTACTTTCGAGAGTAAGCTTGCCTTTTTATTTTTTATTTAAACCTTATTTATTTCAATTTTAAAAGGATATTCGGCTATTTAGGTTTAACACGAAAAAGATCGAGACCCAATAAGTTAGGGCACGACTTCTCGAATTTCTAAATACGGAATATTGCCTTCATTATTGAAAGTTAAAAAGGGTATTTGGCCATTTAGTCGAACGAGAAATCGAAACCTAGCGCGTTAGGGCACGTTTTCTCGAATTTTTCAAACGCGAAATATTGCCTTAATTTAAAACTTTTCCCTTTTGAATAAATGCGAGTACAATACTTGAACGAGATGCATTTGTTTTATTTAGGACAAAATACAATGATTTATTATTGGGGTGTACAAAATCGAGCGTAACTTTGAAGTGATGAAATGAAATTGGAGGATAATGGAACATGGCATAACAATTTATGAATAAAATGATACATCAATGCATGACAAATATCCAAGGATACGAATAAGCAAATTAGTCTACACAACGGCAATGAACACACAACATATCTAATTTAAATATCAACATTACTAACCAAAGGAAAATAAAACAAAAATATAATATATATATATATATATATATATATGTATATATATATATAACAATCAAAAGTAAATAATAACTTAACATGAATGATTAATAAGAACAATACATAATAAAAGTTTTGAATAAACAATATACGAGAAAACTTAGAATAAATAAATATAAAACATTTTAAAGTAAATAATATTATATATAAAAAAAAAGTACAAACTGTTTCAAAGAATATATACATACGTATGAAAATTTAAAAGATATATATATATATATATATATAATAGTTTACAATAAATAATAAATAAATAATAACTTAAAAAAATAATAATAAAAGAGTTTCTGTTTTTTTTAAACAATAATAATAATAAACAAATAAATTAAATGGACCCAGGACCAGACTGAAATTAAAAACACAATTAAATGACAGATTTTAAATTAAAAAAGGACAATCGGGACCTGAACTAAATGCTTGCAGAGAGATAGGGACTAACTGGGCAATAATCCCCATCCCCAAAATGCGGCGTTTCGACACGGACTAAAATGAAACCTTAATTAAATAACCGGGCCAAAATGAGAGAAAGAAAAGGGACCGATTTTATCTCAGCGCAAAAGAGGAAGGACCCTGCGCGAAATAGCCCCTTCACCACAGACACGCGGATCCTGAGGACTGTTGGGTCAGGTTGCGGGTCAGAGGTCCAAAACGACGTCGTTTTGGCCTCTGAACCCTACCCCCAAAACGGCGCCATTTAATTTCTTTATTTAAACACCTCTTTTTTTATTTCTTCATTTCCCCCCCCACACACTAAAAAAAAAGCAGAAACCTCACAAAGCCTCCCCCATGCCCTCCGACGGTTGGGTTTCTTATCGCCGCCTGTCCGTCCGTCATGCCAGCACTAAACCGACAGCTGATGGAGCGCAATAATGGGCTCTTAAAGCCCCGTTTCTAGGCGAGTTACAAGGTCGGGCTTTTGAGCGTCATAAGGGCCGAGACAAAGGCCCTCGACCCCCTCTTTGAAACCAGCCCCGACGACGAAGAACCGCCTTCTGACGGCGCGGTCACGAGGCGTCCGGTAAGCCTTTTTTCTTTTTTTATATCCTTTTTCATATTTTTTTAAAATATACTTAAAAAAGAGAAAAAAAGACGAAAAAATAAAGATAATCAATCAAAAAAATGAAGAACAGCAACCTTTTATTTCTTTTTGATTTCTGATTTTTTTTTCAAAATCCAGAATAAGAACTTACAAGAAATCGTTCGGGCCTTTTATAGCCGAATACAAAAATCTTTTCCGTTCTATTCTCTATTTCGTGTGTTATTTGCTCTTGCAGATGTCAGATGCGTTGGTGCAGACGATGGCAGAGGCGTGCGAGTAGGCCGGCGTGCGCTGGAGGCGTGGCAGACGAGGAGGCCACGCATGGAAGCTTGCGGCGCCAGGGCTTAGGGGAGGCAACTAGGGTTTGTTGAAAATCTTTAAGTTTATGGGCTTAGGGTTTCTGATTTTTGGGCCTATTGGGTTTAGACTAGTAGTTTTTTGGGTTTAAATTTGCTGAAAATGGACTACTTTTGTTTTTATTATTTGGGTTATTTTGTTGGCATGGGCCCGGGCAAAAATGGGCTCTTACAGCACTTATCTTAGTATTGTTTAAGTATAAAGACTTTTTTTAACTCATTTTCAATTTGTTAGAAAACTTTTATTTTAATATTTTTAATGTATTTGGTGTATTATATTTTTAAATTTTTTATATAAAAATAAAATTAAAAAAATAATATGGGTCAAGCCAGACTAAGCTTGAGTTTTAACATTTTTATCCAGATCAAACTTGGACAAAAAATCTAAGCTACTTTTTAGGGATCCAGCCCGAACCTAAAGTTTTGTTAGTCCCAGCCATGTACAACTCTCCTCCAAACCGCTTCCAATCCATCAAACACCGTCCACAATTCCAAATGGAGAACCAATGTGATGCCAAAATCTTGCTAAACCCAATAATCAAAAAATTAGTGATAAATATAAATGTGAATGGTTGATTTCAAAATAACTTATGAATTTACATAAAGCACAATAATTGAATTTTAAAAAATTAAAATAAGAGGATTTCTTTGTGGATTTCTATAAAGTCAAAAAAGACGGAGATTCATTTATTATTTACAAAATAAAACAGACACATATATAAATATCAATATGATAATAATATCCCCTTTCTTATGTACAAATATTCACCCCTTTTTTTACATCAAACAAAATATAAGTAAAGCATTAGCATTTACTTTACAATTTAGTGGGAAGGATGTTAACGTCACAACTCGAGTCCTACTCTTTGAGAAGCCAACACAAATTACTTTCAACATATTAAACTTCTGGAGCATCGTAAAACACCAGATTCACTTGTCAATTCCTTAACAGATCCAGCATCGACAACTTTAAAATTTTGTTCTTGGTTATAGTTAGGCTTAGCTCCACCTACACCTGTTTGCTTACTAAAAGATGCTCCATTTTTAAATACATCCCCTACCGAATAAAATTTCCATAAACCTTTCTCTCCTTTTCTCCATGTTACCTCTTTGTTCCCAACATCATTAGGAGCGATGAAAAAATTGGCTTCACTCTTGATGCTAGGGCTCATGCTACCACCAATGGCGTATTGTTCCCACCCTTGGTAGAAATTGTTCGCTACGTGTGCATATCCATGGCGAACTCTGCAATATAATTTAATATATAAAAACTTCAGATAATTCATGTAAATATGCATTAAAAAACATGGAGCTCACCGATCCATAATTATTATTTACCTTGGCATTCTTTGGTTGCAGTTAGGTCCGAAATGGTTGAAAATGACAGTGACCTTCATGTTTTTGTCTCTCAAATGACCATCGTCGTGTCCGAGGAGCATAACTTTGTCTTGGTTCCTAAACCAGTTGTTCGACACGGTGATGTTGGTGGAACCGCGAGTGACATCGAGGAGGCTGTCCTGGCACTCATACAATGTGTTATGATCGATCCACACTTTCCTTGCGGTGACCAATCTTATAGCATCTCCATCCATTTGCCCTAAAGGGATCACCTTCGCGTTTGGACCCATCACAGTGCTAGGTGGTTGGGCCTTGCAATGGTGGATGCGAAGCCCATGGATGATTATATCGGTCGCTTGGTACACCAACAGGCATCCAGCGCCAGTTATGTGGACGTCAACGCCACGACCGTCAATGGCAGTGAAGCTGCTTAAAAGAAGTGGTCTTTGGAGTGTGATGGTCATGCTATTTTTGAATGTGATCCATACTTTTCCTTTGATCATTGTGGTTCCATAACGAAGGGTCCCTGATTTAGGACTCAAAGGGTCGTCAGAAGGATCTGTAACCTTGTATTTCACGACGTCTTTTCCAATGTTGTTGATCATTTTACCGACAAAACCGACAGAGCATTTGGCCAATTGTTGTCGTTGACTTCGCCAAAGAGGGTTCCCTCTCCAACATTTATCAATTACATTCATATTAGCCAAACTCGAACTCGGACTTGCCATTAGAATGACCATGAAAAGAGCCACTGTGAAGCAACATGATAATGTTGTAGCCATTGATGTACTCGTTTTTTGAGTGGAAGATGAAAGAATAATGAGAGATTGTTGATGGATTTATACTGCAAAAAAAATACCAAATTTGAGAGTTAAAAAAATTGTTCATAATGTTACGAGGTGAATGTTATTCTTGTTTTTATCCGATGCAAATAGTTTGGTCTACTTTGTTAGTAACTAACTTTTTTTTTTTGTTGAGACAAAAAATTGTTCATTTGTTATTTTTAGTGAGTTTTTACTAGTGGTCATTGTACCATGCATAAGTTGCGTATTTAATTCCTATAATGAGTGTATTCTAATTTGTTCAATTAGGCTATATGATTTTAGAATTTTAAAATTTCAATTATGGACCAAATGGTAGACATTACATTCATTAAGTTATATTTTAAAATTGTATGTGACAAATAGATTATCACAAGTATAATATCATGTCAATTTGTTATTTTCACATAATACCCATAAACATGTCACAAATAGATTTAACAACTACCGTTTCAATTAGAATTGAAATTTAAATTTTCAAAAAGTATAGAGACTAAAAATGATTAAATTGGATAATAAAGATTAAACCTATAACTTACATATATCATG
Source organism: Gossypium turneri (assembly GCA_008044935.1). Lineage (NCBI taxonomy): Eukaryota > Viridiplantae > Streptophyta > Magnoliopsida > Malvales > Malvaceae > Gossypium > Gossypium turneri. Next base: position 6,710,957 of record CP032576.1, read on the forward strand.
AGACCAATAACAAAATTAGGCCTAATGGATTTTTTTATAACAGGCCTAATGGATTTAAATGTTACTGTCTGTGTCAAAAGTTTCAAAATTCAAATTGACTTAATTAAAATATAAGGACTAAATTTATAATTTAAGCATAGTATATGGAGTAATAGCAAAATTGATTTTTTTTTATAAAAATGTTCTTTTCTTTGTACTTACAAAGAAAAGAGTGTGTTTAGGGTTATTTCATTACTCAAGGTAAAAAAAACATGTGGTCAAGTTTGAGAGTTAGCTTCATTAAAAATAACATTTTGATATTTCTTAACTTAAAATTTAATTATTACAATTATTTGTATTTTCTATCCAAATTTACTAACTATCAAATATATTTATTCGAGTGTCTTGATGGTATGATTAAGTTCATAATAATTTCAAGGTGATATGATTAAATGAATATATTGATGGTAAATTTTGACTAGAAAATCTTTGCATAGTTTATAAAATGCATAAAAGATCACATAAATAAGGGTAAATTGCATAAAGAGTCATTCAATTATTAAAAATTTTTATTTTTGGTACTAAAAATAGTTTACAATTTAAGCGAACACATTATATAATTTGGTCAATTTGGTCACTCCCATAAAAATTGCAAACAGAAAACACATGTGGATTTTTTTTTTTTTTGTAAAATGTAATAATATTTAAAAACCTCTGGCATAAAAAAATCTAGCTTGGTTTTATGTTTACAATTTTAACAAGAGTGTCCAAATTAATTCAATTATATAATATGAGTGTCTAAATTGCAATTTTTTTTGAAGTCCACATTAACCTTCTATGATGTGCATGATCCATGCTAATTTAATATAAATTAAGAAATAGTAGTGGCGGTGAGATTAATGTTATGGTTGCATGATCAGTTTTGGACTTAATATAAAGCTTAACCCCCCATTGCCATTGTAACCAAAGGCAAATTTGTCGGGATAGGTAGAGGATTTGGTCCCAATATTTGAAAATTTTCAATTTAGCCTCTTTATAAATCGAGAAATTATAAATTAATATTTTTAGTGAAATTGCACATTAACCTTAAAAAAATGAAAATTTTGTAAAACAATCCTCTTATAAATAAAAAATAAATTAATATATAATAAAATTCCACTTTAACCTCCCTAAAAATGAAAAAAAAAAGTTATTTAATCACTTTAGAAACGATGAAATTATAAATTAATGCATAATAAACTTATATTTTGGATCTATGAAAAATTATAATTAAATTTCCAACTTGTTAAAAAAATTTCGAATTTGCCATTGGTTGTGGCTATAACTACATATTAACACGCCATACCAATGAACAAACATGTCCCCCACTTGTGCAGCGCCTCGCTACTATCACTCTCGAGAATTACCTGACTCTACTCCAAACTAGAGTTGTTCATGGCTGGGTTGGGCCAACCCAAAAAATGAGAGGGTTTGTGCAAAAAATTGGTTCGAAAAATGGGCTTAGGCAAAAAAAAAGACCCTTTTAGAAAATGAGATAGGCCTCGGGTAAGGTTTTTGGCCCAGACCCAACCCGACCCAAGTTTTCAACAAAAAAAACCCTGCTGTTTTTCCATGTTTTACTATTGTTTTCCCACTATTTTGCTACCATTTCACTACTATGTTACTATTATTTTGTCGTTAACGTTTGGATATTGTATAACACTTGTTTTATTGTTAATTTTGCTACTATTTTAGAGTCATTTGCTTGTTAAGTTGCACTTGTTGACACCTTTTTTTTTTTTTGATGAAAACGGGGTCGACTTGGATTTTAAAAAATAAGAACGAAAATGGGAGTCGCCACCAATCCTTTTTGATGAGGTGTGATCGGGTCACCTCTTAAAACGGTTGTTTTTAATAATCGATCTAGATTTATTAAAACAATGCTTTTGGTCTGTGAAATTCAGAGAAACAGGTTCGGGAGTCGGTTACGCACGAGGAAGGGTTAGCACCCTCGATACGCCCAAAATTGTTACCTAGTCGATTAATTAATGTCTTAGTGTCGAAGATTTAAAACTCGAAAAGATTTTAAAAATACAATCCCTCTTTATATTGTGTTATTTTAAAATTACTCGAATAAATCAAAATGGAAAATGTCTCCTTATCTCGAAGTAACAAGATGTCACATCCAGTGAGTTAGGACAAGACACCTCGTATTTTCGAGAGTAAACTTGCCTTTTTATTTTTTATTTAAACCTCATTTATTTCAATTTTAAAATGATATTCGGCTATTTAGGTTTAACGCGAAAAAAGATCGAGACCCAGTAAGTTAGGGCACGACTTCTCGAATTTCTAAATACGGAATATTGCCTTCATTATTGAAAGTTAAAAAGGGTATTTGGCCATTTGGTCGAACGAGAAATCGAAACCCAGCGCGTTAGGGCACGTTTTCTCAAATTTTCCAAACGCGAAATATTGCCTTAATTTAAAACTTTTCCCTTTTGAATAAATGCGAGTACAATACTCGAACAAGATGCGTTTGTTTTATTTAGGACAAAATACAATGATTTATTATTGGGGTGTACAAAATCGAGCGTAACTTTGAAGTGATGAAATGAAATTGGAGGATAACGGAACATGGCATAACAATTTATGAATAAAATGATACATCAATGCATGACAAATATCCAAGGATACGAATAAACAAATTAGTCTACACAACGGCAATGAACACACAACATATCTAATTTAAATACCAACATTACTAACCAAAGGAAAATAAAACAAAAATATAATATATATATATATATAACAGTCAAAAGTAAATAATAACTTAACATGAATGATTAATAAGAACAATACATAATAAAAGTTTTGAATAAACAATATACGAGAAAACTTAGAATAAATAAATATAAAACGTTTTAAAGTAAATAATATTATATATAAAAAAAAGTACAAACTGTTTCAAAGAATATATATACATACGTATGAAAATTTAAAAGATATATATATATATATATATATATATAATAGTTTACAATAAATAATAAATAAATAAAAACGTAAAACAAATAATAATAAAAGAGTTTCTATTTTTTTAAATAATAATAATAAAAAACAAATAAATTAAATGGACCAAGGACCAGACTGAAATTAAAAACACAATTAAATGACAGATATTAAATAAAAAAGGACAATCGGGACCTGAACTAAATGCGCGCAGAGAGATAGGGACTAACTGGGCAATAATCCCCATCCCCAAAATGCGGCGTTTCGACACGGACTAAAAAGAAACCCGAATTAAATAACCGGGCCAAAATGAGAGAAACAAAAGGGACCGATTGCATCTCAGCGCAAAAGAGGAAGGAACTCGCGCGAAATAGCCCCTTCACCGTAAACACGCGGATCCTGAGGACTGTTGGGTCGGGTCGCCGGTCAGAGGTCCAAAACGACGTCGTTTTGGCCTCTGAACCCCACCCCCAAAACGGCGCCGTTTAATGTCTTTATTTAAACACCTCTTTTTTTATTTCTTCATTTCCCCCCCACACACTAAAAAAAAAGCAGAAATCTCACAAAGCCTCCCCCATGCCCTCCGACGGTTGGGTTTCTTATCGCCACCTGTCCGTCCGTCGTGCCACCACTAAACCGACAGCCGACAGAGCGCGATAATGGGCTCTTAAACCCCCATTTCTGGGCGAGTTACAAGGTTGGGCTTTTGAGCCTCATAAGGAACGAGACAAAGGCCCTCGACCCCTTCTTTGGAACCAGCCCCGACGATGAAGAACCGCCTTCTGACGACGCGGTCACGAGGTGTCCGGTAAGCCTTTTTCTTTTTTATATCCTTTTTGATCTTTTTTAAAATATACTTAAAAAGAGAAAAAAAGACGAAAAAATAAAGATAATCAATCAAAAAAACGAAGAACAGCAACCTTTTATTTCTTTTTGATTTCTGATTTTTTTTTCCAAAATCCAGAAGAAGAACTTACAAGAAATCGTTCGGGCCTTTTATAGCCGAATATAAAAATCTTTTCCATTCTATTCTCTCTTTCGTGTGTTGTTTGCTCTTGCAGGTGTCAGATGCGTTGGTGTAGACGATGGCAGAGGCGTGCGAGTAGGCAAGCGTACGCTGGAGGCATAGCAGACGAGGAGGCCACGCATGGAAGCTTGCGGCGCCAGGGCTTAGGGGAGGCAACTAGGTTTGCTGAAAATCTTTAAGTTTGTGGGCTTAGGGTTTCTGATTTTTGGGCCTATTGGGTTTGGGCTTGTAGTTTTTGGGTTTAAATTTGCTAAAAATGGACTGCTTTTGTTTTTATTATTTGGGTTATTTTGTTGGTATGGGCCCGGGCAAAAATGGGCTCTTACAGCTACCCTCTTTGCTGATTCTCGTGTAACGAGAATAGAGTAAAGACTAAGAAAGACCAATTTTGCCCGGTCTCACCGAATCTTGACTTCTTTTGACGCTTCTCTTCAAGTAGCTTCATTCTAGTCCACTGCGTCTTGTTGCTTTGATCCACTTCACGGCATCTTTAGAGAGATGTAAGTTCAATCTACTCTACTGCAACTCCATGGGTATGAAATTTGTGATTTTAGTCTACTCCACTACAACTTCAAGGAGATAAGATTTATGGTTTTGTCTGCTCCACTACTGCTTAGGGAGATAAGACTTGAGGCGATCTGCTCCACTACTGCTTAGGGAGATAAGATCTGTGGTTCTAATCTGCTTCACTGCAACTTCAGGGAGATAGGATTGGTTTTTTCCGTCTGCCCCACTACTGCTTAGGGAGATAAGACTAGATGCGATCTGTTCTACTGTAACTTTAGAGAGATAAGATCTGTGATTTTCAATCTATTCCACTGCTGCCCAGGGGGATTGAACTACCGGCTTCAATGTACTCCACTGTAATCTTAGGGAGGTAAAATCTGCCATCTTCAACCTGTTCCACTACTGCTTAGGGAGATAAGATCTGTAATCTTCAGTCTATTCCACTGCTATCCAGGGAGATAGAACTACCGGCTTCAATGTACTCCACTGTAATCTCAGGGAGGAAAAATCTGCCATCTTCGACCTACTCCACTACTGCTTAGGGAGATAAGATCTGTAATCTTCAATCTATTCCACTGCTGTCCAGGGAGATAGAACTACCGGCTTCAATGTACTCCACTGTAATCTCAGGGAGGTAAAATCTGCCATCTTCGACCTGCTCCACTACTGCTTAGGGAGATAAGATCTGTAATCTTCAATCTATTCTACTGCTACTCAGGGAGATAGAGCTACGGGCTTCAATGTACTCCACTGTAATCTCAGAGAGGTAAAATCCGCCATCTTCGACCTACTCCATTACTGCTTAGGGAGATAAGATCTGTAATCTTCAATCTTTTCCACTGCTGCCCAGGGGGATAGAACTACTGGCTTCAATATACTCCACCGTAATCTCAGAGAGGTAAAATCTGCCATCTTCGACCTGCTCCACTACTGCTTAGGGAGATAAGATCTGTAATCTTCAATCTATTCCACTGCTGCCCAGGGAGATAGAATTGGTTTTTTCCGTCTGCTCCACTATTGCTTAGGGAGATAAGACTGGATGCGATCTGCTCTACTGCAACTTCAGAGAGATAAGATCTATAATTTTCAATCTATTCTACTGTTTCTTAGGGAGATAGAACTACCGGCTTCAATGTACTCCACTGTAATCTCAGTGAGGTAAAATTCACCATCTTCGACCTGCTCCACTACTGCTTAGGGAGATAAGATCTGTAATCTTCAACCTATTCTACTGCTGCTCAGGGAGATAGAGCTACGGGCTTCAATGTACTCCACTGTAATCTCAGGGAGGTAAAATCCGCCATCTTCGACCTGCTCCACTACTGCTTAGGGAGATAAGATCTGTAATCTTCAATCTTTTCCACTGCTGCCCAGGGAGATAGAACTACTGGCTTCAATATACTCCACCGTAATCTCAGGGAGGTAAAATCTGCCATCTTCAACCTGCTCCACTACTGCTTAGGGAGATAAGATCTGTAATCTTCAATCTATTCCACTGCTGCCCAGGGAGATAGAATTGGTTGTTTCCGTCTGCTCCACTACTGCTTAGGGAGATAAGACTGGATGCGATCTGCTCTACTGCAACTTCAGAGAGATAAGATCTGTGATTTTTAATCTATTCCACTGTTTCTTAGGGAGATAGAACTACCGGCTTCAATGTACTCTACTGTAATCTCAGAGTGGTAAAATCTGCCATCTTCGACTTGCTCCACTACTGCTTAGGGAGATAAGATCTATAATCTTCAATCTATTCCACTACTGCCCAGGGAGATAGAATTTATGGTTTCAATATACTCCACCGTAATCTCAGGGAAGTAAAATTCATCATCGACCTGCTCCTCTACAACCGAGGGAGGCAAGGCTGGTATCTTCGATCTGCTTCACTGTCAATGCAGGAAGGCAAGATCTGCTATCTTCACTGATCTGTTCTCTAGGGAACATGACCTGTATAATCTATTTTATGAACCTAATAGCCGCTAGTGATTAGGATGACATGATCAGAATGAATCAAATGCTCCTAACTAGATGTGTATGAATGACATTTGAATGAATGCAAAATGTCATGAAAATGATTCTTTAATGCTTAGATTATCATCATGCCAAAGCTTATTAAGGTTTCATCACTGACGTGCTACAATGCCTTCTTGCTCGGCTGGCATATCCAAAGAAACACTGAATCTAATTGCCCCGTCAAAGTTCAATCTACCGGGACATAAAATTTGTACCATCAATCTCCCACTGTAACCCAAGGGTAGAAAGATATGGCTTTTCTCAATCTTCTCCCATCGCAATTCAAGGATATAGAATGTAAAGCTCTTTGGTTCTTTACCCCATTCTAATGGTGTCATACCAAATGCTCATGCACAAAATGAGGAATTTCTTCTCCGAGAAAACCTCTTCCTATTGCCTGGTGGTTATTGCTTGCTTTGAAGCCTCATTACCGATACGACATCTTGTCATTTTGCTCAATCAATGTTTTTGACAACAAAATCCAAAGAGAAAGTCTTAATTTAGACTCTTCCTTCTCAGTTTTCCATTCCTGAAATTTGGTGCATTCTAAACAATAGTCCTGTTTTAGGTTTCTGTATTATTTAGAAACTTTTTAGAGTAATATGCAAAACTTCCCTTGTGAAAGTTTTATTAGTCCATTAATCATTATTCCAATGCAACATGCTTGCAAAAAGATCATAACAATGGATAAAAATAAAATGGATTTGGAAGCATAGCTCGAAATGAATAAATTATCAAGGATAGTAAGAATAAAAGGGGAATTAATTGGGAACATGTATCTTGAAAAATAATGAAGTATTCCAAGAATCAATCAAAAAAATCAATACAAATAGTATAAAGGTTAGGTGCCCCAGATATCGCAGCTTGCACTTCTCTGTACAAACATTCTGAAGACCTTTCTGAGTTTGACATGTGTTTAGGAGATCTACAGGACTTTGTTAATGCCCCAAGATGTTGCCTACCCTTTCGTGTTGATTCAGGTATAGCAAGATCATCACATGCCCTGATCTAATTAAAATTTGAGCTGCTCTGATCACCTCATACCCCAATTTGATCCAAAATTTGAGTCGTCTTTTTCGGGTTTTCAACTCAAGGCCCTTTGGTCTCAAGGCGCCCTTTGCGGGTTTTCGCCTTCGCCTCTCCTTTTTCTTTTTCTTTCTTCTTCTTTTTTTTTAAAAAAATTCTTTGATTGCATCTAAACTCATAGGATTAGGCATGTCCTTGTTATCCTTTCTGATGAAGATTGATGTGTTTCCAAATAAGGCCATCCACACAAGGTCTTTTTTATCTTGGCATAAAGTTCTTTTTGTATGGAAATGATCTTCCTCAATACCAGGTCCCTCTTTATGGAATTCTCTATGGCGAACTTTTTGTGAGTTCGCATCATTTACTTTTGGTGCATTTGACCATGACGGATAGCTTTCAACATTTTCTCTTCAATCAACTTTAGCTACTCATATCGTGCTTGGATCCATTCTGCTTCGTCCAACTTCAGCTCTAACAAGACTCAAAGGGTAGGAATATCAACTTTGATGGTAAAAACTGTCTCTATTACATATACCAATGAGAAATGAGTTGCCCCGGTAGAGGTTTTTTTTGATTTCATTTTTTTAATTTTGTTTCTTTTTTGTTTTTTTGTTTAGGTTTTTTTTTGCCTCTACTGAATTGTTTATTTTGGGGCAACATAGTGTTAATCTTGAACAGACTGCAAACCTTTGATGTCGTGCTGTTGTTCAAATTTAGTGCATTGTCAGATATGATCCTTTTCGGCTTTTCATGCTAACATGATTTTTCTAAAAATTTACTATTGACTTTATGACATTGGCATATGAAGCAGCTTCTTCCCGTGAAGATAAACTGATGATCGCCAGACTCTTTTGGCGAGATCGACCCAACAACCTTCATGCCCCACATAGGGAGAAGTCGTGGATTTCATTAATTCTTTGTAGGGTAGGATCTGTTTTCCATATTATTCTACCATCCTCAATAAGTCCGAAAATAGGCTACAATCCATGACATCTTCGAAGTCATGAGATCCCTCTAGACACATGTCTCGCTCAAAAGGAGATTCTAAGTCTGTAGCAGCGTCACTCATGTCATTGATATCTGGGAACCTATTGGGTACAAGAGAATATACAAAGAATGTATGAATTTAAGAATAATTATCTGCACAGTATGATTATGAATGAATGCATGATTGGGAAGAAAGAATGAAAGATTAAAAATAATTATTCATAAAGAATGAAAGAATATTGGCTCAAAAATGATCGCAAAGATGCATTTCATTAAAATAACAACTTTCAGACATGAGCCTATTTCACAAAAGAGTTCTTATTGCTTCAGGCTAAAAGCAACAAGTTTGTTCTGAATATTACTCTAAGTAGGCTCTAAATACTACAAAGACTTCTTTTACAGTCTGGTTTATTTAGAACACTTCCAAATTTATAAGGGCAGACATGTAACAAGGTCCCTTCTTCAGTTGTGTCTTCATGCATGTCATTGATGTGAACACTTCCCAACATCGCATTCACCTTATTGTCAATCATGATTGGGTAGCAGATTTTCTGCAGTAGATGAGTCACCCAACTTGACAATACCCATGTTGATGAGTTTTTCAACTAGCTTTTTGAAGGTGATGCAATTCTCTATTGAGTGCCCCGTAATTCCTGCATGGTAGTCACATTGTGCGTTCGCATCATACCACTTTGGATACGGAGGTTGTGGGGGTTTTAGGTAGGAAGGGGAAACAACATGTGCATCGAATAAATTTTGATACAGCTCTTTATATGACATCAAAATTGGTGTGAACTGGAGCTTCTCAGTACCTGGTTTCACTCCAGGTTCTTGTCTCAATGAGCCTTGTTGGCTAGCGACCATTTTTCTTAGCTGATTCACCGTAATTGGTTTTGAATAACTCTTGTTATATGTACTCATGTTGTTCATCTCATTGTCTTTGTATTTTGGGTTGATCTCTTGATGCCTTCTCCGGCATCTATCTTCCCACTTCTTATTGCATTTTCAATCATTTCACCAGACATCACTACATCTGAAAAGCTCATGGTCGTACTTCCTAACATGTGGTTAATGAACGGTGCTTTCAGAGTGTTGATGAAAAGCATCGTGGTTTCTTTCTCCAAAAGAGGTGGCTGGACTTGTGTCGCGATCTCTCTCCATCTTTGGGCATATTGTCTGAAGCTCTCACTTGGCTTCTTTTCCAGGTGCTATATCCATCACATGGTTGTACTGCTTCATAAAAGCCTACGCCAAATCCTTCCATGAGTGGATGTTATCCCGGCTCAATTAGTTGTACCATCTTGCCGCTGACCCGATCAAACTGTCTTGGAAGCAATGAATCAACAGTTGATCATTATTGATGTATCCCCTCATCCTTCGGCAGAACATAGTGATATGAGCTTCAAGACAACTTGTCCCGTTATACTTTTCAAACTTTGGCATTTTGAATTTGGGAGGGAGTACTAGATCAGGTACCAAACTCAAGTCCTTGGCGTCGATTTCGCAATGACAGTCAGTGTTCTCCATGGCCCTGAATTTTTCCTCTAGCCATCTACATCGATTCTCAAGTTGTTTTGACAGGTCCATTCTTGCCTTTTCTATTTCCGCCATATCACCAAGATCAGGGACCACCGGATTGGTGGGGTTGTCTCCGAGATTAGAACCTGAGCCCGTTTGAAAGTGCATTGGTATCGAGGCGCCAGCCTGATATTGAGGTCTAATATTGACGGGTATTCTTTGTGGGCACACATCTGGTTGTGCTTGGGCACTAATCGGGGTGAAACCGAGAGGATAAACATGGTCCTCATGATCGACTCCAAAATCACCTACGGGGCTTTTTCCTTTATCTTTCCCCCTAGCCAATAACTGCTTCAATTGGTTCATCCTAGTGTTCTGGAATTCTATCATGTCTTGCTGGATTTTATCCAGTCGTTCCTGCATCTGGTCTTCCATCTCTTTCTGCAATTGTTCCAATCTTTCTAACCTCTGATCCATTGCTTTTGTTTGGCGACGGGTATCGTAGTGATATTTGGTTGGTGGATTCTCGTTGGTTTCCAGGGTAACTGAAATAATTTTACCTAATTAGGGCAATTTTGCGAAACTCTAATGCATATGATGCAATGTAATGCAAATGCATGGAATGAATGCAAAAGAAAAAGAGGCATTGATTCTGAATTCAATTCTATTAGAACAACTTTTCTAGAAAATAAATCTCTTTACATAAAGCAGATATTTACATATACGATCTTGTCCTAACACTCGAAGTAAAGACATCGATCCTTTTCCTCAAATCCATATGTTAAGATTGAATCTCAAAAACTCTTCAAAGGGGCACCTCCTCTATCTCCCTTTTGCTTGATCTGAGCTACGACCCATTGTTCACTCATTCTCGTGATGCTCATTGGCTTCTTTAAGAAAGTTGGCGCTAGCAGCTCTCGAATAGTCTTCGTCAGCTTGAGTCTTCGAGCAACGAGGCAAAGTCGTGTACTCATCCATTAAACTATTATTATTCTCTTATCACGTTTTTTTGGACCATATTCGGACAACCGTATTGTTATCCACTTTATCAAAAAACCCATTTTCTTATGACAAGCTCTCTATTTAGCAACTGAACGTGAATCAACACCTCTTTTTAATGATGAAAATGCAATGCAATCATAAACAAAACAAACGAGAACAGGTTAGTATAAAGCAAAAGCACGCAAGAATAAATAGAACACCTACGCGGGTGACCACTAGGGGTTTGAAGTGGTTCTACCTAGGGTTGGCTCTTAAGGTCTTCTATATGTGGTTTTAGTTCTAAAGCAAAGGTACCCGAACCAGCAGATTCCTCGATCTTCACCCATTATAGGCTCATACGGACCGAGTTCGGTTCAGGGGAATACGTTTCCCTATGGTTGCACGGAGATGAAGATCTCACAAAGGCATAGGTACGGATGTATCCCGAAAGCGATTCACTATCTCGTGCGGAGGTGAAAACCTCACGAAGGCGTAGTTTCTCACTCCCACTTAAAAAGGTGTGAACAGCGGTCATGCAATGCAATGTGCTGAGATATAAAAATTTAAAATACAAAACATGATTAAAACTATAACTCAAAACAAATAAAATGCAATGAGAGGACCGTATATTTAAATCAAATTCTCGATTTTCGACAATAAGACAAAAGGTAATCAACATGTGGCTTGACTCTCTTATTTTGCTTCCCCAGTGGAGTCGCCAAGCTGTTGACACCATTTTTTTTATGAAAACGGGGTCGACTTGAATTATATAAAATAAGAACGAAAATGGGAGTCGCCACCAATCCTTTTTGATGAGGTGTGATCGGGTCACCTCTTAAAACGGTTGTTTTTAATAATCAATCTAGATTTATTAAAACAATGCTTTTGGTCTATGAAATTCAGAGAAACAGGTTCGGGAGTCGGTTACGCACGAGGAAGGGTTAGCACCCTCGATACGCCCAAAATTGGTACCTAGTCGATTAATTAATGTCTTAGTGTCGAAGATTTAAAACTCGGAAAGATTTTAAAAATACAATCCCTCTTTATATTGTGTTATTTTAAAAATACTCGAATAAATCAAAATAGAAAATGTCTCCTTATCTTGAAGTAACAAGATGTCATATCCAGTGAGTTAGGACACGACACCTCGTATTTTCAAGAGTAAGCTTGCCTTTTTATTTTTTATTTAAACCTCATTTATTTCAATTTTAAAAGGATATTCGGCTATTTAGGTTTAACGCGAAAAAGATCGAGACCCAATAAGTTAGGGCACGACTTATCGAATTTCTAAATACGGAATATTGCCTTCATTATTGAAAGTTAAAAAGGGTATTTGGCCATTTAGTCAAACGAGAAATCGAAACCCAGCGCGTTAGGGCACGTTTTCTCAAATTTTCCAAATGCGAAATATTGCCTTAATTTAAAACTTTTCCCTTTTGAATAAATGCGAGTACAATACTCGAACGAGATGCATTTGTTTTATTTAGGACAAAATACAATGATTTATTATTGGGGTGTACAAAATCGAGCGTAACTTTGAAGTGATGAAATGAAATTGGAGGATAACGGAACATGGCATAACAATTTATGAATAAAATGATACATCAATGCATGACAAATATCCAAGGATACGAATAAGCAAATTAGTCTACACAACGGCAATGAACACACAACATATCTAATTTAAATACCAACATTACTAACCAAAGGAAAATAAAACAAAAATATAATATATATATATATATATATATATAACAATCAAAAGTAAATAATAACTTAACATGAATGATTAATAAGAACAATACATAATAAAAGTTTTGAATAAACAATATACGAGAAAACTTAGAATAAATAAATATAAAACGTTTTAAAGTAAATAATATTATATATTAAAAAAAGTACAAACTGTTTCAAAGAATATATACATACGTATGAAAATTTAAAAGATATATATATAATAGTTTACAATAAATAATAAATAAATAAAAACTTAAAACAAATAATAATAAAAGAGTTTCTGTTTTTTTTTAAATAATAATAATAATAAACAAATAAATTAAATGGACCCAGGACCAGACTGAAATTAAAAACACAATTAAATGACAGATTTTAAATAAAAAAGGACAATCGGGACCTAAACTAAATGCGCGCAGAGAGATAGGGACTAACTGGGCAATAATCCCCATCCCCAAAATACGGCGTTTCGACACGGACTAAAATGAAACCCGAATTAAATAACCGGGCCGAAATGAGAGAAACAAAAGGGACCGATTGCATCTCAGCGCAAAAGAGGAAGGACCCCGCGCGAAATAGCCCATTCACCACAGACACGCAGATCCTGAGGACTGTTGGGTCGGGTCGCAGGTCAGAGGTCCAAAACGACGTCGTTTTGGCCTCTGAACCCCACCCCCAAAACGGCGCCGTTTAATGTCTTTATTTAAACACCTCTTTTTTTATTTCTTCATTCCCCCCCCACACACTAAAAAAAAAAGGCAGAAACCTCACAAAGCCTCCCCCATGCCCTCCGACGGTTGGGTTTCTTATCGCCGCCTGTCCGTCCGTCGTGCCACCACTAAACCTACGGTCGATGGAGCGCGATAATGGGCTCTTAAACCCCCGTTTCTAGGCGAGTTACAAGGTCGGGCTTTTGAGCCTCATAAGGGCCGAGACAAAGACCTTCGACCCCCTCTTCGAAACCAGCCCCGACGACGGAGAACCGCTTTTTGACGGTGCGGTCACGAGGCGTCCGGTAAGCCTTTTTCTTTTTTATATCCTTTTTGATATTTTTTTAAAATATACTTAAAAAAGAGAAAAAAAAGATGAAAAAATAAAGATAATCAATCAAAAAAACGAAGAACAGCATCCTTTTATTTCTTTTTGATTTCTGATGTTTTTTTTTTCCAAAATCCAGAAGAAGAACTTACAAGAAATCGTTCGGGCCTTTTATAGCCGAATACAAAAATCTTTTCCGTTCTATTCTCTCTTTCGTGTGTTGTTTGCTCTTGCAGGTGTCAAATGCTTTGGTGCAGACGATGGCAGAGGCGTGCAAGTAGGCCGGCGTGTACTGGAGGCGTGGCAGACGAGGAGGCCATGCATGGAAGCTTGCGGCCCCAGGGCTTAGGGGAGGCAACTAGGGTTTGCTGAAAATCTTTAAGTTTGTGGGCTTAGGGTTTTTGATTTTTGGGCCTATTGGGTTTGGGCTTGTAGTTTTTGGGTTTAAATTTGTTGAAAATGGACTGCTTTTGTTTTTATTATTTGGGTTATTTTGTTGGTATGGGCCCGGACAAAAATGGGCTCTTACAGCACTTATCTTAGTATTGTTTAAGTATAAAGACTTTTTTTAACTCATTTTCAATTTGTTAGAAAACTTTTATTTTAATATTTTTAATGTATTTGGTGTATTATAATTTTAAATTTTTTATATAAAAATAAAATTAAAAAAATAATACGGGTCAAGCCAGACTAAGCTTGAGTTTTAACAATTTTATCCAGATCAAACTTGGACAAAAAATCTAAGCTACTTTTTAGGGATCCAGCCCGAACCTAAAGTTTTGTTAGTCCCAGCCATGTACAACTCTCCTCCAAGCTACTAATAAAAAAATTAGTGATAAATATAAATGTGAATGGTTGATTTCAAAATAACTTATGAATTTACATAAAGCACAATAATTGAATTTTAAAAAATTAAAATAGAGGATTTCTTTGTGGATTTCTATAAAGTCAAAAAAGACGGAGATTCATTTATTATTTACAAAATAAACAGTCACATATATAAATATCAATATGATAATAATGTCCCCTTTCTCTTGTACAAATATTCACCCTTTTTTTACATCAAACAAAATATAAGTAAAGCATTAGCATTTACTTTATAATTTAGTGGGAAGGATGTTAACGTCACAACTCGAGTCCTACTCTTTGAGAAGCCAACACAAATTACTTTCAACATATTAAACTTCTGGAGCATCGTAAAACACCAGATTCACTTGTCAATTCCTTAACAGATCCAGCATCGACAACTTTAAAATTTTGTTCTTGGTTATAGTTAGGCTTAGCTCCACCCACACCTGTTTGCTTACTAAAAGATGCTCCATTTTTAAATACATCCCGTACTGAATAAAATTTCCATAAACCTTTCTCTCCTTTTCTCCATGTTACCTCTTTGTTCCCAACATCATTAGGAGCGATGAAAAAATTGGCTTCACTCTTGATGCTAGGGCTCATGCTACCACCAATGGCGTATTGTTCCCACCCTTGGTAGAAATTGTTCGCTACGTGTGCATATCCATGGCGAACTCTGCAATATAATTTAATATATAAAAACTTCAGATAATTCATGTAAATATGCATTAAAAAACATGGAGCTCATCGATCCATAATTATTATTTATCTTGGCATTCTTTGGTTGCAGTTAGGTTCAAAATGGTTGAAAATGACGGTGACCTTCATGTTTTTGTCTCTCAAATGACCATCGTCGTGTCCGAGGAGCATAACTTTGTCTTGGTTCCTGAACCAGTTGTTCGACAAGGTGATGTTGGTGGAACCGCGAGTGACATCGAGGAGGCCATCCTGGCACTCATACAATGTGTTATGATCGATCCACACTTTTCTTGCGGTGACCAATCTTATAGCGTCTCCATCCATTTGGCCTAAAGGGATCACCTTCGCGTTTGGACCCATCACAGTGCTAGGTGGTTGGGCCTTGCAATGGTGGATGCGAAGCCCATGGATGATTATATCAGTCGCTTAGTACACCAACAGGTATCCAGCGCCAGTTATGTGGACGTCGACGCCACGACCGTCAATGGCAGTGAAGCTGCTTAAAAGAAGTGGTCTTTGGAGTGTGATGGTCATGCTATTTTTGAATGTGATCCATACTTTTCCTTTGATCATTGTGGTTCCATAACGAAGGGTCCCTGATTTAGGACTCAAAGGGTCGTCAGAAGGATCTGTAACCTTGTATTTCACGACGTCTTTACCAATGTTGTTGATCATTTTGCCGACAAAACCGACAGAGCATTTGGCCAATTGTTGTCGTTGACTTCGCCAAAGAGGGTTCCCTCTCCAACATTTATCAATTACATTCATATTAGCCAAACTTGAACTCGGACTTGCCATTAGAATGACCATGAAAAGAGCCACTGTGAAGCAACATGATAATGTTGTAGCCATTGATGTACTCGTTTTTTGAGTGGAAGATGGAAGAATAATGAGAGATTATTGATGGATTTATACTGTAAAAAAAATACCAAATTTGAGAGTTAAAAAAATTGTTCATAATGTTACGAGGTGAATGTTATTCTTGTTTTTATCCGATGCAAATAGTTTGGTCTACTTTGTTAGTAACTAACTTTTTTTTTTTGTTGAGACAAAAAATTGTTCATTTGTTATTTTTAGTGAGTTTTTACTAGTGGTCATTGTACCATGCATAAGTTGCGTATTTAATTCCTATAATGAGTGTATTCTAATTTGTTCAATTAGGCTATATGATTTTAGAATTTTAAAATTTCAATCATGGACCAAATGGTAGACATTACATTCATTAAGTTATATTTTGCTATTTCTAAAATTGTATGTGACAAATAGATTATCACAAGTATAATAACATGTCAATTTGTTATTTTCACATAATACCCATAAACATGTCACAAATAGATTTAACAACTACCGTTTCAATTAGAATTGAAATTTAAATTTTCAAAAAGTATAGAGACTAAAAATGATTAAATTGGATAATAAAGATTAAACCTATAACTTACATATATCATGAGACCAATAACAAAATTAGGCCTAATGGATTTTTTTCATAACAGGCCTAATGGATTTAAATGTTACTGTCTGTGTCAAAAGTTTCAAAATTCAAATTGACTTAATTAAAATATAAGGACTAAATTTATAATTTAAGCATAGTATATGGAGTAATAGCAAAATTGATTTTTTTTTATAAAAATGTTCTTTTCTTTGTACTTACAAAGAAAAGAGTGTGTTTAGGGTTATTTCATTACTCAAGGTAAAAAAAACATGTGGTCAAGTTTGAGAGTTAGTTTCATTAAAAATAACATTTTGATATTTCTTAACTTAAAATTTAATTATTACAATTATTTGTATTTTCTATCCAAATTTACTAACTATCAAATATATTTATTCGAGTGTCTTGATGGTATGATTAAGTTCATAATAATTTCAAAGTGGTATGATTAAATTTTGACTAGAAAATCTTTGCATAGTTTATAAAATACATAAAAGATCACATAAATAAGGGTAAATTGCATAAAGAGTCATTCAATTATTAAAAATTTTTATTTTTGGTACTAAAAATAGTTTACAATTTAAGCGCACGCATTATATAGTTTAGTCAATTTGGTCACTCCCATAAAAATTGCAAACAGAAAACACATGTGGATTTTTTTTGTTTTTTGTAAAATGTAATAATATTTAAAAATCTCTGGCATAAAAAAATCTAGCTTGGTTTTATGTTTACAATTTTAACAAGAGTGTCCAAATTAATTTAATTATATAATGTGAGTATCTAAATTGCATTTTTTTTTGAAGTCCACATTAACCTTCTATGATGTGCATGATCCATGCTAATTTAATATAAATTAAGAAATAGTAGTGGCGGTGAGATTAATGATATGGTTGCATGATCAGTTTTGGACTTAATATAGATTTCACTTGGTACCTGCTCAAGCTTAACCTCCCATTGCCATTGTAACCAAAGGCAAATTTGTCGGGATAGGTAGAGGATTTGGTCCCAATATTTGAAAATTTTCAATTTAGCCTCTTTATAAATCGAGAAATTATAAATTAATATTTTTAGTGAAATTGTACTTTAACCTTAAAAAAATGAAAATTTTGTAAAACAATCCTCTTATAAATAAAAAATATAAATTAATATATAATAAAATTACACTTTAACCTCCCTAAAAATGAAAAAAAAAATTTAATCACTTTAGAAACGATGAAATTATAAATTAATGCATAATAAACTTATATTTTGGATCTATGAAAAATTATAATTAAATTTCTAGCTTATTAAAATTTTTATCGAATTTGCCTTTAGTTGTGCCTGTAACTACATATTAACGCGTCGTACCAATGAACAAACATGCCCCCCTGAGTTGTTAATGGTTGGGTCGGGCCAACCCGAAAAATGAGAGGGTTTGTGCAAAAGTATTGGTTCAAAAAATGAGTTTGGGCAAAAAAACAAGACCGATTTAGAAAATTGGATAGGCCTCAGGTAAGGTTTTTGGCCCAGAACCAACCCGACCCAAATTTTCAAAAAAAAAAACCTGCAGTTTTTCTATGTTTTATTGTTATTTTCCCATTGTTTTGCTACCATTTCACTATTATGTTGCTACTATTTTGTTGTTAATGATTAGATATTGTATAACTCTTGTTTTATTGTTAATTTTGCTACTATTTTTGAGCCATTTGCTTGTTAAGTTGCACTTATCTAATTATTATTTAAGTACAAAGAATTTTTTAAACACATTTTTAATTTGTTAGAAAAAAATTATTTTAATTTTTTTAATGTATTTGGTGTATTATATTTTTATATTTTTTATATAAAAATAAAATTAAAAAAGTAATATGGGTCAGGCCGGACCAAACCCAAATTTTAACATTTTTATTTTGACTAAACTTGAACAAAAAATCTAAGCTATTTTTTAGGAATACAGCCCAAACCTAAAGTTGTTAGTCCCAGCCATGTACAACTCTCCTCCAAACCACTTCCAATCCATCAAACACCGCCCACAATTCCAAATGGAGAACCAATGTGATGCCAAAATCTTGCTAAACCCAATAATCAAAAAATTAGTGATAAATATAAATGTGAATGGTTGATTTCAAAATAACTTATGAATTTACATAAAGCACAATAATTGAATTTTAAAAAATTAAAATAAGAGGACTTCTTTGTGGATTTCTATAAAGTCAAAAAAGACAGAGATTCATTTATTATTTACAAAATAAAACAGACACATATATAAATATCAATATGATAATAATATCCCCTTTCTCATGTACAAATATTCACCCTTTTTTTACATCAAACAAAATATAAGTAAAGCATTAGCATTTACTTTACAATTTAGTGGGAAGGATGTTAACGTCACAACTCGAGTCCTACTCTTTGAGAAGCCAACACAAATTACTTTCAACATATTAAACTTCTGGAGCATCGTAAAACACCAGATTCACTTGTCAATTCCTTAACAGATCCAGCATCGACAACTTTAAAATTTTGTTCTTGGTTATAGTTAGGCTTAGCTCCACCTACACCTGTTTGCTTACTAAAAGATGCTCCATTTTTAAATACATCCCGTACTGAATAAAATTTCCATAAACCTTTCTCTCCTTTTCTCCATGTTACCTCTTTGTTCCCAACATCATTAGGAGCGATGAAAAAATTGGCTTCACTCTTGATGCTAGAGCTCATGCTACCACCAATGGCGTATTGTTCCCACCCTTGGTAGAAATTGTTCGCTACGTGTGCATAGCCATGGCGAACTCTGCAATATAATTTAATATATAAAAACTTCAGATAATTCAAGTAAATATGCATTAAAAAACATGGAGCTCACCGATCCATAATTATTATTTACCTTGGCATTCTTTGGTTGCAGTTAGGTCCGAAATGGTTGAAAATGAATGTGACCTTCATGTTTTTGTCTCTCAAATGACCATCGTCGTGTCCGAGGAGCATAACTTTGTCTTGGTTCCTAAACCAGTTGTTCGACACGGTGATGTTGGTGGAACCGCGAGTGACATCGAGGAGGCCGTCCTGGCACTCATACAATGTGTTATGATCGATCCACACTTTCCTTGCGGTGACCAATCTTATAGCGTCTCCATCCATTTGGCCTAAAGGGATCACCTTCGCGTTTGGACCCATCACAGTGCTAGGTGGTTGGGCCTTGCAATGGTGGATGCGAAGCCCATGGATGATTATAACGGTTGCTTGGTACACCAACAGGCATCCAGCGCCAGTTATGTGGACGTCGACGCCACGACCGTCAATGGCAGTGAAGCTGCTTAAAAGAAGTGGTCTTTGGAGTGTGATGGTCATGCTATTTTTGAATGTGATCCATACTTTTCCTTTGATCATTGTGGTTCCATAACGAAGGGTCCCTAATTTAGGACTCAAAGGGTCGTCAGAAGGATCTGTAACCTTGTATTTCACGACGTCTTTACCAATGTTGTTGATCATTTTGCCGACAAAACCGACAGAGCATTTGGCCAATTGTTGTCGTTGACTTCGCCAAAGAGGGTTCCCTCTCCAACATTTATCAATTACGTTCATATTAGCCAAACTTGAACTCGGACTTGCCATTAGAATGACCATGAAAAGAGCCACTGTGAAGCAACATGATAATGTTGTAGCCATTGATGTACTCGTTTTTTGAGTGGAAGATGGAAGAATAATGAGAGATTATTGATGGATTTATACTGTAAAAAAAATACCAAATTTGAGAGTTAAAAAAATTGTTCATAATGTTACGAGGTGAATGTTATTCTTGTTTTTATCCGATGCAAATAGTTTGGTCTACTTTGTTAGTAACTAACTTTTTTTTTTTTTGTTGAGACAAAAAATTGTTCATTTGTTATTTTTAGTGAGTTTTTACTAGTGGTCATTGTACCATGCATAAGTTGCGTATTTAATTCCTATAATGAGTGTATTCTAATTTGTTCAATTAGGCTATATGATTTTAGAATTTTAAAATTTCAATCATGGACCAAATGGTAGACATTACATTCATTAAGTTATATTTTGCTATTTCTAAAATTGTATGTGACAAATAGATTATCACAAGTATAATATCATGTCAATTTGTTATTTTCACATAATACCCATAAACATGTCACAAATAGATTTAACAACTACCGTTTCAATTAGAATTGAAATTTAAATTTTCAAAAAGTATAGAGACTAAAAATGATTAAATTGGATAATAAAGATTAAACCTATAACTTACATATATCATGAGACCAATAACAAAATTAGGCCTAATGGATTTTTTTTTATAACAGGCCTAATGGATTTAAATGTTACTGTCTGTGTCAAAAGTTTCAAAATTCAAATTGACTTAATTAAAATATAAGGACTAAATTTATAATTTAAGCATAGTATATGGAGTAATAGCAAAATTGATTTTTTTTTTATAAAAATGTTCTTTTCTTTGTACTTACAAAGAAAAGAGTGTGTTTAGGGTTATTTCATTACTCAAGGTAAAAAAAACATGTGGTCAAGTTTGAGAGTTAGCTTCATTAAAAATAACATTTTGATATTTCTTAACTTAAAATTTAATTATTACAATTATTTGTATTTTCTATCCAAATTTACTAACTATCAAATATATTTATTCGAGTGTCTTGATGGTATGATTAAGTTCATAATAATTTCAAGGTGGTATGATTAAATTTTGACTAGAAAATCTTTGCATAGTTTATAAAATACATAAAAGATCACATAAATAAGGGTAAATTGCATAAAGAGTCATTCAATTATTAAAAATTTTTATTTTTGGTACTAAAAATAGTTTACAATTTAAGCGCACACATTATATAATTTGGTCAATTTGGTCACTCCCATAAAAATTGCAAACAGAAAACACATGTGGATTTTTTTTTATAAAATGTAATAATATTTAAAAACCTCTGGCATAAAAAAATCTAGCTTGGTTTTATGTTTACAATTTTAACAAGAGTGTCCAAATTAATTCAATTATATAATGTGAGTGTCTAAATTGCAATTTTTTTTGAAGTCCACATTAACCTTCTATGATGTGCATGATCCATGCTAATTTAATATAAATTAAGAAATAGTAGTGGCGGTGAGATTAATGTTATGGTTGCATGATCAGTTTTGGACTTAATATAAAGCTTAACCTCCCATTGCCATTGTAACCAAAGGCAAATTTGTCGGGATAGGTAGAGGATTTGGTCCCAATATTTGAAATTTTTCAATTTAGCCTCTTTATAAATCGAGAAATTATAAATTAATATTTTTAGTGAAATTTTACTTTAACCTTAAAAAAAATGAAAATTTTGTAAAACAATCCCCTTATAAATAAAAAAATATAAATTAATATATAATAAAATTCCACTTTAACCTCCCTAAAAATGAAAAAAAAAGTTATTTAATCACTTTAGAAACGATGAAATTATAAATTAATGCATAATAAACTTATATTTTGGATCTATGAAAAATTATAATTAAATTTCCAACTTGTTAAAGAAAATTTCGAATTTGCCATTGGTTGTGGCTATAACTACATATTAACACGCCATACCAATGAACAAACATGTCCCCCACTTGAGCAGCGCCTCGCTACTATCACTCTCGGGAATTACCTGACTCTACTCCAAACTAGAGTTGTTCATGGCTGGGTTGGGCCAACCCAAAAAATGAGAGGGTTTGTGCAAAAAATTGGTTCGAAAAACGGGCTTAGGCAAAAAAAAAAAAGACCCTTTTAGAAAATGAGATAGGCTTCGGGTAAGGTTTTTGGCCTAGACCCAACCCGACCCAAATTTTCAACAAAAAAAAACCCTGCTGTTTTTCCATGTTTTACTATTGTTTTCCCACTATTTTGCTACCATTTCACTACCATGTTACTATTATTTTGTTGTTAATGTTTGGATATTGTATAACACTTGTTTTATTGTTAATTTTGCTACTATTTTAGAGTCATTTGCTTGTTAAGTTGCACTTGTTGACACCATTATTTTTGATGAAAATGGGGTCGACTTGGATTTTAAAAAATAAGAACGAAAATGGGAGTCGCCACCAATCCTTTTTGATGAGGTGTGATCGGGTCACCTCTTAAAACGGTTGTTTTTAATAATCGATCTAGATTTATTAAAACAATGCTTTTGGTCTGTGAAATTCAGAGAAACAGGTTCAGGAGTCGGTTACGCACGAGGAAGGGTTAGCACCCTCGATACGCCCAAAATTGGTACCTAGTCGATTAATTAATGTCTTAGTGTCGAAGATTTAAAACTCGAAAAGATTTTAAAAATACAATCCCTCTTTATATTGTGTTATTTTAAAATTACTCGAATAAGTCAAAATTGAACATGTCTCCTTATCTCGAAGTAACAAGATGTCACATCCAGTGAGTTAGGACACGACAGCCCGTATTTTCGAGAGTAAGCTTGCCTTTTTATTTTTTATTTAAACCTCATTTATTTCAATTATAAAAGGATATTCGGCTATTTAGGTTTAACGCAAAAAAGATCGAGACCCAGAAAGTTAGGGCACGACTTCTCGAATTTCTAAATACGGAATATTGCCTTCATTATTGAAAGTTAAAAAGGGTATTTGGCCATTTGGTCGAACGAGAAATCGAAACCCAGCGCGTTAGGGCACGTTTTCTTGAATTTTCCAAACGCGAAATATTGCCTTAATTTAAAACTTTTCCCTTTTGAATAAATGCGAGTACAATACTCGAACGAGATGCATTTG
This sequence comes from Gossypium turneri, assembly GCA_008044935.1. NCBI lineage: Eukaryota > Viridiplantae > Streptophyta > Magnoliopsida > Malvales > Malvaceae > Gossypium > Gossypium turneri. The sequence goes on from CP032576.1 coordinate 6,734,449, forward strand.
TTTTATTTAGGACAAAATACAATGATTTATTATTGGGGTGTACAAAATCGAGCGTAACTTTGAAGTGATGAAATGAAATTGGACGATAACGGAACATGGCATAACAATTTATGAATAAAATGATACATCAATGCATGACAAATATCCAAGGATACGAATAAGCAAATTAGTCTACACAACGGCAATGAACACACAACATATCTAATTTAAATACCAACATTACTAACCAAAGGAAAATAAAACAAAAATATAATATATATATATATATATATATATAACAATCAAAAGTAAATAATAACTTAACATGAATGATTAATAAGAACAATACATAATAAAAGTTTTGAATAAACAATATACGAGAAAACTTAGAATAAATAAATATAAAACGTTTTAAAGTAAATAATATTATATATAAAAAAAGTACAAACTATTTCAATGAACATATACATACGTATGAAAATTTAAAAGATATATATATAATAGTTTACAATAAATAATAAATAAATAAAAACTTAAAACAAATAATAATAAAAGAGTTTCTGTTTTTTTAAATAATAATAATAATAAACAAATAAATTAAATGGACCCAGAACCAGACTGAAATTAAAAACACAATTATATGACAGATTTTAAATAAAAAAGGACAATCGGGACCTGAACTAAATTCGCGCAGAGAGATAGGGACTAACTGGGCAATAATCCCCATCCCCAAAATGCGGCGTTTCGACAAGGACTAAAATGAAACCCGAATTAAATAACCGGGCCAAACTGAGAGAAACAAAAGGGACCGATTGCATCTCAGCGCAAAAGAGGAAGGACCTCGCGCAAAATAGCCCATTCACCGCAGACACGCAGATCCTGAGGACTGTTGGGTTGGGTCGCGAGTCAGAGGTCCAAAACGACATCATTTTGGCCTCTGAACCCTACCCCCAAAACGACACCGTTTAATGTCTTTATTTAAACACCTCTTTTTTTTATTTCTTCATTCCCCCCCTCCCACACACTAAAAAAAAAGCAGAAACCTCACAAAGCCTCCCCCATGCCTTCCGGCGGTTGGGTTTCTTATCACCGCCTGTCCGTCCGTCGTGCCACCACTAAACCGACGGCCGATGGAGCGCAATAATGGGCTCTTAAACCCCTGTTTCTAGGCGAGTTACAAGGTCGGGCATTTGAGCCTCATAAGGACCGAGACAAAGGCCCTCGACAACCAGCCCCGACGACGGAGAACCGCCTTTTGACGGCGCGGTCACGAGGTGTCCGGTAAGCCTTTTTTCTTTTTTTTATATCCTTTTTGATATTTTTTTTAAATATACTTAAAAAAGAGAAAAAAAAAGACAAAAAAATAAAGATAATCAATCAAAAAAATGAAGAACAGCAACCTTTTATTTCTTTTTGATTTCTGATTTTTTTTTCCAAAATCCAGAAGAAGAACTTACAAGAAATCGTTCGGGCCTTTTATAGCCGAATACAAAAATCTTTTCTGTTCTATTCTTTGTTTCGTGTGTTGTTTGCTCTTGCAGGTGTCAGATGCGTTGGTGCAGACGATGGCAGAGGCGTGCGAGTAGGCCGGCGTGCGCTGGAGGCGTGGTAGACGAGGAGGCCATGCATGGAAGCTTGCGGCGCCAGGGCTTAGGGGAGGCAACTAGGGTTTGCTGAAAATCTTTAAGTTTGTGGGCTTAGGGTTTCTGATTTTTGGGCCTATTGGGTTTGGGCTTGTAGTTTTTGGGTTTAAATTTGCTGAAAATGGACTGCTTTTGTTTTTATTATTTGGGATATTTTGTTGGTATGGGCCCGGGCAAAAATGGGCTCTTACAGCACTTATCTTAGTATTGTTTAAGTATAAAGACTTTTTTTAACTCATTTTCAATTTGTTAGAAAACTTTTATTTTAATATTTTTAATGTATTTGGTGTATTATATTTTTAAATTTTTTATATAAAAATAAAATTAAAAAAATAATATGGGTCAAGCCAGACTAAGCTTGAGTTTTAACAATTTTATCCAGATCAAACTTGGACAAAAAATCTAAGCTACTTTTTAGGGATCCAGCCCGAACCTAAAGTTTTGTTAGTCCCAGCCATGTACAACTCTCCTCCAAACCACTTCCAATCCATCAAACACCGCCCACAATTCCAAATGGAGAACCAATGTGATGCCAAAATCTTGCTAAACCCAATAATCAAAAAATTAGTGATAAATATAAATGTGAATGGTTGATTTCAAAATAACTTATGAATTTACATAAAGCACAATAATTGAATTTTAAAAAATTAAAATAAGAGGACTTCTTTGTGGATTTCAATAAAGTCAAAAAAGACGGAGATTCATTTATTATTTACAAAATAAAACAGACACATATATAAATATCAATATGATAATAATATCCCCTTTCTCATGTACAAATATTCACCCTTTTTTTACATCAAACAAAATATAAGTAAAGCATTAGCATTTACTTTACAATTTAGTGGGAAGGATGTTAACGTCACAACTCGAGTCCTACTCTTTGAGAAGCCAACACAAATTACTTTCAACATATTAAACTTCTGGAGCATCGTAAAACACCAGATTCACTTGTCAATTCCTTAACAGATCCAGCATCGACAACTTTAAAATTTTGTTCTTGGTTATAGTTAGGCTTAGCTCCACCTACACCTGTTTGCTTACTAAAAGATGCTCCATTTTTAAATACATCCCGTACTGAATAAAATTTCCATAAACCTTTCTCTCCTTTTCTCCATGTTACCTCTTTGTTCCCAACATCATTAGGAGCGATGAAAAAATTGGCTTCACTCTTGATGCTAGGGCTCATGCTACCACCAATGGCGTATTGCTCCCACCCTTGGTAGAAATTGTTCGCTACGTGTGCATAGCCATGGCGAACTCTGCAATATAATTTAATATATAAAAACTTCAGATAATTCATGTAAATATGCATTAAAAAACATGGAGCTCACCGATCCATAATTATTATTTACCTTGGCATTCTTTGGTTGCAGTTAGGTCCGAAATGGTTGAAAATGACAGTGACCTTCATGTTTTTGTCTCTCAAATGACCATCGTCGTGTCCGAGGAGCATAACTTTGTCTTGGTTCCTAAACCAGTTGTTCGACACGGTGATGTTGGTGGAACCGCGAGTGACATCGAGGAGGCCGTCCTGGCACTCATACAATGTGTTATGATCGATCCACACTTTCCTTGCGGTGACCAATTTTATAGCGTCTCCATCCATTTGGCCTAAAGGGATCACCTTCGCATTTGGACCCATCACAGTGCTAGGTGGTTGGGCCTTGCAATGGTGGATGCGAAGCCCATGGATGATTATATCGGTCGCTTGGTACACCAACAGGCATCCAGCGCCAGTTATGTGGACGTCGACGCCACGACCGTCAATGGCAGTGAAGCTGCTTAAAAGAAGTGGTCTTTGGAGTGTGATGGTCATGCTATTTTTGAATGTGATCCATACTTTTCCTTTGATCATTGTGGTTCCATAACGAAGGGTCCCTGATTTAGGACTCAAAGGGTCGTCAGAAGGATCTGTAACCTTGTATTTCACGACGTCTTTACCAATGTTGTTGATCATTTTGCCGACAAAACCGACGGAGCATTTGGCCAATTGTTGTCGTTGACTTCGCCAAAGAGGGTTCCCTCTCCAACATTTATCAATTACATTCATATTAGCCAAACTCGAACTCGGACTTGCTATTAGAATGACCATGAAAAGAGCCACTGTGTAGCAACATGATAATGTTGTAGCCATTGATGTACTCGTTTTTTGAGTGGAAGATGGAAGAATAATGAGAGATTATTGATGGATTTATACTGCAAAAAAAAATACCAAATTTGAGAGTTAAAAAAATTGTTCATAATGTTACGAGGTGAATGTTAGTCTTGTTTTTATCCGATGCAAATAGTTTGGTCTACTTTGTTAGTAACTAACTTATTTTTTTTTGTTGAGACAAAAAATTGTTCATTTGTTATTTTTAGTGAGTTTTTACTAGTGGTCATTGTACCATGCATAAGTTGCGTATTTAATTCCTATAATGAATGTATTCTAATTTGTTCAATTAGGCTATATGATTTTAGAATTTTAAAATTTCAATCATGGACCAAATGGTAGACATTACATTCATTAAGTTATATTTTAAAATTGTATGTGACAAATAGATTATCACAAGTATAATATCATGTCAATTTGTTATTTTCACATAATACCCATAAACATGTAACAAATAGATTTAACAACTACCGTTTCAATTAGAATTGAAATTGAAATTTTCAAAAAGTATAGAGACTAAAAATGATTAAATTGGATAATAAAGATTAAACCTATAACTTACATATATCATGAGACCAATAACAAAATTAGGCCTAATGGATTTTTTTATAACAGGCCTAATGGATTTAAATGTTACTGTCTGTGTCAAAAGTTTCAAAATTCAAATTGACTTAATTAAAATATAAGGACTAAATTTATAATTTAAGCATAGTATATGGAGTAATAGCAAAATTGATTTTTTATTATAAAAATGTTCTTTTCTTTGTACTTACAAAGAAAAGAGTGTGTTTAGGGTTATTTCATTACTCAAGGTAAAAAAAACATGTGGTCAAGTTTGAGAGTTAGTTTCATTAAAAATAACATTTTGATATTTCTTAACTTAAAATTTAATTATTACAATTATTTGTATTTTCTATCCAAATTTACTAACTATCAAATATATTTATTCGAGTGTCTTGATGGTATGATTAAGTTCATAATAATTTCAAGGTGGTATGATTAAATTTTGACTAGAAAATCTTTGCATAGTTTATAAAATACATAAAAGATCACATAAATAAGGGTAAATTGCATAAAGAGTCATTCAATTATTAAAATTTTTTATTTTTGGTACTAAAAATAGTTTACAATTTAAGCGCATGCAGTATATAGTTTGGTCAATTTGGTCACTCCCATAAAAATTGCAAACAGAAAACACATGTGGATTTTTTTTTTTTTTTGTAAAATGTAATAATATTTAAAAATCTCTGGCATAAAAAAAATCTAGCTTGGTTTTATGTTCACAATTTTAACAAGAGTGTCCAAATTAATTAAATTATATAGTGTAAGTGTCTAAATTGTAATTTTTTTTGAAGTCCACATTAACCTTCTATGATGTGCATGATCCATGCTAATTTAATATAAATTAAGAAATAGTAGTGGCGGTGAGATTAATGTTATGGTTGCATGATCAGTTTTGGACTTAATATAGATTTCACTTGGTACCTGCTCAAGCTTAACCTCCCATTGCCATTGTAACCAAAGGCAAATTTGTCGGGATAGGTAGAGGATTTGGTCCCAATATTTGAAAATTTTCAATTTAGCCTCTTTATAAATCGAGAAATTATAAATTAATATTTTTAGTGAAATTGTACTTTAACCTTAAAAAAAATGAAAATTTTGTAAAACAATCCTCTTATAAATAAAAAAATATAAATTAATATATAATAAAATTCCACTTTAACCTCCCTAAAAATGAAAAAAAAAAAGTTATTTAATCACTTTAGAAACGATGAAATTATAAATTAATGCATAATAAACTTATATTTTGGATCTATGAAAAATTATAATTAAATTTCCAACTTGTTAAAAAAAATTTCGAATTTGCCATGGGTTGTGGCTATAACTACATATTAACACGCCATACCAGTGAACAAACATGTCCCCCACTTGAGCAGCGCCTCGCTACTATCACTCTCGAGAATTACCTAACTTTACTCCAAACTAGAGTTGTTCATGGCTGGGTTGGGCCAACCCAAAAAATGAGAGGGTTTGTGCAAAAAATTGGTTCGAAAAACGGGCTTAGGCAAAAAAAAAGATCCGTTTAGAAAATGAGATAGGCCTCGGGTAGGGGTGAGCATTCGATCGAATCGAATCGAATCGAATTGAAAATTTTTGAGTTAATCTAGTTTTTGAATCTCATTTTATCATCCTAACTTTATTTGAAGTTTTCTCGAATCGAGTCGAGTGAGATGGAATTCGAATCGAATCGAATCGATTATATTTGTTCGAGTTAAATTTTAAAAAATAATTTTAGGTCCTTGTAACCACTGTCACCCATCGTAATAAAATTTGTCCACCTTAATCAAATTTTTTATTAACTTTCATCACCTCATAATTTATTTATTAATTTTTTATATACTAGTTAGCTTCTTTGCCTGCTTAGTTGTTTCAATTATCTTCAGATTCTTGTCACTATGTATTTTGGAATCAAAAAATATATTAAATGTAGAAATATGATTTTTTAATAAAAGTTATTTAAAAAATAAAATGTGAAATTGATACCAATATAAAATTTTAACACGAATATTTTATGGCACAATTAATAATTCAAGTTTAATATAAATATTCAATATGACTAAACAATTCAATAATATAAATAATATAAAATGTGAAATTTAATTTAATAATATAAATAGTAGATATAAATAAAATTATTACTATTTATGTTTAGTGATTTTTTTTTTTGGATAATTTTGATTTTTTATTTGAGAGTAAAGGGTGAGAAGTAAAAGTTTGGGGGGAAAATAAAAAGTTTGGGGGAATAAAAGTTTGAGGGAAAATAAATAGGGGGAGTAAAATTTTGGAGGGAAAATATTAAAAAAAAATTTGGAGGGGGGAGGGTTTGGGGTAGATGAGAGGTGGGATGAGAAGGGAATAAAAGTTTTAGGGAAAAAGTGGGAGAGAGTAAAAATTTTGGGGAAAAATAAAAGGTTTTGAGGGTTTTTGGGAGTAAAATTTTGAGAAAAAGTAAATGGGAGAGTAAAATTTTGGTGGGAAATGAATTTTGGGTAGTTTGGGGGTTGAGAGGAGAGGGGAGTAAAAGTTTTGGGGGAAAAGTGGGAAGGAGTAAAGTTTTGAGGGAAAAGTAAAAAGGTTTGGAAGTTTGGAGTAAAAATGTAAAATATTATAGTTTGATATTCGAATTATTCGAATTATTCGACTTATTCGAATTTGAAAACTCAACTCGATTCGAACTCGAAATTCGAAAAAAAAATTCGAGTTGATTCGAATAACTCGATTAACTCGAATAACTCGATTCATTTAACTCGAAATTCGAATTTTTTATTTTTTCGAGTCAAATCAAATTTTGCTCACCCCTAGCCTCGGGTAAGGTTTTTAGCCCAGACCCAACCCGACCCAAATTTTCAAAAAAAAAACCTGTTGTTTTTCCATGTTTTACTGTTGTTTTTCCACTATTTTGCTACCATTTCACTACTATGTTACTACTATTTTGTTGTTAACGTTTGGATATTTTAATATTTTATTGTTAATTTTGCTACTATTTTAGAGTCATTTGCTTGTTAAGTTGCACTTATCTTAGTATTGTTTAAGTATAAAGACTTTTTTTAACTCATTTTCAATTTGTTAGAAAACTTTTATTTTAATATTTTTAATGTATTTGGTGTATTATTTTTTAAAATTTTTTATAAAAAAATAAAATTAAAAAAATAATATGAGTCAAGCCAGACTAAGCTTGGTTTTAACATTTTTATCTAGATCAAACTTGGACAAAAAATCTAAGCTACTTTTTAGGGATCCAGCCCAAACCTAAAGTTTTGTTAGTCCCAGCCATGTACAACTCTCCTCCAAACCACTTCCAATCCATCAAACACCGCCCACAATTCCAAATGGAGAACCAATGTAATGCCAAAATCTTGCTAAACCCAATAATCAAAAAATTAGTGATAAATATAAATGTGAATGGTTGATTTCAAAATAACTTATGAATTTACATAAAGCACAATAATTGAATTTTAAAAAATTAAAATAAGAGGACTTCTTTGTGGATTTCTATAAAGTCAAAAACGACGGAGATTCATTTATTATTTACAAAATAAAACAGACACATATATAAATATCAATATGATAATAATATCCCCTTTCTCATGTACAAATATTCACCCCTTTTTTTACATCAAACAAAATATAAGTAAAGCATTAGCATTTACTTTACAATTTAGTGGGAAGGATGTTAACGTCACAACTCGAGTCCTACTCTTTGAGAAGCCAACACAAATTACTTTCAACATATTAAACTTCTGGAGCATCGTAAAACACCAGATTCACTTGTCAATTCCTTAACAGATCCAGCATCGACAACTTTAAAATTTTGTTCTTGGTTATAGTTAGGCTTAGCTCCACCTACACCTGTTTGCTTACTAAAAGATGCTCCATTTTTAAATACATCCCGTACTGAATAAAATTTCCATGAACCTTTCTCTCCTTTTCTCCATGTTACCTCTTTGTTCCCAACATCATTAGGAGCGATGAAAAAATTGGCTTCACTCTTGATGCTAGGGCTCATGCTACCACCAATGGCATATTGTTCCCACCCTCGGTAGAAATTGTTCGCTACGTGTGCATATCCATGGCGAACTCTGCAATATAATTTAATATATAAAAACTTCAGATAATTCATGTAAATATGCATTAAAAAACATGGAGCTTACCGATCCATAATTATTATTTACCTTGGCATTCTTTGGTTGCAGTTAGGTCTGAAATGGTTGAAAATGACAGTGACCTTCATGTTTTTGTCTCTCAAATGACCATCGTCGTGTCCGAGGAGCATAACTTTGTCTTGGTTCCTGAACCAGTTGTTCGACACGGTGATGTTGGTGGAACCGCGAGTGACATCGAGGAGGCCGTCCTGGCACTCATACAATGTGTTATGATCGATCCACACTTTCCTTGCGGTGACCAATCTTATAGCGTCTCCATCCATTTGGCCTAAAGGGATCACCTTCGCGTTTGGACCCATCACAGTGCTAGGTGGTTGGGCCTTGCAATGGTGGATGCGAAGCCCATGGATGATTATATCGGTCGCTTGGTACACCAATAGACATCCAGCGCCAGTTATGTGGACATCGACGCCACGACCGTCAATGGCAGTGAAGCTGCTTAAAAGAAGTGGTCTTTGAAGTTTGATGGTCATGCTATTTTTGAATGTGATCCATACTTTTCCTTTGATCATTGTGGTTCCATAACGAAGGGTCCCTGATTTAGGACTCAAAGGGTCGTCAGAAGGATCAATAACCTTGTATTTCACGACGTCTTTACCAATGTTGTTGATCATTTTGCCGACAAAACCAACAGAGCATTTGGCCAATTGTTGTCGTTGACTTCGCCAAAGAGGGTTCCCTCTCCAACATTTATCAATTACATTCATATTAGCCAAACTCGAACTCGGACTTGCCATTAGAATGACCATGAAAAGAGCCACTGGGAAGCAACATGATAATGTTGTAGCCATTGATGTACTCGTTTTTTGAGTGGAAGATGGAAGAATAATGAGAGATTCTTGATGGATTTATACTGCAAAAAAATTACCAAATTTGAGAGTTAAAAAATTTGTTCATAATGTTACGAGGTGAATGTTATTCTTGTTTTTATCCGATGCAAATAGTTTGGTCTACTTTGTTAGTAACTAACTTATTTTTTTTTTGTTGAGACAAAAAATTGTTCATTTGTTATTTTTAGTGAGTTTTTACTAGTGGTCATTGTACCATGCATAGGTTGCATATTTAATTCCTATAATGAGTGTATTCTAATTTGTTCAATTAGGCTGTATGATTTTAGAATTTTAAAATTTCAATCATGGACCAAATGGTAGACATTACATTCAGTAAGTTATATTTTGCTATTTCTAAAATTGTATGTGACAAATAGATTATCACAAGTATAATATCATGTCAATTTGTTATTTTCACATAATACCCATAAACATGTCACAAATAGATTTAACAACTACCGTTTCAATTAGAATTGAAATTGAAATTTTCAAAAAGTATAGAGACTAAAAATGATTAAATTGGATAATAAAGATTAAACCTATAACTTACATATATAATGAGACTAATAACAAAATTAGGCCTAATGGATTTTTTTTATAACAGGCCTAATGGATTTAAATGTTACTGTCTGTGTCAAAAGTTTCAAAATTCAAATTGACTTAATTATAATATAAGGACTAAATTTATAATTTAAGCATAGTATATGGAGTGATAGCAAAATTGATTTTTTTTTATAAAAATGTTCTTTTCTTTGTACTTACAAAGAAAAGAGTGTGTTTAGGGTTATTTCATTACTCAAGGTAAAAAAACATGTGGTCAAGTTTGAGAGTTAGTTTCATTAAAAATAACATTTTGATATTTCTTAACTTAAAATTTAATTATTACAATTATTTGTATTTTCTATCCAAATTTACTAACTATCAAATATATTTATTCGAGTGTCTTGATGGTATGATTAAGTTCATAATAATTTCAAGGTGGTATGATTAAATGAATATATTGATGATAAATTTTTGACTAGAAAATCTTTGCATAGTTTATAAAATACATAAAAGATCACATAAATAAGGGTAAATTGCATAAAGAGTCATTCAATTATTAAAAATTTTTATTTTTGGTACTAAAAATAGTTTACAATTTAAGCGCACGCATTATATAGTTTAGTAAATTTGGTCACTCTCATAAAAATTGCAAACAGAAAACACATGTGGATTTTATTTTATTTTTTTGTAAAATGTAATAATATTTAAAAATCTCTGGCATAAAAAAATCTAGCTTGGTTTTATGTTCCCAATTTTAACAAGAGTGTCCAAATTAATTAAATTATATAATGTGAGTGTCTAAATTGCAATTTTTTTTGAAGTCCACATTAACCTTCTATGATGTGCATGATCCATGCTAATTTAATATAAATGTTATGGTTGCATAATCAGTTTTGGACTTAATATAGATTTCACTTGGTACCTGCTCAAGCTTAACCTCCCATTGCCATTGTAACCAAAGGCAAATTTGTCGGGATAGGTAGAGGATTTGGTCCCAATATTTGAAAATTTTCAATTTAGCCTCTTTATAAATCGAGAAATTATAAATTAATATTTTTAGTGAAATTGTACTTTAACCTTAAAAAAATGAAAATTTTGTAAAACAATCCTCTTATAAATAAAAAAAATATAAATTAATATATAATAAAATTTCACTTTAACCTCCCTAAAAATGAAAAAAAAAAAGTTATTTAATCACTTTAGAAACGATGAAATTATAAATTAATGCATAATAAACTTATATTTTGGATCTATGAAAAATTATAATTAAATTTCCAACTTGTTAAAAAAAATTTCGAATTTGCCATTGGTTGTGGCCATAACTACATATTAACACGCCATACCAATGAATAAACATGTCCCCCACTTGAGCAACGCCTCGCTACTATCACTCTTGACAATTACCTGACTTTACTCCAAACTAGAGTTGTTCATGACTGGGTTGGGCCAACCCAAAAAATGAGAGGGTTTGTGCAAAAAATTGGTTCGAAAAACGGGCTTAGGCAAAAAAAAAGACCCGTTTAAAAAATGAGATAGGCCTCGGGTAAGGTTTTTGGCCCAGACCCAACCCGGCCCAAATTTTCAAAAAAAAAACCCTGCTGTTTTTCCATGTTTTACTGTTGTTTTCCCACTATTTTGCTACCATTTCGCTACTATGTTACTACTATTTTGTTGTTAACGTTTGGATATTGTATAACACTTGTTTTATTGTTAATTTTGCTACTATTTTAGAGTCATTTGCTTGTTAAGTTGCACTTATCTTAGTATTGTTTAAGTATAAAGACTTTTTTTAACTCATTTTCAATTTGTTAGAAAACTTTTATTTTAATATTTTTAATGTATTTGGTGTATTATTTTTTAAAATTTTTTATATAAAAATAAAATTAAAAAATAATATGGTTCAAGCCAGACCAAGCTTGAGTTTTAACATTTTTATCCAGATCAAACTTGGACAAAAAATCTAAGCTACTTTTTAGGGATCCAGCCCGAACCTAAAGTTTTGTTAGTCCCAGCCATGTACAACTCTACTCCAAACCACTTCCAATCCATCAAACACAGCCCACAATTCCAAATGGAGAACCAATGTGATGCCAAAATCTTGCTAAACCCAATAATCAAAAAATTAGTGATAAATATGAATATGAATGGTTGATTTCAAAATAACTTATGAGTTTACATAAAGCAGAATAATTGAATTTTAAAAAATTAAAATAAGAGGACTTCTTTGTGGATTTCTATAAAGTCAAAAAAGACGGAGATTCATTTATTATTTACAAAATAAAACAGACACATATATAAATATCAATATGATAATAATATCCCCTTTCTCTTGTACAAATATTCACCCTTTTTTTACATCAAACAAAATATAAGTAAAGCATTAGCATTTACTTTACAATTTAGTGGGAAGGATGTTAACATCACAACTCGAGTCCTACTCTTTGAGAAGCCAACACAAATTCCTATCAGCATATTAAACTTCTGGAGCATCGTAAAACACCAGATTCACTTGTCAATTCCTTAACAGATCCAGCATCGACAACTTTAAAATTTTGCTCTTGGTTATAGTTAGGCTTAGCTCCACCTACACCTGTTTGCTTACTAAAAGATGCTCCATTTTTAAATACATCCCGTACTGAATAAAATTTCCATAAACCTTTCTCTCCTTTTCTCCATGTTACCTCTTTGTTCCCAACATCATTAGGAGCGATGAAAAAATTGGCTTCACTCTTGATGCTAGGGCTCATGCTACCACCAATGGCATATTGTTCCCACCCTTGGTAGAAATTGTTCGCTACGTGTGCATATCCATGGCGAACTCTGCAATATAATTTAATATATAAAAACTTCAGATAATTCATGTAAATATGCATTAAAAAACATGGAGCTCACCGATCCATAATTACTATTTACCTTGGCATTCTTTGGTTGCAGTTAGGTCCGAAATGGTTGAAAATGACAGTGACCTTCATGTTTTTGTCTCTCAAATGACCATCGTCGTGTCCGAGGAGCATAACTTTGTCTTGGTTCCTGAACCAGTTGTTCGACACGGTGATGTTAGTGGAACCGCGAGTGACATCGAGGAGGCCATCTTGGCACTCATACAATGTGTTATGATCAATCCACACTTTTCTTGCGGTGACCAATCTTATAGCGTCTCCATCCATTTGGCCTAAAGGGATCACCTTCGCATTTGGACCCATCACAGTGCTAGGTGGTTGGACCTTGCAATGGTGGATGCGAAGCCCATGGATGATTATATCGGTCGCTTGGTACACCAACAGGCATCCAGCGCCAGTTATGTGGACATCGACGCCACGACCGTCGATGGTAGTGAAGCTGCTTAAAAGAAGTGGTCTTTGGAGTGTGATGGTCATGCTATTTTTGAATGTGATCCATACTTTTCCTTTGATCATTGTGGTTCCATAACGAAGGGTCCCTGATTTAGGACTCAAAGGGTCGTCAGAAGGATCTATAACCTTGTATTTCACGACGTCTTTACCAATGTTGTTGATCATTTTGCCGGCAAAACCGACAGAGCATTTGGCCAATTGTTGTCGTTGACTTCGCCAAAGAGGGTTCCCTCTCCAACATTTATCGATTACATTCATATTAGCCAAACTCGAACTAGGACTTGCCATTAGAATGGCCATGAAAACGGCCAATGTGAAGCAACAAGATAATGTTGTAGCCATTGTTGTACTCTTTTCTTGAGTGGAAGATGGAAGAATAAGGAGAGATTATTGATGGTTTTATACAGCAAAAAAATTGCCGAATTTGAGAGTTAAAAAATTTGTTCATAATGTTACAAGGTGAATGTTATTGTTGTTTTTATTGGATGCAAATAGTTTGGGCTGCTTTGTTAGTAACTAATTTCTTTTTTGTTGAGACAAAAAATTGTTCATTTGTTTAATTTTAGTTTAATTTTACTAGTGGTCATTGTACTATGCATAAGTTGCGTATTTAATTCCTATAATGAGTGTATTCTAATTTGGTCAATTAGGCTCCATAATTTTAGAATTTTAAAATTTCAATCATGAACTAAATGGTAGACGTTACATTTATTATTAAGTTATATTTTGCTATTTCTAAAATTGTACGTGACAAATAGATTATCACAAGTATAATGTCATGTCAATTTGTTATTTTCACACAATACTCGTAAACATGTCACAATTGGATTTAATGACTACCAATCAGGATTGAAATTTAAATATTTAAAAAGTATAGAGACTAAAAATGATTAAATTGCTAATAAAGACTATTTTAATATTTTACTCTTTATTATTCTATTTGATAAGGAATAAATAAGTTAAGCTTCAACAAATCGAATTTATCAATTCAACCAATTAAATTAAAAATCGATATATAATTCAATCCGACATGTAATACAAACTAAAAATTTAAAGATCCAATGAAAGATTAAATCGATTAAAAATTCAAATTTAAGTTTATTTTTAAGTTCTATAATGATTTTTGAACATATAACCGATGTTGTTGGTGATTCTTTACCCCAGCAAGATGAAGATTTAGATTCAGCACATCGACAAGCTGATGCTCATGATATCAACACTCATCCTATGATTACAAGAGGCAAATCAGGTACTGTTAAGCTAGAACTTCATGTGTATAATGCTACTAATATTCCTTTTGATCCTGCAAATGTTCATGTAGCCATGAGGTATCTACAATGGCAGCAAGCCATACATGCTGAGCTAGATGCCTTGCAAAAGAATAAAACTTGGGATTTAATTCCCTTACTAGAAAATCAAAAAGTTGTTGGCTGTCGATGGTTGTTTAAAGTTGAGAAAAAAGCTAACGGCACGGTTGATCGCTATAAAGTTCAACTGGTGGCCAAGGGATATGCACAGAAAGCTGAATTTGACTATCAAGATACATTCAGTCCCGTGGCGGAGACATGCACTGTTCACACTCATTGCTTTAGCTTTTAATCATCAATGGCAGCTGAGGCAAGTAGATGTTAACAATGCCTTCTTGAACGGGGAGCTTCTTGAGGAAGTATATATGACCCAACCCCCTAGATTTGAGCAATATGATGATACTGGCAACTCTCTAGTGTGTAGATTGAAAAAAAGCTCTCTATGAGCATAAACAAGCTGATGTTTACTACTTCTGTAGCTGACCCTTCTTTGTTTTCACACTATTGATGAAGTTATAAGGGATTTGAATCAG
Source organism: Gossypium turneri (assembly GCA_008044935.1). Taxonomy (NCBI): domain Eukaryota; kingdom Viridiplantae; phylum Streptophyta; class Magnoliopsida; order Malvales; family Malvaceae; genus Gossypium; species Gossypium turneri. The sequence continues at coordinate 6,749,516 of CP032576.1, forward strand.
GAGTTTTCATTGAAAAACTTAGGAGAATTGAATTATTTCTTGGGTATCGAGGTTCATAGACAAGTCACTACTCTTCAATTGTCACAAAAGAAGTATATCACTGAGCTCTTGCAAAAAGCTGAGCCGAAAAGTTCCTAGTCTGTTTCCACTTCAATGATCACATCTCCCACCTTGTCTGCTTCAGATGGTCAACCTTTATCTGCTGACAAGGTTGTGAAGTAAAAATGTATTGTTGGTGGTCTACAATATGTATGTTTGAACAGACCAGATATTAAATTTGCCGTGAATAAAATCAGTCAGTACATGCAAGCTCCAACTGATAAGCATTGGTAGGCAGTGAAGTGAGTGCTGAGAAATCTACAAGGGACATTGTCTCATGGTCTTCTGTTTACACCTGCTACGCAACTTACCCTAACAACCTTTGTGAGTCTGATTGGGGTAGTTCTATTAAGGATCGGAGATCTACTTTAGGGTTTTGCATTTATTTGGGAGGAAACCTTGTTGGTTGGTCCTCCAAGAAGCAGCATCTGGTTGCTCGCTCCCCTTCAGATGTTAAGTATGGCAACATTGCAAATGCTGTTGCTGACATTGCGTGGTTTGTTTCCTTATTGTCTGAGCTTAGAGAACCAGTAATTGGAACACCAACCATCTGGTGTGAACTACAAAAATAGTATTATGCATTCTTGAATGAAACTTGTTATCACCGCCCAAAATCCAAATAGGTTTGGGCCGGATTCTATCGAGCTCGCATGATAATAGGTGTTTGCAGGATGGGTACCTACATTCTCTTGCGAAGCCAGACGTGAGATCGTGCATGGGACCACATAAATACGTGTTAAGTCTAGAGTAAGATACGTGTTGACATGTATGAGACGTACCTAATATATCATCTCAATGAACAATACGTATATCATATAAAAAGACAAACCTTACCATCTAAGAGGAACAGAAAAAAACACTCAACAAAACTTTTAATTCTTAAAATAATTAATTACAAACATGTTTTTTGGCATAAACTTCAATCACAAAATATATCACTCTAATTATCCATTGTTATTTTTACTACCTTAAACACACACAAAATTATGCATAATAAAAATATGCATAATAAAATTAAATATTTGGCTGAAATTCTTTAAAAATACTTTTAAAGTTATAACCATTTTTATATAAAAAATTAATTAGGGTAAACTATAGAAATAGTTATTTTTGTTTGCCTCAGATTACATTTTAGTTACTTATATTTGAAATCTTATGTTTTGGTCACTTATATTATCATTTTGTTACAAAGTAGTCACTCTACCGTTAAGCTTCGTTACCTCCCTAAAGGAAATCCTACGTGACAGTCCGAATGAGTTTTAAATGCCAACTTGGATGTCCAATTGGGATGAAAATAATTTTTTCAGTCAAAATATAAAATAAAACTAAAAGAAAAAGAAGACGAACGGTTTTTCTTTTTCAGTTCAGGGTTTAATTAATTTAAAATTTTCAATTAATTAAATTTATTTAATTAAAAACCCATTCTTGTCTCAGTTAAACATCCAAGTTAGCATTTAAAACTCATTTGGACTGCCACATAGGATTGCCGTTAGAGAGGTAATGGAGCTTAACAGAAAAATGACCACTTCGTCACAAAACGATAACATAAGTGACTAAAACTTAACATTTTCAAACATAAATGACTAAAATATAATATGAAACAAACAAAAATGACTATTTTTATAGTTTACCCAATTAATTAAATTCTATAAAATCAAACTTTTCCATAAAATGGATTTCTTGAATTTAAAATAATTATGATTATAAACCAAAATGGCCTTTGGACCTTTAGAGGCCTAGACCAAACACGCCCTTGTTATTTTGGTTTGGGCCAAGACCAAACAAGGCCTTGTTTTATGTTCCATGAAAATCTGCTAAAAACCTTTTTTCTTTTCAGACAACAAACAAGCAAACAAAAAGATCTGTAATTTTTTTTCGAAATAAAGAACAATTTTCCTTTTTTGCACAAACAGAGTTACATTTATAATTATAATAATTCATAGTTTTTTGTAAGAAAAAAATGGCTTCCTCTAGTCCTCGTACTGTTGAAGAGATCTTCAAAGACTACAACGCTCGACACTCCGCTCTTGTTCGTGCTCTCACTTACGGTATTCTTTTTCTCTCTTTTTCTGTAAACCCTAATTTCCATTTTGGGTTTTATTAATTTGTTTATGGTTTTCCGTGCGGGTTGGATCAGATGTAGATGATTTCTACTCGCAATGCGATCCAGGTCAGTTTGGGTATTTTAATTTCTTTTTTTCCAGTTTTTCTATTTATGTTTGGTTGCCGAGAAAGTTGACTAGAAAATTGAGATGGAAATTCTTTTTTGCTTGTGGTGCGTTTAATTTTGGAGTTAACTGAGTAGTCTCTATGTGATGGAATTGGATTCGGTTCGCGGAACTTCCCTTAATCGTTTCAAGTTTTCTGCTTTTTCATAGGCCATTAGATTTTCAATCTAGTTTTCTGCTTTTTCATAGGCCATTAGATTTTCAATCTTTGTCTTGACTGGCTTCTCAAGTAAATTTCAAATGAGTTGCTTTTTAGTGCGTGTGTTTGTGTGCCTTTGGGTTGTCGTTTTTATGTCTTCTATTCAATCTAGATGCAGATTTGTTTTCTTTTTGCCTTTGAGACTGCTTGAATTTGTGTTTGGGTACCGAGAAAAGATAGGAATTTATTCAGATTCAATACATATTTCCTGCATTTTCTTTTAGGTACCAAATTGAGCATTCAGTCCAAGTTTCTGCTTTCCATAGGCTCCCAAATTTGCGATTTTGAGTGCTTCTTTTGAAAATTTTTAATTGAAGTTTTCTTTCTTGTCTTTGAGGTTGCTAGAGTTTTTGTTTGGGTACTGAGAAAATATGGTAATTTATTCATACCAGTTACATTTTTTTCCTGCATTTTCCTTTAGATACCAAATTGAGCAGCCATGAACTCCGAGATCTGCTTTCCATAGGCTCTTGAATTTGCAGTTTTTAGTGCGGCTTTTAAACTTATTTTAATTTGTTGTTGCTCAGATAAGGAGAACTTGTGTTTGTATGGTCACCCGAATGAGGCATGGGAGGTAGCTTTGCCGGCAGAGGAAGTTCCACCCGAGCTCCCTGAGCCGGCCTTGGGCATTAATTTTGCAAGAGATGGGATGAACCGCAAAGACTGGCTTTCGCTGGTTGCTGTGCATAGTGATTGTTGGTTGCTCTCTGTGGCTTTCTACTTTGGGGCTCGACTTAATCGTAATGAGAGGTACACTATTCTGGCATCTGTCTTTTCTCCATGTGAACTGTAGATTTACCATTGTGCATTGAGATTGTCTTTATGATCCATCTCTTCCCTCTTGCGCTATGTTGTTATATATCTTATTCATACTGAAATATGAATGTCTATAACTTGACATAAAATGAAGAAAAAAAATTAGGAAGGAGACTGGTTGAGTCTGAGTCTCGAGTCTGAAATTTGAAAAATTATCAGTACTGATGTTCATATTGGAATGCTTGACTCTGTTACTCGGACTTAGGTGAGTGTCGAATATGTGTATATATCTGAGATGGGTATGCAGTGGCAGATTTTGGCATTTGATGTTGTGATAGGATTATAAATCACTAGTTTTGTGCCTTTCACTCCACAGAAAGCGATTATTTAGCATGATAAACGATCTTCCCACCATCTTTGAAGTTGTTACTGGAAGGAAGCAGGTCAAAGACAAACCCACAGTAGAGAGTGGAAACAAATCACGAAATAGCACTAAGGTGAAAAATGAAAGCAGTTCGAGCTGTTAGTCAGAACTCTGTATCATCGTTTTTGCTTGCTTGGTTTTTGTATTTATCATTCCACCTTTTGCCTTTCAGAGGTCACTCGATGGGCAGCCGAGAAACAATCCTAAGATAGCTGATAATAGTTACGAGGAGGATGAAGAAGAGCAGGGCGATACCTTTTGTGGGATCTGCGGGGGAGGATACAATTCCGATGAGTTTTGGATTGGTTGTGACAACTGTGAACGGTGGTACCACGGAAAGTGTGTGAAGATAACACCAGCGAAGGCAGAAATGATAAAGTTTTACAACTGTCCTTTGTGCCAAAAGAAGGTAAGGCAATAGCCGTCAATGGAGGGATTAACCCCGATTGGTTTTATTCACCGATGTTGTTGTAAAGCAGCTATGGGCAAATGAGTGCGTAATTCTGTTGTTACTGGCCTATCCTCCCTAGAATCGCAAGCCAGTCGCTTTGGTGCTTTAGGTACATGAATAACATGTAGTGGCATACAAAATGAATGATGCATAGGCTTTACGTTTGTGTTCGGTTTTCATGTTTCGGAATTGTGTGGATACTTAGTTGCTTTTAAGTCCAAATGACTGATCCAATTCCCAATCGATTAGGTTTTATGTACAAGAGAAACATCTATCATGTCCAGTTTAAATACTTTCTCTTTTCCCCTATTGAAATTTCCCATTTCCTTTCAGTAATGCTATATATATATATACACATATATATTAACTTCCTACGTTCTTTTCTTTTGAATACAAAAATACTCAATCTGGAGTTCAGAGAAAAGGTTGCATATATTGGAATTCGAATTTAGTACTTGCTGGATTTCGTTTTTAAAAAATTTGACTAACTGGATTATTTCGGGTTTAAATTGATTTTTCCTTATCGGTGTCCTCAATGATCCTATGTGGAATTTACAATTCATGTAATCATATTTAAAATATTTTATATTTATTAAATAATTTGTGTTGTATATATTTTGATACATTTACATATTCATATTATATTTTTTATAATACCTTTTATGTTGTGAAATCATCCCTCCATGTGCCTTACAATTTCCAGACTGTTTGGATAATTCATAAAGATTTTATCGTTTGGATAAAATATTCATATGCCTTGGAATTTCCAGATTGTTTGGATAATTCATAAAGATTTAGGTGCAAATAAATAATAACAAATATATTTAAATTAAAATATTCATGATTTTCAATTAAAAAATGTAGGCTAGCTAAGACCAGAGTGGGCAACTTAAAATAATTGATTAACCATTTTTGATCCAAGTGACTGTTAATGACAGTTGATTCAACTACCTTAATGCTTATATGGCACTGTTGTTTAAGCGTTTCAATAATGACAAATGCACTGATGACATCAAATATGCACGCTCACCAATGTTTGCAAATTAGTGAAATCCATTTTGCCACCTTTAAAATGATCTTTGTTGACGGGATAATGGCTAATTAATCTCCTTAATTTTGGCTCAAGGTTAAACTCAATCACATCAGTAATAACGATTGGTTCCACTAGAAAGCTCGTGATTAGGACATATCATCCTACATGATTGTTGCTTCACCAAATGAGAGTTGAAGGTAAGAGTCTCCGATCTTTACCTTTTCCAGCAAAGTTGTAAGCAACGATGACCACATTAGAATACGAGGTAGTTGAGATACTTTCAAAAAAAAGCTTGTTATAATTATGGCATCTAACTCGAGCATGGTCTTGATTCAACATCAAATAATGTACGTTACTTCAGATTTAAAGATTTTGTTTTTCAACCTAGTAAGTAAGTAAAAACAATATATATATATATATATATATATATATATTCAATATAATAAAAAAATTTAGTGACAAATAAATACTTGCTTAACTAATAAGATAATAAAAAATACCATATCAACGATTATTAAAGCAATATGATTTTCTTACCTTAACTGAGCCATGGTAGGGTTGAAAAGATTAATGTTACGATGAAAAAGAAAGATTTGAAGACATTACTTAGGAAGTTGATAATAGTGGGAGGCAACTTTAGCTTGCGTGAAACAAACAAATGAAAGGAGGGGTACTCATAGTACGATAAAAAAAATTCTTGATCCATTTATGAGGGTTAAGTTGAGATAAATAGTTAAAATTCATTAGGATTAGGTTTACGGTAAATTATGAAATTTTAAATAAATATAAACTCGATACCTATAAATGTCGAACTTAATAGAATGCATTTATCAGGGTTAGGTTTAGAGTAAACAGTGAAAATTAAAAATGTAATGAACTCAACAGTCACAGGTACTGAGTTTTACGGAACACATTTATTAAGGTTAGATTTATGAAATTGTTATATTATTTAAATAAAAACTCCACAACCACCTGTGCTGAGGCCCTTTTGTTTTTATTAGTGCTTAACTCTCACTAGTAAAATTAATTTGGCTAAAGGGGTATATAAGCCTCTAAACTTTGGCGAAAAGATCAATTAAGTCCTTTTGTGGAAAACACATTCAATTAAAATTTCAAACTCTCATATTGCATCAATTAGACCATTTCGTCAATGTTTTCCATCCTTGATAATTACGCTACTAACGTGACCGTTAATGTAACTGAAAAAATTCGGGTAAAACCGAAAAAATTCGGTTAACCGACCGAATTTGGTTAATCAGTCGGTTAACCGAATTTTTTCGTTCGGGGGCCGGTTAATTATTTTTGATTTTTCGGTTAACGGTTAATTCGGTTCGAAACTGGTCGGTTAACCGAATTTTTTCGGTTTAACCGAAAAATTAATAAATAAAATTATAATATATAAATAGGTCCACTATTCACCTAAACCCAATCTAAACCCAAGTATTCAACCCAACCCAATTACCCAACCCAACCCAATCATAAAAATTACAAATAATTTAATAAATAAAAATAAAATTCTAAAACTAAGACTAAAACTAAAGTCTAAAAGTCTAAAAATAATTTAATTATGTAGTGATTCAATTTGGTTAATTCGGTTAATTTGGGTAATTCGGTTAATTCGGGTAATTCGGTTAATTCTGTTAATTTGGTTAATTTTTAACCAAAAATAAAAAAACATATAATTTTCGGTTAACCGACCGAATTAACCGAAAAAATTTCGGTTCGGTTAACGGTTAAAGATTTTAAAAGGTCGGTTAATTCGGTTAATGTTATTTCGAGTCGGTTAACCAGTCGGTTAACCGAATGAATACCCCTCGCCATACCAATGAACAAACATGTCCCCCACTTGAGCAGCGCCTCGCTACTATCACTCTCGAGAATTACCTGACTTTACTTCAAACTAGAGTTGCTCATGGCTGAGTTGGGCCAACCCAAAAAATGAGAGGGTTTGTGCAAAAAATTGTTTCGAAAAACGGGCTTAGGCAAAAAAAAAAAAGACCCTTTTAGAAAATGAGATAGGCCTCGGGTAAGGATTTTGGCCCAGACCCAACCCGACCCAAATTTTCAAAAAAAAACCCTGCTGTTTTTCCATGTTTTACTATTGTTTTCCCACTATTTTGCTACCATTTGACTACTATGTTACTACTATTTTGTTGTTAACGTTTGGATATTGTATAACACTTGTTTTATTGTTAATTTTGCTACTATTTTAGAGTCATTTGCTTGTTAAGTTGCACTTATCTTAGTATTGTTTAAGTATAAAGACTTTTTTTAACTCATTTTCAATTTGTTAGAAAACTTTTATTTTAATATTTTTAATGTATTTGGTGTATTATATTTTTAAATTTTTATATAAAATTAAAATTAAAAAAATAATATGGGTCAAGCCAGACTAAGCTTCAGTTTTAACATTTTTATCCAGATCAAACTTGGACAAAAAATCTAAGCTACTTTTTAGGGATCCAGCCCGAACCTAAAGTTTTGTTAGTCCTAGCCATGTACAACTCTCCTCCAAACCACTTCCAATCCATCAAACACCGCCCACAATTCCAAATGGAGAACCAATGTGATACCAAAATCTTGCTAAACCCAATAATCAAAAAATTAGTGATAAATATAAATTTGAATGGTTGATTTCAAAATAACTTATGAATTTACATAAAACACAATAATTGAATTTTAAAAAATTAAAATAAGAGGACTTCTTTGTGGATTTCTATAAAGTCAAAAAAGACGGAGATTCATTTATTATTTACAAAATAAAACAGACACATATATAAATATCAATATGATAATAATATCCCCTTTCTCATGTACAAATGTTCACCCTTTTTTACATCAAACAAAATATAAGTAAAGCATTAGCATTTACTTTACAATTTAGTGGGAAGGATGTTAACGTCACAACTCGAGTCCTACTCTTTGAGAAGCCAACACAAATTACTTTCAACATATTAAACTTCTGGAGCATCGTAAAACACCAGATTCACTTGTCAATTCCTTAACAGATCCAGCATCGACAACTTTAAAATTTTGTTCTTGGTTATAGTTAGGCTTAGCTCCACCTACACCTGTTTGCTTACTAAAAGATGCTCCATTTTTAAATACATCTCGTACTGAATAAAATTTCCATAAACCTTTCTCTCCTTTTCTCCATGTTACCTCTTTGTTCCCAACATCATTAGGAGCGATGAAAAAATTGGCTTCACTCTTGATGCTAGGGCTCATGCTACCACCAATGGCGTATTGTTCCCACCCTTGGTAGAAATTGTTCGCTACGTGTGCATATCCATGGCGAACTCTGCAATATAATTTAATATATAAAAACTTCAGATAATTCATGTAAATATGCATTAAAAAACATGGAGCTCACCGATGATTAATAATTATTATTTACCTTGGCATTCTTTGGTTGCAGTTAGGTCCGAAATGGTTGAAAATGACAGTGACCTTCATGTTTTTGTCTCTCAAATGACCATCGTCGTGTCCAAGGAGCATAACTTTGTCTTGGTTCCTGAACCAGTTGTTCGACACGGTGATGTTGGTGGAACCGCGAGTGACATCGAGGAGGCCGTCCTGGCACTCATACAATGTGTTATGATCGATCCACACTTTCCTTGCGGTGACCAATCTTATAGCGTCTCCGTCCATTTGGCCTAAAGAGATCACCTTCGCGTTTGGACCCATCACAGTGCTAGGTGGTTGGGCCTTGCAATGGTGGATGCGAAGCCCATGGATGATTATATTGGTCGCTTGGTACACCAACAGGCATCCAGCGCCAGTTATGTGGACATCGACGCCACGACCGTCAATGGCAGTGAAGCTGCTTAAAAGAAGTGGTCTTTGGAGTGTGATGGCCATGCTATTTTTGAATGTGATCCATACTTTTCCTTTAATCATTGTGGTTCCATAACGAAGGGTCCCTGATTTAGGACTCAAAGGGTCGTCAGAAGGATCAATAACCTTGTATTTCACGATGTCTTTACCAATGTTGTTGATCATTTTACCGACAAAACCGATGGAGCATTTGGCCAATTGTTGTCGTTGACTTCGCCAAAGAGGGTTCCCTCTCCAACATTTATCAATTACATTCATATTAGCCAAACTCGAACTCGGACTTGCCATTAGAATGACCATGAAAAGAGCCACTGTGAAGCAACATGATAATGTTGTAGCCATTGATGTACTAGTTTTTTGAGTGGAAGATGGAAGGATAATGAGAGATTATTGATGGATTTATACTGCAAAAAAAATACCATATTTGAGAGTTAAAAAATTGTTCATAATGTTACGAGGTGAATGTTATTGTTGTTTTTATCCGATGCAAATAGTTTGGTCTACTTTGTTAGTAACTAACTTTTTTTTTTTTTGTTGAGACAAAAAATTGTTCATTTGTTATTTTTAGTGAGTTTTTACTAGTGGTCATTGTACCATGCATAAGTTGCGTATTTAATTCCTATAATGAGTGTATTCTAATTTGTTCAATTAGGCTATATGATTTTAGAATTTTAAAATTTCAATCATGGACCAAATGGTAGACATTACATTCATTAAGTTATATTTTAAAATTGTATGTGACAAATAGATTATCACAAGTATAACATCATGTCAATTTGTTATTTTCACATAATACCCATAAACATGTCACAAATAGATTTAACAACTACCGTTTCAATTAGAATTGAAATTTAAATTTTCAAAAAGTATAGAGACTAAAAATGATTAAATTGGATAATAAAGATTAAACCTATAACTAGGGGTGGTGTGCAAAATTCGGGTAAAACCGAAAAAATTCAGTTAACCGACCGAATTCGGTTAATCGGTCGGTTAACCGAATTTTTTCGGTCGGAGGCCGGTTAATTATTTTTTAATTTTTCGGTTAACGGTTAATTCGGTTCGAAACCGGTCGGTTAACCGAATTTTTTCGGTTTAACTGAAAAAATTAATAAATAAAATTATAATATATAAATAGGCCCACTATTCACCTAAACCCAATCCAAACCCAAGTATTCAACCCAACCCAATTACCCAATCCAACCCAACCATAAAAATTACAAATAATTTAATAAATAAAAATAAAATTCTAAAACCAAAACTAAAACTAAAGTCTAAAAGTCTAAAAATAATTTAATTATGTAGTGATTCAATTCGGTTAATTCGGGTAATTCGGTTAATTTGGGTAATCCGGTTAATTCGTGTAATTCGGTTAATTCGGTTAATTTTTAACCAAAAATAAAAAAAATATATAATTTTCGGTTAATTCGGTTAACCGACCGAATTAACCGAAAAAATTTCGGTTCGGTTAATTTTTTTTGAAAAAATTTAGGTTCGGTTAACGGTTAAAAATTTTGAAAGGTCGGTTAATTCGGTTTATATTATTTCGGGTTGGTTAACAGGTCGGTTAACCGAATGAACACCCCTAGCGATTTACATCAACTACAATTATTGAAAAAAGATTTTATTCCGTGGCCAATTTTAAACTTATTCAAAAAAAATTCTTGAAAAAAAAATACAAAATCTAAAATTTAAATATGATTTTGTTGACAATAAAATAAGAGGTCTAGTATTTAAATAAATAACTAAATCCAATTTTGAGATAACACTAAATCCAAAAATTTAAAACTAAAGTCAATACAATCTAATCTAAAAAAGATTGAACATGAAGCATAAATATATTTCAATTTAAATAAAACTAAAATTTAATCCCTGCTATGCTGGGGTTTCAATTATATTATTTTATTAAATAATATATTTTTGTTAATCATGAAATTAAATTTAAAACAATTGTTTAAGGTTAGGTATGAATCTTGGATATGAAAGTTAAATAAATTGAGTGGTTCACACTAATGTTCAAATTTTAAATCAATCAAAAATAAATGTTGGACTTGAGCTCTTCAAATACATTATTTAAATTAAAAATTAAATTATTATAATATAAATAACTTTTTAAATAATTTTATTATAAATTTTGATCATTTCTGATATTTTTGACATAATATTTAAAATTATCCATAATCTCTCTCTAACTTATAAATAGGAGGATAATACACTTGAGTGCACTCAAACCCACATCTTCCTACATTGACAATAATGCACATGCCAATCTAAGACTCAATCAATTTTAAAAAGGCTTCTATATATTAATGTTTCAGGTAAACAATTTTTTTTAAAGTAAATCATTATGATAAATTATACATTTACAAAATAATAAATGAACCAAAAGAAATTTAAAACCAAAATTTTATATATAAAAATACTAAAAAGTATATTTTATTTTTAAAGGAATAAAAGTACATTTATAGAATGTATAGTTAAATATATCAAAATCTATAGAGAACTAAAATTTTACTTTAAAAACTTAATGCATTATGTGAATAAATAAAAATATAATATATATTTATAAATTTACAATACTATAAATACTTAAATATCATAAAAAAAATTAAATAGAAAATTCTCGATTGTTTTTTTTACTCAATTTTTATGGTTAAAATATATCATAGGTCTTTGTACTCTTCTTAAATTTAGAATTTAGTACTTATATTTTATTTTTAAGAATTTAATCCTTCAACTTTTTATATTTTAAAATTCAGGTTCAATTGTTACACTATTAAGATTATTTTGTGAAATTTAGGTTCATTGCAACGTTATTTTTTCGTTACATTGCTACTAAGTGAGTACTTTTTTATTTTAAAATGCCACACCAATAAATTTAATAAAAATAATAGTGTTAACAAATAGACTTGAATTTTGAAATCTGGAAAGTAGAGGACTAAATTTCTAAAAATAAAAGTACAATGACTAAATTTCAAAATTAAGAAGAGTGCAAAGACCTATAACATATTTTAACTTTTTTAACCCAAAACCTTAAAAAACCTAAAGGACAATGGGTAGGCAGATTTATAGCGGTACCCAAGTATCTTATCTTTTAGGGAAAACTACAACCATAATCACTTAACTATGGATAAGTTTTAGTTTTGGTTACTTAACTATAAAAATAATTATTTGGTCACTAATATTTTGGAAGTTATTTTTTCTGGTCACCTAACCGTTAAGTGACTAATGGAACAGTAACATGACACTTTTTTAATTAGTATAATAATTATTTTAGTTCTCAATTTTTATACTTTCTATCAAATTGACCCTATTCTATATAAAAAAATTATTAAAAATTAAATTTCTTTTTAAAAAATGGAATTTATATAAAATTATAAATATATTTTTTTTGACTAAAAATCGATTGGTTCATTAATTAAAGTAAGGACAAAATACAAGAGAGAAAGTTGTTACAAGTTTCGAGGGTAAGCTTAGAAAACATAGAAACATAAAAGAAAAAATAAATGACTAGAAAAAAATATACTAAAAAGAAAAAATAAAAGCAAACTCATCCTCTCAAAAAGTGAGCCCTTCAATCTCCCTCGAACTAGAGATTAAACCTCAACCAATAATCCTTCTTCAACCTAACTATAATCTTACCTTGAACAGAACTGAAGCTAAATAAAATAAAATTAGGGAAGCATCTGTAACACTCCAAACCCGGCCTAAATGTTATGGCTGAACCTTGAGGAATTACATGGGCTTGTTTAGAAACTCTAATGTAACTCTTGAAAATCAGGTGATCTTAAAACTTAGTTTTTGCAAATCTCTTTCTAGTTTTTAGAAAATTCGTGTGTTTTAAGTTATTTATTTTACGAAAAATCATTTAATTGATTACTGTGTTTTGCAGTGGAAATTTTTTAGTATTAAATTTTGAAAATCGTGACTCAACTTGTAAAAATATATAATTTTGCAATTTAAAATAATAATTACTTTTGAAATCAAATCAAAAACAAAAAAACAAATTCCCAAATAGTTACACGGTCCACAAAAGTCCAAAGAAAATCAATCTAAGCTCCTATGCGCCGCCTAATCTTAAGTTTGATGATTAACTAATTAGTCAGAAAATTTGGGTGAGCTTACAAAGCTTAATGTGTAACTCAGCCCATAAAAGTAGAACAGATAGCACAATTCACATATAAGTCAGATACTAAACAGAATACACAGCATGGCATATGATGCAATGCAACATAATTATTATATCAGATATGGATGGCGTGGCATATCATGAGATGCAACACTTAATACAGAATAGATAGAGATCCTACCTCCGTCCGCTACACATCATCTCCGTCCATCCCTACTCACCAATTAGGGTAATAAATACTCATCCAACCCCACACACCTATAAGTGAACATATGTCACTTTTCAGAATAGTGCAGTCAAGCTGCCAAAAATAGTGCGGTAATCCGCCAGAATCAAATAAGTGTGGTCAAGCCACCAGAACAGATATGTGGTTTAAACCACTAGATAAGGCAGATCATTAAACTGTCAACACTTCTTTCATCACATCATTATCCCACCCTAATGCACATGCAATCACTAACCAGATATCCAGATGCACATCATACATGTTATACATATCAGAACATGCTAACATGCTTTCAAAAGTCACACATATAGAAGCAGAATATCATATTTTATTTATATATAAGTCACACATTTCACAAAACAGACCCTACGAAGTAGCTAACCTCAGAGCGTACATCAAACATGGCTCTACTAAATTTTACTAAAAATGAGCCTACACGCCTGTGTGTCCCACATTGCCTACCTAGCCCAGCCCGTGTGGCTCATACAATCTGGCATACGGCCGTGTGGGGTCGACAATGGATTTTTTAGCTTCGTGTTGTTCGCTATTTTTTGAGATAAAAGGTACACACCTTACCGTTTGTGGAAAACGCTAATACGACACACTTCTAAACCCTAAAACTAGTATTTAAAATAGACTAATGAGTATGATATATGAAATCAAATCACTAATTCGGCCACAAATGATTAAACATTTGGCCTTAAATAGGGCATTGGTCACTTACCCTTGAAAGAAACAACAGCTTCTATCGACACCTAGACCATCGGAGGAGTCTTTGTCGCACGATATTCACCTAAATAGATTCATAGAACCAATTAAAATGAGAATCGTTGAACCACTAAAATCTCCTACCTTGTCCGAAAAGAGGTAAAATCCTTAATACAGAGAGGGGTATATGAAACTTACACAAGGATTGAAATATAGTCTACTCGATTAAAAACACCACACGGAAGATACAAAAGTCTTTAGGAAAAACAAATAAAATCGACACGATGCTAGTTTTACTGCAACAAAAAGAAAGAAAGAAATTGAGGGTGTGGATAATTTAGTGACTAGGAAAGAGTTTTAAGTTTTGAGCAGTGATCTCGGATAAAGGTAACCAATTCGTCAACACTTTGCTTCTTGCCCTCATGTAAACGCTTGTTTCTAGAGTACCATAATGACCATATTGTTATAACAATTTCAATTTGTTTACTACTATTACTATGCTGGAAAAGCCAGTGTAACCAATTGTCAAAGTCTAGTTAGTTTGCATTCCCTGGCCAAAAAACACCCAAATGTTGCCAGACAGAACTTGCATAAACAAAATCACGACTAGAATTAGTGGAGTTTTTAGCATCGATTTTGTAGCAAGGATAGCAAGATGTTGTAATAACACATTTAGTGTAAAGATTTGCATTGTAGGGATGTAATTTTAAACAAACTTCCACAACAAAATTTTCACCTTAGACGAACACTGAAGCTTCCATATAAAGTCGTAAATATTATTATGTTGTTGATCTAAAGAGGTGGTGTAACAACCTGATAGTCAGGGGTGTCGAAAAGTGCATTCCCAGGACTTCGTTCCCATAAATCGAACTCGTAAATATTTTTAATAAATATTTACGAAGTTAGTTGTGTAGTTAATTAGGTTTCGGTTAAGCGAATTTACTTGAATTAAAAGTAATTAAGTATAAGGACTAAATTGCACATAGGGTAAAAGTTGAATTATAAACTAAAGATAAATTAAAGGGGCTAAAGAAGCAATTATACCTTATTCCATTAAGTGGACGGTATTAGTGAATTATACATATAACTTATATGTGTAAATTTATTTTATATATTATAATAATTAAAGTTAAAATATGTTATCTTAATAATAAAGTAAATGTATATATGTATTATATAATAATAAATTAAAGTATAATCAAAAATAGGTAATAAAAGATAAAGCCATACAAAACTAAGAAAGAAAAAGAAAGAAGAAAAGAAGGTTCAATGCACGGCCTTAGGGCTCCAAATTTTCAATTTTCAACTGGTTAGTTAATTTAGTCCCCTTTTCTTGTAATTTTTATATTTTTAGAATCCCGGTACCTAGGGCTACCCGACCCATGTCAAAATTTTAGTAATTATTAATATTTTAAATGTGGTTAATGTTGAATAGTTTTAGTATTGGGGATTAAACTGATATATTTTTAAGCTAGAAATGAAATGGGATTAAATTGTAGAATAAATTGTAAATTTTGAGTAATAGGGACTAAATTGTAAAAATTTTAAAATTTAGGGGTTTAAGTGAAAATAAGGAGTTCAATTTATTTTAAAGTGAAATGTATATGAAAATATAGAATTAAATGTAAAGAATAAAAATTAGTCTTTAAATTGGAATATTTAGGCAAATATTGAGTAAAAATTTAAAATATTAAATTGAATTGTGTTGTATTGATGAATTTTAATTTTTTAATTCCGTAGCTAACGTCGTACAGGAATCCTCGACTAAAAAGGGGAAGGATAAAATTAACGTCGAATAGCTCGGAATCCACGATTTGTATTTCTATAATCCGAACCTAGTTACTAATTTTTGTATTTTGATTTAATGCATATGGTAAGTGGTTGAGGTGAGTATTTGGCACTTTGATATTGAATTGAATTAAAGTTGATTGAAATGGATTAAGTTGGTATATATATTATGAATGTATTGATTATTTGAATTGAAATGAATATATATGTGTAAATGTGATAATGTGCAAATATGATAATTAGATATTGGTTGTATTTGGAAAGTGAATTGGAAACCTATTAACTATATCGTGTTGAGCCGGATATAGATAGCATGCCATAGGATAGGAAGAGTTCAGAGATTTCTTTGACTTCGAGTCGATGAGGCACTAGGTGCCAATTTACTTTGGTTTAACTGATGAGACACTGGTTGTCAATTTATATAACGCTGGGCGCAGTTATTACTTCGGATTTATCTGATGAGGCACAGGGTGCCAAACTGGTGTGTTGGTTAGGATCTGTGTATCCGTCCGAGTTCGAGTCGTGTTAATAGGGGTAATTAGATAATATGGTTCTTTGATTGATATTGGATGATATTGTATGAGAATTGAAAATGGGATAGTGATTTGAAACATGAAAATAAGATATGTTGTGATTAAATGAGATACATGAGTTATGTACTTATGAAGTGGAGATGGAATGGATATAAATGAAATGTGAATCAAATTGTGAAAAGCTATTTATATAGAAAGTATAAGAATTGGGATGTTTGTGAAACAAATGAAATATGTTAGCATGTGTAAGTTGAATATAGTATGAAATGATATGCTATTATGTATGAATTCAAAAAGTTGGCATGTGGTAGTTGTGATTCTTAAATATTAATATGTGTTTATATTTCAATTATACATTTGTAATCTCTTGTCTTTAAATATTCGGATTATAGAAATATCACTGAGTTTTACTCAGCGTACGGTTTTGTTTTTCATGTGCAGGTTAGGTACTTCACTTTTGATCGCCAATTCAACATCCAACAATGATCTCGAACTCAAATGTTGTGATGTTTAGCTTTTGTGTCGGCATGTACCTAGGATGTCTAGATGATAGTTATTTTGTGGATGAATTGTAAATGAGGTTATAAATGTAATGTTGGTTTGGTATATATATAAACATGTGTTTGTGTTTGAAGCCATAGTATGGTATGGTAAATTGAACCAAAGCTTGATATGTGCATGTGAATTTAAATTAATGTTTTAGGTAGATATGAGCTAGGCCAAATTGATGGATTTTGGCATGTTTTTAATTTTAATTTGAATGATGCATTGATGATATATTTTGATGATATAAATGTGGTACCAATGAGGGTACATTGGTTAGACACTTAGGATGATTGTTTTGGCATGTTTTGAAATGTTTAAAATGAATGATTAGATTACGATTACTCGGTAATGCTCTGAAACCCTATTCTGACAATGGATACGGGTTAAGGTTGTTACAAGTGGGATTTAAAAGCATTCTATATCCACTTCGAACTAAATACAAGCTCAAATGTTCACCATGCCATGTCAAAACATCCTTTGCGGGTACATTGAAAAAAATATTATAAATAGATATAAATACACAAAAAAATTTTAATTTTTACATAAAAAAATTTATTTTCTTGGATTTTTGGCAATATTTATAGGTTTTTAGTTTGACTATGATGCAAAGATGATTCATTTCTAGTGTTGTGTTTCTTTAAGGCTGGGTTTTGATTTTATTTTTGGGTCTTGGTTAATCGATTCCTTGGTTGACTGGTAACAGCTTTTGCATCAATTTTCATAAGTTTAATCTTCTCTTATCATCTCGTTAAGTTAATCTCCTTTGATTGTTTCTTTCAAAGAAGTTTAAGAATATGACTTTTCAATAATCTAAGCCAAAAGCAACATTGTCCAAGGCTAGAAAAAAGCCAATGACTCAAGTTTCGAATCCAACTCGCTTGGTAGTACTAGGTATGGAGGATTGTACAAGTCTAATTCAGTGGTTGGCGAATCGAAAAATGTTAATGCAAAAAGTGATGGCGATGGTGATGGTGTGGGTTGATGATGACAGCTATTGGGAAGAGGTGAAATGTACTATAATTATAACCTTAATTAGGTCCAAAATCTAGGATCGATGATCATAGGTGTATAGAGGGGGAGAAGGCGGCAACGATGACTTGGGTAGGTAATTAGGGTTTACCATTTTGATGATGGTAAAAAGGGTAAGGGCACAATGGCAAGTGGGGAATTAAACAAACATCAAATGTAGGGTTGTTGTAATGGTAGTGTTTGTTGTCATTATTATAAAGTTGATGATACTTCTAATTATATTATTGATTCATAATTTAGAGCCAAATTGTATGAGGAATGTTTGAACAAAAAAAAAATTGTACAAGAAAGAGGAACTAAAAAGAAATTTTGAGTTTCTAAATAAGGGTTGAAGAAAAAAAATGAGCAAATGGCAAAGTTTTATTAACCTTCAAATTCAATTGATTTTTTAATCTATTTTTATTTTTTATATAATTTTAATATTTTAGAGTTTTTCAAATTCTTAGAAGAATTTTAAATTTAATTTTTTATATAGAATTATGGTCAATTTGATAGAAAATATAAAAGTTAAGGATTAAACTTATTATTATATTGATTAAAAAGCGCCATGTTATTGTTTTGTTAGTTACTTAATGATTGGGTGAGCAGAAAAAATAATTCCCAAAACATTAACAACTGGGTAGTTGTTTTTTATAGTTAAGTGGCCAAAATAAAACTATGGTTGTAGTTTACAAAATAATGTTTCAGATTTGTAATTATTCAAATAAAATTTAAAAGATTTAGTGCTAAATTAGTAGCACATGCCAATTTTTTTTAATTGGCATTCTAGGCTGTTCTTTATGAAAATTAGGGAAATAGGCCAATTTCGAAAAGAGATTGTGAAAGCTCGTCCAAATGGGCACGCTTTCACTCTCTCTCTCCTTGGCTTTTTTTTAAAAAAAATTGTTAGGGTTAGGATTAGGGGTTTTATAGGAATTAGGGTTTAGGATTTTAAAAATAAAATCGTGAAAGTTTATAGGTAGATTTGAGGGGTCAGGGATGCGATAACGTGTCTCAGAACACATACATTTCATATGTCACTCTGGGATAGGATCATTACCTTAGAAACCCATCCTATGGAAGTCAAGTTTCAGGGTGACAGTGCTTGATACAATGACAGGTCAAAGTCAAAGTGGAGGTCCTAATCGACGGTCATGATACTGTTACGGGTTTGAGTATAACCGGGGGTCAGTTGACGATCGTTATGCGGTCATGAGTTCAAGCTTTTTGGATATCCGCGAATGATGCCTTAAATATATCGCACTTAAGATTGAAGTCATAATTATAGGTATAAACAGAGAGATTTCCTGTGTAATCAACGTAATTTTTTTCTCTATTTCCAGGCAGTCAATATCTTTCACTTTTTCATTCTTATCTGAAGGCTGGCATCGATGTGGACACAAAAGGGCTCTCAGACGAAGACCGAACATTCTGTCAGAATAGAGGTTAAACTAGAGCCGGTGCGACAATAGTTTTAGTTATTAACGGGTTGTTTAATAACGGCAACCGTTGCCACCTCGAAATGAGCATCACCTTTACTCCAACGTCACAACCATTGCCCGTTTGAGAGTCTTGCGTCCACGGTGATACCAACCTTCAGATGAAAAAGAAGGTTAAAGATACCGACTGCGTGGAAATAGAGAAAAAATTTATACCGATTATAGCGGGAAGCCCCACAGTTTTTCCCTATGATTATTGCCTCAAACTTCTGTATGATATTTTTGAAAAAGTTTGAGCTCATGCCTACATAACGACCATCAATTAGCTTCCTTATTTTATTCTGATCCGTGACTTCATAACGACCATTGGTCGATACCTCTACGCAGACTTCTACCTGTGATAGTATAAAGTAAAATCACCTCGAAACCCGACTTCCACAAGATAGGTTTCCAAGATAATGGTCTTATTTCAGCAGAATATATGAAATGTGTACGTCTCAAAGTGATATCACATCACCGATGACTCAAGAATACCTCAAACCAAAAATTTTATTAGCGACAAAAATTTTTAACACTGAATTGGGAAAGAAAATCAAGAGAGAAAAATATTGTAAAGTTGAGGGATAGAGGCCGAGAGAGATGATGGAGTATGGATGGGGATCCCCTTTTTATAAGCGTGGGGAAGGGGTGAGATTGCAAAGGAAAAAAATCCTTGTGGTTGAAAATGCTTTGTAGGACCAACGTTTTCATCGAATATCTTCAAAATGTGCTTCAAATCTTACCCCGGATTCTCAAGATCAATGTACTTTTTGGGCAGACTTTAGGGAAATGGTAAGAAAGCTCGCCTAGTTGGACGAGCTTTCTTACCATTCCCACTAAAGGTCTGCCAAAAGTGCCTTGACCCCGGGAATTCTGGGTAAGATTTGAAGCACGTTTTGAAGCACTGAATACTCTTTGAAGCACGCGTCTGATAAAATTATTTAATCTGTGAAACGTGTTTTTGAGCACCGAAAAGCATTTCATTATTATTCGACGAAAGTGTGTCTTCTTAAACGCATTTTGAAGTACACATTCCTTCTCTCCTTGTTCTATTTTGCTATTAACGTATCGAAAGGTCGTCCAACTTCCACTCGGATACACACCAATATGAATTGTTAGGAGAGAGACAACCAACAGAGG
The DNA here is from genome assembly GCA_008044935.1 of Gossypium turneri. Lineage (NCBI taxonomy): Eukaryota > Viridiplantae > Streptophyta > Magnoliopsida > Malvales > Malvaceae > Gossypium > Gossypium turneri. Next base: position 6,770,096 of record CP032576.1, read on the forward strand.
TTATACGGGTACTGTAGAAACTCAGGGCATACAAAGGCAACATGTTCTGTATTGATGGATACATTGGGTTCTTAACACTGTTAGCATTCGAATTTTTTTTTTGCTATATAAAATTGATTACAATACTTCTTTTTGTGTACAAAATCTATTTTTTTTATTTCATTTGTATTTGCAACCATCTACTATCATTCATATAGTGGAAAAATGCTACTTTAAGCGTTACTTCAAGTACATATTACAATTTCTCTGTTGATTAAACTTTTATCATTTTTACAATTTAGTCCCTATACCTTTATTAATTAATAGTTCGATAAAGCTACCTATCCAAAGTTATATATTTCATATCAAATATTATATATAGAAAATTATGTATAATTTACATTGGAATTTGACAAAGATAAATATGAATTGCAACAAAAATATAAAAAAATTGATTGTTTTTTTATTGATGTCATTTATATTTAATCACAATAAGTAAATGAAAAATAAATCATTGGCGTCGTCAGGCCAAATGTGTACCAACAAGGCGATGGTTGACGGGTGCACGTAGGATTTCTACGTACTAGTTGTGGTGTCAGCTCTTCCTCTTGATCGCGATCATCGTGATCATTTTCTTCGTCTTCACCTCGACCCTCATACTCATCTTCATCTCTACCATCGTATTCATCTTCATCTCCACCCTCGGCTTCGTCTTCATCTTTAACCTCAGCTTTGTTTTCGTCTCCATCGCCATCCTCCATGCTTGAGTGCGGTGTCGTCATAGTCTCCCGTCGTATGTCCTCCACTTGATGAGAATGCAGTTCGCCGATGACCCACCTCGATTAAACAACTACGCATTGGGTGTTTGTAACACTATGGGTGAATAACCGTACAATGTCGCAAAACCCAGATACATGGACATTGATATAGGAATTGATGTTAGCATTGATAACGGTATTGGTGTCGCCATCGGTGTCCGGGCACAGTATGTTAGGGACGGAAGTGCCTTGAAAAAGGTACCTGCAGGAGATGTAGATACAGGGTGTATAGTGTGGGGCTTGTGAAAAAAACACGAGGTTAGTGAAATGAATAGGAATAAATAAAGTAAATTGACCGAGATGTGGTGCAGACATCGGTGCCACTTGTTGGGTTGGAGTCGGAGACAAACCTGTTGCGACACCTCTTCTGAACTTACACTGCCGAGGCGGTCATCGTGTCTCTTTTGATGAAGTTGCCTACTCCTCGCCTCTATCGACAGTAAATATGGCTTGTCGGCAACACTAAACCAATGCATGTACTCCAAACAGGCCATCGTGTCCAATAAGAAAAAGGGTTTGCGGATGGGTAAGAATTTTATCCTATGCTTCCAAATGTTGATGAACTCCTTGTGGTAACCTCGCCAATTTTCGTTGGTCTTCCCCCGTAGGTCAAGCTTGTGTAGTGCTTCCATTTTTCGCGATGGCGATTGAATTTTTTGCTTCCATCCAAACTACCGCATCACTCAATTCGATTCGTGCATCTCCACCATCTTGTACTCTATCAATGACACATTCGTATGTATCCCACAAACTCCGGATGGCCAAAAATTTAGGCAAGACGCATTCTATAATATCCGGATTGGTGTATGACATTCATTCAAATTGCAATGCACAATTATAAATTCTATCACGTATGGAATTTTAAATTTCAAATCATTGCATAAATATTATAGGTTTGAAAAATCAATAACTAACCTTGGCTTTCGAGCAATTATCTAACAGCAGCCAAATATTTTCGAGCTGCTTCGGTAGTCTCACATAACTCAGCCCATGGTTCCACCTATTCAAGCGATATGTTAAATTCAAACATATAATAAATAAACAACATTTACTATATTAACTACATATTATTATCAAATGATTTTTACCTTGTCACCAATGGGACCGTATAAGGGTCGTTCACTCAGGGACATAGAAATGGTAGTTGCCACCACGTCCATGACTACAACAGGAGCAGGCAACCACCGATTGACATTTTATTCGGTTCCGTTGCCCGACACAACTCCTGATACAACGTGGCTAACATGGTCAATCCCCAACTCGATCGTCTGTGTTTTTTTTAAGTCAACTAGGTGTAGTAGCCACCTTATATATACAAAATTTTGAGATTTATCGAGCATTTGAATGCCCCAAATTAACCATAAGATGAATGTTCAGGTGTATTGTTCTTTGACAACGTCCGGCGCGTCCTTAGGAAGTTCTTTGAAATTATTCTCCAATCACTTTATATCTATCCAACCACCTTGAAACTTGTTCGACACCTTCCCCAAAAATGCCTCGCAAAGGTCCTCTTTACCGGGAACGACCGCTGACCCCATAATGACTAACCCGTCCACCGTAAACCAAGTTGTAAAGCTACGCCCTCGAGTGTGATTGTACACTCACCGCATGGAAGATGAAAAGTGTGTGTCTCGTGCCTCCATCTTTCCACCAACGTGCTGATGAGTTTAGGATCGAGTTTGCAACCCTCGAGCATACGAGACGCATGCAAGAATCTCGCGTCTTGCAAGCAACCACGAATTTTGGTGTTTGGGCTCTTTGACAACTTATGTATGATCCCTTCCAAAATACAATTATCCGCCTCTTTATATCGACAAAGTAAAATAAATATTTTAAAAAAAATAATTTTAACTTAATTGAAAATAAAAAAATTAAAATTTCTCTTTACCATTATCGCTTGAGCGGCAGAAATGTGCTTGTTGTTAAAACGAATAAGTGACCTTGTCATTCGTGAAAATTTAATCGAAATAAATATTCTAAATAATTAAATATAACTATAGTACTTTTAAACAAGTGTATGGTAAAATTTCGAACAAAAATTGAGAAAATTGAGAGTTTAGAGAAAATAGAGAAAGTTAGATTTGAGTGAAAAGAATGAAAAATGAATTGGTATTTACAGGAAAAAGAATATGGTTGAGCCTTTTATAAAATTTTATCGCTGTCAATGTTTAAAAAATCATTGGAAAAATAACCGTTAGAAGAACACGCTTTTACACACTATTTTTTCAAAAACGATCTATTTACTAATTTAAAAAAAAAACAAGTCCATTAAAAAAATGAACATATTTAATTTATTTAACTAAGATTGTAATTCAATGATATGACACGTGCTTAAAAGAAAAATGCGAGTTTCCGAATAGTGGGAAGTAGTAGAAGGCTGAGTCAAGGACAACATATGATATCTTATCCTAAATTAAACTTCATATCTTATTTCTATTAATTAATTTATTAAATCCTTCCAACAAAAAAAATTAGTATAGTTAGTTTATTTCGTATTATATAATTATAGCAAAATGGAAGTGAAACGTGCCATTGCGTTATTGACTCGGTTACAGCTTGGAATCCCGCACTATTTCTGGTCCACCCCAACTCACTCCGGGGTATTCTCTTTTCTAGCCTACTCGCAACTCACAACGCTTGTTTCTCACTCAGCCCTTTCTTTTCCTCATCACCCACGTGCCCGTTAATTTGCGTCCTATTTATATTTTCGGGTAAACTATTGAAATAGTCATTTTTATTTATCTAATATTACATTTGAGTCACTTATGTTATCACGTTGTAGCATTTCAGTCATTGAGTCGTTAATTACCGTTAACAGTATAATGGTAAGCTAACATGACACGTTAAATCATCGTTTCAAATAAAAATTAGGTTCATTTATACAATTAATCCCCATATTTTTTGGTTTTGAATAATTTAATTTTTTTTCATTCTCTTCTGCTTTTCCCTCTATTTTTTCCCTTCTCCATAATTTTTTTAACATAATTTTTCTATATTTTACATTTATTAAAACTAGTCATAATACTTTTATTTTTTTGAATAATTTAATTTTTTCAAGTGAGGCAAGCTTGTGGACTAGTTTTAACAAATGGAAAATATAGAAAAACTACATTAAAAGAAATGAAGAAGGGAGGAAGACAGAAGGAGAAGCAAAAGAGAATGGAAAATTAAAAAAAAAAGGAAAGTTAAAAAAATATAAAGAAAAAATTAAATTGCTCAAAATGAAAAAAATATAAGGATCAATTGTAGAATTTAACTTAAAATTTTCATTTAAAATGATGACTTATCGTACCATTCAAACTAAATTTTTTTAAAAGAATAACTGCTTGGGAAACAATAAATTTTTAATTTTACCATGTTTATATTTTATATAATTTTTTCACAATATGTTATATACAAAAAAATTTCAGCTATAATATATTATTTATATAATTTTTTTGGTAAGGGCAAAAGCAGCAAACAGATGTGGAAGAAAAAAACTAGGGTTCCCATTCCTTGGTAAGCTATCCAGTGATTGCCTGTCGAGCCAGTCTATTCATTTTGTGGAGGAGGTGATGTTGTTGGTGCTTGAAGGAGATGCGCATCGCTTTGCTCAATGTTGTGCCATCAACTTGGATAAGAGCCAGTTTCTAGTGGAGTTTAATACAGCCCTCTAGTATTGGTCGCCATTGCTTGTGGTGTTGTATGAAGCATATACATGCTTAATCCGTAGTGAATGAAGTTTCCCTAAAACGGAACAGATTAGGAGAAGTTTACTGTGGAGCACGAACAAGTGTTTATAGTATGTGACCTTATATATAGGAATGGGGAGATAACCTTCCAGCGTCGCTGCTGCCCCATTCATCTCAGTTTCATTGTTATATGTCAGTGATGCAAAGACTAAAAGGCGAGGAATGCTGGTTTAGGTTGATGGGATTGGTGGGTGGGAGTAAGACAAAGTTGTGTCGGGCAAGATGTTATTAGTTTTGCATAAAGGGAGGTTTAGCTAGTGTGATCCTATAGCGGCGGTGCATATGGTATGTTTTTGGGGATACTTGCTGAGGGTTCGGTGCAACGCCGGAGGATAGGATTTCATTTATGTGCTTCCATATCTGCTAGAGGGTAAGAATCCACCCAAAGATATCTTCTTTGACCTCTTGTGGCGCTTTATGGAATATGGTGATCCAAGTGTAAATGTGGTTATTGATTCTGAAATCTAATCGTTGTAGAATCATTAACATCGATAACAATACATATGTAAAATAATTAATGAATTTATCAGTAAGAGCTATATATATGTTTTTCATTAAAAAATTATCCAATTAACAAACGAAGTAGTGAACTACATGCTTTGGGTCAATATATATTGGAAGATTAATTTAATTAATGATAACATTATAGTTAGAGTCCTTATCCATAGGCTGGGTTGGGTCAGGTCCTATTAAAATTTTAAGCTCGATTGATGAAAAATGGGCTTAAATTTTTACCCAAGTCTGACCTGGATAAAAATGCTAAAATTCTGGTTCGACCTGCCTATAATATTTTATTTTATTTTTTATATATAAAAAGTTTAAAAATATATAATACATCAAAAACGCTAAAAACATTAAAATAAATATTTCCCAAAAAATTGAAATGATTTTAAAAAAAAAATCTTTATACATAGGTGCAACTTAATAAGCAATTGGCTCTAAACTAGTATAGTAAAATTAACAACAAAATAAAAGTTATACAATATCCAAACAATAACAACAAAATAGTAGCAACATAATAGTGAAATGACAACAAAACAGTGGGAAAACAACATCAAAATAGTAGAAAACAACAGGGTTTATTTTTTGCAAAGTCGGATCGGGATCAAGCCAAAAATTCTTACCCAAAGTCTGACCTGTTTTCTAAATGGGTCTTATTTTTTTGCCTAAACTCTCCTGCTTTTAAGGTCGTATGAAAGTGATTGTTAATTGTTTAAACAAATCATTATAGAAAACCCTAAATTGAATTAACATAGGTACTATATTTGATCAAAAAATAACATAGGTACCACATTTAAAAAAAAAGTCAAACTCAAGTATCAAATGCATTAAGCCTTAATTGTTTAAATAATTGTTAAAAAAGTGAAAAGATATATCAACTTTTAAAATAATTAAATATTTAAATAATGAAAAAAGTATAATACTAAAAAAAGTATAATATATTTATTTTTCAAATGATTTAATATTTAAAATTTGAAAAAAAAAATGTGAAGTGCATATTATATTAATTTTTAATTAAAAATTGAAAAAAGATATAATATTGAAAACAAAAAAAATTATAAAATGTATATTTCAAGGTAAATTATGTCGTCAATGGAGTGTTTAAAGTTTAAACTCTATCAACAATGTTAGGGGTTTACAAGTGTTTTATAGGGTATAATAAAATATTAAAAATAAATATTTTTTAAAAAATACTCATACCAATTTTTTAAAACTGCTTGTGGAATAAAAAAATTAAAAAATAACAAATTTAACATCAACAATAATAATTTTAATGAAATTATACAACCAATAAAATTAGTTGATAATTAATTTAATAAAAATAAAATTAATTACAATTTGAATTTGAATTATTTTTATTTAAAAAATGATGATATATTTATAATAATATTTTAATTAAAAATGGATAGTTAAAAATTTTAAAAAATAAATAAAAATTATAATTATGCCACTTGTCACAATTTTAATATATGTAACTTCTTGTATTAAATATCTGCAGGAAGACAATTAAGAGTTCAGAAATGATAGCAGGTATGCTATGCCAAAACAAAGCCTTCTATGGCTACAAATAGGCAGTGCCTTTTAGTTACCCATTCTAAACTCAAAATTCTTCCTATGTCTATAGCAAACACAGAGCATACTCTTAAACTCATAGGAGATTCATTCTCAAATTACCTAAAAGGCTTTACTCAAAAAAGAAAGAAAGAGAGAATTTCAGTGAGATATAATTTTAAGAAAACACTCGATATTTTTATAGATAGTTTTTTTCTATATCTTACAAATGAGGATCCTTCCTCCAGTGCACGAGTTGATTTATGTATTAACTCATTTAATATTTGATTAATAATTTAAGTAAAAAATTAAACATAATAAACTAATTTTTTTTAAAACATGATAATTCTAATAAGAAATTAAATTTAACAACTACAAACGTTATAACTGTTTTGTAAAAGTTTCCAAACAAATAATCTGAATTCAAAGGTCAGCCCTTCATTTTTTGGCTGTAATTTTTTCAATTATTAATAAAATATTGTGTACTAAAAATAATAAAAATTATTATTAATGTGTTGTAAAAATTTAAATGTGAATGCAAAGACACATTAAAATAATTACTTCTTATCATGCAAGAATTTTGACTACTTAAATTAAATGTATCATTCATTTAAAATATATACTAAATATATTATAATTAAAAATAAATGTATAAATATAGTGGTTTATCTGCAATGGATAAAAATTGTTTTCCACAAAGTCATATAGAACACAGAAAGAAATAATCCATTTTCCTTTTAAGGGTAAATGTTTGTGCATTGACTTTGTTATATTAAATATATATGATAAAATAAATTAATGAAATTTATAAGTAGAGCTTATCATGGGTTAGGCTGGATCAAGTAAAAAATTTAGGCTCATTTTCTTAGCTTGAGCCAGGTTCTACTTGAAAAATGGACCTAAAATTTTACGCAAACCCGATCCAAATAAAAATGTTAAAACTTGAGTGTGGCCTGCTTGTATTAAAATTTTTATATAAAAATAAATTTTTAAAATATAATACATCAAATACACTAAAAACATTAAAATAACACTATATAGATGCAACTTAGTAAACAAATATCTCTAAAATAATAGCAAAATTAATAATAAAAAAAGAGTTATATAATATATAAATAATAACAATAAAATCGTAGTAATATAATAAAAAATAGTGACAAAACAGTAAAAAAAATAACAATTTTTTTTACAAATTCGAGTTAGACCCGAATAAAAAAACTTTACTCAAGATCCAACCCGTGTAAAAAACGAGCCTTATTTTTTATTCAAACTTATTTTTCAAGCTTATATTTTACCAAAATTTAAGTTAACGTATACTGTAAACTTTAAATCCAAAATAATTAAAAAGTAATTAATAAAATTAAATTGTATACAAAATTCCAAAGCGCGTGAGCTGGGGGCGAATCTTTAACGTACGCATGAAGGCCTAAGGCCAATCAGCTTTGGAGTTGAAAAACATCCAACTAGATAATGTTTTCATTTGGTTTTGCATTTACATTTCATTTGCATTTCATCTTTAATTTGAAGTAAGGAAGAGGGGACCTTTCCCCTGTCTCTCTCAATGATAATGATAGCCATGGAAGAACCGAGATGAAGAAGAATAAGTTAAAGCCTGCCCTTTGAAGTTTAGACTTTGACCCATAATATAGAGAAAGTGAGGGGAAGAAAAGACGCACTTTCCTACCATTTTCCTACTAAACAAACACCATTTCCCAAACCTTAAAAGGCCCCCCCCAACTTGCTCTTTTTTCTCCTCAAATTTTCTTCTAAACCAAACTCACTCTTCTCCTCACCTACTTTCAACTAATACCCCTTTTTTTTTCTTCTTCTTCAACTGAGACTGCTTATAGGTAAAAATACTTGAACTTTGGTTTGAATTTATGAGTTCTTGTTTGTTGGGTTTTTGGATTTTTGGTCAAAAGTTGTGAGTTTTGGTTCTGAGATGCTGAAGTCTTAGAATAGTTCAAGTCTTTTGATTTAGAACATAGCTGTTTTCTTTCTTTTATGTTTGAATTTTTGTATTATTTGATTTGTAGTGTATGGAACTGATAATTCTAGATTTGGGGTTTCTTTAATTAACCTTTTTTTTCCAAAAAAAGAAAAAAAAAACATTTGCATGTGTTGTGGTGTAGCAGAGCTATCTTGTTCTTGTTTGATTATTGCTATTTAGTGAGAAACTGAGTTCTTGTTGATGTAATAATTATGCAGGCCGTGTTTTGGGATGTGCAGTGGTTCAAAGAGTGAACATAAGCCCTCAAGTTTCATCATGGAAGGTGAATTACAGGAGCCAAAAGCCGGTTCTCAATCAATTTTGCTCGAATTGGCTGCATCTGATGATCTAGTAGCCTTCAAAAGTGAAGTAGAAGAGAAAGGTTTGGATTTCGGGGAGGCGAGCTTCTGGTATGGTCGGAGAATAGGGTTGAGAAAGATGGGATTTGAAGAGAGGACGCCTCTGATGATTGCAGCCATGTTTGGTAGCATCGAAATTTTGAAATACATCATTGGAAGTGGCAAGATTGATGTGAATAGAGCTTGTGGCAGTGATGGGGTTACTGCCCTTCATTGCTCTGTTGCTGGTGCTGCAGATTCTTCGGTTGAGATTGTCAAGCTGTTGCTTGATGCATCTGCCGATGCGAATTGTGTAGATGCTAATGGGAACAAACCTGTTGATCTGATTGTGCCGGGTTTAAAATCTTCGAGCAATTACAGAAGAAAGGTGATTGAGTTGTTACTGAATGGTGATGATGTTCTTAACGGGGAAGAAGAATCTGATAAGACAACGATGCCTCAGTTGCCAAAAGAGGGGTCTGAGAAGAGAGAATATCCTATGGATGTATCACTGCCTGATATCAACAACGGGATATATGGAACCGATGACTTCCGGATGTATACGTTTAAGGTGAAGCCTTGCTCGAGGGCATACTCCCATGATTGGACTGAGTGCCCTTTTGTTCATCCTGGTGAGAATGCGAGGAGAAGGGACCCAAGGAAGTACCCTTATAGTTGTGTGCCATGCCCTGAGTTCCGAAGGGGGGCATGTCCTAAGGGTGATGCTTGTGAATATGCTCATGGTGTGTTTGAATCCTGGCTTCATCCTGCTCAGTACCGGACTCGGCTTTGCAAAGATGAGACTGGTTGCGCTCGTAAAGTTTGTTTCTTTGCTCACAAACCTGAAGAATTACGTCCTGTGTATGCTTCCACTGGATCAGCGATGCCTTCTCCGAGGTCTGCTGCAATGAATGCAGTAGACATGACAACTTTGAGTCCTCTAGCACTCGGTTCTTCATCTTTGCCGATGCCAACGACTTCAACGCCACCCATGTCTCCTCTGGCAACCTCTTCATCACCAAAGACTGGAGGCTTGTGGCAGAACAACTTTAACCTCACCCCACCTGCATTGCAGCTACCTGCTAGCCGCTTGAAGACTACTTTTAGTGCCCGAGATTTCGATTTGGAAATGGAGTTACTCGAGCTTGAAAACCAATTGCAGCAACAACAGTTGATGGATGAGATATCGAGTCTCTCCTCCCCATCTTGCTGGAGTAAGGAATATGGTCGCCTCGGGGATTTGAAGCCTAGTAATCTAGATGATGCATTTGGATCTCTCGATCCTTCCCTGCTGTCTCCGTTGAAGGGACTGTCTATAAAATCCGGAATACAAGCCCAGTTGCAATCTCCAACTGGACTTCAAATACGCCAGAACTCGAACCAACTACGTTCAGGCTACCCAACAAACCTTACATCATCCCCTGTGAGGAAGCCCTCGGCATTCGGTTATGACTCATCGGCTGCAGTGGCTGCAGCAGTAATGAATTCCCGGTCTTCAGCATTTGCAAAACGGAGCCAGAGTTTCATAGACCGTGGAGCAGTGACCAACCGTGCCGGACTTGCCACACCTGCTAATCCCACAACCACAATGTCTTCAAACAATTCGGATTGGAGCTCTCCTAATGGGAAACTGGACTGGGGTATTCAAGGAGATGAGCTAAACAAGCTTAGGAAATCCGCTTCGTTCGGGTTTAGAAACAACCACCCCGCTGCGAGAGCAACAGACATGATGGCATCGAATATGGAAGAGCCAGATGTGTCCTGGGTTCATTCCCTCGTGAAAGATGCTACTCCGATGGGAACTGCAACTTTGCCATCGTGGGTGGAGCAAATGTACATAGAACAACAAGAGCAGATGGTGGCATAAGAAGAAAGGATTCATTTGCTCATTTGCTTTAGTCTCAACTTATTTCAATATATTATTGAATTATTAGGTGAAAGATGGATCAAAACAACAAAGATAATTGATTTGATTATTTCATATTCTTGATTCTTTTTTATTTTCTTCCTCTTTGGGGGATTGTTCTTCAATGTTTCAGCCAAAGTTGAAGGTTATGGCATTCCTCAAATTTCTGTGATCGAAGCCATTGTGAACTTAATCAACGATCTCGTTGTAATTTTCTATCTGATGATACACTTGTGTTGGATGCATATCTCTATGGTGCAATTATATCTCTTATTTAATATTGGTATAGGTTGCATTATTCTTATTCTGCATGCTTATCTATGTTGGTATATTTCAATATTTTTCATATATTTATAGTATAATTTTTACTCTCAAATATATATCAATTACATACTTAAAAATAGGTTTATATACACAGATTTTTTAAATTATTTATTAGGTTGAGCAACTTAGTTTAATAATTATATCATATTTATTAATGTAATAATAAAAAATAAAACTAATTTAGCAAAAATTAAAAATTATTTATAAGGGAGCTTCTTAAAGGTGGTCTTCATCTTACTATTATTTCCACTAGTTAATTTAGTTTTTGTTATTACTCTTTAACTGTTTCCTTGTAATAAATAAAAAATATTTAAAATCGCAAAATATTATATCAATTGTTACCTAAAAAAACATTCATTAATATTAAGCAAATGCGACACAAACATAATAAAATTATAGTTTAATCTTACAAAAATAATAATAATAATTTACAAATTAACTCTTGAAAAAAGAAAATTCTGGCTTAGCAGGCAGCTATCAAAGCTGACTGATTTCTCAGAATTACCCCTTCTTGTAGCCGCAATATATCCAATACAACCCAGCCATAACAGGGTTGAAAAAGTCTTAAACAAAAATTTAACCCTCTATAAAAAAAGAAGCCTCCTTTTTTCTCTGATTTCATGCTAAAGAACCTCTCTACCAGGCACTTGTTCACGTTAACATTGTTCATTCAGCTTCTTCTTTTCGGTTTTACGCAAAACCCATACAGTTTATTCCCTTTGTTTCTTCGTTTTTGGCTTCCAAAGGATAGGAAAAGGGTAGATACTGAGTGAAGTGACAATGGGCAATTGCTTGCAATACTTCTGGCCTACTGCGCAAAATAACCCTGACACTTCAGGTAATGTATTAATGGGGTTCATTCAATCGTTCTTTTTGTTCCTTTCTTGCTTTCTTGTAAGGTTTCATTTACTTTAGGTAATGTTTTTAGTTGGATATTTTTCATTTCATGCAATGGTTTCTTTTTGTTCCTTTCTTGTTTCTTTGGAAGGTTTCTTTTACTTCAGGTAATGTTTTAATGGGGGTTTTCTCATTCCATGCCATTGTCTTCTCTTTTTCTTGTTATCTTGAAAGGTTTCATTTACTTCAGGTACTGTTTTCAGTTGGATATTTTTCATTTCATGCAATGGTTTCTTTTTGTTCCTTTCTTGTTTCCTTGGAAGGTTTCTTTTACTTCAGGTAATGTTTTAATGGGGGGTTTTCTCATTCCATGCCATTGTCTTCTCTTTTTCTTGTTATCTTGAAAGGTTTCCGTTAACTTTAGGTATTGTTTTGATGGGGTTCTTTCCATTTCATGCCATCTTTCTTTTCACTTGTTATCTTGAAAGGTTTTCCATTAACTTACTTAAGCTATTGTTTTGATTGGGTTCTTTCATTTCATCCAATAGTTCTTTATCTTTGTTTTGGGGGGGGGGGGGGGGGTTCACATTCCATGCCATTGCCTTCTCTTTTTCTTGTTATCTTGAAAGGTTTCCGTTAACTTTAGGTGTTGTTTTGATGGGGTTCTTTCCATTTCATGCCATCTTTCTTTTCACTTGTTGAAAGGTTTTCAATTAACTTAAGCTATTGTTTTGATGGGATTCTTTCATTTCATGAAATAGTTCTTAATCTTTGTGGATACTTGATTTCAGGTAGACATGTTGAGTCTTTTATTAATCACTTATACTATGTGTTTCCTTGAAAATAAGGCATTTTTGCTTGTTCTGTATTTGTTTATCACTTGAAATTGACTCAAAAGGCATGTATATAATTTGATACTTCGAATGACATGAAGTACTGTTTTAAACATTTGAGCAATGATATAGTAATCTGCTTGTGTTCGTAAATAGCCAATTGTTTCACATCTATTCATTCAGCATGTAAGGCTTTGGTTTTGATGTGAATAACTTAGTTACATATAGCCTTAAATCTTATATTAACTCATAGAAATGATTCTCTCTTCAGGACTTACAACCGGTCTCCTGAGTGAAATATCATCTGAAAGTGATTTCCCAACCGTCAATCTGAAAGTTTTCACATATGCTGAGCTAGACAAGGCTACTAGAAACTTCGCTTTGGCGAATCGCCTTGGGGACGGCGGGCCCAGTCATGTTTTCATGGGGTACATTGATGAGCGGACCTGTAGAGCTGCAAGCCTTGCAACTGGAACACCCGTTGCTGTGAAGCGGCTTAGGACCGGAAGCAATCTGACTCATGATGAGATGCTGGTGGGTTACTTCCTTCATCATCGTAACTTTGTTTGAAAAATTATTCTTTGCCTCATGTATCGGTTTGCATTGATTGTAGAGCGTAGTTAATGACCTCGCTCGGCATGTTCATTGGAATCTGGTCAAGGTTATTGGTTATTGTTTGGAAGAGGAACATAAGCTTTTGGTCTGTGAGTATCTACCTAACGGAAGCTTGGAGGATCATCTTTTCATACCTGAGCGTTTACCATTATCGTGGGAAACAAGGGTCAGAATTGCCATGGATGTTGCTAGAGGCCTTTCTTTCTTACATGGTCAACGAATTATATTCCGAGATTTAAAGGCAGCGAATGTCCTACTAGATTCGGTATGTATGTTAATGGTAACATAATAGCAACATTCATGGTTGATCATGGCATTAGCAGTTGTATCAGTCACTGACACATTGTTGCAGGCCTTCAATGCAAAACTTTCGGATTTCGGCTACGCAAAAATCATTCCTGGCGTTGATCCATCTCACACTGATCCAATTTTTCGAACCCGAGCTTCCGGTATTGAAGGATATCTTGCCCCTGAATATCTTGCTACAGGTTAATTTGTTTGCCCCTTTTATCCAATCTCTGTTTACCACAAGCTCTGATTTTGGTTCTTATGGAACTGATAATAGCACATATTGCTTCCTTCATAACCAAGTAACAAGTATTGAATGAATGAATTAGCTCTCTTGCAATGTTGTGCAGATCAGTTAACTTCAGCAATGGATGTCTATAGCTTCGGGGTCCTATTACTCGAACTGGTTTCCGGCCGCCGTGCTGTCCAACAAACAGAATCTGGTATAGAGGACAACATAGTGGAGTGGGCACAACCGAATATTGGCAGTAGACACCTGTTGGACAAAATCATGGATACCAAGTTAAGGGAGTACTCCCACGAGGAAGCTTATGAAGTTGTGCTCATTGCATCGGAGTGCGTAGGTGAAAAGGCGCAACGACCACGAATGCGCAAGGTTTTATCGGCACTGGAACAGCTTTGCCCTTCTCTTGTCCCTGCCACTGCGTCATCAAGCAATGCTCCTGTTGCATCATCAAGCACTACACATGAGCTTTCTTTTAGGACCCTACCTCAGCTTCAGTGTCCTCCCTCAACCATAGTTTCATCTCGCGAAGCACTTTCTCCTCCTGGATGCTGCTGTCAGGTCATCTGATTTGAGACCCACCCACCATGTGAATTCTCTCCATTTTTGTCACCATGTCTGGCTGTTCCAAAAACAAAGAAACAGGAGGTAAATTTGGCTTTTAAAAAAAAAAAAAAAAAAAAAAGATTGTATAGAAAAATGATTCTTTGGATTTTGTATACAACATCATATCTTGCAGAATTGCTTTTATGGAATGGAATTGATTTTTAGTTTTACTCCTACTAGTCTGCATTTACATTGTAATGCATATACTAACAAAATGGAAACTTGTTAAAAAGGTCGAAATTGATAAGATCATACTAGTCTAGCCCTTTCGTTTATGGTTTCTTTCCCAACAAGCTATTACAATTCGGTAGAAACCAGTCTAAATACGTTTTATTTAAGATGGATTTGCCAACCTTCTCTTAATTAAAATATATTCACCCTAGTATCACCCACTTAGGATTATTGCTTTAAAGTTCACTAAAACAAGGTGTCAACGACATGGGGATGTAGCTCAGATGGTAGAGCGCTCGCTTAGCATGCGAGAGGCACGGGGATCGATACCCCGCATCTCCATTTTTACTTTTTTCTCGACTTCTTTTAAATGGAAAAGATCATATATAGCTTCGACTTTTTTAAGCTTTATGATACTCAACTAAAATCTTTGCCAAATCTGTCAGAGATAAATACGTTAAAACAACATAAATGAATTATGGAAGTCATAATTACTTATATCAAACATCTCCATTGTTAGCTTTTAACTGCAGAGAAGCATAAACTGAGATCAAACATCTCCATTTTCCACCTAGCTACTTTAAAGAAAAACACTGAAACACATCCATTTTACATACTACTACTAACTACTACATTACACACGTGACATGACTCGAATACCTCCTTAAAGTTTAGTTTTAGCTACCCCTAAACATCCGCTGCTTCTTCACCAACAACGTTGGATTTTTATTTCTTCCTTCTTTTTTACTTATTTAGCCCCTCTGCTTCGTCGCGAACTTGTCCTCATTGATTGGAATCCCCTCTTCCGCCGCACGTTCTCCGCCCGACTTCTCGACGGTGCTCAGCCCACCTTTACGACCCATTTCTTGATACCCTTCCCTTCCTATCTGGTCCCTCCTCGCCTGCCCTCCCCGGCTCCTCCCTTTGCCGCCACCACCAAATGAAAAGCCATTAATAGGCAAACAGTTATTCATAATATGATAATAATAATAATAAAGAATCATTGTTAATTATATTACCTCCAGCAAGGTTTTCTTGAGCTTCAACGCTTTTGCCACCGGTTCCACCAGGGACAACGGTCTCTCCTTGCCTTGCCCTACGATCAAGCTCATCTCTTTCCTGTTGGGAAGCCATGGTTTCTTCTTCTTTTTCTTGGTTTAAACTACTGACGTTGACTGAGGAAGTTAAACTGTTAAGTTCTTAACCAGAATATCCTGGGAGTTCCAGTTTCTTAATAAGCATATATATATAGAGTGGTTTGTTGGGCTCAGCTCGAATCACGACGGGAAATATAAAAAGGTGGGGATTAATCAGTGACTGTTGACAGGTGAACTTCGAGAATGACACGCGGTGGGTTATCTGGCGGAGCTAGAGAACAAGTTATGTACGCGTAGGTCACCGTCGGAGAATAGAATGACACGAGTATCGTTATTTCATGCATGGGGAATATTAATTTATGGTTTAGATATTGATGACAACATGATGTTTTAATCCCTATTTTATGATTTCATGTTATTTGTTCGTTACATTGGGTTGACAGTCGAGCTTTTACAAAGTTCATTCATTTGTGGAGTCTTCTAGTTTAGTATTGCCATTCCCGGTCTACGTAATAATCTGTATATTAGATAATACACAAATCATTAGGAAAATTGTAATACTTTGAGTAATTATTTTGTGTATTTAAATAATACTTTGACATATTTAAATTGATACAATGCTTAAAATTATATTTTGATAAATTTTAGTTAATGAATATGTGATTTTTAATTTACATAATTATTTTCAATTATTTATAAGCACCTTAAATGCGAAGATTGATGGTTTGAGCTACAATGCGTATATCTCCAGAATTATTCACACATTCAATATTAATATTTATCTCGAATTTTATAAGTATTGATCTTCACCAATCAAGATACTCTTCTATAAATTGCACATGACTTTTTCACGGATGTCAAAAACAAATGCCCGACATAAAGATAATACATTTGATAAAATTAGATTTAAAATTAGATTGATAAAATATGTAAATTTAGAAGCCTAAAATTATTATACCAATAAAAAATTTATAACGTTTGACTTCCGTTTATGACTTAACAGAGAAGTGATAAAAAAATTTAAAATTTAAAAACATTAGTGACTAAATTAAAATTTTTTATAATTAGATAACTAAAATAGAAATACTCTCATTATTGGGTGACTATTCTTGTAGTTGACCCTAATCATAATACAAACTACACATTTAAGAGTTACAAATTTTAATATATTTTTAAAAAATAAACATAATATATTTATATTATTTATAAATCATCTTATAATTGATATAATTTTTTTGGTCACGCACAAATGTCCATCCAAATATCGCTTATATATAGTTTCAAGTGGACATTGATGGGCTTTGCTAATCCCAAATGCAGCCCAAATAAAGAGTCCAATTGTAGACAACCAATAAAAAGACTATTTTTTTTATTAAAAGTATAATTTTGTTATTTTGATAGTCTATAAGTTTATATTTTTAAATTATTAAATCAAATTTTTATCATTTTTTAGAAACCAAAGTTATAATTATACTATTACTAATTTAAATTTTATAAATTATAAATGACATAAATGAAAAAATTTTCATTTTAGGGGCTCAGGAACTTTTGCCAACCTCACTAGATCTGTCCTTGGATGTACATAACATTAGTGAGTTGGGTTAGATTGATGGTTTGATTTGTTTCTATCTAATTTTTTTATTTTTTATATTAGATTTTGGGGTTTTTAATTTATTTTTATAATATGACTTTTAGATCTTATTTGATAAAATTTCAAATTGTCTTTTATAAATATTTAAAAAAAAATTCAAGTAAATAAAAATAATCAATAACTCTTATACATTTTTAAAAAAAATAAAATTTTATATAGGACTTTAAATTATATTCACTATTTTACATATAAATTTTATCATAAAAATAAATTTAATTATAAATTAAATAAAAAATAAAATTTAATTCTATTCAAATAATCATAATTTTTAAACTTATATTTCAAAAATCATCCAAATTCCATAATTTTAATAATTTTTTATTTCTCTGTTTTTTTTTTTTCCCTTTCTCAACCCTAGTATGCAAATTTGAATACCAAACGTCTATCCCATTGTTAATAAAGTAATTATATTCGGAGCATTAAAAAATTTCATTACTAAACAAAAAAAAAAATTATTTAAGGAAGGGTGAACAAAACTCGATAAATAAATAAAAATCAAATTTTAAGTTAATCGAATCGAGTTATTCGAGTCAACTCGAATAAATAATTTGAGTTTCAAGTTCAAATCGAATAAATTTTGCAATTCAAATAACATATTGGTTTAAATACCTTTTTGTCTTTGTCAAGTTTGAAAATGAGCAAATTTATCTCTCAACAAAAATTATAAAGAAAAATCAAAATAATTTTTAAAATTCAAAATATTTATAAAAATTTCAAAATTTATAATTTTTTAAAAATATATAAATTTCTATAGAATAATAATTTTTGGACCCAAATAAGTTAATTAATTATTCAAGTTTATAAGTATTTTTTTTTTATTTTGCTTTGAAAAAGTTTTCAAATATATATGGTTTCAAATTGATGTGTGTTAATATGGAATTAGTTATACTGTAACAAAATTTTAATTTGATAGGTTTAATTTTTTTAATTTAACTCGAACAATTTCACTCGATTCAACTTGACTCGACTCGAATTTCATTTCACTCAACTCGATTCTAATTTTTTTTTTGAATCGAGTTAGGATGATAAAATAAGACTCGCCAACTCGATTCGATCGAATGCTGACCCTTATATCTAACCATATAAAAAAAAAAAAATCATATTAAGCAACAATTATAGCTGGGATGAGCTAGTAAGTCAAGATTTTTGGAACCATTGTATTATCAACTATTTACATGATTGTTAAAAGGTTTTCCAATGCTCATTTACAAGAAATGTCAAGTCAAATAAGGAACTTACAATTATGGGTAGCATGTTGAGAATAAAGAGTGCTCTTTTTATGATCACTAGATGGACACCAAATTATACTTTAGGTACACACTTAGTTTTCATATGTTGATATTTGGATGCAACTTTGGGTTTTTTTTTTTTTGGTTAGAATATTAACCTCTATTTTTCGTTGTTCATCTTATCTAATTTGCCGGGGAAGTTATATGGGTAGGTTGTGTTCGTTAGAACCTTTAATACCAGGCTGTGCTATGCAATAAGATGATGAAATTGTTACATGAGTGAAGTTCGGTTACGAAAAGGATTAATAAACTTTGCTTTTATTGTGGTAGAGGTGATCATGGGCCGGGCCAGGCCGGGTTCGGGTCGGGCTTGGATAATGGGCCTAAATTTTTGTCTAAACCCGGTCGAAAGAAAATTGTAAGCCTGAGCCCGGCCCAGCCCATATTAAACTTTTTTTAGCTTATTTCATTAAATAAAAAATGTTTAAAACAAATATTAAAACAAAAAACAAATAAAAAAAAGAGACTAAAACAATTCTTAAAACAATACACAAATTAAAAATATAATAAAAAGTGGTTATATTAAAATTGAAACAAATTAGAACTAAAATAATAGCCAAATTAATAATAAAACAAAAGTATATTTGATTAAAAATAAAATATATATATTTAATATATAATTTGGCCGGCCTGGGCCTGGGCCAAAAAGTTTTATCCGAGGCCCGGCTCATTTTCTAAAACGGGCCTCATTTTTTACCCAAACCCATATTTCGGGCCTATATTTTTACCCGAACCCTCTCATTTTTCAAGCGGGCCGTCGGGCCGGGCTGGGTAGCCCAACCCCGTGATCACCTCTACATTGTGGTATGATTGGTTATTTAATCCATTGTGGACAAATGCCTATTATGATAAACATATCTTGGAAGTGTAGATAAAGATTATCTATTGAGACTTTGGATATGACTTATATATAATGCTCAACACTCACATTATATAACTTCTTCCAAGCTTAGCCAGTACAATTCCTTACATGTTGCTCATTTTACTCACTTTCAAGCACGCATAAGGGTCACTAATTCGTTCCAATCTATGAGGTATGGATTCTAGGCTAATCAACACCCATACATGGCGAGTTCAATGTTATAATTAGATTTCAGCTTAGAGTTAGACTTCAGCATAGAGTCAGATTCAAGTATAGAGTTGGATTCTAGCTTTGCAGCTAGTCTAACCAATTCCATTAAATGATGTTTGCCTACCAACTAAGCTTATCCTTCCCATTGCTCATTTTGATGTGCAAGTGACTCATGATCAGGGGGGGAACGTTATAAGGGCCTAAGACCCCAAATTTTTGAAAAATTTTAAATTGTTTTCTAATTTTTGGAAGATTTTAATTAACCCCTTAATTTTTTTAAATTCTCACTATACAGTTTAATTTTTTTAAAAATTAATTAAGCTCTTAAAATTCTTATTAATCTCATAAAAATTTAATTAAACCCCATTTTTAAAAAAAATTCTTATTAAACTGTTAAAATTTTTGAAAATTTTACCAGACCCTCCAAACTTAATTTTAGGATTTGCCACTGCTTATGATATGTGAGAAACTGACTTAAGGCAATGTCAAAAAAGTTAGTTGAGAATTAATGTTGTGTGTTTCCAAAACGATTATGGGCATGATGTTATATGTCAATTAGTAAAAAATGAACCATGATAAACTAATTCTCTAACAAGATTCTACTTTGTGACATCACGACGAAATTGAGGATTTTTTATATGACAATAACATGTACCATGTCAGAGAAGGTAGTCAAAGAGACGAATTGATTCTCTTACAATATTCAAGATGCATATTGATTGGAGTAGGTTTGGACATAAATTAAGATTAACAAATTGAACATAAATAAAAAGTGTAACCATAATGTAATCCGATGTTATTATTGAAGAAAGTCGGCTCTCCACTATCAACTTTTATTATTCAGGGAAGTACCGATTGAGAATGCAAAATTTTAGAATTGTAAAATGCCTTTGTCATGTTTTATAGAATATTATACACAACAATTATTTAATACACAATCAATTTATTTAAAACGTACATCAATTTTAAATGATATTTAGCGAGTCCAACACCAACTAAGAGTCGAATTTACATGTGTTTTTTTAATCTTTTGGATCCTCTAATTCAGTTTTTGTCACATTTAACATAGGTTAATACTATTTATTTACATTTGCTTTGCTTTTGCAAATGACCCCTTTCAAAATAAAAATAAAATAAAAACAAAAATGAAATTTGGACCGGGTTGTCACCCGGATCCAGCATCTACATTAAATCCAAGAGCTAGCTAATGCGCACACCAGTGTTTCAAGGCACATTTTTTACACGTCCGTTCCACTTTCTCGGGTGCCTTGGATTGGATCTCTCCCATCTGCTTCACTTTCTCTCTTTTCAAATGCTTTAATTCTCTGCCTCAGATCTCTTCGCAAAGTACTTTTTTTATAGTTTCGCTCGTCTCTTTCTCAGTGTTCAGTTTTGACTCGCGATTGAAAGATTCAATCTCAACCGTTAGATCCGCTCCTGATTCGTGGATCTTCATCCTTCGATCTGAGCCACCATGGCGGCCGCGAACGCTCCCATCGCCATGAAGGAGGTTTTAACTGTAAGTATTCTCCTTTCACTCTCATTCTCTCACTCTTTCGTTTCGGTTCGGTCGTTTATTTTATAGAAAATTCAGCTGAATTATAGTTAATCAACGGTAGCCAAGCTTAATCGAATACTTTATAAACTTTATCAGATCTATTATCTGTAAAACCTGCTTAGATCTGTTTGAACGTTGCTCTTTACGTTTTGACATAGTGAGAATTTTGAGTGATCTGGATGATGTTGTCTGTTTGCAGTTGCCGAGCGTTGGTATTAATCCGCAATTTATCACATTCACGAATGTAACTATGGAATCTGATAAATATATTTGTGTGAGGGAAACCGCGCCACAAAATAGTGTTGTGATCATCGACATGAGCATGCCGATGCAGCCGTTGAGACGGCCTATTACAGCTGACTCTGCTCTCATGAATCCAAATTCTAGAATCCTCGCTTTGAAAGGTTAGTTACCTAACTGCCAGCCTTAAGTTGTTATTTTTATTGAAGCTCGTTAAATGTGTGTAGTAATTGATAGTGATTATTAATTATTTAGCGTTTTTGTTATTGATTAGTGGGTTGTATATTTAATATCGCTGTCTTGTGTGGTCCATAGAGCACATATTGGATTCATGATATTGATCTGTTTTGCATCTGGCCTTACAAAGAACCTAGTTGTGTTTGAGGTTTTTCTTAATGGAATACTTGTTTACAATATATTTTTCAAAATGATACTTACCATCCTTGTGTTTAATATTTGTTACTTGTTTTTTGCTTCTAAATGAACAAATGAATGTTGCCATACATGTTAACTGCAAGGACCCTGCTTATGGAATCTTAGTGTATGTGATATACGGTCATAGTAATTATCACTTCCCTATTGGTTTATCCATATATTCCATGGGTGTATTTGCAAATCAAACCGTTGTTCAGCACTGCTTAGAGCAAGCATGTTGTTATAGCAGAAATTACTTCAATTTGATCCTGTAATGCAACAAAAATATGGTTGAAATGGAAGTCATACAAGTGCTTCACATTCCTTTTAACAAAACTAATTAAGGGAGAAGGAGATTAAATATCTCTAGTATAAATTTTATGTCTTCTTTAATTTTTAAAATCTATCTATGCTTTATGCTAACAGAATATGAAATTGTTTTTGTAGCTCAACTACCGGGAACAACTCAAGATCACTTGCAAATATTTAACATAGAGATGAAAGCGAAAATTAAATCGCATCAGATGCCTGAACCGGTCAAATTCATTTACTGTCTCAAGTCTTTCTTTTTTTAATGGTTCCAATTTTGTTATTGCAGTATCTGGCAGCCTCCACATTACTTGTATTTCCTTAATCCTGAACTTGATTGCATGACCTTAGTAAAATGTCCTTGGTTCATTTACAGGTTGTATTCTGGAAATGGATTACCCCAAAAACGCTTGGTCTGGTCACACAAACCTCCGTGTATCATTGGTCAATTGAAGGTAAGAAGTTATTCTGTTAACTTTTCTAGTATCTCAGGTGCTGTTTTTTTTTCAGCTCTAAAAACTTCTTTTTCTGAATGTACTTTTATCTATTAAACAATATTTTGTGTGTTACAAGTCTCACTGCATCTTATTTGTGGCAGGTGATTCTGAGCCAGTTAAGATGTTTGAGAGAACAGCAAACTTGGTGAACAATCAGATAATAAACTATAAATGTGATCCTTCAGAGAAGTGGTTGGTTTTGATTGGAATTGCCCCTGGAGCACCTGAGGTAGGTGGTGCCTTATCAATGCTTTCTAAAGGTGTTTTTTTAAGGGGTTGTTGCTTCATTTGTTTTGAGTTTTGGGATTTGGAAAACTGCGAAATGTTAAGTAAATTTTGTTCTATGTCAAAAACAGAATTTTTAAAGTAACATACTCAAAACATTACCCTAAGCTAACTGTGCCTAAGAAGTTCTTCTAGCTGGCGTGGTTGTTATGTGGCCCATAGCTCAAACTGCTATAGAGAACTCTGAATTAGTTTATGACCCTTATGGGTGATTAATTCTGTCTCTTGCAGTGTCCTTTAGGATTTGCGTCCCTGTAATCCCCTTTTTTAGTTTTCTTTGCCTTTTCCTTTTCCCCATCTTGTCTTTCTACTGTTAGAATAGTTCTTTGCATAATCATTATTACTGATGAAATTCGCTTTCTAGAAAAATGTTCTGCTGTTACTATGTAATTCTGATTTGATCTACGTGTCTTGTCTCTTTAGAGGCCACAATTGGTGAAGGGGAACATGCAACTTTTCTCCGTTGATCAGCAGCGTAGTCAAGCTCTTGAATCTCATGCTGCTTCATTTGCACAATTTAAGGTAAGGAGATTTCTTTGTACTTTATTCCCTAGATATGATACCCTAATTAACTAGCCTGCTTATTGTATATGCTTGTTTGTGTTGTGCAGGTTCCAGGAAATGAGAATCCTTCTATTCTTATTTCTTTTGCTACCAAGAGTTTTAATGCTGGCCAAATTGTATCAAAGTTGCATGTAATTGAACTTGGTGCCCAGCCAGGTCTGCTTGCTATGATGTCTGTTATACTTTTGTTATCTCCTTGTTGTATATAAGGGGAAACTGAGGGTCTTTCTAAGTGAATTCAAAAATGAAAGTAAAAATAAAAATAAAGAAATAGAGCAATTTGCCATTGCCCCTTTCAGTAGTCAAATAACATTTGGGGTTTAATTCAGTAATCCTAGAATTTTATCTGTAGCAAACTCTAAATCATGATCTAGACTATTCTAAGTTAATTTTGATGGGAGGCATGTGTTGGCCCTGGCTGTATATTAACTATTTTCTTGAAAACAATGTAGTAGCTACAACATTGTGCTGTATGACTGTATCTCCTGTCTATTTAATTTCGAACCTTTTAACAGAACCTCTAATATGACAGGTAAGCCATCATTTTCAAAGAAACAGGCAGATCTATTCTTTCCACCAGATTTTCAAGATGATTTTCCAGTTGCAATGCAGGTAGTATAATGTCCTCAACTTTGATTGTTTTTCTTGGTAAATCTTTTTTCAAACTTTTGTGCCATTAATAAGACATGTTTCTGTTAAATGGCAGATATCACACAAATATAGTTTGATCTACGTTATCACAAAGCTTGGGCTGCTGTTTGTTTATGATCTAGAGACTGCAACTGCTGTATACAGAAATAGAATAAGTCCAGACCCAATATTTTTAACATCTGAAGCTTCGTCGGCAGGAGGGTTTTATGCCATCAACAGGCGAGGTCAGGTGTTGTTGGCTACTGTAAATGAAGCAACAATAGTGCCATTTGTTAGTGGTCAAGTATGTTTTTGTGCCTTTCATGTGTTTTCTGGTATCAATAAGGTGAGACATGCAGGCTTACAACTTTTCCGGGTTGTTTTCTGTTTCAGTTGAACAATTTGGAGCTTGCTGTCAATCTGGCTAAAAGAGGAAACCTTCCAGGTGCAGAGAACCTGGTAAGTTGATTGATATGTGTATAGCTTGGTCTATGGTTTGTGGATCTTTGCATAACTTTCTTCAATGATTCTGGGATCTCTTCGGTCTTGCTGCAATGCTGAGATTGGTGATAGCATTTGGATTGCATAATTAGATTTTGTGTTCTCTATATCTGATGCTGCGTATTCTTAACAAGAATATGTAGTTTAAGTTATTCGATTTTATCTGTTTATTTAGATCCTTGTTTATGATTACTTTGTTCTTTTAAGAATATGCTAGGGTTTTGATTCTATGGTTTTTAATATCTCAGGTTGTCCAACGTTTTCAAGAATTGTTTGCTCAGACAAAGTATAAAGAAGCTGCTGAGCTTGCAGCAGAGTCTCCACAGGGGATCCTTCGCACGCCTGATACAGTTGCCAAGTTTCAGGTAATATTTGCTTTTCCCTTTTTGCTAATGCAGATTCTGGTTTTTATGTTTGTTTTGATTTTATCTGAGGCAGAAATGTTTATTTGAATGCTGCAGAGTGTACCTGTGCAAGCTGGGCAGACTCCACCACTGTTGCAGTATTTTGGTACACTTTTAACAAAGGGAAAGCTCAATGCCTTTGAGTCATTGGAATTATCTCGACTTGTGGTAAATCAAAACAAGAAGAATCTTCTAGAGAATTGGTTGGCTGAAGATAAATTGGAATGTAGTGAGGAACTTGGAGACCTTGTGAAGGTTTGTTTTGTTCTCTAATAGAAATGTATCTGTATCTTATTCAGTTGTATCTAAATTTCATTTTAAAATTGGGACTGTTTTGACTATTTTTTGCTGCCTTCTACTTTCATTTTGCTTTTGTTGTAGACTGTGGATAATGATCTTGCACTGAAAATATACATTAAAGCTAGAGCAACTCCTAAAGTTGTCGCAGCTTTTGCAGAACGTAGGGAGTTCGACAAAATCTTAATATACTCAAAGCAGGTAATTGCTGCATTTTCTTCGCTGTTAGCATTTTCTGGTGTGATTGATGTGTGCTCTCCTTTTTACAGCCTATCAAGATTAGAATTTTTCTCCACTTGCTTTTTACATTTCTGTGAATGCTTGCATTGAATATTCATGACTAAATTGTTTCCTCAGGTTGGGTACTCTCCTGACTATCTCTTCCTTCTGCAAACAATTCTTCGTACAGATCCACAGGTTCGTCATTCTTCTTCTTGTAGTCTTTAGTGTTTGAGGTGTTGAAGGCATGCCATATAACCAATCGATAAATATATTCAATTGTGTTAATTCCCTTCATTAGAGCCTCTTAATTAAAGTTTTATGAATATTCTGATTAAAGTAAAAGCTTCCTTTGTTTTATTGTTTGCCAATCAACAGCTACTATTACGAGATTTTTTTAGGGGATTGAATCTATGTAATTTTCATGGACAAATGGGTTCTTGCTTGTTGTTTTACTTGCAGGGAGCTGTTAATTTTGCATTGATGATGTCTCAAATGGAGGGAGGTTGTCCGGTTGATTACAACACTATTACTGACCTCTTTCTTCAGGTCTACTGCTCATCAAATTGGTTGTGTCAATAACCTTATGTTTCTATGCAAAATACATGAGATTGTTTCCTTTTGCTATCTGCCTTTTTTCAGAGGAATTTGATACGGGAGGCTACCGCATTTCTTTTAGATGTTTTGAAGCCAAATCTGCCAGAGCATGCTTTTCTACAGACGAAGGTTATATATTTTATGTGCTGGTTCAGCTAATCTAATTGGTTTTAACTTTGAAAAGAATAATTTAAGGTCAACAACATTCTTTTCTATGCAGGTTTTGGAAATCAATCTAGTAACTTTTCCTAATGTTGCTGATGCCATCTTAGCAAATGGAATGTTCAGTCACTATGATCGCCCTCGAATTGCACAACTTTGTGAGAAAGCTGGTCTCTATGTGCGAGCTCTGCAGGTAATTATCTTATTTAGATTTTTACTTGTTGCATCTTGTGTGGTTTTAACTTTTAGGTAATTATCTCATTGCTCTTTTTCTGCAGCATTACAGTGAGTTGCCTGACATTAAACGTGTCATCGTGAACACACATGCTATTGAGCCTCAGGTACATGTTTCTGCTATCTTTATCTCTTGGAAAAATTAGACTACTAAATCCTGATATATTTTTATTCAATAATAATTCTATTTTCAGTCGCTTGTTGAGTTTTTTGGCACTCTTTCACGAGAGTGGGCCTTGGAGTGCATGAAGGACCTTCTTCTGGTTAATCTAAGAGGCAACCTTCAAATAATTGTTCAGGTAAAGAATGTTATATAATAGTATGCTAATAATGTTTAGTAAATCACCGAAGGCTAAGCTGTGGCTCTGCAGGTTGCCAAGGAGTACTGTGAGCAGTTGGGTGTTGAGGCTTGCATAAAACTTTTTGAGCAGTTTAAGTCGTATGAAGGATTGTACTTTTTCCTGGGGTCTTATTTGAGTTCAAGGTAAGCTATTTAGCAAACAAGAAATGTCCTTTGTTTGATTGGGCATACCGCAGATATATCTAATATGGCACTTAATATGTTGGTTCTGATTATGGGACAGTGAGGACCCCGATATACACTTTAAGTACATTGAGGCAGCTGCTAAAACTGGACAAATAAAGGAGGTTGAGCGTGTGACCAGAGAATCAAACTTCTATGATGCTGAAAAGACAAAGAACTTCCTGATGGAGGCCAAGCTTCCTGATGCTAGGCCCCTGATTAATGTTTGTGATCGATTTGGGTTTGTTCCTGATCTGACCCACTACCTCTACACAAATAACATGCTCCGTTACATTGAAGGTTATGTTCAGAAGGTATACAATTTTCTTGACTGGATATGTTTTCTGGCATATGATATGAGTTTAATTTAAACCCAGGTAATTGTGAACTTGCTTCTTTTGACAGGTGAACCCGGGCAATGCTCCTTTGGTAGTGGGGCAGTTGCTTGATGATGAATGCCCTGAAGATTTTATTAAAGGTCTCATTCTCTCAGTCCGTTCCTTGCTTCCAGTTGAGCCACTTGTGGATGAATGTGAGAAGAGGTGATTTTTTACCATATCTTTGGTCCTCATTTCCTTTGTTCACTACTTTGTGATTCTCATTTTCCTGCATGTGATTTCCAGAAATCGACTTCGTTTGCTTACGCAGTTCTTGGAGCATCTTGTGAGTGAGGGAAGCCAAGATGTGCATGTCCACAATGCTCTTGGTAAAATCATCATTGAAAGCAACAACAATCCAGAGCACTTCCTCACAACCAATCCTTACTATGATTCCCGGGTTGTTGGTAAGTATTGCGAGAAACGTGATCCCACATTGGCAGTTGTGGCTTACCGAAGAGGACAATGTGATGATGAACTTATCAATGTCACAAATAAGAACTCGTTGTTCAAATTGCAGGCCAGGTATGCAATTCTTTAGTTTATTTATGATGATATATCAGATATTTGTTTTTAAGTGGCTTATAGGTGCATCATCCTTTGATCACAGGTATGTTGTTGAGAGGATGGATGGCGATCTTTGGGAGAAGGTTCTAAATCCTGAAAATGAATATAGAAGACATCTAATTGATCAGGTTGTGTCAACTGCTTTGCCAGAAAGCAAAAGTCCAGAACAAGTCTCTGCTGCTGTTAAAGCTTTCATGACTGCTGACCTGCCCCATGAACTAATTGAGCTTCTTGAGAAGATTGTGCTCCAAAACTCTGCATTCAGTGGGAACTTTAATCTGCAAAATCTACTTATTTTGACAGCTATCAAGGCAGATCCCTCTCGAGTTATGGATTATATTAATAGGCTAGATAACTTTGATGGACCAGCAGTTGGAGAAGTGGCTGTGGAAGCTCAACTATATGAAGAAGCTTTTTCAATTTTCAAGAAGTTTAACTTAAATGTTCAGGCTGTCAATGTTTTACTGGATAACATTAGAAACATTGATCGAGCTGTGGAATTTGCCTTCCGAGTTGAAGAAGATGCTGTTTGGAGTCAGGTGGCAAAGGCACAACTGAGGGAAGGGCTGGTGAGCGATGCAATTGAATCATTTATCCGTGCAGATGATGCTACTCACTTCCTTGATGTCATCCGAGCTTCTGAGGATGCTAATGTCTACCCTGATCTCGTGAGGTACCTTCTGATGGTCAGGCAGAAAGTCAAGGAGCCCAAGGTTGACAGTGAACTCATTTATGCATATGCAAAGATTGATAGACTGGGTGAAATTGAAGAATTCATTCTCATGCCAAATGTGGCTAATCTTCAAAATGTTGGTGATCGATTGTTCGATGAAGAGCTATATGAAGCTGCAAAAATAATATTTGCATTTATATCTAACTGGGCCAAGTTGGCTGTTACACTTGTGAGACTTAAACAATTCCAGGGTGCTGTTGATGCAGCACGGAAAGCAAACAGTGCCAAGACATGGAAGGAAGTTTGCTTTGCTTGTGTTGATGCAGAGGAATTCAGATTGGCACAAATATGTGGTCTTAATGTTATTGTGCAGGTGAGTTTACTTTCCAGTTGACTTGCAATTTTCAGGAGCAATAGTCATTGCGCATACAGTTCCCCTTTTCTTCTTCTCATGTTTGTCTGTTGGAGACTGTTTGGCCCCAATGATTTTGACCATTATGTTTGCTGATTTTCTAGGTGGATGACTTGGAAGAAATCAGTGAATACTATCAGAATAGAGGATGCTTCAATGAGTTAATCTCTCTTATGGAGAGTGGTTTAGGATTGGAGCGTGCACACATGGGTATCTTTACTGAGTTGGGAGTCCTGTATGCCAGATATCGTCCAGAGAAACTTATGGAGCACATTAAATTGTTCTCTACGCGTCTCAACATTCCCAAACTGATAAGAGCTTGTGATGAGCAGCAGCATTGGAAGGAACTTACCTATTTGTATATCCAATATGACGAGTTTGATAATGCTGCAACTACCGTCATGAACCACTCTCCTGAAGCATGGGATCATATGCAGTTCAAAGATATTGTTGTCAAAGTTGCTAGTGTTGAGCTCTATTACAAGGCTGTCCACTTCTACTTGCAAGAACATCCAGATCTCATCAATGATATGCTGAACGTGCTTGCACTTCGTGTGGATCACACTCGTGTTGTTGACATTATGAGAAAGGTTCAATTCTGGCAAAAGATGATCTAATATTGAAATAAACTATTTTCTTTGTTATTACCATAGTTCATTTTGGGTTCACTATTATTTCCTTTTGGAATTTCAGGCTGGTCATCTACGTCTTGTGAAGCCATACATGGTTGCTGTTCAGAGCAACAATGTATCGGCAGTAAACGAGGCATTGAATGAGATTTATGTGGAGGAAGAAGATTATGATAGATTAAGAGAATCTATTGATTTGCATGATAACTTTGATCAGATTGGACTTGCACAAAAGGTGAAGTGCTCTTTTTCTTACATTCGTGTTTGGTGTTAGGTTTGTTTCTGATATTATTTCCAAATTGCTTTTGTAGATTGAGAAACATGAGCTGCTTGAAATGAGGCGTGTTGCTGCATACATCTACAAAAAGGCAGGCAGATGGAAGCAGTCCATTGCCTTGTCAAAGAAGGACAACCATTACAGAGATGCAATGGAAACAGCTTCACAGTCTGGTGAACGTGAACTTGCCGAGGAGTTGCTTGTTTACTTCATTGAACAGGTACTGATCTCATTCCAAAATACATTAAAAAAAATATATGCTGACTGATTATCTGTTTGGACTTTGGAGGTAGAAAGCATTACACCTTTTTGGCCAATTGCTACTCCTAATTATGTTATTGTGCTCTCTTCCACTTGTTCCTTTCCGGTGCAAATATAAGTTATGCTTTTCTACTCTTTCATTTTCTTGAAATATCTGTGTCTGACACTTATTTCCAGCGCATATTTGGACACGGTTAATGGGATATGACCTTCCAAGGACTGTTCAAATAGATGGAAAAACTTAAAAAAAAAACAAAAAACAAACATAAATATACTTTGTGCCAGACACTTTTTTGTATCCCACACTAACATCCGAGTCTGAGTAACATAGAAAGTATAGACCATAGTACTCAATTATCGTACTATAGGTATAGGACATGGAAAGTATAGTTACTGATGTTTGTTTTTGCACTATGGTGGTTTTCCTTATGGTATTATCACTATAATGTTGGTTATTGTTTTGAATTGTACTTAATTTCAGTGTTGATGTTCTCTTTGTACAGGGCAAGAAGGAATGCTTTGCATCGTGCCTCTTTGTCTGTTATGACTTAATTCGAGCGGATGTTGCTCTTGAACTGGCCTGGATCAACAATATGATTGATTTCGCATTCCCATATCTGCTGCAGGTGATTTCTGTGCCCTGCTGCTTTCAGTATCATCAGTTAATAGGGTTTCACTAGCTAGAATGCTTGGATGGTTGATCTTAGTTCAACCTGTGATTTTTTTGTTTCGAGATTATGTTGTTTGAACCTTGTTTAATTTCTCTTTGAATTTACAGTTTATCCGTGAATATACTGGCAAAGTTGACGAACTTATCAAGGACAAGATAGAAGCTCAAAAAGAAGTAAAGGCTAAAGAGCAAGAAGAGAAAGAAGTCATTGCACAACAGGTAATAATAACTTGGAGAGCCGAAAATTGATCTCCTTTTTCTTGATAATGTATTCTCTACCCCTGCACAGTGGGAGTAGATAGATTTTTGACTGATTCAAAATGCTTCTTACTGATAAAATTAATTGCCTCACATTGCAGAACATGTATGCTCAGTTACTACCTCTTGCCTTGCCTGCACCGCCAATGCCAGGAATGGGAGGACCAACAATGGGTGGTGGATTTGTGCCTCCACCACCACCCATGGGAGGAATGGGAATGCCTCCGATGCCACCTTACGGCATGCCACCAATGGGCAGCAGTTATTAACTCATGACAGGTTTGTTTGAAAGACTTTTTTTAGCCGAGTTGATTCCTTCTGTTGCTGTGACAAATAAGACATTGATATCATAGTTCCAATCATGGCAATTTCTTCAGGCTTGAAGACCAGTTTATAATAATCCCATTTCTATGTTTCATGTGTGTGATATTATTATGTTCTAATATTCTCTTCTTTTCTTTTTTTACTTTTTGGTAGAAAGAGGCATTTTTTTGGATGCTGGTAAGAAGGTAAGCCGAGGATTTTTATCACACATGCATATTTGTATTTTGTAGTTTTATTTTCCTTTAATGTCCTTGGAATTGACCCAGCAGTATATACGAGAACACTTCCCACTTCATTGTTTCTTCTTTTTGCTTCATTCTTTTCCTAAATCGAAACAGAAAATTTGTTTATGATTCATATTCATGTTTTTCTGGGCTACTCTTTATTGGTAGAATTTGTTGGCAGTATATACATGTATATCTTTTCTATATAAAATAAATATTATTGCCGGTCTTTAGTTAGATTCGATTATTTTGATCGGAATGGTGATTATGTGATGCGAATACGTGTCCAGAAGGTTTGGAATCCAAAAAATTAAAATGACATGCCACGAAAGAGTAATGCACGTATGATGTAATTATGGAAAAAAAAAAATCAAGAACGGACTGAGAGGATCGACCAAGTTTATGTAGATTTTGATCTTCCGAACACGTAATTGACCTCGAAATCAAGAACAAGATCTTGATCAGAGTTTGAATTTGATGTGTCCCGATGATCCGCCTGAACTGCTCTCTGAGCTCATTGAGTTGTTAAAAGCTTTGCTCCTTTGCAATGATAACAATGGCGATCAAGTATTTGTTTCATTGCTTATAAAAAAAAATAATTGTTTCATTAATAACTGTTAAACAGTTCCCTTGATGCTGTTTTATACATGGTTCGTCGTTTGGAAGATCAGACGATCAAAGCAGAAAATATAGCTTGTTCTTAGCGTTGTCAATTCACATAATGAAAGTATGTATATGTTACAATTGAAAGCTTGCGATAATGAGAGATGCTTTGTACTTGGTTTATGTTTCCTTGATTAATAAAGATGGGAGCGACAATTCAAAACTTTGATTCCTGCTGTTTGGAGGTGAAAAAAAGAAAAGGGTGAGAAGACGTCGCAATTTGGTCACTAAATGCGCGCTGATGTTTGGTTTGTCTAAAAGAGAATCTGAGGGATACAAAAAGAAAATGACAAGGTTGGTAGAAGCTACTGAGAGATTTTGTACCATTGGAGTTACATTAAGTGAGCTTAGTTGGGTAAAAAAGTGGAGAAATGGGAGGAGAGAATGAAAAAGTGAAAAGAAAATAAATTGAGTGTCCTTGGTTGGGATGAAAATAGGAGAGGATTATTTTCCATGATAATACATAAAAATCAATACTTTTAAATTGGAATGATGAGAGGAGAAAAAATAAAGGAAATATGTATACTAATTCAAAATTATGTATTTTCAGATGTTTTATATCATTTCCTTCCATGTTTTAACTCCACCAAGCAATGTATGGAAAAAATTATTATTTTCATTTTTCTATCTCTCCCTGTGAAAAAAAAAATTCATTAAAAAAAAATTCATCTTTTTAGGTTTTTATCCTTTTAAAAAAAAAATTCATTAAAGCCTTGTAATCTCTTGAAATGATCTTATTTCTTGGAGAAAGAATTTCCCCTGAAGCTCTCGACGTTGACAACAATGTAGAGCTCACTCGAAGCACGCCTTAGGAGAGAACCACCGCTCACCTTTGTGTCGTGCTATCATGGAATCCGACGGCTTCACGCCCCTAGATGAACGAGCATTAACGACACAAGGGATACCACCGCCACTTGCCTTTAATGGAATTGATCATTGTAAGGCCTATTAATGGGTTTTGTCCGATCACCGACGCCACTGGCTTGGTGAATCATCAAGTAATGAACTTTTCAAGTTAAGGGCACAATTAAAGTCTACCTCCCTCTAGGGCTTATTTTGCTTTCTTTTCTTTTTGCTAAGGTTACTTCTTGATAGTAGAGCCTAAACTTTTGTAACTTATAATAGAAATGAGCATATAGGTCTTCAATTTTTTTCCATGCCTCAATGTTTCATTGCAGAATAACTCATCTTTTACTTTTCATTTCTCTCAAAATATCCGACATTTATCCAAATATGAATATAATCCTCAAACAATTAAATGTATTTAAAGAACCTAACATATTAATATTATTTGAATATGAACATTAGAATAAAATCCTTGTTGAGACTCTTTCTGAAAAAGTTCCTACAACCGATCTCTCCCGCACTTTAGTACATCTTCTCCAACTAGTGACCTATATAACATAGGTCAAGGGTTCATACCTCACAAAAGGTGAAACATTCACACCCTCTTGGTGGATGGCCATACACCCACAGTCGAAGCACTCCCGGCTTTGTGAATCAAGCCCTCAAGGTAGTCGACGGACGGGAGACAAAAACCCCAATAAACAATACTTTTGATTGTTGGGGACCAATAGTCTCCTTCGAAAATTTCTACCGAATCTCTCAACAATGCTTAAAACAGATTCAATTGTACCTAGAAAGTTCTCTAAAAATATGAATCTAGAAAACCATAACATATTAATACGAAACACATTCATATATCTAACAAATATACCGCCAACTAAGTTGAATAATTAATCGGCGTAATTGTTGATGCAATATTTTGAAAGGTATGAGTTCGAATATTCTTATGCTCATATGTAGTTCTATATAAAAAATCTGACAATCATACCAGAACTTCTAGAATCATGTCCCAAAGAAACAAGCTATATCTCATCAACTTAGTCAATAACTACATCCCCCAAAATCAAATCTGTAGCCATAATCTTCCATTTGAAGATAAAATGAGAACGCCAAGTGCGTGCAACTTTGAGCCAAAAATATCAGAAAATTAGCATCCAAAGCCATAAGCTTTTAATAGAAAACACAATAACATGTTTCCAGAATATTCAAAAGGTTTCGATAAAGATAACTTAAATCCTTTTAAAGTAAAGTATCCATCAAACAACAGAAAATCTAAAGAAACATAGACCAAATTGCTAGCTTTAAGAAAAAATTAGACTACTTAGATCTTTGCCTCATCTTTCTTCTCTTCCTCTTCAACCTCCTCATACGCTTCTTCTTCCACTGATATTAGCACAATTTAAAAAAAAAAAAAAAAAAACCCATATCAATATTTCAATAAAAAAAATCAAATAGATCAAAAAGAAAATCATGGTTTGGGTTTTGACGTTTTCACCTTAGCTCTCATGGTGAAAAGGCTTCGAAATCGATCTCCTTTTGCAGTTCAAAACCACTCGTGTAGTGTTCTTCTACGGAGGCTGCGAGGAGAATGGGGAAGAGAAAGGTAAGGCTTTGAGATTATATATATAGGCTTAAAAGCTAAAACCCTAAATCCCTAATGGCCTTTTGGTAGTTGGGCTTTGTTATTATATGTTGGGTTAAACCATGAATCGGCCTATTTTAGCCCAAAATCAAGTTTAGGGTTTCTCAGGTTCCCTTCAGAAGAAAAGAAAAAACACCCTTTAAGCTGGAATCAAATCAATTTTGGACTATTTTAAAAGTCTGTTTTAGTATTAAAAAAATACTGAAATATTATAATTTTTATATTAATATTAATATTAAGATTTTATAATTATATTTAAATAAATAAATAAATTTAAGAATAACCATATAAGTTGATTAAGCAAAACTTCAAAAATAAATTTGTATAATAATCTGATTGAACTAAAAAAAAGGGAAATTATTTAATATATCGTCAGTGTGTTATAGGGTGTAGAAAAAAATTAATTACATAAATAAATATGACACTTGTCACACTTTTAATCCGTTTGTGAAATTTTAAAAACTCCATTAACAATATATCTCCTACGATAGAGATATTATATCGATATAATTTTACATATAATAACTAATCTAAGTATATAAGTGCTAGTCATTATCACACAATAATTTAATTTATAATATTTCCAGTCTAAGGGCACACAGATTTTTCAGATGCAATTAAAATGCCAAATTATTGAATGATTAAAGGGAAAAAGAAATATTAATTAATTCACTGAAACAAATCTCAATTAAAGTATTTTCTGGATTCTTCATAAAGTATATATTATAAATTATATAAAAAAAACAGTCGTGCTTTAACCTAATAATTATCCATATACTCACTTGGACCCAAAAAAAAAAAAAAAACCCTTCCTCATGTTGAATCAATTATATCTGGAAAATTGCGAATATGTCCCTATTGTATTTTGATTTTTATATTGGGCCTTTTAGCATTGATTGCAATAAAGGGAATAAAAACTGGAATTTTGTTTCCCCAATCACAACAGCCCACGTTCAAAGGGCCACAAGGCAACAAATGACCTAACTTTCTCCATCGTTGAGAAACAGAAACGTTAAAATCTACTTCAAGTCCTTCTACTCTTTGTTCAGTTTGAATTTAGTCTATTTATTTTTCAAATTTAAAAAACAATTTCAATTATTAATATAATGTGTTTTTATATATTAAGAGAGTATTTTTTTTTCAAAATATTACACTAATGAATTTAATAGAAGAATTTTATCGGTGTTAACAAATAGACCTAAAAATAGAGAAACTAACTTTCAAATATATAAAAAGTACAGGTACTTGAAGCATAATTTAGCCAAAAAACAATTATTCATTGAACAATTTCACCGAGCACATGGTAGCATTACATTCATGGCAACCCCACAATATAAGACAAAATCAAAAGCAGAGAAAAACCCATAAAAGGAATCTACTCAAATCCACCATCGCTTACATTTTTTTTTTTTTTTGGTGTGCGTGTGTGTTTACTGAGTCACGATGACTGGAATCTGACGAAGCCGATCTGATTCAACTTGAAGAGAATTTCTACACAGTGGACAACTCGACTCAGCACTGAGCCACCTATCAACACACTCGGAATGATAGGAATGGTGACACGAAGGCAAAACCTTAACTTTCTCACCATCTTCAAACAGTCCAAGGCATATACAGCACTCGCTCCCAAGCGCCGCCCTCCCCCTCCTCACCATAGTTATCGGCAACGCATTGATGGTATTGGGGTCGAGCCCTCGAGGCTGAGGAGGAGGCTGTGGGGGTACGTGAGAGGTCGGGGATAGGTCGTGTCGATGTGAACTGCATAGCCATCGAGTGTAAAAGAAGATGAGAGCGAAAATAAGGACGATGGCAAAGAGGACGACAGTGAAGAAGAGAGTTCGGCCGTGGATTTGGAAGTCACGGTCTTCGAGATCTGCGTAGTGCCAGTGGAAAGGCTGAGAGTCTTGGGCAGACGCCATTTTGGAGAAAGGGAAGGTGTCGAGGCTTTTATAACAGTGGAAGTTGAGGCATCTTTGGCAGTTAATGTGGACGGTTGGGAAGTAAAGATGAGGAGATCTTTGTCCTAAAATTCATATAATGTGACAAAATATTAAAGTTTATCTTAATTTTTTAAAGGATATATTATAATAATTAAAAATTTTATCATGCATATACGTATAAAACTACAAATTTAGAATAAAAATGTGTTTAAAAATAATAAATAAATAAACGCATGGTTTGTAACTACTTAATAATATATAACACGTGAAATATATACGATATTAAAATGAAAAAATTAACTTAAATTGTTTATCACGGTATTGTCATCAATCTTGAGTTCATGTCGAGATAACTTGTGACACCGACTCAATTAAATACTCTTGGGGATCGACTCGTATAAACAACGAATAAGAAAAGTAGAGAATAACGAACACAAATATTTTACGTGAAAAACTCCTCCGAAGAGGATAAAAACCACGGGCAAAGGAGATATCGGCTTTTCACTAAATAAGTAAATAAACGAAAGTATAATATGGATAAAATAAACCTAAATGTACAACTTATACATTATCCAAAACCCCAAATACAAAGCTCAAAATCTCAAATAGAAAACCGATAAACAAAACCCTAAAGCCTCATGAGATAGTCGCAAAAGGAGTATAAAATACTCTCCATAATTACCACGAAGCTCTTACCAAAACTCTTATGTGACTAAATCTTGTCACTATCAAAGAAAAGCTCTCGCTAATTGATACATCAAAACAGGGATACAATGACCCCCTAGAATAATTAGAGTCCAACTAAGAAAAGATAACAAAGTTTAACGGAGAGAAGAATACGCGACACACCCTACAAATACATTATTAATAAAATTCCATCAAATGTAATTCAGTCAGAAGCTTAAATAATATTATAAATGTACAATCAATGGAGATAATAAAATATGTATAAAAATGTTAAAATAAAGTTTTAGTTGCGTGGTAAATTAAATGTTTTATTAATGTAATTGAGAAGCATTCAAATCTCACAATATGCATATTTTTATTGATTTTTTCAAACATAAAAACTAAAGTACTCTCAAATAATATAAATTATTGTAATTACGGAAAGCCATTTTCATAGTTTTTTTGACCAAATTAATACTCGGTTGACTCGTAACACTAACTCAACTATAAACTTAAATAACAATATAGATAAAATATATTAAATTGAGTTGAACCATTTTGGATAGCTTTAAATTTAAGCAATTAAAGTTTCGTATTGGAATTTAGATTATTTAAGTTTAAAAATATTAAAATTCAAAATCAAATCAACTAAAACTCAAGTTATTTTTTCTATTTCATCTTTTAATTTTTAGATTTAGATAATTTATTAGGAAGGATTAAATTATTTTTAAAAAAACTCTATCCTTTATACATGATTAAATGATATTTTAATGAATAATATATATATATACCCTAATGGATATTGATAAACAATATTGGTGTTTATTCGTCGAAGGATATACTGAAAAACAGCCAATGGAAAGAAGGGGCTGTAAAGGATTAGATTGGAAGTGGGCATAAAGTTTTAATGGAAAAAAAGAGAGTGTAAAAGTAATTAGAAAAATTAAAGGGCCAATTTTTGATTACGTGTAAAAGTATTATTGGACAGTTGATCAATGGATAATTCTAATTTCCATGTTTTAAAGAAACCGTTCATGGAATGAAGGGCCAATTTTTGGTTTTCAAGTTTTGTGAAAAGTCAGATTAATCTCTTCCCAAGGGACAGAAAAAAGTGAGTCATTGTTGTTTTTAAACCCTAACTAATATTAAACCTTTGGTTAAGTACATGATGTTGAAGTTGTTGAGGCTACTGACATGGGAATGTCTTTTAGGGTTTGATTGTAATTAGGAGTGTAATCGAGCTCAATCAAATTATTTGTATTTATCAAGTTTGAGTTTGATCAAATATCTATTTTTAAGTTTGAATATAAATTAAATTTTTGATTTCGGGTTATGTATGAAAAAGCGTATATATATATATATATATATATATATATATATATATATATATATATATGAAATAAGAAAATTATTTAGCAAAATAGATAGGGGAGTAGATTGTTTAGAAAATGGTTGTCGATTTCCATATATTTTTTATAAAAAAAATATCATGAATAATCCTAATATTTTTCATAACAAATTTTAATTACTTTTGATTATTTCAATTGTCTTTTTTTCTAGTTTCAATCAGGGGTGAAGGCAGAATAAATTTTTAGGGGCAAATGAAATTTTTTATAGCCTATATCTTTATCATTTTTAAAAGATAAAATCTAATTTTTATAATTTTTAGGGGTCAAAGTGTAATTTTACCTTTACTAATTTAATTTTTTTAAAAAAATTTAAAGACCTAAATAGTAATTTTCCATTTTAGGGGGCCGGGGTGCTGCCAACCCCCTAGATTCGCCTGCCAACCACCTAGATTCGCCTCTGGTTTCAATACAATTTTAATATGTTCAAATCAAGACTTTAGTGAAAACATCGATTCTATTTAAAATTGATTTTAAAATTTTGATAAAATTATAAGACACCATTTATGATATTATTTATTTATTTTTAATTTAGCATAACCTCCAAACTTGTTTCAATGTTTTGGACTTAAAAATAGAATAATAACACAAATGATCCCTCGTGATTTTATTAAAATTTCAAAATCAATTCTTGTAAAAGAAGAAATTAAAAAAAGCAATTCCATATTGACTTGTAGTTCTCACAAATTTCTTTGCTCGAAACTTCTTAACATTGTATTGAAACTGGGAAAAAAGCAATTGAAATTAACTAAAATTTATTATCATAAAAATTTGATAAAATATGGGGGACTATTCGTGATATTTTTCCATTTTAGTTTTGAGCAGGAAAAAGTTATACGGAAGCCAAGTGTTCCAGTCCAGGTTCCAACTTCAACTGCTAAGTAATTCACTCCCCATTTATTTTGCTAAATATTTTTCTTATTTCATATATATTAAAAAAAATCCAGATATTAGCCACTAGATTGGGTTTAGTCTTGCGTGGGTCGTCACTAATTGCAACGTGGAGGTCTCATAAAAAGAAACAATTTTCTATTTGAGTTTTTAAAATTTTTAAAATTTTAAATTAATAAATATAAAATTATACTTTAGCCTCCCTAAAAATAATAAAAATTTGATTTAATTTTTTTAAAATTATAAAAATATAAACTATTCAAATAGTAAAATTACATTTTTATTATCTTGAAAATTACAATTTATTCATCCCTGAATATGAATATGATCTTGTGTACATAAATGGCTTCGTTGATTTTATTTGGGAGCTAAATGGACTTTAGTTAGTGATTTCAACAATACTGATATTTTAGGGATTACTGCCTTTTGTCAATGCTTGAATAATTGCAAGCTAGTCGAAATACATAACAAAACTAGATTAAGGCCCCAAAAATTTTTTGGGAAATTTTGGTTTTTCGCTTAAAATTTTTAAAATGTTTTAATTAGGCCCCCTAGGTTGGCTTACTTTAATAACTTCTACCCTACCCTAGTAGTCATTGCTTTTATATATAGACATGTGTCATGTGTCAAGGCACCCCAGCAATTATAGACATGATTGAAGCGGAGGAGACATTGGATCATCTTTTCCACTTGTGTTTCACTCTTCAAGGCTTAAAAAGGATTAAATTAAATTGTTAAAGTTTAAAATGGATTAAAAGTGAAATTCAACCATTTAATAAGGGGTCCAAAGCTCCTTTGTCCCAATCTAAAACAGATTCAAATAATTATACTATATACGATTGAATATCATATGTATATATTCGAGTTCAAAAAAATTTGGAATATTCATTATCCATTATCCATTATCCAACCTTGACTTGTAAGTAGAGGTGATCATGGGCCAGGCGGCCCGGCCCGACGGCCCGTCTGAAATATGGGAGGGTTCGGGTAAAAATATAGGCCCAAAATATGGGTTTGGGTAAAAAAACGAGGCCCGTTTAGAAAACGGGTCGGGCCTCGGGCACCACTTTTTTGGCCCGGGCCCGGCCTGGCCCAAATATAATAAATATATATTTTTAATTTTTTAATTTTTAAATATTTTAAAATTCTTGTTTATTTTTTTATTTTTAAAATAATTTTTGGTGTTTATTAAAAAATGGGCCGGGCTAGGCTCAGGCTTAGGAATTTTTTCCCGGGCCGGGCCTGGACAAAATTTTAGGCACATATTTCGGGCTGGGCTGGGCCGGTCCCGAGCCTAGAACACAGGCCAAAATTTTTTTCTTGGCCCGACCCGAATCCGGCCCGGCCCGACCCATGAACACCTCTACTTGCAAGTCTATTTCATTACTTAAAAATATTAAAATACTTTTATTGTATGCATCCATTATAATATATTAATTTTTTTTATAAATTTAATTTTATGATTAATATTATAAATAATTTAAATTATTTTCTATTATTTTCTATATCTTTTATAATTATTTAAATGATTTATATTACATTTACACTTTGTTGAAAAGAATAATTTAATTATGATTAAAAATAAATATATCTTTAATCAATTTTTATAATTTATAAAAAATCTAATTTAGACACTTTTTCTAATTTAATTTATTTGATGCAAAATAGTAAACATGTTTTTAATTAATAATATTAAAAATATTGACAATGTTAAATTATCTTATTAAAAAGTTTCTAGAATTATGATTTTTAATTATTTTTTTAGAAAAAATAAGTTAAATAGATTTTATCGTTAAAACAATTGTAAAACATTTATAAATCAGATTTAAATTTTATACAATTTTAATAAAAAAGTATTTTTAAACCATTTTAAATTATTTTGTTCAATTTAAGTAAAATTCATTAAAGAAAATATATCAAATCAAATTATTGTAATCAAATTAAAAAATTGACAAAGTGTAAAAAAATATTTATTAGAAAAGAGGTTTAGATTTCTAATTCTTTTGTTTGCTAGGGCTTCATAGCATGCCGTTTTATTTGTTTTTTCATTTTCACAACATCAAGTCGGTGCACGTTAGGGTTAGTCGGGATTTGCAAAATGTGGATGTTTACCTACAAAAAAGCTTGCCACGGATGGAGGTTGCCACGGATGGAGGCGGACACCGCTAATATGAGTTTGGAGGATGAAGAAGAAGAGTCGATTCCCTGTGAAAGAGAGCCGAATAATGATGATGAAGATCATCGATTTTGTTTAGTGGGGAGAGCTCTTACGGATTGCGCAATTCACTTTTTGTCTCTTAAGAGAACTATGGCGGACTTATGGCATCCGTTAGGAGGAGTTATAATCACATATTTAGGGGAAAACGATACTTATTTCGAGTCTTCTATAAAGTGGATATTAAAAGAGTATTGGATGGAATGTTGTGGACTTTTAACAAGCATATGTTAATTTTCCACCGATTGAGTATCGAAGAAGATCCAAAGCAGATCCCATTGTTTTATTCTTATTTTTGGATCCAAGTTCACAATCTATCATATGGAGTAATATCGGAAGGCTTAGCAAGGAAATTGAGGGATTTTGTTGGACAATTTATACAATACGATGTTGCTTTGATTTCACGAGGAGAACAAAGATATATGAGATTTAGGGCAAAAATTAATGTAAGGCTAGCTTTGAAGAGAAAGAAAAAGCTAACGCTGTGTAATGGCCCAAATTTAAGGTTATCGGAACAGTGGTTTCGAGACCACAAATCCGATGAGGAAAAATTTATTTTTCTTATATTTTTATGGTCTACGTTTTCACAAAATGATTTTGTGAAAATTTCGTTCGAAAATTTCGACGTTTGGGCACTCAATTTAGTAAAAAGTACTAAATTGTAAAAAGTGCAAAAGTTGAGTTCTATATGTTAGAGGTGTCCAATTGTTATGAAACTTTAAATTGGAGGTCCTTATATAGTAATTAGACCATTGGTTAAGTTGGTAGACAAAAATGGACATGAGATAAGTGAAATAGGAAATTTTTAAGTTAGGGGCAATTTAGTAATCTAGTAATAAAAAGAATTAAAAAGGGAAAAAGATGACAAAAATCATCATCTTCTTCATTAGGACGAAATCAGCAAGGGGGAAGCCATAGTTAGGGTTTTCAAGCTTCCAAGCTCCATAGTAAGTGATCCCAAGCCCCGTTTTTAATGTTCTTTACGTTTTTGGAGTCCCGGTAGCTTAATTTAGCTTATTCTAGCAATAATTTAACCTAGGGTTTATATTTGGAAAAATAACCATAGGTGAAAAG
The DNA here is from genome assembly GCA_008044935.1 of Gossypium turneri. Lineage (NCBI taxonomy): Eukaryota > Viridiplantae > Streptophyta > Magnoliopsida > Malvales > Malvaceae > Gossypium > Gossypium turneri. The sequence goes on from CP032576.1 coordinate 6,813,386, forward strand.
TGTTTATTTTGATGTTTTATGATAGAATATGAAGCTATAAATTATGTTAAACAACTTTTGCTAAGCGATTTTAAGTGAAAACGAGTAAAACGACATAATCGGTAAAAATCCCTAATGTACATAAGTAAGTGTTAGAGTGAGAATTTGATGTTGTCATAGAAGGGAAAAATGTTCAGCATGTTATAAAACATAAGAATAAGAGATGAAGTTTAATTTCCGAGCCTTGGGGCAAAAATGTAATTATGTAAAAGTTTAGGGGCAAAATCATAAATTTGACAAAGTTAGAGTCGAGGACTGTTTTGATGAATGTGAGTATTAAATAAGTTAAATTTGCTATTTTAGATCAAGAAGAACGAAACTCGAGGTTAGACAAAGGGAAGAATAAAGTTGAAGACTAAGTTGGTGAATTGGGCTATAGTTGGTTACGGTAAATAAATGCAATATTTAAATATTTATTATTAATGTTGTTATTTTCCAGCAACTATGAATTTATTTCATGAATTTATTTGATGATGATCCAAGCATGAAATGATAAAGAAATAATATTAAAAAGTCCCGTTGAAACATAAGGATGGTACTGGATACGAATGTCATGACATTTGGGTAAAGAGGTCCCATGTAAGACCATGTTTGGGACATGGCATTGGCACCGAGACGAGAGGTCCCATGTAAGACCATGTCTGGGACATGGCGTTGGCACCGAGACCTCTCCGATGTAAGACCATGTCTGGGACATGGCGTTGGCACCGAGATGAGAGGTCCCCCGTAAGACCATGTCTGGGACATGGCATGGGCACCGACATGAGAACATCCCATGTAAGACCATGTCTGGGATATGGCTTTGGCATGTTATTATCAGAGGAGACCCGAGTATCCTTGTTATTCCAATGTAGTTCAACGGGCTAGTAAACGAATTATGTTCATGAAAGTTCAGTTAAAAGCATGAATGGCAAGCTCAGGTAAGTTATAAGAGTTAAGAACTTATTATATTATCAATTGATATTCAACGATGCAGCAAAAGAAGAGTAAGTTATGCACACAAGTATTCTAAGTAAATAAGCAAGAGAACTAGAATAAGATTAACTAAAGAGTAAACTAGAGATATAGACACTTGAGTTTAATTATTTGGGTTTAATGTTGTTATTTATTTGCTAGTAAACTTACTAAGCTTAATGCTTACTTCTTTTATTTTTCTTTCTCATATAGTATTGCAAAGCTGCTTCAAGGATCCTAAAGAAGTCGGAGATCATCCACACTATCGACCACAGCAACTCGGTATTTTTATGTTGAACCATGTTGAGTATGGCATGTATAGGGATTTAGTTATTTTAAATGTTTGTAATTATGATCTTGCTAAAGAATGATGTGTAAGTATTTGATGATGAATGGTTGCTAAAATGGTTAAGTATGGAAGTGTTTGTTGTTATGAAAGTCTAGGTGATAAACTATGCATGGAAATCATAAAAGGGTAAAACTTTGCAAAGAAACAGAATTCAGGCAGCAACAGTGACGTGACTTTAAAAAATCACCTAGGATAGTATAAAATGAATTAGAGAGTGAATGATATATTGATTTAAAGGTTGTTGAGTCTATTTTCATATAAGAATAACGGTGCAGCAAAAGAAATTTTATATTTTAAGATATGTAAATTTTGGTGAGACAGGGTCAGAACAGTTTTTGGTGTCCCCTGTTTTGAGTTTAGAAAATCATTAAAAATTGTACAAAAATATTTATGAGATTTAGTTTATATTTATAGATTCCTTATTGAGTCTATTTTCTGTAGAAACAATTAAGAACTTCATATGAAAATCCTACAGTGAGAAAACTTATTTTTAGTGACAAAAGGTCAGGACAATCAGGTGGTGAAACAGGGGAGAATTTAACTAATAAACTGTACTAATTGGCTGAACCAAAAATTCTAAAAATTTTATGGTAAGTAGATATATGAGTCTAGTTTCAGGGAAAATTTACAGAATTAAATTTCGAGTTCTGTAGCTTGAGTTATAATCGATTTAGTAACTACTGTGCGATTGGACAGATTGCTGTAAATAATGAATTTAATTTTTCAAAGTAACTTTTTATGCTCCGAATTAGTAAAGTAAGCTAAGTAATGCCTCGTGCTCGACTCCGGCAACGGTCTCGGGTAAGGGGTGTTACATTTTGTTGGTATCAGAGCAGGTTTAGTCGGTTCTCGGAAATATGCAGTATGAATAAAAGTCTACCTATACATGCCATACTTATATATTTTGATAGTGTGACGACTCCTGACGATTTTAAAATGTTTTCTTTTATAGTTATGGATCCTGAACGAGCTAGTACAGATGAAGTAGAGAGTAATGCGCCTGCTTCCGCAGAAGGGACGGCGCCACTAGATGTTAATGTTAGTGAAAGGCCTGCATCAGTTAGACAGGGAGGAGGAGCTAGAGAAGCCTTCTTCCAAGCCATGAATGATTGGTTTGCTGAGTTCGTTCGTACGAATCCGGCTGTAAGACCTCCACCCCCTCAAGATTCACAGGTTCCCCATGTAGCTTCCCCAGCTGCAGGTATAATTATCAGGGATAGACCACCTGTTGATAAGATTAGGAAGCAAGGGGCTGAAGAATTTCGGGCTACCAAAGATGATGATGCAGAAAAAGCAGAATTCTGGCTTGAGAATACCGTCAGGGTTTTTGAAGAATTATCTTGTACACCGGAAGAATGTATGAAGTGTGTTGTTTCACTTCTTCGAGATTCAGCTTACCATTGGTGGAAGACCCTCGTGTCAGTAGTACCGAGTGAGAGGGTTACTTGGGATTTCTTTCAAGAGGAGTTTCGAAAGAAGTATATCAGCCAGAGATTTATAGATCAGAAAAGGAAGGAGTTTCTTGAGCTAAAACAAGGTAAGATGTCCGTGACTGAATATGAACGCGAGTTTGTCAGACTTAGTAAGTATGCCCGGGAATTTGTGTCTACTGAAGCAAGTATGTGCAAGAGATTTGAAGATGGGCTTAATGATGACATTCGACTATCAGTGGGTGTATTGGAAATCAGAGAGTTTGTTATTCTGGTAGAAAGAGCCTGTAAAGTAGAAGACTTGTTAAAAGAAAAAGAGAAAGGTAAGATTGAAGCTGGAGCACAGGATACAAAGAAGAGGCAAATAAGTAAATCATTTCAATCTACGTCCAAGAGGCCTAGGGAGTTCTCTAGCGGATCACATTTTCCAGTTAGATATTCTAGCCGAAGCAGGGGCAGAAGATTCGAGGGTGTTAGACCTCAAACCACAACAGTTGCAAGTACGGGCAGTACTCGACCTCCTAGGCCGGAATGTCCTCAATGTAGGAGACGCCACCCCGGAGAGTGTAGAGCAGGTGAAAATGTTTGTTTTAGATGTGGAGCGTCAGATCACTTTGTTCGGGATTGCCCTGAAACAACTAAAAGAGAAGAGATAACTAGTGCGAGATAAGGAAATGCTCCTACCAGAGGTAGACTGCAGAGAAATCCAGGAGTGGGAGCGAGTAACAGGGGTGCATCCAGAGATTCAGCAGCTAGATCAGATGTTAGAGCACCTGCAAGAACATATGCTATTCGAGCTCGTGAAGAGGCGTCCTCTCCTGATGTAATTGCGGGTACATTTTCTCTTTATGACACTAATGTTATTGCATTAATTGATCCTGACTCTACACATTTATATATATGCACAAAACTAGTATTTGTTAAAAATTTATCTGTTGAACCTACTAAATTTGTGGTTAAAGTCTCGAACCCCTTGGGCCAGTTTGTGATGGTGGATAAAGTTTGTAAAAATTGTCCACTGATGGTAAAAGGTATTTGTTTCCCGGTTGACTTGATGTTATTGCCTTTTGATGAGTTTGATGTAATATTGGGCATGGATTGGTTAACTCAGCATGATGCAGTAGTAAACTGTAAACGGAAATATGTTGTGTTGAAGAGCCAGAATGGAGAATTACTTCGGGTTAAATCTGATCAGATAGAGGAATTATCTGATGTGATTTCAGTAATGACAGCTCAGAAGTGTGTTAGAAAAGGGTATGATGCTTATTTGGCATATGTGTTGGATACTAAGGTATCTGAGTCAAAGATACAGGCAGTGCCAGTTGTATGTGAATTTTTTGATGTGTTTCCAGAGGAATTACCGGGGTTGCCACCAGAAAGAGAAGTGGAATTTTCTATAGATCTGATTCCGGGAACTACCCCAATTTCCATAGCTCCGTATCGTATGGCTCCTACAGAATTAAAAGAGTTAAAGACACAGTTACAAGAACTTGTTGACAGAGGTTTTGTTCGTCCGAGTCATTCACCTTGGGGTGCTCCAGTTCTGTTTGTGAAAAAGAAAGATGGGTCTTTGAGATTGTGTATTGACTATAGACAGCTCAATAAGGTAACTATAAAGAATAAGTACCCGTTGCCTCGAATTGATGACTTATTTGATTAACTTAAAGGTGCCACAGTATTCTCGAAGATTGATCTCCGATCGGGTTATTACCAGTTGCGGGTAAAAGAGTCAGATGTGCCAAAGACAGCTTTCAGAACCAGGTATGGGCATTATGAGTTTCTGGTCATGCCGTTTGGGTTGACTAATGCACCTGCAGTATTCATGGATTTGATGAACCGGATATTCAGACCATATCTAGACAGGTTTGTAGTAGTTTTCATTGATGACATTCTAGTTTATTCTCGAGATGAAAATGAGCATGCAGAACATTTGAGAATAGTGTTGCAAATTCTGCGTGAAAAGAAGCTTTATGCTAAATTCAGTAAATGTGAATTTTGGCTTCGAGAGGTGGGTTTTCTTGGACATATTGTATCTGCAGAAGGCATCAGGGTAGATCCGAGTAAAATCTCAGCTATTGTCAACTGGAGTCCACCGAAGAATGTATCCGAAGTTAGAAGTTTCTTGGGTTTAGCCGGTTATTATCAAAGGTTTGTACAGGGGTTTTCTATGATAGCTTCTCCAATGACCCGTTTATTACAAAAAGATGTTAGATTTGAGTGGACAGATAAATGCCAGCAGAGTTTTGACCGATTGAAAGAGTTGTTGACAAAAGCACCTGTGTTGGTACAGCCTGAATCGGGTAAGGAATTTATTATTTATAGTGATGCATCATTAAATGGTTTGGGTTGTGTCTTGATGCAAGAAGATAAAGTAATAGCCTATGCTTCAAGACAACTTAAGCCACATGAAAGAAACTACCCGGTACATGATATTGAATTAGCTGCTATTGTATTTGCATTGAAAATTTGGCGACATTATTTGTATGGTGAAAAGTGTCATATTTATACTGATCATAAAAGCTTGAAATATTTGATGACACAGAAAGATTTGAATTTGAGACAGCGCAGGTGGCTTGAATTGATAAAAGACTATGATTTGGTTATTGATTATCATCCGGGTAAGGCTAATGTTGTAGCTGATGCTTTAAGCCGGAAATCTCTGTTTGCCTTACGAGTTATGAATGCCCGGTTGTCACTGGCTGATGATGGTTCAATTATAGCTGAAATGAAGGCTAAATCGATGTTTCGTCAACAAATATGCGAAGCTCAGAAAAATGATGAGAAGTTACAGGCAAAAAGGGCACATTATGAGTCCGGTAATGATTCAGAATTTCAGACTGGGACTGATGGTTGTTTATTATTTAGAGGCAGAGTATGTGTACCGAAGAATTCCGAGCTTATACAGAAGATTTTATACGAGGCCCACAGCGGTATTATGTCTGTACATCCGGGGAGTAATAAAATGTATAATGATTTGAAAAAGATGTATTGGTGGCCAGGTATGAAACGTGATATCTTTGAATTTGTATCAAGGTGTTTAGTATGTCAGCAGGTTAAAGCTGAACATCAGGTACCTTCAGGGTTGCTTCAACCAATCACTATACTGGAATGGAAATGGGAAAGAATTACTATGGATTTTGTATCTGGGTTACCGTTGTCTCCGAAGAAGAAAGATGCCATTTGGGTAATTGTTGATCGATTGACAAAGTCCGCGCACTTTATTTCTGTATGTATGAATTATTCTTTAGATAAATTGGCTAAATTGTATATATCTGAGATTGTCAGACTACATGGAGTGCCTGTCTCCGTTATATCAGATAGAGATCCTCGATTTACGTCTCGTTTCTGGGACAAATTGCAAGAAGCTTTGGGTACTCAGTTGTATTTCAGTACTGCATTTCATCCTCAGACAGATGGCCAATCTGAACGTGTAATTCAGGTATTGGAAGATATGCTCTGATGTTGTGTACTAGAGTTTCAAGGTAATTAGGAAAGGTATCTACCTTTGATTGAATTTGCTTACAATAATAGTTATCAGTCCAGTATTAAAATGGCTCCGTATGAAGCTTTGTATGGTAGAAAATGTAGAACACCGTTATATTGGACAGAGCTCAGTGAAAAGAAGATTCACGGGGTTGATTTGATCCGGGAAATAGAAGAAAAAGTAAAGCTGATTCGAGATAGTCTAAAAGCAGCTTCCGATCGTCAAAAATCATATGCTAATCTTAAACGAAGGGAGATTGAATTTCAAGTGGGTGATAAAGTGTTCCTAAAAGTTTCTCCTTAGAAGAAAGTTCTCCGGTTCGGTCGAAAGGGTAAATTGAGTCCAAGATTTATCGAACCATATGAAATCATAGAAAGAATTGGACCGGTTGCTTATCGATTGGCATTACCACCAGAACTCGATAGAATTCATAATGTTTTTCATGTATCTATGCTACGACAGTATCGATTAGATCCTTCACATGTTATTACTCCGACAGAAGTGGAGATTCAACCGGATATGACTTATAGTGAAGAACCGGTTAAGATTTTAGCACGAGAAACAAAGGAGCTTAGAAACAAAAAGGTAAATCTGGTGAAAGTGTTATGGCAAAAGCACGGAATTGAGGAAGCAACATGGGAACCGGAAGAGACAATGAGGAAACAATACCCGAATCTCTTTACTGGTAAGATTTTCGAGGACGAAAATCCTAAAAGGGGGGGAGAGTTGTAATGGCCCAAATTTAAGGTTATCGGCACAGTGGTTTCTGGACCACAAATCCGATGAGGAAAAATTTATTTTTCTTATATTTTTATGGTCTACGTTTTCACAAAATGATTTTGTGAAAATTTCGTTCGAAAATTTCGACGTTTGGGCACTCAATTTAGTAAAAAGTACTAAATTGTAAAAAGTGCAAAAGTTGAGTTCTATATGTTAGAGGTGTCCAATTGTTATGAAACTTTAAATTGGAGGTCCTTATATAGTAATTAGACCATTGGTTAAGTTGGTAGACAAAAATGGACATGAGATAAGTGAAATAGGAAATTTTTAAGTTAGGGGCAATTTAGTAATCTAGTAATAAAAAGAATTAAAAAGGGAAAAAGATGACAAAAATCATCATCTTCTTCATTAGGACGAAATCAGCAAGGGGGAAGCCATAGTTAGGGTTTTCAAGCTTCCAAGCTCCATAGTAAGTGATCCCAAGCCCCGTTTTTAGTGTTCTTTACGTTTTTGGAGTCCCGGTAGCTTAATTTAGCTTATTCTAGCAATAATTTAACCTAGGGTTTATATTTGGAAAAATAACCATAGGTGAAAAGTGTTTATTTTGATGTTTTATGATAGAATATGAAGCTAGAAATTATGTTAAACAACTTTTGCTAAGCGATTTTAAGTGAAAACGAGTAAAACGACATAATCGGTAAAAATCCCTAATGTACATAAGTAAGTGTTAGAGTGAGAATTTGATGTTGTCATAGAAGGGAAAAATGTTCAGCATGTTATAAAACATAAGAATAAGAGATGAAGCTTAATTTCCGAGCCTTGGGGCAAAAATGTAATTATGCAAAAGTTTAGGGGCAAAATCATAATTTTGACAAAGTTAGAGTCGAGGACTGTTTTGATGAATGTGAGTATTAAATAAGTTAAATTTGCTATTTTAGATCAAGAAGAACGAAACTCGAGGTTAGACGAAGGGAAGAATAAAGTTGAAGACTAAGTTGGTGAATTGGGCTATAGTTGGTTACGGTAAATAAATGCAATATTTAAATATTTATTATTAATGTTGTTATTTTCCAGCAACTATGAATTTATTTCATGAATTTATTTGATGATGATCCAAGCATGAAATGATAAAGAAATAATATTAAAAAGTCCCGTTGAAACATAAGGATGGTACTGGATACGAATGTCATGACATTTGGGTAAAGAGGTCCCATGTAAGACCATGTTTGGGACATGGCATTGGCACCGAGACGAGAGGTCCCATGTAAGACCATGTCTGGGACATGGCGTTGGCACCGAGACCTCTCCGATGTAAGACCATGTCTGGGACATGGCGTTGGCACCGAGATGAGAGGTCCCCCGTAAGACCATGTCTGGGACATGGCATGGGCACCGACATGAGAACATCCCATGTAAGACCATGTCTGGGATATGGCTTTGGCATGTTATTATCAGAGGAGACCCGAGTATCCTTGTTATTCCAATGTAGTTCAACGGGCTAGTAAACGAATTATGTTCATGAAAGTTCAGTTAAAAGCATGAATGGCAAGCTCAGGTAAGTTATAAGAGTTAAGAACTTATTATATTATCAATTGATATTCAACGATGCAGCAAAAGAAGAGTAAGTTATGCACACAAGTATTCTAAGTAAATAAGCAAGAGAACTAGAATAAGATTAACTAAAGAGTAAACTAGAGATATAGACACTTGAGTTTAATTATTTGGGTTTAATGTTGTTATTTATTTGCTAGTAAACTTACTAAGCTTAATGCTTACTTCTTTTATTTTTCTTTCTCATATAGTATTGCAAAGCTGCTTCAAGGATCCTAAAGAAGTCGGAGATCATCCACACTATCGACCACAGCAACTCGGTATTTTTATGTTGAACCATGTTGAGTATGGCATGTATAGGGATTTAGTTATTTTAAATGTTTGTAATTATGATCTTGCTAAAGAATGATGTGTAAGTATTTGATGATGATGGTTGCTAAAATGGTTAAATATTTGATGATGAATGGTTGCTAAAATGGTTAAGTATGGAAGTGTTTGTTGTTATGAAAGTCTAGGTGATAAACTATGCATGGAAATCATAAATGGGTAAAACTTTGCAAAGAAACAGAATTCAGGTAGCAACAGTGACGTGACTTTAAAAAATCACCTAGGATAGTATAAAATGAATTTGAGAGTGAATGATATATTGATTTAAAGGTTGTTGAGTCTATTTTCATATAAGAAGAACGGTGCAGCAAAAGAAATTTTATATTTTAAGATATGTAAATTTTGGTGAGACAGGGTCAGAACAGTTTTTGGTGTCCCCTGTTTTGAGTTTAGAAAATCATTAAAAATTGTACAAAAATATTTATGAGATTTAGTTTATATTTATAGATTCCTTATTGAGTCTATTTTCTGTAGAAACAATTAAGAACTTCATATGAAAATCCTACAGTGAGAAAACTTATTTTTAGTGACAAAAGGTCAGGACAATCAGGTGGTGAAACAGGGGAGAATTTAACTAATAAACTGTACTAATTGGCTAAACCAAAAATTCTAAAATTTTATGGTAAGTAGATATATGAGTCTAGTTTCAGGGAAAATTTACAGAATTAAATTTTGAGTTCTGTAGTTTGAGTTATAATCGATTTAGTAACTACTGTGCGATTGGACAGATTGCTGTAAATAATGAATTTAATTTTTCAAAGTAACTTTTTATGCTCCGAATTAGTAAAGTAAGCTAAGTAATGCCTCGTGCTCGACTCCGGCAACGGTCTCAGGTAAGGGGTGTTACATTTTGTTGGTATCAGAGCAGGTTTAGTCGGTTCTCGGAAATATGCAGTATGAATAAAAGTCTACCTATACATGCCATACTTATATATTTTGATAGTGTGACGACTCCTGACGATTTTAAAATGTTTTCTTTTATAGTTATGGATCCTGAACGAGCTAGTACAGATGAAGTAGAGAGTAATGCGCCTGCTTCCGCAGAAGGGACGGCGCCACTAGATGTTAATGTTAGTGAAAGGCCTGCATCAGTTAGACAGGGAGGAGGAGCTAGAGAAGCCTTCTTCCAAGCCATGAATGATTGGTTTGCCGAGTTCGTTCGTACGAATCCGGCTGTAAGACCTCCACCCCCTCAAGATTCACAGGTTCCCCATGTAGCTTCCCCAGCTGCAGGTATAATTATCAGGGATAGACCACCTGTTGATAAGATTAGGAAGCAAGGGGCTGAAGAATTTCGGGCTACCAAAGATGATGATGCAGAAAAAGCAGAATTCTGGCTTGAGAATACCGTCAGGGTTTTTGAAGAATTATCTTGTACACCGGAAGAATGTATGAAGTGTGTTGTTTCACTTCTTCGAGATTCAGCTTACCATTGGTGGAAGACCCTCGTGTCAGTAGTACCGAGTGAGAGGGTTACTTGGGATTTCTTTCAAGAGGAGTTTCGAAAGAAGTATATCAGCCAGAGATTTATAGATCAGAAAAGGAAGGAGTTTGTTGAGCTAAAACAAGGTAAGATGTCCGTGACTGAATATGAACGCGAGTTTGTCAGACTTAGTAAGTATGCCCGGGAATTTGTGTCTACTGAAGCAAGTATGTGCAAGAGATTTGAAGATGGGCTTAATGATGACATTCGACTATCAGTGGGTGTATTGGAAATCAGAGAGTTTGTTATTCTGGTAGAAAGAGCCTATAAAGTAGAAGACTTGTTAAAAGAAAAAGAGAAAGGTAAGATTGAAGCTAGAGCACAGGATACAAAGAAGAGGCAAATAAGTAAATCATTTCAATCTACGTCCAAGAGGCCTAGGGAGTTCTCTAGCGGATCACATTTTCCAGTTAGATATTCTAGCCGAAGCAGGGGCAGAAGATTCGAGGGTGTTAAAGCTCAAACCACAACAGTTGCAAGTACGGGCAGTACTCGACCTCCTAGGCCGGAATGTCCTCAATGTGGGAGACGCCATCCCGGAGAGTGTAGAGCAGGTGAAAATGTTTGTTTTAGATGTGGAGCGTCAGATCACTTTGTTCGGGATTGCCCTGAAACAACTAAAAGAGAAGAGATAACTAGTGCGAGATAAGGAAATGCTCCTACCAGAGGTAGACTGCAGAGAAATCTAGGAGTGGGAGTGAGTAACAGGGGTGCATCCAGAGATTCAGCAGCTAGATCAGATGTTAGAGCACCTGCAAGAACATATGCTATTCGAGCTCGTGAAGAGGCGTCCTCTCCTGATGTAATTGCGGGTACATTTTCTCTTTATGACACTAATGTTATTGCATTAATTGATCCTGACTCTACACATTCATATATATGCACAAAACTAGTATTTGTTAAAAATTTATCTGTTGAACCTACTAAATTTGTGGTTAAAGTCTCGAACCCCTTGGGCCAGTTTGTGATGGTGGATAAAGTTTGTAAAAATTGTCCACTGATGGTAAAAGGTATTTGTTTCCCGGTTGACTTGATGTTATTGCCTTTTGATGAGTTTGATGTGATATTGGGCATGGATTGGTTAACTCAGCATGATGCAGTAATAAACTGTAAACGGAAATATGTTGTGTTGAAGTGCCAGAATGGAGAATTACTTCGGGTTAAATCTGATCAGATAGAGGAATTATCTGATGTGATTTCAGTAATGACAGCTCAGAAGTGTGTTAGAAAAGGGTATGATGCTTATTTGGCATATGTGTTGGATACTAAGGTATCTGAGTCAAAGATACAGGCAGTGCCAGTTGTATGTGAATTTTTTGATGTGTTTCCAGAGGAATTACCGGGGTTGCCACCAGAAAGAGAAGTGGAATTTTCTATAGATCTGATTCCGGGAACTACCCCAATTTCCATAGCTCCGTATCGTATGGCTCCTACAGAATTAAAAGAGTTAAAGACACAGTTACAAGAACTTGTTGACAGAGGTTTTGTTCGTCCGAGTCATTCACCTTGGGGTGCTCCAGTTCTGTTTGTGAAAAAGAAAGATGGGTCTTTGAGATTGTGTATTGACTATAGACAGCTCAATAAGGTAACTATAAAGAATAAGTACCCGTTGCCTCGAATTGATGACTTATTTGATTAACTTAAAGGTGCCACAGTATTCTTGAAGATTGATCTCCGATCGGGTTATTACCAGTTGCGGGTAAAAGAGTCAGATGTGCCAAAGACAGCTTTCAGAACCAGGTATGGGCATTATGAGTTTCTGGTCATGCCGTTTGGGTTGACTAATGCACCTGCAGTATTCATGGATTTGATGAACCGGATATTCAGACCATATCTAGACAGGTTTGTAGTAGTTTTCATTGATGGCATTCTAGTTTATTCTCGAGATGAAAATGAGCATGCAGAACATTTGAGAATAGTGTTGCAAATTCTGCGTGAAAAGAAGCTTTATGCTAAATTCAGTAAATGTGAATTTTGGCTTCGAGAGGTGGGTTTTCTTGGACATATTGTATCTGCAGAAGGCATCAGGGTAGATCCGAGTAAAATCTCAGCTATTGTCAACTGGAGTCCACCGAAGAATGTATCCGAAGTTAGAAGTTTCTTGGGTTTAGCCGGTTATTATCAAAGGTTTGTACAGGGGTTTTCTATGATAGCTTCTCCAATGACCCGTTTATTACAAAAAGATGTTAGATTTGAGTGGACAGATAAATGCCAGCAGAGTTTTGACCGATTGAAAGAGTTGTTGACAAAAGCACCTGTGTTGGTACAGCCTGAATCGGGTAAGGAATTTATTATTTATAGTGATGCATCATTAAATGGTTTGGGTTGTGTCTTGATGCAAGAAGATAAAGTAATAGCCTATGCTTCAAGACAACTTAAGCCACATGAAAGAAACTACCCGGTACATGATATTGAATTAACTGCTATTGTATTTGCATTGAAAATTTGGCGACATTATTTGTATGGTGAAAAGTGTCATATTTATACTGATCATAAAAGCTTGAAATATTTGATGACACAGAAAGATTTGAATTTGAGACAGCGCAGGTGGCTTGAATTGATAAAAGACTATGATTTGGTTATTGATTATCATCCGGGTAAGGCTAATGTTGTAGCTGATGCTTTAAGCCGGAAATCTCTGTTTGCCTTACGAGTTATGATTGCCCGGTTGTCACTGGCTGATGATGGTTCAATTATAGCTGAAATGAAGGCTAAATCGATGTTTCGTCAACAAATATGCGAAGCTCAGAAAAATGATGAGAAGTTACAGGCAAAAAGGGCACATTATGAGTCCGGTAATGATTCAGAATTTCAGACTGGGACTGATGGTTGTTTATTATTCAGAGGCAGAGTATGTGTACCGAAGAATTCCGAGCTTATACAGAAGATTTTATACGAGGCCCACAGCGGTATTATGTCTGTACATCCGGGGAGTAATAAAATGTATAATGATTTGAAAAAGATGTATTGGTGGCCAGGTATGAAACGTGATATCTCTGAATTTGTATCAAGGTGTTTAGTATGTCAGCAGGTTAAAGCTGAACATCAGGTACCTTCAGGGTTGCTTCAACCAATCACTATACCGGAATGGAAATGGGAAAGAATTACTCTGGATTTTGTATCTGGGTTACCGTTGTCTCCGAAGAAGAAAGATGCCATTTGGGTAATTGTTGATCGATTGACAAAGTCCGCGCACTTTATTTCTGTATGTATGAATTATTCTTTAGATAAATTGGCTAAATTGTATATATCTGAGATTGTCAGACTACATGGAGTGCCTGTCTCCGTTATATCAGATAGAGATCCTCGATTTACGTCTCGTTTCTGGGACAAATTGCAAGAAGCTTTGGTACTCAGTTGTATTTCAGTACTGCATTTCATCCTCAGACAGATGGCCAATCTGAACGTGTAATTCAGGTATTGGAAGATATGCTCCGATGTTGTGTACTAGAGTTTCAAGGTAATTAGGAAAGGTATCTACCTTTGATTGAATTTGCTTACAATAATAGTTATCAGTCCAGTATTAAAATGGCTCCGTATGAAGCTTTGTATGGTAGAAAATGTAGAACACCGTTATATTGGACAGAGCTCAGTGAAAAGAAGATTCACGGGGTTGATTTGATCCGGGAAATAGAAGAAAAAGTAAAGCTGATTCGAGATAGTCTAAAAGCAGCTTCCGATCGTCAAAAATCATATGCTGATCTTAAACGAAGGGAGATTGAATTTCAAGTGGGTGATAAAGTGTTCCTAAAAGTTTTTCCTTGGAAGAAAGTTCTCCGGTTCGGTCGAAAGGGTAAATTGAGTCCAAGATTTATCGGACCATATGAAATCATAGAAAGAATTGGACCGGTTGCTTATCGATTGGCATTACCACCGGAACTCGATAGAATTCATAATGTTTTTCATGTATCTATGCTACGACGGTATCGATCAGATCCTTCACATGTTATTACTCCGACAGAAGTGGAGATTCAACCGGATATGACTTATAGTGAAGAATCGGTTAAGATATTAGCACGAGAAACAAAGGAGCTTAGAAACAAAAAGGTAAATCTGGTGAAAGTGTTATGGCAAAAGCACGGAATTGAGGAAGCAACATGGGAACCGGAAGAGACAATGAGGAAACAATACCCGAATCTCTTTACTGGTAAGATTTTCGAGGACGAAAATCCTAAAAGGGGGAGAGAGTTGTAATGGCCCAAATTTAAGGTTATCGGAACAGTGGTTTCTGGACCACAAATCCGATGAGGAAAAATTTATTTTTCTTATATTTTTCTGGTCTACGTTTTCACAAAATGATTTTGTGAAAATTTCGTTCGAAAATTTCGACGTTTGGGCACTCAATTTAGTAAAAAGTACTAAATTGTAAAAAGTGCAAAAGTTGAGTTCTATATGTTAGAGGTGTCCAATTGTTATGAAACTTTAAATTGGAGGTCCTTATATAGTAATTAGACCATTGGTTAAGTTGGTAGACAAAAATGGACATGAGATAAGTGAAATAGGAAATTTTTAAGTTAGGGGCAATTTAGTAATCTAGTAATAAAAAGAATTAAAAAGGGAAAAAGATGACAAAAATCATCATCTTCTTCATTAGGACGAAATCAGCAAGGGGGAAGCCATAGTTAGGGTTTTCAAGCTTCCAAGCTCCATAGTAAGTGATCCCAAGCCCCGTTTTTAATGTTCTTTACGTTTTTGGAGTCCCGGTAGCTTAATTTAGCTTATTCTAGCAATAATTTAACCTAGGGTTTATATTTGGAAAAATAACCATAGGTGAAAAGTGTTTATTTTGATGTTTTATGATAGAATATGAAGCTAGAAATTATGTTAAACAACTTTTGCTAAGCGATTTTAAGTGAAAACGAGTAAAACGACATAATCGGTAAAAATCCCTAATGTACATAAGTAAGTGTTAGAGTGAGAATTTGATGTTGTCATAGAAGGGAAAAATGTTCAGCATGTTATAAAACATAAGAATAAGAGATGAAGTTTAATTTCCGAGCCTTGGGGCAAAAATGTAATTATGCAAAAGTTTAGGGGCAAAATCATAATTTTGACAAAGTTAGAGTCGAGGACTGTTTTGATGAATGTGAGTATTAAATAAGTTAAATTTGCTATTTTAGATCAAGAAGAACGAAACTCGAGGTTAGACAAAGGGAAGAATAAAGTTGAAGACTAAGTTGGTGAATTGGGCTATAGTTGGTTACGGTAAATAAATGCAATATTTAAATATTTATTATTAATGTTGTTATTTTCCAGCAACTATGAATTTATTTCATGAATTTATTTGATGATGATCCAAGCATGAAATGATAAAGAAATAATATTAAAAAGTCCCGTTGAAACATAAGGATGGTACTGGATACGAATGTCATGACATTTGGGTAAAGAGGTCCCATGTAAGACCATGTTTGGGACATGGCATTGGCACCGAGACGAGAGGTCCCATGTAAGACCATGTCTGGGACATGGCGTTGGCACCGAGACCTCTCCGATGTAAGACCATGTCTGGGACATGGCGTTGGCACCGAGATGAGAGGTCCCCCGTAAGACCATGTCTGGTACATGGCATGGGCACCGACATGAGAACATCCCATGTAAGACCATGTCTGGGATATGGCTTTGGCATGTTATTATCAGAGGAGACCCGAGTATCCTTGTTATTCCAATGTAGTTCAACGGGCTAGTAAACGAATTATGTTCATGAAAGTTCAGTTAAAAGCATGAATGGCAAGCTCAGGTAAGTTATAAGAGTTAAGAACTTATTATATTATCAATTGATATTCAACGATGCAGCAAAAGAAGAGTAAGTTATGCACACAAGTATTCTAAGTAAATAAGCAAGAGAACTAGAATAAGATTAACTAAAGAGTAAACTAGAGATATAGACACTTGAGTTTAATTATTTGGGTTTAATGTTGTTATTTATTTGCTAGTAAACTTACTAAGCTTAATGCTTACTTCTTTTATTTTTCTTTCTCATATAGTATTGCAAAGCTGCTTCAAGGATCCTAAAGAAGTCGGAGATCATCCACACTATCGACCACAGCAACTCGGTATTTTTATGTTGAACCATGTTGAGTATGGCATGTATAGGGATTTAGTTATTTTAAATGTTTGTAATTATGATCTTGCTAAAGAATGATGTGTAAGTATTTGATGATGAATGGTTGCTAAAATGGTTAAGTATGGAAGTGTTTGTTGTTATGAAAGTCTAGGTGATAAACTATGCATGGAAATCATAAAAGGGTAAAACTTTGCAAAGAAATAGAATTCAGGCAGCAACAGTAATGTGACTTTAAAAAATCACCTAGGATAGTATAAAATGAATTAGAGAGTGAATGATATATTGATTTAAATGTTGTTGAGTCTATTTTCATATAAAAATAACGGTGCAGCAAAAGAAATTTTATATTTTAAGATATGTAAATTTTGGTGAGACAGGGTCAGAACAGTTTTTGGTGTCCCCTGTTTTGAGTTTAGAAAATCATTAAAAATTGTACAAAAATATTTATGAGATTTAGTTTATATTTATAGATTCTTTATTGAGTCTATTTTCTGTAGAAACAAGTAAGAACTTCATATGAAAATCCTACAGTGAGAAAACTTATTTTTAGTGACAAAAGGTCAGGACAATCAGGTGGTGAAACAGGGGAGAATTTAACTAATAAACTGTACTAATTTGCCGAACCAAAAATTCTAAAAATTTTATGGTAAGTAGATATATGAGTCTAGTTTCAAGAAAATTTACGGAATTAAATTTCGAGTTCTGTAGCTTGAGTTATAATAGATTTAGTAACTACTGTGCGATTGGACAGATTGCTGTAAGTAATGAATTTAATTTTTCAAAGTAACTTTTTATGCTCCGAATTAGTAAAGTAAGCTAAGTAATGCCTCGTGCTCGACTCCAGCAACGGTCTCGGGTAAGGGGTGTTACACGCTGACAAAAGGACAAGAGGGCTACACGTATTTCCAATATGAAAGACTCCCCTTATTTTTTTTCTTTGTGGAAAATTGGGTCATTGGGAAGGTTTTTGCCCGGTACGAAAGACAATTGAAATTCAAGAGGTTATATTTGGTTGGAACCTCTTACTAAGAGCACCATCTAGAAACGAGCTGCTTGCCAGAAGTATATGGCTAATGAAGGAATTGCCAAGTGGAATCAAGAAGGGTAGTAGCTCTGTTGGAATGGAATTATATGGATGAGGAAGAAGAAGAATAGATGGTGAGGATTTTTCTCAAAGAGAATGGTCTATGGGACAAAGGAGGCCATAATGGAGAAAACACCAGTCAAATATGGTAAAGGAAAAATACGATAAAGAATAAAGAATTACTATTTGTATGAGGGGAATAACTCGAATACTTTGATTCAATTTAAAGAAAGATAGGCAACCGCTAATCAACGTGCCGACCGAGCACAATGAAAATCCTAAGTTGGAACGTTCGTGGATTGGGGCATCCACAAGCAGTTAATCGCCTCTAAAATAAGGTGAGGCATGTACAACCCTAAATTTTATTTCTAATAGAAATAAAGTTAAGCGACAAAAGAATGGAAAAATTTCAAAGGAGATGTGGATTTACCAATGGAATAGATGTGGGTGCGCAAGGTTCTAAAGGTAGATTGTCAATTGGATGGAAAAGAGAACATGAGGTACAGTTGCGAAGTTATTCAACCAATCATATTGATGTGGTTGTCATGGTAAAAGGCAAAGCGCTAACATGGAGATTAACAGGTTTATGTGGTGCTTCAGAAGAACATAATAGAAGGGAATCTTGGAACATCTTACGAAGGTTAGGGAATTGTCGAGATATGCCATGGATGGTCGTAGGAGATTTTAATGAAATCATGTATTCGTTTGAGAAAAAGGGTGGTAAACTAAGGAGTGAGAGAAACATGGCCTGATTTCGTGAGGTTTTGGAAAAATGTAACCTTAATATTTAGGGTTTACGGGGAGGTGCTTCACATGGGAAAGGTAGATTGCCAGAAATAATGTTCGTGAAAGATTAGATAGAGGGCAGCTAATCAAGCATGGTGGGAGGCCTTCCCGAAGTATTCTTTAAGACATCTAACGCATGCTATATCTGATCATTGCCCGATATTGGTAAATTTTGGGGTAGAATGCAATAGAGCTCGTGAGAATGGAAGCTTCAGATTTAATGCAAGTTGGGTGCTAAAAGAAGAATGCAAACGTCGAATAAAAATTTTTAGGAAGGGAACGAAAAGGAAGTTTGTACAAAGCTACATAAATTAGGAGATGTTTTAAGCAAAGAGATGAGTCGATTTACGACAAATAAAAGAATGGAATCTATTTTCTTGAGTAAGAGATTAGAGGAGCTGAATCTTATGGACCCAAGTGATGAGACACTCACAAAGATAGAAGAGGTCAAACTTGCTTTAAATTTGGAAGTTGATAAAGAAGAATTAATGTGGGAGCAACGAGCTAGGGAAAATTGGCTCAGATTTGGTGATCGAAACACAACATTTTTTTCACAACTTCGTAAATCAAAGAAAGAGAAGAAACAAAGTGAAAAAATTGAGAGGACTGAACGGAGAATGGATCATTGAGGAGGAAGGGAAATTAAGGATTGCGACAGAATACTTCAAGGAATTGTTTATGGCTTCAAATAGATGGAGTGATAAGAGGGTGCTTTTAGGTATTACAAAGTGCATTCAAGAAGACATGAACATGACATTGTTGGAGGATTTTCAAATGGAAGAGGTAATAGATTCAGAACGGTGTTGGATAATTGTATTGACGAAGCACAAGCAACTTTTGTTCCTGGAAGGCAAATCACGGATAATGTCCTTAATGCCTACAAGATACTTCAGATTTTAAAGCATAAGAAAATAGGGTCACGGGGTCACTTTGCATTAAAGTTGGACAGGAGTAAAATATATGACAGGGTGGAGTGGAATTTCATAAAAAAAGTTACAAGACAAATGGGTTTCTGCGAAGAATGGCCGAGTCTAATAATGAGCTGTGTTCGAACAGTGGAATATTCAGTTATTCTTAATAGGACAAGAGAAGAAAAATTTAGACCTTCAAGGGGATTAAGATAAGGGGATCCACTCAGTCCATATTTGTTCTTATTGTGTGCAGAAGGGTTCTCCTGATTACTGAAACTAGCAAAAAATGATGGAATTATTAAAGGAGTAAGGGTGGGAAGAAGTGATTTAACCCTAACTCACCTATTTTTTGCAATTGACAATATCTTATTCGGGGAAGCAAGTTTGGAAGGAGTCAACACTATTAAAATGATTATAAAAGAATACGACGCCAACAAATTAATTTTGATAAATCCCTTGTTTATTTCAGTAGCAATTTGCAGAATGAAATTAAAGATCAGATTGGAACGACCCTTGGAGTATAAAGTTTGAATTATCTAAAAAAAAAATTTAGGTCTCTTAACTATGATTGGGAGACGAAAAAAAGAAGCTTTTGTCAGTTTCAAAGACAAATTCGCAAAAAGATTAGAAAATTGGAATAGCTGGTACTTATTGCTTGGAGGTAAAGAAGTTTTCATTAAGTCAGTTTTACAAGCCATACCAGTTTATTCCATGCAAGGTTTTTTGTTACTTGTAACTTTATGCCGTGAGCTTGAAAAAATAATAAGTAAGTTTTGGTGGAGAAACTCCAAAATGGGGAAGGGGATACATTGGTGCAAATGGAAGAGCCTATGTAGGCTGAAAGCGCAGGGTGGTTTAGGATTTAGAGATTTAGCTAAATTTAATATTACTTTACTCACTAAACAGTGTTGGAAATTAATCATGTACCTGGATTGTTTACTTGCTAGAGTTATGAAAGCTAAATATTACCAAAATAGTGAATTTTTAACAGCATGTTTAGGATCTCACCTATCGTATACATAGAGAAGCATTTGGAATGCAAGAGGCCTTTTAGAAGAAGGTATGGGTTGGAGGGTAGGTAATGGCAAGTCCATCAACATCTGGAATGAGGCGCGGCTTCCGGGACCTGGGCAAGAAAAAATTACTGGTCAAGACATTAATGTTAACTTTACAACAGTAGAAGATTTGATCAATTCAAACCATTCTACTTGGCGGTTGGAAGTCCTCGAGAAGCTATTAAACGAAGACCAAAAAAATAGAATAATGACCATCCCAGTTGCAGGAGTCGATATCATGGACGTTAGAGTTTGGAGGGGAACAATACAGATGAGTACACCGCAAAAAGTGGGTATAAATGGTTACTTACAGAGGATACAACAACAAGGGAGGCAACACTATCACAAAAAACTCTATAGAATTTCTACAATAGGCTATAGAATTTACAACTGACAAGCAAGATTAAAATTACATTTTGGAAAGTAATAAACAATTACATTCCTACTTTCAACAATTTATAAGCCAAAAGGCTAATGGTGAGGAATGTCTGTCTTTTTTGTCGATCAACGGAGGAATCAGTGGATTATATTTTCTGGGAATGTCTGATTTCCAAAAGCATTCTACAGCGGATAGGGATAGATACATCTCCCAACACCCATGGCCAAAACTGGAAAATTTGGTTAGCAAATGTTTTCACCAACATGGAAGAGGAACAAAGAGAATATTTAGCTATTGCGTTTTGGGCGATCTGGTAGAAAAGAAATAAAATCCACCATTAGGGCGGAAAGATGAATATAGGCAGGGTAATAGCATTTATCGAAGCATACAAGACAAAGAGTACCAGTATAGTAAAAAAAATAGCAACATCTGCAGGGTTATATAATAGTAGTGGTCACCACCAAGAGCAAACACGACCAAATGCAATTTTGACATGGCTTACAACAGTAATTTGCTTAAATCAGTCACGAGAATCGTGTTCAGAGATAGTGAAGGACTTATTTTGGCATCGTGTACTTACCACAACCCCTTTTTAGCAGATGCTACCACAACAGAGGAGAAAGCATGCCTCCAAGCAGTGATGGTTGCCGAGGAGTTTAGCTTTTGAAATCTGATAGTAGAAGGGGATTCTTTGACTGTAATAAAAAAATTTGGGCATCAAAGGTGGATAAATCAAACATAGCAGCGATAGTTCATAAAATAAAAGAAAGAACGCGTATATTTGAAACTCTTACCTGCTCTTTTGTGGGATGATCGGCGAACCAAGCGGTGCATGAAAAGGCCAGATCAAAGGGTATGGATTGAGAAGGCCACTCATAAGGTGGAGATGATAGCCGAAAAGGATAGAAGGCTACTGAACGACGGATGAAATGGGTCGAATGAATAAATCATCTAGAAACTCTGATGGTTTCTACTTCTACAAGAACCCATCGCGGATGATATTGATATAGACCTACAAAAGATGGAATGATGGCGGTGTAAGAGTATGCCCAAAGATCAATCATGAGATGGTTGTAATAACATACTTTATTTATCATGTTTATTAATATAAGGCGTTACCTTTATTATTTCAGTTTCTTTTCTGTGTGTATAAATAAACTGTTTTATAATAGTGTCCTGAGAATAATATGATTATTCTTAAAAGGTTCTTAGTCAAGTATTATTGTTGGCTAGGACAACAATAATGCATTAAGGCTAACATGTAGTTGATTGATGATAAAGAGTTGTCATTGATATGGAGTGTCAAAATCAATGCATTAATATGTGTGTTAGAGAACAACATATTGGACTGGCCCGCTATGAGTATGTTTCTTGGATTATTATGTAATTGTCACAACATTACTCATAAGTGATTAATATGTAGATGATCCTCAGACTTGAGATCATCATTATCCCAACATCTGAGTTGTATATTTTGATACAGTCAAACGTACACCGTAACTGGTTGTTCTATAAAGGCTAATGTTGGATATACCACAATCTATGTAGAGGGATATGGTTGATCAATATAGGATAAGTCCCTCCTACATAATTGGAGTAATATCTTAGGCCACTTGATTGAGTGAGACTAGAAATGCATGGCCATGCTCAAATAAGTTGATATGAGATGTCATATTTATTTGTATATCATAGTCTACTCAAGATATCAAGGAACATGGGATGGACTATGCAAGTGTGACTATTACATGACTTGTGTCCATTCCAGAGATAAAGGACTTAAGGATTAATGCATGAAAGGTTAATCGCAAAAGGTTATGTCGAATCATGATTTCTTGTAACTTAGGTAGCAATGATGCATTGCTAGATGCCACTCATTGTTTGTAACATTAGAATCGTTCTAGTATTACTGCTAACGTTACAAGAACCTACAGGGTCACACCCTATGGTTGAAATGAACGGAATAAAACATAGTTGGTATTGTGTTTGGTTGTCACATGAATTAAATTAAATTAATTGGGTAATCAAATATCGAACATATTATATGTACAAGTTGTTGTAGACATAATGAGAACATAGTTCTATTAATATATGAATTTGGTTCGTATATAAATTTAAATAAATATAGTTTGCCGAAATCCTTGTCATAATTAATGTAATTATAATTTTTTATTTAAAATATTATTTTATTTATTTATTTTTAATTATGATTATTATGTTCGGATTAAAAATTTTATGAATTATGATTCATTATATATATATATATATATACACCAATTATAAGAGGGTTAGTGTGTGTAAGAGTTTTTTTTTTTTAAAACCCTAAAAATAAAAAATCCTGAAATTTTGCTTGTGAAGTTTGGCAGCCGTCAAGCAAAGTATTCTCCAAAAATAGTTTTGGAGATTTCTTCCGTTCATTGTCAAACTGGGTGGATTACGTAGAGGTCAGAATCACGAAAGGTTGCGGCTTGGTTCGATTGTAGATCAGAATACTCGTTGCCGAGGCGTCGCTGTCTACTCAGTTTAAAGTTTCGGTAATTTCGAAACCTTTATTTCACCCCGATTCGTTCTTCACACATGGATCCATGGATTGGATCGCCGGAAGTATTATTTTTTTTTTTGCTGCGCCGTGGGGGTACCGGCGTTCCAACAAGCGGTCGATGAGAAGTGTGGATTGCAAGTCGAGTGAAGCTGTTGGGTTTTCTTAGATTTTAGGAGTAATTTGGGTTTAGTCTCGCTGTTTATTTTGCTATTTTGAATTTTCTTTTAGAGTTTCAAGTTTTTTTTAATTGTTTTTTTGTACCATTTTAATAAATAAAAGAAAATATATTATTTTGATTTTTTTTTTTTGTATTATTTTTGTAAAATAACGAGTATGGGTTTCTTGTTTTTGGACTTTTGACAAGTCTTTTTTTTCATTAATTAGGAACTTTACCACCGTTTTGTGGATTAGGCTGAGAAGGGCACGTATCCCCCATGCAGGCAATGTATATGATTTCTCAAAAAAATTATCAATAGTTAATGGGTCCACATTTATTGATCACATAAAATTGTTTTCTAATTTGCTTCTATACCTTACCATGCAATGCTTAAGTTTATTTTATTTAATAATTAAATTTCATTGAATAGTTTACATAGAATTATTTAGAGACCTAAATTGAAAATGAATTAATTAAATGTCTTAGATTATTACAGTTAACGTGTAGAGAAAAAAAAAACCCAATAAAAGCAATGCTAACAAAAATACTTATCATTTTCTAAAACCTAAAGTTGATTTAAATTAATTTAAAATTTAATATCCTTTGATGATTTTTAAATTAAATTATAGTTTTTATATAATTGGTAAATAAAAAATGTTTATGAATCATGTTATTCTAAAACTTTTAACTACGAAATTTTAAAATTATATTATTTTAAAATTGTAAAATATTAAATTAAATTTATGAACAACTACCCCTTTCTATTACTTAAAAAAAACTACATTCTTTATTAAAATTAAATATTTATATGATTATATGAATTTAAAATGAGGGACTGGTAGGCCAAACAATAAAGCTAAAATATTATCAAATCGAAAATTACTAGAACGAAAGGAGTAACACAATAATTTTATATATAGTTGTTTATAATTTAAGTTGGTAAATTTACTAATGAAATTGTTGTAACCTCCTCACCCGACCTAGCCGTTAGGCCTGAATTCAGAAGGTTACATTGCTCACCGAAATGACTCAAGAAACTATCAGAGTTTATAAAACAGTCATTTTAATATTTGTTTATCTTAGAGGAAAACTTAGTCCATTTTTTAGAAAAATTCGCTAGTTAAAAAAAATGATTAAGTTTAACTTTTTCCTTGAAATGGTGACTACTTTTAAAAACTTGGTAAATTTCTAATTTATTTAATATTTAGAATTTAGCTATAATCTAACAATGGAAAAAGTGATATTTAGCGTAGTTTTAAATAAAAAAAACCATATTTATTGTATAGATAATTAAAATCAATATCTCAACATCCTAAAATCAAATTAAATGTCATGTATGTTATAAAATAAAAAACCTAAATCCTAAGTCTCATGCCATAGTTCAATAATAAAACAATACAATCTCTGATTAATAAAAAATATCAAATAATAAATCTAAAATATGATATTAAAATCAAATCCGAGCCGATACCCTTCAGAGGTCATGTCCGCATCCTAACCTGATGAGTTACCTATAAAGAAGGAAACAAAGAGAAGTGAGCTATGAAGCTCAATGTGAGTTCCATACAAGAAAACTAGTGTGGCGTAATAAACCAAGCATATGTATTAACAATTTTCAGTACAATATCATTTGTTTAGTATAGCAGAAATTAACAGTTCATTCAAGCATGTTTATGAGTGTCAATGCAATGCAATTTCAATTTAACAACAAAGAAAGGTCCTACCCCACTGCTACACTCCACATTAAGAGTTCCTAGAACTATTTTAACTCGGACACTCCAGTGTGTGGATAAACCACCAGTGTTTGCAAGTTAATACGTTGCCAATAGGTTGTGGATGCACAACGTATTTGCATACAAAAGCTGCCAGTAAATTTATGGATAAACCACCAGTGTTTGCAGGTTAATACGCTACTAGTGGGTTGTGAATGCACAACATAGTTGCAGATAAAAACTGCCAGTAAATTTATGGATAAGCCACCAATGTTTGCAGATAAACTATCAATACTTCCTCCTTTCAAAGCATCCCACTCCATGCAATGCGGTATGACATGCTAGTAACAGTATAGTGCAAAAATAGTAGGCATGCTTAACGTGTATTCAGTTCAACATTATCAATAGGCATATTTGACATGTGATCGGTTCAACAGTGACAGTAGGCATACAAATAGTAATATAGTGGTAAGAGTAATAGTATCAGTTCATTAAAAAGATAGTGACAATGGACATGAAATATTCATATATCATCATTAAACAATAACAATTCAATCATCAAATCACAGAATCTAGCATGTTCATAAAATCAGGGGCTCAATCGAGTGAATAAAATCTCTAAAAATAGTTTGGGGATTATGTAGGGACTAATCTTAACAATTCTCAAAATTTTGGGCAAAATTATAAAATAGGGGTCACACAGTCATGTGGTCAGGCCATGTGAGGTGCTATATACCGTGTGGGAGGGTTACACGACTGTGTGACTAGGCCATGTAACAGACTGTGGCCGTGTGGCAATTGCAAAATTAACCTACAAGAGGGACACGACCGTGTGGAAGGTTCTGGGTCGTGTGAAATTCGAACTAGCCTAGGATTTGCAAGGCACATGGTCGTGTGGGGGGATGTGTGGCCTATATGCCCGTATAGGAGACCGTGTGGCCCTATTCTTACACACGATCACCACCGATTCAATTGGGATAGAACACACACATTTTACCGAGAGTCCAATTGTCATTCCTTACGCTTGATTTTGGTTCGACGCACCTAAAATAGCTCATTCAAATAACATTTATACACGATTTAACATTAGGAATCAAGATTCATCAAGATTAATGGAAATTTTTGACAAGATCCATAAAAGATAGTTTAATCTATCAAAAGATTAGCGTGGGATAGAAATTCTATAAAATTTCGAGATTAATCATTGGGATTGGGATGTACTTACGATCCTTTGGCAAATTGTAACACCCCTAACCTGTATCCATCACCAGATTAGGGTTACGAGGCATTACTGATCAAAAACACAACTTAATACGATCATTCAATTCAAATCATGCACAAAGTTATAATAACTCATTATAATAAATTTTAATTTCAAGAGTAACCATCGAATTAATCGTATAAATCACATTTAGTCATATTAAACACACAACTAAACAAAATCAAAACATGCTTATTTAACTCTTTCAGATATACGAATTATGCTCCAAAAATTTAATCAATTAATATCAACTTTTTAATCACATATTCGAATCATACATACATCTCACTCATGGCATACGGCTTATCAAATTATAAGAAAGCTTGTTACACTACAATTTCACGCGCATACATTAATACATTCAAGCATATATGATTACAACTTCTACACTTGTGCATATTAAAACTAATCAAATCATATTACACTACTTGATATGCCTTTACATATGCGACATACCAACCTTACAGCATAGCCGAACATACTTTTAATGCTATACTATTTTGCGCACATTACCTTAAAAACAAAAGCCATTTTTTGTTCACAATTACAGAATTTATACCATCACATTCCATTTACTAATTAATATCTACACTTGACTCAATAACCAACAAATCAACCATAATCACAATTAATATCATGCCCTATCACATGGCAAGATTTACACCTCTCAAAACAAATCTCAAGTTCTCTAGTCTATACATGCCATACTTTAGTATATACATTTCAAAAAGGTACCAAAATAGATGTTCGATAGTGTGATTGAGTCGCTGACGATCCCCGGATCTGAGCTAGCTTTATAACACTGTAAAACAGAGAAAACTTCACACAGTAAGCTTAGAGCTTAGTAAGTTCATAATATAATACATTTCACTCATCATTTAAAATGCTATATGACATATTTGCTAACACATAGTTCAATCTATATCACTACTCAATCTCATTCATAACTATTACTCATTTCATACCATTTCTTTTAGCTCACATGCGAGTATATTTATTTCTATTCATTCTAACTTATTCAACCATATTCATTCATTCTCATACTCTTGGTTCTACCTCATAAACAATATCATCAACCACATAGGTTTCGTACATACCTGTATCATCTCGTACTTATCTATTACATTTACCACTTCAACGTTCAATATATTAATTCGTTCGGTCATCTTTTAACGTTCGAGGACATCGCACGCCAAAGCTATAAAATATCGCACACTTAGTGCCTTTATGTTAAACCGAAATTTGACTTAGTATCGCACACTTAGTGCCAATTATTTAGCCAAACGCTGCTTTAGTCTCGCACATTCAGTGCCATTTTTGGTAGCCGTAGCTATTTGATATTCGTACACTTAGTGCCACATATATTCGATCCACATTTCACATACTAAATTTCACAATCTCATTTCTATTGCTTTCATCTCATTTAAACATTATTTAAAACCATATGCATTATATCCGAACTTACCTCAGACGTAGCAACGGCGAGATTAGTCTATCAATCGAGCACTTTGTTCTTGCCTCGGTCTAGATCCGAATTTCTCCTTTCTTGATCTATATACATTTAAATTCACTTATTCAATCTCACATTTCATTCACATAAATCCATAAACACATAGTTAGGTTTTTTTTTAAATAGTACTCATATTTTTACCTTTGGACATTTTAGTCCCTAATTCATAAATACACATAATTTCTTTGTACTCATGCTTTGCCGAATATTTATTGAGTCCCTAGAAACCCATATACTTCATTTATTTCACATCTTAACCTCTCAATTTCTCATTTTCACAATTTAACCCATAATGCTTAAATTCATCAAAAATCCAAATACAAAACATATTTATCTATCACATTTCCTTCATATTTCATAAACTATCATCACAAAGCTTACAAAATCATCAATGACACATTTCAAAATCATAATCAAATTCTAAAATTGAGGTATGGGCTTGACAAAACACAAAGCAACGATCTCAAAAACGTAAAAATTATCAAAAATCGAGCTCAAAACACATACCTAATAAATCATGCAAGGACTGAACTTAATGAAGCTTCAATGGCTGTTTCTTTTCTATATATTCGGTGGTGGAAGATGATGATAAAAGAAATTTTATGTTTTATTTTATCTTATATAACTTATTAACTAATTTACATTATTAACCTTTAATAAAAACATATAATAACATATAATGGATGGCCATTTATGTCCATTCCCACTATCCATGGTATAATATCATCATAAGGACCTTTCATTTAATAAGCCATAGCAATTAGACACTCTTAACTTATAGCATGATACTTTTACATTTTATATGATTTAGTCCTTTTATCAAATTAAGCACACAAACGATAAAATTTTCATACGAAATTTTCACACCTATCACATATCATGCTGTAAACATAGAAAATAATATTAAAATATTATTCTGACACGGATTTGTGGTCCCGAAACTACTATTCCGATTAGAGTCTAAACCGGGCTGTTACACAAATATTAAGGATGTTATTGATGAAAATTACGAAACCAGTAGGAAAATTAACGATTGAATGAAGGATTGATTTATTCGGGGAAAGCAAAATATTCAACAGCAAAACATGTAAAATATGATGCAAAGAAGATGATAGAAAAGAAAAGGAGAAGAAATAGATAGAAAAGAGAGCAAAATTCTAATTAGGGGTTGAAAAGAAAGCATAGTCCAAGTGTGATCAGGAACAGAAGGACTAAATACCTTGGGTTTGGGAGCCCTAGGGGGTTGCATGGTAATTTGCCCTTGCTGCCGAAAATAAAAAGAAATAGAGGGGGTTTTGGGCGGCTCAAACTCGAGTATGCAAGGGGGACAAGCATGTTAACCATTAGGCCTATTTCTTGTTTAGTTTTTACAGCAGACAATATATATTCTAGTGTGGTTTTTATCTTAGTTTGCTGAAAATTGAATAATTGAAAGATGACTTAAATAATTAAAGGTGAAGTTTATTATTATGATTTTATGCATTTCAAAAATTCTGATTATCTTCTTCCTTTCATGAATCATCAATAAGTTTGAAGACCCATACTATTATTTTGAATAAATCAGTATCTTGTGTCAATAAGCAACATGTAAATTTTAAAATAATTGGTATAAAAAAAACATAAACACTGATGAAATAAAAATAAAAATTTAAATAGAAAATTAATTTAGGTTAATTACAATATATTAACTTTATTTATCAATTCAAACACCTAAAATAACCACATAAAATTAGCATGAGAAGACATAAATTTAATGAATATGAAGATCTCCCCGAAGACAATTATTTAGAGAGACCTGCTCTCCATAACCGTGAAGAAAATACAAAAAGAAAAAAATTAATTAAGCCCTTGTATTAAATTCGCACCTAATTTGGCCATTCATTAATGATTTCCGTCATTAACCACATCGACCATTAAAATAATTTGAAAGACCAATAAAATAGTGACACATGGTAACTTATGGTTTAATCTAATATTTTTTCCATAAAAAATCTTAAATATCATTAAAAATATATAAAAATCAGAAAATTATTAAATTGATATAAACTTACTAAACTTATAAAAAAGTATAAATATTATAAATTATAAAAATCTAATAAATTATAAAAAAATTTATTACATTAATAAAACTTATTTAAATTTAAAAAAAACTTATTAGAATTCTTAAAAATTAATAAAAATATGAAAATTGATATAAAATTTAAAAAAATTATAAAAAAAAAATCATATAAATTGAACTAGATTGGTTAGCTTGAAATCAGCAAAGGCACCGATCTTAGTAAAGCCATTAGACCGGTTGACCTAGTAACTGGCAGTTGAACCGATTTTGTACTTTTTAATATTTTTATCAAACAAAAATTCCATTTTTTAACTATTAGTATATGTCAGAGTGAAATATTATAACTAAGGTCTTCAAGACTGGAGCGGTGGTCGAACCGAACAGGCCACCGATTTGCCAATTTGATAGGCTTGTCAAATTCAATTAAATAAAATATTAAACAATAAAAAAAACATTTTTAAAAAAATCGGTTCAACAATCTGGTTCCTAGGTCAACCGATCTAATGGCTTTCTCTGAACTGATACCTTACTGATTTCGATCTAATCAGTTCAATTGACCGAGCCGGTCCAATTCAATTTTTTTATAATTTTTATAAGTTTATATTAATTTTAATACTTTTTATCATTTTTATAGAATTTTAATACGTTGCTATAAAATTTTAAATATGTTTTATTACTTTTATAATTTATTAGATTCTTTTATATATTTATAATATTTATATAAATTTTCATAGTTTTTAATATTTAATCATTTATATATTCTTTTGATATTTTTTTAAATTTTTTTTAATTTTTCTGATTTTTAAATTTTTTGTATCGAAAAAAATTAGATTAAACTAGAAGCTGCCACATGTCACCGTCTGATTTGTCTGTCAATTTATTTTAACGTCACATTATGAATCTGTTAAATATGTAAATTAAATATATTTTTAATAGATTCTTTTACGATAATGATGTCATGACTTTAACATAATTAGAATTGGGTTGACAAAATTATTTAATTGGGAAATCAATTTAGTTAATTAGATTAATTAAATAAATAATATTTATTTTGGGAAGTAGAAAACAAATATTGAGTTTGATTAAATTATAAAATATTAGGTTAAAAGTTTAGGAATCACATATAGTTGGATTTGGTATATGAGAGACCCAATGTGCCTCATATGATAAGCAAGGGGCAACAACCCTATTAATATTTACTAGAGTGTGTCGGCCACCTTTCTCCTATTTGGACTAGGGGAGTGTTTTTTATTAAATAAATATTATTTGTGTAATTCTTATTCAATTAACATTCTCCCATCTCTCTCTCTAATGATGCAACAAGTAATGAAATTTTATTTTCTTAGAATAAATTTATTTTGGGGGAATTATGATTTTCTACCTATTTCTATTCACATAATTACTTTTCTACTAAAGTAATACAATCGTTTCTTGTTCTGTATTTAGTTCGTGTTGCTCGAGACCACATTTGACACAATTTGAGATAGAGGATAACTAAGGAGACTGTTCGGTTGAAAGCCGAGAACAATTCAAATCAGTATCGCACAAAGCACATGTCCTTTTTGGTAAAAGTTTATTGCTATAAACATCACAAACTGACTCGGTTTAATTTTTTTAAACTTCTACTGTTATAGTAAACTGTTTTCTTAACCGAATTTTTCAAACATATATTATTCCCTCTCTTTTTATTTTGCTTTTTCTTCTTTGGTTTTCTGATTTTCCATCGGTTTCATAGGTTGGGCGTAAAATTGGTTGCAAAGGGGTTTTGGGTTCATGGGTTCATGGTTTTATGCAGGTTTGTGGGTTGCTATATATTTAAATTTAGGGTATTGTGGGTTTGGTTTAGGTTAGGATTTGAGAAGGATTGAGTGGTCGGAGTAAACTTAGATTGGGTAAGGAAGAAGATGAGGAAAAGAGTAAGAGAGAATGAAAAGAAAAAAAATCAAATGAATAAAAAAGATTAAGGGAGAATGAAAAGAATAACATAATAAAAGAAACAAAATTTAAAGAAAAAATCAAATGAATAAAAAAGATTAAGGAAGAATGAAAAGAATAACATAATAAAAGAAACAAAATTTAAAGAAAAAGAAAATGGAAAATCACGTGAAATTTGAAGTCAATAGCCATACCTTTTAATGTAAAGTGATTAATTTAATCAATTTTCTTTAACGGAAATAATCAAATTAATATTGGATGAACAAAATTGAGAGAACCCTATTTGAAGTGTCTAATAAGATAGTTCATTATTTATATTTATTTATTTACATAGAGTTTAAGAAAAAAGAAAGAATCGGTGCTACCCAATTTTTATGAATTGCATGACAGGCATGCAATAACTCATTGAAGGTCGTAAGTTGTGTTGGAAGTTGTACAGGGTGTAAGCTAGTCCTTTGATGTCCTCTATTCTTAGCAACAACCATGGTTGATAAAAAATTTAACTTGAAATGTATTAGATTAAAATCTTTGAAGAATTACATTATTATATTTTGATCATTAAGAATGTAATGATAATTTACAAATTTACCTTTATTAATTAAAAATAATATCCGTGTATTTAACATTTTATAGTAAAGATCAAGTTGTAAACTTAAAAAACTAATTTTGATATTATGCCTTTTTTAATTTTAAAAAGAATTATTAAGATTAATGGCAGTAAATATCCGACCGAAATTCCAAAATAATGATTCACGTTTGAGATCAACCCATAGCTTATCTTGTATGGGTTACAGAGAAATTTGGCTTAAAAAGTTGCTTCTTCACAAAGATTGTAGCAACTGGAATATGAAATACAATTTGTGATGAATGTGGCCTATTTTCCAGGTGAAAAGAAAATAACGATGAAAATCTCAATTCAACATCGATTAGATTCCAAAAATTCTGCTGACACCCAATATAAGATCCGAAATGCTATGATGCAACCGGGGAAGCATGCCAAACACCGGTTTTCGCTTGTGCCAGACTCCAATATAAAGTCCAAAACTTCTATGATGCTGCAGAGAAAGTAAGCCAAACACCGGTTTTGGCCCGATCATGATCCAACTTCTTCAGTATATAGCAGTAGTTAAGCTGGACCAGACGGGAGGAGAAATTACGTTAGCTATAAAAGTGCCAACTCCTAAACTCATCTAAAGCACTAAACAAACACAATGGAAACCGGGGTGCCAAAAGTAACTGTCATTAGTCTTGCAAAGAACTCGAGCAAATTGACTCGATCATACCACATCTTTTTTCTCATTAAGAAAGTCAACACACACAAAACAGTCGATGGAAAAAATAGAGAAAAATGGCATTGAGCTATCAACTCTATTAGCAATCCTTTGTATAGTATCTATATAAAGCATGGAAATTCAGCCAGAAACGGATCTTAATAACCTATCTTAATTACTTTCAGCAAACAATTTCTCTAACAAAATAGCACCGATTGAAATGAATGGCGTAATGGGACCTATGTGAACAGTCAAATTATCTACAACTATGTTATCCTTTCATAGTGTCAAAACCTTTATTTGACTTGATGTTCTCCTGAATAAGGAGGTCCTCTTCTAAGTTCAAATCCCCCGCCCTGGCTTAATTATCAAAACTCGTCGATAATA
The DNA here is from genome assembly GCA_008044935.1 of Gossypium turneri. Lineage (NCBI taxonomy): Eukaryota > Viridiplantae > Streptophyta > Magnoliopsida > Malvales > Malvaceae > Gossypium > Gossypium turneri. Next base: position 6,846,893 of record CP032576.1, read on the forward strand.
GAATATTCAGAGAATATAAAGTCCTAATTAGATTATTAGTAAAATTATATAAAACAGAAAACTAACATCTAACAAATTATCAATTGCTTGACTGAAAATAATTAGAGAGAGAGAGCGAGAGAGAGAGAGCAAACCTCCATACGAAATAAACTCGTAGGAACGACAAGTCCAACACCTACTGAACTTCGGAGTGACTCTACGAACTTCTGAACAGAGATATTGCGATACTCATTCTCTGTTAATTTAGCAACATTACCAGCACATGCAAACACATGAGCATGGATTCCCTTTTCTCTAAACCACCTAAATGGAAGATCAAAAGAAAGGTCTGCCAAAGCAGTAACAGCAAGGTCTCCTCCAAGAAAATCCACACCAGAAGGATCGGCATTTTCATTGTTAACCTGTCTTTTTGGTTCTGTCGGTCCCAATCCCCTTGTCTTAAATCCCCACAATGCTGTCGGCCCTCCTAAAGCACAAACCGGAGATATGTTGCCACCTAAGAAGAATCTTTCTGGCAAAGATGATGGCCTACTTGAGAACCCATTCCCCCATGGAAAGACAACACCGCCAGAGACCCCAAAATTAAGGGCAGCATGATAAAATCCAAGAGGAACAACGTAACGAAGATCAAACTCCTGTCATAAATTTCAATGAAAAGAAAAAAAATATGACAAACAGCAATGCTGACAAACAAGTTCAAATGCGTGATTGTGAGACAAAATCAATAACGCTTAGGAGGTAAACAAAAAGCATGCATAATTCATACCTGCCGCAGAAACCGTAAGCTCCGGCTATCAGGTATGAGGCCACCGATTTGAGTGGTAGAAACAAAAGCATAACCCCGAGTTGGTCGCATTGTTGAATTTCTCCTATCAAATTTAAAGGTATATTTCAAAGAAGAAAGTAAATTATGGCCAAGCTGCCTCCTTATGGACCTTGATGACATTTGTGATGGATCTGTCAAGGTACGCCACGCAAGATTATATGCTAAATCATGATATGGAGTAGAAAATAATCCAAGAGAAAGGCCCATCGATCGCTCTTTGTAAGAAGAAAACTTTAGCCAGTCTTGGGATAGCAAGTATGCTCGTGCTGTGACAGGTGTTACCAGTCCTTTAAATCTCGGCAAAAAAACACCAGCGCTCAACTCAGCTGAGTGATCGTAGCCATATGCCAATGAACCATCCCAAAGATCCCCATAACCAAAGAAGTTTTTGTACTTGAGAGATCCTTCCACTGTGGAAGATCTAGCCTACAACAGCATTGTACAACTTTAAAACCGAATTCAAGGTATCATACTTATAAATTCACAGAAAATGAGTGATCAAAGTGTAGGAGAAACAGAACTTTCTGAGTCAAAACTAGTACAAACATTACGATCACGCGTATGTCTTTAGTTTATTTTCGATATCACATTTTGTTGGTCACATGTAGTGACCAAATGCATAACTATATAGCCTATGAAAGCAAACCTATAACATAAGATGCATGTGCATAAATGTCATACAAATGGAACAAAATGCACCTTCATTCTGACCCTGGAAACACTTATCTGACATCTACATATATGCAGGCTAACTCAATGGGCATTGTTTCTACTCTTTTATCCATCTAAATCTTTAATAAAGATAAAAACTCCAGCAAATCCACTAACTCGCGATATTCTCATTCATTAGCATTGTCATTATTCCTTATACTACGTTCAGCTTAAACAAAAGAGTTCCTCTCCACAAAATCAAATCATCTACATTGTTCCCACTCTTCATTTTTCTTTAACTACCCACATCTGCCCGGCATGTATCTAGATCGGAGTATGAGATATGATCCTCCAAATACATACCCTGTCCAACATGAAAACTTCAGAGAATTTGAATAATACATGTACCCGAAACATACTCATACCTGACACCCATGCACGAGTCAAAGTAACATAACTAATTACCACATTACACTAAATAAATTCAGTTATCACAAACTCAAACCTAGTTCCACATTCCAACTACTCATACACTAAACTCATGTATATAAAAACCCACATTGCAACAATTTCCCCAAATTTCTCAGAAGCCAAAACATATATAAGTCAAAACAAGCAATTAGAGAAGAAGAAAAAATAAAGCTTCAAAAAATCAGATTGAAAAGAAAATCACCTCCGCTTTCGTATAAGCTCCAATCTGTCCCGAAAGCGGGCTGGCTGTCTCAACAACCTCGATAATCACGTTAGCAGTTCCAGGAAGTTCTGGCGGGCCGGAATCGAGCGTGATTTTCACGGAATCAAATATTTCTAGTGCTTGGAGCCGCAAATTCACTATCTGTGACGCTTTTAAGAGCTCTTGCATCGAGCCAACGTTGTTCAACACCTCCGTCTCGGCTTCAATTACGTGGTCCTTGGTTTTCGTGTTCCCTTTGATGATCACGTCGTGGACTCGGACCGAAACCGGACCGCTTTGCATTCGCTGGAGCAGCGAGTCCATTTTGAGTTTTTCCGAACGGAACTGAGCCTCTCGAGAATGAGGTTTAAGGCGGTTCGGCTCTCCAAATACCTCGCCTTTTGCGTCCTCGTCATCGTATTCGACATCGTTCTCGTCGTCTTCTTCTTCTTCTTCTTCGTCGATGTCATCGGTGTTGAAGGGTTTTGGGTGTTCCTGGTCGGGTTTCGATTTAAGTGGAGTCACGTCGGGTAGAGAATCGGGGTTTGACATTGTAAACGGAAAAAAAGGGAAATCGCAATTGAAGACAGTAAAGTAAGGAGGCGGGCGGCGGTGCCAGGGGTTTTTGATGTTAAAGGTTAATTCAGGAAGTCCCTTTTTGCTAAAATACCCTTTTACTGTTTATTATTTACGTCATTATCACTAATATCTCTGTTGTTGGCTGATTTGATTTAGCATTTCGAGAAATTATCTCATTTATCAATAGAATAATAAAAATATATTTGCATTAATTTATAAAATTATTATCCATTTGTACATATAAATCAATCGCCATTTTTTGACTTTTTTATTTTATATTTAATATTATTTAATATTTAATTAATTTTTAGAATATTATATTTTTAATTATAATAATTAATATAAAATGATATTTTTATTTAAATTATCGAATATAATTAAAATATACTAATTTATCAATTCAAATATTATAATAAAAATTGTCAAATAATAATAATTAAAGTATTTTTTAACATATTCAACCTACAATATAATTATAATTACTAGCACGACTCTTTTTAATTAATAATTATCATTTAAATTCTAATTATTTTTAAATTTATTGGTGCGACATTCTAAATTTTTTTTTTTTAAATTACTCACTTGATAATCATGTCACAAAAAATGATATTATAATGGACTTAAATTTAACAAAAAATTTAACAATATTAGTAGTTCTTTAAATTTATATCAACATTTTAATTAGAAGAAAATATTTAGATTAACTAATGATACTATAAACATTGAGATACCAAATATATAAAATATTCAAATATAAAAATCAAATCTCAAATTTTAATATAGTATAAGGACTAGAATTGAAATTGAACTATTTTTATATAATTAAAAAGTAGAGGGACCGAAGTTAAAAATTAACCATTATTGTTAACAGTGTAAAAATAAAAAAAGAGTAAGGCGGGTGTCAAATAAGGAAAGCCCTAAGGCCTTCCTTTTATATAGATTATAATTATCACAACTTTTTTTTCTATATATTTTATGCTTAGAGTTTGATTTAAGTAATAATTCTATTTTAAAATTAGTAGAACTTTATTTAATTGATAATTAATAGAACTGATTAGACTGGCAGTACATCAAACAAGACTCAAGTAGAATAGATTTTAGATCCATTTATGATTTTAATTACTTGTGGCATTCATAGTATGGCATACCTTAATCTTAAGTGGATAATGGACTATGTATGTGTGACTCGTATACTTTGATGTAAGTAAAAACTTGAGTTCAAATAGATAATGAATCAAAAGCTTGTGCATGGGGTATACGACTTTTACAGTATGCAGCATCATTCATAATAATGAAATTCATAACCCAACTAATGGGTAAATGATATCCTTTCGTCGACATTACATGATAGATGAAAAGCAAATGTGATCACATGTCGTTTGTGTTTGTGATAAAGTACTTGATTACTATTTTATAGTAATTGACTTTTCATAAAAAAATATGTAATAGTTATCATGAGATAAAATAAGATTATATTAGGATAACAGATTTATTTCAAAGAGATTAAAGATATCCTATGAGGGTAACACATTTATGACAATGTCATTGGACGAATACTTATTAAAGTCGCTTTCGTAATGATATGTAATTAGGGAGAGCCCACTCACAATACTATAATGGAATGACTTTGTGACTAAATAAGTTTTTAATAAATAGGCGAAAAACTAGAACTTAATTATAAATTATTTAAGTCATAATTATATATGTCCAATCGGTCCTTCAGTTAGCTCGTTAAAACCAGAAATGAATTACATGTAAAACCAAATGAACATTAATGAATGAGCATAACAAAGTTAGAGAAATGGGTCACATTCACAAATGAATGTGTTTTCCAACTAAGTATAAAAATGACTTAAAAATTAATTTAAGGTTTTCAAATTATTATTTAATTAATTATAACTAAATAATTGGAGTTCGAAAATAGAATTAAATTAATTCGTCATTATGAATCCATTGACTATGAAAAGTAAATATATTTTCTCATACATACTTTTAAAGTAAAGTTGTCATGACTTTAACGAAATTAAAATTGAGTTCAAAAACTATTCAATTAGGAAATTAATTTAGCTAATTTAATTAATTAAATCAATTAAATAAATAATATTTATTTTGAGAATAGAAAATAAATATTGGGTTTGATTAAATTATAAACTGTTGAGTAAAAAGCTTAAGAAATACATAAAATTAGACTCAATACACGAGAGACCCAATTCCCCTCATATTAAGGGGTGACAACTCTAGTAATAATTACTAGGTGTGTTGCCCACCTCTCTCCTAGTTGGATTAGGATGATATTTTCTATTAAATAAATATTATTTGTATAATTCTTATTCAACTAGGATTATCTCATCTTTTTATAAATATATGACACTAGTAGAGTTATTTACACAATTTTTCATATATCGCTATTCCGCAAAAAGTAGTGAGAATTTATTTTCTTAGAATTACTTTCCGATTAAAGTAATAAAACCGTTTCTTGATTCTGTGTTTAGTTCATGTTGCTTGAGCCCACACTCAGCGCAATTCGAGGTACGAGGATATTTGAGAAGATCGTTCGGTTAAAATTCAAGAATGATTCAAATCCATCTTGCATAAAACACAAGTAATTTCTGGTAAAATATTATTATAAATATCACAAACTAATCGGGTTTAAAAAATTTTTAAACTTTTACTATTACAGTAAACTGTTTTCTTAACCGGATTTTTTGAACATAAATCACCCCCTCTCTTTTTACTTTGTTTTTTCTTCTTTTGTTTTATAGTTTTTCACCGGTTTCATAGGATGGGCCCAAAATTGGTTGCAAAGAGGTTTTGGGTTCATGGTTGTATACATGTTTGTGGGTTGTTAGATATGTGAGTTTAGGGTATTGTGAATTTGGTTTAGGTTAGGATTTGGGAAGGGTTGAGTGATCAGAGCAAACCACAACGATGACGGCTAAGTTGGGTAAGGAAGAAAATGAGGAAAAAGGACGAGAAAGAGAATAGAAAAAAATGAACGAAAAAAGAAAGAAAAAAAGATTAAGGATGAAAAGAATAACAGAATAAAGAAACAAAATTTAAAGAAAATGAAAAAATTGTGAAAATTTTAAGTCCCTATTTAGTTGCCTTGACTTGTTTGATCAATTTTGTAACATCTCGATTTTTAGTGGTGTTGGAAATGGTAGTTTTGAAATCTTGTTTTCTGATGATTGAGGCTGTAAATATTATTAATTAATATTTACGAGTTAATTAAAATATTTCATTGAATTTTGGTTTGGTGAAAATTGACAATTGGATAATTAGTTACGTACAAGTGTACTGACCCTAAAGTTAGTGGTATCAGAAAATGAGGTATCGAGACCTCGCCTTCATAAATCGAGCTTGAAAATGTTTTCATTAAATATTTATCGAGTGATTATATGGATAAATTGAATTTCGGATAAGAAATTTTATTAAATTCATGATTAATTAAAGTATAAAGACTAAATCATAGAAGTGATAAAAGTTAATCGTTATTAAATTTTATTAATTTAAATACTTAATTAATAATGGTTGAAGGATTTAGGTGGCAATTTAGCTTAAATTAAATGAGTGGGACGCTTAGTGCTTGTCCTAATTAATTACATGTTAAAATATGTTAATAATGGAATAGATAAAAAGAAAAGCATGTCATGACATCTTCAACCCTTCTACCTTCTTTTCATCGTTCGAACATCCAAAGAAAAAGAGAAGCCATTGTTTTCATTCTTAGAAATTCGGCTCTTGCATGTAAGTGATTTTGGAACCGTTTATTCATAAATTTTATATTTTTGAAATCGTTGTAACTTAATTTAACTAATCTGGTTATTAAATTGTAAAATTGTTAAAGTTTTAAAAGTTTTCCATTGATGAATTTGAAGCGTTTGATGTTTAATGGTAGAATTTGAAGCTTAGATATGGAATAGGGCTAATTTGTAAGGTGAAATTTGTTAGTTTTGATTTTAGGGCTAAAATGAAAATATTTTAAAATTGACATGAAATTTTTGTAATTATTGAATTTAGAGCGCTATACAAGGATGTTATTGAAATTGGAGTGAAAAATGAGGCTTGAATGTGAAAATTATTATAGTTTCGGTTTTAAGGATTAAATTGAATAAAATGCAAAATTTTAGGAAAATATGTAAAATAAAATTAAGTTGTCATATGCAAAGTAAATGGTACTGGTAATTGGCAATAAATTATTATAGATCGAGATTTAAATCAATCGAAAGTTAATCGAGAAATATGAGAGAGTGTAGATTAGTCCCTGACACTTTGTAGTTGTCGATTTCCAGGTAAGTTCGTATGGACTTACTTTATTAAATTTTTTATATATTTGCATTATTTTATTTTATTTTATTGTTAGTTGGAAATGTTATATATGTACAAAGTCTTTGGCATCAAATAGATTAAATCGTAAAATATGAAATATATGATAAATATGAATAGATGTATGGTAATGAATGATCGTGAAATTGTTGTATAAATGAATGATGTGTATATGATAATATTACACGGTTTAAAATATGTTTTGATTGTTTTTGAAATATGAAAAACATGTATACAACTACAGAGATTGTGTCATGGCCTAAATTCAAGGTTATCAGAATTGTGGTTTCGGGACCACAAATTCGATGAAGAAAAATTTATATTTCTTATATTTTTATGGTCTACGATTTCACAAAATGATTTTATGAAAATTTCGTTCGAAAATTTCGACGTTTGGGAACTCAATTTAGTCAAAAGGACTAAATTGTAAAAAGTGCAAAAGTTGAGTTCTACATGTTAGAGGTGTCCAATTGTTATGAAACATTAAATTGGAGGTCTTTATATGGTAATTAGACCATTGGTTAAGTTGGTAGACAAAAATGGACATGAGATAAGTGAAATAGGAAATTTTTAAGTTAGGGGCAATTTGGTAATCTAGTAATTAAAATGAATTAAAAAGGAAAAAGATGGCAAATTGTGCTCATCTTCTTCATTTGGACGAAATCAGCAAGGGAGGAAGCCATAGTTAGGGTTTTCAAACTTCCAAGCTTCATAGTAAGTGATCCCAAGCCCCGTTTTTAATGTTCTTTACGTTTTTGTAGTCCCGGTAGCTTAATTTAGCTTATTCTAGCAATAATTTAACCTAGGGTTTATATTTGGAAAAATACCCATAGGTGAAAAGTGTTTATTTTGATGTTTTATGATAGAATATGAAGCTATAAATTATGTTAAACAACTTTTGCTAGCCGATTTTAAGCGAAAACGAGTAAAACGACATAATCGGTAAAAATCCCTAATGTACATAAGTAAGTGTTAGAGTGAGAATTTGATGTTGTCATAGAAGAGAAAAATGTTCAGCGTGTTATAAAACATAAGAATAAGTGATGAAGTTTAATTTCCGAGCCTTGGGGAAAAATGTAATTATGTAAAAGTTTAGGGGCAAAATTGTAATTTTGAAAAAGATAGAGTCGAGGGCTGTTTTGATAATTGTGAGTATTGAATAAGTTAAATTTGCTATTTTAGATCAAGAAGAACGAAACTCGAGACTAGACAAAGGAAATAATAAAGTTGAAGGCAAAGTTGGTGAATTTGGCTATATTTGGTACCGAGGTAAGTTTACAGTAAATAAATACAATATTACAATAATTATTATTAATATTGTTATTTTCCAGAAATTATACATTTATTTTATGAATTTATTTAATGTTGATCCAAGCATGAAATGATAGAGAATTAAAATTAAAAAGTCTCGTTGATACATAAGGATGGTACTGGATACGAATGTCATGACATTTGGGTAAAGAGGTCCCATGTAAGACCATGTCTGGGACATGGCGTTGGCACCGAGATGAGAGATCCCATGTAAGACCATGTATGGGACATGGCGTTGGCACCGAGATGAGAGGCCCCCTGTAAGACCATGTCTGGGATATGGCATGGGCACCGACATGAGAATATCCCATGTAAGACCATGTCTGAGACATGGCTTTGGCATGTTATTATCAGAAGAGACCCGAGTTTCCTTATTATTCCAATGTAGCTCAACGGGCTAATAAACGAATCATGTTCAGGAAAGTTCAGTTAAAAACATAAATGGCAAGCTCAGGTAAGTTATAAGAGCTAAGAACTTATTATGTTATCAATTGATATTCAACGATGCAGCAAGAGAAGAGTAAGTTATGCACACAAGTATACTAAGTAAACAAGCAAGAGAACTAGAATGAGATTAACTAAAGAGTAAACTAGAGATATAGACACTTGAGTTTAATTATTTGTGTTTAATGTTGTTATTTATTTGCTAGTAAACTTACTAAGCTTAATGCTTACTTCTTTTATTTTTTCTTTCTCTTATAGTATTGCAAAGCTGCTTCAAGGATCCTAAAGAAGTTGGAGATCGTCTACACTATCAAGAACAATTGCTCGGTATTTTATGATGAAACATATTTGAGTTATGGCATGTATAGGGACTTAGTTATTTTGCATGTTGTAATTAAGATTTTGCTAAAGAATGGTGTGTGAGTATCTGATGATGAATGGTTATTAAAATGGTTAAGTATGAAGATGTTTGTTGTTATAAAAGTCTAGGTGATAAATCATGCATGGAAATCATGAAAGGGTAAAATCTCGTAAAGAAACAGAATTCAGGCAGCACAGTGACGTGAATTTGAAAAATCACCTAAGATGGTATAAAATGAATTAGAGGATGAATGATATATGGAATGAAATCTTGTTGAGTCTATTTTTATGAAAAAATAACGGTTTAGCAAAAGGAAATTTATATTTAAAGATATGTGAATTTTAGTGAGACAGGGCCAGAACTATTTTTGGAGTCCTCTGTTCTAAGTTTAGAAAATCATTAAAAATGTAAAAAAATGGTTATGATTTTTTGAGTTTATATGTCTATAATCCTTAATGAGTCTATTTTCTGTAGGAATAAGTAGGAACACCAAATGAAAATCCTATAACGAGAAATTTATTTTTAGTAACAAGAGGTCAGAACAGTCAAATGGTGAAACAAGGGAGACTTTAACTAATAAACTGTACTAATTGGCTGAACCAAAAATTATGAAAATTTTATTGCAAGTAGATAGATGAGTCTAGTTTCAGGTAAAATTTACGGAGTTAAATTTCGAGTCCCGTAGCTCAAGTTATAATCAATTTAGTAACTGCTGCGCGATTGGACAGGTTTGCTGTAAATAGTGAAATTAATTTTCAAAGTGAATTTTTATGCTCCGAATTAGTAAGATAAGCTAAGTAATGCCTCGTGCTCGACTCCAGCAACGGTCTCGGGTAAGGGGTGTTACATTTTGTTGGTATCAAAGCATGTTTAGTCGGTTCTCGGAAATACTCAATATGAATAAGAGTCTACCTATACATGCCATACTTATATATTCTGATAGTGTGACGACTCCTGACGATTTTAAAATGTTTTCTTTTATAGTTATGGATCCTGAACGAGCTAGTACAGACGAAGTAGAGAGTAATGCGCCTGCTTCCGCAGAAGGGACGGCGCCACTAGATGTTAATGTTAGTGAAAGGCCTGCATCAGTTAGACAGGGAGGAGGAGCTAGATAAGCCTTCTTCCACGCCGTGAATGATTGATTTGCCGAGTTTGTTCGTACGAATCCGGCTGTAAGACCTCCACCCCCTCAAGATTCACAAGTTCTCCATGTAGCTTCCCCAGCTGCAGGTATAGTTATCAGGGAGAGACCACCTGTTGATAAGATTAGGAAGCAAGGGGCTGAAGAATTTCGGGCTACCAAAGATGATGATGCAGAAAAAGCAGAATTCTGGCTTGAGAATACCATCAGGGTTTTTGAAGAATTATCTTGTACATCAGAAGAATGTATGAAGTGTGTTGTTTCACTTCTTCGAGATTCAGCTTACCATTGGTGGAAGACCCTTGTGTCAGTAGTACCGACTGAGAGGGTTACCTGGGATTTCTTTCAAGAGGAGTTCCGCAAGAAGTATATCAGCCAGAGATTTATAGATCAGAAAAGGAAGGAGTTTCTTGAGCTAAAACAAGATAAGATGTCCGTGACTGAATATGAACGCGAATTTGTCAGACTTAGTAAGTATGCCCAGGAATTTGTGTCTACTGAAGCTAACATCTGCAAGAGATTTGAAGAAGGGCTTAATGATGATATTCGATTAGTAGTGGGTATCTTAGAAATTAGAGAGTTCGTTGTTTTGGTTGAGAGAGCTTGTAAAGCAGAAGATTTGCTGAAAGAAAAAGAGAAAGGAAAAGCTGAAGTTGAAAACAACGTTTGATATAATCAACGATTGATATAAGGAAAAAATCATAACCATTTTTTTACATTTTTAATGATTTTCTAAACTTAGAACAGAGGACTCCAAAAACAGTTCTGACCCTGTCTCACTAAAATTCACATATCTTAAAATATAAATTTCCTTTTGCTAAACCGTTATTTTTCCATAAAAATAGACTCAACAAGATTTCATTCCATATATCATTCATCCTCTAATTCATTTTATACCATCTTAGGTGATTTTTCAAATTCACGTCACTGTGCTGCCTGAATTCTATTTCTTTACGATATTTTACCCTTTCATGATTTCCATGCATAATTTATCACCTAGACTTTTATAACAACAAACATCTTCATACTTAACCATTTTAATAACCATTCATCATCAGATACTCACACACCATTCTTTAGCAAAATCTTAATTACAACATGCAAAATAACTAAGTCCCTATACATGCCATAACTCAAATATGTTTCATCATAAAATACCGAGCAATTGTTCTTGATAGTGTAGACGATCTCCGACTTCTTTAGGATCCTTGAAGCAGCTTTGCAATACTATAAGAGAAAGAAAAAATAAAAGAAGTAAGCATTAAACTTAGTAAGTTTACTAGCAAATAAATAACAACATTAAACACAAATAATTAAACTCAAGTGTCTATATCTCTAGTTTACTCTTTAGTTAATCTCATTCTAGTTCTCTTGCTTGTTTACTTAGTATACTTGTGTGCATAACTTACTCTTCTCTTACTGCATCGTTGAATATCAATTGATAACATAATAAGTTCTTAGCTCTTATAACTTACCTGAGCTTGCCATTTATGTTTTTAACTGAACTTTCCTGAACATGATTCGTTTATTAGCCCGTTGAGCTACATTGGAACAATAAGGATACTCGGGTCTCTTCTGATAACAACATGCCAAAGCCATGTCCCAGACATGGTCTTACATGGGATATTCTCATGTCGGTGCCCATGCCATATCCCAGACATGGTCTTACATGGGACCTCTCATCTCGGTGCCAACGCCATGTCCCATACATGGTCTTACATGGGACCTCTCATCTCGGTGCCAACGCCATGTCCCAGACATGGTCTTACATGGGACCTCTTTACCCAAATGTCATGACATTCGTATCCAGTACAATCCTTATGTATCAACGGGACTTTTTAATTTTAATTCTCTATCATTTCATGCTTGGATCAACATTAAATAAATTCATAAAATAAATGCATAATTGCTGGAAAATAACAATATTAATAATAATTATTGAAATATTGTATTTATTTACTGTAAACTTACCTCGGTACCAAATATAGCCAAATTCACCAACTTAGCCTTCAACTTTATTCTTTCCTTTGTCTAGCCTCGAGTTTCATTCTTCTTGATCTAAAATAGCAAATTTAACTTATTTAATACTCACATTTATCAAAACAGCCCTCGACTCTAACTTTTTCAAAATTATGATTTTGCCCCTAAACTTTTACATAATTACATTTTTTCCCAAGGCTCGGAAATTAAACTTCATCACTTATTCTTATGTTTTATAACACGCTGAACATTTTTCTCTTCTATGACAACATCAAATTCTCACTCTAACACTTACTTATGTACATTAGAGATTTTTACCGATTATGTCGTTTTACTCGTTTTCGCTTAAAATCGGCTAGCAAAAGTTGTTTAACATAATTTCTAGCTTCATATTATATCATAAAACATTAAAATAAACACTTTTCACCTATGGGTATTTTTCCAAATATAAACCCTAGGTTAAATTATTGCTAGAATAAGCTAAATTAAGCTACCGGGACTACAAAAACGTAAAGAACATTAAAAACGGGGCTTGGGATCACTTACTATGAAGCTTGGAAGTTTGAAAACCCTAACTATGGCTTCCCCCCTTGCTGATTTCGTCCAAATGAAGAAGATGAGCACAATTTGCCATCTTTTTCCCTTTTAATTCATTTTAATTACTAGATTACCAAATTTCCCCTAACTTAAAAATTTCCTATTTCACTTATCTCATGTCCATTTTTGTCTACCAACTTAACCAATGGTCTAATTACCATATAAAGACCTCCAATTTAAAGTTTCATAACAATTGGACACCTCTAACATGTAGAACTCAACTTTTGCACTTTTTACAATTTAGTCCTTTTGACTAAATTGAGTGCCCAAACGTCGAAATTTTCAAACGAAATTTTCATGAAATCATTTTGTGAAATCGTAGACCATAAAAATATAAGAAAAATAAATTTTTCTTTATCGGATTTGTGGTCCCGAAACCACAATTCCGATAACCTTGAATTTAGGCCATTACAGATTGAATTAGTATAAGTACGATAATAGTAACGAGTGAAATAAATAGTTATTTGGAATGGAAGATTCATGGATTGTTAATTAAATCATGTTACATGTATATGGCAATGTTATGATAGTTTAGAAGGTTGGAAATAGATTTGTGGCCCGAGAGAACTTAATAAACAATTAGGCCATATATATAATAGGTACTATGTACTAGTGTTGGCTATCATGCCATATACATACAAGTATTATGTATCGGTGTCAACTTTCATGTCATATACATACAGTAGGTATTATGTACCAGTGTTGGCTTTCATGCCATATAAATATAGGAGGTACTATGTATTGGTTTTGGTTATCTTATCGATGATTTAGATACTGCATGTGTTGTGAACTCTCCCCAGCTCGTGAGAGCAATTTAAGTCTCATCTGTCCGAGATTAATTTACTATAGTTCTCCGGGCAAAAATGTTTAACAAAATAGAAAGGTAATAAATAAAAAAGATGTTATTTACAAGGTTGTATGATGAGCTTGTATTGAATGGTATGATTATTTGTGTATGAATAAAATCATATGACATTTGATATGTATTTATGTAATGCACTAATCATGGGATTTGTGGCGTAAATTGTATAAAAATGTCAAGGTTTATAACATGCTTTGTGCCATATGTTTCAATTATTTGCATTGTTTAATATCAAGGTAAGTTAAGTTAAATTTCTGTACGAATTTACTTAGTATTAGTATGCTCATGTTGCTTATCCTTGTAGATCGACAGTTGAGATCGAGTGGACCGGATCACACTAAAGCTCACACTATCCTTCTCAAGTTTCGATAGACTTTTGTTCATTTTGGCTAGATTATGTATGACATGTACATAGGTGTCGTTGTGTATGTATGTTGATTTTGAGACATGTTGCTTTGGTCTCTATATGAAATTTTAGTGTTGGGATAAATGTAAACTATATGCATGAATGTGTGTATTTCATGTTTTGATCATGTTATTCTTGATGGTTAAAATGGCATTTTGTTATGAATATGGTATGACTGGACATGAATGTGTTAAAAGGCAAATGGTATTTATAGGTAGTTTTAGCCTAAATTGACATGAATTGAAGGAATGGATGGAATTTTTATACTTTGGGTACCAATTGGATGTTTTTGTGTAGGTTTGAGTTAAGATTAAGTGCATTAGTTGATGTGTTACAAGATTGAATTGAATCATGTACAAAATGTCATGTTTATGTATTACACGGTCTGGCACATGGCCGTGTGTCCACACGGATTGGTGACATAACTGTGTGACCACTGAAAGTAGAAAGTATTAAAAACCACATGGTTTCCGATTGTTACACGGCTTGGTCACATGGCCGTGTGATACGCACGGGTTGAGACACGGTCGTGTGACATGATCGTGTGACTATTGAAGCATGAAAAATTAATTCTATACGAGCACAATGAGTTACACGGTCGTGTGACTCATGTTTGCAAAAATTTCCATTAATTTTGAAAAAGTTTCAGATTGATCCTTAATTATTCTCGGGTCAACTTAAGAACTTTTGTAAGCTCGATTGAGGCTCAGTTTAATTTGTAAATCATATTATGCATGGATTATGAAATGTTGTATTGTTGAATTGAATTTTAAAGCCTATATTGAATGTTATCTGCTTCGATGACTGTTGTAGCATTTCGTAGGTCCGGTCCGACGATCGGATCGGGTATGGAATGTTACAAATTTCCTTTAACAGAAATAACCAAATTAATATTGAACGTGAGAAAGTTACTTTCTCATTTTTTATCATGAGAAAGTCCAAAAAAAGAGAAATTATTTTGACATATCAAACATTAAATAACTTTCTAACTGATTAAATTCCATCCTACCACACAAAAAGTTTCAATGGATAATTCATACTTGTGCCTCTTGTATGTGCGTCCAGATGTGATTAGTAGGCCGCTTGTCATCTCTTTCGAGCTTTCCCACTTTACTTAGAAGCGAGTTACATGCAATAAACAAGAGGAAGCCAAGTAGCCAACACCATCCTATTAGCAAGTGATGAACAATAAACATTACTATTTGTTTACTTGAATTGTATTTGATTTGCTAACAATCATATAAGGTAAAACAGATGAAGAAGTTGCTTCAAAACTGAAATAGAAAATAGAATTAAAGCTAACAATGAACAAATCAGAACAAATAGAGACCACTAGGCTTGCAAATTATGCTTTTTCATTTCCATTAGCGTATTTTCACGCTGAAATCCAGAACGAAGATTTTGCTGGATTTCCTCTCTTTCTTGAGTGTATATATATGTATGTATGTATGTATGTATGTATCAGTGTGTGTATGTATGTATATACAACATATTTTCCATTCACCTAAACTAAATACGTGCAACCTTCGTTCTGCCTTTTCACTTATATAAGATATAAAACATCAAAGTTTCATTATAACTTCAACTTCATCCCCTAGCTTGCTTCTGTGGACATAATCTCCAGCTCCGCCCACCAAAGAGGAGAAACTTTCGGGATTGCACCTTCAGGTGTAATTGCAGTGATCTCTCTCAATCTTGCACCGACTTCTCTCATATCTGGTCTTTGTTGAGGTTCAGGGTGGACACAAGATTTGATCACCTCTCCGATTTTCTCAACTTGATCTGCGTCGAAAGAGCTTAGAGTTGGATCAACCATCTGCATGAGTGGTTGATCCCTTCTTAAATAGTCCGATGCCCAGTCGTCGAGCGAACCATTGTCATCCACCAAGTAAGGCATCCTTCCTGTTAAGATTTCGAATAATAATACCCCAAAGCTATAAACATTACTTTCTAGCCTTGATAATGATGGTGTATCTGAATGGTTTTTTCTATCAGTTTCACTCTCAGCTGCAGTTATCTCGTTCCAGGAAAACGGATCATAGACTTTGGCCGCGTAGTCTTCAGTTAGATTGACAGCAGCTGACGACAAGTTGGTATGCGGTATGGGAGGGTTCAGCTGATGCATATGCTCTAGGCAGGAAGCCATGCCCACCATAATTCTTAACCTGGTCATCCAGTCCAAGTGCTCGGATTCTTTAACTGCAATACCATTCCAAATACATGGGAAAACTTAGGAAAAACTGAACATATTATGATGTTCTTATTCCATGTTATGTAGAAATACATCCGAGAAACAAGAGTTAGGTGCTTAACTGTGTAAATGCTCAAAGAGTGTTCCATTCGGAGCATATTCAAAAACCATCATCCTCGTAAAAGGCTCGTCTTCCTCGCAATATCCAACTAGGTTGACGAAATTTTTATGGTTCACCTTTGATAATGTTTCAATCTGAAATAAAACTAGATATAGTTAGACAAACCAATAAGAACACTCCAAGTAAAGCAAGACAGCAATGTCCGAGGCATAGAGAGAGAGAGAGAGAGAGAGAGACATGAGTATGGAGATATGATCTTTCCACTCGAATCCTAGTAACAGAGATGGATGTTTTCAGTACAATACCTTGTTTCTGAACTGTGCTTCTAAATTCTTTGACCAATCTTTGGCAAATTTCACAGGGAAGTAGGCCACGGATATTTCAATCCCACTAGACAGTGTCCCTTTGTACACAGTGCCAACTGTTGAAGAACTAATCACATTGCTGAAATCTTCGCAGGCTGCTTCCAGCTCTGATCTCTTCAGCTTTGGTACACCTGAAATGCAACAGGAATTCAGGTACAATGTGTTGGATACAAATATGTGCTCGATTATTTCCAATTTATTCCAAATTTATTCAGGTACATCACGAGTCTTTAAGAAAAATGAAGAATTGAGGCAGCAACATGACAGAAGAATTACCGGTTACAAATGCTTTCTGAAGCTGTCCGCTTAGCCCAGTAGACCA
Source organism: Gossypium turneri (assembly GCA_008044935.1). Lineage (NCBI taxonomy): Eukaryota > Viridiplantae > Streptophyta > Magnoliopsida > Malvales > Malvaceae > Gossypium > Gossypium turneri. The sequence continues at coordinate 6,864,052 of CP032576.1, forward strand.
AGGTTTCACAGTAGATACCTTAGAAGTTTTAAAGAGATAGGCAATGGCTATTAATATTAGAAGGAATACACCACCCCCTATGGCTCCGGCCAGTATTGCAGCTAGAGGATTCGAACCCGAACTAATAGGATTGTTTCCTGAAGGTGATGGAGCAGAAGCATTTGGGATTGATGGAGATGGAGATGGAGATGGAGACGGAGAAGCAGTCGGAGAGGAAGATGGGGTAACTGAAGCATCTCTTCTGAATGTAGGATTGCTGGAAGGTTCAGCCGATACAGGAGTAGGAGCTCGAGGTGAGGGACGAGGAGACAAAGATATGTTGTTGAAGTTTATAGAGGGTGGCCTTGCTTGAAGCAGTCTCCTGCGCATTGCATCTTCAGATTGGCCAACATTCCTAACAGAGACGATAAAGATAAAGATAAAGAAGGATTAAACACAATCATAAAGAAAAAGACAAAGTAATAAAGCTAAAGGATGAAAATTTTCATGAAAATTACATCTGTTTGATCCAGACAAAATATTCTTTATGATTTAATTTTGTTTTTGGAATAACATATGTACAACACTTTACATATAACTTCATATAACTTTCACAGCACAAAAAGGTCCATCCTGGACATGACCTTTGTTGATTGATGCAATCACTCTTATATTATGTTATTCAGTGAGTATCGGATGTGAGTACATATCTTTGCTTTTTCATGTATTTGTAATATGTTTGGAGGGTTATATCCCATGTCGTCAAACATGAATATTTGGATGTCGATACTTAAAACAAAATAACGAGTCAAAACAACATCGGTATTGTATAAGAATGGCTTCTATTGGAAAAATGATGGCATACCATGTATTGATCTTTTGCTTGCAAGATAATTTAGCAGCCTTAGACAGTTGGTTTTCATCCACTTGAGTTTCTGAAAGCTTCTGAAGTTGATAAATCTCAGGAGATAAACCATTGAGGAGCTCATTATTGTCCAGTAAACTGCAAACATAAGCATAAATTAAGTTATTATACTAGGTGATAGAGAAAGAAAAGAAAAAGCTTCCGAATGAAAACAGATTCGGATTGGAATATTACAGAAAATGTAGATATCCAACCCGTTATCGTCCCTGGACACTGTCGACTTACAGGATCGTCAGTGACAAATTGTTTCCAAGTTCGGGCGGAATCGGTCCACTGAAGTTATTGTATCCCAAGTCCAACACCTCTAGTTCCTCGAGTCCTCCGATGCCTTGGGGGATAATTCCAGTAAAAGAGTTGTTCCGCAAAATACTGTAGAGGAAACGATGGTATTAGAATGACTATAAATTCGTGTATGAGACGAGTATATTCATTTAAAGAAAAGATTTTCATGTATTTTAAGATATCATAGAAGATCTATCGGATTCCAACATAAAATTTCAAAAAAAATGAAAAATGGAAGCAACATAGATATGAACTAGAGGATAAACAAATCATAGTCACTTACACGGACTTAATATGAGCAAGAGATCCAAGTTCAGGTGCCAATGTTCCTTCAAGACAAAGATCCTTCAAGTTCCTGCATTTTATTCATTCCATCAAATTTTAGAACAAATTAAAGGAAATAAGTTATCAAAATTTCAATATACTAAATATGAATGCCTTAATTTTGCAAAATTGGAAAGAAAATATTTCTGTTTGAATAATCATATCCTCAAAGCTAACATCTCCAGGAAAAAAAGGAAAATACTGAGCACTCAAGATTACAATTCATTTTCCCTTCTTTTCTCAGCAGCCAAACAGCACAAATCAAAAGAGCAAGAAAAAGTAAGACATAGAAAGGAGAAAACTTACAAAACAACAACTTTGCCATCAGAACACTCGACACCAAACCAAGAACAATGGTCAAACTCTCCATCTTCTTCTTTCCAATTCGACAATGAACAAAAAGGATCATTCACAACTCTATCTTTTAAACTTAACAACGCCAATCCTGCATAATATCCATTACCAATCATATATTTTCCTTCACTTTCCCAGCAAACAAACAAAATCCAAACCTTCAAAAAAGAAAAAAAAAGCTTACCTTCTTCATTCAATGACCAACAAACCAAAGTTTGACATAACAAAAACAGCAAGACACCAACTCCGAAACCTTGTTTTAATCTTATAAACTTCCAGTTCTTGTCCATGATCATCGTCTTCCTTTTTTATTCTTCTTCTTTTGATTAAAGCTTAACCCAAAAAAGGAACCCAGAGAAGACGCCGCTGAATACAACACGATAAGATCAATTTAGACTTCAGAATTCCTATGATTTTTCCTCTCCTTTTTTTTCTTTTTAAACTTATTTGTTTTGGGTTTGAAAACGCGTACACTCAAAAAGGCTGAACTCTGCAAACAACCTTTTAAAGCTTTTGTTTTTATCGATTTGAATTTTCGTGTTTTTTTTTTTTTTTTTTTTTTCAGTTTTTCTTTATCGCGGTAAAATTAATATTTGCAAATCTTTTGGGGTAAATTAACTAAAAGTGCCGGATTAGTCCTATTTGGGAGAGAGAACGAGAAAACGCATCTAACTAGATATGCTTTTAATTTTGGTCAGATGGTTAAAAGTTAGTGTTTTTATAATTGAGTCCCGGTTCAATTCTTCTCCTACATATATTTTTATTTTTTATTTCATGTTGCTTCAAGCTTTTTAAATTTTTAATTTTTTTAATATACTAGTTCCTTTGTTAAATGGTTAGATAGTTACAATTACATCCTTAAATCTCGGGTTTGATTCATTTCATATTCACTTTTGTATTTTTTATTTCGTGTTGCTTCAAGTTTTTTTTAATTAATATTTTTAACATATTAGCTCCTTTCGTTAGATGGTTAAATAATTACGATTACATCCTTAAATCCAAGGTTCCATTATTTTTATAAGCATATTAATGTATCCTTTATTCCATGTTATTTTTTAATTAATATTTTTAATTAATAAATATATTTTTTAAAATCTTAATTAAAATAAAAAATGAAGCAACATGAGAAAAGATACAAATATGAGTAGGAAAGTCGAACCCAAAACTCAAAGATGTCATTACAATTATCTAAACATCTAACAAAGAAACTAATATGTTAAAAAATATTAATTAAAATTTTAAAAAACTTGAAGCAAAATGAAATAAAAAATACAGATGTGAGTAGGAGAAGAATTGAGCTCGGGATTCAAGAATAAAAACTCCAACATTTAACCATCTAACCAAAGCTAAAAGCCTATTTAGTTAAACACATTTTCTCATTTCCTTTCCAAAATCGACATATTCCGGTAAATTAAAAAAAGGGCTTAATCTATTAAATATTTTAAAAAAACACGGCATTTTACCCAGTTTTTTGCCCCTGGCTCACGGCGACGGTAAATGAAAATTGACGTAAAATAGAGGGCGGCGCCGCCGGAGAGTTGCGTTTTTGTTATTTTCTTTGCTTATAATTATATTGTGTCTGTTATATTTATACAATTTTTTGTATGATAATAACTCTTAGAAATTTGAGAATTATGTGTAGTTTAGAATTGTATAAGTTTTATTATTTTTGTAATTCATATAATTTCTATATTATTTTTCATATTATAAGATGTTTTATTACTTTAAATACTGCAAAAGTCTATAAATTATTTTATTTTTAATAATTTTTACACCAAAATTGTTTCTACTGACATATCTTATTAGGAATTTTGTTTTCTACTTAAGTCCAGAAGTTTATGTTTTGATCACTTTAATTTAAAAAATTACAAATCAGTCACTAAAGTATTCGAAAGTTTTTATTTAAGTCACTGAGCTGTTAAGTTTAGTGCTTGAAAAAAGTTTGGTTAGCGAGCTTCAAGTAACAATTCGATAATCGGTACGGTAGATTAGTACCCATCAACGAGTAGAATAATATACCTTAAATCCAAGTCGATTTAACGATTGGCGTTGAAAATCAAAGGAAAAATTTGTTTAAACTTTAGAATTTAATTTATTAATTTTTATTTTTGAATTTAGTCTGAGAAATAGAAGAATTAAATTCTAAAAAATAAAACTACATGAAGTAAGTTTTAAATTTATGAAGAATTTATGTGATATTTTAATTTTAAAAAAATATATTTTATTTCTTTTTAAATTAATTTTTATATGAAAGATTAGAAAAAGAAGGTCGCATGTATTGACTGAGACATTTTTGGTATTTACTTAGAAAAGGGTTAGGTGGGTCCAAAGCTGACTTGGCATTTACTTGATTTTATTTATTTATTGTGGACTGTGGTAGGTTTAAAGGGATTTTTTTTTTTTTTTTTTTTTTTGCCTTTAACGAAACAAATTTATTAATTTATTAATTTGTTGAGTTATAGTGACGTTCTTTGATGTTTCCTCTTGCGGTCTTGATTGAATATAGAAAATTCAGTGTGCAACAAATTGCTTTTTTTTTAATTATTGTTAATGGAAAAGATTTCCAATAATGTTAATTTTATAAAGGAAAAAAATTAAAAATTTATTTATCTTTTAACTTTATAAAAAAATTATTTTAATTCTTTATTTAATTTTTCACTTAACTAAAAAATGGACTGCAATTAATTAATTTTAAAAATATTTTTATACTTTTTCTAAATAATTTTAAAATTTGATAAATTTTAAAAAATTAAGTAATTATTGATGTGACAATTCGTGTCTACATCATGTCAATAAAGTTAATATATATTAAGTTTTTCATACATTCTGAGGTGTTTTGTCAAACAATACAAATTTAAAAATTAAAATATTGATTAATCTAATTTTCTCTTTAATTATTGTTAATTAGCATTAATAATTTCATCTAAAAATATTAAAAGATAATTGATTAAATAACAATGATTGATTAACATCTCAATAATTGGTATATTCAGTCATGAATTATGAATTGATCTCTCTTTTAATATCAAGTCAAAGTACAGTATATACCCCCAAAACACTCAAATCAAAGAACAATAATGTTGACAAGTTCTTCTTTCTTTTTTTTTTTTTCCTTTGAAAATTAAATTGTCATGACACATGAATTTTGATTGTTCAAATGAAGAAAAGGAAATGGGGTTTTGCTTAATTGGAAGATTGTGATTTTGTGATTTTAGGTTTAAGTTTAACATTTGTTTTTATTTAGGTTTAAATATTTTCTATTCATTGAAAAGTTTATTTGTTTTGATTTAAGTACAATATATTTCGATTATCAATCTAATTGTGTATTATAAAAATAATTTATTGTGATTTAAGTTCGAGTATATTTTAATTATAAGTTCAACTGTACTTGTAATAGTAGGTTTCAAATAAGTAAATATTTTTTTTAAAATGAAGAATGATTCTGGACAAATTCAAATGTGTTTTTAGTAATTTTATATTTTATATTATTTATAAAATATCATGGTACTTATATTATTATTGCTTTGAAATTAAAAAATATATAATTTTTAAAAATAATATATATAAATCAATAAAGGCATGAAAAAGTTTTACATCAAAAAGTGTAGACAACCATTTATTCAGATTCATTCTAAATGTGCTTTTTAGTTCTTTCACATATTTATATATGCATTTATAAATTTTTAGTTATTTTTGTATATTTATATTTTTATGAGTTTTAAATTTTTTTATAAATTTTTATATTATACATTATAATTATATATATTTAAAATATTATAGGTTTTTCAAATATATATTTATAATTTATATATATTTCAAAATAATAACCTAAAAACAAATATTTTATAAAATTATAAAAAAAATACTAAAAGCACATTTGAACAAATATTTGTCCAGTTTATTCTTGATGTGAAAAAAAGTTATATTTTTTTTATTAATTTACATATTTTTAAAGCTTTTCTATTTTTATTTATGTTGTCTCATGGCACCACCGGATTGGCTAGCAATGCTACGTTAATACAAACTAATAATGTTATCATAAAAGTATCAACCCGATTGATAAAATACAAATTCATGTACCATCTAGATTAAAAAATTGGGAAAAAAAATAGAAAATCGGGTTTTATCTCGAAAACTCTTGGAGTTTATATTAATTAGGAGTTTGAGAATTAAAAAATATTTTAAAAATATTAAATCTCATAAATTAATGTAAATATATTATATTCAATTAAGAATTTAATCAGATTTCACGAAAATAAACTTCATCTCCTAAATGATGATCGGATTTATACATAAAATGATAAATATATTATAGGTTATTATAATATATGCTTTTTTTGATACAATTCTTAGAACCACTATAGTCTTTCCTCAACCATTGAATAGACAATGCTTAGAACCACTTATAGTCTTTCCTCAACCATTGAATAGGAGGATAATGCGCTTCAATGCAGGAGAACAATGCAGATGCCAATCGAGTTAAGACTTAATTGACAATATTTTAATATATAATTTTTGAACATTTCTTTTCATATTATATCAACAAAAGTATTTTCTCATTTGATTTTAAAAAAATTATTGATATAATTTTATTGTTAAGAAAAAAATTTAACAAAGAAAATAGAATAGTTCCGTTGATTAAAAATCAAACAGGATCAACACAATCGTTACAAGCGAAACTTCCTTCGACTTGTGTTAATTTATTTCTATCAAGCGACACCAACATAATTGAACTAAAACTTAATTAACAATATTTAATATATAGTTTTTGAACATTTATTTTCATATTATATCAACACAATCGTTGCAAGTGAACGTGTACCATCTTCTTCCTTTGAATAGTACATGAGAGAGAGAATCATCCAAAGAAAGTATCAATTTCCATTATTGTTGCTCCACATGAAATTTCTCAATTTTAAGCATAATATTAATATATTTTTACATTTGTCTAAATTCAGTCGGGTCCTAAAATTTTATCAAAATCTATTCATATTTGTTAATAACTAATCCACGTCCATTTTAAACCCAACTATATCATTTAAAAAAATTTAAAATATATTTTTATATTATTTTAATTTAATATTTAATAGTTTATATATTTTTATTTATTAAAATTTTATATATAGTTATCTTAATATTTTTTAATTTTTATATTATAGTAGTATTATAAATTTATCTTTTATGTGTTATAAATTACATATAAAAATAATATAGTATAAAACATTACAAACTTAAAAAAGAGTCGGACTAGACCAGGCTGGGCTCAAGCCTTGAATGTTCAACCTCGAGCCCAACTCATATTTTAGACGGGTCTAATTTTTTTCTCAAGTCCATTTTTTAAACTTAATATTTTTACTCAGATCCTCCTAAATTTTAAGAGGATCTTTGGACTTGGACGAATAACTCTACCCATAAATAAGCCTATGTTTAAAATGCAAGCTTTAATTCCAACACTCATTTAACCTTGGTGGAGTTTACAATGTATGAAATCATTTTTTAAAACTATCATTGATTAAACATCAATTCAGTCATGAAAATTTTAAAAAATTAACAAGAAAAAAAAAGAATAGGAGTTACTGCTTAAAAATTTCAAATCAAATATTTGGTTAATCGGTGGTGATGCCGACCTTCGGGTTAATTGCTAGTCGCAGTTTCTTCAATAATATTTTATGGTTTTCTTTTTGTTTTTAGGCTCTGTTTGTTTGCCAGTAAAATATTTTCCAGAAAATGACTTCTAGAAAATGATTTACTTTTCTGGAAATGATTTACTTTTCTAGTGTTTGGATGAATCTGTGTAAAATATTTTCTGTTGTTTGGCAGATTTCCTGAAAATATTTTCCGAAAAAGTTGTTTTTACATATATTAATAAATTTATATACATATTAATAAATATATATTTTAAATTTTTTTTACATATATTGCAATGATTTATTTATAAATAAATCAAATTAAATATATAATAATACTCAATTATTAAGTTAGAATATTAATCGTCATAAATTGAAAACAACCAAAGTCAATTTGTAATTGTGTTATAAAAAAAACAAAAAAAAACAAGGATTGAATAATTATAAATTAGCTTCCAGACCATAATTAATACTAGAAATTAAATATTATCCAAATGCATAATTAGTAGTACACCACATAATAACAACAATATTGTCCAAGTGCATAACTAATATTACACCACATAAAAGTATCAATATCTTCAACCTTGAGAAAAATTTTGAAGCCAATTTTTTTATGCTTCTTCCTTTTAACTAAAAAGGCTTTGGCCTGGGATTCATGACTCACTAGATAATCAAACACAGAACATAAGAAGTCATCATCAAATTCTTCTTCCTCCATCGACATCACTTCTTCGTAAAGATGTGGTGTCTTATCCACAGTAAATTGTTCCAAAGCATTAGCAATCTTGCCAAGTTGTTCACCCACAAATTTAATTTGTTCATCAACGACATTTTCTTGAACATTTTTTCTTTTACGTTTGGATGTGCCAGATGAAGATACATTTGTTCTTACCTCTTCAGCTTCTTCATTGTCGCAATCTACAGGCACTAAATCTTGGTTACCATCATCCAAATCTATGTCAGCAAATGTTCTGGCAAAACTCCCTGTTGCCATATCTTTGCCAACAACCAAAGCCATTTCATCATAATGATCAGTACTTTTATTCAAAAATGGTTCATACTTCTTGTGTGCCAGTTGGATATTATACACAATTAGAATAACAAGTAAAAAACAATTGAAATATACTTAACATATATATACATATATTACCATCACTACTGCATCATATGTCGCTCTATCACATGTGATCATTTTCATGTTATCATTCCATCTAAAACCACTTTCACCTCGAATTGTGCATATAATCTGCCACTGATTTTTTACAGTCCTCAAATGATTTTTCACATGCTTCGCATCGCATTGGACTTGAAATCTTTCAGAAATAGCTTCGGCAAATCGATTAATAGAAACTGCTTTGAAAGTATTAGAAGGCTTATTTCCTCTCTGGGCCTCTTCTGCTAGAATTTCAAGAAAAAGATGTTCCATCGGTTTTGTCCACCTGAATTGCTTGGAGGTCCCTTCTTTGTTGCCCTTACCCATTCTACATTAATAATTGTCATTGTCAATCATTTCAATATCCAACAAGCTTAAAACATAATAAATTCAATATCTAACAAGCTTAAAACATAATCAATATCTAACAAATTCGACATAATAATTTCAAAATCCAACAAACTAAAATGGAAGAACATATCATTATCCAACCAACATTAACAAAAAAAAAATAATTTTTAATACTAAACATACATAACATAGAAACAATAACCCTAAGCCTTAAACCTCCCTAATATTTCTAACCATATAATTAGTCCACATAGTTTGTGCAATTTTTTCTCTCTTAGCAGACCATTCTCTTGCTTCTTTTCTTTCTTCTCTCTTCGTAAGAGCTGGTATTATCAAATCAGACTCAGGCTCATCATATAATCCTTGATTAAGTAAATCACTAGGATCAACTCCCATTATATGATTATGAATGATACAACAAGCCAAAACCATATCTACTTGAGTTTGAAAATTCCAAAATGGTTCAGCATCTAATACACGAAATCGTTTATTCAAAATACCAAAAATACGTTCAATAGTGATTCGTAATGATGAATGACGAAGATTAAAGAGTTCCTTTGCATTTTCAGGCCCCTGAGCACTAAACTCTTTTAAATGATTTCGGACACCATGATATGGGGTAATATATCCATTTCAGATGCCATATCCAGCATCAACAAGATAATATTTACCTACAATTTTACAAAACATAATTAATACTAATAAATTATGAGCTTAGTAGAACTATTTGGTATTTAATGATAATTATTACCTTCCGGAATTCTTAATCCTCTTGGGCGTGAAAGTGCATCACTTCAAATACGAGAATCATGTGCACTACCTTCCCAACTAGCTAGAACATAGGAAAATTTCAAATCAAATGTAATGGCAGCCAATACATTTTGTGTCGTCCCCCCTTTATGGCTACGAAATCTTCTTTGAATGCTAAGTGGAACAGATGCACGAACATGAGTTCCATCTACTGCTCCAATACAATCTTTAAAATAAGGATAAAACCTTGGATTGTTTCTGATTTCACTAGGAGTTAACTCATCAGGTAATCTAATAACTAGTTTATACAATTTCAAAATAGCTCTCAATACAACCCTAAAGTAACGGTGAACTGTCTCAGTTGATCTATAATATCTAGATCCAATCACTCGAAACCTTACATTATGACCAATTATATGTAAAAATATAACTACTTGCTCCCTAATATTCACAGATTTAGATGATTGTAACAAATTATTCCTACTAAAAATATCACACAAATTAAAAAAGGCGATCGGTCTCATCCTTATCACATCAATACAATGTTGGCCACCACTATATAAAATACTATTAATATAATTTTCTCTTTCATAATCTTGATTCACACGAGGGTGAGAATGTAACAGCCTGATTTTGACCCTAATCGGAAAAGTGGTTTCGGGACCACAAATCTGAATCTGAAAAATATTTTAATATTATTTTATGTGTTTATTATGTGTGAATTTACTTGTGTGAAAATTTCGTGTGAAAATTTTATCGTTTGTGTGCTCGATTTTATAAAAGGACTTAATCGCGTAAAATACAAAAGTGGCTAGCTATTTGTTAAAGTGCTATATTGCCATGGCTTTTATAATGTGGGGTCCTTATGTTGATATTATACCATTGAAATTTTGAGTGGACTTTTATGGACATGGTTAGTTAATTATTAAAGTAAAATCATTAAGGTTAGTTTTGTAAATTAGTTAAATATGTTAATATAATAAAACATAAAATAAAAGCCATGCATGTTATTCATTTTTTTTTGGCCGAATGTGAGAAGAAAAGCAAGTCATTTACCTTTTTAAGGGTTCGGCACTTTGGAGTTAAAATTTAGGTATGAATTTTGTTTGGTTTTCGATAATTTTTACGTTTTTGAGATCGTTGCTTCGCATATTACCTAGCCCATTCTTTAATTTTTTGAAATTTATGATGAATTTGATATTTTCCATTGTTGATAATGTGATGAATTTGTTGTTTGATGATGAAAAATAAATCTTTGATGTTTGATTATCATGTTTAATTAAGTGATTTTTTTGAAAAAAATCCAAATTAGGGATTTAATTGTGAAATTGAAAATTTAGGGGCTTAAATGTAAAATAAATGACATGCAAGGACCTATATAAGACTAAGGAATATTCGGCCAAACTATAGTGTAATTAATTTGGAATATTTTGTGTTTTTGTACAAATTGGACTAAATTGTAAAAGTGTAAAATGTTAGGGGTAAAATTGTAATTTTCTCATTCATGTGTTTTTAGGCTAAATTGAATAGAATGGTGTTTAAATAAACTTAATTTGAATATGTTTAGATCAAGAATTAAAGAAATCGGATTTGGATCGGGGAAAGACAAAAGTGGTTGAGTAGCCGATTTAACAGTCGGCGATATTCGAGGTAAGTCAATAAGCATTTAAATGTTGAACTAAATATGATATATATATTTATTATGCATTGAAATGAATTATTTGAAATGAACTAACTATTGATTATATTCCGAGAATGATTTAATTTAGATGTGAATTATGTGAAAGACCGATTTTGTAAGTTCAGGCTTTATGCCTAGCAGGCTTTATGCCTAGCAGGCTCTGTGCCGGTGAATTATATCAGACTTTATGTCTAGCAAGCTTTGTGTCGGTGAAATGTATCGGACTTTGTGCCTAGCAGGCTTTATGCCGGTGTTTTATACAAGGCTCTATGTTCTATAAATCTTATGTGAGCAATAGTAAAAGCAAATAAATGTGTTAAGAAAGCTAAATTATTCAGGTATGTGTTAGCCATTTGCTTAATTGGTGACAAGGTAAGTTGATTATTTTAAATTGATAATAGTTTCAAATGAAATATAGAGTATAAGTTAACCATTTGAGTATAAGCATGTTTTGGCATAATGATTTATTGAATATTCAGCTTTGTTAAATATTTATGTGTATTTGGCCATATGGTTTGTTTATATGAAAATACAATGTGATCTTTATTCAAGTGTTATATGGTACAAAATATTAGGATATTTGGTTTATTTAACTTAATGATGGAATAAGTATTAATATATATATATATATATATATATATATATATATATGAATTTTTGCTTATGATTTACTAAGCTTTAATAGCTTAATGTGTGTTTGTATTTGTTTACCTCTGTTTTATAGATTTTGGAGTCGCGTTATGAGCTCGGGGATCGTCAGCATAGTCTATCACACTATCGACCGTCATTGGTATTTTATAAATTTGAAGTTGAACCTATGGCATGTATAGTCTAGTTAATATGTTTAATTTTGGGATATGTGAATATGAACCATGCGAAAATGGCTTACTCATTTTGGTTAAGCTTGGTTTTATGTTTTTGATCTATTTGATATATATATATATATATGACGTTTAAGCTTATGTAAATTTCGGTTATATATATAGAAGTGTGATGTGTTTAGCATAATTGTTAATAGTTTTATAAATTAGTTATATTTAAGCCTATTTGCTGTATATATGCTGTTAAATTTGGTATGTATATGCTGCCCATTTGTTGTATATATGCTGATAAATTTTGGTGTAAAAATGCTGCTCAATTTGGTATGTATATGCTGCCCATATGCTGTATATATGCTTTTAAATTTTGGTGTAAAAGTGCTGTTAAATTTGGTATGTATATGCTGCCTATTTGTTGTATATATGCTGTTAAATTTTGGTGTAAAAGTGCTGTTAAATTTAGTATGTATATGCTGCCCATTTGTTGTATATAAGAGCTGTCCGAACAAGGTAGATTACCTATATTATAATATGTAGTATAGTTAATAAATTGAAATGAAATAAATGTGTACAAATAAATGTTTGGATACATACTTGATTTATGATATATACTCTTATAGGTTTGGAAATGTTTTAAGAATTTGAATTATATCAAATTTTGATTAGGTAAATGATAATGATATGGTTGAATTTTGAAACATAGTTGGTATATGTACTTTGATTAATGATGCATGCTTGATTATAATTGATTATGTGCTTAAGTATATTAATTTTTATGGGAGGAAATTTTGTGGTTGAGTTAGTATAAAAGAAAAATTTCAAGTTGGGTTTTGATCGGTAATGTCTCGTAACTCTAATCCAGCGACGGACACGAGTCGGGTTGTTACAGAGAAGCAATTTCCTTCATAGTTTTTAATTTTTTAATTCAAAGAGCCCCAAAAGCTAAAACTGAAGCCACGACTACGGCAATTGCATTTTGATCTTGATTACGATCCATCTGCACAAAATAATGCCACACAAATATTTGATCACTACAAAAAAGATGCAAGATTTTCATAATATGACTAAACGTTACCATGACTAAAGTGCATACATACATATCAAGCTAATTATAATTGCATTAATAATTTTTTGAGAAATTAAGCTACATTCTTTGTACCAATACTTCAATAAATATATTGATCATAGTTAATAGAGCTCTTAATGAGTTAATTTATGGAAATTGAATAATCCAAGAACCTATTTAAAAAAGGGAGAGAAATATTGCACATTCCTAAAACTCCAATTATAGAGAAGATGCTAGATTATGTTTTGAGAAACAATAATTGTTCCCTTCTTTAACATAAACAAAATTTAATCATGATGATGTAAATAATTTGAGATAAATAATTGAGAAAACCTTACAACAAAATAGGATAAATTTATTGTAAACAGTTCTTTGACCTAAAATAAAAGCTCACCAAGAACAATAACCCCATTTGATTAACCCATTATCAATTACTAAAATCCAGCTAAAACCACCAATTACTAAAATCCAACTTAAGTCATAAATTATGAAAAAAGGAAAAGAAAATTGATTTTGTTGATCATCATATCGGACTGAAAAGAAAGTGAAATTTTTTAGAAATAATTGAGCCAAAAAAAAATTGAAGCATATGGCATCGTAAATAAAAAATTATGTTTAATGGGTGACTCACCAAAACTGAGAGTTGAAAAGCGATCTATGGAGCAAAAAGATGAAGAAGGAAGACGAAGCTGAGAGACAAAGATGACGAGGCAGAGATGAGGCAGAGGCTGATGGACAGAGAGGAATGGAGAACCACTGCTTAGAAGAGAAAGGAAAATGTCTTACGGCTTAGAAATCGGTAAGACATTTTCTTAAAATTGGTTCTGATTTTACCCGTTCATTTTCCACCAAACAAACACCAGAAATTAAGGAAAATGTTTTCCGAAAAACATCTTCCACCAAACAAACAGAGCCTTAATTTCAATCCACACACACTTTCATGATTTTTGTTCTGTCCACTTTGTTTTATCTGAAAGCAGCGATGGTTTTAATTTTTAGTCATGTTTTGGTGTATATGAGATTTATCATGATAAGTGTGCCACCAAATTTATTGGAAACTATTCTCAAAGGGTTTTATCATGATAAAGCACAATGATGATGTTCGTAAATTTGGAATCCGAGATAATGACGAGGAGGAGGATAGGCCATCTGAGACTTAACATTTTGTGCATTATTGGTGCGGTAGGTCTCTTAAGGTTCTCGGCAACGATTTCTTAGTTGACTAGAGTCATCGTCAAGTTGGCCTAATGATGGTGGGATTATGATGCAATTTTTAACGGTTTGGTCAAGATGATGCATCTCTAGTTTGTTTCTAAATTCTTCCAGTGTTGCGATTAGTGTGAGTTTGTCTTTCTACTCTTTTGAGATTATTTTGCAAACATGACATTTATGCATCAATTTATAGTGTCTTATTTATCGTTTGTATTATGTGCTCTGTCTTTATATTTTTATTGTTCGTGGTTCTATTTAATTATAGTATTTTATTAAAAAAGAATTTTTTTAAATAACAAAAATTATTTGGAAAGTATATTTTTTAATAGCTTACATAAATTTTTTTTAAAAAGCTATATTTAAAAAACCAATTAATAACTTAAATGGTATGTTCATGAGATTATTTACCAAAATGACATGTTTATTGTAGTGTTCTGCAGGTGTCGCTTGACAAATTGGTGGCACCGGACTGAAATATGAAGACCTAAAATATTTAGGGACTTAACATGTAAATTTTCTCTATTGCCAGATGGGAAAAAGGTTTTAGGGTGCCGATTGACCGTGTGGCGGCACCAAACCTCAAAAATGGTAAATTGCTTTATGAACCCTTCTTGTTTACTATTTCTTTTTATTTCCCTTCAATACAAAAAATAGAGAAGTTTTTTATCAACTAATCCAAGTTTTTTCTACCAAAAAATATATTTGTGAAAAATTATATTCCAATTGAAAATGAATTTTATTTATTTTTCAAAAAATAATTTTTTTCAAATAATTTTATTCTAGTTGGAATAATTTTTCGAAAAATAATTTTACAAAAAAAATTATTTGAACCAAAAAAATATTTTTTGAAAAATAAATTTATTTATTTTTAGTTGGAATCAGCTTTTTTACAAAAATATTTTTTGATAGAAAAAACTTTTTAGATTAATTGATAAAAAAAACCTCTCCATTTTTTATGTTGAAGGAAAATAAAAAATAAAAAACAAAAAGGGTTTATGAAGGAATTTATCATTTTTTAAATTTTGTGCCGCCACACTGTCAGTGGCACCTAAAACCTTTTTTTTCAGCTGACAATGGAAATGGAAGATTTAATGTTAAGTCCCTAAATATTTTAGTTCATCACATTTTAGTCTAATGCAGCAAATTTGCCAGGAAGCATCGACAGAACACTGTAGCAAACATGTTATTTTGGTAAATAATCTCATAGGCATACCATTTAAGGTTTCTTTTTTTCATTATTTGGATAAAAAAGCCTCTAAAACAACCAATTTTTAGGCATCCAATAATAATATGTTACACCATTTTTTTTAGAATGTATAAATAATATAATACATCAAAAAACATCAAATTAACACTTGTTACTATTTTTAACTCTAAAATTAATAAAATTAATTTATTTTTTGGAAAATTCTAAAATCCTAAAACTTAAACCCCTTCAAATCTAATCTAATCATTTTCCTAAAATCATAAATATTAAAATTCTAAGTTCTAAACCACCATATCATAAATCATAAATCTAATAGAAAAAAATAACATAAACATTGTGTTACTATTATTATTTGTTAATTTTGTTTAATTTTTACATTAATTTTATTTAATTAACCAACATTAATTAGGATAAAAATATTATTAAGGAGATTTGATGTAGTACTAGAAAGTGTGAGAGATTGATTAAATTTTTAAAAAATGAAATGACACATTTTTATAACTAAATTATGAAAAAAAAAAGTCAGCTTTTAGAAAAAAAAAAGGGAATAGGCCGATTTCTGTGGTATCTATTGGAATAGGCCGATTTTGAAGAGAGAAGGTGAAAACGAGTCCAAGAGAATATGTTTTTGGCGAATATTGACATGCCCCGCTGGACGTGCTTTCTTGCCTAGTCAAAAGTATCGATACCTTTTACTATGTATGAATACCTTATCCTTGTACACCCTCCCCAAGGTATCTTTACTTTTCTCAAGGTATATGTACTTTCAAGAAAGTATCGATAACCTTGCCTGAGTTGCTTCCTTTGAAGTCTGTTGATCGAATTAAAGAGACTCATCAGCAATGTGCGGAAGGAAAGAATGCTTTGTGGAGTGATACTTTCTAATGTAAGTCAACATCTTGTTTTCTTCCTAACTCAGGAGGATGGCATGCATAATGAGTCCTCCAATACCAAAATCCCTTTTTTGTAGTTTAATGAAGATAAAAGGAAAACATTATCAGAGTAGAGATAGTGATACACCATTGAAAATGGGGGGACGTTTACAATACTAGTTTAAGGAAAGTGCCACTATAGTAACCCTACAAGGAAGCGGCTGCCACCACCACCACCCATCTTTTCAAGGCTTGATACCAATTTGTAAGTCATGGTTTCATAAACCTCATCATAAATACAAAATATTTTTGGTTCCTGTAATCATCCATTTCTGCAACATTTTCTATATGTTGATCTCTCATACAACTTTTCTAAAATCATGTTTCAGATATGATAAACTTGCAAGGTAAACAAATAGGTTGGGAAATGGTAAAGTATGTGAAGAAAAATGCATATGAAAATGAACAAAAGGAAAGAAATTTGAAAGATTAATGATGGTATCGATACATGGTGAAAAATTCCATTACTTTTTTTAAAAGTATTGTAAGTGTATTGATACTTTTGATCAACACTTTCATTAAGATATTGATACTTCTGACTACGTAGGAAAGTACATTCACAGAAATCGGCCTATTCCCGTAAATATCACAGAAATCGGACTATTCACCTTTTTTTTAAAACCGACTTTTTTTCATAATTTAACTCATTTTTATTGAGTGCTTAAAATATGAATTTTTAGTATCATCTTAATATAAACTTTGATTCGTTAATGGCATGTTTGTACTTGTTTTAATTGTTTTTTCATGCTGTGTTTATATGATGCAAAATATAGTATTTAGAATTATCAAATTTATAAATGGAGCAACTAAATGTTTAATTATTTGAAGAAAAAAAAAAAGCACATATTACTCCAACATTTTTTTTCTTTTCTTTTCTTTTCTTTAGAAGCAATGATAGTTTATTTTTTTTAAAGTCGTGGTGGTGTTTATAACTTTGATATTAATTTCTTTTGGTTGTTGTTTAGTTTGAGTATGATTGATTTTAGTTTCCGAGATGACGAGGAAAAAGTTAGGCTATACATGGATTGGTTTCATGTACCACCAATGTGAAAGGCGAAATCTTGTAAAGACTTTTGACATTATCATATTGGTTGACCAGAGTTTGTTAACGGTATAGTTTGATAACAAAGAGGTTAAGAAGTTGTTATCAACGGTTACTCAAGGTGATGTATTTTTGGTAGTTCTTACGTTACTAGAGTAACGCTTATTGTTGTTTGTAACTCTCCTCTACTAACCTATTCATGAAGGACGAAGCATTAGTGTAGTAGTTAATTGCTAGTTGGTTTAATACGGATATTGATTTTAAGAGTAGAGGAAGATGTCGTCTTTTCACTCTTTTAAATTTTAATATTAAATAATAATTGGAACCCGAATTAATTTGAATTGCAATCTTTTTGACAACTCTTTCATTCCCATTTATATTGAAATAAGAATCTTAATATGACTGTGTGCAAATCAAATATCATTTGTACAATACGTGATTCCACATCATCTCTATCCATTTTCAAAAAAAGAGTTTTTCCTCCTGATTTTTAGTATTTTTAGTTGGATTTTAATTTTGTGAGGAGGAAAAACCTAAAAATTAAGAGAAAAAATCTGATTTGTCATTCTACTTTAAGATGACGTGATATCACAATTTCATACTCGAACATGTACCGAACTAGGTATATTTTGAACATTTTAATGGAAAACAAAAAAGTAAATAAAATCTCTAATTAAAATGGTAAAAAGAAGCTAGGGAATTCAAGAAAATACAAATGCCTGTTTTCTTTTTACTAATTTGATTTAATATTAATAAAAATTAAGCTAAGAAAAAGAGTAGGAGACTCGACGGTGACCGGGGCTGCAAGACGGGCACCTGACGAGACCGTTAGCATTGCACTCGTTACAACTTCGGAACCCAGATTTTTCAAAATAGATCTTATGGCTACCATTGCATTGTCGACAAACAACGAATCTCATCCCTTGGCATAAATCACAGACACTGGACCCTACAGCAACCGGTGACCCACCAATCAGGTTCTTCAGTTCTCCACACTCATGTAACCGTTTGATTTCCTCCGCCCCACCTACGTACTTCCCGCCGATGAAAACCAAGGGTAGCGTAAAGCTTTTGATTTCATTCCGCCCGATGATCCCCTGCAACTCCCCTACGAAATCCGAATCCATAGACAAATCTCGTTCGTCGATCGGTACGCCGAATCCACGTAGGATTGACCTGACGGCCTTACAGTCCTCGAAAGTCCTACGGACGACACGGAGGCTGGTGAAGTAAAGTACAACCCGGTGATCAGCGTAAGGGAGAGTAACGGAGGGTTGGGGTGATAAGGGAGCATGGTAGTGGGTTTGAGCCGCTGCCGCTGCGGCCGCAGCCCATGCGCGGAGGACGGAGGTTGAGAGTGTTACACGGTGGAAAATGGAGGGTTTTTTTGGGGATTTAGAATAGGACTGGAAGGGTTGGTCTTCTTGGAGGATGGCGTTAATGTCTTTCAAAGAAGAGGAAGAGAAATGGGAGGGTGATTTGGGAGTGGAGGTTGCAGTGTTTGGTGGTGATCTTAGTAGCCAGTGCGGGAACATTGGAGAGGGTTTGAAGGAATTAGGAAGGAGGGATTAACATAGAAATTAAGGATTACGAACCAAATATAAGGTTAAGTGGGATTTGCGCTTATTAAGGCAACCCTGGATAAGGCCTAGATTAAGGGATTCCAGATTCATGCCTACCTTGATTTCTACATGGGGTTACAAATGAGAGGGAGAGTGATGCTCTGTATAATCATATTTTATTTTTTTAATTATATTATATACAATTTTTAACATGATTTAAAAAAAAAACATAATTATTATTATCTTTTGAAAATTTTATACTTATAAAAAAAAAAAAAAAGAGTATGGAATTCAACCTAATTATCATGGAATTAAAATGTTTCCATTTTCAGTGTATCAAAGATAGGAACTCTTTATTAGTTAGTTAGTCTTAATTAGGATAACTTATTAAAAAAGAAAAGCCCTTCAATTTTATAAAAAAAATTTATTTTAGTTTTTATTTAATTTTCTGTCTTTTTTTTTAATTTTTAAACTTGTATTGTTTATCAAATCACCTAAAAATAAATGGAAAAATTAATATCAGTTAATTTTGTTAATGTGAATTACTACGCGGATTCCACATCAGCAATTAATTAATTTTTAAAAAATTTATTTAAATTGTTAATATTTTTAAATTAATTAATTGTTAATGTGACACACATGTGAACTGCCACGTGAATGTCACATTAACAAAGTTAACAAATGTTAATTTTTTTATCTATTTTGATTGATTTAACAAACAAATTTTAAATATTAAAATAAACAAAAGACTAAAATAATTTTTTTTTATTTGAAAAAGAAATCAACATATTGGTTCACTAAAATGTGCCACGTGTTACTGGTTTTCTTAAATTTTATTTATACTTGGATTTGTGGAAAAAAGTTCAACTTATTAGATTATTTAGAGTTAATTACATCAAACATCCAAATTTTAAAATGTTTTAATTATATTTTTAAACTATTAATATTATATCGATTAAACCTTTTCATTGCTAAAGCCATTAATTTAACAGTTAAACATATATCAAATTTTATGTAGCTGAATTTAAAATGAATGTTTTAAAGAAACAGAACGTTGTCACATAATAAAATTAACTAATAAAAGAGTGAAAAATTGAAAAAAGAAGAGTAAATGATAACATTTCTATAAAAGTTTCGAAAACCTCGAAAGTAAGATTTTTAAAATATCTATTTTTACAATATTCATTTTTCTTAAAATTTTCATTTTAAATTAAGTCATATAAAATTTGACTTGTCATTTAACTATTAAATTAACGATTTTAATAACAAAATGATCTAATAGTTTTAAGGATGTAATTAAAATATTTAAAAGTTTAAGAATCAAATTAAAATAAAATTTATAATTTAAAAATATTTGATGCAATTAACTCGAATATTTACTAACTATTTTCAAAAGTTAAAATGATTATTAAAAATTAAGTACATGGCACAATTTGACATTAAATTCTCTATATGCATTTTGTAAGAAAAATATTTTATATTTATATAATTTTGTAAAATATTTTGTCCTGATTTAGATTAAGATATTTGACCCCTTACTTCGGACTAATATATTGGTCAATTCTTGATCTGATTGATCAATTCGGTCTGATTTAACAATCATGATTTTATGTCAAGATATATTTTAAAATTTATTATGCAATCAGTTGAGATTATAAAGATGAGAATACAACATAAAATCAATATAGTTATATAAATTGATTGAGCCTTGGATGAATCAGCATCGTTATCTATGCAACATATAGGAGGATGTGAATTCGAATACATTTAACGACATATCATTCTCTTATTTAAGGGTTTAGGATTATGGCTAGTTTGTAGGATTTGTATAAAAATATAATTATGTAAAATTAATACATCTATGCCATATTTATATTATTTTAATTAATTTATCTGTATCATGTTAAAATTATCAAAAAGTTTGAAATTATTTAATTTTTTATGTTTAAAAGAATATAATTTTATAGGTTTAATATATTCATTAACCCATAACCTTTTGACCTTTTTTTATCATGCCAATCCCTAAAATTGGCATAAATTACATACATCAATCCTTAAGGCTAACCCCAGTTATTTTTAAAAAAAAATTAGTTCTAATCAAATAGCAGCAGTTAAATATGTTTAGCTAAATTATGCTATTAGTAATGTATTATGCGTAAAGTTATAGATTTAGTCATGTTCTCCAACTAGATCATTCTTAGTCGCTATAGTTTTTGAATTCCGAAATTTCAGTAATAATACGAACAATAGCTGTTAAATCTATTCACTGGTTTTTTTTTGTAAATAATATATGAAAATAACAACTAACATAATATTATACATGCAATAATATGTTTGGCGCATCAAATTTTAAAAATAACAGAACTTAATGAATTTATTGCCATTAGATCAAGACTAAAATTTTCAAATTCTAAAAATATAGGGATTAAAAATGATCAAATTAAAATATAAGTACTAAATCCACAACTTACGCAAAGCATAGAATCTAATAGTACCAAATTAATAAATATTGAGTTATAAATAATTTAAGATTGATATAAAATAAATAAATAAAACATAGTTTGAATATGTAGAGGTGTTACACTCTTTTATTTTAGTTATTATACTTAAATTTTGAAATATTAAATTTATACACTTTAATTGTCCTTTTATTACATTCCATCCAATTTTGCCCTTAATTGTTAGTGTGGCTATTAAAGAAAAAGGAAAAATAACTTTTACATCCCTTAACATTTATCGTTTTTGTTAATTTAGCTTTTAATCTTTAGAACCCATAAAAATTCTTAATTTCTTCTCATATTTAAAAATAGAAATTATGAAAAATAATCCGTTTAAAGTTTAGAAATAATAAAAAAAAAAGTGTTTTAAATAGAAAAGCCTTCCATGCTACTTGCTATTGTTGACGCATGACAGGATCATGGACATCGCCCTCTTATTGCTTAGTTTGAAGGACGTAAATGGTTTGTTCTTACCTTTTTGTAATATTTTTATGGTCCCTGTTCTTTTGCCATAATATCAACTACACATTTTCTCTTTTTTTGTTTCACTAAATTTAAATAACAATAATTCATAAAATTTTAATTTGCTGACTCAAATTAGTCCCTGCCAATTTATTCAGCATCCTATAATTTTGCGATGAGTGGGAAGGAGAATTATTTAGGGTTAAAGTACTTGAGAGGTCCCTATATTACAGGGGTTCGATCGAATTAGTCATTTTAGTATTAAATGAATCAATTCAGTCCCTACACTATTAAAAAGAATTAAATAAGTCCAAATTGTTAAAAAATTAAGATTTATGTATAAAAATATATTGAAAATTATCATTATTTATTTGTAGCTATATTCCAAATGAAATATTTTATTTATAGAACCATAAAAGCTGTAAAAATTGTAACTTTATTAAATTATAAATGATAACTCTATTCTAATTTAACTTTATTTGATTCCGTTTAATAGTACGGGATTAAATTAATGTATTTAATAATAAAAATAATAATTTAATCATACCTCTTAAGTAGATTCACCATTTCATAGTCTATAATCATAGGTGTCTTAGGTCTTATTTTTCTGTGTTAATGCCATCATAAATTTCAGTGATCAAATGGGTGAAAAGGTTTTATCGCTTCTAGAAAAGAAGCCCTTTTTGGGCAAAATTTAAAGAAATTGAGTCTCGAAATTAGTATATAGTGTATACATTGTATTTAAATTTAATTTGAAAGATTGGAAATTCCATATCATTATTAAAAAAAATTCAAATTAATATTTAAATAAAAAAATTATATATAATTTATTTGAATTAAATTAAAAAATATTTGTTTGAATTTTATTTAATACGACGGATTGAATAGCTTAAACTTTGAATAAACTTTATTACAAAGAGTAAATAATAATTTTTATTTGAATTTCTGTAACTTTTTATAATTTTTTGAAATTTTAAATTTTTTTAATTTTAAAGAGTTTTATTTTTTTTTCATATTTTTTTATTTTTAAAACATTATAATTTTATATATTTTAAGATTTCCATAAAAAAAATCTTTTTACTTTTTAGAATTTTTATGTATTTTTAAAAAAAAAAACCAACTTGAAAAGAAATGCAAAATTTAAGGGTTATAAAAGTTATTTCACCTTTTTCTATAATTATCACATCAACAGCTAACAACAAATTTGAATGGATGCTTGTGAAAAAATGGAGATATTTAAATTTATATTTTGGAAGAATATAACGACCCTTAACCTATTTAAACCCTTTTGGATTAACTCCTAAGTGGTGGTCAAAATTAAATATTTTAAATATATTATCTTTTTTGAGAAATAAAGATATTAAATTCACAAATGATCAAATTTAACCTTAAAATAAAAATTTCTATAATTGAAGGACTATTTATGTAATTTAGTCTGATAAAAAATTTCTCTCTTCCCTTCCCTAAAGCAAGAGTAGGTACTCCCACTGACTGAAATATCTATTTTGTTGTTCATATTCATAAAGAAGCTACACAACTGCATACAATTGTGTATTTTTCCCCTTGATGATGGTTATATGTTATATAATCTGACACCTAGAGAAAAAATTGAATACCCAAAGTGTTAAAAACATGCAAATTAACCAACATTTTCAAGAACAAAAATGAGCTGCTGTTACTTTGCTTTCACTGGCTTATTGCTCTTCCTCACCGGAACAGTACCCTCCGCCGCCGCCACACCTGATCGCTTCCATAAACCCTTTCGGCTGAAATCTTCGGACCCAAAACCCCAATCTCAAGAATTCTTCGAGTTGACCAATCCTCTACCGTCCGATCATCTGACTCCGTCATGTTCCCTCACCGTCATCAATCATTCATTCGCCAACACAATCGACTTCCCTCCTTTCTCCTCCCCTTACTCTCCACCTTCCGATTGTTCTCCGCCCTGGCCGCGCGTCGTCCTGGATTTCCGCGCTGACTCCTCCGGCGATCAGTACGATCGCATCGCCGCCATCTGGCTCGACGGCGCCGAGATTTTCCGGACCAGCACGGCGGAGCCGACGGATACGGGGATCTTCTGGAGAGTCAGGAAGGATATCACTAGGTATTCTTCGATTCTTTATAAACCCCAACTTAACGTCACCATGATGCTCGAGAACGTCGTTAACGACATTTACAGTGGCGTTTACGACATTCATGTTTCCTTCCTGTTTTACAAAGAAAACATCGTGCCTAACGACGTTAGGTTTCCGTCAATCATTTACCCAAGTCAAAACCAGTACGACAATTTGGGAACCGCCGAATTGGGATTGTTCAAAACGCCGCCAGATTTGATAATCCCGATCTCCAGCGACGGCGAAAGAGGGCATTGGTTCAGAGTGGAAAGCGAATCGGACGTTCACGTCAAAAAAGTCCGATTCCCGGACAACACTATTCAAGTCGTTTTGGAATTATACGCGTCGTTTCATGGCAATGACGAGTTTTGGTATTCGAATCCGCCTTATTCCTACATCCGAATGAACAATCTGACGACGACGCGTGGGAACGGCGCATACAGGGAAGTTTTCGTGACGATCGACGGGAAATTCGTGGGATCGGAGGTGGTTTTTCCGGTTGTTTTCACCGGCGGGATTAACCCATTATTCTGGGAACCGATCGTGGCGATCGGGGATTTCAATTTACCAAGCTACGATCTAGATTTAACCCCGTTTTTGGGATGGTTATTGGACGGGAAATATCACGATATTGCAATCTGTGTCGATGATGCGATATCGTTTTGGCTGGTGAATGCGAATTTACACTTTTGGTTAGATCATGGAACTCCCAAAGTTGAAGCTCAATCGGTGGTTTACAACAGTCCGGCGCTGGCCATTCAAAGACGAGAAGCTTTCACAATGCTTGATGGGAATTTTAGGATTAAAGCCACTAGGAAAAGTGAGTTTGCAGGTTGGGTTAAATCCACAGCTGGTAATTTCACCACCATTGTTTCACAGCAATTTAAGCTTACAAATGTAGTCAGGTTTTACTTCAATGGGACTTACAAGATTGTTCAACAAAGAGTTAAGGCGAAGAGGGATTCGAGGATTCGAGAGGATTCGGGTAATTTGGTAGGTCGTACGGTTGTTCAGAGGCAGTATCCATTAACGGTGATCACGTCTACTGTTCCATTGCCTCTGATAGGTTCCTTGGGGTCCAAGGAAGAGGAAATGTATATGATGATCACCAACGTTTCTCATGCCTTGAGAGAACGGCGGATCAACGGGTTGTCTTCGAGTACTCTAAACAACCGGCAGGAATCGGAGGGATGGATGAAGGTGAAGGGTCATTCAGTTATCTCCGGCAGTGGGAGTACATGGCAGAAATACAATTACAGGGACGAGTTCGGTTGCTATTCTCGGACCGTATTGGCATTGGAGGGCAAGCTTGCCATTGACAATACGACGTTTTCTTGTGCATCTTCCGCGTAGTTTCAGTTGTTTGCCATCACCAATTTGTATGGAACATTCCAAATAATACTTTGGTATGTCGTCTATTCTGTATGTAGTGTACGAGTTTGTGTGTCTACTTTAGCTTCTACCTTACTCTTATGTATATGGTTTCTATTTAATACCTTCTTTGTATTCATCGCTATTCGCTAGTTATGTTTTGCACATTTCTTTTTCTTTTTTTCTTTTTTTCTTTTTTCTAACGAGAGATAGTAATTCCATTCATTAAAAAGAATACATCAATTGAAATGACAACAATAGCCTTTTATAAATTCTAATGAATCAAATAAAACCGAAACGGAAATAGCATTTGGAGCTATTTATTTCCATTGTTCTAACAGTTGCATGTCATGATCGTTATAAAAGTCTCATGAAGGAGAAATATATACAATAAACACCGCTGAACTAGCAATATCAGAAAAACTACCAATGATGCCATAATCAGACTATGCTAATAACGAGCTCTAGTTAACGACAATGTCAGAAATCCCAAAACACTCAACATTGGTGATGCACAAAATCAATCACCCAAATGGCCCAACCTTATTCAAAACTTCTCGAAAACAAAACTAAAGGAAATAATTGAAAAAAAAAATACTAAAATTATAATTATTAACACCGCCACAACTTTCAAAGAAAATAGAGTAAATTATCGTTACCATTACAACTTTTGAAGAAAGCAAAATAAACTTTTTTTGTACATTGACTCTCACTCGATAGCAACCAATGAAACTCATCGACTAGAAAAATATCGCTAAAACTGTTAAAAATCAATAAAAAAAAGGAGAGAACTAAAAGAAACCTCGAAAGGGAGAGTAGAGTATAAAATTTTCATTTTAAGCACAAATAGAGTTTCGACATACCATATTGATTAATACAACTAACTTTTAAGTGATTGGTGTAAACAAAAAAAAACATATTTACAAGCTAATTCGATTTTATTCGAAGAAAAATTATTTAATAATTATAATATTGAGTTTAAATGTTTTAATATATATTTTTTAAATTTTCATATATTTTTGAAAATCTCAATATAAACTCTAACATAATTAATCAAGATTGGATTGAATTCAAGATTTATTTATGAAAACAAAAAGTATTCAAAAATGGAATCAGACGTCAAGCACAATTTTATTAATATCATTACACCATGAGTCCTTGGTGAAGGGCATCCGATTTCTAAAAGAAGTCTTCTCCTACAAGTAAAACCATTTTGTCCAATTTCTAAATGAAGTGGATACCTCCTCTTTACTTGGAAACTTCATTAGATTCACTTAAATTGTCTGCAACTATGGAATTTTATTTAAATTAGGCAAATAAAAAATTGGAAAGAAAAAAGAAATGAAGCGGCGAAACCATATGCTTTTTTTTTTCCTTTCCAGCTGTTCATCTAACATTATTCAGACTAAAATTTTTAAAAGAAAATATCAATGTCTGATACATTCAGATATTAGTACAAGATCTATGATCCTCTGAATAATTAACAAAATTCAAAAGAAATTGAAAATACTTGTGTTGAATACAACACTCACTTCGAGTCCGTCTAACGTAACTGTCCAAAACCCCTGCTGGACCTGTTGTTCATGGCCGAGCAAAACTCGGATAATTTAATCGACAGATAAGCTATTTTAATGCTATAAACTCATCCTTCTTCTATAGGATTGAATTTAGGGTAAAGAAGTATTTGAATGTTGCAGAGTTGAAGTCCAATCTTAATCGAGGACAAATTGGGAGTGGAAGAACCTGGATAGCTGCTCATGTTTCTTTTCGGTTATCATTCTCACTCGGGCGCCAAAAGCCCTTCTCGCCAACAAGAAATTGGCCTTGATAAAGTGTTGTTGACCAGTGAAGTGAACGGAGTACCGGATTGAGCTTCTTAATATTTTCCATGGTGTCTTGGACCAAAAGATATCCACCGGGTCTAAGTATCCGATCCATTTCCACAGCTAAGTCAATAATATCGCATCTGAGAGAGGGGCAAAATGTCTGATAACTAATTCAACCATAAATCCAATAGCTTCGAAATTATATGCATAACGCAGTTACTAGATTTAGCCATCTATTAGGTCATTCAATCACCTACTTGGAGTACACATCGCAAATAAAGCATAAAAATATTTAGATCAGTAACTTTTAATTGTTCACGACTGCATACCTCTCTTTTAGGTTTTTGAAGAGAAAGCTGGCATGCAGTAGATCGTATGTTCGAGGGTACGTATTGAAAGACTCACACCAGTCATGATAGACTCCGATCAACCCCCTTTCGAAAATAATGGACAATGTATCTTGTGCATCAATTGGTACAACATTCATCACCCAAAGAGGTTGGTCAATAAGAGCTGCAGCAAACCTGCAAACAACAATTTCGACACGAGCATGGGAATTCTTTACAAGAGAAAGTTTATCTTGATATGTCAGATAGCAGTGGACACGAAAAATAAAGGATCAGAGGACATATTCGAAAAAAGAAAACTGCTCTTGCGATACTACAGCAACATACCATATGTCATATAACTCGTAAGAAATTAAAGGTGCTAGAAATATGAGGCAGAGAACTCCTATAAAACACTTGTATCTCCTTTCATCGAAGTGAAATGGAATATAGGTCATAGGATCACGAATTACACAGAGAATGAGCAAGATGAATCACATGTTTAAACATTAATAAACTTTTTTTTTTTTTTACAGAAAAAAGTTTAGAACATTATTATATTACTTACCCTCCATAACCAGCATTCATATCCATTACATTTCTTATCCGCCCCAAGCTTATAGCTAGCCCATCAAGATACACCTCTGATACAAGTGCTGCCCAATGTTTGGTGTCCTCAATGAATATGTCTTCAGCATCTGGTTCAGATGGAAGGCTTGGAGGCTTACTGCTAAGCCTTTGTGGCCACGGTGTGGACCATCTGAGCAAATTACCCATCCTGTCAACTGGAAGACGCGAAATACAATAACTAAGAGGCTCGTACCTGTCACCATCAATAGACATCATGAGAAGCAATTTCAAAACAAATAAACGCCAGCACCACATATCCCAACATTATTCATGCAAGTCTTTGAGCGTGAGCAATGTAAGGTATAGACAATACTCTTAAAAGATTACCATGAGACATTCTGATTGGTTTTCTGTTCACACAAAGGTGGAAGTTTTTCTTTGCGCTGCTTGTAACAGGAATATGAGGAAGGCTTTTGATATATTACGAGTCCAACTCCAGTTGAATCAACAGTTTTAGCCACAATCTTCCAGCATAAGGATGTTGTCAAAGCTACCATTGCTGAAATATATACAAAGTATTAGACCAACTTATCACATTTAGATTATAATAATGAGATGGCAAAAAGAAATAAATGAGGTGATTAATCATACAGGGACAAAACAAGTAAGCAAGGAAAATCTAAAGAAGGGAAAACAATTTTGTATTTCCCCCATGAAAAGTAAGAGAGAGCAGCATTCTCACACTTCCAAACTTTACTATCTCTTTCATCATCTCGATAAACTGGTGTAGCAGACCATATGAAATATCCTCCCGGCTTAAGAACCCTGTTCAGCTCCAATAATGGTTTCCCACCTGCATTTTGCATTCCAAAATAGCAAAAGTCTCAAAAATTCCATGATATGCTAAAAAAAAAATAGAAAACTGAAACAAGGAAAATAAGTATAACAACAAAGTCAAACATATGCTGAAAGGAATTAATAAAAGATACCATACCATCTCCGTCCCAATGAACTCTGCATCGTGCACAATGTATCAAATCATATGCGTTGTCTGGAAATGTTAGCTTTTGTGTACCGATGACAGAAAGTATAGCAGGAATTCCCCTCTCTAGAGCAAACTGTATCTGAGATTCATGTTCATCCTTGGGGGCAAATGACATGGTAATTACATCTTTATCCAGCAAATAACCACCAAAGCTAGCAACACCGCAGCCGACATCTAAAATAACCCTAATGTTCTTTCCCCATTTAATAGCTGGTAAAGTCTGGAGGGAAAAATAACTATAAGGGAGAGGGACGTAACGATGCTTAAAATAAAATATTAGTAGTCTTTTTGAGGTCCACACTTCAACCAATAGCAGAGGAGAAATCAGAAATCAAGTGTTAACTTGCCAAAGGATTGGAAAATCCAGCACATACCTTATGTATGAAATCAATGTAGCTTTGAACACCGTTCTTAAATTGAGTACCGCCACCAGGGAAAACAAAATAATCACCAGATTTTCGCACCCAATTCTGTTCCTTTTTGTATTCCACAAGCTTAGGATGAGGAACATTGTTATACCAAATCTACAAACGAGCACGAATACGTTATATCACCTGCATATTTAGCAAGTAAAACAACACTAGAAATGTTTATACATCAGAAATTTCTTTCATTTTATATCTTTTAGCACCCAGCTTCCCAAAACCTGTTCCTGGTGAACATCAGACTTCCGTTCTTCGCATCTCACTCCTCACGTATAATAGGCTATGTTACTCGAACTTGGGTGTGCTTGTTAATTATGGGTATATGCCGGATACAAGCTTGTTCAATTTTTTTTTTTTTTTTTTTAAGTTTTTCTATATATTTGGACCGTCCTCTAGAGTCATATTCAATACCCTCTGTCCAAATATAGATTGGGTGTAGGCAATTGACATTTCAAGAAAAAATAAGCCTCAAAATAACATAGCAATTGAACAGGCTTATGATTAAAGAAACGAAATGTTTAAAATCGCCATCGTAACAGAGCATACTACTATTTTCTAGATAGACAAAAAATTATCTAGAAGTTCACTAAATGTTAAGAATTTTATCATATAAATTCGACTTTTCAGTTCTATAAATCACTTTCGCACTAAAATTTAAGAACTAAGTCTCTAGACTATCAAAACAAAGAAATATATAAAATTAAACCTTATTTCACATTTTTTCAATGACTAAACCATGTTGCAAGTAATTTTGTTTAAATAAAAATCAATTAAACAAAAATCTTACCAAAAATAAAAAAGCTGAAGCTCACCATGTCCCTGCTTTTAGGCCAATGAACCGGAACCTTATAACCAATCGGCAAAGGCGCCAAACATCTCGGACTGGGCTTCGGACAATGCCTTTCCCTATGCTCCATCCGCCTCCTGGATTTCAATTCTTTAATCGCTTTCCAATTATCCAAGCACGGTATATAATCCACCGCCAACGGACCTAACTGACAGTTCTCCCATTTTATATCCAAACTCACATTCAAGTCCACGTCAGAAGCTGCGGCGGTGGTCTTGGAAACCGGTTTCGTGGAGGAGACGGGGACATTGTTCGGAGATCGTGTGGGTAACGGACGCGGCGGTGGGGGAAGAGGATCGGAAACTTGGAAATTGGTGGAGAGGAGGAGGGAAGGGGAAGAGGAGGAGTAGGAAAAGAGGAGGATGGTGACGGAAATGAGAAGAAATGAGAAAGCGAAAAGGAAAGGGAATTTGCGTTCTTTGAACATGTTTTGGACGGAAATCGGCATTTTGGATCGGAGAGTTAAATTTGCTTAAAACTTTACTATTAAAAGAGAGAAAAGGAATCCCAAATATCGTTATCATTGAAGACACTTGAAATCATAATTGTGGAAATTTTGCTGTGTGTGGGACACTTGCTCATGCTGTAAATCAACCGGGTTGGATCCCATCCCACTCACTCCGATTTATAAAATAAAAAAAATTTATAAACCAGTTTAACATCTCTCTATCTATATCGATTCACGAGTCAATTGATTTGATACCTTTTTATGAATTAATATTCTAATCCGCTCTCGGTACAATGGGTCAGTTCGATCCAAACAATCACGACTGTAAATTTTTATATACTTCTTACATTTAAAATTTTATCCCCTTATTTTAATTTTTTCAAGAAATTAATCTACTTTTTGAATTTAAAAATTTACTTTTAAATTATATATAACCACGTAATATTTAACAATATTAACTATTGAATTAATTAATAACATTATAAAGTTTTAGAAATCAAATTATGTTAAAAATTAAAATATAAGGATTAAATATCAAATTTAAACATAAAAAAAAGTCAAAAACTGAAATATATAGATTTTCGTTCTCAACTAATCCATTTATATCTAGTTGGTTCTTAATTTTTTTTAGATCTAGTTAGTCCCTAAATTTGTTTTCAGTTAATCAAGTTGGTATCTCCACACTAACACCGTTAGTTTGTGCTGATGTGGCATTACTAACCAATCTTACATTGCTACATGGTAGCCTCTTATTACGTCATGTAACAACTTTTTTTTAAAATTTAAAAATTAAATATATAAAATTTAATTAAAAATGTATATTTTTTTCACATCTAGAATGGATTGTATATGGACAACTGGATTCATTCTAGATGAATTTTTGATAATTTTATATTTTCTTACTATTTTTATAAAATATTAGTTATTAAGGTTATTGTTATTTAAATATATATAACATATAAGCTTATAAATATATATATAAATATTTAGATATATAAAAACCTATCATATATATATATATAAAGGGTGAATATTAAGTATACTGATAATATTTTTTTTCCACAGCAATTTTAAAAATTTGGCATGACCATGGGGCCCGGTCCTTTCCTAAAATGGAAAATTGTCCATTAGACCCTTTATAAATTTTAAAATTTTAAATTAATAAAGATAAAACTAAACTTTGACCCCCTAAAAATGATAAAAATTTGATTTAGTCCTTTAATAATTATAAAGATATAGACTATTAAAAATTAAAATTTAATTTTGACCCCCTAAAAAATATTTTGACTTCGCCCTTGGACATGTCCCTCCTTTTTTTAAATATTTATTTTTTAATAATTTACTATAACCCTATAGGACACTTGTCAATCCCTAACTTTGCTTGTGTAGTCCAAAAACTCCACTGGTAGTGTACCAAATAATATCCATTATATAAATATATAAAAATGTATAAAGTTATAAGCATATGTTTATATTTTTTATACAAATATATTTATAAAATTTTATAATATATTTTTATAAATTTATATATATTATAGGTTTTTAAATATTTTTATAAGTTTATATTTTATATATTTTCAAAACAATATAAATTTTAAAAAATATTTTATAAAAATTAACGACATATATAAAATTACCAAAACACATTTGGAATAAATCTGACCAGATTCCATTTTTGATGTAAAAAAATAAACATTTTAATTAATTTATAGATTTTTTATGTTTTTAATTTATGTTTGCTTATGACTTATTGAGAGGTTGCTATGTGGCACTATTGGATTGGCTTATAGTGCCACATCAGCACAAAATAACGATGCTAGTGTAGAAGTACCAACCTGGTTGATAGAATACAAGTTCAGGGACCAACTAGGTAACATAAAATATAGACCAACTAGGTACAAATGGACAAGTTCGAAGGCCAAAATATATATTAACCTGTGATATATTAACCTTAAAAAATACTATTTAAAAAATAAAGATAATAAAAAGTTTAGCCCGTAACGTTTACATTTTTGATCAATTTGATTCTTATTTTTTTAGCTAAATTTATTCATTAGCCTTCCAAGTAGAGTTAACCACATTCTTTTTAATGGCAATGTTGAGTAAAATAATTTTTTTTAACCATATTAGGGAGGTAACCTGCATAGAAGTCCATGTATACTTTATGTTGACATTACACTATTGTTTTATATTAAAAAAATTAATGTGAAGTACACGTGAATTTTAATATGTATTGTCAAGTTTAAAAGTTTGACATTTTAATCACTATTTTTGTTAAAAAATAAAAATTTAATTTTTTTCTTGATACGTTAATAGTTAAATTCGGCTTTTTTAAAAAAAGATTGAGGTCTGAATCTAGTTAAAAAGAGAGACCAAATTGGTAAAATATATAAATGTGAAAGGCTACATTTACGGGTTTTTTACAAAAATATTATTAAAAAAATAAAAATTTACCAAAATATAATCCTTTTTTTTATTTACTAAAATATTATAAAAAAATTTATTTACCAAAATATACCAAAAAAAACACAAAAAACACACAAAAAAAAACTGACACAGCCTGATCACGCCAATGCCATTGGCGGCACCAAAGGTGCCAATGCCATTGGCGGCACCAATGTGCCAAAGGACTAAAATGTGACCACTTGTAGTTTTAAGGACCTGACATGCAAATTTACTATTTTGAATTTTGAAAGTGAATTGCTGTTGTTGTGCGCACTAAAAGTGAAATGTGGCTAATTGCCTTCTAAGCCCTCCTTATTTATTATTTACTTTTTATTCCCTTCAACTCACTTTTTTATTTAATAAACAAGCCCTTAACCTATTTTTGTAGTTAAATAAGCTCTTAATTTATGATTTTTACTCATAAAAGCCATTTATTTTATTATTAAAGTAAATATATTTTACCTAAAGTAAAGCTATTTAAAAAAGTATAAACTAATTCGCATTTTATGTATTATTTTCGTAATTTGATGAGAATAGTTTATTTAAAAATTTTACTAAATTTGATGAGAATAGTTTATAATTATACTTTATTTTTTCTATTTGGGTTACATTTATAGGTGATCAGTTTTATTATTACTTCTGGTTTTTCAATAAGGCAGGTCTGATATTTCTATTAATTTAAAATATAGTTATTAAATGAGAATAGTTTATTAAATTAAAATAGAGTTATTACTTAATTAGAATTCTAAGTATCTTAATTATCACTTAACTATAAGTAATTAAGACTGGATTGCTAGAGGAGAAATTACTGGGTTTTTTTTGTTTTTTCAAAAAATTAGGATGTAATCGACTTTTAAGGTTTGTTTCTTTTAAATATTTTCTGTTTCTTTTAGGAACGGACGATTTAAGTCCTTTAAGAAATGAAAATTCTATTAAATAATATTTACTTATTTCTACAATTTCACTTTATCTACCCTCGTCATTCATCACCTACAATGTTTTACATCTCTTGAATAGCATTTCTATGTATATTGCATGTTTTCAAACTTCTAAAAGTTATTTATATTTATAAATTTTTATTCAATAAAAAATACATTTTCCAAGACAATTTTAAGTTAAAAATTTATACAAACAGTATTTTAAGCATTACAAAAATAGTTATCTTTTATATATTAAATCTAAATAAATATTTTAAAAAGAAAAAAAAATATGATAAGACTCCATTTACAAAAGATAATCAAAATGATATATTCATTTAACACACAATAAAAAGATTAATTTCAAATTCGGTTTTGTTTTAATCCATTAACTCCATTTATGTGGACCAACCCTGTCAACTCCCTTTTTGTATTTGTGAATTAAACTCCCCTTTTTTCTTAGGACTTGGATGTTAATTATATCTTAGTTACTCAGTAAATCTTAATTTTTTAACATCTATAATACAAAATTATACCACTAATATTATAACATAGGGTAGCTATGTTATTAAGAACAACTTTTTTATTTTCCAATAAAATTTTCAAGTTAATTGAAAAAAACTACAGTTTTAAAGATGTTTTCGATGTAAAATTTTACTCCTTTATTTATCAAATTAATTTAGAACAACTTCAACTCTTCTTATTTATTTAAACAAAATTAATAAAAATTATAATACCCGTGACAAAATACATGATTTTTAATATTTATTTTGACTAATTAAGATTTCTATATATAACTGTAATAAATCTCTTTAAAAATAAATTCATCTAACAAAAACATTAAATAGAATCAGAATTCTTTATTCATAATTATGATAATCTTAATAAATTTAAAATGGGAATAAAAGGTAGAACTAATATTGTTCAGTTCAAAAACTTAGAACTGCAATAATAATAAGAAGAACCATATTGGAACCATTCCCATAGATTAAGCATGATAAGAGAAGACGTTACAACACTCACAACATGTGAACTAGAAAAACAACACTGAAAATTGTAATTAGGAAGAAACTAATTTGTTTTTCTTTAAGAAACGTAGGGGTAGCCAGTTAGGTCTGTTGAAAAATTAGATTCAAATTTAAACATAATTAATTTACCCCAGACGCTATAATAGACTTTGCACGCTTTTGGTCCCAATAATGTCGGTTCTGGGGCCCCCAGATGATATGTCTACAACCTAGTCGAAATCTATTGTATGTCGGTGCAATTTTCCTAATAATTTTGTTATTAAATGTGTCACCGTTTCCTCCAACCACAAACTCTAGAAAAACCTTCGTGTTAATTAATTTAAGTTTATCAACAATAAAATACTAAGGTGGGGACAATGTCCTCGTATACTATCAATCTAATGTACTTCCCTTCGTTCCATACTGTGGATTCCCACATGACAGTCCCCAACGCATATGCCTGTATATGAATAGAATATAAATAAATAACTAATGCCCGTAAACTATTTATTGATTAGGTAATTATCAAGCCTAGCTCAAGCTTGAGCAACTTGAGCTATTGAGTCAAATTTGAGCTTAGGAATACTTGATTCGAACGACTCGTGAGCTTTACATATTTTTATTTTATTAAGTTACATTATTACCCTTAATATATATTAGTAACCCTAACCCTATGCTTAACTATTAAGCTAATTAAATTCGAACTTAAGTATAAAAATTAGTAAACAAACTTAATGAAGCTCAAGCTTGAGCAGCTTGATGTCAAGCTCAAACTTAAAAATAGGTGTCCATCAAGCTCAAGTTAAATATTGATCTCCAAATTTCGAGTCAAGCTCAAGCTGGACCATATTCAGGCTCACCTAGACGATTACACCTTATGTATGTATATAAAGAGAGAAAAGAGATCATATAATATTCATAATCCCTTT
Organism: Gossypium turneri; assembly: GCA_008044935.1. Classification (NCBI taxonomy): domain Eukaryota; kingdom Viridiplantae; phylum Streptophyta; class Magnoliopsida; order Malvales; family Malvaceae; genus Gossypium; species Gossypium turneri. The sequence goes on from CP032576.1 coordinate 6,900,550, forward strand.
CCTACTGAATCCTCCAATCAGACTATTAGAAAAAAGCCATGTACCAAGATACATCGTTGTACCAAAATCGATTTTGTGTTTAGCCATAGAGTGAATACAGAAAAAGGAGTGGCTACAAGGAAAAGGAAACAATTATACCTTCAATTTTTGTTCCTTGAAAAGCAGACTACAATTCAACTCCGTGGGATGGTGTATCATCATTCCCCCCCAGCCGAAAGATCCAACGGAACAGTTGTGATAACTTACTGGTTTCAGGCTTATGCTTTGACTCATCAAGATGTGCATTGCAAAGGGTATCGTAATCGTGCATAAAATGGGGCTCGACAATTTTATCCTGGAAGTGACATTTGCAACTATGAGAAGAAAGTCATTATTATGTCTATAGTTCATACGAGAAGGATCTGATTATGGTACCTTGAAAACTTGAAATGGACAAAAGTCAGTACTGCCACAACCCTATTCACCACAAAAGAAACATCACTATCAAACCGATATTAGAAGATATTTACATGAAATAGGAAAAAGTTCATGTAGGATCTTATAAAACCGTAGCATGCAAAACTAAAGCATAAATAAGAAACAAGAACCTAGGTAAAAACTAAGTACAATTAAGGCAGGCGAACATGGGATTTCACAACGTTTTTTTGATGTAATCATCACTCCTGCCCATTGACAGTAACAATAACGCTAATAATTTCATGTTGTCGGAACATGAAATGACAAAAATAACATTTCCTTTTGCTGGTGTAACCAGTGAATTATTGGAAGACTGAAAAAAAACTTGGTTGAGTGAAGAAGTGATGCACAGGGAAGTGAAAAACGTTAATTTTGAGTGTAATTGATAAGAAGAAATTAATAAAGACCATGGTTTTCCATCATAATGCGTATAAAGGAGAGAGAACATGACTAAATGAGATGTACAATAAGTGTGCATTTTTTAAAATTTTCATGTTTTTTTTTTTCCTTCCATCTTCCTTTCTACATGACAACTAACGAAGGAAAATTGCTTTTTCTTTTCATTTTTTCACTTTTCATCTTTTGAACCAAAGACGGCAATGGAAAGAAAAAATATATTTTCTTTCCATTTTCCTCTAATTTTTCATCTCTCAATTTTCTTTCCACCCTACCAAGCAAAGCCTAGGAGAAGAACCTTCAAAGTCAATAACTTACAGGCATTGGGATGGGATGCTCATTGTGTAGAACTTGCACAAAGTATTTGCTTGAAGAATTAGCCGGACAGCTATATAAGACCAGCATATTATTCCCAGCAAAAGGTGCCACAATGCTGCCTCTCCAATTTCTTTTCTGGGGAGGCTTAGGAGGGAGATCCAAAGGCTCCTCCTTTTGTATTCGTTCAAAATCTGCAATGTTTAAATAAACACCAAGTTATCAGCAAATAGTAAGAACCTTATGCAGATGCACATAATCTCGCTTTTAAGTATTGTCGTGAAACAGGTTATCAAGAATGCAACAATGTAAGGCTGAAAGCACTGACCAGATCCTTCAAGGAAAAGCCCAAGCAAGCACGAAAAAGGAACTACAGTTTCTGCATGTGCAAAACGCAATCTTGCCTTCTCATAACTGCCAGGTACTTGGTTATCTACACACGAGGAAAATATTGGAAGTCAAAATTGAGAACAAGCAATTGTCAAGCAAGCTTTTGCCTTGTACGGTAAGCTATTCTCACAAGAAAAGTCTATCTCATCTACTTTAGGTTCAGCAATCTCTCAAGAAATTATGCTAATGAATGGCAACAATAGCAACCCTAAAAATGCTCTTGATTTTTTTGCCCCACTTCATTCTCTAGATTAAAAACTTGCAGGAAAGTTACAGACAGAAGAAGTCAACTAATTATGTAATAATTATGTTAAGTTGAATTGTGAATTATTCTGCCCTTGCAATAATAAGAGAGAACAGCATCAGACTAAGAAGAAGACAATTTATAATATTTTATAGGCAATTCAAGACTACTCATTGCTAAATATCACCCACTCCTAGACAAGTAAAGACTGTACAACCAAAAACTCATAAAAATATTACCTTCGTCAGCATTGATAGCTTCTGACATGGATTGCAGAACATCTTTAAGCAAAGGCACTCCCATTCTATAATTTAATGATTTACCATAACCCTTTACCATGAACATATGTATATCATCCGTCCACTCCAACAAAGCAACCTAAATATTTAGACAGCTTTGAAGGTTAAAACCCATATAGCATGGAAAATAACAAGATTAACTAAATATACTGTTGAAATTAGCATGACAAATAGCAGGATACAAGCTTCCCTGAAAGTAAAGATCTTGGTTCATTTTTCCTTAATATTTACTTAAGGAACAAAGACAAAGTAATCTAAACAAACAAGACGGTTATCTTAATGAAGGCAATTTCTTCTATGTATTTACTGGTATGGAGATCAGCAAATGATATATGTTAGATTAATGAAAAATAATAAACATATAAATAAAATAAACTGTATAAAATTTAAGCTTCAAAATATTTAGAGATGATTTATACTCCTAGCGAACATTAGTAGCATCAATATTTTGAAAAAAATGTCTACATTCTGGAAAATGATAACGGCCCCTACATATCAGCAGTATTTCCAATATGAGCAGTGATGGGATATGCATACTAGCTCCAATCTTTTAAATGAACAGATCCCAACTCCAATGAAGCTGTTTATATTGATTTCTCCATAAAGAGTAATGAAGCATGAGAATACCTCAGTGGGACTGAAAAGACTGCAAGCTTGATCAGTTATATCCAACAAGGATGATTCCTGCCATATTGGAAATCAAAGGAACCAAAATAAAAGACTAAAGTTGAATTGACCAATATTAGAGCTTCCTGATTTTTAACAGGGTATGAACTACAAAATTTACATGAAAAGAAGATGAGTACCTGTTTACACAGAAACCAGAGAGAGGATATATCCTGTCTTGTAAAATTGAACTCATACCGCTTAGCCAATGCAGAGGTAATCTCTGTCAGGATCGGTTCTTTCAGCTTATCGAAAGAAGGCTCTTGGCTTTTCCTGAAGTCCTGCACTCACAAAATTCAGCTTAAATAAGCAAATAAGAAGGCAAACCAATCAAATTACAGCACAAATGAATCAACAAAATGATTAGATTAATCTAAGCGGTAAAGGTTAGATTGATCAACAAATGAATCAAATCCGAAAGTTGATGGTTAGATTAATCTAAGAGGTAAAGGTGCTGGATATGTATAAAATGTACAAAAATGATTAAGAAAACAACAAAATGAATGTTTGACTAACTTAAAATCTCAGCTAATTTTCTTGCATCAAACTTCTCAAATTTGTAGCCAAAATTAATATCAGTATAAAAATATGAAAAATCTAGAAACACATAATCGTATTAACCATACTTGTGTTGGTGCTGTAATAATAATGAAGAAACATCGTCCATACCTTGTAGGTTTGACAACACTCAAAAAACCTCAGGATTGTGTCACTTGCTCGACTTTCACTTGTAACAGCAAATGCTCGATGACGACCTGGACCTAGACTTCCTTTTCCACTAAATAGCCCCATGCCAAATGCAACAGCACTAGCGGAAGCCCGAGGAATCTTTCGCACAAATTAATAAGGAAATTCTAAATAAATAAATAATGTACAATAAGACCATCTTCAGAGATGGGGATAAAGGAAAATAGGTTTGCAGTAGCATCCATATGTTATACCAGAAATCACAAATCAAACAAAAAAACCTCTTAATCACACACACACACACACACACACACACACACACACACACACACACACGCATATATAATAGAAGATAAATTTTCAAACATAGAACTCACTTGAGTAGTCTTTATGGGATACACATCGGGGTGGTATTCCTCATTAAATATATCAGGAAATCTTTCCCTAACCCTGATTCCAAGCTGATACAATTCCTCTTCTCCTTTGATATCCAACTCTCCAACTTTAAGTTTCCCTTTCCAAGGAGACTCCCAGTTATGAAACCAAGCAGGGAATTTTTGTAAGGACAAATTCCTCTGTTTGGCATCTTCTATAAGTTCCTTTATATGAGAAGCCAGCTTTTCCATCTCTCTCACCCGCTTCTTTGTAGGAGAACGCGTTCCATGTCTTGCCTAAAAATAAAAATTTGAACTAACTTCCCTTTTGTTTGTACTCCCAAGATGGCAGAGTTTGGACATGCAACAAGTAATAACTAACCACGCTAGAAATCTCAAGCAAAACAATGAGTCTTAAAAGGCAGTTCAATGAGTAACAAGCAATCTCAAAACTGCTATGCTTTGCACAGAATATAACAGCAGCAAATCTTAAAGATATCCAATAAGCTAACAATTGGAGACAATGCACAATACTTACCCAACTTCTCCCATGCATCTTATTAAATTTGGTTCAGTGGGGTCATATTATTAAAGAATAATTATGCTAAATTTTGCAAAGACAAACTTCATCGAACAATAAAATGTAGATCCAAAATATACATCTACTCCATATGAACTTAATCTCAACAGCATTTCTAGCTACCGCGAAGAATTAAAAACTCAACTTTCATGAAAATAAAACAAAATTACCACAAGATTTAAGTGGATAGGAGTACAGCCTTGAGGAATATCAGAAGGTATAAACGAATTGTCAACAATATCTTTCACAGCACCATATCTGCTCCAAAAAAAGAAGAAGGTATAAGTATAAATAAGAAAAAAACTAAAATAATAATATAAACCTGATTCAAAATTGTAAAGATGATGAAACTACGATTCAATGAGATAGTGAAGAAGAGCGAGACCTTGTTACAGTAGAGAGGTGTTGACGAACATCGAAATCTCGATCAGCTTTTGAATTTGAAAATAACGCTAAAAACAGCAACAAAATTGCTGCCATAGCCATTTTCTTCAGAGACCTTTGTTTGAAAATTAACTGGGAAGAAAAATGGAGGGTTTTAATATATAGACTAAAAATGAAAGCTTTGGGTTTAGGTTGAAAACCGCCATTAATAATTCCATGCTACTCGCGTACTGTATTGAGGCGTCTGAGTTATTACTACACGTTGATCTAGATTACTTTTGGGGTTAAACAATTGTTGACCATATTTTCCACGGTGTTAGATTAAGATCGCTATTCTAAACTGGCGCAGCGCCAGCGGCTGCTTTCCTTTTGCTCGTCTTTTTACCGCGAATTTAATACTTGACACGTGGAAGACCTTTTTCTTTTCTTTTGGGTATAACAAGTTAAAAACATTCATACGCCACGTGGCAGATTTAAATACCTTTCTTAGAATTTGGGTTTGGAATTCTCACCTGCGTTGATCCGAATTATTTCATTTCCGCCCATCGCATTAATATTAAAGCTTGGAAAGGTCCAAATGGCATTTTTTATGGTGGGAGATTGGGTTTGAGCTTCGAACTAATAAAGGTTACTATCATTGGGAAAGTTATGGGGAAAATAACACTAGCCTAACTTGTTTTTTGATGGACTAAAATAAAGTGTTAAACAATTAAGTTATTAAGAGAACTAGCCATCAATTTTGGGGTTGCATCAATGGGGTTGTGCTTATTAGAACAAAACCACCCAAAGTTATTTAGAGATCACACCTCGTTAAACTTCACTTACTCTGTTTTTAGGTGATGATATTGATTCTTGGAAATGTGTCCATCGAATAAAAAAATAAAAAGATCTGCAAATAAAAGGATCCACTTTAAGGGAAATGGAAAGTCTTCCAAAATTGTCCTTTTTTAGAATATATTTATGGTGATAAAAGATAACATTTTTAGAGAAATTGTTTATCTCAAGGTTGAGACTATCTGTAGTCAGAAGTGACCTATACCAGGAAAACCCTCAAAAGTAATGATAAATAGATTTCTAAAGCTAATTGAAGAATATTCTTCTCAAAGTTTCTTATAATCTAAAAAAAACAATACTAACATATGTTAAGAAGCATCTTATAGTTGTTTAGAGGTCATATTGTTCAATTGCAATAACTTTAAAAACTAGAGATGATGGGGCAAATGAAAACCCACTTCAAATAGATGTAATGGGAGATAAAAGCCTCATCCATTGGTTGTAACTTCACTTATTTGGTGTGATCTTAATGGAACCAAGAACTTGTATTTATAATGATGCGGCTTGAGACACGGTACATCAGCATAGTTATCTCCCCTGTGGTAGTGATGCATAATCGATTTTCACTTTCCATTGAAGCATTTCTCCATGCAACCTTGAAGGATTGTCGATGATTTTGTAAGGCAAAATGAAAAAAACTAAAAGGACAAAAAGACAAGAAGAAGCAAGTTTTTGACAATGGCAAGGGCCTTAAAGTCACAAAAGAGCCCTATTTATAACTACTTGGGTGGAAAATTGAAGCAACACTCTAAGCAAATGCGGTAACAAAGAAACAATGTAATTTGAAAAACATCAATCAAAGGCAAACACATGTCTAAAAGCAATCAATACACAGGTACAATGATCATGGTATTAGTTATGAGTTTTGAACTCTCTACATGCCTCACCAAAGACCTTAAAAGCTCATTTAAAGTTACGAATCAATTCATGTCACTTTATAACTTGTCTTTCGTCTAGAGAGTAACAACATGTTTAGTTGGGGGTTTATGAATGAGTTCCAGTCCAATTCGGCAAGCCCACCACCAAACTAATGTTTGGTTCGCTATAATGACCTATTACGGTCTCCATGGAATAGGGCCTTATTTCGAGAAGGGTAGTATAGACATTTCTTTCTTTCACCACTAAGGCTGTGTTCTCCAATGCTTCTCAGATGAGCTTTTCCATTAAAAAGTGTTTTTCCTTAAAAAGCATGAAAGAACAGACGTCAGTGTAGAAATTTTTTAACTTATTTTAAGTGTTTTTGCACAAATGAAAAAGCAGAAAATTTTAGCTTTTTTCAGCCCAAAAGTGCTTTTGGTTGGTATTTTACTTTTTAAACCTTATTATTTCTTCTTCCAAATAGACGTTAGAAGATTTTTTTCCCCTTTTCTCTTTTGTCTGAACTTTACTTTTTCCTCTGGTTCTTTGTTCCTCTTCTCCACCGGTGAGTTTATCTTTTTATTCTCTTCTTCTTCTCTTTAATTGATGACGGTGAATCAAACAATTCAAGTGGTTTTGAAATGAAATTAACAAGAGATGCTATAGCTTCTAGTTTAATGAATTCACTTTAAATTGCAAATGCTATTGTAAAATTTTTAGTATTTATATTTGGTATATAAATATTATCCCTTTTTGAAACTTTAATCCAAATATGTGTAATATTTTAATTTGTTAGGTTTATGTTTTCTATGTTATGTTAATATCTAATATGAGTTATATATTCAAATACATTTTAAAATAAAATAATATAAATGTGTTAAAAGCATTAATTAAAAATAAAAAACAAATTTTAAAATAATACAATTGTGTCAATATCTAATTACAAATATTTAATTATTATATTTAAATATTTAAATATAATTTATATATTCTAATTAAATTTAATAAATAATTAATATTAATTACTTAGAAATATTTAAAATTAATATTATATATTAAAATATTAACAATAAGTTATAATAAATTATTTTTTATATTTTTGTTAAAATATCATAATATTAACTAATTTAAACATTATTTAAATACATATTTGTTACTTTATAATATTATGTCTAAAATAGACATTTTATTTTTTAAAAGTACTTTTCAAAAGCAGTTCTCAACAATATTTTTTTATTAACACTTTTCAGAAGCAATGCCAAAAGTAGCCTAAATAGTGATTCAACTCGTGGAATAAGAATTTTTTCCATTTTCAATTTTTGCCCCTTATCTTTCTGAAACACTCCTCCCTTAACCCGACAGCTCCTCCCACCCAGCCGCCCTTGCTTGCTTCGCCTCCGGCCACTTTCGTTCCTCCACTCTTTCATGTCAGTCAATTGAAGCCACCAGTTCCTCCGTTCCTCTCGACAACCTCTGTCTTGTTTATGCGTTCAGTTTAGGGGTTTGTTCTTCTTCCTTTTTTTTTGCTTTTCTTCTCTATGGTTCTTGTTTATAGGAGAGAAATAACTGTTGTCTTATATCTGCTGCTAGTGCATGTTCATTAGTTCTTGATTTTGGTTCCTCCCTAATGTTTTATAGTTCAGATTTAGTTCATCTGTGCCCCTTTTATGTTTCTATGTTTTGTTGACGTAGTTTAGGATAATGGTTTCAAACTTTAGTGATGTATATAAATGTCTGAATACCCTATATGGATTAAATTTGGGATATCTTCACATTTGGTGGTCTTTGTTGATGCTATTCTGCACTGAACCAATCTATCTCTATGTTGATTGATTTGCATTGTCTAAACCCTATACCAGTGGTTGCAGGTCGAGAGGCCACTTGGCTTAATTACTTACTGCTTGTTGTTCCTCCTGATTACTGCATTTGCTTGTAATTTCTGGTTCTTGCTTCTGTAGCCTCATTGCATTCTATTATTTCTACTAAGCAACATAACTCGGACTTGACTGACTCTCTTGCTATAGTAATCTGGAAACAGATGGAAACATATTTATGAAATGTTGTTCTGCATTTTTCTTCACAAGTACATTTTCTAGAAGCATTTTTTATATAAAGGGAAGGGGGTAGTGGTTGTCCATGGATCGAATTCAGGATGGGTGTCAACTGAAGACTTGAACACAAGTCCTTTGCCACTTCACCCGCGGTTCATTTGACTTCCTGGAAGCATATTTAATGCCTGCTCTTTTTTACTTTGTTGTGATTTTATGGTGGCTTATTTTCTATCGGAATATTGTTCAGGACTGCACAATAATTTGTTTGGAAGTTTGTTATTTACGTGTTTTTTATTTTCATTTTTGTGTTTAATCTGAGATGAAAATGTAAATATCGTACTGATATGTTTTTCTAAATCCAAAAATTAGGGCTTCGAATTGCATTATTCTCCCTTAAGTTGTTCTGTTTTTAAGAATTTCCCCTAAACTTTTTTCTTTTATTTGAAAAAAACTAAAATGAGACGAATAACTAATGCCTTTCTTGATGTTCAGGTGAAACAGTATAACTAGCATGATGTGGAGTCGAGGAAACTAGTGTGATGTGGAGTCAGGTATTCATGGAGCTGTGACTGAAAGTTGTCATCAGTGGGGTATTCCACTTGAACTAATTTAAATGAATGGTTAAAGGTTTATTTGAATTGTGGTCTCCATGTAAGTGTGTTATGGTTCGAGTTTTTTTTCTTGTTGGACATATTTTCTATGGAGAGAGCACATTAACAAGGAATTACTATTTGTGGTCCTACCAACTCGTAGGAAGGGTGCCTCTGTTTTACTTGGTGAATATGATCTATGTCTGTAAGAGGAGTTTGTTACTGGTTTGTCTTTCTTTAATGTGATCATCTGTTTTTTCTGTTTGTCTGATTTCATCTTATAAAATCACTATTTAATGGAACTCATGAATTGATGTATGTGACATATATCATTTGTACATATAGATACTTAGATGGTTGTCTATTGTTATTTTTCATTCTTTCCTACATACATGCAACTACGTATGGTTGAAAACTGCAATAATATGTCTGGAAGAATTTGGTTCTCACTTCCTTCATTCCGAAGCTGTTCGCTTGGAAAATTTTGGATATTGAATGATATGTTTGGTTGTAGCTAATAGAATGGTTGTGTATTTGTGAATGGTATGCTTATACTTTTAACAATACTAGAATGGTTCTAAAGCTAAAACCTCATCAAGTTATTTGCAATTTGATGCTTGCGATGCATACTTTTAAAACGCAACACCTAAATACAACATGTAAATGCAATTTCATGCAATTTTCAGTTTTTTTTTTAAATTATTTTTGCCCCTACAGCCTATTATATAATTTTTGTGCAACATTGAAGACATTATTATTTGCAAAGATATGAATTTTTGTTTAATAAAGTAGGTTATATATTATTTTTATAATATTATATAATATTATTTTTATTAATTCATATTTTAATAATAATTATATTATGAATGTTATTAAATTGTATTTAATAATTATTATGTTAAAATATGATTAAATTGTTTATTTTTATTTTTATTAAATTATATTTAATAATAATCTTCTTAAAATTTAATAACAATTACAATAACAATAATCATCTAGCTAAAACAAAAAATTCTACTAATGTAGTTTGATCATTTAAGCTTTTTTCCTTATGTTATTATAACATTTATTCCATTTAACCAAACACACGAATATTATTGCTTTATTCCATTCCATTGGACTAAACAATTAAATTACTAATTACAATTTTATTCTATTTCAGTCCTATTCTATTCATCCAACCCAAATGTGGTGTAATTGTTATACCCTTGCCTTAACACCCTTGTTGAATCACCCAACAACTACACTTAAAGGGACAACATGGTGAAGCTCGATCTTGTAGCCTCACTAGGAGAATATTTCTCGTCTCAACCTTGCCTTGCCAAAGTAGTACGTCACATAAGGTAGGCAAATGCGATTCTCAGAAGATAAATAACAAAGAGCTCCTATTAGCACACATCAATCCATCACTTTCTTAGACCTCGCAATGTTCATCCGATCATCTCATATAGTCCCTTTATATCAACTCCAACCGTGTCCATAACTTTACATTCGCCACTGAGTTTGATTGCTAAGACCCACACCTCTCTCTATAAATACCCCTTTCATCACCAAGGCAATGAGCAATAAAAAAACAAGACGCATGATCAACTCCATTACTTACACTCAGTCACCTTTCTAACCCAGATCAATCACCATCTTTATTGACTCTCTGCATCATTTAAGTTTAGGATTTAAGGTGTAAGATTAGGGTTTATTTTATACTCTCAAACATAATGTATAACTTTATTTTCTATAACATTATCTTTTTACGATGTTTCCGGATAAACTTTTCCTAGCTTGAATTGTGAGGTGTATATAAAAAAGAACTGAATGAAGAAAAGGCAAAAGGAAAAAAAGAAATAACAAAGGGGTTGGGAAGAGATGAACATTGCACAAAACACCATCCCCAACAGTGGGATTACCAATGTTAAAAGACAATCAACTTTAATTACGACCGAATCATCACAGAAAATTAAAAAAAGAAGAATCAAATTCATTGTTTACGAAGCTCATTTAATTCACACATGCATCGGAGCTCTATCTTAGATGCTGAAGATGTCTGTTTCTTTTGCTTCCCAATTATATTACACAGTATCCAAAAATAAAGCTTGATATCATTTCACGCATTGTTAAAATATTAGACGAGCTTAGCTTAATTTGATTATTTTATTTTATTATTGAAGACGTGAAAAGAAGTTTGGAATCATGTGATGGTTCATTAAATGCAAGTGTACTGATGAGAAATTTAGAATGCTGATAAGACTTAGGGTTCCTACAAGGCTACAAATTTCAATATTAATCTCTCTCGAATTAGGTTTCAATTTTAAATTAATAAATAAACACTAAAAATTTCATGTCAGGATCTCATTAATTTCCTTGTGGGAGGTTGTGCTCTATTATATCTTCATTATTGATATAAAATTAATTATAATTTTCCACCACATCATTCTATTTTGTGCATGTTGAGTCTGACTCAACTCTGATTAACTCTAGGTGTTCAATGAAGTGACTAAGTTTGAATATATGGAATGTACTTAATTCAATATCTGGTTTTCCAATTATACAAAACAATGGGCTGTAATAATATTTCAATCATCATTTTTCTAGTTCCTTTTAGATGATAACGATTGATTAATGATTTGTATTATTGTAAATTGAGAAAACTTAAAATGTCACAGGCTCAATGACTCGGTCAGCATGGCTCAACCATACCCCACGAGTCCAATTACCCAATCGGAATCCATTGCATTTGGCGACCACCATCCATTGATAACGACTGAAGAAGACTTAGCTCACGGGATTGGGTCTCCAAGAGATCATTTATTGGAAAATATGAACCATAATAATCCAAATCTTTTGAGAAAGACTTCATTAAAAGCTTGGAATTTTCTTGATAATTAAATCAAAAGAACCAAAACCAATTTATTTATTTTTAAATCGTTCTCGATGCTAAAATATGTTAACTCTTTTTGACAAAAATGTTTAAAATTATCCATAACCTCCCCCCAAGTCATAAATAGGAGAATAATGCATTTCAGTGCACTTGAACCCAAATCTTCTTGCATTGACAACAATTCCATATAAATCGAACTATTAAATTAAAAAGTGTCGCAACAGATAGAGGAGGATTTATTCAATCAAATAGTTCGGGCTTTTAGGATATGACACTCTTGGGGTTTTCTATTTGATTGTATCGAAAGACCCAATGAACTTCAAGAGAAAGATTCGACGTTTGTGCAGAGTGGAACCATGCAGTATCAGGCACGAGATAGATCTTTAGGAATATTTTTTTAAAATTTTTTAAAGAATCTGTTTTTTCTTTTTTATATAGTCACAAATATCTTCATCGGTTTTATAGTCTGAGTGTAGTTCTGTTCAAGCCAAGGGTGATATTCAAGTAAAACTTTCTTAACAATGACGATTTCGAGATTCAAACTTAATTTAAATACCTAGAAAAAATACCTAGAAAAAAGTACTACTTCTTTCAACCATTTGTTGATTCTCAAAAATATATTTTAAATTATAGTACAATCTTATTTATTATTAATTGAACGAATAAATAAGAAAAAAAAAAAAGAGGAAGTGTTTAGCCACACAACAAAAATCATGAAATTTATTTATAAAGGAAAAAAAGTGTGCACATGTCTTACTTGCATGGAGAGGTGTGGATGAACTTTTTATTAGGATCCTAATTTTCAAATTTCTAAATATGATCACTTTTAGGAGATAATTATAGTTGCCCATAACAAATAATGCTTTAATTATCCTATATTAATAAAAAAAGATACATGTTTTCATAAAGAAACTGATTGAAGAATGATATATATGACTTTGCTAATCACACAATATTTGTAATATGTATATTTGTAATATGTATACATATTTTATACACACTTGTTCTGTTATTGACTGGTGGTTGATCTAATAAAAGATTTAGGGTCAAAACTCTAAACTATGTATGTATATAATATTTTATGTAGTATATTACTATAATATTAAATTAGGGTAAACAACATCGGTAGTCATTCATTTATGGGTTTTTTTTTTATCATTTAATTATGAAAAGTTACGAAATTATTATTCAACTATTTAATTTTGTGTTTTTTTTTATCATCCAACTATCTTGAATTTCTGCGTGTTTTCATTTTTATATTAGTGATAAATAAAATAAAATTAAATAGTTGGGTGAGGAACCTTGTTTTAGGCTAGTGTTCACGTGAATGTTTGTGAGGCTAACAAAGTAACAAACATTCACGTAGAGAGGCTCGGCTCACACCTCTCTCAAGGGTCACCACCCCCCATGGTGCTGCTTTTGGGGTTTTTATATTTTTCAATTGTTTTTGTGCAACTTGCATGGTGATGAGGAGGCCTTGACTTGACCCCCTAATATGCTATGTTTATCTACACATCATTATTGTTATTGTTATTTCCAACCCTAATGCCCTAACCCGCCCCATTATGAGCCCCTATAGTGCCATGCACGCACGTTGAGGCATTACTTCATCCAATACATACATACATACAGAGATAAATTATTTTTATATATCTAATAAAGTACTCACTATAAACTGTTTTAATCTGTTTCAGTAGACAAAGTCAAGATATTTATATTTGGAATAGGATTTTAAAAAAATAACTTTTCAGTTCAAAAAAATATATCCTCTTTTTTACCACTTTTGAGTTGAATAATTGTTAAGAAATCTTGAAATTCTATAGGAAGGTTTGAAGTTATGAAAGGCTATTTAAATAGGTTTTGCTATTTTCCATCTACTTATACTATTATTAATATTTTGATTATGTGTTGTCCATCAATTAAATTTTAATTCAAGTATAAATTTATCAAAAGTTCATTCTTCTTATAAAACAACAAAAATTATTTTAAAGGAATATATATGTTTTTTTATACTTTAATAAATCTAAAAAACTTATATACACACGATAATAATATTAAGATTTGAACCCGTTCCTCAAAAAAAAAAAAACCCAATACATTATAATTTTCATTATATCAACTTTACTGTTTTAAGTAAGGTCGTATTTAATTTTAATTCATTTTTTTTATAAATTTGTTACATAAATTGTTTTTCAGAGTGTATCATCTAGTAAAGTAAATTAAAATATTGTTAATAAATTAAATATAATTGATTATATATATATAGGTTATATATTAAGATTTTAATTGAGTTGGTATCACCAATTAACCAAGTTCCAACTCAGTTGTAAAATTACTAAAAGACTCGTCACTTTTACAAGGAAACAAATGTTATTTTAAAGATATTTATATATTTTATTTATATTGTATACTAAAGCTTTGATTAAGTTGGTGTCACTCATTAACCGAGCCTCAACTTAATTGTAAAATTACTAAACATATATTATTTGGGTGTATATATATTTTTTTGATTTTGATAAATCTATAAAAATAAATGAGAATTTCAACTTTACCATTCAAAAAATATTTGATTCTCATGTCAATTTTATAAATTTAATATACAAAATTTCACTTATGAGTGTGTCATATTTTAATAAAAAAATAGAAAGAGGAATGAAAAGCCGAAACTCTAAGAAAATGAACGAAGAACGTGGAGGGCAACCCTATTGATTATTTATAGACGGGGCAACTATCACACACGAACGCTTAGGCGGCGGTCAACCGTTACCGTTGTGTTTTTACTCTCAGTTTTGGGCCCGATGGAGTTGGGTGGGCGCCTCTTGTATTTTCTTTTTGCTACATTATGTATGCTGATGCTTAAAAAATATACATATTTTATTTCCTTCACACTTTCACTCTATTTTTATATAAAAAATTAGGACAGGGGTACGGTAAAATGTTAAAAAGAAAGAGACACATGTCAAAATTTTAAAATTGCTTGTGAAATAAAAAAAAAAACACTTTCAGTGAACCAAATACTCACCCTTTTACTATACTCTTATAGGACACCCCTAACTCTGCTTGTGAAGTCTAAAAACTCTACTGGCAACATATCAAATATTTTCCCAAAAGATTATTGTATGTCAGAACGAAAAAAAAAACGATAGTAGGTATTGATATTTAGATCTATTCGAGAATATTAAGTTTGAAAAATGGATTTGGATAAAAACATTAGGCTCGCTTAAAATATGAATTTAGTTCGAATCTAATATTCAAAGCTCGATAGCGTAGCCAGTTTTGAACTTTATAATACGTAAACTTTATTTTGTATATTATATAATGTAGGGTTAGTATTTGGTACACTAGTAATATATATTTTTTAATTCCAAAAGCAACATAAAAAGTTTATCATTTGTCTCTTTTTCTTAAATATTTTTTAATATTTTACTATACCCCATAAGATATTTGTCAACCCCAAACTCTACTTGAATCTAAAAACTCTACTGGCAGTGCAGTAAACACTTTCCTTGTATACATGAATTAAGTATAGTAATGTAAATGTCTTTAGAAATTTAACAAAAGAAATATATAAATATAATAATGACTAAATATTAAATAAAATAATAATTTAAAAATAAAAATAATATGAATAAATCATTTATAATATAAAGAGATTTAGGGTGGGTTTGGATGGACGATGCGTTTACGGTTAGTGTAAAAATAGTGGTGATAGTGAGATTAGATACTGTAACGTGAGACAAAAAGTAAACTAAACGCACTGCACCGCACTCAATCGTCCATTCAAACCCAATCATAAAAGTAAAATTTAAATTCACAATAAATTATCTTATATATAATTGAGACTTGCAAATTAAAATTTTATTTTATTCAAACATCAGTAGAAGTCATGCCGGATGAATAGTCGAAGCCTGAATCATTTGTAGTGGGATTTGATCCAACTTGTCTCCATTACTATATTTTAGGAGACTGGGATATTTTACCTTTCACCTCATTTTTCAAACTTTCTCTCTCCTTCCATTGCTCCAATGTCAATTTATCTTTTTTTTTTTGTTTTTTGAATTCATGTGTTTTTATTTACCCTATGGTTCTATTTTGGACTCATTTGAACTCACACCTCGTCTATAGTTATCAACAAAAAAGTTAGAGAATTACTGTTTTCAACATTGTTTGTAAAATCAAATTTTTTGGTAAATTATATCTAAAGTTATTAAATTATTAGTAAATTTATGTTTTAGTCACTTAACTTTAAAAAGTTACAAAATGGTTACTGAATTATTCGAAAGGCTTAAATTAAAAAAAAAGCTTAATAGCTAAAAAAAAAAAAAAAGCTTAATAGCAAGTGACTTAAATAAAAATTTTTGAATAGTTCAATGACTTAAATGAAAACTTTGAATAGTTTAGTGACCATTTTGTAAAGTGACCAAAATGTAAACCTACGGGTAGATTAGTGATCTTGACTGTAGTTTACCCATATATTTATTAAATTGAATTTATTAATATAAATAAAGAGTGAAGACAAAATTACCATTGTTGAACAATTGCACACTTGTGGCACACATGTTCTTCGGCTATTATAAATATGCATGCCCTCTAAATTAATGTAAGCCTGTGCCTTTATTCACACACCCTTTCTTCAAGCTATCAAATCACCTGTTTCCTTAGCTTAATTTCCTTTTTATCGTAATTTCTTCATAAATCACCATTTTTGAAAACCCTTTTTTTTTTAAAGTTCCCAAAGATGGGTGGAAATTCACCATGCGCTTCCTGCAAGTTGCTTCGTCGCCGCTGTGCTAAGGACTGTATCTTTGCCCCTTACTTCCCTTCCGATGATCCTCACAAGTTTGCCATTGTTCACAAGGTTTTTGGCGCTAGCAATGTCAGCAAAATGCTTCAGGTTCATCCTATATCACCTACATATCATTATCACCAGATTTTATATATCTTTGTTGTTTAAATATATGTATGTATGTATATAAGCAGGAGCTGCCAGTGCAGCAAAGGGCGGATGCAGTGAGCAGTTTGGTGTATGAAGCGAACGCAAGGGTGAGAGATCCAGTTTATGGATGTGTAGGGGCCATATCTTTCTTGCAGAACCAGGTTTCTGAGCTTCAAATGCAGCTCGCTGTGGCTCAAGCTGAGATACTTTGCATCCAGATGCAACACCAAGTCCAAGACCCCATGCTTCAACAACTTCCCAACCCCACTCCAACCACCGCACACGGCGGTGCCACCGCCTCTCAGTTGTTAGACGACCAACTCCATTATGACAAACCCTTTCTCCTCCACAATCATCATCAGTTCATTAATTCTACTACCAATGTAATTCATGATCAATATTCTGTCAAGAGAGAGACCATCTTTGGAGACATGGTTTCTTAATAATAAACTCTCCTTTTCTTTTCTTTTTTTTGTCTCTCCCTCAAATGGTTCTTTTTTGGGTTGGATCCTGGTAAGCTCTTAACTCTGAGTCTAAAAATATTAAATTTTATAAATTTATTAATTAATTTTCTTTCCTGGATTTTTCTAGCCGAAAAGTGGAACCTCATTTCTTCATGTTTGTTCGGGATTTTTAAGTATTAAAATGACATGCAAAGACAGAGAGTATAGACAAGAGTATGTGCTAAGACAACAAATAAAAGACTTAAAAAAGAGGAAGTTGATAAGGTCAACTCTAGCATGTGAGAAGTGAAGTAAAACTAGGGTTTTCTTTCCATCTCTTTTATTATAAAAATTTTAATACTAATAACATGTTTTTTTATACAACTCACACCATCAAAATAAATCACTCTCCTACACACATCATAAACACATAATCTCTATGATTTAAACGAAATGAACATCTATATCCAATAAATTTAAACTTCAATACTAATTATATTAATATCATTGAGAAACGATTGTATGAAATTGTGATTCCACGTCATCCCTACCTCTTTCGAACTAAAAATGTTGAATACCAGGAGAAAAAATCTAATTTGTCATTCTCCTATTGGAAAGGAACAGAGATGACGTGGAATCGCAGTTTTATACAATCCTTTCTCACGAGAGATGATATTGAAAATTCTATAATTTTCGCATAGTTGTGGGTTCAACTAAATTTAAATACATCTCGTGTAATTAATTAGAGGTTTGAAAGATTAAGGGTGGATTGAAAATGTATATATTGCAATTTTAAATGGATGATTTGAGTTTAAATCTTATAGATTATAATGTTAAAAAGAACATCTATAAATCTTTAAAAAAAAAAATTACCTCTATGGATCATAAAACAAACCTAAAAAGATACCTTAATTCTAAAAAAAAATGTATAAAAATCTATAATTAAATTGCTAGTAATCCATATTATTAGAAAAATAATATAAGTTGATGTAGTTTCCACGTGCCATGCTAGATCTCACTTCATCAAGCTTCTTCACGTGGGGGTACGAGAAATTTAACCTCTTAAGGAGTGTCTCTTGAACTTTGTTTTTATATATATTTTTTTGCTTTCCTCTTCAACTTTATGTTTGACACGTAATTAAATAGATTTTTGGATAAAAAAATATGAAATTTCCATTAATGAGTTACGAATTTAGTACTTCAATTTATTAATTTTGCTTATATTTATTGTATTTTTAGTTTCGACTTAATTGTTAAATTTTTTTATTTTTAAAATTTTATGTGACAAACATATACTTATATGTATGTAATGTTACGTCAACATACTATTTTCACATAATATTTATTAAAGTCACATAGTTTTACTTAATATATTTAATGGTTACTGTTTGAGCTAAGGATTAAACCCATAATTTATGAACAGTATAAAATTAATAACAAAATTTAAATAAAAATATTTAATTGTCAGAATTAAAATTTCAAAATTTGAAAAATAGTTTAATTATAATAGACTAAATTAGAATATAAAAACTAAATCCAACAGAATTTAACTTTTATTCTTTTTAATTTCTATTTTAAAATTTCAATAAAATCCATCCCTCTCCCCATGCTTAAAGTATTTCAGATTTAGATGATGAAATAAAAAAAAAAAAATTAAGACAAAAACAACCGACCTAAGATTCCTCAATTTGGTTTTGTTTTTTTAATTACAAAAGAGAGGTTTGAGTTTGAGGATAGCTGCAGATGTTGGGTTGAAATTTCTAACCTTTGTTTAAAAATGGAAGCATTAGTGCATTACCCCCAATTAAGTCAACCTTTGCTAAATTTTATTTTATTTTATGAATCCTTATCAATTCCAGCTGTTGTGTTAACTCCTTTCATCCAATTATGGAGCTGTATAATCATTAATTTCATGCTTATCAGGATATCTTACTATTATTTTAAATTAATATAATCATTAATTTAACTCTAATATTTCATTCTTTTTATCACTTAAATCCTAAGTCTTTTTTTTTAAAGGATTACTTTGACTCTCAACCTTCAAAATTTAGTCAAATTGTTTTTTTTAGATAAAAAAATTTGACTAAAACATTAAAATTTTAATAACACATATGTGACAACTTACCTAAAAGTTTACATGTAATTCATAAATATTAAAAAAAATCAATAATTTAAAAAAAAACTCATTAATTAAAATATTTTTTAAAAAAATATTAATGTCAATAATGAAGTACGTGTAGATTGTGCAGGCTGCCACGTTAGTGTCTTTATTAATGTCAATAATTAGCATTTTCGTAAAAAAAATATTTTGATTAAAATTTGAAAGTTAATAGACAAAATGATCCCAACGAAATCAAAGTGATAAAATGAATAAATGTTAAGTGTATATTTGTGAAATCTGCATCGCTATTTAGTAATATAAGTAATTTCACTAAACTATATATATGCTTTATAGTTAATCAATTTTAATTAGCTTTATAGCATATTTTGATTTCTTAATAATAAATATTTGAGTCTATTTTGGCTATGAATTTGTCATGTATTGTAACACTGACTCTAGTTTTAATTGTGCAAATTGTGGTTGTGACAACCCCCACTCGATCCAATCGCCGGATTCAGATATGAGACATCACATTATATTGTCAAAGCAACGTCTCAGACTAATTCGAATCATTTACAAAATAATTAAGCATATAAACATGGCATAATTCAAACCATTTTCAATTTCAAATATGATCATGCATTACTGATATCTAACAATCTCATTTAAGTTGTCTTAGGGTTATACGGGGTCCCACTCAAAGTCAGGACTCGAATCCAAACTCAACTATCAAAATTCAGGTGGATGTCTCAAGAAATTGGGGACCATGTCTCGAGATAGTCTTCTCATGTTTTAGACCCTTAACTTCGGTGTTTACTTGTCTTGAGATTAAAGGGCACTTGTCTCGAGACTTAGCAATTGATGCAAGACCATTACCCAAAAATGCTTGGAATGGTCATTTTTGTTCATAATGTCTCGAGATATGACCATAGTGTCTTGAGACCAGCATACCAAATTGTCAATAATGCGAAATTTCAAGCTTGGAAATGATGTCTAATGTCACTTAAGTTATACCAATAGCATACCATGCCAATACACACACATTTAACACGTGAAAACACATTCAAATTGTTCACAAACATGGCATCCAATGCATCATGTCATCATATAGTTAGAAAGATAATAAGGCAAGCTAAAACATACATATAATAATCAAAATTAGATAGTGAAGTTTAACTTTATGGCACTTAAATGTTGAACAAGTACCATAGCATAACATATCAAAAGACCTAAAAATGACATTTAATCATGTGACTCAACTTTGGTACATGGCTTTAACCATTCACAAGCAAAAGAACACAAACTTGGTTTGAACTGAGCTACTGAGTCTTAGATGCTGCACAAGTTGTTTCTAACTATCAAATACTTGTCTGTCACCTGCATACAGAAACAAACACATCCACACGTTGAGTATAGAGAACTCAATGGTGTTAACATAATTTGAATATCAAAGCAAAACATAATAATAATTAAACATGCTTCTAATCCATAAAAGTATATCATATTATCGAGTTTATAATGGAACCAATATCTCATGACATCATTTCCTTAAGCTTTCATATAAGCATCATAACTTGATTCTTGTTTTGTAAATAAGCATATCGATGCACCCTCAAGACTTTGCATATCAACCAATCATATCAACTAACTTAATACTTTTCATAACATTTCTCACATTTCAACTTCATTTCACTTGAGCCATAGAGTAAACCAGAGTCAATCTCTTCATTTCCTTGTAATAATTTCTATGTCGTACTATGTTCCATTACTATATTATTCAATTTAGTTATTATAGTCAAAACTAATCACCAGTACATCCCTTTATAATTATTCACATTCATAGTAAGGTTGTCAACTTACCGAAGATTGATCAACCGATTGACAATTCTATACTTATGGCCTTTATTAACTAATTCTGAACGAACAGACAGGTATATGAATCATTATATCAATATATGCTCATGAACTCAAAGGGCTCTGGAGCTATTGTTATATTCTCATGGACACTTAGTATGTAACACCCCAAACCTGACCTAGACATTATGGCCGAATCCGGGAGTGTTACAAAGAAGGGTTTTGAAAATAGTGTTATTTCGATATAGCTTTGAATAGTTGTTTGATAAATCATCCAAGTTTTATATCCCATATTCGTTTATATAACTATTACTGAAAGCGTTATTTAATTAATTCATTTGCCAAAACAAAACTTATAGCGGAAGTCTTAGAAACCGTTATATTTTGGAAATCCAGTTCGTATTTAAAAAAAAAACCTTTGTTTTTTCAAAATCGTGATTTTAGTCAAACATCACAATAAAAGTTCTAAACGAATCCAAAAACCAAAATAAAGATCAAACAGTCCAGAGAGTCCAATAATTACAAAACTCTCAGAAAATAATCCTTAAATTAAACAAAAACTATTATTTAAAACAGTTTACGAACTCGTGGTCACCATGAGACTCCGTTGCACCGATCCGCCTAAATCTGTAGATTACCTGAACAGAACAGCCAAACAGAGGTGAGTTTTCGTAAAATTAGTGTGTAACCCAACAAAAATAGTCATGCAACATACACAAAATTTCATTCAGTCAGATACAGATTCGGACCTAAGTCCATAACAAATACGAATAGCAGAATCAGATAAGCAGAACAAATATACAGAATCCTACCCTCGTCCTCTACACACCATCTCCAACCATCTATTCACACCATGTGAGGTTAAAAACACCCATCCATCCCTACACACCATATAGTATCGATATGACACATAACAGATAATATGCACTCAAGCTGCAAGAATATAGGCGAAGAGTCGCCATATAGATCACTTCCTCCACATATACAAGCCCCACCCCAATCATAGATACAGAAACAAAATCATGCTTAACATGTTCGTGTATAGATAACATATATATTTAGCAGAATAATCAGACATACATTTCGGTGTCCTACTCAGAGCAGACTATCAGAACATCAAATCATATAATTTAGGGTTTGGTTATCCCTTACCGAATCGAAACGGCTCATGCGACCCTAGGAAAAAAAATTGAATTATAGGCCCACACGCCTGTGTGGCATGCCTGTATGGGCCCAGACGCCCAACTTGGCCTAGCTCGTGTAGCCCACACGGCCACACCCACACCACCACATAGTCTTGTCTTGCACACGACCATGCCTTCGTCAACCACACGGCCAAGCACACGCTCGTGTGGCGTTGACAGAATGGTATTTCAACTTTTGCCGAAGTATAATTTTCTGCGTTTTGGGTACCCACCTGGTTCGTTTAAGATGCTACATTAATCTCGAGGCCTCCGAAACCAATGACAAAAAACACCGCTAACATCGTTTAAACAAATAGAGTGAAACTCATAGTTCGACGCCTTCTGCAATAACATGAAAAACCAAGGATTTGAAACTCCCAAAAGTAAGGATTAGTGGTAGAAACAAAGAAGAGAAAAGAGTTTAATTTTTTGTCAGAGAGTAAAGAAAACGAAAAGAATAATAATGGGGATTTTGTTTTGGAAGAAGAAGAACGCCAAAACAAAGGGAATTTTGGGAAATAAAAATAAAAATAAAATAAAATTAAAACCAATATGATATCCCCCAACTTCCCACTAACACCTCAATCTTAACCACTGCTTTGATAAGTGCTGCAAAAAAGCTACTTTAGATAGCGCCGCTAAAATTTGCGGCGTTTATGTGAAAAACATCACAAAAAAGTCGAGCATGTTGTGATGTTCGTAGCTAGAAGCGCCGCAAAGGATCATGTTCTATAGCAACGTTTGTTGGAAAGCGCCACTGACATCAATAGATTTTACCAACCCATTTCATTTTATATAAAACTCGAATTTTCAACATATTTTCTTGTAACTTCAAATCCAACAACAAACTTCAAATCTAAATGATATTATCACGAAAGAAATATGTATATGATCTAAATTAATAACTAAAATAACAAAATATATTCAAGAATACATATAATTATAAAAAAAAACAATAAACACACCCATTTAACGATTTCCTTAATTTAAGTTCCTTATCCCCGAAAGAAAAAACAAAACAAATCCAAAGGAAATTTAACCATAAATTCTTACATTGGACATATCTATATGCAAAAAGGATCAAGGAAAAAAGTATAACAGAAGTATAACAAATGACAGTTGTTTAATATTTTAGCTACCTTTCTATATTCTAAATCAGGGCTTCCAATTACAGGCGACTAAAATCAAAGGCAAAACAAAAATCTCAGGGCTTCCAATTTCATCTTGAGGCTTTGCATGGTTCTTCATACCTGACAAGAAGCTACCTCTCCATGTTTATTGCCTCGACAACTGAAAATGCTTGTGGAAGCGCTGCTGGTTCATATATCCATTAGCAAAGTTCTAGTCACACTTAATGTTTCTGTAGATCCTCCTTACAAATAAATTAGAACCAAGATAACCAACAGCTCCTATACATTGAAAAGGAAATCGTCAAAAACCCATATGAAGCTGAAGCAAAAAATGCCATAAAACTCTACTCTTATCTGTCTCAAACAAACAACGCTAAATAGCTGTACAGATTAAGGGTATACTCCATATTCCATCGAAAATTTCATGAGAGAAAATTTGATTTGGAAAGAAAACATAAAAAAGGCTAAATAACCTTTTTTTTTTAAAATATGATGGATAATATATTTCAAAACTCACCGCAAAGGGTTCCCAAACCAAGACAAAACATCAAAGTGTATCTGAAGTAGAAACTGGTCTGGAAGAAGCCTGACATCTTGGTTTTCACATAGTAGTAGTATACAAAGTACAAATACACATACACTGTTGTCAAGGCAGTAGAGAAAAATAATGTCCACTGCCAGTGATAGTTCTCTGCGTTTAACAAGAAATATGTCCCCACAATTGTCACACAGACAGTTATAATGACGAGAATCAGGAACACCAGCAGCACAAATCCATAGACATAATAAACCTACAAAAGACAAAGGCTTGTTAAATCAAAAATTACTAGAATACGAATAAAATTTCCAAGTATACATGAACTTAACTTTAAGGAGGAAGCGAAACTCCTATATGCTATTAAACTACATAAATCCAAATAATTTATGATTCCCACCAGGCAAATTATAAACATAACAGGCAAATCCAAATAATTTACGATCTTATCAAGCTTCGAAACAAGAGTCAGATGAACAGAGGACTGTTGAGCAGCAATAGACGAAGGAGACGGAGATTGATGGCAAATGCACTATCAATGGTGATGTAGCAGATGGATGACTAGACAGATGACTAGCAGCAGATGGATGGGGGAAAAAAACTAAGTTAGAGATTTGGGGAAAATGATTTGGGGGAATAAGGGTTGGGGGTCAGCTATCAAAACAGCGCTATTTTAATAAAAATTAAAAAATATTCACAGCATTTATGGGTAAAACACCGCTATTGCTTTACCTTTAACGGCGTTTATAAGAAAAATACCGCTGTTGTATTTAACCTTTTGCGGCGTTTATAGGAAAAACGCTACTAACGTTGCTCCCATTCGGTGTACCTTTGTAGTGCGTAGCATAAAACGCCGTTAATATATACTATTTGCAGAGTTATGTCCACAAACGCCATTATAGAACAACTTATTGTGGCGTTTTTGGTTAGCGCCACTAATGGTATATATTTGTGGCATTTTTTAATACAAACACCGTTAAAAGTTCAACCTTTGTGGCGTTTTCGATCCAAATGCCACTAAAAACACCGCTAAAAGCTTAATTTGCTGTAGTGATATCATTTACCCATTAGTTGGGCTATGAATTATACTATTGTGAATGGTGCTACATACTATAGAAGTTGTATACCTAACCCACCAACCTTCGGTTCCTTATCTATTTGAACTCAGGCCTTTACTTACATGAAAGTATACAGGTTACACATACATAGTTCATCATCCACTCAATATTAAGGTAAGCCACCCTGTGAACATCACAAGTGAATAAATCTACGAATGGATGTAGGATCTATTCTACTTGGGTTCTATCCGATGTACTGCTAGTCCAGTCAGTCACATCTATGTCTCTATCTTCTAGGAGTCATCCGCTTTGATGCTTAAGACAAAACATTTCCTCAATTGGACTTGATGGACAACATATTAGTCTTTCAATTAGTTTCCTCTTTCCGTATTACGATCCGACCATGTAATACTGCTTAGCATTAGTTAAACCTTAGATAACTAGTAAGCCAATATTTGCTTCCATTTTGCTTTGCATTTAAAAACATCGAGGATAATGTACAAAGAATATTAATGTAATTAATGAATATTTTTATCAAACCAGTTTGCTCGAAAAATACAAGTATGCAAAATAAATATACTACACTTAGGGCACTATATCCAACACTATCCTCTCTCTAAAATTTTATGAAATCAACAATGGTTAGCTACCAAAACCTTAATAATTTTATGATCTATCACATAGGTTTTCATTATTCATCATCCTAAGCTTATAATTTAACAAAAATTCAATGAAAAATTTCTTACTTCTTTGTTGATTAGCACATTACATGAAAGAAAAAGCTTAAAGACTTATATCTATTCTTTCTTTCTTTATAAACAGTGGAGGATGATAAAAATGAAACATTCTCTCTTTCTTTCCATTATTCTCATGTTATTTCTTAACTTAATTAATTTACCAATAAATCAATGGTTAATAAGCTTTCATGGAAAATGTTAGTGGGATCCCATGGCTAGAATCATTTCTTCCCACCAGTGAAATCGAAAATTGAAGATATTAATCATGTGTATCCTATCTTGGAATATGGGAGGGGATGGAAATGCGTTGAAAGTGAGGGTTCTGAAGAAACAATTTCTGAAGCACTATTTCAAGAATCTAAGCTAGAGGAGGTAACCTTGCAGTAGGTGAACAAGGTATTACCTAAATATGATTTTTGATTTCATTTTCTCTCATTCTCTAGGCAAGTAAGGGGGTATTAGTGTTACATGGGAGAGGGGTAAGTTTGAGATTGTTGATTGACGAATATTACCTTCTATCATTGTTGTTAAGGTTAGGTGGTGTGAGTCGAATTTTGTATTATGTGTCGAAAATATACGTTGCATGAAGAATTATGGAACAAAGGGAACTTCAACTTGAATTGTAATGTATTATAGTTATTGAAGCGAGTCTTAAGACCCAATTTCAGACCCATAGATGTGATGAGCTTACACTACCTTAAGGCCCAACAACAAGGTCAAAGGCCAAGCAAATCAAACCAAGATTTGATCAAAGGCAATATCTAAGGATGAATCTTTCCGAGGAAACGAGGAATGATACATTCATGGAATGGGTGAAATTTATTAAAGTCAATTCAATCAATCTGCCAATTTTCAAACTGAAAAGATTAGTCAACTTGCGACGAATTTTTGGATGAAATCCAAACATTTATGCTTAGATGTCTGCATAGAGTTTGAAGATATATCACTTATCTTTAAAACACACTTTAAATCACTTTATTTCAAGTTCGGGAGCTCAAGTTATGACAGTTTTAGTGAAGACTGCATGAACAGAATTTTTGGACGAGATTATGACGGGAATTATGAGTTTCGGGATTTTAATTCGAGTTTAAATTATATCGGGTTTGGTTTTTAGGCTTAATTTTTATTATACATGAGTCCGATATTGTATTTATTATATTTTATTATTTATTTATTCCGAATTTTGGATATTGTTTAAGTATTTTAAGTTGTATAGGAGTTTTTGTTTCTTAGTCAAACAAGAAAGTTTAGTTTAAAACTACTTAGTTTAGATTAATTAGAGTTTCCGTATACTTTAGAGTTTTATTTGGAAGTACTTAGCTAGCCTATATAAAGGCTTCTTAATTGTTCATTAAGTAGATAATTGTTTTCTTTAATAAAGTTTCCAACTTTTGGAGTTTGTTTATTTGTGTAAGATTTCTTTCTTATGATTTTTAGAAATAGTTTTCTTGTCAATTTTCTTCAAGGAGTCGTGGGATTCATTATTCACCCTTCAATTTGCTAAGAATTATTTATTGGAGGGTTGATTAGAGCCATTAATTAAATTTGTTGGGATTTATATCTCAAATGATTCAATTGGTCATTTATCATTCTATGCATTATATCCATCGGTTTACTCATTCCATCTTTCACTTTGTTTTAATCTATCTATTTAAGAATATAAACGTCATCATTTTCATCTAATGACTACTATTCATTTTCAATTTTCAAAATAATTCAAGAAATCTAATTTCACCAATAATTATGATATTTTTATCATAATTATCATTTAAGAAAATATTATTTTGGCCTTCATCAATCTTTACAATTCCATCTTTATTTAATGACACTCTCTTAATATATTCACACTCCTAATCCTTCCTCCTTTTTCCTTTAATTCAATTTAATTATTTATATTTTTAATATTCACAGTTTTTCATAACACTTTTCATACTCATATGATTTAGTCTCGAAAGGATATAAAGATTATCACATCTTACTTTCTAATTTTTTTTATTTGTAAGTAAATATTTCAACTAATTTAAAACTAAAAGTAAAAATTCAATAAATAAATAAAGTTGACAATAATTAACAAACCTATTAATAAAAATTTTCTTAAAAAAGATAATTAATTATATAAAAGTATATCTATGTTTAAAAACTATTACACTCATTTTTTTTAAAATTGATTTGTCGATGCTCAAAAAATATCGAATTTTGTTGTTCGACACGTGATTATTTATGTTTTTTTTTTAGTTTTAAAATATTTTATGTTTCCAAATTTCAAATATTTAATTTTAAAACTAGTTTAGATTATATATTTACAAATTATTTTATACTTTCTCGAATCCATTTTTAAGGTGAGTATATATGCTAAAAATAAATTGAAAGTAGCCATGTAAATCATTTTAAATATATCATTTTAAAATAAAATAAATGTATGTGGATTGAGTCTTAATTTGATCGGTATTGGCATTGTTGTCAGTGCAGGAAGACATGGGCTCGAGTGCGTTGAAGCGCATTATCCTTTTATTTCAAGGTTGAAGAGGGACTATAAGTAGTTATAGGCATTGTATCAAAAATAACAATTTCTCGAATAGATTATATATATTTTTAAGATATTTATATTTTTATTAGTATGGTTGTTATTATTAGTAATTTTATAAGAAAATGTTGTTTACTTTTATTTATTTATGGAATTGCTACTTTTAATTTTAAATTAATTCAAAAAAGAAGAAGAAAGAAAGCAAGTTTTAATATTTTTTACCCCTTTAAATATTATTGTTGACTTTTTATTTGGTAGTATTTATATATATCCATGGCCTAGAAAAATCAAAAGGTTGAAATTGTTCTGATTGTCATGGTTCACCGCATACATTATTTACTAATATTTACAGCAGTAACAATCTTTAGATTATACTAAAATTTAAGTTAAATTATAGAAATGGTCATTCAATTACGTTTATGTTCTTGTTTTGGTCACTTAAATTTAAAAATTTTCAATTTAGATGCTAACGTTTGTATTCGTTCCTAATTTGGTCACGCGCCGTTAAATTCATAATGTAAATAATAAAGTGGCCTTTTTCTAACCGGTATAATAATACATTTAGTCCTTAATACTTACATATTCTATTAATTTGATCCTAATTCTAAATAATTTGATCTATTTAACCATTTATTTTTAAAATTTTTATCAATTTGATCCTCAAACGAAATTCGAATATTTAATATAATTATTATTATTACCAACATCATCATGGCCACCGCCGCGGACATTGTCTTGTAAACAAGGCTTACATAGAACCATGGGGGCTTCTACTTGTTGACAATTTTGCATTAGAATAACAAAATCATAAATTATAAACTAGATAGTATATTCTAAGCAGGGGTGAATCCATTGAATTATATATTTTTGAGAGGTGAAAATATAATTTTATCATTTATTAATTAATGGTTTTATAATTTTTGAAGGGATTTAATAAATTTTTTATTTTTAGGACCAAAGTATAATTTATCCATATAATTTTTTTTTTCATTTCAGAGATGCCAAGGCCCTTGTTTGCCCTGTCTAAGTTTGCTCTGATTCCAGAAAGAGGTCTATCATATTTATATACACATATTTTCTTTGTCGCTATAAAAAAATTTGAAAAAAAAAAAGAAGGTGAACGCTAGCAATGGAACTGGGAATTGGGAAATGGTGGAGCAGTGCGTGGTGGGCACACGGAAATGAATTGGGAAGGGGTGTGAGAAGGCATTGTTGGGTAGAAAAGAAATTGCTTAATTAACTTAAAAACCTTTTAAAAAAAACAGTGTTTGAAAGAATGTATAGGTTTTTTTTCAAACAATGAGAGGGACGGGCTAGGAAGAGGATGAAGAAGAGCACCAAATGCGAGTCATTGGGTTGGGCGTGGATGAATTGATAGAATATGTAAGTCTTGAGGACTAAATGTATTATTATGCTAGTTAGAAAAGAGGTCACGTCATTATTTCCGTTATCAATTTAATAACAGGTGACCAGAACAGGAACGAATACAAACATTAGTACCTAAATTAAAAAATTTTAAAGTTGGGTGACCAAAACAATAACGTGGTCATAGTATATAATTTACCCAATAAAGAATAGTTAGTACAAAGTATAAACTCTTGTAAAAAAATAAGACATCTTTAAAATAAGCGAAATTTTTTCTTTCTTTTTTGCTAAAAACAAGTCACGAGAGTGGTTAAATATTACCAATTGATTTAGTTTATTACTAACCCATATATTAAAACATGTATAAAAAATAATACTCCTACCAACGTAACATAAATGTTTATTTTATTATCAAAAAAATTTATTATAAGATACCCATTTTAATTCCTTAATCAAATTATTAATATCCAGCAACTTCGAATTTTTCTCCCCCAAAATCTAAATGACAAATGATGTTGTTTAAATTTTTTTTGAATAATCTCATTATAGGTTTTGATTATATCTGCTTTTTTTGACACAATGCTTAAAACTACCTTTAGCCCATTTCCAACCCATAAATAGGAGAAAAATGTGCTTTAGTAACTCGAATCCACGTCCTCTTGTATTGACAATAATATATATATCAATCGAACTTAGACTCAATCAACATGTTGTTTAAATTTAAATTCGAGAATTAATGTTTATGTAATTTTTTTCTATTATAAAAGACAACGGTGCTTGTAGAATCATTGAAAACGACCAGCTATGTGATATTATATCTGATATTTAGCTGTAAAAATTGACAGAATTTGGCTCAATACATAAGGTTCATGAAGCTTCTATCCTCCATTTACAGCTTAAGTAAGAAAAGCCAAAAAGAAAGAAAGACATAAGAAGACAAAGATATGTTAGTTTTTGGATCCATCAACCTCGAAGATTGCAACATGAAGGGGGGGACAAAGATAAGTAGTAGGGGGGAAAAAGAAAGAAAAAGAAGGTTTGCTTTACATGGAGTGTCGGGTTTTGAGTGCTCGAGGTTAATATACTTCCAAACTAAGGTGGTTTAGTTTTCAAATTACATTCCTTCTTTTCTGTTCTGTAAGAATCTCACACCTTCTTTCTATCTCATCTTTTCTCTCAAGATTATTTTTTGGCATAAAGATTTTGCCATACTTCTTTTCTTTCTTTTATTGTAGGGTTCTTTTGGATAAATGGTGTGTTTATTTGTGATTTGTGTAAAAAGAATAGTAGTGGTGAGATTAAATACTGTAATGATAAGGACAAAACACATCGAATCGCATTGAGGTAAATACTCATCTAAAGGGATCCTTAATTAGGTTTGTTCAATAATGAAATTCTATGAATTGTGTTTTAAACATCTTTTCATATAATTAAAATTTAATTTATAGAATATATGAATGTTGAAACGGAAAAATTAATTTTCAAGGTGAGTTATAAAATTGATAACTTCCATTTGCTTAAGTTTACATTTTGATTATTAAGTTTTAAAAGTTTATTATATGATGATTTATTACATTATGGTTACTCAGTTGTTAACTCTTGTCAAGGGCTCAATATCAAGTTGATGTGATCGTTAACGCTGTTTTTATTTTATTTTATCTTTCTCTTCTTTTCATGTGTTCTTTTTCTTCTTTTTTTCTCTCTCTTCTTCTTTCCCATTAGCCTTACATATTGCCAAATTTACCACTATCAACCGCCGCCGTTCGACCTTCAATCTTCGATCAGAACCCACCAAATCATTGGTCTTTTCCCTTTCTCTCCTTCCATTGGTTTTGATTTCCAAGAAGCCAACCAAACATTTACGAAAATAAAACTAATTTTGAACTATTCTTAGCCCCTTTCGTTGTTGTCAGTCACTATATTAGATTGAGATTCCAACAAAAGCTTCTCCCTACTAAAACCAATGCTTTTATCGTTGAAATCTTCTATTGGAGCTTCAAATATTTAGGAATTTGACAAGCCAAGAAAATATGAGTTCATCTTTATATATATATTCGATCTCTTCCCTCACTCATTCTCTCTTATTTTTGTTGTTTTCAACTTCTAATTCAACAAGTTGAGAGGGGATTGTGGGCTTTTGTACATGTTTAGAGATTTTTATTGAAAATCTAAGGCCGGAGACAGTAGAGTTAGCAATGACGACTCGAGTTTGATTGGGAGAAAATGAGAAGGAAGGAGTAGACAAAGAAAAATAAAGAAAGAATAGAGGAAAAAAGGTTAAATATTTAGTGTTTAAAAAATAATAAAAAGATACTATTAATGGTCACATCAATTTGTGTTACACTTTTAACGAGAATTAATAATAAATTGATAACATTAATGATGATAGAATAATTTTTTAAAACTTGATATAAAAAAAAAACAAATATAATAATATCATATTCTCTTTTAATACATAAAAAGACTATAAATAAAGTATGTTGAATACAATGTTGATATAATAAGTTGCATATTAAATAACCTTTTAACTTACTACATACATGTATATTGAAAGACTTGAGTTAAAAGACAGAAAAAGTGAAAGTGATAGAGATGGGAGACATTGGCTGCTCAAAAAGATTCTAGTCTTCTCTATTTTATTGGATTTGATGTTCAAAATGGAAGACAAACATTTCCATTTAGACTTTCTACATCAAATTTTCTGCAACTCTAATCTCAGTTCAGACCTAACGTCTTGAAATCGTTGCATTTTTGTCATGCACTGTTTTCCAATTTATGATTCACGTTGGGTTGATTTTCTGTTTATATTAAAAATATTTTAATATTAAAATATACTCTAAATTTGCATTTGGATTTTAATCTCCCCATTTTTATTTTTGGGAATATAGTCCTTTACTCTTTGAATTTAAAAATTTAAGTCTAGTTGATGCCACCGTTAAAATTATTTTATTAATTTTTTTAGTGTGAAATTTTAAAATTTAAAAAAATTCACTTGATAGTCATGTAACAAAAAGAAATTGAAAATACTAATTAGGATTTTTTCCTTAAAAATACATATTCGAAATTGACATGATTAAATATATGTTTTTTCTATTAGAATAATGTTATTATACATATATATATCATTTTAATTGAAATAGTTAACAATATTTATTATTTAGACTAACTAATAATATTATAAAAGTAGAGGGACCAAATTATGTAAAAAAATATAGATTAAATCTCAAATTTCAGTATAGTTTATGGCCATACTTTATTTCTAAAAAAAAGGCCAAAATTGAAATTTGACCATTGTTTTATAATGTAAAAAAGAAAAAGAAAAAAGAAGGCAATGCAAATGTAAAGAAATAAGAAGTCATATGTTAGCATCTAAGATTTGAGGTATTCAAATTATATATAATCACATAATATGTAATCGAAAGTTAACGATATTAACTATTTTGACCAATTTATAATATTATAAAATTAAAAGGATCAAATTAGTTTAGAAATTCAAGTATATAGATTAAATATCGAATTTAGACATATTAGAAGGACCAAAGCTGAAATTTAACATTATGGTAAAATGCAAAAAGGAAGAAGAAAAGCATAGTTGAGTTGGCCGTGCAAAAAGTAAATATAGTTCCTGAAGCATTTATCTTTTGTTAATAAAACATTAAAAAGGCATCAGCACGCACCAGTGGGGTTAAAACATCTTTTTTTAGGAAATTTTTTTTTTCGAAATTAAATTGTATATTTTTATGATAATAAAAATATAATTTTATTATTTTAATAGTTTATATTTTTATAATTTTAAAGGATTAAATTAAAATTTTATCATTTTTAGGGGTTAAAGTACAATTTTACTATTACAATTTAAAATTTTATAAACTATAAAAGGACTAAATGGAAAATCTTAAATAAATAGTGTGATGAATGTAATATGTTTGCCTAGTTTTACCTTATAAATTTAATTCAAGAATGAACTCATAAAAACCCAGACTTCCGTGAGGTAATCTTTGTCTATTTTCTTTTCATTGCAATTAGATTTCATTGATGACGGGTTTAATCTAGTTGACTCGAGCTTAATTTATAGTAGTTCAAACTTAAACTCAATTCAAATTGAAGGTATAAAATAAGTTTAAATTCACATCTTTCATTTTAAACTTGATTATTTATGCTAAGCTTAAATTCAACTTTAAGCTCAAATTGAGATTTTATAATACAAAATAAAATAAATATGTTTTAAAAATATAAAACCAAAATTCAATCAGCTTGTGAGTAGATTTGATCATGGACCGAGTTATCTGCTCAAGTCCGAAGGCTTGTCCGAAGAATGAAAGGGTTTGGGCAAAAATATAGGCTTGAAAAATGGGTTTGGACTAGACCTGTCCATGGGCCGGGCCGGGCCGGGCCGGGTTCGGGCCGGGCCCAGAAAAATTCGGCCCGCTTCCTAGGCCCAGGCCCGGCCCAACCCGGCCCGAAATATGGGCCTGAGATTTTGTCCAGGCCCGGCCCGGTATAAAATATGTGGCCCGAGCCCGGCCCGTTTTTAATTAAAATTAATTTTTTTGATAAAATTAAAACTAATTGTTAGTAAAACTAATTGTTAGTAAACAATTGAGATATTCATACTTATTCTATAAGCTAAATTACATATGTACCAAAAAAGAAATTAATGAAATGTATTACAGTGAATAAAAATCTATTAGCAGTAAAAAATCTATTACAGTAAAAAATCTATGAGGACCGAAACCTCATACACCAATACATCTAGCTGTAAAAAATCTATTACAGTGAATAAAAATGAACATGTGCCTATAAAAGCATCAGGCAACCATAAAGAGAAAAGCAGAAATGAACAAATTAACCTAAATTGCTGATTAGAAGAGAAATAAAAGTCAAATTGATAAACACCTTAGCCAATTGTTGAGTCTGGATGATATTTATGCACCTCTAAAATACAGGATGTACAAATTGAGTGAATCTGGTACCTAATGCCTGAAAAAGTAAAATACATTAATCCTAATGTTTACTAAAATCATGTACTGCAGATTAAAAAATCATGCAGATTGGACTGGCTCCAAAACTAATAAGAACTAGTAGTTTGTACACACTCCCATTTTCCAAGTTACATTGCACAGAAGAAGAAAAAGGCAAAAATCATTAAGCCAAAAACAACACTCTGAAGAGACTTCAGATCTCAGTGGGTAAATAAAAGTAAAACCAGCAACAGGTGTACCGTGTACGTAACAGAACATACATTTCTTTTTGAGATTCACATCTCCAAACCACACAACAAAAAGTTTACCCGGAGGAAAGCTTTTTTGCAATTTTATTAAACTTATCACGTTGAAATATCTTTCACTTATAGAGCTGTTCTCTTTTATTTGCAGTACGCATTAAAATTCCTGTCAAAGGATAAAACAGTTTAGGTCCAATTTAGTTACAGCCAACTCTATAGTAGCTTGAAGTCTCTTTCCAAAATACTGCTAGATGTATTCCTTATTCAATTACTTGCTGACCTCAGAGTAAAATAATAAACATGAAACTAAATACAAACCAATACAAACCTCATATACCATATCAGACCATAGCAAATTACTTTGAGGACCAAAACAACAAGGTTAATGAGGACAATATAGTTCCATAACTGGAGAGGAAAAAAAAAACCATTTAGTCTAAACGTTCAATCAACTCAAACAATTTGGCCTTGGGCTTTTGTAAAAAAAAAGTGATTTAATGAGTGTTGAGACGTGTTTCACATCTGTGGAATGGAGTGGGACTGAACGTGGCTGGCCATCTAATCTAAAGTTCCTAGCCCCACGCAATGGGGCGTTGAGTTTGATTATCATTTTCATCTAATCTGTTGACTAAACAGCAATCAATTTCCTTACAGACCCCTTCTTCATCATTTCAATGTTTCACCCAGTTTTTTTATGGGCTTTTTTAATTTTTAAAAAAAGTTTCATACTTCTAATTAAAGTGTTCATAGGCTCTTCTTTTAAAAGAGCAAGTCTAACAGACATCCATCGAAATTGGAAGTTGATATCGAAATATCAGGATTTCCAATAAGTGGAGACAAATTCTATTTGTAGGTTTTTTGCATCTTCTAAGGCATTGCAAAAAAAAAAAAAGAACAGTTGATGAGACATCATTATGTTCGGACCATCAAGCAAAGCAACTATTACGCATGGCATCAATGAACCCTGAAACATCATTTTAGAATCTCAAAACACAAAAGGCGTCTATTATATTTCAGGCTTGCATTTTTTATGTAACACAGAAAAATGAAGAAACAAGAAAAGAAATGACAAACAAAGAAGATCAGTAGGCAAACAAAGAAAAGAGTAACCTGAAGAAGAATAATCAGAAGAAATGAAGTATCTTAAAGAGAATGAAAACGAGGAAATCGAAGAAGATGAGCAAACCCGTACCTGTACCAAACTCCTCGTTCTTGTATGCTTGCTTCTACTTGGCGATTCGGGAAGAAACAAACCTTTAAACGCTTGATTCTGGAAGTGGGTGGAGGACCGGAAGTGGATCGGTGGAGGTCTTGACGGTGGAGGTGGATCGGCAGACACAGTCAAGGAAGTCAAGGCACGATAAGGTTAGGGATTTGGAATTGAAAGACAGACGGTGGATTGGGAAATGAAAACTAAAACTAAAAACTTAAACATAAAAATAAATATATATATTTTTTAAACATAAAAAACTTAAAACATAAAAAACTTAAACTATAATATTTTAAACATAAAATATATATATTTAATATATTTTTGGGCCGGGTCGGGCCGGGCCGGGCCGGGCCTGGGCTAAAAAAATTCTGCACGAGGCCCGGCCCATTTTTTAAACGGGCCTCTTTTTTTGCCCAAGCCCATATTTCGAGCCTATATTTTTACACGAACCCTCCCATATTTCGGGCGGGCCGTCGGGCCGGGCCGGGCCGCCCGGCCCATGGACAGGTCTAGTTTGGACAAAAAAATAAAGCTCGTTTTCTAAAGGGAACTGGCCTCAGGTAGATTTTTTTGGCCCGGCCTGAATAAGTTGTTTTTGTCACCATTTCGTTATTATTTTGTTGTTATTGTTTTTGAATTAAAGCATCCGAATTTAGTTCTTGACAGAATTAAACATAAAATCATCAATTTAGCAGGAATTATTTCAAGAACTAATTGATTTGAACACTTAAAATATGTAAAATAAACATACTATCAAATCCCCTTACTTAGCTTATGCTTGACCTCAAGCATATTGTATAAGAATTAAAGTAAGTAGAGAGAAATGTCAAGTATACTCCCTATGTATATCTAGCGTGGTTGCCAGCATTGGGAGTGACTACTTTGTAAGATGACGAGAATCGTAGAGACTTAGGTTTCCATTGTTTCAAGGTGAGCTTTGATGCAGCTTAAGCATTGCTCTACAGATGAAGGAGGCTGCTCCTCTGGCTCCCTAGTAGCGAAGTTGTGACGTTGGCAAAAGACCCTATTATTGCGAGCAGTTCGCATACTTGGAGGAACAAAATAATATGCAGTAGGGGTGTTAGCAAGCAAACCCATAGAATCCAAACAATACTCATCTATATGATTCATAGTATATGCAAATGTAAAGGAGGAAAAATTGAATTCAGAAGGAAAAAGTTGATTAAATTTATAATATATAACCCAAGAATGAGTGGTCGATTAGAGCGTAAATCAACATGAAAATTTCGTGCAAACTAATATCTTAAATTAACCTTATATCCAAAATGCATACACCATAAGAAGAATAACTCTGTCTTGGCTAAAACAAATGATGAATCATTTAAGCTTGAATAGCTAAAAGCTAAAAACTGATGAATATATCTTAAAGTTGGTTCATGCACTGACAAGTCCTTAGAGGTCTTAGGATTGTAAAGATGATTCCTAGGTTGAGTTAAAGCAGAATAAGCATCATTAGCATCAAAATTACTTGGTATATCCAATAAAGCAGTATGATATGAATCAGCTTGAACCTCGTTAGGGTCAGCGAAACCTATAGGAATGTTAAAATCTGAAATTGACATCTTAAAATCCTTACCAAGTAATCGAAAACAGATAACATCTCGAGTTTCAATAGTTTGCAATGCATTAATATTGAAACTAAACATTGCATAGAACTCATAGGCTTGTTCATAATATGCAACACATGAAATATTCGCAAACGAATTCCAACCAATAACATCAAAATAGTTTAATTCAACATCATGTATATTAAGCATGTCAAGAGTGTAAAGATCAATTTTCTTACAGATCAGGAGTGGTCGTTTTCGAATGTCGTCGTATCTTGTGCAATGCTCTGCGGTTGCAAAGTTTAGAGACCCTCGAAGTCATGTTTCTGTCGGTATAGTGTGGGTACAACCTCGCCTATTACGTTGACCATCTCGGGGTGGTTGAACATTTTCTTTAGGCAAGTCGGGTGGTGGGCTCGAATTTTCAGTAGCTTTAATACTACTATATGGAGATGTTATTGGTTTATCAAGTGATGGTCGATGTGTTCTAGTGTTGGACAACCATGTTCGACTTTGAGGAACATGCTCATTTCTATTCGAAGGACCTTTGCCATGGTTGTTAGAAGTCCCGGCCTCGTCTAAGTAACTTGCATAGTACGTTAGTAAAGGTAAAATAGGTTGTAAGTTAGGAATCAACCTTTTGGGAGTAGCGAGACTGCTGTGAGAGCATTCTTTCTCGATCTGAGTCTTCATTGTCTAAATTGATAACTGAAAGAGCCAAGAATTAGTTTCGACTGCGATTAAGAGAGACCGGGAATCCGTAGGCCACTTGGTTTCTAGTGCACACCATAGTTTGTGTTTGGGTTTGCGAAAGAAATGATGTCTATTACGGTTGCTCACAACGGCGATCTCCCGGTGGCAGATGGCGACGTTTGGGTTAGGGGAAAACAAAGGTGAACAGAGCAGCGGTCATTTGGGCTTGAGGTGATAGTGATTTTTAAAGAGGAGGAGAGGTTCGATAGTGGAATAAATAAGAGGTAGGTGGCGTTACGGTAAGGAAAAGAGAGTAGATCGGCGAGGAGAGAAATATCGAGACCACGACAGTTTTGTGAGGTCCAAGGTCGATAGAAGTGAGGGAGAAAGGACACGAGCGATGGTGCTCGAAAAACGGTGCCATTTGGTGCTAGCTTGGTGCGGTTGTACGAGGAAAGAAGAAAAAGAAAAGAATTGGTGATTAATTGGTGCCACGGTGGTGTTAGGCGATGATGGTGGCGGTTGGGAAAGTAGTAATGGAGTTAGGATTTTTAAATAGAAGAAGGAAGAAAGAAGGGTGGGGGTTTACGGGCTTGAGGAGTGTTTTTCTTTTTCTTTCTTTCTTTTTTGTTTGGGTTTTCTCTCATTTTTTTTCTTTCTTGGGCCACATTTGGGCATTTGGCCCTTTCTCATTTTTTTTCTTTTGGGTTACTTTGGACTTTTTTGGGGTTTGGGGAATTGGGTTGGTTTTGGGTTTTATGTGTGGATTTTTTTTCACTTGGGTTGGTATTGGTATGTGGTATCAGGTTTGTGGATTTTGGTTAGGTGTGGTTATGTGAAGAAAAATGGTAGCACTAGGCGTGAAATGCCTAATGAAACTATTTTAGTGAAATTTAATTGTCTCAATTCCTGGGGGATCACACCAAAAATTTGAGTTCCTTTTGGATTTCTTTCTTGATCAATGACAATGGCAGCATTGTCATCATATCATATTATCATCTCGTTGTCGCGTTTGAGTTCTTTACGAGTACGTACAATTACAGCTCTGATCACTTCTGATCTTTCTAGAGGTGTATTTGGTACTGCTTCTTTGATCACAGCAATAATAACGTCACCAATATGAGCATATCGGCGATTACTAGCTCTTATGACTCGAATACACATCAATTCTCGGGTCCCGCTGTTATCTGCTACATTCAAATGGGTCTGAGGTTGAATCATTTTTTAAATCTCTTTTTTCAATGTAACAAAGGACGAAGAAAAAAAGAAATATTGTTTGTTAAAAAAAAAAAAAAGGAAACTCGCAATTGTTTTTTTATTCCCAAGACAAGACTTCTTTCCTTTGGTTCTATATTCTTATCCTGAAAGAATGAAATGAGCTTTTATAGGCATTTTTGACGCCGCTATTGAAATAGCCTTTCTGGCTATATTTTCTGCCACAAACGAAATTTGATTTTGTGAATTAATAGTATTGAATGGTAACTAATGAATTGTAATTAATTGACACAATACTTAATCAGTGATATTTAATCTTCTAAGGTAGTTGAAGGTTAAATTAGCGACGGTATTATACGGTACATTAGCCTTCCATAACTTGCAAGATTATTGTGATTAAACTATTTCAACGTAGGAATATATTGTTACTTAACGTAATATTTTACTTGCTTATTAAAATTGATTAATTGTTTGAATTGACATAGTAATATGTTCAAGAGATTAGTTAATTTGGTAAGTCTGTATATGCTATAGTTAACAAATTACTAAGTTGCCGTGAATATATTTATAACAACATGAACATTGTTTTAATAATAATAAGTTAAGAAAAGTAATTGATCTAACACAATTATGTAATATTGATTAAACTTATTTTTCAGAATTCATACTTTGCAATTTTACCTTTTAATTTTCTTAGTCAATTTACTTAGTAAATCTAGTTTTATGAAACACTTCTCCTTCAAAACAAAATATTTTCCTTCACCAAAATGTTTTTAATTGTATTTCATAAATATTTTCTTACATAGTCTCTGTAGCTACGATAACTCGGTATTTATTTGTTTCTTTGTTACTTGTTGCGATTATGTATATTTACACATTTCCGTTGTTCCAACAAATACTGGCTCGCTTGTTCCAATTCCTGGAGCAATAGGTGCATTATAACAGGGAACAGGTATTGTGCTTGGAAGATTTGGCAACTGTGCCTCGATATGAAGAGCTTAAATGACTTACCTGATTGATGGTCTTAGTTTGAGATTTGGGTGCGCACACCATAGTCCAACAATCACCAAACATTCCATTTGTTTTGGGTCGAATTCCATTCCCATTTTCTTGTCAGCCACGTCAAGAACCTTTCCATTTCCATATGATTCCCACACCCATGGAAGTAATAGAGCGTCAAGCTCATGAAATTTGGGTTCAATTGACCTTTTACCACAAGCAATTTCTAATGCCACTACTCCAAAACTATATACATCGGATTCTTCGCTAGCCTTGCCCGAAGATTGAAATTCAAGAGCAATGTATCCCACCCCTGCTAAAAGAGTGTTTTTTAACCCTTTTGAATGATCAACTAACCTAGCTAATCCGTAGTCTCCGAGTTTATCATCAAAGCTGGAATCCAACGTTGGTCTTGATATCTCTAAGTAATACACAGTAATCTCCTTCATACGGATACAGCAATGCCGATGTTAAGTCTTGCACGATTTTGTATCGTGTTTCCCATGTCAATAAGCCTTTTCCTTAAAAATCCTGCTTTTGAGTCAGCCAAAGTCCGACAGCATCGGTTGCTGAAAAATCAGGGCTGTTGCTCCAAGCAAGATTCTGACCCGAAGGGTCTTGTGCATGCACAAGAGTGCAATTGTTGACCCGGCCATGAGCGTAACTCAGTGCAAAGCCTGCCAACACATTGTCCCATCTGATGGGGGGAGCACCAAGTTCTTTTCAAGCAGCATTGTGAGCATCGAGGGACTCTTTTACTAAAATTTCACAAACTTACTGGAAAGACTAGCACAGTTAAGGCTTGAATCCAAAAGGTTAGTGAGATTTGAAACATGTTCATGTTGGATTTCAATGGATATAATTGATGATTAATTAAGGAACATAAATGGAGAAATTATTGATTAGTTAAAGGTAAAAAAAAAAAAAGGAAAAAAAAACATTTTTGTACTAATATGATTGAAGGGAGTTGTAAGTTGAACCCCACAAGGAAGATGCTGGCAAACCTGTTATGGAGAAAGGTCAATTTTGATCACAGCTAGTGGTGTCAACGTGCTAAAAAAAAGTTTCAACTCTAGGCTAGTTTTTGGGCTTGCACCACTTGCTCAAAAATCCCTTTTCCTTATTAAAAAAATAATAATATATATATATTTTTAATTGATATTTATATACTTTTATAATTAAATATAAATTCAAAATATTTTTTTATCATTTAAATTAAATTTAAGATGGACTAGTCTAGTCCAAAGTGTAAAAATCTTTATTCAAGTTTGATCTAAATTATATTGAATGAGTTACCTGACCCTTGGATAGATCTAATCACAATCAATGTTGACAAAATTTTATACTAATATGTTAGACGTTAAATATTATTTATTATTATATTTAAAAATTTAAAATATTTCATATATCATTAAATTTAAAAATAATTCATTAATTATTAAAAGCAAAAATATTTAAAATGTCTATTTTATGTATAATTATATTAAATTATTTAAATAATATTTAAATCAATTTATTTTCAATTTCCAACATGATGAATATTTTAATTTTTTACTGTAATGTTAAACATACAAAATTAATAAACTATATTCTTTCGTGAACTTTCTAAAAACACTTGATAACAGCGCTAAACTGCATTAAAGTTGTGTTCTCCAATGTTTCTCAGATGAACTTTTCCATTAAAAAGTGTTTTTCCCTAAAAAGCAATAAAGAACAAACGTCAGTGTAGAAAATTTTTTAATTTATATTAAGTGCTTTTTCACAGATGAAAAAGCAGAAAATTTTAGCTTTTTTTAGCCCAAAAGTACTTTTGGCTGGTATTTTACTTTTTTAACCTTACTATTTCTTCTTCCAAATTGTAAATGCTATTGTAAAATTTTTAGTATTTATATTTGGTATATAAATATTATCCCTTTTTGAAACTTTAATCCAAATATATGTAATATTTTAATTTGTTAGGTTTATGTTTTCTATGTTATGTTAATATTTAATATGAGTTATATATTCAAATACATTTTAAAATAAAATAATACAAATGTGTTAAAAGCATTAATTAAAAATAAAAAATAATTAATATTAATTACTTAGAAATATTTAAAATTAATATTATATATTAAAATATTAACAATAACTTAGAATAAATTATTTTTTATATTTGTGCTAAAATATCATAATATTAACTAGTTTGAACATTATTTAAATACATATTTGTTACTTTATAATATCATGTCTAAAATGGACATTTTATTTCTCAAAATCATTTTTGACAACAATATCAAACACTCAAATTTTTCAAAAGTACTTTTCCACAGCACTTTTAAAAAACATTGTCAAACTAGCCCTAAGTCATATGGACGTTATGGCAAAATCGAATCTCTTTCAAACTCTTTTTCCTTTTTTTCTACTCCGTTCACACTATCAAATTCCTTTCATGAATCCATAATTCTCTAAATATTTCTCTTCTTTTTAGTTTGATTATATTAATATAGAAACTTATACCTCAGATTATCAAGAAGCACCAGTGGTCTAGTGGTAGAATAGTACCCTGCCACGTTACAGACCCGGGTTCGATTCCTGGCTGGTGCAGCCTACCTTGAAGGTATGATGACAGAGCCTCCTTTTTTGGTCAAATTGATGTTTAGTAGTCTCATGCACAGTAAATCATTGCAACTCAAACTGGTTATTTCCTCTGGTGACATGGATCATGCACTCAAACTGTTCGGTCAATTTCCTGCACCGAAAGAGTTGCATTGAGACCTGTTACAATTGAATGTTAAGCCTGCTAATTACACGGTTCTCTTTCCTCTTCAAGGGCTTTGACAGGAATGTCAGTTTTTCATGTGGGAAAGAGTTGGTGAAATTTAGGTTTGGTTCTAATGTTGTTTTACAAAATGCTCTCATCTGTTTTCAAAAATGTCATACCAATTAATTTAATAAAAAAGTCCTAATAAAATTAACAATTGAATCTTAATTTTGAAATCTAAAAAAAGTAAAAAAGACTAAATTCTTGAAACTAAATTACAAATTTTTAAAGTATGTCCCTCGTGTGTGAAGCATCAAAGCTTACGATAGGAAAAGGGACCTTCTTAATATTTTTGAAAGATAAAAGTAATATTTAGTCCTTAAATTTAATAACTTTTCTCATCTTGGTTTTTAAAATTTATTTTTTTCACCTTAATCCCTGAACTTGGTAACTTTTTCCAATTTGGTTAAGATTCTATAAATGTATAATAACGTGACACTCTAAGATTATGTTACATCATCGCTTAGAATTTTTTAAATATTTTTTAAAATTTTAGGTGATGACATATCAAAGTAACATGTCATCATACATGAATAGAATCCAAGTTTAATGATTAAATTAAGTGCAAGTTTTGGGACTAATGTGAACCCCAAAAAAAATTTAGGGACCAAGTTTGAAAAGTTACCAATTTTAGGTACTAATGCTTTTATCTCTATTTATTTATTTTATTAATCCTGCTTTTCCGAGGTGTGTTCTTGGTTGTTTCGGTAATTTGATGTCTTTTCTTGGGTGCACAATTCTTACTGTAAGCTGTATGCTCTGTTTTTCCTATTGGGGTATACGGTCCTACGTAAGGAGTTTTTTTTTTTTTTTTTTTTTTTTGTCCTGAATAAATTCTCTTTAATTTCAAAAAAGAAAAATTGTAAGGTGGCAGCTTGATATAATTTTTAAATTTTTTTATTAGTCTTTCTAGTTTAATTTGTCTAATTTTAATTTGTATATTTTTTGAATTTTAAAATTTCAATA
Organism: Gossypium turneri; assembly: GCA_008044935.1. Lineage (NCBI taxonomy): Eukaryota > Viridiplantae > Streptophyta > Magnoliopsida > Malvales > Malvaceae > Gossypium > Gossypium turneri. The sequence goes on from CP032576.1 coordinate 6,945,097, forward strand.
CTAACACAAATAATAATCACTAATTCATTTGATTAAATTCAGTTATTAATATTGAACTATGTATTTAGTTATAGATTCAGTACATATTCTCCAATTGAATCATTCTAAGTCCCCTATACTTTCTGAATTTTGAAATTTCATTACTAGCACAAATGATAGCCATTAATCCATTAACTGAATCTTTAGTGAATAATACGTATAAATAACAAGCGGACGTGACATTACACATAAGGTAATATGTTTGCTGCATCAGATTTTGAAAACAACAAAACTTAATAAATTTAGCAATTATCGTTTGGCGAGAACTAAAATTTTGAAATTTTAAAAGTTCAAGGACTAAAGATGACAATGATTAAATTTCTTTTTTGTTTTTCTTAATTTTTTGGTTCATGATAAAGTAATATGGAATTAGGTTAGCTCTAGAAAAATCCATTTTAAAGAAAATAAAAAAATTGATGCCTTAACAGCCCAATATCATAATGATGATACTGTAGTTTGGTAGTAGTATATTTTAAATTAGCACAATTAGTCTTATGTTTAAATCATTTTATAATCATAACTAACTATATATAATACAAAATGTAACTAACCATTATTACTCTGAATAAAAAAAAGGATGAGCTAACTACCTATACGTGATATTTGCCGATTGAGTCTTAATTTGATCGGTATAGATATTGTTGTCACTTCAGAAAGATGTGAGTTTGAGTGTGCTGAAACGCATTATCCTCTTATTTATGGGTGGGATTGGGGTTATGAATAGTTCTAAATATTGTCTAAAAAAAGAGAGCAGATATGATAATTTCTAAAAAGAAGTAATGGTTTAAGAAAATAATTAAAATCTATAATAATTAAGTAGGTACATAATAATAAAATAGTAAATGAAAAACCTTTTAGTTGATCCATCACTATTGGGAAGATTGTTGACTATGTACATTGGATACAGCTTGGATGAAAATTATATGGATTTTTTTAAAACAAAATTAAAATAATGGACCAATTTTGTCATAATGCCCTAATATTTTGAATTAATTTATCATGTCCAGCGTCCTCTAACTTATTTGATGTAATATATAGACTCGGTATATTTCCTACAAATTATCATAGAATTAAGAAATTTATTCATGTTTACACCTTTTAACTTATAATTAATATTTTTTAATATTTTAATTACATCAAAGTTTTTTTTTATAAATAAATACTTGCTTTTAGTTTAGCATTTTAAATATGAATATAATATAAATCATCTTACTCATATTTATATGACTGGTATTTATTATAATATTTGCATATTTATTAAACATTTTATATTTTATATATTTTTTTAGAAAAATATATTACGAAGACTAATTCTTTTTGGGTTTGTGGTTGCTTTCAAAAGAGTTTTCGAAGTGTAGTCTTCCAAAAGTTGGCAAATCTCTCAACAGATTAATATTGTCTTTAGTCAGGGTTTTGTCTGCCAACTTTATAGAGGGCCTGAGTGCTTAAGGTTGCCTGAAGAGGCGACAAGTTTAATTGAACGAGAATAACTTGTCAAATAAGATTAGATTAATGTGTGTTACACACGGTTACCTACCAAGAAAATATGGATATTTACACTTTGATAAGGTTTGAACCATGCCCTTATATCAAATTATTGAGCACCTATGCTACCACTTGATCTAACACTATTCGATCCGAGGAGATGTTTTCACTCTATGAAACTCGCAACTTTTTCAAGCAATATTGACACTCAAGTTCTCTGTAGAGTCAGAAAATAAAACCCCGACCAGGGACACTACCGACAAGTTGAGTGTTCAATCGACTTTCAATGGACGATACTTCGAAGACTTCTCTGAAAGAAGTCGACCTCCTCTCCACATTATCTGTTCCAACAATATCATCTCTAATGTATTAACCTGATAAAATGATTAAATTTAATATATATCTAGCAATAAAAAACAGTGAACAATTTGGACAACCTTATAATGCTGTCATATATATATAATAATTTATTCCCATATTTTATTCTCACATAATTTCGTATTTTTAAGTTTTTAAAATTTTGGCAACAAAGGGATCTTTTTATAGGAATAAATCAAATAAAAAACACAACAACTACGAAAAAGCTTCTATATTTTGATCATTGCAAATGATTGAATTCAGTGATCTCCCTCATTTCAAAACACCATTTTTATCTAATCATAGTTGCCAAATATCAAAAAGGAAAAGAAAATAATGAAACCTCCATTGCCACCTTCAACCTCTTCAGCTCTGAGAAAGGCACGTCCTTCTCCCTACTTTTACACCTTCTTAACGTTCACGGTCTTCGTTCTCATTCTCTATTGTGAAGACTTGCTCTCCGTTTTTGATCGAAATGAACTCGTTCCAATCAAACCAATCCCTGAAACAGGTAACTCAGTTATTAACTCAGTCGTGTTTTTTTTTTTGGTTTTGATTTGACAAGCATATATAATGCTGTTTTCTTGGTGGGGTTTTGGTTATGGGATTGTAGGGAAGGAAAAAGAGACAAAATCGACGTCGCAATTGCCATTTGTTATAGGGGAACCTGAAGAAACAGGTGAGTCAGTTCTTAACTCGGTCATCGTTTTTTTTATAAATTTTTTTAGAGTTTGACTGACATTGTTTTCTTGGTGGGGTTTTGGTTATGGGATTATAGGGAAGAAAGAAGAGACGGAATCGACGTCGAAACTGCCATTTGCGACAGGGGAACCTGAAGAAACAGGTGACTCAGTTCTTAACTCGGTTACCGTTTTTTACTTTGTTTTAGGGTTTGACAAGCATATATAATGCTGTTTTCTTGGTGGGGTTTTGGTTGTGGGATTGTAGGGAAGAAAAAGGAGGCGAAATCGACGTCAAAGCTGCCATTCGCGATAGGGGAAACTGAAGAAGGATGTGATATATTCAGTGGGAGGTGGGTGAGGGACGAGTTAACTCGGCCTCTCTATGAAGAATCGGAGTGTCCGTACATTCAGCCCCAGTTGACATGTCAAGAACATGGTAGACCTGATAAAGAGTATCAGAAATGGCGATGGCAACCCTATGGATGTGATCTTCCCAGGTATTTAATGACACTAAAACCCTAACCTCTTTATACTCATGATCAAAACAAAAACAAAACACAGAGCAAAACTTATTCTCATGTTGTCTTGTTTTTCAATGCTGGGAATCTTAAAGTAGTGTTTTGTTTCTCTTTTAAACCTTCAAATGTCGGCCAACTCCTATGTTTTTGTCGTTTCAAGCTTAAGAGGCTTCTCACCACATGAAATGGTAATGAAAGTGTTTCAAATAATATGCAAGTAAAAGTAGAACACTTCAAAAGTTAAAAGTTATGTGATGAAGTTAATATGAAGGATTTTATTTATTTATTTATGATTTGGGAATTCTAATTACAATTCACGTAATGATTTATTTTGCCCAACTTAAAAAAAACGTTATTTTAGATTTTTATTTAATTTTTCATTCTTTTTAACCTTTAAACTTGCGTTATTTATCAAATCACCTCAAAATAGATGAAAAAGTTAACATTTGTTAACTTTGTTGATATGACATACATGTTGTTAGTTCGAAAAAATTATTTTAAAAATAAAAAAGTAAATTATAACATTAGAGGGCGAATAATATTATTATAAAGAATATTCTTTTTAATATTTAATAAATGATTCTTCTCGTGTAAATTATAACATGTAAACTCGGAGTGGATGGCAAGTAAGGGACCTCCTGTTTAAATATAAAATATTAGGACGTGGGAACACTGAGTTGCATTTAGTCCACGTAATCTGGTGTAGTTGGGGCCCACTTTGAGCTGGGTCTTCTTTGTTTTTTTTTTTTTTTTGTCTATTGATGGTTGGTTAAACTAAGCCTATGGAAAAAAGATTGCATATTGGTTTGGTTCCTACTTGCTACATGTTAAGAGTCAAAATAGTTGAAATATTTTGCCATACCACAATCTTTTATTCTTAGCTACAAGTTTACTCTATGTCTTGTTTTATTTTATTTGAACATGTTAGATAAAAATTGTATAAATAATTATTCAGATCATGTCATGTAATCATATTTTTTAAATTATTTACTATAAGAATCATTAAAATAAATATTTGTGATTTTATAATTTTATTTAACGTGTAATTGAATTTTTAAAATAATGAGTTGTTTAAAGATGGAATATGTTATTGATATTAACGGAAAACTTGAGCATAAATTTAATATCATTCTACCTATAATTTAGATGACTTAAATGATAAATTTTTGTTGATACGTATAAATATGAGTTAAATGGTGATCTAATATTAGTAATATATGCTGATGTTTGATACTATTTTTGTTGCAAGGTTTAATGCCACATTGATGCTAGAGTCGTTAAGAGGGAAGAGGATGATGTTTGTAGGAGACTCATTGAACCGGGGTCAGTATGTTTCAATGGTGTGCCTTCTCCATAGAATTCTTCCTCCAAATGCAAAGTCTTTAGAATCTTCCATCGATCAATCATTAACGGTCTTCAGAGCCAAGGTAATTAAGGTTCCCAAATCTCTCTTCAACTCATTACATGGCTAGTTTTGTTTTGATGGTCGTGTTATTTGTTGTGATACATTTTTTTCAGGATTACAATGCGACGATTGAATTCAACTGGGCACCATTTCTTCTGGAATCGAATTCGGATAACGCCATCGTTCATAGAGTGGACGATAGAATGGTGAAGAAAGGATCCATAAACAAGCATGGCAAGAATTGGAAAGGCGTCGATGTGTTGGTATTCAACACATATCTATGGTGGATGACAGGCCGAAAGATGAAGTTCTTGTACGGTTTTTTCTTTCATTTTTCCGTGTGGGTTGAACATGTTAATAGTTTTTAACTAAGTTCAGAAAAAAATGGTGCATTGACAGGAAAGGGAAAGGGTCATTTAAGGATGCAAAGAAAGATATCGAAGAGCTGACAACTGAGGATGCTTATCGAGTGGCAATGAAAAGCATGTTGAAATGGGTGAGAAAAAACATGGATCGTAACAAGACGAGGGTGTTCTTCACTAGCATGTCTCCTTTGCATATCAAGTGAGTCGAATTCTTTCTACATACGTTAAAATTATTATGGAGGTGGATTGTATTTTGATACTTTTGTTAAAAAATAGACAAATTAATCTTTATATGTTAGATCAAAGAGCAAATTAGTAATTTTTTAAAAAATTTTAACCATTTTTATTGTTAAAAACTGACGTGACTGATAGAATAATCAATTAGTTACATATGGTATACTATAAATACCTCATCTTAATGTATAAGGATCAGTTTTTAACAATATAAATGGATAGAATTTTTAACAAAAAGACTAGTTTACTCTTTAATCTAACATATAATGACTAATAAATTACCCATTTTTTGAGTAGAATGGGTAAAATGTAATTTGATTCTTGGACTTTCATAGTACTTTTACCTCCTGCGTACATACAAAAAAAAAAAAAAAAACCATTGAATTTTGAAGATGAATGAAACAATTAATTAGATGTTGAATGATTTTGTATATGTAGGAGTCAAGAATGGGGAGGGGAACCTGGTGGAAACTGTTATAATGAAACGACTTTGATTGAGGATCCTAATTATTGGGGATCAGAAAACAAGAACATTATGCAGGTGATTGCTGAAGAATTTGGTAAATCAAAGTATCCAATTACGTTCCTTAACATCACTCAACTCTCGAGTTATCGTAAAGATGCCCACACTTCAATTTATAAGAAGCAATGGAGTCCATTGACACCCGAACAGTTGGCTAACCCGATTAGCTATGCGGATTGTGTTCATTGGTGTTTGCCTGGTCTCCAAGATACTTGGAATGAACTTCTATTTACAAAGCTATTTTATCCTAGTTAACTGTAGAAATGTAGCAAGTGATTGAATTAATTAATTGCTTCTTTTTTTATTACTCTTTTGTAACTACTGAAGTTTGCACAAGTTTCATAATTGAGATTAAAGATATCCAAAGATTGATGTATTCATCAGAAAATCCTACGATATTTTAGGGAGGAATTGGAAAAGAATTAATGCAATGCTGTTTTATTTTTCATGTTGTTAATCTTTGGGTTTTGGGTTCTTATCAGATATGTAGAATGAAAATGGCAAAGCGGACCAACAAATATCTTGTTTTTCCTACTCGGATACTTTAGTTAATCAAATTGAATCAAATCAATTTAATAATCAATTGGCAATTAAATTTAATAATATTGTATATATTCAATATATTATATATATAAGCCCAGCATATAAGTTACATAGAATTACAATTATTGATATAATGTGTCAAAGAAAAAATATTATAAAAATTAAAAAATAAAGTATTTAACAAAATGACATTGTCATTGTGTTATTTGTTGCTATTGTGTTGTTTGTAATTTTTCATTTAGTGTAATTATTGTCCTATTTGTTGTTTTTGTTTCTCTTTTTTTGAACTAAAAACAAATAAAAAGAGCATTATTATTGTATTTTTTTGGTCATATTTTAAACTTAATAGAACTATAAAAAAAGAAAATATGTATCAATTTTTAATTAATTCGAATAATGATAGTTCGGTTGACATATTAATCGAACTAGCAGTTTAGACACGTTATCCCTTTTTTTCTCTCTTCATTTTGGTTATTGAAATATCAAAGTTCCTTTTATTATTATTTAGGTTAAATTCTTCCATTAGTTTTTGTAGTACGTAAGTTGTGAATTTAGTCCCTATATTTTTAATTTGATCATTTTTTATCTCTATACTTTTCGAATTTTGAAATTTCAATCATGACTAAACAATAATGGTTAAATTCATTAAGTCCTATTATTACATATGTAATACTATGTGTCAGCCTGTTATTCCATATATTACTCACAAAAAAATTAGTTAATGAATTTAACGGTAGTCATTTGCTTCATGATTAAAATTTTAAAATTGAAAAAGTATAAGAACTAACAATGGTCAAATTGGAAACATGAACTAAATCTGCAACTTTACACATAGTATATGACTAATATCAAAACTTAACTATACGGATTCAACAGATAACGTCTGGGTAAGGATTAAAATTTTAAAATTTAAAAAGTATAGAGACTAAATTCACAAATTTATCATATTTTTTTTAAAAATAAGAACAAGGTGTTTAACAACCTAGAAAATATTTAAGAAATCAACAAATTGAATTTGAAGTTGCAGCAGATGCATGACCAATTTTTGGCCTCGCTGAAACTAAGGTACTCTATTCTCCCAACTGCTACAACCTTTACCAGGTGCTTTAATATCTCGAATCGGCCAACCAAGGTTACAAATTGCCTCATGTTAGATTTGCAAAGCAGAGAATGCATAATGTTAGATTTACAAATTACCTGAATTCGCCATTCAATTTTGATGTTGCAAGAAGAGCCTCTTACCACGTGAAGCTTGGAGCAAGTTGCATTATGGTATTCCAGTGTACTGCAGTATTGTAAGATCACTTTGTTGAGTTTGACTATCATTAATGAAACACCATATTCCAGGAGATTGTATAGAATCAATGATAGAATGCTTTGAAATCTTCACTGGCTCAAGAGAGAAGCAACCTTTCCAAAACGTTGTTGTGTTTTTAGCCATTAAGATTGTAGCAATAGGTTCAGCTTATCTATTTCCAAAGCAAACACCATTTCTTTGTTTCTAAATCCTTCAAAATGTAGCAATGATATGGAGAACCATAGTTTGAAAAGGTTCATCCCTTCTATCAGGAGCTAAGATATATTGAAGAATTAGCTCCCTTACATCACAATTTCTAAGGTTTTCCACCTTGAGACCCAGGTCACCATTAAACGATATGGCTTTTGCAAAAGAGCATGATGAAAGAACTAATGATTTGCAAGTAAAGTGATTAGTGTCAGAAGTAGTGTATGGTGAAGAACAAGACAAAAACAATGAACATTTAATGTGCTTATGTAGTTCAGTTTTCCTACATCTATGGAGATAATCCACTATCTTAACACATTGTATAGCAAGTAATTATAAGCACTAATACTAAACTAAATTAGCAACCTCACTTTTTCACCTAAAATCTAGATCACTCCATTCTAATCTTTCCTCTCTAAAAATTTAGTTTGAAAATCAAGTGACTCAGTTGAATACTTACAAAATACACTGTCGAAACTTTTTTTGAATCGATCTTTTATTTTAAAATGAAAATGGGGTCACCACTAATTTTAATTAGGTGTGATTGGATCACCTCAAAGTTTTAATAAAATGTTAGATTTATTAAAATTATTTTCGGTCTACAAAAATCAGAGAAATGGGTTCGGGAGTCGGTTATGCACGAGGAAGGATTAGCACCCTCGTAATGTCCAAAATTGGTACCTAGTTGATTAATTGATGTCTTAGTGTCGAGAATTTAAAACTTGAAGAGAATTTAAAACACGATCCCTTTTTGCATAATGTTATTTTTAATTAAAATCACTTAAATAAATTAAAACATATGTAAAAGACCTTCTTATCTCGAGGTAACCAAAACGAAAAGGTCATGTCCCCTAAGTTACGACACAACATCTCGAATTCTCGAAAATCTCCTGTGTTTTTAGTTTTAAAAAGGATGTTCGGTCATCTAGGTTCAAAGAGAAAGTCGAACCCCATAAGTTAGGGAACAACTTCTCGAATTTCCAAATACAGAACATTGCCTTGGTTTTAAAATTTTATGCATCGAGTAAAAACAAATGTAACATTCAAAGCAATGTGTATTTAACTTATTTGGGCATAGTATGAAAACAAACAAATATATTTAAAACTAAAGCATGATATAGTGATAGCAAAATAATATAAAATAGTCATATGGATAGAACATCTATATTAGAATGATAAATAATAAATAAATAAATATAATAATAATGTAATTATAATAATAAGAACATTAATTCGTAATACTAATGACAATAGTCATATCACTATCATAATACCAAAATAAATAAATAAATAAGAAATGTAATAACCATCTAAAAATGCAATAATAATAATAAAAAAGATATAAACAACATAAATTTTAAATGCTAAAAAAAACAATTAAAGATGTGAGATTAAATAAATGGGTGATTAAATTGAAATTTAACTAATGAATTATATAAAATAAATAAATGAATAAAGCAAAATAAAGGACTAAAATATAACACGCGAAAAAGGACAGGGGCCGAATGGAAAAATATTCCCAACCACATTATGCGCACTGTTTTCTAGAGGGACCAAAATAAAAAAATGCAGAATTAAACGGTATAAATTTAAAAAAGAAAAAAAGACAGAAATAGGACTGTATTGAAAAGCGTTTAAAAAGCGGAAGGACTAGGGCTGCAATTAGACCCTTGTCTCGAAAACATGCGAATCCTGCTAGTATTTGGGTTGGGTCTCAAGTCGCGTCAAAACGACGTTGTTTTGGACGTCTGAAGGTCAAAGCACAAAACGGCGTCATATCATGACCCTATATAAGTAAAAAAATCAGAAAGAAAAAATTATTTTACCCTCATTTCAAAAAAAAAAAAAATCCCTTTCTCACCCTTTTCTTTCTATCAAACAACCCTTTTTTGATCGATCATGGGACGGTGAGCCTCCGTCGTGGCCATCGGTCATCAGCGACGGAGACCGCCACCTTCAGTAGCCGAAGTTCCCCAAAATTTCCCCTTTTGAAGCCCTTCTTATGTAGAACATAGATCTGAGACTGAAATCCCCAAAAACCTGATCGAACTCGACAAAAAATAAAAAATCTTTTCATTTTCTCTCCCTTTTCTACGCGGCCTTAGACAAATCCCTAGGGATTTGGCGGCTTTACAAGCCGACGGGGACCACCCATGGCGGTGGTGCAGCAAAATAGGTAAAAAATTTAGCCTTTCCTTTTTTTTCTTTTTTTTTTTATATTTCGAAATAAAAAAAAGTAACTACCTTTTTTTGTTAAACTTGTTCTTCTTTTTTGTATTCTATTCGATTGCTTTCTGTTGTGAATACAATCTGTTGTTATGGCTTTTATAGCCATATATTACATACTATTTATTTTTTTATTTTTTTGCTATTTCTGCTGTTTTTGTCATTTCCACTATTTTTGCTCTCTGTCCTCTTTCGTTTTCTCTTTGCAAGTACCCATGGTGGTCAATGACGATGATGGGAGTCGTGCCTTACCATTTTGGTGCAATGGTGGTAGGGGGCGTGTCATGCCTCGGGCGGTGAACATGTTAATGTGGTGGGATGCAGCACGAAAGGGCTAGGATTTTATTAGTTTTCTAAAAAAATTTAGGTTGTGGGCCTTAGGGTTTTTTTTTTGTATTTGGGCCATTTTTGTAAATGGACTTGGACTTTTTATTTTTGATTTTTATTTGGTTTATTTATTTTTTGGTTTCTGTTTAGGCTGGACGAAATTGAGCTATTACATACACTTTTAAAAACAAACTCTAAAAAAACAATAGAATAAGTGCTAAAATTCTACGCACCCTTTTTTTCTATAGACAAATGAGATCAAAGGAACAACTTTTCTTTTAGCAAATTCCTTCATACAAGGCAGATTATTAGTGCATAGTTTCCAAAGAAAGAAAACAATTTTATAAGGTACCTTCCGTGACCAAAGCCTCCTCCAAGTTGATTTGTTCCATTCTTGTCTATTGCTAGCATGTTGTCAATATGATCTCCAAAGACAATAGAAGCATGTCTTGACTTTACAAAAAAGGATCCCAAAGGACTGTGTTTCCATATTAGTTGATCCTCTCCTCCGAGTATAGGGAACCCTTTATTGAATAACTCTTGCATAGATTCTTCAGTTAAATGTATGTTAACTTCATTCATTTTCCATTCCCCCCCCCCCCCCCTTTCTCTTGAGTCATTAACTTTTAAACAGTTGACATTACCACCACCTGAAACCTTGAACTCATGAATGATGTTATCATTTAAAAAAAAGAAGTTTACTGCCATCTCCAATTTGCCAATCTAATCGCTTTACTAGAAGATCTCTACCATGCAGTAAGCTTTTCCACATCCAGATGTCAGTTGGCTTAGTTTTAACCTTGAGGAAGGCATAATTTCTGTAGTATTTTTTTATGAAAGTGTTTCTTTTAAAGGATCTTCATTATTAACTATTCTCCAAGCCTGTCTTGCTCAAAGAACCTAATTAAAATCCTTCGATTTTTAAATGTCAAGTTCTCCTTTCCATTTAGGAGTATAGACCAAATCCCAAATACAAAGTGAACCTTTCTCTCCCCTTCCTTTTGTTTCCACTAGACTTTTGTTATTAAACCTTTTCAAGGGCTTTAAAGTAGGATGATTTGAAGACCGGTAGATTTGAGAGTATGGAGAAAATCATAGTCAACCTACAACCAGGAGAGAGCAATTTGGACTTCCATCCTTAGAGCTTGATATTCAGCTTATTAATGGTAGATTGAAAAAATGAGCTTTTAGAAGAAATATGCTTCATATTAAATCCCAGGTACTTACCAAGAGATTTGTTGACACGACTTTTCCCACCATTAAATAATAGGACAAATGTGATTTAGCATACTCGAATCCATGTCCTTTTGTATTTGACAACAATATTAATACCAATCGAACTAAAATTCAATAGACTATTAATTAATCTAATATAAACAAAAATATATGGAAATGATTTAGGTGATCCATTGCATCATCCAAGGTGTACAACAATTAAAAACAGCTAACTGCTGCTTTATTGTTAAAGATTAGGCATTAGAGTAAAAGCATTTAAAAAAAAAAGTCAACAAAATGTAATGTAAAATGTCACCAAATCCTTACCTAAATGCTAAATTTCTTAAAACAAAGCAACCTTATAGTTTATTAAATCACCATCACCATCACCTTCATTTTTTTTTCTTTTAATATTAAATACAATAGCAAAAAATAATTTAAATATATAACATTAAAAATAACATGACATATATATATATGTTTAAATATTTAAAAAATTAATTATTTATATAAAATTTTAAATATAATTATGAAGACAGAAATTGCATATCCATGTCACTATAGGTGTATAAAGTAGGATAATGATATGACATCTTTTACAAATTAGGGACAATCCTTAGCTTAAAAGCCAAGGGAAAATTATAGCTTCTCCATTACACACCATTTACTGCCCACTACTACTCTTTTTTTTATTTTCTTTAAGAGAAAAAATCTATCACTTGAGTAGATCTACAGAACATATTGTCATTTGTAAGTAATTAATGAAAATAAAAAAAAATTAAGAAAAATCTATTTTCCCCTCAGTGTCTATGATGAACATATTAAGACAAATCATGTAGTTTGATTAATGTAGGCGCTAAACAATCATTTTCTAGCTGCAAATTATGCATCATTATTCAACAACACAAACACTTTATGTAATCAAAAATAATAAAGAAATTATATTTATAAATGCTAATAATATTATCTATTGAATATTAATTATAATTATTTTATTTTATCTCGGGTTTATATCGAATTTATGCTTAAATAAAATTATTAGTATTATAAATGATAAAATTATAATTTCAGAATGAGAACACGTGAAAGTATTAAATTGTTAAAACAGTAGTGGAATTAAACCTTTGCATAGTTCTCTCTATATATTGATTCTTGAATCCAATCTCAACATTCCTAAACCCTTGTCAATAATTAGAATTCCCACACAAATTTAAGGTAAAAAAAAAAAAACAGATTTTTGGGTTTAATTTTAAAGAAACAAAGATATGAAACCACCATTGTCGTCTTCTTCCTCTGCTGTTCTTAGAAAAGCTCGACTCTCTCCTTACCTCTTTACGTTGTTAGCTTTCATTGTTTTCGTTTCTATTCTTTATGGAGAAGATTTCATGTGCATTCTTGGACAACTTGAACCAATTCCAGGCCGAGCCATGTCTAAACCTGGTGAGTTAACTCAACTCAGTCAGACGAGTCAAGCTCTGTTTTTTATTTTTATGTTGTTTGGATTTGACTTGGGAATTGGGGCTGTTGGGGTTAGTGAAAAGAAGAGGGAAGTTGGCATTCGCTATAGGGAAGGGCGAGGAAGGATGTGATATATTCAGCGGGAGGTGGGTGAGGGACGAGTTAACTCGGCCTCTCTATGAAGAATCGGAGTGTCCGTACATTCAACCCCAGTTGACATGTCAAGAACATGGAAGGCCTGATAAAGACTATCAGAAATGGCGATGGCAACCTCATGGATGCGATCTTCCTAGGTAAAAACAAATTATTCATATTTTAATGTTTTATTTTATATAATACACAGTAAAAGTATCATGAAGACCCTTCTACTAAGAGTCAAATTCATATTACTCTTTCTACTAAAAATGGATAAATCAGTCCTTATATATTATGATCGAAGAGCAAACGAATCATTCTATTAAAAATTTCATCCATTTCTATTATTAAAAATTGACCACGTATGTTAAGATAATGTAAAATTTTTTAACAGATATAATTAATTTATTCTTTGATCTAACATATACAGATTAATTTATCTATTTTTTAAATATAATAAACAAAATACAATTTAATTTCTAATGTAAAGACTTCTATGATACTTTTACCTAGTATATATAACGTGATAGAATACTTATTATGGAATGAACAGCTTCAATGCGACATTGATGTTGGAAACACTAAGAGGGAAGAGAATGATGTTTGTTGGTGACTCATTGAACCGTGGTCAATACATATCAATGATATGTCTTCTTCATAAACTCATCCCTGATGACCAGAAATCCATGAAAACTCATAAAAATGGTTCCCTCACAGTTTTCAAAGCCAGGGTACGTAATTTAATTTAATTTAATTTATGATCAATATTTTTTTTATGTTAAAATCTCCATTGATGTTCAAATATTTTTTTTTCTTTTTTAAGGATTATAATACGAGCATTGAATTCTACTGGGCTCCATTTCTCCTTGAATCGAACGCAGATAATGCGATTGTTCATAGGATATCTGATAGAGCAGTGAGGAAAGGTTCGATCAATAAGCATGGCAAGAATTGGAAAGGGGTTGATATCTTGGTTTTCAATACCTATTTGTGGTGGATGACTGGCCTGGAGATGAAAGTCTTGTAGGTGTCGGATATGGGTGTATTTAATTTTTTTAATATATTTAAAAAAATATATAATATCAGAAATGCTTCGAATAAAAATATTTATTATATATTTTTGGACAGGAAAGGATCGTTTGAGGAGGAGAATAAAGAAATAATAAAGGTTTCAACTGAGGAAGCCTATGGAATGGGAATGAGAAGCATGTTGAGATGGGTGAGAAAAAATATGGATCGCAAGAAGACTAGGGTTTTTTTCACTAGCATGTCCCCTACTCATGCAAAGTGAGTATACAATTTAAAGTTTTGATTATCGAATTTTCTCTGTTAAATTAATTTGTGTTGGATCGTTCTTTTGACAGGGGTATAGATTGGGGAGGTGAACCAGGTGAGAACTGTTATAATCAAACAACAATGATTGAAGATCCGAACTATTGGGGTTCAGATAGTAGAAAAAGTATAATGAAGGTGATTGGAGAAGTGTTTAGTAAATCAAAGTACCCCATTACATTCCTTAACATCACTCAACTCTCAAATTATCGTAAAGATGCACACACATCGATTTATAAAAAGCAATGGAATCCATTGACGCCCGAGCAGTTGGCTAACCCGATTAGTTATGCGGATTGTACTCATTGGTGTTTGCCTGGCCTTCAAGATACTTGGAATGAGCTCCTCTTTGCCAAATTATTTTATCCTTGAATTTACCTTTTTCTATTATAGCTTTTGAGGTTTGTTTTTTCAAATGAATTTATATTAAAGTTTTGTTTTGGGAAATTCGGAATTTAGTTCAGTTGATTCACGTACAGTTTTAAATTTTCTATTACGAAACTACCCTTGTTTATCTTTGTAAAGGAAGTCAAATTGATTTTTGTTAAGTACAATGAAAATATCAAATTCTTAGATAATTAGACCCTATTTACACGAATAATTTAGTAAGACAGACGAGCACTGCATTTGTATATGGTTAATTATGTTATTGGGCCTAATGGTGAAATCTTTCATTTTGGGAGGGTTTTTAAAGTGGATTTAAAAAAACAAAGTGGTCCAACCTTTTAGCTTAGACTTTAGACATATGTAAGAAACTAAAGCTTTCGTTGTTTTAAGCTTAAGAGATCAGAATTTCCCTTGGGAGATAATCACCTGTGTGATGAGTTAAACGGATATTAACTCAATTGGATAATGATGAAAATATTATTAACTCACTTGTGTCATGAGTTAAACGGACATTAACTCAATTAGATAATGATGAAAATATTATTAACTCACCTGTTTTAAGTGTGTTTTTGCTATTTTATATTTGTTATATAAAAAATATATATACTTAAATCACAAAATGATAACTAAACTATACTTATCTTCCCAAGTTGATACTTAAATTTTTTTGTTATCACAAGTGGTACTTAAACTATACTCCTTACTCATTTTACGTCTGTTATTAAAAAAATTCCCTTAACCAATCATTTTGTGACACGAGATAATTTTTAACTAAAATATCCAAAAAAAGTTTAAATATTATTTCCTTTATAAACATATTCATCTTTTTTTGTTCTTCACCTGAAAATTCTAGTGACAAAAAATTCAAAAATTAGTCGAGAAACACATTTGAACCCAGTTTTCGACAATAAAGCTCAAATTTCGATGAGTTTTTTTTTTCTTTTTAATTTTTTAATATATCCTACCAGACACATCTAACACCTTTAATTCGCTCGTGGAATCTAAAAAATTTCACAAGCAAAGTACGGGATAATTTTTCTTTAATTAAATTATTTTTTTAATTTGTTTCACTCTCTCCCTCTCCCAACGATTCTTTCTTCTCTTTTAATGAATTTTTTTTAACAGTTAGAATTTTTTTCACAATCCTCTTACTATTTTTTTTCGTAACCAGCTTCTTCTTTGTATTTGGATTTTATGTTTTATCTAGTTTCTTTCATTATAGAAGTTCATTCAGCATTAATTGTTTTATGCGCGAAGTATATAGAAAAGAATGGGAAAAGTTATTTTTAAGAAAAATAAAACATAGATTTTGGATTGGGTGAGAAAGGAATCAAAATCGAGATTTAAAAAGGAAAATAAGCTTATCAAAATTTGGATTTTATTGTCGAAAACTGGGTTTGAATAAGTTTTTCTAAGGATTCTTGAATTTTCCATCACCGGAGTTCTTGAGTGAAGAACAAAAGAGAAAAAAAAATATATGTTTATAAGTTTTTATTTTTTTCAAAACAAACTCAAGGAAATAATATTTAATTTTTTTATATTTTCAATTAATTATTATCGTGTGTCACAAAATAATTGGTTAAGAGATTTTATTTTTTGACAGCTGGGTAATTTAGGCAACAGGGTATCGTTTAGATACTATTTTGGGTAACAGAGTATAGTTTAGGTACCACTTGTGACAAAAAAAAGTATAGCTACTAACTTGAGAAAATGAGTATAATTTAGGTACCATTTTATTGTTTAAGCCAAAAATATATTCACATAATAAGGCTTTTTCACCTAAATAATATAAAAAATAAAATTAATAACTAAAATGATATGCCCGTAAGATTATTTACCAAAATGGTATGGTTTTATTGGTGCCACCTGTCAAATTGGCGACACCAGACTGACATGCAATGATCAAATTATTCAGGGACTTGATATGCAAATTTACCCTTTTGAGTGGCGGCACCAAAGCTTAAATGCGGCTAATTGCCTTCTAAGTCCTCCTTATTTATTATTTTATTTTTATTCCCCTTCAACTCACTACATTGTGTTTAAACAAGCTCTCAACCTATTTTTGTAGTTAAATAAGCTCTTAATCTATGATTTTTACTCATAAAAGCCCTTTATTTTAATATTAAAGTAAATATATTTTGAATTTCAAGCTCTTATCTTAATTTTTTGTTGATGCAATAAAAATTATATACACTTTAACATCAACATTAAATCTAAAAAAGTAATCAAAAATTTCAAAAGAGTAGTTAAGAATATCATGTATTTAAGCACTCTCAAGAAATTTTAAATTTTTTTATTTAATAAACTATTCTAATCAAATTCACATAAACATAAAATGCGAATTAGTTTATATTTTTTTAAATAGCTTTACTTTGGGTAAAATATATTTACTTTAATATTAAAATAAAGGGTTTTTATGAATAAAAATAATAGGTTAAGAGCTTATTTAACTACAAAAATAGGTTGAGGGCTTGTTTAAACACAATGTAGTGAGTTGAAGGGGAATAAAAAGAAAATAATAAACACCCTTTCACTTTTTTTTTCAACAGTTACTCAAAATGGTAAATTTTCATATCAGGTCCTTGAATACTTTAGATCATTACATTTCAGTCCGGTGCTGCCAATTTGACAGGCGGCACCAGTAAAATCATACCATTTTGGTAAATAATCTAATGGGCATGCCATTTCAGTTATTAATTTTATTTTTTTGTATTATTTAAGTAAAAAATTTCAGTTATTAATTTTATTTTTTTGTATTATTTAAGTAAAAAAGCCACATAATAAGATTTGAACCCAAACTTCTACAATTTTCAACATTTATGTATATTTTACCATTCAATTAAAACTTCATCTATTAATTATATCAATTTTTTTATAAATATATTTATTAAATTGACGTTATGTGTCTTCATCTAATATATATTTATCCGAGGCTTAATCCCTTTTCAGTTCCTTGTACCAAAAGAAACAGTAAATACGCCTTTTATCAACAAAAGGCCAAATTGGTGCATGCTTACCACTTTATTGGCAAATAGGAATCTCTTTGATTGCAGCTTTGGCGTCATCCCAAATCTAATTCCCCATTGCCCCATCATCCCCAACTTCCACTTTTTCCTCGTTAATCCATTCCACTAGGAGTAAAACCTAAGCAATTACGTATTATGTTATACCATTTAGGAGTCCAACTCTAACCTAACCCAACCATTTCATGAACACTTGTAAATTTATAGGTTTAGACCAAACTATGCAATGATGATCCCAAATGGAAACCTCAATTCCATTCTTATTCTATCATAGCAACCCATGATGCTTTGGACCCTTTCCTACTCTCCATTGCACTATCATTAGGAAAACATAAAGCTTAGCTAACATGGTAATATTAAACCCCTTCAAAATTTTAAATCCAAGCCCTCTTTTGTTGTACGTGCCTCGCCAAGAAGCAAGACTATGGTAGACCAAGCCGATGAAACAACAAATTTATTGTTGCCAATAAGGTCTCAGGACATTGAGCACATAAGTTTAATTATTTAATTTCCAATGCTTCTATTCTTTTTATAGCGTAATGATGTTGATTATATAAAGTTTGATAATCGTATGATATTAATATTATCAAGTTGCAGACAAGAAGCACGTGTAGGGGGGTGCCATCGACTGATTTTCTTAGCAGATTCCAGGCTGTTTCAAATGCAAGCAAATCGCATGGCCTTCATAGCAAGTGGCCAATATGGCTTTTCAAACTTTGAACAAATCATTTTAATTTTGGATTTTGGATCATTTACAAGCCTTAATCTTTTGATTCATTTCACCCAATTTTGGATTAATAAAACATTATTAATGATTACTTACCAAAAACCATTGATTAATGAAAATTACAAGAAAAAGAGAAAAAAAAAAAATGATTGCTAAGTGATGGAGGCTTTGAGCGGTCAAATTAGGTTCGAGACAGACCAAATGGTTGGCTTTGTTATATAAATAATGTGAAACATTAATATCATTCCATCCCACTTGCACTTCAACTTGCAAATATATATATATATATATATGTATATTAAATTATTATCTAAAGCGATAAAAATTATGAATAAAAACATTATTTTGAAGGTAAAAATTATGAATAGAATTATAAATAATATAATAATTGGTTTTAAAGAATATATTTATTAACACAAATTCTGTGAACTAGTAATAAATGAAAAGAATAAATAGAAATTAAAGATGTCGAAGATTATCATCAACTTGCAATGTTTTGTACCACAAGTTGGATTTTTATAAGAAATCAAGTTGCATTTTCTAAACCACCTTTTGATTCTTCTCTCTCAAGTACATGAATTTTGAAACTTGATTACCGGCTGATTTTATATAACTATAATCTTGTTTTCCAATTTCATATCATTTATATTTAATAATCATTTTCCTCAATGAAAAATATTATTAAAAAAAGTATTCGGTTGAACTCTCAATCCAAAAAAAAAAAAATTAAGCTATTCTGTTAATAAAAATCATCATTGACTGGTTTGATCATTAACGAATGTTAACAGAGGAATAAGAAGTATGCTGGCGTGATATACCGCATGTAAAGTCTTCAATATTTTTAAAAATATACTCTAAAATAAACTTGAACAAAAGAACATCTAGCTTCATTCAAATTTGAACACACATTTATCTAAATTCAGCTTAGATGTGTTTACTAAAAATAATAAAATGTTATCCGAAAATCATAAAATATTTTTAAAATTATAGAAATTCAAATAATTATAAAAATATAAAAATTATTAAAATTCCAAGAAAAATATATATATAAAAAAAAAAAATCTAACATTGAAGAAGCTGTAAGAGAGGAAAGCAATTTCAGGAATTACATTGATTACTAAAACTATGTCATTGTTGTATTCTTGAGACATTTTGATGAATACTTACCTACTTAAATTTTGATAATCTTTTATTTTTTTTATTTTATACTTTTTAATATTTTTATAATTTAATTTTTCTATTATTAATATTTTTTATTTTTTTAGAATTTTTAAATAATTATTTATAGTTTTTAATGATTTATATTTTTATTATAATTTTTAAAAATATTTTATTTTTTTAATAATCACATTTAAAATGAACCTAGGTAAATTATTATCCAAATTCAAATAAACTTATATGTTCATTTGTCTAGGTTCAGTCTAAACATAAATTTTTTTAAAAAAATGTTGATATAGCATGTCACGTGTCAACTTCTCATTGCTTTCATCGGTCATATCAACTTCATTAATGGTCAAACTGATCAATAACAATTTCGGTGAATTAGTTAGAGTTTTTTTCATAAAAGAATTGTTGTTAAACATTTCTTTGATTACATAAATATCATGTAGGTCAGTGGATTATGGAGTGAAACAATGAAAACCTATCCGTACATGAAAATTCTAAAGATATGGTTTATATATATATATATATATAGTTTAGCCTCTTTTCTTGTAAACATGTTACATGGTGGAATAAAAATTTGAAAGAAAGGATTAAATTGAATACAGTAATGTATATGCCAAGTCTCTAACATGTCATACACCGGCCTTTTTCATCTTCTTTATCCATATATAATCTTATATTATATAGCCATTAGCCACCCCGATGATCCGTGCATTACTAATTGGAATTTCTATATACTTTTTCTTTTATTAAATCAAACAGCCTTTTTAAATATACAAACCCAGCTGAAGATATTTAAGTGGAAATCACATATATTTGATGAAACAAAGAAGGAAATACATTCATAATTACATTAAAATTGAGTGTGATCATCAAAGCGAAATCTTCACCAGATGGGAAGAAAAAAGCTAAAAATTACAAATTAAACATTACATCATCGATCGATACCAATATTGTAACATATGATCACATTCAACTTCATCTATGAATCTCGATACGAAGTCATTAATGGACAGATCCCACATCGAGAAAAAAAAAGAATTGAGAGAATTAGATTTTCTTTTTCTTTGGAATAGTTTAGGGGGATGATGACAATGATTCTTTTGTTGCCATATTTTCGGCCATTTGAGCCAAAGATTGAAGGTTGCAACGTACAATAGTATCAACGAAAGTGCATGTATCTTCTCTGGTGTTACCGGGCGGTATGTCAACGACGAATGATTCCACGACAATTGTCCCGTTACCTTTGTTTGAAGCGTGTAGAGTTGTGACAGACTTGTAATTATTCAACCGATGAACACCTCCGACGACGCTAAAGCTAAGCACGTGATGTTCGTCGTCGAGGATTTCAAGCCTCTCGGTGCTGAAAGAGGCGGGGAGACCCGATATGACGTGGACTTCACGGAGGCTGCCTACGTTACCGTCACCGACGATGACATGACAGCTTTTGAGGAAGTGTTTGTAAGCTTGAGGGTTATCGAAACGGCGAACCACCGACCAGACGGTTTCGACAGGGGCGTTGATGGTTTGAACCACAGCGGAGCAACACTGGTTAGGACCCAAGGTGTGGAAGTGGTAGGCGGAGACCATGTCGGGAAAGGAGACGCCGGAAGGAAGAGGGAAAAAGGTCGTGAGAGTGGTAGGGGGTGGAGGTTGTTGTTTTTGGTGGTGGCAGGTGCCAACGGCGGTGGTGGTGCGGTGGAGCTGCAAAGAGGAAGGCATCTGATGGGGGGTAGCTTAAGAGGGCGAAAAATGAGGGCATGGGATGAAGATCATGGTTTTGAATATATACGATAAGATGGAAAAGGGAGGATTTGTTGGAGTTGGAGAGAGAGAGAGGGGTATATTTTGTTAATAGCGAACAGGCTTACGCCGGACACTGCAAGTGGATGGACAAGTTGAAGCTTCATTGGACTTTGTTTAGGTAGATTTTCTAATTTTTTTATTCAAACTATAAGATTCCAACTTTTCTCATTTTCATTTTCATTTTCTTTTAATTCATTTTTGGGTTCTTCTCTTTGTTCATTGTTGAATGTTGATATTAACTTTTAAAGATTTTTTTTTTTGGTGGGTAATGAACCTTCAAAGTTTCGTACCCTATTAGTAGATTTATTAAAATATTAACCAATAAATATTTTTAAAAAATGTACATTGGCAATCTTTTAAAATTATTTACAAGATAAAAAATATGTATTAAATATTAATCCTATTAATTATTATATAATAAATTATTTATATGATTTTTGTCTAACCATTAAAAAAATAATTAGGAAAAAGGTATTCTTATCAACATATATTTTAGGGCTAAATTACATTTTGTAACTTGAATTTAGTAACTTTTCTTACATTAGAGCTTAAATTTTTGTTTGTCCAAGTTAGGCCTTGTACTTGGCAATTGTTTCCATGTTAGGGCTTGAACTTCGTTTTTATCCAAGTTAGGCTCTGAATTTGGCAAATGTTCCCACATTGGGACTTCAACTCTTTTTGGCCAAGTCAGTCCTTGAAAATCCTAAAGGTTGTGCTCTTGTGTGGGAACAATTACCAAATTTAGGGTCTAACTTGGATTAAAAAAAAGTTCATACTCCAATGTCAGAAAAGTTACCAAACCTTGGCACCAATGTGGGAACTATTATCAAGTTCAGGACCTAATTTAGACAAAAAAAAATTTAGATTCTAATGTAGGAAAAGTTACCAAGTTCAGACCCTAAATAGTGATTTAACCCTTTATTTTATATATTAGATTTTGCTTTGTTTAATTGATTGAATTGGTGTCAAATCACTCACAACACACTAAACTAGAGATTTTAAAATGTCTAATATAATTTTTTTTTAAAAATTTCTTTTATTTATTTTTAAAAGATGATTTTATAGGATATCAACATTTACAGCCTCTTCTCTTGCTTTGAGCTTGTAATTTTTAATATAAAAAATAAGTTAACTTAGGAACTTGAATTTTAAAATATTAGTAATTTTCAAATATCAATATTTGCAAATAATAAATATGTTTGGGTAATTACAACATAAAATCAAGTTAGTATAAAAACATAGAGAACAAAAAATTGAGAAAAACACATCTATAATACGCATACATGTTAAGGTTAAAGACTTGACGTATGTAATCTTTTTTTTATTAAAATAATTAGAGTGTTAGATATATTCAAATTAATTTAGATTTAAAAATCAAATTTAATTTATGTTATTAAGAAAATTAAAACATGAAATAAAGTACAGGTAAAGTAAAGTAAGGTAAATGCTTTTGAACTCTTCTTTAGCCAAGACTTGTTCATAGCAGTTAAGCAATATATGCTTCAATGTTCTTAAAGTTTTGTTTTGTTTTATTAATCCTTCAATATAAGGTTTCTCGGAGGAGGGCTTTGCTGTTTTTTTTTTTTTTTTAAATAAATAAATGTGATGGAGATTTTGTTTTTTTTCAATTGCGATGGAAATCATGATTTAAGAAATGTGAAATTATATATTTTTAGATCTTTTATTTTACTTTTGAATATATATTAGTTTTAATTACACGTGTTACTGGAATTTTTTTGGGGTTAGAATTAAATTGTATATTTTTACGATAGTAAAAATGTAATTTCATCATTTTAATAGCTTATATCTTTATAATTTTTAAAGGGTTAAATCAATTTTTATCATTTTTGGAAGTCAAAATGTAATTTTACCATCACTAACTTAAAAATTTATAAATTATAAAGAGCCTAAATTAAAATTTTAGTATTTTAGGGTGCCATGGCCCCCTGGTCTACTATGCTCTGTCATTGTACATATTAACATTAACCAAACATAATATACTAAATCTATTTAATAATTTTTTATAAAAATATAATTAAAATAGTCATCATTATATTACATTAATATAAAATTTAAATTTAATTTAAAAATACAAATAAGTATTATAAAAACTTAAAGTGCCATCAATAAAAAATAAATTTGTAATTTGTCTCTATTTAATATTTGATATGCTTTAACACGTGAATTTAAAACTTTATTAATTAATTTGGTGTAAATGTTGGGAATGTTATTGCTACTCGTTCCATGTTCTGCTATAATAAAACTGGTTCTCTATTTGGGTCATCGATTTGGGTTTTGAATAGTTTTAATTTGTACTGATTTCAATTCATTTGAATGTCGAATATTTGACAAAACTAGGAGTATGGGTCAATTAGGGTACTAAGATTCCCAACTGAATTGCTTGAGGTGGTTTAGGGTACTAAGATTCCCAACTGAATTGCTTGAGGTGGTTGGATAAGTATAAAAGTCTTACTATTAATGCTATTTTTTTAAAGATAAATGTCATATTTATTCAAGAGATTTTTGGAGTAGTTAGAAGATGATTTATGAAGACTTTTATGTGATAAATACTCAAATAATTAATGAGATAATTTCAACTTTTAAATAGGGCTTTAAAACCTATCAAAGCACGGTTGATTGACCACTTGAAGAGGCTTATAAATAAGCTATTTTGTGCCGCACAGCAAAAGTAGTTTTGGATGTTTTTGTTAACAACTTTGTTTTATTTTCTTGTGGTTATTTTGTGGCACTCTTTGTTTGCTTTGTTTTGTGGTTGATATTAGGGCTCTAATCACTTCTTTGTATACAAGTAGATTGAACTTAAGCCAATAGGTGATCTGGACGATTGTTAAATAAAATCATCCACTGAACGAGACCTCGCAGACGTAGGACTGTCTGAATTGCATTAACAAAGATCGATTTTGTTAATTCTTTTTTTCTCTTATTTTTACACTACTTGTTTTCATTTGAACTGTCGTTACAAAGAACGTTAAGCAAAGATGATTTATCATATTAACAGGCTAATTGGTAACAA
Organism: Gossypium turneri; assembly: GCA_008044935.1. NCBI lineage: Eukaryota > Viridiplantae > Streptophyta > Magnoliopsida > Malvales > Malvaceae > Gossypium > Gossypium turneri. Next base: position 6,969,587 of record CP032576.1, read on the forward strand.
TTTAAAAAAATAAGGCTGTTAATTGTTAATTTAATTATAAGTATTTTTTTAAATTATAACTTTTAATATAAATATATTTTGTAATTAAGTATTATATAGATTACGATATTTATATAAATATATTATCTTATACTTTATTAATAAGTTATATAAATTTTACAATTATCTTTTTTTATCAATTATTTATTTTTATGTATATAATTTATTATTTTATGCATAATATTTTTCACTTGTACTATAAATTATTTATTATTAATTTTACATTTACTTTTTTTAATTGGTTAAAAATTACTATTATATGTTGAAAATTAATTATGACTTAAATATTAATAATTTTTTTATTCTAAAACATCCAGCTTAATGAATTAGCCTATTAAATATTATATTACAAATTTTGTATAATTTTACTTTAATATTATAACAAAAAAAAATACGGTACGTAATCAATAATTAATTGCAGTGGTATCAAAATCTACTATTCTTACATTTTGGATAAACTGTGCTATTAGACCCTGTACTTTGAATAAATTGTGGATTTAGTACCTATATTTACTTTAGTTATTTTCAATCCCTGCTCTTTTAGAATTTTAAAATTTTAGTTTTGATCAAATGGCTACTATTAAATTCATTAAACTCTATTATTTTCAAAATTTGATACGTCAAACATATTATCGTATGTGTAATGTCATATCAACTTGTCATCTCCCCATATTACTCGCAAGGAACCTAGTTAATAAATTTAATGACTGTCATTTATATTAAGACTAAAATTTCGAAATCGAAAAACTATAGCAACTAAAATTAATGATCTAGTTGGAGAATATGGACTATATCTATAACTTTACGCATAATACATGATTAATAGTAGAATTTAACCAAACATATTTAATTGCTACTGTTTGGTCAAGATTAAATTTTAAAATTTGAAAGATATAGGAACTAAAATTGATCAAATTAAAGTACATGTACTATATCCACGGCTTATGCAAAGTACATAGCCTAATAGCAAAATTTGACGTTAAATTTTTTTCCTACAACTTTGTTATATAGTATTAAAATTACTACTATTTATCATATATTGCTATTTTATAATTACATTTTTAGTTGTAAAGTTTAATGAATGTTATTGATAAATTACGTAGATAATCATTCAACCATTCAAAAGGTTTAAACTCGGTTATCCAACTATTCAAAGTATCAATTTTGGTGCCAACATTTCTTTTTTGATAATCGGGGAAGGAGAGCCTGAACTCATATTGGGCCAAAAGATTGTCGACATTTTGACACTAACATTACTGACATAAAAAAAATTGGTCATCTAACTATTAGATACTAATAATTAAATAAGTGATGATACATAGCAATAGCATTTCTCTCAATGTACCACATACATTGAACATGTTCTATTATAATTTTAAAATTTAAATAAATAATAATAATTTTCATAACTTAGTTTTTTGAGAAGTTTTATTTAGTTATTAAACTTTGAAAATTCATAATACCATCACCAAATTCATAATAACATAGTTTTTTGAGAAGTTTTTTTTTTTAATTTTTTTGAGATAAGATTTAAATAAGAATTAAATATGAGATATATATCTATTATAATTTGCTATTTTGTTAGAAATTATTGAATACTTTGTTATCCATATTTTAAATTATTTAATATTATTATTTAATTTAAATATTCTAGTTCAGAATAATTTTAAATATGGTCTAAATAAGTTACAGTGCATAATAGTCATTTACTGGAAATGCAACCATTTGATATTTAATTACAATAAAGTTGTAAAATAAAAGTATAATAGCAAGTTATGTTAAAATTTGCAATATTTTAATTAGAACACACAATATTTTAAATAAAAGTGTAAAAATGTGATATTCTAATTAAAAATATAATACTTGTATACAAATTAACATGTATTTATTACTATCATTTTATCCATGAAATTATTAAAATCCAAACTTTGCTTGTAAATTTTTTTGATCTAGAAGTCTAGGGTTTAATTGCTTAATAAGTTAAACTATTAAGTTTTTTTTTTTTTTTTACTTCATTATTCTAAAAAAACCTTCTTTAAAAATATATTTTTCTCAAAGTTATTCTCATAATACATTTTTTTAGGGTTAGCTCAATATTAATGGGTCAAGTTCAATACAGTATCTTTCAGGAGGAAAATACCCTCAAAATATATAAGTGTCGAGTTCAGAAAATCTCACTTTGACCATAGAATTTATAGATGGTATAAAATGGGAAATGGCAACCTGAGTTTTTTCTATTTTTTGAGTTCGGTCCTTCCAATTAGAGAATAAATTAAAAGAGAAAACACAAAAATATGTGAAACAACAAGAATACACAAAGATATTAAAATTTATATAATATACCGTAAAAAATTCATTTGATTCGTTTTCAGTAAAGTTTTATACTTCACAATTAAGATCATACCTCATTTAGGGTATAATAAAAATAAAAATAATAACATGTGATAGTATTTTGAATCCTCCTCGTATTATTAACATATTTCGATAACATTGTATAAATACTAACCCTAACCTAAATAATGTATTCACATGCCAATATTTATATAAATATATAATATTTTAAACAAGATTATAACTTTATAACATAAAAATTACACAATAATCAAATACTTCAACATCTCAAACATGCATGGAGATTAGTGAATGAGAAAAGTTGGTTTAAAAAAAAAAACCTTAATAAAAAAGCATTGCACCAAAGAAAACATCCTTCAATATCGTTCCCGCAAGGAGTAAAAGTATTAGTAATTATCGTCTTTATATTATTTAACCAATAAATTGGAGTGATTGATTAAAACTAAAATGAACTAAATTAGTTAACTAAAGAATACGACAAAGAACAAATCAGGAAAATAAATGATTAACAACCAAAAAGCGAGACAATATCCAAGAAAGAATCCACCGAGACTTTATCTGTCATTATTAATCTATATTATGCAATTTCTTAACTTAGTATCTTGATCCATAAAAATCCCTAAATTATGCTAATATCTCTCTTCAAGACTAAGAGTAATTGACTCTAGGTTGATTAATTGAAATTTCTTTCTAATTAAAATCCCTATTATCGCATTAACTTGATCTATGGATTCCCCTATTAGATTTACTCTAATCCGGTAGATTTATGTTGTCCTATTTCTAGGATTGCATGCAACTCCACTCAATTACGCTAGATCTACTCTTAAATAGGGTTTATTCCTCCTTTGATTTAAGCACATCGAATATGGATTAATAGTCTAGAAATATTAAACCAAGAATTAAGCACACATAATTGAGAAAAAAATCCAAGTATTTATTGCGTAAAAGTAGAAATCGAATAACAAAATCCATCCTAGAGTTCATCTCCCTAGGTATTTAAAAAACTAGTTCAAGATAGCAAATAAAAACATTCCAAAGACAATATAACCACAAGAAACAAAGAAACTCATAATAAACTTCAAAGAAATCAAAATGAGATATTCAATCTTTATGGAAATATGCTTCTGAAAAAATCACAAGAATTGTGGGAATTTTCTCTGTTCCTTATTCCACCCAAAATTAAGAACATATATACACAGTAAAATACAAAGATAGAAACCAAAAATTATCCCTTAAACTTTAGCATCTAATCTCCTAATTAAAAGGAAAGAGATATACACAAAAGCTACCATACATATTTACAGAATAATTCCAATACCCCCCTCAAGTTGGAGCATGAAGATCATGGATGCCCAACTTGCAAAGGAGAGAACAAAATGATGCCTGACCAAGAGCCTTGGTAAATACATCCGCAAGCTGTGACGTTGTTGGAACATAGGTAGGTTTCACATTGCCTTGGAGAATTTCATCCCAAACAAAATGACAATCCACCTCGATATGTTTGGTGCGCTCATAAAAGACCGGATTGTGAGATATATGAAGAGCAGCTTGACTATCATAAGCAAGCGTTATTGAGTGCGGATGAGAGACTCCAAGACTACCTAATAATCCCTTTAACCACTTGAGCTCACATGTGGTCACAGTCATGGATCGATATTTGGCTTCGGCGGAGGATCGAGACACCGTGTGTTGTTTATTTGTCTTCCAAGATACCAGAGAAGTGCCCAAGAAAATCAACCATCCTGTGAGTGATCGTCTTGTCAACGGACAACCGGCCCAATCCGCATCGCACCAACCGTACAACCGCAGATCACTTTTGCTACTCAAAAACACTCCTTGACCCGGAGTTCCTTTCAAGAAACGAACAACTCGAAGCGCTGCATTCCAATAATCAATACGTGGTTGTTGCATGAATTGAGATAAAATATGAACACTGTATGCAAGCTCCGGTCTTGTGAAGCATAAATAAATAAGTCGTCCAACCAAACGACGATACGGTTCCGGATCATTTAAAAAAGAACCTGTAGCAAGAGCTAACTTATGCTTCTGCTCAATAGGAATACTTGTTGGTTTGGCTCCTAAAAGTCCAACTTCCTAGATGATGTCAAGAATGTATTTGCGTTAATTCAAAACAATCCCCTCTGGAGAACGCACAACTTCCACCCCAAGAAAATATTTTAAGTGTCCCAAATCCTTCATATGAAAACAATCACTAAGATAAGATTTAAAAGACTCAATAGCTTTATGATTATTACCTGAGATAATCAAATAATCAACATAAACAAGAACATTGACTTGAGATGTATCTCGTTGCAAGGTAAAAAGAGAGTAATCCGAATGTGATTGTTTGAATCCATAATCTTTTAAGGCTGTCGAAAGCTTGGCAAACCAGCATCTTGGCGCTTGCTTGAGCCCATAAAGAGATTTCCGAAGCTTACACATTTTTCTCGGTTGTGTTACTCGAAATCCGGGTGGTTTCATCATATAAACTTCCTCCTGAAGATCCCAATGTAGAAAAGCATTATGCACATCCATTTGATGTAATTCCCATTACTTGGCTACTGCAATAGCAAGAAAAACTCGAACAGTAACCATCTTTGCAACCGGTGCAAATGTGTCGGTGTAGTCAAGTCCAGCCACTTGATGATTACCAAGAATCACAAGATGAGCTTTGAATACGGAGCCATCAGAGTGATGTTTTATTTTATATACCCATTTGCATCCGAGTGCCTTTTTCCCTTTCGGAAGATCCTCAATCTCCCAAGTTCCTTACTTTTCTAAAGCCTCGATTTCACTAAACATGGCATCACGCCATTCTTTGCTTCTAGCAGCTTCAGAATAAGATTTCGGCTCTCGTTTTGCAGTAATGGCTGCAAGAAAATTCTGATGTTACACAGAAAATTTATCACAGTTCACATAATGCTATAGGATAGGGCTTACCTTGCGAATGCCGTGGAGGGGAGAATTTTAGGGATGGACTTTTTCTCTGAATGGTGTGTATGACAAAGTCTCGCAATCGAACTAAGAACTGCTTTAAACGCCGTCCACTTCCCAACTCTTTCTCACCACTTCGAGGATTAGTTTCGCTACTTTCATTATCATTTTCAGCCTGCTGCTCATCTACGTCAATAGCTTGGCTATCATTTGAAACCGCTACCTCATTCCATGCCTCGTCAAGTTCTTCACTTTGAGGGAGTGCAATTGTGTCGATCATGGACTGATTTGCAAAAGCTGTAGCAAAAGGAAATTGATCTTCAAAGAAAACAACATTTCTAGAGACAAAGAATTCCATTTTTTCTAAGTCATATAAACGCCAACCTTTCTTCCCATAAGGATAACCCATGAACACACATTTTCTACTTCGGCTGGCAAACTTATCCCTAGTATTACAGTGAGCGTAACACAAAGACCCAAAAATTCTTAGGTGACCAAAATCTAGTTGTCGACCATAGAGAGCCTCATATGGCATCTTTCCATTTAAACCCGAACAGGGAGTTCGATTAATTAGGTAACTGGCAGTCAAAATACACTCACTCCAGAACTTGATAGGAAGCGATCCTTGAAATCTAAGAGCACGCGCAACATTTAAAATGTGCCTATGCTTTCTTTCGACTCTCCCATTTTGTTGTGGAGTGCCGGTACATGAAGATTGGAAAATAATACCATGTTCCACAAAATAATTCTCCATACAAGTAAATTCTTTCCCGTTGTCACTTCTTACCATCTTTACTTGTTTATCAAATTGTCGATTGATCATAGTGAAGAAATTTTTGAACTTTGAAGGTACTTCAGATTTATTGTTGATCAAGAAAATCCATACACTCCTTGAAAAATCATCAACTAATGTCAGAAAATATGATGCACCACAAGTAGACAAAGTGTTATAAGGACCCCATAAATCACAATGTATCAATTCAAAAATATCAACTGCACGATGTTCACTTAAAGAAAAAACTTCTCTAGTTTGTTTTGCTCGAAGGCACACATCACAACATTTATTCAAAATCTCATCCCTACTACCTCTATCTACCTTCGAAACAAGTTTAGTCATCTGCATAGATGGATGACCTAACCGCTTATGCCACATTTCTAACGAGTTACCGGCAGTCACCCTCATTGCCTTGATCCTTGAAATTTCCCGAAAGTAGTAGAGTCCATCCCTTTGTTCACCTGCTCTAATCAGCATCCTCGAGGTACGGTCCTGTATAACACATAATTTTTCAGTGAACTGGATAAAGCAAGAATCATGTTCCATAAGTTGTGACACAGAGATAAGATTGCATGTCAAATTCGGCACAAATAGAACATTTTGCAACAATAAATCTCCTCCAAGAGCAACAGATCCTTCCAAAGTAGCCACAGATTCACTCTCATCCGGTAACCCAACGGGACAACTAGGAATTTCATGAATATTATGTAAAAATTTTAGATTACCCGTCATATGATTTGACGCTCCTGTGTCAATAATCCAAGACAATTTCTTACCTGTCATCTTCTCAGTCATAGTTGATCTCATACCCTTTAAGGCTTGGAGCAAAACTTGCCACTGTTCATTGCTAAGCCCAGGCAAAGTGTTTACTTTCGTCTCATCAGTGCTAGCATTTGGGGACGATACTCCCCCTGTGTAGGTCTGGACAGCATTAGCTCGCTGCCCTCCTCGTCCTCGACCGTTTGATTGACGCTGGCCCAAAATCTTACCATGGCTTCCACCCTTCACAGTTTCTCGAGGTCGATCTTCCCACCATTCAGGATACCCAATAATAGCAAAACAATTATCAGTATCATGTCGGAGCGATCTTTCACCTCACGAGATATGGTCTTCACTCGTTCTTCCTGAATAACCATAAAATAGGCGTTGTTCAAGAATGGCAACGGATTGTTAGCCAATATGTTGGATCTAACCGTGCTATATGTCCCATCCAATCCCATCAGGAAGTGGTGAACCTTTTCCTCTTCTCGTCGCTTTTCTAATTCGGCTGATAGTTGACAAGTACAATTCCCGCATTTACAAGTCGGCAATTGATCACAAGTCGCCAATTCATCCCATATCACTTTCAATTTTCCAAAATAATTGACAATAGTCAATCCTTTTTGCTTGCATTTTACAAGATCAGATCTGAGTTGTTGGATTCTTGGACTATTGGCCATTGAAAATATCTCTCGGATATCATCCCACAAATCCTTAGCCACCTCGACATGAGATATGGTGGATCAAAGAGTTGGTTCAATGGTATTCCGAATCTACGAAACTAACAACGAGTTAATGGTCCACCAATCTTCAATGTCATCTGATGTATCATCTGGTTTTTTAATCGATCCGTCAATAAATCCGAACTTCTTCCTAGCACGCAACATTATTCGGAAAGAGTGAGCCCATTCTTCATAGTTTTCCCCTTTCAATTGTACTTGAGTGATTGTAAGTCCAGGATTATCAAGCGAGGTTATATCGTACGGAGAAATAGTTTTCCGCACAACCGTCCCTTCGCTGGATTTGTGACCGGAATCACCTTTCCCACTAGCCATTAGCAAAACTTTACACGTTCAAAACCTGCTCATGATACCATGAAAAAATCACAAGAATTGTGGGAATTTTCTCTGTTCCTTATTCCACCCAAAATCAAGAACATATATACACGGTAAAATACAAAGATAGAAACCAAAAATTATCTCCTAAACTTTAGCATCTAATCTCCTAATTAAAAGGAAAGAGATATACACAAAAACTACCATACATATTTACAGAATAATTCCAATAGCTTCAGAGTCGGCTTCAATCGTATTTTTCTACTTGTTTTCTTGAGTATTTTATGACGGCTCCCTCATATTTTCTTATTTTTGTCATATATAGGTCTCAGAGTGCCCCCCAAAAAACCTAAAAATTGTGTTTCTCCGGTGTTTGGAGTGCAAATCACGATTTTGACACGGTTTGGCACACACCAGTGTGGCAGCCTGTATGGGTCACACAGTCGTGTGCCCAGCTCGTGTGGCCTCTGCATCTTGCTTCGATTTTCCAATTTTTGCTCCTTTTGCTCCCAAATGCTCTCTTAAGTATAGAAACATAAATTTAAAGGATTAGGAGCATAAAATTCACCATTTTGCATTGATTAATTATCCAAAAACGCATTAAAAATGAAACTAAAATATGTTATTTTTATGAATTCCTATAAACCATTGCTGGATGATATTAACACCTTGAGAGAACTAATATAAAACACAGGTTGGTCCAACGAGGAAGGTGACTGGCTAAAGTGGATGATAAAGAGAGCCAAACCCGTAATCATAGTTTTGGCTTGGATTTTTTTTTATTTGATCATTGTATAAAAAAAAATTCTCGAATTTCATTTTATAATAAAGGATACACAGAATCATTCTTGAAGATAGAGGATTATGAGTATTCACTACTTAACTAAGCAATTCGATTCGATTTAATTTATCATCACTTTTACACAACAAATAACTCTTTAATGTTATGTACAGTAGGGGTATTATTTTTTTATGCATGGTTTAGTATATAAGTTAGTAATAAATTAATTCAATTGATAAAATTTAGTCACTTCGATAATTTATTTTTAGTAGAGAGAAAGAAAAATTTGCACTTATTTTGAAATGGTCTTATTTTTTTATAAAAGTTTTTACCCATCTTTTTATTTTCAAGTTTAAACTTATACTAGTTATTATTTATTTTAAGTCTAACTATTGCAATATATATATAATAAATATTTTTTTCTCATATGATTACACTAGAAATTAAACGAGACGTCGTATTTATATTAATTTTTTTAAAGAAACTGTTAAATTAAGTTATTATAAGAAGATATAATTAAAATTATAGAATAATGAGGGTGGAAATTCTTTGCTAAAATTAATACAACAAGCTATTATCATAAGTAATTCCAACAACAATGTCCCCATCATATTAAGATAGCCGCCAGGGTTGATTTTTTTTTTTTATTTTTTTATTTCTTTTAATTTTGGTAATTTCAATTTTCAACTTCCTTGCCCAGCTGGGCTTTACTTAATTCAGTATCCAAATTAGTAAGTATTTTAATATATTAATTTTATTATTTTTACAAAAAAATTATTTTTAAATGGAAAATATTTGGTATAGTAACGTATTAAAAAATGTCGTAAGTCTATGTGCTTTTTAAAAATTTAGAATTTGATTTCTATACTTTTATTTTCAGGAATTTAGTTTCTCTACTTTTTAGATTTCAAAATTCAGGTCCGATTGTTAACACTATTAATTTTTTTTGTTAATTTGAAAAAGTAAAAAGACTAAATTTTAAAAAAGTATAGGAAGATATTTCAACCTATTTTTAAAATACACACAATGTTTCAAATACTAACCCATTTTTAAAATACAAATTAATTAACTTAAGCATTAATTTCTTCTAAAACACTTGAGCATTAATTTATATTCTACTTTTAAGAATCTTATATTAGTAGATGCATGGAAATTCCTTAAATTAATTATGATTTATGGAATATTTAATATATATTTTTTTATAAGTAGTAAATTAACTGTTCTTAAAACATTTTGTTAACAAAAATATAATTGCATAAACATCAAAGGGGTCCACCAACTTCAGATATCAAGTTGGTTGTACTCTATCACCCACCTTTAGTTTTAATGGATGGATATCCAAGAGATCCCTAGACCATAAGGCTAGAAGTAATTTGGTCCCTTCCAAAATAAGGAAGCAATTAGTTTATGTACTACTGGCAAGTGATTGAATAAGGCCAATTGGGGATAATAATCAGTTCCAAAATTATAAGATACTTTGAAATTCAAAAAGGTTATAATATTCAGTTCCAAAATTTTGAAAAAAAAATAAAAAAATGTTTTTTTAATTTAAAAAATTCTTCAAATAATATTTAAAATTTTGGAATTACTTTTATTTTTAGGATAAATTACAAAACAAATCACTCTAATTTTTTTTGTCAATTTAGTCACTCTAATTAAAATAATTGCTCAAATTGGTCACTGTCGTTAAACATTTCATTAATCCACTAACGGATTGGTGACATGACATTTTTTTTACTTTTAACTAAAGTTAGAGAACTCTATGTAATTAGTCCAAAACACTTTTTTTTTTTGATTTATTTGCAACATAAGACTAAAATTTGTAAGTTTTCTCTTTTTCCTTCTTATTCTTGTTTGTTTATTGGGAAAAGTAATAGAGAAAAATGATGATAGTTTTGACTCTTTTAAAACAACCTAATCCCATTCTCACCCTGAACTTAACATCCTTACCGTAATTTCTCTTAGCCATTGGTAATCACACTCATCTTGTGAATTCAATTTCCAAGAAATCAAGCAAATCTTAACAATCTAGTAATATTTACACAAATAATTTCATCTTAGCAATAGGTTGTACCAAAATCAATAATTTTACTATAAATTTTTTAAAATATTGAAATTGTAAAAAAAAAAAAAGTACTGATTGGCAATAGAGAAAATAGCATTAAAATCAGAGGTTTTAAAATCTAAAATGTCGTTGCTGCCATGGGAGAAGCATCAGAACCATTGGTAAATGATAATTCCGCAGATGGTCTCCAACCACATCCTCAACTTTTTTTTATACTTTGAAAACTAAAAAGAAATTGATGGCGTTGAAGATAAATCGAGAGAGTTTTCCTCTACTTTTATTGTCAAAATATTAATTAAAGAAAATTTTAATGTTTTAGTATTTTAATTTTTGTTTCCTATGCGTGTAATACTAATTTTACTAGCTGGCATCCATGAGAGTGGGGTTGTGTTGTTTTAAAATAGTCAAAATTATCCTCATTTTATTCTATTACTTTTCTCTAAAAACAAACAAGGAGGAGGAAAAAGAGAAAACTTACAAACTTTAGTCTTATGTTGCGAATAACCAAAAAAGATATTTTGGACTAATTATAGAAGGTTGCTAGCTTTAGCCAAAAGTAAAAAGAAATGCCACATCAACAATTTGTTAGTGGATTAAGGGAATTTTTAACGATAGTGATCAATTCGAGCAATTATCTTAATTAGAGTGAATAAATTGACAAAACAAAATTTGAAGTGACCAAAATAGGAATAATGCTATTTTAGAGTGACCTGTAGTGTAATTTACCCTTATTTTTAACATATATTTTTGAACTTTATATTTTTAGAATATTATATAATGTTTTTTTTAATTATGTGCGGGTAGATGTTTTTAACAATTGTATTTATCTTTGTTATTTTTACCAAGTCAACTTTTACATGGTTAATACTGTAATGGGCCAATTTGGCCCGGGTCTTAAAGTAGTAACCAAAAATAATAGAATCCAAGATTACAGTCCAAAATTGAAGGTCCAAATTACAATACAAGCCCACTACTCAAATTAAACCGAATCTAACCTTAGCCCACAAACTAAAAATTTTCAGCAAAAAAAAGGGAAACCCTAAGCCCCAGAGCCGCATGCCTTATTGCTACCGCCGCTCCACCTCCTCCCACGCCACCGCCGCCACTCGCCTATCACTGCCCATGTGCCTGACACCTGCAGGACCAGACCACACGCAACAGCAAGAAACAAAAGCAAACAAATAGCAAAACGACAAAAAATAATAACCAAGAGTATTGGATCCGGCTATAAAAGCCTAAATTTCGCCTTTGTATTTTTTTACGCAAACATTGATTCCAAATACCAAAGAAATCAATAACATAATAGAGTTTCAAAGGTGGTTTTTTTATTTTCAGATATCATAGATTTATTTATTTTTTAAAAAAATAAAAAAATAGAATAAAACAAAAGGAAGTTGAACGTACCTGTGGTCGAGCCGTGCGCCACCGTCGGAGGTCTCCTCCGTTCGCCAAGGCCGCGGAAACCCTTTGGGGTTCCGCTTGGGATGCGACAAAAAAGGAGACAGTGAGGCCGAAAGGCCATTCTTTTTTTTCTTTTTCTTCTTCTTCCATTTTTGATTTAAAAACATACAAATCAGGCATAAACGTTTTAAAAAGGGGATCTTTAAAAAATTTTGGGTTTTTGGTTGTTTTTGGCCTTCCGGCGCGGCGGCGCTACGGCGGAGCTGCGGTGGAGCCACCGTGAGAGCTTGCCGGCGTCATAGGCCAAAGAGGGAGCCGTTGAGAGAAAACCCTCCATTTTTTTTTTGAAAAAGGAGAGAAATGAATTTTTTTTTAAAAAAATCTGATTTATAAAGGCTGACTAAACGACGTCGTTTAGGGCTGATCACATAGCCTTAAAACGACGTCATTTTCCCCCTACCCGCGCGCGCGACCCAACCTGCCAGGGATCCGCGCGTTTTCAGAAATGGGGCCAATACCCGTTTCAGCCCCTCTGCTTTTGTGGCATTTCACAATTTAGTCCTCACTTTTTTTCTTTTTTAATTTTGGCGGTTAAATTTGTTGAGTATTCCAGTTTAGCCCATGGTTAAAACGCCGCGCTTTAGGACTTGGGAATATTTCCCTCAACGTCCCTCGCTCTTTGAGCGCGTTTCATTTCAGTCCCCTGGCAACCCTATTTTATTTATTTGTAATTTAAACCTTGATTTTTAGCCTAATTTCAATTCGGTCCTCAGCTTGTTTAATTAATTTTTTATACATATATTTAAAAAAATAGTTTCATTAAATATTTCAATTAATATTTATTTATTTACTCATCTTCAATTTTTAAGCAAACTTACACCATTATTTATTTTATTTATTATTCATTTTATATATATATGTATTGGTTTGTGTATTTTATTTATGTCATTATTATTACTATCATTTCATTATCTAGTTACTTGTTAATTTTTAAATGTTTTCAAATTTTAAATTTCTTAGTATTATCTTTATCGTTATTGTTATTATTGTTATTATTATATTGTTACTTGCATTATTATTATTCATGCATGTTAGCATCAAGATTTATTAGTATCAATGCTATATGTGTATTTTGTGATGCATATTATGTGATGATTATCGCAAATGTATGTTACTATCGTTGTTAGCCATGAATAGCTCCTTTTTACGTATTCAACAACTTCTTTAAAAAACATAATAAATTTAACGCATTTTTTGTAAACACTTCTTTTCCCTTTTACCCTAATTGTAAAAAAAGAAGAAAGATCTCAAAATAAGGTAATGTTTCAGGATTTAGAGACTCGAGAAATCGTATCCTAACTTACGAGGTTTCGATTTTCTCATTAAACCTAAATAGTGACATATCCTTTTAAATCTCAAAATACAAAATTTCAATAAAATTAAAGGCAAGTTCATTCTCGAAGGTTCCAAATATCGTGTTCTAACTCACGGGATGTGATATTTAATTACCTTGAGACGAATGGGTCATTAACTCTCTTTTTGGTTTATTCGAGTGTTTGTATTAACTTTAATAAAAGAGGATCGTATTTTTAAATTTCCCATTGAATTTTTAGCTTTCGACATTAAGACATTAAGTAATCAGCTAAGTATTGATTTTGGGCGCGTTGAGGGTGCTAACCCTTCCTCGGGTGTAACTGACTCCCGAACCCTTTTTTTGGATTTTGTAGACCAAAAATGATCGTTTTAATAAAGTTAAACTTTTATTAAAATGGTTACATTGCGAGGTGACCCAATCACACCTCATAAAAGGATTGGTGGCGACTCCCGTTTCTAATTTTCGTTTTCAAACCAACATCGACCTCGTTTGCAAAAAATGGTTTCGAAAAATACCATGCAAAATCATCTTTATTGCTTACATTTGAATAGTATAGGGGTTAAATTGTTCTCGTTTAATTTGAAAGAGATTAGGGGCCAATTCTCCATTAATGTTACAGTTGAAATTGCTTTTCAAAAGAATTTTTGAAAATTTTGAAAAGTGTGGTTGATGTGTGTTTTCCGTGACTAACTAAAAAAACAACAAAGGCAAGTGCAGCTATCGATAAGTAGTATAGCTACGGTGAGTAAAGATATCGTATTCACAAGGACTAAAAGTATTAGTAACTACCGTTTTCTTATTATTTAGCCAACAAATTGGAGTGATGGGTTTTAAGCTAAAATTACTAAACTAATTTAACTAAGAACTCAACAGAGAATGAATCAGAAAAATAATTGAAAGATAACCAATGAGAGAGGCAATACCTAGGACAGACTTCATCTATTATTATGAGTCTGATTTAAATAATTTATTCACTTGGTGTCTTGATTCGTAGAAATCTTTAAATTATGCTCATATCTCTTTCGAGAGTAAGAGCAACTGACACTAGGTTGATTAATTGAAATCTCTAAATTATGCTCATATATCTTTTGAGTAGTTCATATAAATGAGGAGATTTAGATAATTTAAACTTCTAAAGCTAAAAGTACATAAATTTCGACTTTTGTGTTAGAGTGGAGAATAACTTTTTTTTATCACACTTTTAAATTTAACTCCATCAAATGCATTTTTTCTCACATTCTAATAATATAGGGATTGAATTCTCCTCTCACTCGTAGAGAAATTTGTTAATTAATGAGAATATCATTGTCTTCATCGTAAATGAAGGCTTTTTGAAAAGAGAATATGGCGAAAGATAGAAAAAGAAAGCATATACCTAAACCTAATTCAAGAAGAAGTTAAGAACAAAAACAAGTAATCCTCTTTGTGGAATTAATAAAAATGTTTGGTAGATAAGGTAATAATTAAATTCTAGTAGCCAAGTTGACTGATGAGGGATATAGAAATAACTAACTGGTCAAGCTAATGAATGTGGTAGGGTCTAAGTATGGAAGAAAATGAATTTTAAATTTATTTAAGGTTGCCAATTTGTCATTAAAGTTGTTTGGTCATGGAAGCTTCTCCAGACAACTTTTTTTCTCTTTTTCTTTGATAATTTAATCCCTAGAATACATTAGTTTATGAGAAATTAATTTTTGAATTCTTTTGCTTTACTAAAAGATATCATAATTTAAGATATTATACTCATCCATGCCGATAATTTGGAGATGGCCAAAACTTTATAAGGTCGTGTGATAGTGGATTATGAGAATTGAAGGACTGTGATGGATTAGGTATGTTTTTAGGAAGGCTAATCTAGTTGCTGACTATTTGGAAGACAAGCTTACAGGTTTATAATGACGCCCTTAATGAAGTCTTAAAAATTCTACAGCAAGATAAAATTAGTGGTGTTTTTGAACAATTTAATTTAAGGTAACTTCGTTATTTGTTTATCACCAAAAGAAATAATCCAAATATACTAAATGCTATACCATAAATGTAATTGCACGTTAAATTTTGATTTTGTGATGGATTGAATTGTAAATATTGGAAAAAACTCAAATCTACTAAATGTACAATGTTATAAAGGAAAAGAAATAATTATATAAATAAATTCAACACTTGTCACACCCTCAATCTATTTGTGGAGTCTACAAAATTTCACTGACAATTTATCAAATAGTTACCCTATTAGGTTAGTATTAAGAATACTGACAATGTATTTTTTTTTATTCTACAAGCAACATTAAAAAATTAGCACGTGTGTCTTTTTTTAAATATTTATTTTTAAAAATTTTACTAAATTTTTATAAGACACTTGTCAACTCCTAACTTTACTTATAGAGTTTAAAACTCTTTAGTACATTGACAATATTATTTTTTAACTCCACAAGCAAAGTTATAAATTTGCCACGTGTCCTATTTATTTTTATATACCATTTTTTTATTTTGTTTTACTATATCCTATACATACTTGTCATCAACCCAACCTTGCTTGTGGAGTTTTTAAATTTCAACGACCACATACCAAATATTTTTTTTCTAAATTTTGAGGAAAAGAATTGTAGCATGCCTAGTTTCAATCCCCAAACCGGGATTCAAAACCCATACCTACTTAAGATACCATCACTTAATTATTGTGGACATGGTTTTGTAGTTTCCCTGGTTTCAAGCTCCAATCCCCCATGGCTACCCATTGTTTTTGACATTTAAAATTTCTTAATCTCTTTCTATATGATTAAGTAGAGTACAAGAAAACCTTTTTATAGTGGCATTCCTAGTACTACTCTCACTTTGCAAACATTATTGTTAGATGGCATTGCTTCCGATACGATTTTCATGCATTTAAAAGATCATATCTCCACGTCCATGTTTATCTATAGGATACATGGATGCTTTAAGAAAAAAAAATACCAAAGCAAAAAAGTTATCTTTGAAAGAAGGGAACTATGAAACAGCAGGAAAGTTGTGCCATTTTACAAGTTAAAAAGTTGTTACCTGTAGAAAGCACAATTATAAAACATAATACAAGCAAGCTGAAGAGAAAACAATCCAAGTTTGGCCTACCTGTTGCTCTCTCCCCTTAAACATCAAGTCTCGAGGTCTGAGTTCCTCCTCCCTAGACTTGCTATCTACAATTAATTAAGCTGTAGAAAAGGTTGCAGTTTTGATTCACTGTACAGTCTTTCCATGAATCCAGTGTACATATTCATGCATAAAAAATAGATATATACATATGCATGCATGCATGCATGCAGGGAGTAATTAATTTGTAACAGAAGATGACAAGTTTCTTACAGTTATTACTGTGGTCGGAAGCTAGTCTCTAATCATCAACCTGTAGAAGCCTTTTCGTTTTTCATTATCATATGAAATGACTTAACTTTGTCCTCTGCAACTATCTCTCTCAATACATCATCTTCGATCTTTTCTGCTTGCCACTGAGACGGATCTTCTACGAATGCTTCGCTAAAAATCATACTGGATACCCATTCTTTCCATGTGGTCCTACGATACTTGTCCTCTTCGAGCGTGCCAGTTGCCAACAGCTGATACACATAAACAACCTTTTGCTGACCAGGCCGGAAAGCCCGTGCAATAGCCTGCTTTGTCTTGGAAGGATTCCATTCCGAATCCAATAAAATCACCCGAGATGCAGCTGTCAAACTAATGCCTTCAGCACATGCGGTAATTGAAGCGAGAAGTACCCTTGAAGCACCACCTGGTTCCTCAAACTTGTCCATCACTCTTCCTCTCTCGAATAGCTCCAAGTCTCCTGTAAGGACCAATATTTCTCTACCCTTTCGCCATCGGAAGATTCTCTCAAACATTTCCGCAAGCAAATAAATAGGGGCAATATTGTGGCAGAAAATGAGAACCTTTTCATTCTTGATGATTCGATAAACAAGGTTCAAAACAAACATCACCTTGGAACCTTTTCTAAAATCGAATTTGATCTTCTCAAGTTCCAGCAACTCTTCTGTACTGAAAAATTTAGCACTACAGTTTGAAGTCCGGACCAAACTAGGATGTATCGACGCTAGCGTTATCAAAAGCTCCAATTCCAATGGATAGCCAGTATATGTAGACATTATTTTGTGGAGTTTTACCAAAATCTCATGTTGTATGTCTGTTGAGTTCATCATTAAGGTGTAAATTTGTAAACCAGGGAGGCAGTCAAAATTCCCACCTTCGTACACGTCAATAAACCCGTTGGTGATTTTCCTCAACATGTTAAGACCTTCCATCCTCTCTTCTCCGACGCTAGCATCGATCTTCCTGGCAATTTTGTCTAGGAAGAGTTTTCTTGCTCGGTTTTCTAACAAATTGCGAGCTTTGTCGAACCGCTTCTTTCTCTTGTATTTAGGGTCTAATCGCCGCAAAACTTCAAACACAAATTTCGGTCTTGCGAGGCACAGGGTGTTAAAATATTCACAGAAGTTGTTCTGAAACAATGTACCTGAAAGCAATATCCTCAGATCTGTCTCAACTTTCATCAAAACCTTTCTCAATCTCGATTTAGTACTTCGAGGGTTGTGCCCTTCGTCCAATACCAGGAGCCCCGGACTTTCACGCAGAACCTTAGCCATAAATTTTCTGTGCTCAAACTTCGAATCTTCTCGCATTAACGTCAAGAACGAAGTATAGCCCATGACAAGAACACTTGGTTGAGCATGCCACTTTTGTATTTTATCTAGACAATCCAAAACATGCATAACATCTTGACTAGGTCTCGGAACTCCATGAAACTTCACTGCATTCTTCTTGAAGACTCTATAACTTCTACGGCCATGAATTAAATGAACGGGCACAGGGATTTCCCACTTGATAAATTCCTTGTACCAAGTATATAGAGTTGTCTTCGGAGCAAGGACCAAAGGCCGCTTTCCCGGGAATAGCTTCAAGTAGCTAGCAAGAAATGCAATAATGAGAAAAGTTTTCCCAGATCCCGGTGAATGAGAAACTACACAACCACCTGTTTTTTTCGATGATGGCTCCATTAGTGCAGGTATCAAAGAACCCGCTATATTTAGCCATAGGAATTCAAAGGCCCTTTTCTGGTGGAAATGTAACTTCTTCCTAAGTTCAGGGATTAGTGCCCATACATTGTCACTTTCTTCAGATAATCGTGCCTGTATGGTAGTGTAATCACAGAAAAGATTCAGGCCGTCTTCTCCGTCTGCTTTATTCTCTGTCTCATCTCTGTAGCACGAATTACCATCTGCTACCCAGGTTTTATGTTCCAGCTAGAAAAATGGAGAACAATTTAATCACACATCTAGTAGAGCAATATAAATTAATAGACCGCCACAGTCTGATAAACTGAGCAAAACAGAGACAACGGTCTAAAGTTAAGCGAGCAGGAAATCTAGTTCCCCAAGTAAGCTTATAAAAGATGCCAACAAAGATGGTACATCCTAATATTGGCAAAGCATCCATGTGGCCAACACCAACACCGGCACAACCACATATTTGACAATTATGAGAAAGAAAAAAGAAAAAAATTGTGGCAATGCAATGTGATAAGATGTTGTTGGTGCTTATAGGGGACAAACAACATTAAAAAAGAAAAAAGCAGTAACTGGAGAAGCTTGCAGTCTTGAGTTTTGGACTTACGAATGGTGCGGAAACATGTTTTATTTCAGTGCTAACAAAGCCACAGATACGACATAGAACCCCGACTTCATCATCCAATTTGAATTCATGCTGACAATTTTCACTAGCTTTCCGGAGAGACTCAGCAGATACTCTAGCCTGAAAATCATTTAAACAAATTAACCATGGAGAAGAGAAACTTAACTGGGAAACAAAATTTCCTCATTTGGTATAAAGGTATAAATGCATCAACAACAATTAAACCTACATACTTCAGGTTGGGGTGGGGCGAAAGGGTGTTTATATAAATTTCAGTTACTCTTACCTCATCGTCATCAAAGTATGATGATGCCATACATATTTCCATTTCTCTCCACAGCATTTCAGTTTCAGACATTTCTTCCTCCTCCTCAACTGGTGGTTCTTCTGGTTCTGTTTTCTTATTCATTTCCGCGGACGTTGCTTCCTTAAACTGATTCCACCGGTCAATGATGTGCGACTCATCTTTTACGGATGTAGAATCGATGTTCTTCATATACGAATTTATAAGTTTATTGTATGCACCTGCACTCAGAGTTGTCTTTTTGTAAGTTTTCAGTTCATCAAAATCTTCCATTCGTGTTTGAGAAGACCTATAACTTTTACTCTGTGCTTTCGTTGGTTGAGGTCTTCCCTTCCACCCAGTTCCATAATCTAGATACTCTAAAGCAGGAATTTTCTTCTTCTTGTTCGCAGTGTAGCGTTTCATGTTATAATAATGCAAAGAGAGTTGTTCAATCTCTTCTGATAAATTCGTCGGAGGTCTCTGCATATGACAGTTTCCAAAGGCTGGATCACCTGTTTCCGAAGACACAGGAACAATAGCAAGAGTATTTTCATCTTTCCTTGGATTTTTCACTCTTGGTCTCCTGGGATATTTCACACCTGATCTGCTCGGATTTCCCACACTTGGTTTCCTCGGAGTCGTCACATCTGATTTTACCTCCTTTGATACATTCTTACTTTTGGACATGGTATCTCTTTTTTCAGACAGGGTAAGCTCTTCCGTTGGACTTGCATTGATGCATAACAAGTGTGATAGCGGCATGTTCATATCAGCTTCTTGTTCCTCTCCCTCTTCTCTCCAGTTGCTAGTTCTACAAGCAGCTGTAAGATGCCAGCTAGTATCTGTCCCTCCAGGATGATCACAACCAACAAAACGCTCAGGTTGTACAAACCTGCGTTTAGAGCGTCGCAAGTTCATAGCATCATAAACTGGCCATTGATTGGTTTCATCAACACTATAAACTGCGTCAGCTTCATTATTTCCAAGGGGGTCAAATTGGACCACATTGGATACCGAAATACCATTATCCGATTTGATATTTACAGCATGGAAATAATTATTATATTTTAAGGGACTGTCATCATCTTGATCCAGAATTTGATAGACAATCTTGTTCTGCACCGATCTCACATCAAATGCAATCTGCTTCAAAACAGATGTAACAAGCAGCCATGATATATCAGATGAGAATTTCCCCAAAAATATCTTAGTTCGTTTCAATGTCGAGCAGTCCTCCGAGAAATTCCACCTATAGTGCTGATCCTCGCATGCATTCTTTTCAAGCTTTTGGAGGATACAAATATCATTGATTCCTATTACTTCAGTCTCTTTGCTAAGAGTTCCTTTCTCAGAACCGAGAGGAGCACGGTTATCATACAAGTTTATGTAAAACTGGCACGAGCATTCAGAGTCATGAGGCTTCCTCTCAATGGAACTTATTTTAGCATCAACCCACACCTAAACATAAACAGAACCGTTAGGTCAAAACCGAATGCCGAAATCACAACTTTCCATAGGAATCATCTATGTCTAAAAAAGCTAAGTAAAGCATTAAATGATAGTTCTTTTAGCAAGAAATTAGAAGATTAAAATATTTGGATAACCACACAACCTATCAGCATTCAACTTTGCCCACAGTGAGCCTCTTACGGTTAATTTGTGAAGGGCAATTAATTTACTTCGTTGTCCGACATTATACCAGTGAGCTTGGCAAGGGATGAGAAATAGAGAATAGAGTTATGTTGGTCCGACTCTTCATTTTTCTTTAACTACTCTGGACATAGGTACGGGGATATGATCCTCCAAGGATTCCCCAAATATATACCTGTGTCAGACATAACAATGCCCGACACTCACAACAGAGTTCGAGTCATGTAGGAATTCCAAATGACAGATATCAGCAAAAGCTGCAATATTTAAATGAATTAATAAATTTTCAAATTAGGATGCTTGGATTGCTCAGTCTAAGAAAGCATAGCTTACAGGCTCCGGAGTCTCTTCATCTAGACTTTCTGTCTCCTGAGGGCGAGAAAGGATGCATATATCAATACCAGGCCTCAAAAAGCAAGTGCAATCGGGCAAAGTTGCCTTCCGAGACTTAACACGTAAATCAGAGAAGGGTTTCTTCTCAATCAGATATTGACCATCTATCAGATGCAAAGTCATGAATCCATTCTTAATTCTTATGAGTTCCACAGCTTGCCATGAGTCTTGGACGAAGACCTCGAAAGCTGATAGACGAGAAATCAGCAGGGTAATACAAAACCAAAGAAATGGAGAGACATAACACTACTGTTATCCAAGTTACATGATAAACTACTAGGAAACCACACAAGCAGTCGGATTCCCATTCGAACAGACAAAATAAATACACAGAAAGTGCAGATTGTTAGGAGGTAATAATGCTTACGATATTCATCAAACGGATGCTCGGAATGATATAAATGCCTTTTCCTCATTGTGTTATATGTTCTGCAGTAAAAATGAATATATCAGAATCACATATAACTGCAAAGCTTGAAAAAAAAGCAGCAATTTTCACGTTCTGGAAATCAAATTCATGGTTATAAGGAAAAGAAGGGTAAAAAGTACATTAATT
The DNA here is from genome assembly GCA_008044935.1 of Gossypium turneri. Lineage (NCBI taxonomy): Eukaryota > Viridiplantae > Streptophyta > Magnoliopsida > Malvales > Malvaceae > Gossypium > Gossypium turneri. The sequence continues at coordinate 6,991,681 of CP032576.1, forward strand.
GAATATGTAATCTAACAAACATCTGTGTCCAGGTTTAAGAATGACATAAAAATTCAGTAAAACTATTAACAGTATCCAGTAAATATCCTACTTTACCTGAAAAATTGCAGGATCAATCATATATTTCCGAATAAAGAAAAAATCCTATACAATTATCACGGACAAGGAAAGGGGAGGGTAAAAAAATGTAAAAGAAAGATCAGACTTTACCATAAAAAAACAGGATATAATTTGACAGAATATGACCACCCATTTCATGCAATGATCAGCAGAGAAAACAAAAGAAATAAAATTATAACATAGCTGAAAAAGATGAAGATCAATGAAAGAAAACCATATGATTATAATCTAAAAAACCATAAATTAAAGGGGAAAAAGAAGTCTTTACATAACATTTACCTGAAAACTGAATCTAGGTATTAAACAAAATCAGATTCCAGAGAGACAACCATTAACACTGAATGAAGTGAAGAAATGAGTGAGTGACTGAAACAAAGGAAGAGAAAAGGGAAGAAAAAAAGGTGAAAAGATAGACAAGGACAGTGGGGGCGAGGAGTTCTATAAATAAAATATATGTCTGAGAATCTTGGGTTTTGGGTTGATGACTTTATGTTGCAATTTGTATGACTCAAAAGTTAAGAAGTGGCCCCTGCTGTTGCAGGCAAGGGATGGCAAGTTAAGTAAATAATAGAAACAAGAAAAGGGTAGTGATGGGAAGGTGTGTTTGTGAATGAACGGCGGTGATTGATGATCATTGGTAGTTGAGTTTTGCAGAATATAGGGGCCATCAGAAACTGCTGGATTTTGCTGATAATAAAAAATGAGATTTTTTTAGTTTTATATATTTTTTTCAGGGTAGGTTAGAAGCACGTGTAAGATGAACAAATAAAAAAACAGCAGGGATGGAGTTTATATGGAAATCTATTTACTTCATTACCAAAAAGTTAAAGCCCCACTTTTTTCTTTTGGCTTTCACCTCTCTCTTTTGGGATTGGTTCAGTCACTCTGTTTCATTCATCACCTTGGGTTTTAGACTTTTTAGCCATTGATACTGATTCTCAGGGAAAAAAAGAAAACTTTTGACTTTTTTTTTTGCTTGTTTTAGGGGTTTTGAGGTTTAGGGTTTTATTAAACTGCAAATGATGCAGAATTGCATGCAACTGCAAGTTAACTTTTCATAGTGTGGTTATTAGATGTAATGAATGTTATTAAGGTAAATATTATTACTAGAGAGAACTCTAATTATTATAAAATGGCATATTTAATTGGATGGTTCCTTAATTTGAAACATTTGCTCAATGATTAATAAATAATCTTTTTGTTAAAGAGAACCGATTTCGGATCTTATTTTCCTCACTTCCAAGATCACGTATTTGTGTAGTTTCAGGTTTTTTCTGCTATCTTTTTGGTAATAAAATCTTTTTTTACTTGTATCCAAAAATTGAGATGCCCTAATATTAACTTTTTTTTATACTTTATAAACCGTTAACCCTCTTTTCCTTATAGTTCCTTTACACGTTTTCAAATGAAGAATCAATTTTTTCCTGTTTTTAGGTTTTCATGAACTTTCCGCTCATGGAAGAAATGTTTTTTCATGACGGTTTTATCTGCTTTTATGGCACAGTTATGTCTGCTTATATAGCATGATGTTTAATTTTTTTGATTTTTCAAGCGTATGGGAGAAAGAGGGTAAAGTTGTGATTCGGCGATTTGTTGAGTGGTTATGGTGGCGGTTTTGGCAGCGCTGTCCATAGAGGGTGGGGAAGTTAACAAGTGGTATATCAATTTCGACGAGGGGGAGGAGTAAATCGGGCAAGGGGCAAGTAGGTGAGAGGCAGCGTCGGACAACAGGGGATGGGTCACTGGAAAAGCCTTGTCGTTAAGTGTCGTGGTGGGTTGGGTGAACTTCCAATCGTCAAGGATGTTGTTACTGGATCGAGGAGTGGACACGTACTGAATGATATCGTTTTGTAGTGGAATGAAGGCAGATTAGGGGTGAACAGATGGTTGTGGATCTTTCTGAAGTCAGGGTCTCTCATCATTCATTTGTCACTGGAGACGTATGGTATCAAGAGAGCTTTATATGTATGAAAGTGAAAATGTCGGTTTGCACGAGGGAGAGCTCAAATAGCGGCTGGATGCGCATGGATCTTCTTTTTGACAAGATGCTAGTCCGCGAAGGAGATCCCGATCATTATCTTCTTGTAGAAGACGAACGACAAAAAGTGTCTACGGAGGTGGTGTGGTGGATGGGTCAAGTCTGAGGGTGATGGTGGCGAGAGACGGAGGATCGAAATGGGTCTCAACGGTCAGGGTGCTTGCCATCTGCTTGTTTATTGCCAGATCTTTCTACCACCGTTTGCAACTAACAACAAATATGGACAACGGTGAATTTGGGAGCTTTACAATTTTTTGGTGTTATGATTTTTAGTCGAAGAAAGTTGAATTGCAATTGGAATCTATACTTTTCATTTTATGTTTTTTTTTTTTAACTCCTAAGCTTTATATTTTATTTAACTGTTTTTTATTTTTTATTCCCATTCATACAAAATTATTGTATTGCTTCAATAAAGAAGTCCGTACTTCGTTTCAAAAAATAATTAGATTTTGGTAACACTTTAGATTATTGACTTCGTAAACACTATCGAAAAACCAAGCAAAATAAGAATTAAAGATTCGAAATTTATGATTAGAAGTTTCTCTGTAATAAAAAGAATAGAACAAAGCCATCCAATGAAACAGAGGATTAAACTAGTTTCCCAAATGCAGGGAAGAATTGGTATGCTACAATACTATGAAAATGATTAAGAAAAATACGAATAACAAAAAAATGGTAATGGAATCACCCTTGTTATTGGGCTTATGAATTTCATTGACTACGGCCTGATAACTGATGAACTCTCTTAACATATGGGCAAATCTGGCGGCGGCGGTTGGATGGTCTGCAATTCACCAACTCCATTTTCGACAAGGAAAGCCATTGCCAAACCCCAATTGATATGAACATCCAGGTGACAGTGCATTATCCACACTCCTGTTAACAAAAATCAAATCGAATGGTTATTTCATAAACGAAAAAGTAGTAGTAATTGAAATGATGAAGAAGAGTGTTTACCTGGATTATCAGCGACGAATCTAATGACTGCCCATCCATTCACAGGCACTCCAACAGTGTTCCTCATAGGTGGATCAACAAGGTTGAATTTAGAAGTATCCTTTTTAGGATCGAAGTTCCCGAAACCTTGTGCAATGATATAGAAATCGTATCCATGAAGATGAATTGGATGATTCTCAGGTGTCACTATGCTTGTGTCTTGGAGCACAATTTGTACCCTTGAACCATACTTCAATTTGTACAACTTGGTTCCCGGAACAGGTTGAAAGAGCGATCGGCTCACGTTTCCGGTGTAGTCAAATTTCAATGGAGGGTTTGCTGGGAAATCTGTGGTGAAAACGCCTGGAATTCCTTGTTGGTGAGCTTGCAACAGAGAGAAGTTGCGCGGGAGCACGAATGAGACGTTGTTCATGCTCGCTGTGAAACGTGTACCGTTGGGTCCTTGGCAACGACGTTTCCGGAAATTGGGTGGGCAGTTGTTGAGTCCGAGGCCGATTGTGAAGAACAGGCTTTCATCTATATCGGTTGGGACTTCGGCCTTTTCTCGACTTCTAAAGCTTTGGCTGAAGGCCGTGACAGTGTTGGTGTCATTGTAGGCTGGTAAAGAAGGCATGATTGGAGTGGGTGCATTGCATTTTTTGGCAGCGCAAGACGCAGACTTGTATTCGAGAATGGCGGTGGTGGTCGTGTTGTCAAATGGTGCGTTTTGTGCGCTTTGGTAGGCTCGAGCCGCCATGTAATATCGAGATGGTGGCTGATCACCTCGGATAAGAACATCAGTGGTTTGGCCGGGGCCTAACATGAGGACGGAAGTGGTGAAGGGTTTGGTATAGGAAGCATCAGCTCCAACAACAGTGAGCTTATGGTTGGCTACTTTGAAGAAAAGCAGCTGGTTCAAGGCGGCATTGATCACTCTGAGGAGATTCGTCTCCCCGGAGTCGATGGGAACTATTGTAGTCTCTGCAAAAAAGAAAACATTAGTTAATAACATCGGCTTTGTCACCCGAATGTGCGGTACGAATTCAATTGGTTCGGAGGAAAATACCTTTGGAGGAGCATTTGTAGAGATCACCAGGTTGAGCATTGATGGTATATGCATCAGAGACATTTGGAGCTGCCCCTGTTCTTGTTGCTTCCCTCACCACATCAATGGGATTTGTATCCCACCATTCACCTAATCATAATCATATTCATCAACATAACATTTCATTTGATTATCATAATCATTTGTACTCGTAACCGAAAAGGATTCTTTACCGAGAAGAATCGGTGTTTCTCGTTTCGGCTTAGGGAAAGGGTAGGATTTGCCTTCTCTGGGACGGATGATGAGAGCTCCATAAACAGTGGCTCTAAGCCATGAACTGTGAGCATGCCACCACAATGTTCCTTCTTGTCCTTGAACTGTAAACCTGTAAGTGTAACTTCCTCCCGGTCTAATCGGACACTGAGTCACGAATTCCGGTCCATCTGCCCATCCGGTTCTCATTTGACGCACACCATGCCTGTATATCAAAGTGGTTAGGGTAATTCAAACGTGCAAATGACAACTAGAAATGAATGAAAGCTGATGACATGCGTGCATGGCATGCATGCATACGTGCATGAATGAATTTACAGTTATTAAATTACCAGTGGATGGTGACATTATATCGGGCTTTGTTGACAACTTGAACTTCAAGGGTGTCGCCATTCTTGATCTCCAAGGTAGGTCCAGGAAACATGCCATTAACAGTGATGGTGTTGTGAGTCTTGCACAGCCTCTTCACTTTTGTTGCTTGAATCTGTTTCATTCACCAACCAACATCAAGTTTTTTATTTAAATGTCTAATGAAAACCAATTTATCAGAAAGATATATATATCACAAAAGAAAGAAGTAAAAGGACATACAACAAATCGATGTTGTTGAACTTCTGCATTTGCAGACAATGAAAGGAAAATGACAAGGAAAATGAAGGAAAACTTGTTGAAAATCCCCATTTAATCAAAGCTTAGATAGCAAAAAGCTTTGCTTGAGAGTGATATGAGACAGAGCTAGAGAAAAGGGGTTTTATAGGAAAGATAAGAGTTGTTGTTTAGAGGTTGTCAGATTAGGTTTTGATTGGGCTAAAATGGTGATTTTTTCACTTAGTTCAAACCTGCAACAGAGTTGTTGCACCCACTAGCCCATTAATACTGAATTATGTCTTCAATGCTTGCTTCACAAGAATTTTCTTTTTCTTTTTTCTCTTTTCTCTTTCTAGAGCAACAAATTTTCTTATAATTCCTTTTAATTCTTCTTTTCTTTTTTTAAATAAGTTAGATGATAAACTCTTCCTTTGAAAATTAATCATACTACATGTAGTAGTCTTGATTTATACTTCAAAGTAATTAGATTGAAGATAAATTAACCAAGTCAACACTATTTTTTTAGAACTAAATTAACTATTGCCCTTTTGATTTTCATTTTTAACTCTAAAATAATTCGAGTTTTCAATAATTTGAATCTGAGAATTTTTAATATATATTTGTATATATTTATTAAAGGTACAAAAGATCATTAGGTTCGTGAGTTATTCAAGTAAGTATATATTAGGATGCTATGATTTTAGTGTTGGTGAAAGTTTGAAATTAAGCTTAATATTTACCAAGTAAACGAGGTTAATACAGCCTAATCGAGCTAGTTTGAGTAGTTTAACTTTTATCGATCTCAAACCAAGTTCAAAGTTAAAACTGAAAACTAAATCACACTTTCAACCTTGAATTTCAAATTGAGTTAATTTATTTTGGGACCTAAAATTATCATTTGCTCCAAAAGAGTAAGTTGAATGGAAGTGTCTCATTATAGTAGCCACAGTGACTTGACATTGTAAAAACTGTGTAAACAAAATAGTAAAGAACACTAATGTTTGTTTACGTAGTTTAGTTTTTCCATATCTGCGGAATCAAATTCAATGAGTAATTCCACTATCTTTAATTGAAAATATAACAAGTGAAACATACTCTATTATTGCCCAAGTATAAAAATCACACCATTGTACCTAAAGACAAATACTCACCTTTAAATTCTCTCCTTGATTTTAAACATTAGAGGTTTACTCTTCAATTACACTTACACACTAAGTTCCTTAATGAACAAGCAAATTGCTCTCAGTATACTCTAATACAAAACTTATACAATGATTGAATATAAAGCAACCTTTAAAAAACAACAATTACAAAATAGCAAAAGTAATATACTAATAAAATCCAATAAAACGTGAATTAATGGAGATAATCCATAATACAATCTCGAACGATTTTTCATAATAATAAAAAAAGTCCGATCATCACAATGCAACAAATTGATTTCCAAAATTAGACTTTCGTATCTCAAAAATATCATCATAATTAATTAAATTTTAGAAATAAATAGTAATGAATGCAACAAATTCGATGAACTCAACTCCATCATATTATTATAATAAATTCTAAAATACAATTTTCATGAAAATGTAAATGGAAGATATATTGTGGAGGCGTGAGAGATGAAGCAAAGTCTGTTGAAAGGAAATTAGTGTAGGTTAACTGTAGACTTAAAATGTAAAAGATTTGAATGTATTTTTCAAAGAAAAGACAATTATAAACAAGTCCAGTTTTGTTAGGTGGGAATTATTATTAAATAAAGAGATTTTGATTGAATCTAACAACTGATTTCTTAACGACATGTCGGGTGGGTAATTCAACCAGTCGTCTGGAATTAGTTAGATTGTCTTAAAAACAGTTAAGAGAAGATCCATGTAAGAAATGCTGTTCTATCATGTTTGCTGAACTAGTCTTATTACCTCACGTTTTCATTTAAATTTGTATTCGTCATATTAACAGTCCCAAGTGTGTTTTTTCTTTTTCTTTCTTGTTATAATATATGTACGTAAGAAAACGTTTTCATATAACTTAGACATTTAACCAAAAACAAATTCATCGGAATTCCAAAATGGACGGATTTATCTAGTTTCACTAGCGTGAACTTAAATTCCAACATTTATTTGAAATGTTGATTAAGCTGTCTTCATTGAAATGAATTTCTATATTGAAAAAGTAAGGATTGATTTAAATATGTTGAAGTTATATTTAAATTTAATTTTACCACTAGGTTTTGATTTTTTATTTTATTTTATTCTGTTGGTTTATGTTATAAATTAATAGAGATTGTTTTTTTTTTTTTTTTAGAAAATGTCTTGCAAAAGAAGAAAAAATGATATAACTTCAAGGACTAGGTTTGTTAATTGGTTCATATGGCATGAATGGCAGCAACTGAGAAACAACAAACAAAGGCCAAAAACTAGCTTAACTGACAACGGTTGGTCTCTTCTATTACAAGCATCCGGCTCTAACATGAATTTGAGGATTAACACTTTTGACGAATGAGTCAAATATCAAAATTTAGAGTAGAATCATTTTAATCATATTATTCTTTCAAAATTTTGTTTGTGATTGATAAGATTTTAGTCTCTAACCTATTAATTTTTATGTTGAAAATCATATTGTTTATCCAACTAAATAATTTTAATATACTATTATTTAATATTTTAATTAAGTTGGTGTCACGAGTTAATTGAGTACCAGCTCGATAAAGGAAATTATGAAAATGTCCTTATGTAATTAAAAAAATGTTTTATTATTTAAGGGTGTATTAATCTTTTTATTTAAAAAAAATAAAAAAAAATGCATATGGTAAGATTGGAACCCATGATAATTGCAATAGTAAAACTTCAAGTTTACCATTCAATAAAATTTTATTTTAATATTTTATACAATTTTATTTTAATATGCAGATTTTATTACCTTTATCAATTGTATATATCTATATTATTATTTAAGATATTGACTAAGTTGATGTCAAAAGCCAACTGGACACTAACTCGGTTAAGGAAATTTCAAAAATATCCTTCTGCAATTAAAATAAGTTTTACTATTCGAGGTTATTTTAGTCTTTTTATTTCTATAAAAACTAATAAAATTTTTACATGTGATTGGATTTGATCATATGCTATTTATATCAATAAAACATTAATTCTACCACTAACCTAAAGCTTTACCTTAACATAATATTTACATTATTAATTAATTTCAAACCACGCGATTTATTATTTATTTTATATTATTTTCAAATACACTTTTGATGCCCAGCCCACGTATTGGATAAAGATGTGAGGAAGTTGGATTCATGGGCAAAATTGCGCATTTTTATAGGATATCCAAAGGGAACAAAGGGTGGTTTGTTTTATAACCCAAAAGAGTTTTACACATGTTACTTTCCTTGAAGAAAGTTACACGAATGACTTCAAACCTCGGAGAAAAGAAGTACTCGAGGAACTTTCTGGAAACACACAAAACCCTACAGAAATGATTCCAGAACCAACTCCTAATAGTAAACCTGCAAATGATTATCAACATATGGTGTTTTGTCGTAATGAGAGTGTCTCTCGTAGGTCTGAGTTCTTCCAATCTGGCGAAAGTATTTTAAACACTAAGTCTGCCAAACAGGAAGATGATGACCTACTCACGTATGATGAAGTGATGCAAAGTGTTGATTCCAAGCTCTGGGAAATAGCTTGAAAGCTGAGATGGATTCCATAGATTCCAACTCAGTGTGAGAACTTGTAGACTTACCGAAAGGGATAAAACCTATAGGGTGTAACTGGATCTACAAAAAGAAAAAAAATACAGATGGAAATGTGGAAACTTATAAGGCCAGGCTTGTAGCAAAAGATTATACTCAGAAAGAAGGTATCAATTACAAAGAAACCTTTTCTTCGGTTGCCATGCTCAAGGAAATCCGTATATTGTTGTCCATTGTGGCGGCTCTCAATTACGAGATCTGGAAAATGGATGTCAAGACAATGTTTTTGGAACAACTATCTTGAAGAGAGCGTCTATATGATGCAACCCACCGAATATATAGCTAAAGGAAATGAGTATAAAATTTGCAAACTGCTTAGATTCATATTTGGACTTAAGCAAGCATCCTGCTCATGAAATTAGAGATTTGATCAAACGATTAAAACTTTTGGAGTTGAGAAAAACGTAGATGAGCTTAGTGTTTATATATGTATTAGGGATGAAAATGTGGTCTTTCTTGTTCTATATGTCGATGACATTCTACTTATTGGGAATGATGTATGGACATTGTCATCAGTTAAACTTTGGTTAACCCAACAATTTAGCATGAAGGACTTCGGAGAACTAATTTTGTTCTTGGTATTCGAATCCTAAGGGATCGAAAGAACAAAGTGATAGTGATAATATAGAGTTATCTTCAACACTTCTAAACTAATAATTCATGTAAAGTTTGAGTGGTTAATAACAAAATTTGGAGTTTTTTTTTCTTATAATTTTGTCCTGTTGGATGATGCTAAAATAAATTTGCTGAATTGATCATTTTATATAATAAAACACATATTTTTGCAGTTTTAGAGACAACTGATACACTGGAAGAAAAGGTAATTTTGAAGCTCACCTATTGATGCTCAATGCTGTAGCATTTCTACAGCATAAGCCATATAGAGTGGGTTGTTGAATGGTCATATTTGGATGCCCCAAATAAGATTAATTGGACTTTGGCAACATCCTTGGCCCAACTTAAAAATCAGTAAAGAAATCCCCACAAGTGACCGTCCACCTCCCCTCCTCATTTCAAGTCCTCTCCCCCTTGAATTAAGCATAAATCAAGCAAACTTTCAAAGCCATCCAATCATTCTCCTTAAAGCAAGGGTTGATCACATGTGAAGAGAAATTCAAGGCTCCAATTTGTTAAATATAGTCGGCCTCTACACATATAAATAGAGGCTCGCTATTCACTAATTTCACTCATCCCTCATTCATCATCTCTTCTCCCATTCTCCATTCTTTCACTTCCCATTTGAGAGAGTAACACAAGAGTTTGAGAGGAGCATTTCAGAAGTTCTTTTGCGTAGTAAAATTCGGCACCTTAAAGAGCAATTGTGCAAAGGAGCAAAGCAGAAGAAATGAGAAAAGGAAGCACAAGTTAGCTACAGAGAAAGACTAGATTTGTTTTCTAGTTTCTTTCCCTTTAATCTTTTTATTTTGTTCTAAATTGATGTACATGATTGCTAAGTGTTTTTCTGCTTTTAATTTAATTAAAATGACTTAATTATGTTATTGTTAGATTGATTGCATTCTTCTTAGCTTAGATTGTTTTTATTATGTTAATGATGTTATGTGCTTCGATTGTTTATGCATTCAAATAAAAACATGAACATGTTACTCATGCATTATGAATGTGGGGAATCAATTGAATTAATTATTTAATCCGAACAAGATTGTTATTAATTGACACAATATTTGAATGGTGCATGTTTGATCATTTAATGATTAAATTAGTAATAATATTAAACAATATTGTTACCTTACATAATCCTTTTATGATGTCTGCTTATGAAACTGTTAAGTTGATTAAACATAGAAATATGCTAGAGAAATTTAATAATTAAATATGCATGACTTCATAATTTATTCATGTTGGGTTAATAAATAGCCTAATTGTCATGGTTTTCTTTCGTAACTTCATTAACATTGTTTTGATAATCTTAAGTTAAAGAAGACAATTAATCTAGCTCTTTCATGTCATAATAATTAAACTTGTGAATTGTTGCTTTTTATTCTATGTTTACATTCCATTAGTTTTTGCATACTTAGTTTTAGTTAAGTTAATTAGTTAATTCAAAGTACTCACAATTATTTCCTTCATCAATTTTCTAAGTTTTTATTTTCACAATATTTGTCTATACAATTCCTATGAAGACGATACTTGTATTTACTACTTTATTACTTATTGACGACTGTGTATACTTGCATATCATTCGAATATTTCATGACAAGTTTTTGGTGCCGTTACTAGGGACTGTTTTAAGAAATTATTTGTGAAGTTAATTATTTTTGCAATTTGATTTACTTTTCTATTAATTTAAAATTTTTGTGATTTTTCTTTCAAGTGTTTATGAGCATAGATTGAATTATTGACTTACTCCCTGTTGACCCTAAAATCGAATGAACTTTTAGACAAAGAAGAAGAGAAAGACAAGTCCAAATACAAGCGGAAGAAATGAATCTTGAATATTAGAATCAAGATAAAAGAAATGGAGTTTCTAATACTCGTAATCCGATCATTGTTACTGATGAAAAAGATCGAGCCATAAGACAATATGTCGTACCCCTTTTCAATGACCTTAATCTAGGAATTGTGAGACTCGAGATCGAGGCACATCAGTTTGAGTTGAAGCCTGTAATGTTCTAAATGCTTCAAATTGTGGACCAGTTTAGTGGGATGCCTACTGAAGATCCATACCTTCATCTCTAAGTATTCATAGAGGTGAGTGATTCCTTCAAACTGGTCGAAGTGTCTAAAGATGCATTGAGGCTAAAGTTGTTCCCATTCTCCTTGAGGGATAGAGCACGAGTATAGCTAGATTCATTGCCACTTGATTCTATATCTACATGGAAAGAATTAGTAGAACGCTTTCTGATGAAGTACTTTCCACCTAGCAAGAATGCTAAGTTGCGAAACGAGATCACTACATTTCAACAATTGAATGATGAATCCTTATATGAGGCATGGGAGAGATTCAAGAAATTATTACAAAAATGCCCTCATCATGGTATTCCACATTGTATCCAATTGGAGACATTCTATAATGGTCTCAATGTACACACAAGAATGGTGGTAGATGCTTCTGTAAATGAAGCTCTTCTTTCTAAGTCTTACAATGAGGTGACTTGTCGTCAAATGAAGTAGTTAATAATGGTCAATTCCGCCACTTAAGTAGCTTATTTTTCTATGTAATTTAGGATTTTATATTACATTTTCGGTATTTAGGACTTAGGATTAAATATTAATAAAATAAGTATTTTTAACACATTTTATAAGTGTTGTGACCTAATAGGCCGACACAAGCCTTAGGTAGTACTAATATGTTTAATTGAGTGTATAGGATAAAGAATTAAAGGCCCAATTGACATGAAAGCAAGGGACGAATGATGCATAAGTTTCCTGAGCTGTCAATGTATGAAACGGAACCAAGGAGGTAGAAATTGCATGTCATGTCGTGCCATAAACATTGTGTGGTGTGACACAGGTTAACTTCCTGCCCAAGTATATGAGGGTTATTTTTGTTTGCGCAATAAAATTTTAAAAAGCATTAAATTAAACTTAACTAAATGTGAATAAAAATCCAAGCTTTATTGCAAAAGCTTGGATAACACAACAATGGAACAAGAACAATAAACGAAAATGCTAAAGAAATGATTTTTATTAGAAGAAATTAAAGGAAACTGAATAACATTAAAGTGAGATTAAAATGTAACTACAAGAAAGTTTAAAGGGTTACTAAACAAATAACAACTAACTACAGTAAAAACTAAACTAACTAAGGAAATACAAGGAAAATAAAGAAACAAATAGAGAATTAAAACCCTAAAATATGAAGAAGAAAACTGCCCTAAACCTAAACTAAAAGATGGAGATAAACCCTAAACTATAAAGCTTTTTAACCTAAACTACAACCTCTTCTTTCTTCAGCCAATTTTTGGCTTTTAAAGCTGATTCTGACTCCAAAATGTTGCCCAAAATGCCCATCTCCATTTTTTATTTGATTGGTGCTTTGGGTGGATAAAGATTACTCATATTTTATTTTTTGTCTTCATATGACAAGGGTATCGCGACAACGTCGATAGTCTACTTAAGGGGTGTCTTCAATGGTGGATGTCACGATGCTCAATGGTGGGTATCGCAACACCGCTATAGGTGGCTCTCATTCCTCTTCATTTCAGGTTTGTTGCAGGTGTTGTAATATTTGTGGTCTGATGTTATGATACCTCTGCTTGTGGAAATGTTTTCACTCAAATTTGGGCCACCAACAAGCTTCTACAACACTCAATCAATCATTAGGGTCCAAATGGCGCATTTGACTATTTCAGGTCTCAAAAGGAGTAAAAACTCAGCATTTCATTTATTAAAGTAAAAAAAACTACATAAAAACATGAAAAAAACATATAAATTGCTCGGAAACAAGCTCGTAAAGTGTAATGATGAGCGTAATTTGACATATCAAATTACAGCAGATCAGTTGCGACATTGGAAGATAGGAGTTGTGATATTGACAAGTTACGACATCCATGATAGCAGCCAGAGGTGAAAGTCAATCACAACGTTGCAGCGAAGATGCGAAATTGGGAAGAAAAGTCGCGACACCCAAGTCACCGTATAAAGACTCGAGCAAACTACTAGGAAAGTCATGACACCGGACCTGTGGTGTTGCGATATTGAAGCTTGATGGACCTAAAATTTGAATGGGTGTTTTAGTTCATACAATCAAAATTTTAATACTCAAGGTAGAGTTGTCCAAATTAGGTCAAACACAAAAAGTAGTATAAATATTACTTCTTACACATGATTAAGGGAGGCTTTTTACGATTATTAGTAGTTAAGTAGTTTAGTTTAAGGATTTTCAAAAACAGTTGTTATTTTCCATTCTAGTTTTACAACAATTTCATATACTTGCAATTTCGTTCATTGGTTTTCAATAGTTATTTTTCTTATTTTCGTTTGCTGCAGATTAATTGTCGTTAAGAGTGACCAATCAATTCCATCTATGAGAGTTTTAGTTGCCGCCCCAACATGATCTCTACAATCAGAATTCTTCGAATTACTAAGCATTTCTAAACCCTTTAATTCCTTGTTATTAAATTTATCAGATGGCTTACGAATTAAGTGGGTATGGTAGAGTTGTGATGAGTCATGGCTAAATTCATTGGGAAGTTGGTTAATTGAAGTGAGAGTTGTTAATTGAAATTAGGTTTTAAATTGAATAATATGACTAAACTGAATAAGATTAAAAACCTAGAATTGATAACTTTAGGTGAAATTTTAGGTAAATGATACCGAAAGGAGACTTTACCCGATATTAATTCAATTATCCCATTTAGATTCATTAGGTCAAAAGATCAAGTGGACTAAATCATAACTTGGTAAAATTATAGGCCGAAAGGTATTAATTAGACTAGTTAAGAAATTTTTAGTAAAAATCACTAAGTTTTGATTAATTATGACCATGAAAATTGATCAACTCTTGTTTTTCATTCTTGCATGATTAGTTTGATATTTTTATCATTTTTACAATTAGATCTTTTTTTAGATAATAGTAAGTTTTTACCAGTATTTTGTGATTCGTCATACTATAATAATTAGAAAAGTAGGTGTTTAAACTTAGCTTTGCATGTTCTTGGATACTTTTAATTTGATTTTAGTCTCTACCTCCATTGGATACGATCTTTGGAATACTTCTGTATTTCATTGTAATTAAACTATATGACAATTTGACATGTATACTTGCAGTACACCCCATTTCTTCATATTTAATTGCATTGTTTATCTACCTCGGTGCACACACACTAAGGGGCAGTCAACATGATAAGTGCTTCCACACACACACATGTTCTTACTCATATATTACCATAAGCCATATATTTAAATTCTTTATATTATTAAAAGTTCAAACAAATAAAGGGACACAAAGTAATCACTTTCTTTTTATTATCAAGCATATAGCCAACTTTCAAAAAGGGTTCATGTGATATTAATGTATACATATAACTAAATCTCCATTTTTGTAACAACATGCACATATTCCCAATTATTAAGTTGACATTTTGAATGGTATGTCAATTCTATCGACAACTGGTAAAATTAGCAAATTAATCACCAAATTTACCGTGATGTCATATTTACATCCACATTAATACCATATTTCACAAATTTCACATGTATCAAATCACATTTATTAACGATTCCTTGACAACCAAATTCTCATAACACATTTTTAGTTAATATGACACATATGGCTAAGGTTCACCAAGCCACAATTTTTCAAAGCACTTATTTCTAACATTATTAAGCCATGGAAACTAAACATATTGGCATTCAAGAAAAATCTCATATTTTATACATCCTTTTCACCAAATTCTTAAACATATTAGTATAAGAGAAGTAAGAGCATCCAAAGGTACTTACCTCTTGGATGTAAAAATATTCAAACTCAAGCTTCCAACACTTGAATCCATCCTTAAACAAGTTATTTCCTCATATTTCTCTACACAAAAATATAATAAAAATCAACATATAAGCTTTCCAAACTTTCTCATAACAACTAAACTCAATATCAAGCTAGGAGTGAAAAACACCATTACTAACCTTATTGGAGCCTTTTCTCTCTAGCTTCAACTTTCTATCTCAAGAACCCACGAAATCATTGCTAAAAATAGAATATTTGAAGGTGGATTCAAGCTTAGTGATGAGTTTCTGATGCGTTGCAAAACTAATTAAAAATTTGACTAACGCAAGTGCAACTATCAATTAATAGTATAGCTATGGTGAACAAAGATATTGTTCCCACGAAGACTAAAAGTACTAGTAATCACTGTTTTTCTATTATTTAACCGAATAAATTAAGTGATTGATTAAAAACTAAAATTAACTAAATTAATTAACTACGAATGCGGCAAAGAACAAAATACGAAAATAATCGAGTAACAACCAAGAAGCGAAATAATACCCAAGAAAAAATCCACCTAGATTTCATCTGCCATTATCAATCTAAATTATGTAATTTCTTTACATAGTATCTTGATCCGTATAAATCCTTAAATTATACTAATATCTCTTTCGAGAGCAAAAGCAACTGACTCTAGGTTGATTAATTGAAATTTCTTTCTAATTAGAACCCCTATTATCGCATTAGCCCTATCTATAGATTCTCCTATTAGATTTGACTCTAATATAGTATATTTATAACGTCCTATTTCTAGGATTGCATGCAACTCCACTTAATTACGCAAGATCTACTCTTAAACAATGTCCATTCCTCCTCTGATTTAAGCACATCAAACATGGATCAATAATCTAGAAATATCAAACCAAGAATTAAGCACACATAATTGAGAACAAGATCTAAGTATTTATTGCGTAAAATAAAAATCAAACGATAAAATTCATCATAGGGTTAATCTCCCTAGGCATTTAGAAAATTAGTTCATGCTTGAAAATAAAAACATCTAAAATACAGTATAGCCGAAAGAAATAAAGAAACTCATGATAATCTTCTAAGAAATCAAATGCGAATCTTCAATCTTGACGGAAATTTGCTTCAAAATCCGCTTCAATAGTGTTTTTCGAGTTGTTTTCTTCAATATTCTATGACGACCTACTATTATCTTCTTATTTTTGTCATATATACGTCTTAAAATGCTTGAAAAACCTAAAAAACATGATTTCCCACAGTTTATGGTACAAATTTGCGAAATCGACAAGGCTGTGTTGAAGGGGTCAGTTCGTGTGGCTCTTGTAGCTTGCTTTGATTTCCAATTTTCACTTTTTTTTTTCACTCTTTTTACTCCCAAATGCTCTATTAAGCATAAAAACATGAATTTAAAGGACTAGGAACATAAAATTCACAATTACATTGAATAATCACTCAAAAACGTATTAAGAACGATGTTAAAATATGTTACTTTTAGCACTTATTAGTTTCCTAATTGATTTTAGCAAAAACTCAAGGTTGGGGTTGCTAGATTTTGAGAGATTTGAAGAAAAGTGGCAATGAAAAGAAGTTTTTCTCTCTTCTTCCATGGGTCAACTGAACAAGGTTGGAGGAAAGGGATTTTTCCTCCTTCTTTTCTTTTTAATTTATTTAAAACTTGTGATCCATGATCAATATCTTCACATAAGTCACATCCAATTGTTCAAAGTAATTCCAACTATAATTTATCTGATAAAAAAATAATATTTCCAATATATAATTTTTAAGAAATAACCAAAAATCTCTTTCACAGCAAAATTACCATTTTACTCTTTTTTTTTAATCTCTTTGCACAAGTTTTTCACATCGAGTAGATATTTATCAACTAAATTCTCATAAATCATGTTTAAATCTTATTAATAATCCTTGGATGGTAGAAGTTACATTTTTACCCTTTTCTTGGTGAAAATAAAAATTTTACAATTTAGTTCTAATACTTTCACATCTTTCTAGTTTGGTCCCAAAAGTGATATTCACCACACCAATACACATTAAAAATTAATTCCATGCCAAGTAATCAATAATAATTCACATATTTTTTATCAAAAAAAAAGAAAAATTCACATATTTTCTTTTTGGTCAAATTTGTAATTTAGTCCTCAGATTTTTCAAAATTTGCAATTTGATCCATTTGCCACATTCTCACACCGATAATTTTTTCCATTGGTTTTCATTTCCGATATCAATTTTACTTGCATGAAAATTCTGTAATTGACTCATTTTAAAATTTTTTCAAAATTTCATTATATCTAATCTCGGAAGAGTGCCATATGTCAAACTGAAAATTTTAGGGCATTATATGAAGCATCTTAAGAACGCCTACTTCCTTGAACCTTTTGTTTTCTTCTTTGATGAAGAAGGTACATTGGGTCTCTCAGTGCGTGTGGTCCTCATTTGAGCAAGTAGTTCTACAATGGGGACATATCCTCTGGGTTAGTTTCTTCATTATCTTTAGACTCAAGATTCAAAAATGTTTCTCATAATATTCCTTTTCCTATTAGAAGCATCAAGGAACAAAGGCTCCTCTCCTTTTCCAACATTCTTTCTTGCTTCATAAGTGGCTTCGATTTCCTTTACAATAGATGCTCTCGTTCGTCTAGCTTAACTAGTAGCTAAAAACCAAAACTGCCTCTAACTTAATATAATCTCTTCAAATGAGTGATTTATATGGACTATCTATTTTATTTATTATTTATCTCAAAAATAGTTTATTTAATTAGAAATACAATAATCATTATTAATTATCTATCAAGGTTGATGTATTTTAATTAGAACTAAAGTCATACTTAAATAATAAAGAGTTTTAGAATAGTTTAATTTCTTGATTATCTCTTAAGCAATTTAATCTAAGGGTAAACTACAAAAATAGTCACTTTTGTTTACCTCAAATTACATTTTAGTCACTTATGTTTAAAATGTTACATTTTAGTCACTTATGTTATCGTTTTATTACGAAGCGGTCACACTACTGTTAAAATCCGTTACCTCCCTAACGGAAGTCCTACGTGGCAGTCCAAATGGGTTTTAAATGCCAACTTGGATGTCTAGTTGTTGGGATGAAAATAGGTTTTTAATTAAATAAAATTAAATTTGGATTGTCACGTAGGTCATCCAAGTTAACAATTAAAACCCATTTGGACTGCCACGTAGGACCGACATTAGGGAGTTAGCGGAGCTTAACGATAGAGTGATCACTTCGTAACAAAACGATAACGTAAGTGACTAAAACGTAACATTTCAAACATAAGTGACTAAAATGTAATCTGAGACAAACAAAAGTGACTATTTTTGTAGTTTACCCTTAATCTAATTTATAATAATAACATCATCATTTTCTTTGACACATCAACAGTTTATACTTGACACAAGGCCACCCAAGTTTTCTTGGTCTTAGTGGAATATTAAAAGATTGAGATAAATATTAAATTTATACATGAATTTTGACTTAGTGTAATTATACACAACTTGAATTGTGGTTCTTATGTATATATGAAATTTTTATTTTGATTCAGTTGAATACATTTAAAAAATAAATGTATTTATTTTCACAGCAAATTAATATAATTGTTTATGTATATGATATATCAACGTAAAATTATGTTAATTAGATTATGTCGTTAGTAATTTGTGAAAATTGAATAAAATCAAAAGTTCGTATATAAAATCACATGAAATTAAAGTTTATGGATGACATTATAAAATATGGACACATTGTAAGGTAACAAATAATAAAGGCGTCCAAATAAGAAATCCTAGTAAGATTATAAATTTATTTATTTTATTCATTCGTCTGAGTGACAAATATGAAAATGTTTAACCTTGCTGCGTCTGGATGTCTTTGATTTATTGCTTTTGTTTTTCAGGTGAAATCCTGCACATTTTACAACTATATCCTCGAGTAAAACGAAAAAGAAATCGAGTTAGGTCATTGGTTTTTCCAACAACGCTGACAAATACCACTCATTCTTGTCAACTCCACGATCAACCTTTTTCCCAACATTCCACCTTAGTTTCGTAAACCCAATTCGATCAAACATTGGAGCATAGGTTTGATTGAGCTGCGGTCCCTGACAGAAAAAATGGTCAAGCCAGAATAGCCCCCCTGGTCTCAACACTCTGTATATGTCATACAAGGCGAACTCCAACATTGCATCTGGGATCCAATTGCTTAAAATATGCATCGAGTGCACTATATCCAATATGTTCTCAAAGAATGGAAGCCTCTGCGAAATGCTAACATGTATTGGGATCAAGCCCCTGGATGCAATGAAACTATTGAATGGTCCATCCAGGTTCATTGAACTAGTGATGATGGTGATGTTCCGCTCTCTCATCCTTGCTGCGAAAGTGCCACTCCCACCTCCAATGTCAAGTCCGATTCGAATACTCCCGGCTGGTTTCGTTTGAAGAACTTGATCGAGTCCATAATCTAATCCTCGATCGTAAAGCCATCTTCGTTTTTCTCGGCCTTGCAAGTCAAAGCAGTCCTTGCAGTCGACGCTCCCTGGAAAGTTTTTACGGTCAATGAGGCATTGGTAACTTTTGCAAGTGTAGGTATCCCAAATGATGCTGGTATCTGGTGGGGTTGCCCAAAGGCTATCAGGAAATGGTGTTGGCTCAACATAACCGATGGGGGATTTGGGGTGGCATCTACGGCGAGGGAGTGGTTCACACCCCTTGAGCAAAAGCTTTTGAGCAAAAACGTCATCCATAGGACATTCGCCACCAATATCATATGTCATGTACTGAGCCAGCTCCTTTTGAAACCTCAAGCAGGCTGCTCCAACAGGCGGATAGATCTCATCAGATGCCATCCTTGGGGAGTATCCTAATGGGAGCTTGTGAGGGAGAATGGCAAGCTTGAGTTCATCAGACAAGGAAGCAATAGGAGGAGGAATGCCGAAAACATCAGCTTCTTCGTCGACTGGTAATGAAGGCTTGCGTTCACGGGTGATCTCAATAACGAGGTCTCGCACAAGAAAGTTGGTGGCATTGATCTTGTGGTGCAAGTCAGCAATAAGAGAGTAACTGTCAAAGAGTTTGGACTTTGTAGAGTTGAGCTCCAGCAAGAGATGAGAAATAGTTTCCTGGTGATGAAAGAGATGGGTATGGGGGGTGTTAGATGATGATAAGCTCAAAGGAAGGCTAGAAAAGATAAAGATGGTGACAAGGTTGGTAAATATGAGAAGGAAAAGCATTTTAAGCATGAAGTAGAGATTGTTGTTGTGAAAAAATTGCTTTCTTGGATGGTTTTCAGCTTCACTTCCCATGCTGCTGCTCCTTGATTTTGATTTCTTCAAAGGACTTGAGATAGAGAATATGGGGGCTGGGGGGAATTTTATGGATAGATTGGATGATGGGATTTGAAATTAAGCTAATTAATTTGGTCAGCTTCGATTCACGTTCTAATGGAGCTTCGTTCATTGTAATTCGCCGCCTCACACGTTAAAACGATATCTTAATATTAAATAATAATTTCTATTTTCCATTACTACTATTCAATAGTGGGGCCCAGTAGAGTACTAGGGGCCATTGCCCAAGGTCTAAAATTGTTACAATTTAATTTTTTGTAAATATATTATATTTTTTCCAAAAATATAAGTAGACTCTTAAGGTTCAAAATTTTTGCAATTTTCCTTTTTTTTTATATATACTATAGCCCTCCAAAAAATATAAGTAGTCCCCTCCAATATTTGTATAGTATTAAAAATAATATAAAAAATTATTCATGATAAAAATAAAGAGAAAATTTTCTTGAAAAAACTAAATTATTTATGATAACTTTTGAATGAAATTTTTGTTAAATAATAAAAAATAATTTTTTTAATATTTTTTAAAATAATATTTATAAGTAATATAAAAATATATGTAAAAAGAAAAGAAAAGATGAACATATTCATGCCTAGCAAAAAAAGAAGAAAAAAAAATTCTTCATAATTTTTCCTCCAAATATTAAGTATGGGTATTTTTTTTTTTCAAATTTTGTCATAGATTTTGAATATGTATTAATAGTTTTTTATTTTGTCAAGTGCATTAAAAGTTGCCATTAAATGATATTGATAAAACTCAAAAGCTTATAAAATTAAGTGAAATATGTATGTTTTTGGATAAAAAATAATTAAGAGACATTTTCGAACTTGTTAGAAGTGTAAAAACGAAACAAAATAGCTAAATAATGTTATAGTAAGTTTAAACTTTGGTCACTTTGTTTAAAATTACGTCAAATGATAACTTGTGAAACAGTGAGCATTTTGGTGAAAACGAAATAAAAAATGGTTAACTGAGTCGAGAGTAATGTGAATTTCGCATTTTTTTACCCAAACAATGCTTTGCAACAAAATGGAGAATGAGTTTTTTTTTACAGATGACCTTATTGTTTATATTGAGAGAGAGATTGCTCAAACTTTTAATTTAGACTCTATATTTAGTGATTTTATTTCCTTGAAAGAATATTGTGCACAATTTTAAGTAATGATATGCTATTTTTTCTTAATTGTTCATTTTAAATAGGTTTTTTTACCCAGATAATGTGAAAAAAATAATTAATTACCAAAAGGCACCACACAAATTATTTAGGAAAATGGGCAAAATTTACTGTACCCAGCCGGTATCGCTGACGTGTCAAGCAGCACCCCAAAGTTTTCAGCACATCATTCAACCATCACTATCTTTTAAAAGAAATACAAATTTTTTTGTGTCCCCACTGTGTCAGGCGGCATCGGTGTGTATTTGGATGAGAATGAATTCATTTTTAAAGTTTGAGACTTAATTGTGAAAAATATACTTGTATTTGGATGATCAAATTTGGTTGATTTTGGATGACCATGAATTGGTTGCACTTAATTGATTGTCATGCTGGAATATTATTTCTTTTGAATCGATTGTTTTTATGTTTAAACCGATTGTCATGTTAGAATACTGTTTCTTTTGAATCGATTGTTTATATGTTTAAATCGATTGTCATGTTGGAATACTGTTTTTTTTAATAGATTGTTTACATGTTTAAATCAATTGTTATGGTGGAACATAGCTTCTTTTTATTTTGAATCGATTGTTTATATGTGGGTTTTTTACAAAAATATTATAAAAAAATAAAAAATAACTAAAATGTTATAACCTTTTTTTATTTACCAAAATATATATATATATATTTTATTTACCAAAATATATAAAAAAACAAAAAAAAACCTGACACCAGCCTGATCATGCCAATTAAATTGGCGGCACCAAAGGTGCCAAATAAATTGGTGGCACCAATGGTGCCAAAGTCATTGGAAGCACCATGGTGCCAAAGGAAAAAAAAGTGTGTAATTGCTTTCTAAGTCCTCCTTATTTATTATTTTCTTTTTATTCCCCTTCAACTCATTTTTTTATTTAATAACTCTATTTTAATTTAATAAACTATTAAGTAATACTTAATTTTTTAAATTAAAATAGAGTTATTAAATGAGAGAATTCTAATTAAGTGACCATCTGCAGTTTTAAGGACCTGACATGCAAATTTACCATTTTGAATTTTGAAAGTGAATTGCTGCTGCTTGCGCACTAAAATTGAAATGTGGCTAATTGCCTTCTAAGCCCTCCTTATTTATTATTTTCTTTTTATTCCCCTTCAACTCAATTTTTTATTTAATAACTCTATTTTAATTTAAAAAATTAAGTATTACTTAATATTTTATTAAATTAAAATAGAGTTATTAAATGAGAATAGTTTATTAAATTAAAATAGAGTTATTAAATAAAAAAATGAGTTGAAGGGGAATAAAAGAAAATAATAAATAATGAGGACTTAGAAAGTAATTACACACTTTTTTTTTCCTTTGGCACCATGGTGCTGCGAATGACTTTGGCACCATTGGTGCCACCAATTTATTTGGCACCTTTGGTGCCGCCGATTTAATTGGCATGATCAGGCTGGTGTCAGTTTTTTTTTGTTTTTTTGTTTTTTTGATATATTTTGGTAAATAATATATATATATATATATTGGTAAATAAAAAAAAAGTTATAACATTTTAGTTATTTTTATTTTTTATAATATTTTTGTAAAATACCCTTTATATGTTTAAGTTGATTGTTATGTTGGAATACTGCTTCTTTTAAATTGATTGTTTATATATTTAAATTAATTGTTATATACCACATGTAATTTTAATTTTACCCTCCAAAATTAACATCTTCACTCCATCACTGCTACTAGTTGACTGAAAAGAGGCTTAGCGTGCACTGCAATGGAAACTATACTTGTTAATAACTTGCACATGCTGTATTTGACAATCTAATATATATCAAGTAGAAAAATATGGGCGTTCTCTAAAAATAATAATATGTAGGCTCTGTAGATGTGCTTCCCCATTCATAAAAAACACTCGTACCCCTTTATTTATTTATGGGATAAATTACGGAATTTTGTTAAATCTTTTTTTTTTTCATTTTAATCTCATTTTGTTAAATCTTTACTTTGATGAACTAATCAATAATTAATTTTTTGTATTATATATGTTAAGTGTCATTAAGTTTTTAATGGAAGAATGGTGTGATAATTAAAAAATTAATATAATAATAAATTTAGTCATCAATTTTGACATATTATATCGATTTGATTATAAATTAAAAAATTAACCCTTAAATTTTATAAATAATCTCAATTTAATTATCAAAATTTACCGTCCTCTTTCACTTCCCCCAATAATTTACATCGTGGAGTAAAGATAAGATCACCCAATAATTTGTTGAAAATGATTTCAGGGTCCGGTTCATGTTTCCCCAGTGCATCACAAGGTTTGCCAATTTATCCTTTGGCTGAAGAAAACATTGGTTCCATCTTCCCTCGAAGCTGGTTTAGTGTCAGGCCCAGATCAGTCTCATTCAATCACTCTCCTCTACAATCTCTCCATCCTGAAAGATAAAGTTCAGGAGGCTAAATCACTTGTTAGCATCCTTATACCTCCTGATCAAGCTCAACCGGAGTCAACTTCTTTAGCCGTCTCAAGCACAGCATCTTCCAACAGATGTCTCTTGGACAATATCAACACTGAATAGCATCAGCAGCATGTTAGGGTGATTCCTGATAATCAGATCTCTCAACCACCCAACTTCAGTGATATTTGTGTCGGTAACATTGTTCAAGAAAAAGGGCAAAGCTTTTATTCTAATGCTGAAACGATTAGCTGGTATGACGACCACTGCAATAATTACCGTAACCACAACAATGGCAATAATAGGAATCGAAGTTTACGAGTTAGTAATGACGATAAGCTGGAAAGGAAAGAATTTGTTGAATTGCCTCGAAGAAATGAAACTAGTGAAGGGTGTGAAACGGTTTCAGCTAAGAATTATGACAAAATTGAATTGGATGTCTCAAAATTTACCATCGATTTAGTCCAATTTTTTACTCTACCATATTGGGCATCTCATAAGTTGTAATACTTTATTTTTTTCTTAATTTAGCAAAGTCTAGTGTTTGCCAGGATTTCTTTTCTTTTTATCTAAGGCTTCCCCAAGTGGGGAGGAGGTAAGCAACTTTTAAGGGTTAATTTTTTAATAAATTATCACTAAATTTAGCCATCAACTTTTATATATTATATCGATATATACATTAGAAAAATGTTGAGATGCCTATATGTTGGGTCCGGTGTCCTAACTATAATATTTTCATCTATGTACACTTGTATTTTTTTAAATAAATTAGTTTAATAAAATTACTCTTGAACTACATTAAAACTCTTTGTATATTATCCTCAATGATTTTTATATGCAAAGCAAAATGGAAGCAAGTATTAGCTATGTAATACCCCAAAAATTTTTACAGTAAGATATTATATTTGATATAATAAAATAAGAAAATAAGACGACAAAAAGGGAAAATTTTGAAGTTATGTCAACATTGGGAAGTATATTATGACATATTAGTTCAAGAAAGGATTAAATCGCAAAAGTGAGAAAAGTTTTGTTGCTCAAGAGTAAATACTCAAAATTTGAGGGGTTAAAGTGTAAATATGAAAAAGTTGAAGGACCAATGGTGTAAATATTTTAAGGGTGGAATGATATAGAAACTAAGGAAAATGGATGGATTAGGACCAAATTGAAAAAGGTGAAGAATTTTAAGGGACTAAATTGTAATTTTACCAAATTAAGTGATGACTCAAGAATGGAATTTTAAAAGATCATGAAGGGAAAAATGGTCAATTAGAAGAGAGAGAAATCTAGAAAATAATGATGATGTTGGAGATATTTTAGATTAATTAAATAAATAAATATTAGTTTATTAATATTTTAATTTGATTTTTAAATAATATTTTATTATTTTATTTAGTATATATATAAGAAAAGGAAGATGAGGAATCATCCAACCCACCATTTTTCCCATGCACCAACGTGAGAAAAAGAGAGAAAGAAAGAAAGTTTTGCTTTCGTTACAATTTGGTCATTCCATCAAAAATTCACCATTTTCATCTAGAAATCAAAAGAATTTCCGTATCCATCAAGAGAGAAAGATAACAAGGAGACTATGGGGAGCTAGAATATCAAGTTAGATTCGAGAAATAGAAGCTGGAGGAGAGAGAAAATCAAGTTAAAGATTGAAATCAATATGACAAGGTAAGAACATCAAGATTTTAATATATTTTTAAGATTGATATTATTGAAAAAGTATGGAATGTAAAGTTTTCGTATATATGGTCCTATGTTCTTGATATATTAGTGAA
This sequence comes from Gossypium turneri, assembly GCA_008044935.1. Classification (NCBI taxonomy): domain Eukaryota; kingdom Viridiplantae; phylum Streptophyta; class Magnoliopsida; order Malvales; family Malvaceae; genus Gossypium; species Gossypium turneri. The sequence goes on from CP032576.1 coordinate 7,017,608, forward strand.
GAGAAAATAAGAGAAAGTGATGAGAAATAGTGTAGAGAAAGAAAATAAGGGTGTTATAAACATGGTAATAAGCATCTTGTACTAAAACAGTTTTGGATAGCAACAGTAGGCTAACTTTGAAAAATCACCATAAATTATGAAAATTGAATTAGAGGATGAAAAAAAGTATGGAATTAAATCTTATTAAGTCTAGTTTCTCATAGAAGAAACGGTGTAAGTAATGGAATTGTAAATCATGAGATATAATACATTTTGTGAGATAAAGTCAGAATGAATTCGAGTTCCCCTGTTCTGACTTTGGAAAATCATCAAAAATTGAATAAAAATAATTAGAGGCTTAAATTTATATGTTTAAAATCCTGAATGAGTCTAATTTCAATAAAAACAAATGGGAACATCATCTAAATTCTGTACAAAGAGATAATTAATTTTTAACGAAGAGGGGTCGGAATTGTCAAACAGTGAAACATGGGAAACTTTAAAGAATAAACTGTACTTATTGGCTTAACCAAAAATTCTGAAAATTTTGAAAATAACCTCTCGAAGGCACTCTGGATGGCCCCCACAGGTTAGAATGAATATACTCCAACGTTCTTTTCGTGTTATGGATTCATCTGGTGAATCGAACTCTCTTTTGCTTCCCAAAAACGCAGTGCTCATAAAACTTCAGTTTGCAAATTCCTTGCCCATCAAAAAGTCCTCTTTTGCTCAATTCTGCCATGCCATTCTCACTCATATGCCCTAGGCGCATATGCCAAAGTTTAGTAATATCATCATCTAACAAGGAAGAGGATGCGACAGCTACATCACCGGTAATAGTAGAACCCTGCAAAACATATAACTTGACAATCTTTCTCTGCCCTTTCATCATAATGAGGGAACATTTGGAAATCTTCAAAACCCCACTTTCAGCTGTGTATTTGTACCCTTTTGAATCAAGAGTACTCAACTAAATTAAATTTCTCTTCAATTCTGGAACATGTCGTACGTCTCTAAGTGTTCTGACAACTCCATCAAACATCTTAACTTCAATTGTTCCAACACTTGTAATTCTACATGAAGCATTATTTCCCATCAGAACAACACCTTCAGACACTATTTCATAAGTTGTAAACCAATCCCGATTGGGACTCATATGGAAGGTGCAGCCCGAATTAAGGATCCACTCCTCACTCACTTTAAAATTATTGACAGAAGCGACTAGAAGTTCACCATCGCTATAGTCTTCTACAACATCAGCCTTACCTAAATTTTCTGGTTGTTTTCCATTTTGATTCGCAGCCTCCCTTTTGATCTTGTTCTGTAGCTTATAGCATTCAGATTTAATGTGCCCTTTCTTCTTGCAGAAGTTATAAGTTTTACCTCTGTTTGAAGACTTCGATCTACCCTTAGATTTAACCCAAGGATTCCGTTCCTGTGTCCTTCCACGATCATCATCAGCATTTCGATCTTGTCTTCCACGAACAATGAGACCCTCTCCTTGAGATTCGATTTTAACCACAAGATGCTTCATCTGATCATACGAGGTTAAAGAATCATAAACCTCATCAACTGTGAGAGACTCTCGGCTATATAAAATTGTATCTCTAAAGGTTGAATAAGACGGGGGCAACGAACAAAGTAGAATCAACCCTAGATCTTCCTTATCATACTGAGCCTCCATGGCCTCCAAATTTGAGAGAAATTCTTTAAACATTGTCAAGTGTTTGTGCACAGATGCACCTTCCTCCAAACGATGAGCATAAAGACGCTACTTCATATGTAGCTTACTAGTTAGAGTTTTTGACATACATATTTGTTCCAACCTCTTCCATAATCCAGCAGCAGTTTTTTCATTCATCACATCCTGCAAAATTTTGTTAGACAAATGCAGATGTAACTATGTTAATGCCTTTCGATCCTTGTGTTTTTTCTCTTCCTCCGTCAATGTTGAAGACATCTTATCTACCCCTAGCAGGGCTTCCTCTAATTCCATCTGTGCAAGAACTACCTGCATCTTTATCTGCCACAATGCGAATCTAGTGTTGCGATCCAACAGCGAAATTTTATACTTCAAAGATGCCATTACCGTAATTGAGATGAACAACCTGGAAGCTCTGATACCAATTTGTAGAAATATAACTTTGGTAATGACAATATATCACTAAGAAAAGAGAAATAAAAATAAAGAACACACAAATTTTACGTGGAAACCCTTTCAGGAAAAAACCACGGGCAAAGGAGAAGAAAATTCACTATGTCGAATTCGAATTAATTACAAGAGGAGTAGACTATGTCTATTTATAGGCTTGTAAAACCATATTCTAATAGGAGTGAAACACCTTATTCTAATCAATATCAAATAGATGGAGTTCAATAAGGTTTAAAAAACCTTATTCTAAAATAAAATAAAAGAAGTATAAATCTATAGGGATTTTACTTTTATTTTATTTTACCACAGTATTTTATTTAAATAAGGATTCGGGTCACTTAATTCTAACATTAAGCAGGTTGACTTGATAAAAATTAAGCATGCTTGACTTCAAACTTTGATCAACCCTAATATACCAACATCCTATATATATTTAATTTGAATAATTAAACAACCTAATTGAAATTTTATACTTTTAATATGCATTTTATTCTTTAATGATATTGGAAAATCTTGATTTAAATTTGAGTTACTTAACTTGAAAAAAATAAAGTTAAATTTGAATTTTTTTAGCTATGAAAAATGATATAACATAGCGTTAAAATTTCATATTAAAAGTTGGTTTCTCAAGAAAATAAAGTGTTCACTTAGTTAATTTGGCATGTAGCTATCAATCTAGTTAATTTTAAGTATAAATGAAGACTACACATATATGATAGGGTATGAATAATTTGTGTTAAAAATATCGTATGATTTGAAATTAATTAATAATAATATTAAAATATATACAATATTAAAATTAAAAATATAGATTAAATTGTTTATTATTGTGTTGTCATCAATCTTGAGTCAGTGTTGAGTTAACTTGTGATACTAATTTAGTAAAATCTATTATTAATACTAGAAATTCTATCACTTGCGTATGTGTCACGGGTCAAAGTGCAAAACCCATGAACATGGCACAAGATGCGCCTCATGGAGGTCTGTCGATAAGATGGGGATCATTTAGCCCACGAGAACTGGCTCGATTCAAGGAACTGTTGGAGAAGCCTGTCAGATTGAAGCCTGGTTGGCCCGATAATGAAGATATGACAACTTAGGCTATTTTGGTACTAATCTTAGAAGATTGATAGGAATCATATCTTGTAAAGATTAGATTTGATTTGCTATGGCATATCTTGTAAATCCCTAAAATCAAGGGATATTGTTAATCTCGTCCGTTGATGTAACTTAATCTTATCCGTCGGTTTTAGGGGAGCTCAAGTATAAATAGAGAGCCTCCCTCTCACTTGTAGATCATCCATTGTATGTTGAATTCTTAAGAGTAATATAATTCTTTGAGCATTTACTCAAATACTTTGTGTGCATTCTTTCTTTGGCTTTCTGTTATTCATTTGTAGCTTCTTTTGGCACAATTGCTTCCGCTATACAAATTAGTGCCTTAGAGGAATTCTAAAGGAATCCTCATTTTTGGGTGTAAAGGCTGACTTAGGCGAGTTTGGAGCGAACGGATCGCCTAAGGCCGCACAGATCACGAGACGAAAGATCTAGCCCCGTGACAGATGCGTGTAGAAACCAATTATTTACATATATGTCCATAATAAAACTAAAATGTTTAAATAAATTCAAATAAAGTTATAGTTGAGTGGTCAACTTGAAAATTTTCAATATAATTAGTTAGGTTCAAATCCCGTTATATGCATATTTTTATTATTTTTTTAATAATTAAAAAAACTAGAATACTATCGTTCAAGATTTTAATGCTTGACTTCAAACTTTAATAAAATCTAACATCCAAACATCTTATTATATGCTTATATACATAACTTGAATAACTCAAGAAATTAATTTAGCTATTTTATTTTAGTATATTTAAATATTATTGAAAAACCTCGATTTAACGTCAAACGTTGAAAGATGGTATAACATATAGAGGGTTGAGATTGCACATGAAAAGGGCAATGGTTAATTTGGTTCTCAAGAAGATAGCGTGCTCACTTGGTTAATTTGGCTTTTAACTAACAATCTAATTAATTTTAAAGTACGTGTACACGAATAGGGTATGATTACTTTTCAAACAACAAGTTTATCATCTAACTCATTTGAAAAAAAAAAAAATTAAAAGGAATTATAAGAAAATTTGTTGGTCTAGAAAGAGCAAAAGGGAAAAAGAAAAATCCTTGTGAAGCAAGCATTGAAGACATAATTCAGTATTAATAGGCTAGTGGGTGCAACAAGTCTGTTGCAGGTTTGAACTAAGTGAAAAAATCACCATTTTGGCCCAATCAAAACCTAATCTGACAACCTCTAAACAACAACTCTAATCTTTCCTATAAAACCCCTTTTCTCTAGCTCTGTCTCATATCAGTTCTCAAGCAAAGCTTTTTGCTATCTAAGCTTTGATTAAATGGGGATTTTCAACAAGTTTTCCTTCATTTTTCTTGTCATTTTCCTTGCATTGTCTGCAAATGCTGAAGTTCAACGACATCGATTTGTTGTATGTTCTTTTACTTGTTTCTTTTGATACATATATCTTTCTGATAAATTGGTTTTCATTAGACATTTAAATAAAAAACTTGATGTTGGTTGGTGAATGAAACAGATTCAAGCAACAAAAGTGAAGGGGCTGTGCAAGACTCACAACATCATCACCGTTAATGGCATGTTTCCTGGACCTACCTTGGAGATCAAGAATGGCGACACCCTTGAAGTTCAAGTTGTCAACAAAGCCCGATATAATATCACCATCCACTGGTAATTTAATAACTACAAATTCATTCATGCACGCATGCATGCATGCCATGCACGCATGTCATCAGCTTTCATTCATTTCTAGTTGTCATTTGCACGTTTGAATTACCCTAACCACTTTGATATACAGGCATGGTGTGCGGCAAATGAGAACCGGATGGGCAGATGGACCGGAATTCGTGACTCAGTGTCCGATTAGACCGGGAGGAAGTTGCACTTACAGATTTACAGTTCAAGGACAAGAAGGAACATTGTGGTGGCATGCTCACAGTTCATGGCTTAGAGCCACTGTTTATGGAGCTCTCGTCATCCGTCCCTAAGCTGAAACACGAAACACCGATTCTTCTCGGTAAGGAATCCTTTTCGGTTACGAATACAAATGATTACGATGATCAAAATGAAATGTTACGTTGATGAATATGATTATGATTAGGTGAATGGTGGGATACAAATCCCATTGATGTGGTGAGGGAAGCAACAAGAACAGGGGCAGCTCCAAATGTCTCTGATGCATATACCATCAATGCTCAACCTGGTGATCTCTACAAATGCTCCTCCAAAGGTAATTTGCTCCGAACCAATTGAATTCGTACCGCACATTCGGGTGACAAAGCCGATGTTATTAACTAATGTTTTCTTTTTGCAGAGACTACAGTAGTTCCCATCGACTCCGGGGAGACGAATCTCCTCAGAGTGATCAATGCCGCCTTGAACCAGCCGCTTTTCTTCAAAGTAGCCAACCATAAGCTCACTGTTGTTGGAGCTGATGCTTCCTATACCAAACCCTTCACCACTTCCGTCCTCATGTTAGGCCCCGGCGAAACCACTGATGTTCTTATCCAAGGTGATCAGCCACCATCTCGATATTACATGGCAGCTCAAACCTACCAAAACGCACAAAACGCACCATTTGACAACACGACCACCACTGCCATTCTCGAATACAAGTTTGCCTCTTGCGCTGCCAAAAAATGCAATGGACCCACTCCAATCATGCCTTCTTTACCAGCCTACAATGACACCAACACTGTCACCGCCTTCAGCCAAAGCTTTAGAAGTCGAGAAAAGGCCGAAGTCCCAACCGATATAGATGAAAGCCTGTTCTTCACAATCGGCCTGGGACTCAACAACTGCCCACCCAATTTCCGTAAACGTCGTTGCCAAGGACCCAGTGGTACACGTTTCACAGCGAGCATGAACAACGTCTCATTCGTGCTCCCGCGGAACTTCTCTCTGTTGCAAGCTCACCAACAAGGAATTCCAGGCGTTTTCACCACAGATTTCCCAGCAAACCCTCCATTGAAATTTGACTACACCGGAAACGTGAGCCGATCGCTCTTTCAACCTGTTCCGGGAACCAAGTTGTACAAATTGAAGTATGGTTCAAGGGTACAAATTGTGCTTCAAGACACAAGCATAGTGACACCTGAGAATCATCCAATTCATCTTCATGGATACGATTTCTATATCATTGCACAAGGTTTGGGGAACTAATTCGATCCTAAAAAGGATACTTCTAAATTCAACCTTGTTGATCCACCTATGAGGAACACTGTTGGAGTGCCTGTGAATGGATGGGCAGTCATTAGATTCGTCGCTGATAATCCAGGTAAACACTCTTCTTCATCATTTCAATTACTACTACTTTATCTTTTATGAAATAACCATTCATTTTGATTTTTGTTAATAGGAGTGTGGATAATGCACTGTCACCTGGATGTTCATATCAATTGGGGTTTGGCAATGGCTTTCCTTGTCGAAAATGGAGTTGGTGAATTGCAGACCATCCAACCGCGGTCGCCAGATTTGCCCATATGTTAAGAGAATTCATCAGTTATCACGCCGTAATCAATGAAATTCATAAGCCCAATAACAAGGGTGATTCGATTACCATTTTTTTGTTATTAGTATTTTTCTTAATCATTTTCATAGTATTGTAGCATACCAATTCTTCCCTGAATTTGGGAAACTAGTTTAATCCTCTGTTTCATTGGATAGTGGTGTTGTATTCTTTTCATCACAGAGAAATTTCTAATGATAAATTTTCAATCTATCTATTTTTATTTTACTATTTTAAAATTTTTTTTTAACCTTGTTTGTTTAATTCTTTTGATGGTGTTTGTTGTTAGAACAAAGAAAAAGAAGATTGGAAGATTAGTGAGTGAATGTGGGTCTGCATAAATCTAAAAAAAATTATGTCGGGGTCCATATAATTTTTTTAATTTAAGGAGCAAAAGTAAAATACTTAGTATTAAAATAGTTTGAATTAAAAAAATAATTCTCTTTGAGGGTCTAAAATGGGTTTCCATTTGACTAAAGCTGGATTAAAGTAGTGATGGTACCATTTAATAAAGGGTCAAGCAAGAGCTTGCTCGAGCTTTGTCCTTGTCCGGACTAAAGGTTTAGTGTCCGACAATATTTTAACATCTATACAAACATTGATTAAATCATCTAAAAAGTTCTCTCTGGTCAAATTTATAGTGATTGAGATTTTGGATATATGTTTGAATCATTTGGTACATCAAAATTTATTCACTACCTTCTCACATATACTTGCATCAAAATAATTTAAAAATGTGCCTCACTCGGTTTAAATTAAGGTTGTCTCGGTTAACAGAGTTTATTTGCCTTCATAACTGCCATATGTTCTAGCAATTCTAACAGTAAAAGATAGTTTCCGGTCGCCTCATTGAATCTGAATCTTCTTGTTTTGCCTGAATTTTGTTGTTTGCTAAGTCTATATTCTAAATTAGCATTGAAACCTTATGATTTTCTCTTACCAAAAGACATTTTACAAATATAATTTTGAATGCATTATACACATCTGCTATGCACGTGGCATATATTATTAAATCATAATATGATAAAAAAAATTGGGGAAAAATCATATTTTGATAAATTAATTGAATTTTTTTGTAAAAATATAATTAAATAATTTTCATCACATTACATTAATTTTAAATTCAAAATATAAATAAATATTTTCAGAAAACACAGTTATCGCACTGCTTGCAAGAAGTCAATGTTGTCAACAAGTATAGTGTTAGTCCCCGTTGCGCATCTTGTATGTAACTTCAGTTGCAACTTATTTTATAAGTAAAACATTATGCAACTTTCCATATTTGTTGTCGTACTTTTGATCGAAAATTATTGGATTATTTTTTAAGGATTAATTTACTGGATTACATCACATTAAATATCACTCGAGCAAAATTTCTTTTTAAAAGCTTTTGGCATGATCGAATTTCCTTCAATAAAAGATCATACTTTTAAAAGAAATCTACTCTTAAAATATCTCTACATATTTAAAAATGGTCTTGAAAATTCAATACAAAACTTCAAAACCACATCGCCACGCTAATAAATAGTGTCACGTAGGGATGAGCAAAACTCGATTTGACTTAAAAAAATCGAAAAAAATTCGAATTTCGAGTTAAACGAATCGAGTTATTCGAGTTGATCGAGTTATTCGAATCAACTCGAATTTTTTTTCGAATTTCGAGTTCGAATCGAGTTGAGTTTTCGAATTCAAATAACTCGAATAATTCGAATAATTCGAATATCAAACTATAATATTTTACATTTTTACCCTAAACTCCCAAACTTTTTTACTTTTCCCTCAAAACTTTTACTCCTTCCCACTTTCCCCCCAAAACCTTTACTCCCCTCCCCTCCCAACCCCCCAATCTACCCAAAATCCATTTCCCACCAAAATTTTACTCTTCCATTTACTTTTTCTTAAAATTTTACTCCCAAAAACCCTCTGTTGACACCATTTTTTTGATGAAAAACGGGGTCGACTTGGATTTTCAAAATGAAAATAAAAATGGGAGTCGCCACCAATCCTTTTTGATAAGGTGTGATCGGATCACCTTGAAAATTGGTTGTTTTTAATAAACGGTTTGATTTTATTAAAACAACAAGTTTGGTCAACGAAATTTAAAAAAACGGGTTCGGGAGTCGGTTACACACGAGGAAGGATTAACACCCTCGATACGCCCAAAATTGGTACCTAGTTGATTACTTAATGTCTTAATGTCGAAAATTGAGAACTTTGAAGAATTTTAAAAATACGATCCTTGTATTAAAACGTTGAAAATTTTCAGGAAAAAGGGCATATTTCACGTTATTCGAGAAAGAGAATCATATCCAGTAAGTTAGGACACAATGTCTCGAATTCCCGATACGCGAATAAAAAATGCTTATTTATAAGATATTTAACTATCTTGGATTAAAAAATGGATCATGACCAGTAAGTTAGGACACGATCCTTTTTTAATTCCCGATATTGTTTAAAACTTGAGTTTGAAAATATTCACGAGTTTAGATTTATTGTGAAAATCAAAACCCAGTAAGTTAGGGCACGACTTTCTCAAATCTAAATACAAAATACTGCCTTTATTAATTTTTAGAAAAAATCCTCATCTCGGGAAAGCAACGTGTCATATCCAATGCGTTAGGACACAACATATTGAATTCCCGATAATGAGCCTTTTATTATTTTAAAAAGAGTAATCTCAATTATTTAGGTTCAATGAAGAAAATTGGAACCCAATACGTTAGGGCTCGATTCTCTCAAAGATCCCAAATATCGTGTATTACTTTTATTTTTAAAATTTTTCTTTTCAAGAATCTGAGTAAAAATGAATATAATGGATAAATAAATAAGTAAATAAATAAATGAATAAATGAATCAAGCAAATAAAATTATAAAAACGCAAGAAATGTAGTGTATGTATATATATATTATAAGACATAATAAGCAATGTAAATAAGCATGCATGCATATATTTATGAAAATTAAAAGGGATGTACATGGGTATGCATACAAATTACATACTATAAACGTATAAGCATATAAATATGTATACACGTACTTATGAAGATTAAAAATATATACAGATATATATAATTGCGTATGTAAATTAATTATAGTATAAAAAAATAAGTATATATATATAAAAAAAATAAAATATAAAGATAAATTTAATAAGCTTTAAAGGTATACATATATATGTTACAAAAATATGTGCGTGTATTTAATATATATATAACAAACTTTTAGAAAAGAAAGAAAAATAAAATAAATAAATAAATAATAAAAATAAAAATGAAAGAAAACATAAATGAAATAAGGATAATAATAATATTACTAATAGAATAATAAAATAATCTAAAGTTTAAATCTATATATATATATGCGTATATATATAAGTAGAAATAATAATAATAATAATAATAATAATAATAATAATAATAATAATAATAATAATAATAATAATAATAAAAGATGATAATACATTAAAATAAAAAAAAAGGTGCTGAAAGAGGAATTAAATCAAAGTAAAAAACTAATATAATGGGCAAATTCAGAAATAAATAAAGAAAGATGAAAAGGACTAAATTGTAAAACGCGCCGAAAGAGGGGGATCAAAACTGCAAATCGACCATAGCCCCAAAACGCAGCGCTGTAATGGACCAAATTGAAACAAAAATGAAATTACAGGGCTAAATTAAAAAATAAAAGAAAATAGTGAAAAAGGGCCAAATTGCAACGCGCTGCAAAATAGGAGGGACTGCGCGCGCAAATAGCCCAAAAATTAAAAACACGCGAATCCTCCGGGTCGGGTCGGGTCGACGCGCGGATCCCTTACCCGAAACGGCGCCGTTTTAATATCCTATATATTCCAAAAATTTTCCAAAAAAATTCATTTCTCTTCTTTTTCAGAAAAAAAAACTTTATTCTCTCTCAAACCCTCTCCCCAGTCCGGCCTGGGCTCCAGCCAGTAGCCACCGTCGCGCCGTCGCGCCGGCCACTGTGCGCGGTGGCCGGAAACTAAAAAAGGTAAATTTTTTTCTTTATTTTACTATCTTATATATATATATATATATATATATATATATATATGTAATCGAAAAGAAAAGAGAATAAAATAAAAAAAACCTTCCAGATCGAAAAGAAAAAAAAGAACAACACCTTGAATATGTTTTTTATTTTCTTTCGATTGAATCTTTTTTTTTGTTACAAAAGTTGTTGGAAGCCCCCCAAAATCTCGTAGAGAAAAAAAATAAAAATAGAGAGCCCCCCGTTACATTTCTTTCGGCTTTTATAGCCTATTTTTTGCTACTATTTTCTGTCTTTTCTTGTTGTTTGCAGGCGCAAGTGGCGATCCGGCGACGTGACTGTGGCGGTGCTGGTCAGAGGCGGCAGTGGCAGGGCAAGTGGGTGTGCGACGCCGAAAGGCTAGGGGTAGGAGCGGCGGCTAGCTTGAGGCTAGGATTTTTTGCTGAAAAAATTTTTAAGTTAGTGGGCTTTGGGCTACTAGGGTTAGGTTTGGGGCTTGGTTTAGTTTGTTTGGGTTAGTGGGTAGCTGAGGTTAATGGTAATTGGGCCTTTAGATGGGTTAGGTTTGTTGGGTCTGTGATTTGGGTATTGGGTTGGGGTGTTTTTCTTTTGTTTGTTGGGCCCGGGCAAATGGGCTTGTACAGCTGCCCCTCTTTGCTCGTTGTCGTGTAACGAGAACAGAGCAAAGACTAAAAAGACCAATTTGCCCGGTCTCACCGAGTCTTGACTTCTCTTGACGCTTCTCTTCAAGTAGCTTTATTTCAATCCACTGTGTCTTGTTGCGTCGATTCACTCCACTGTACTTCAGAAAGATACGACTTGTAGCTTCAATCCACTTTGCTGCAACTTCAGGGGGATGAGATTCGTGGTAAGATTCGTTATTGTTGATCTGCTCCACTACTACTTAGGGGGACAGAATCTACAGTCTTCGACCTATTCCACTACTGCTTAGGGAGATAGGACTAATGGCTTAAATCTACTTCTCCACTATCTTGGGAAGATAAGATTCACCATCTTTGATCTGCTCCACTACTGCTTAGGGGGACAGAATTTACAATCTTCAATCTATTCCACTGCCAACCAGGGAGATAGAATTACTGGCTTTAATGTACTCCACTGTAATCACAGGGAGGTAAAATCTGCCATCTTTGATCTGCTCCACTACTACTTAGGGAGATAAGATCTGAAATCTTCAATCTATTCCACTGCCAACCAGGGAGATAGAATTACTGGCTTCAATGTACTCCTCTGTAATCACAGGGAGGTAAAATCTGCCATCTTCGATCTGCTCCACTACTACTTAGGGAGATAAGATCTGAAATCTTCAATCTATTCCACTGCCAACCAGGGAGATAGAATTACTGGCTTCAATGTACTCTTTTGTAATCACAGGGAGGTAAAATCTGCCATCTTCGATCTGCTCCACCACTACTTAGGGAGATAAGATCTGAAATCTTCAATCTATTCCACTGCCAACCAGGGAGATAGAATTACTGGCTTCAATGTACTCCACTGTAATCACAGGGAGGTAAAATCTGCCATCTTCAATCTGCTCCACTTAGGGAGATAAGATCTGAAATCTTCAATCTATTCCACTGCCTACTAGGGAGATAGAATTTCTGGCTTCAATGTACTCCACTGTAATCACAGGGAGGTAAAATCTGCCATCTTCGATCTGTTCCACTTTGGGAGATAAGATCTGAAATCTTTAATCTATTTCACTGCCAACCAGTGAGATAGAATTATTGGCTTCAATCTGTTTAACTGCAATGTCGGGGAAGTAAGATTCACCGTCGTAGCTTCAATCTGTTCCACTGCACTGCTAGGGAAAGTAAGATTCGTTGTTGTGGCCTCAATCTTTTAATTGCAATGTCGGGGAAGCGAGATTCACCATTGTAGCTTTAATCTGTTCCACTGCACTGCTAGGGAAAGTAAGATTCGCCGTTGTGGCTTCAATCTTTTAATTGTAATGTCGGGGAAGCGAGATTCGCCATCGTAGCTTCAATCTGTTCCGCTGCATCACCTGGGAAGTAAGATTCGCCGTTGTGGCTTCAATCTTTTAAATTGCAATGTTGGGGAAGTGAGATTCACCGTCGTAGCTTCAATCTGTTCCCCTGCATCGCCTGGGAAGTAAGATTCGCCGTTGTGGCTTTAATCTTTTAAATTGCAATGTCGGGGAAGTGAGATTCACCGTCGTAGCTTCAATCTGTTCTGCTGCATCATCTGGGAAGTAAGATTCGCCGTTGTGGCTTCAATCTTTTAAATTGCAATGTCGGGGAAGTGAGATTCACCATCGTAGCTTCAATCTGTTCCGCTGCATCGCCTGGGAAGTAAGATTCACCATTATGGCTTCAATCTTTTAAATTGCAATGTCAGGGAAGTGAGATTCACCGTCGTAGCTTCAATCTGTTCCGCTGCATCGCCTGGGAAGTAAGATTCGCTGTTGTGGCTTCAATCTTTTAAATTGCAATGTCGGGGAAGTGAGATTCACCATCGTAGCTTCAATCTGTTCCGCTGCATCGCCTGGGAAGTAAGATTCGCCGTTGTGGCTTCAATGTTTTAAATTGCAATGTTGGGGAAGTGAGATTCACCGTCGTAGCTTCAATCTGTTCCGCTGCATCGCCTGGGAAGTAAGATTCGCCGTTGTGGCTTCAATCTTTTAAATTGCAAACTATGGTTTCTTCGATCTGCTTCACTGTTAGTACAGGAAAGCAGGATCTGCTATCTTCATTGATCTGTTCTCCGGGGAACATGACTTGTATAATCCATTTGATGGACCTATTTATGCCTAGTGATTAGGATGACATGATCAGAATGAATCAAATGCTCCTAACTAGATGTGTATGAATGACATTTGAATGAATGCAGAATGTCATGAGAATGATCCATGCTCATTGTTTTATCACTGACGTGTTACAACGCCTTCTTGCTCGGCTGGCATATCCAAAGAAACACTTAATCAGATTGCCCCCACTGTAAACCTCCATGTTCAATCCACTGGATGCAAAATTTGAACCATCTTTCTCCCTCTGTATCCTAAGGATAGAAAGACCTGACTTTTTCTCGATCCTCTGTTATCATAATTCAATGATACAGAATGTGAAACTCTTTGGTCTCTTACACCATTCCCAGGGTGTCATACCAAATGTTTATGCACAAAATGAGGAATTTCTTCTCCGAAGAAACCTCATCCTATTGCTTGGTGGTTATTGCTTGCTTGTTTATTGAAGCCTTATTACCGATACGACATCTTGTCATTTTGCTCAATCAATGTTTTTGACAACAAAATTCAAAGAGAAAGTCTTAATTTAGACTCTTCCTTCTCCGTTTTCCATCCTTTAAACTTGGTGCGTTCTAAACAATAGTCCTGTTTCAGGTTCCTGTATTATTTAGAAACTTTTAGAGTAATATGCAAAAATTTCCTTGTGAAAGTTTTATTAGTCCATTAATCATTATTCCCATGCAACATGCTTACAGAAAGGGTCATAACAATGGATAAGAATAAAATTGGTTCTGAGCATAGCTCGAAATTATCAAGAATAGCAAGAATAAAAAGAGGAATTGATTAGAACATGTATCTTGGAAAAGAAAAAAGTATTCCAAGAATAACAAATTCAAAATAGTATGAGGACTTGATGCCCCACATATCGCAGCTTGAACAAACTTTTTGAAAGACCATTCTGAGTTTGACATGTGTTTAGGAGATCTTCAGGACTTTGTCGATGCTCCAAGATGTCGCCTACCTTTTCTTGTTGATTTAGGTATGGCAAGATCATCATATGCCCCAATCTGATCAAAATTTGAGCTGCTCTGATCGCCACCATGCCCTAATTTGATCCAAAATTTAAGTCGCTCTAATCACTTCGTGCCCTATTTTGTTCCAAAATTTGAGCCGCCCTTTTTGGGTTTTCAACTCAAATCCCATTTGTTCTCAAGGGGCCCTTTGCGGGTTTTCACCTTGGCCTCTCCATTTTACTTTTTCATTTTTCATTTTTCATTTTTTTTTGACTCAAAGTTCCCTTTGTGGGTTTTCACCTTGGTCCTTCCTTTTTCTTTAAACGAAGTGTTTCTTAACTGAATCCGAGTTTATAGGATTAGCAATCTTACTCAAGATCAGTGCTTCTCTGAAAATGGTATTCTTTACAACATAGAGACATTCCCTGTTTGGCATTCATTTTCCTTTAGAATCCTTTCGTTAAAGAAGAATCTTTTTCAACATCCAGCCCTCTCGTGGAATTCTCTGAGACGAGCCTATTTATTGTGGGTTCATATCATTTATTTCTGGTACATCCGACCCTGATGACTAGCTTTTAACCCTTTTCCTAGGGCCAACTGATCACATCGCGATTGGATCCCTCCAACAAGCAATGAGGGGATTTCAATAGGTAAAACTACATTAATCCTGTAAACCAACAAGAGAGGTGTTGCCCCAGTACAGATGTTCGACAAGCAATGAGGGCAAATGGTAATTTTTTATGCCAGTCCTTGTTTACCTCTAGGTAATTCGGTGACAAAACGTGGTGTCTACTTCTGAATTGATTTCAGACTTCAGTTATCGTGCTATCATTTAAGTTCAATGCATTTTCTAATACCATCCTCTCTGAAATTCTGTACCGGTATAGGATGACCTTGATCCATGAAGTAGCCTCTCAAAAAATGAAGCAATGCCCATTAGAAGTCTTCGGTAATGGTGATGTCCCTGCCCCATTTCGCTCAAAATTTGAGTCGCCCTTTTCGGGTTTTCAACTCAAATCTACCTTTGGTCAAAGCGCCCTTTGCGGGTTTTTGCCTTGACCTCTCCTTTTTCTTTTCTTTTCCTCTTTTTTCTTTTTTCTTATTTTTGACTTTGATTGATTTTTCTTCTTTGCTTTTGACTTTGATTTTTCTTTTTTCTTTTCCCTCTTTTTTTGCTCTTTTTTTTTTGGAATCTGAACTCATAGGGTTGGGCAAGTCCTTGTTATCCCTTTCAAAGTATCATCCTTGATCAGATTTTCTTCATAGAGCATTCTGGGGTGAAACTACGATAGAAAACTTTTGATCTTCCTCTTTAATCAGGATAAAATCCCACAGAACTTGAAGAGATGGAAGCTTGACTTCAAATGGGCGAAGCTATGCTGAGTCAACGAGAGAGGCATTTGACCTGACGAAGAATCGCATCGTTCGCAGTGTAAATTTCTGACATCATGCTGTTGTGCAGGTTTCATTATAAGAATCGAGGCATACCCTAGTATGACCATACAAAGACATCTTTGAACTCTAAAGGTAACTCAACAAGGTCAATTCTAGTCTTCACCAAGCTCACAATTTTTAATAATTCCTTGAGAGATAGGATCTGTTTATCCTCTTGTTCTACCAAGTTTGGAGATAAGCTACGATCTATGTCATTTCCAAAGTCATGAGATCCGTCTAAACACATGCCTCGCTTAAGTGGAAAATCTGAGTTTGTAGCAGTTTCATTCATGTCATTGATATCTGAAGACTCATTGTAGGTACAAAAGAATATACAAAGAATATATGAATTTATGTACAATATGATTATGAATGCAATAATGATTTGGAAGAAAGAATAAAAGAATAATCATAGTTGTTCATAAGAAATGAAAGAATATTGGTTCAAAAAGATCACAAAGATGCAATTCCATTAAAATAACGACGTTCAGACATGAGCCTATTTCACAAAAGAGTTCTTATTGCTTTTAGGCTAAAAGTAACAAGTTTGTTTTGAATATTACTCTAAGTAGGCTCTAAATACTACAGAACACTTCCAAGTTTATAAGGATGGATATCTAACAAGGTTCCCTTTTCAGTTGCCTTCATTGATGTGAACATTTCCCAACTTCTTCATGCATCGCATTTACCTTATTATCAATCATGATTGGGTAGCGAATTTTCTGCAGTAGATGAGTCACCCAACTTGACAATACCCATGTTGATAAGTTTTTCAACTAGCTTTTTGAAGGTGATGCAATTCTCTATTGAGTGCCCCGTAATTCCTACATGGTAGTCACATTGTGCGTTCGCATCATACCACTTTGGATACGAAGGTTGTGGGGGTTTTGAGTAGGAAGGGGAAACAACATGCACGTTGAATAAATTTTGATACAACTCTTTATATGACATCGGAATTGGTGTGAACTAGAGTCTTTCTTCATTTGGCCTAGGATCGGTTTCCTGCCTTGAAGAACCTTGATGATTAGTGGTTACTGCTCTTGCTTGTCCCACCATGATTGGTTTAGAATAGCCCTTGTTAAACACGCTTGCATTGTTTATCTCGTGCTCTTTCTTTCTTGGAGCCGATCTCTGGGCGCTTTCTCCCGCTTCTATCTTGCCACATCTTATGGCATTCTCTATCATTTCTCCAGACATCACTATGTCTGAAAAGCTCATAGTGGCACTACCCAACATGTGATTGAGAAATGGAGCTTTCAAAGTATTGATAAAAAGCATGGTTATCTCTTTCTCTAAAAGTGGTGGTTGAACTTGCGCTGCCACCTCTCTCCATCTCTGAGCATACTGTCGGAAGCTCTCATTAGGCTTCTTTTCCATGTTTTGCAAGGTGATTCTATCAGGAACCATATCTGTCACATGATTGTATTGCCTTACGAATGCTTGTGCTAGGTCTCTCCATGAACCAATCTTGGTACGGCTCAATTGATTGTACCATTTGGATGCTGCCCCTACCAAACTGTCTTGGAAACAGTGTATTAGCAGCTGATCATTTTTAATGTAGCCAGTCATCCTTCTACAGTACATGGTGATATAGGCTTCGGGACAACTTGTCCCGTTATACTTCTCAAACTCCGGCATTTTAAATTTGGGAGGGAGGACCAAATCGGGTACCAAGCTCAAATCTTTAGCGTCTATTCCTTTATTGTAACAGCGTTTTCCAAAGCTTTGAATTTCTCCTCTAGCCATTTACAACGGTCTTCTAATTATTTTGGCAGATCCATTTTTGCTTTCTCCATTTCTGCTACGTCATCGAGATCAGGAACTACCGGATTAGTAGAATTATCTCCGAGATTAGGACCTACTCCGATTTGAAAGTTCATTGGCATTGAGTATGCGCGTGCGGAGGGGTAAATCCTGGAGGGTAAAGGGGTTCATCATTATTTCCCTCTTCAACATTAACTACAGGGTCCTTTCCCTTGTCGTTTCTTCCTCTCAACAGCTGCGTTAACTTTGCTATCATGTCATTCTGGGACTCTCGTATCTTTTCTATCATATCTTGCTGAATTCTTTCCAGCCGCTCTTGTATTTGGTCTTGCATCTCTCTTTGGAGTTGTTCAAGCTTTTCTAATCTTTGATCCATGTTCTTTAATTTCGCCCGAGTATCATAGGGGTGTCGATTTTCCAGGTTAACTGAAATAATTTTATTCAATTAGAGTCTTTCAATGGTCCTTAATGCACATAATGTTATGTAATGCAAATGCATGAATGCAAAAAGAGACGTTGATTCTTGGTTCAATTCTTATTAGAACAACTTTACTAGAAAACAAATCTCTTTACATAAAGCGGATATACATATGGCCTTGCCCTTATATTCCAAGACAACGATCCTTTTCTTCATTCGCGCGTTAGATAAATCTCACGAACTCTTCGAAAGGGATGTCTCTTTTATCTCCTTTTTGCTTGATCCGGGCCTCGACTCGTTGCTCGCTCATCCTCGTGATGCTCATTAGCTTCTCTTTAAGAAAGTTCAGTGGCTCTCAAATAATCTTTGTCGCCTTGGATCCTCGGGCAACGGAGCAATAGTTGTGTTGTCCTCTATTGAACTATCATCTTTCTCTTGTTGTATTTTCTCGGAACATATTCGGACAACCGTATTATTATCCACTTTGTCAAAAGACCCATTTTCTTATGGCAAGCTCTCTGTTTAACAACCGAACATGAATCAACACCTTTTTTTATGATGAAAATGCAATGCAATCATAACCAAAACAAAAGAAAACAGGTTAGTACAAAGCAAAAGCAAGCAAGAATAAATAGAACACCTATTCCGGTGACCACTAGGGGTTTGAAGTGGTTCTACCTAGGGTGGGCTCCTAAGGTCCACTACGTGAGGTTTGGTTCTAAAGTAAGGGTACCCGAACCAGCAGATTCCTCGATCCTCACCCATTATAGGCTCATATAGACCGAGTTCGGTTCAGGGGAATACATTTCCCTATGGCTGCACGGAGATGAAAATCTCACGAAGACATAGGTACGGATGTATCCCGAAAGTGATCCACTATCCTGCACGGAGGTGAAAACCTCACGAAGGAGTAGCTTCTCACTCCCACTTAGAAGGGTGTGACCAAAGGTCATGCAATGCAATGTGCAGAGATATAAAAAAATTTAAAATACAAAACATGATAAAAACTATAACTCAAAACAAATGAAATGCAATGAGAGGATCGTATATTTAAATCAAATTTTCAACTTTCGACAAAAAGACAAGAAATAATCAACTCGTGGCTTGACTCTCTTATTTAAATTCCCCAGTGGAGTCGCCAAGCTGTTGACACCATTTTTTTGATGAAAAACGGGGTCGACTTGGATTTTCAAAATGAAAACAAAAATGGGAGTCGCCACCAATCCTTTTTGATAAGGTGTGATCGGATCACCTTGAAAATTGGTTGTTTTTAATAAATGGTTTGATTTTATTAAAACAACAAGTTTGGTCCACGAAATTCAAAAAAACGGGTTCGGGAGTCGGTTACGCACGAGGAAGGATTAGCACCCTCGATACGCCCAAAATTGGTACCTAGTTGATTACTTAATGTCTTAATGTCGAAAATTGAGAACTTTGAAGAATTTTAAAAATGCGATCCTTGTATTAAAACGTTGAAAATTTTCAGAAAAAGGGGCATATTTCACGTTATTCGAGAAAGAGAATCATATCCAGTAAGTTAGGACACAATGTCTCGAATTCCCGATACGCAAATGAAAAATGCTTATTTATAAGATATTTAACTATCTTGGATTAAAAAATGGATCATGACCAGTAAGTTAGGACACGATCCTTTTTTAATTCCCGATATCGTTTAAAACTTGAGTTTGAAAATATTCACGTGTTTAGATTTATTGTGAAAATCAAAACCCAGTAAGTTAGGGCACGACTTTCTCAAATCTAAATACAAAATACTGCCTTTATTAATTTTTAGAAAAAATCCTCATCTCGGGAAAGCAACGTGTCATATCCAATGCGTTAGGACACAACATATTGAATTCCCGATAATGAGCCTTTTATTATTTTAAAAAGAGTAATCTAGATTATTTAGGTTCAATGAAGAAAATTGGAACCCAATACGTTAGGGCTCGATTCTCTCAAAGATCCCAAATATCGTGTATTACTTTTATTTATAAAATTTTTCTTTTCAAGAATCTGAGTAAAAATGAATATAATGGATAAATAAATAAGTAAATAAATAAATGAATAAATGAATCAAGCAAATAAAATTATAAAAACGCAACAAATGTA
This sequence comes from Gossypium turneri, assembly GCA_008044935.1. NCBI lineage: Eukaryota > Viridiplantae > Streptophyta > Magnoliopsida > Malvales > Malvaceae > Gossypium > Gossypium turneri. The sequence goes on from CP032576.1 coordinate 7,037,795, forward strand.
GTGTATGTATATATATATTATAAGACATAATAAGCAATGTAAATAAGCATGCATGCATATATTTATGAAAATTAAAAGGTATGTACATGGGTATGTATACAAATTACATACTATAAACGTATAAGCATATAAATATGTATACACGTACTTATGAAGATTAAAAATATACACAGATATATATAATTGAGTATGTAAATTAATTATAGTATAAAAAAACATAAGTATATATATATATATAAAATAAAATATAAAGATAAATTTAATAACCTTTAAAGGTATACATATATATGTTACAAAAATATGTGCGTGTATTTAATATATATATAACAAACTTTTAGAAAAGAAAGAAAAATAAATAAATAAATAAATAAATAATAAAAATAAAAATGAAAGAAAACATAAATGAAATAAGGATAATAATAATATTACTAATAGAATAATAAAATAATCTAAAGTTTAAATATATATATGTATATGCGTATATATATATATATATAAGTAATTAAAATAATAATAATAATAATAATAATAATAATAATAATAATAATAATAATAATAATAGATGATAATACATTAAAATAAAAAAAAAGGTGCTGAAAGAGGAATTAAATCAAAGTAAAAAACTAATATAATGGGCAAATTCGGAAATAAATAAAGAAAGATGAAAAGGACTAAATTGTAAAACGCGCCGAAAGAGGGGGATCAAAACTACAAATCGACCATAGCCCCAAAACGCAGCGCTGTAATGGACCAAATTGAAACAAAAATGAAATTACAGGGCTAAATTAAAAAATAAAAGAAAATAGTGAAAAAGGGCCAAATTGCAACGCGCTGCAAAATAGGAGGGACTGCGCGCGCAAATAGCCCAAAAATTAAAAACACGAAGATCCTCCGGGTCGGGTCGGGTCGGGTCGACGCGCGGATCCCTTTCCCGAAACGGCGCCGTTTTAATATCCTATATATTCCAAAAATTTTCCAAAAAAATTCATTTCCCTTCTTTTTCAGAAAAAAAACTTCATTCTTTCTCAAACCCTCTCCCCAGTCTAGCCTGGGCTCCGGCCAGTAGCCACCGTCGCGCCGTCGCGTCGGCCATCGTGCGCGGTGGCCGGAAACTAAAAAAGGTAAATTTTTTTCTTTATTTTACTATCTTTATTTATATATATATGTAATCGAAAAGAAAAGAGAATAAAATAAAAAAACCTTCCAGATCGAAAAGAACAACACCTTGAATCTGTTTTTTATTTTCTTTCGATTGAATCTTTTTTTTGGTTACAAAAGTTGTTGGAAGCCCCCCAAAATCTCGTAGAGAAAAAAATAAAAATAGAGAGCCCCCGGTTACATTTCTTTCGGCTTTTATAGCCTATTTTTTTGCTACTATTTTCTGTCTTTTCTTGCTGTTTGCAGGCGCAAGTGGCGATCCGGCGACGTGACTGTGGCGGTGCTGGTCAGAGGCGGCAGTGGCAGGGCAAGTGGGTGTGCGGCGCCGAAAGGCTAGGGGTAGGAGCGGCGGCTAGCTTGAGGCTAGGGTTTTTTGCTGAAAAAATTTTTAAGTTAGTGGGCTTTGGGCTACTAGGGTTAGGTTTGGGGCTTGGTTTAGTTTGTTTGGGTTAGTGGGTAACTGAGGTTAATGGTAATTGGGCCTTTAGATGGGTTAGGTTTGTTGGGTCTGTGATTTGGGTATTGGGTTGGGGTGTTTTTCTTTTATTTGTTGGGCCCGGGCAAATGGGCTTGTACACCCTCAAAACCTTTTATTTCCCCCCAAAATTTTTACTCCCTCCCACTTTCCCCTTAAAACTTTTATTCCCTTCCCATCCCACCTCTCGTCTACCCCAAACCCTCCCCCCTCCAATTTGTTTTTTAATATTTTCCCTCTAAAATTTTACTCCCCCTATTTACTTTCCCTCAAACTTTTATTCCCCAAAACTTTTTATTTCCCCCCTAAACTTTTACTTCTCACCCTTTACTCTCAAATAAAAAATCAAAATTATCCAAAAAAAATCACTAAACATAAATAGTAATAGTTTTATTTATATATACTATTTATATTATTAAATTAAATTTCACATTTTATATTATTTATATTATTGAATTGTTTAGTCATATTAAATATTTATATTAAAATTGAATTCTTAATTATGCTATAAAATATTCGTGTTAAAATTTTATATTGGTATCAATTTCACATTTTATTTTTAAAATAACTTTTATTAAAAAAATCATATTTTTATATTTAATATATTTTTTAATTCCAAAATACATAGTGACAAGAATCTGAAGATAATTGAAACAACTAAGCAAACAAATAAGCTAACCAGTATATAAAAAATTAATAAATAAATTATGAGGTGATGAAAGTTAATAAAAAACTTGATTAAGGTGGACAAATTTTATTACGATGGGTGACAATGGTTACAAGGACCCAAAATTATTTTTTAAAATTTAACTCGAACAAATATATTCGATTCAATTCAATTCGAATTCTATCTCACTCGACTCGATTCGAGAAAACTTCAAATAAAGTTAGGATGATAAAATGAGATTCGAAAACTCGATTAACTCAAAAATTTTCGATTCGATTTGATTCGATTCGATTCGATCGAATGCTCACCCCCTAGTGTCACGGCCTTACATACAGAGTTGGAGGATGCTTTACGTAATCATTACAATTAGTTAGAAGTCGAACTGTAAATTGGCATAGGATAAAGTGTAGATTTTGTTGCTACCTTAAGTTGCTTATTTGCTCAAAGTGTAAATTGCAATATAAGTGCTAGACTGCAATGGCCACTAAGGCTTGGCACTGCGAAAAACTGTGCAAACAAAATAGAAATAACATAGAGGTTTGTTTACGCAGTTTTGATTCCTTACGTCTTTGGAGCCTAACTCAGTAAGTAATTCCACTATCTTTAATACACAATACAACAAGTGATTCACACTCTATCACTCCCCAAGTATAGAAATCTCAGCTTTGTACCTAAATACTAGAACACTCACCTCCAAATCTTTCCCCCTGAGAACTTGGGTAGTAAACACTCAACAATGCTTACAATTCAGTTTGCACTCCCTCACAAAAATAGTTCCTTAATAAACATATTTGAATGCACTTAATAAGCTCTCATACAAAATCTATACAAGCCTCGAAACATATATCATTTCGGCTTGCTAACATAGAAACTAAGTTAATACAAAGTAACTCCCTAAAAATAGATATTACATCAATAATAATCAAAACAAAATTAGTTGAAGATATGCTCTTCAAATTCAACAGCACTATCCCAATTGATTCTCCATATTCCAATGACTTAATTGATTCACACAAATTCAATCCAATCTTTAAGTGTAAAGGATTTGTTTCCATAGGTGAAACAAAATATATTCAATGAAACGTCACATAACCAGGTCCAAAGATTTTCTTCATTAAATTATCAAACCAAATAAGACAAATTTTTAACTACCTCAGTGGCAGTCTGTAGTTGGCACTACCACAGACAACAATCTCCCCCTTTGACAATTTAATTAAAAAATCAAACAATATAGGAAACTAACTACCATAGACAACAATAGCTCCCCCTCAGCACAAACCTCATTCTACTTAGCTATTTTTAATCCATAATATAGTAATTTTAACTATGAATGCTATGCCTAGAATTCATATATACAATCAAAATACTAAATTATAAATAAGCAGTAGATAAGGTAAAGTGCAACAAAGTAAACACACATCATATCTTAATATTATCACGGTTCTAGATCATTTCAATAATGCCACAATAAGTATCATCATCTCACTTATATAGGCCGGTGCAAAGAAGTTCAAAAGAAAAAAAATCACCACCACAGGTTCTAATGCATCTTCAAAATCATCAACATCTTCTTCTCGAAATGTAAGCAGCTTCATCAATCAGCAAAAGACATATACTTCCCATATAGCATGATAGTAACAATCATTTAGAACCAGCAACGTCCATATATTTACTTCCACTCCTCATTGTTTGTTCTCTACTTCCCTTTTTTGTTCAACAAACTTGCCAATCATAATGCTAAAGATTCGTATTTTCTTGACTGGACTAAGGCAAAACAAATGTCGAAGAATGTGATGATTAAAACAATACAATCAGGTAGGAGTAAGTCAATCCATATAATTATGAGTACAAGACCATTGGATTGAGAAAATAATTGTGTAAGGATCACTTGCTTTGCAGATCTTTCCTTAGTTTACCCCTCTATCCCTAATCAACTGAATGATCTTGATCTCAGCCCTCGTTCTGGCTATCACTCTATTATAAGATTCAGTAGATGATGTCAGATGATCAATCATCCTTCTGTTGAATCCTTCATCATTGCTTGAAGGGCCAGTGGAAGTGGGCATTTCTGCCTCCCCTACAGTAGTTGTTACTTCATGGTCTGCTTGTTTTGTTTGATCAACATCCTCTCCAACTGCCTATTCTACTGGCTCTGCACTAATATGCTTACCCTCCAACCACTTAAGAGAGAACTTAAGCTCAGGAATTGTCCTCTCACATCTTTTAGTGATTTTCACAATCTTTAGATTTTGCAATGTTAGAACTTGGAAAATCAAAGATGGAAATGGTAAGAGGTTTCTAGTATATACCTTCTCACAATGACTTACCACCTAATAAAACACCAACTAAACCACATCAAACTCAATCATCTATATTTTTTAATAAGTACAACAACTTTTGGAATCACCGAATCCCTCTGTGTGTTTAGGACCCAATTCCTTGCAATGGAAAATAGGACAACATACATAGTGGACAATGGAAAAGCTCAAATGCTTCATTTTTCGGGCCAAGATCAGTAGACGTTATTGGTAATGATAGCAACAGTGGCATCTAAGGATTCATCCAATTCAATGAAGTTTTTGTTGAAATATTTAAGCACCCTCTGAATCAACTCACGATTGAATTCATACCAATGGCATCTTACATATACCTTCTGGAACAATTTGTTTCTTTAATCAGTGATGGAGGATAACAAATTGGCATAGAATTCCAACACTAGCTCCCTCACATATGGCTTGAAAAATGCCACAGTACCCATTAGACCACTATTTGTTAAGAAGGTGTCAATTCCTTATTCAACAAAACTAGCATCCTTGATGTTTTGCTCCTCAATAAAGCCCTTTGTCCTCAAGGCCATGTATCTGTTTAGGTAATTAAGTGTCAAGAATACTTAATCCTTCTTGGCCAAAAGTACTTTTTCCTCTGCTTTTTCCTTTTCCACTGCATTAACAAGCATTGTTGGTATACCACTCTTTCTCAATTTCTTATTTCTTCGGATGGCAGACTTTGTTATCATAGGTTTCTTAGACTTAGCTTTGTTGATATGATTTATTTTAGAGGAAAATTTTCCTTAGAAATGTTGTATGACTCATTAAATGAGTTAGAATCCTCCTCACTCAAACTCTCATATTCCTTCTTTCTTTTCTAGGATGGTTGAGGGGTAACACGAGCCTTTCATTTCTCCTTCCTCTTTAGCTTAACCATGGATTCCAACTCTTGATTAGCCACATATATGGTCATTTTCCTTAAGGGACAAAGGAAGTTGCCATTGATTTTCTCACTTTCGTGACCACTACATTATCAAGAATTTCTTTTAGAATAGAAATAATAGGTACATTTTCATCATCATGAGCCTCGGGCTCCATAATGTCAGTTACAAACTCAGAATTATTATTAAGACCTAACAGAGATATCAACATAAAAATTTAACGCAGTATTCACAAGAGTTCCATCAAGAACAAGATCAACATCACCTTGTGAAATCATCGCACCAATTAATGTATCAATCTTCCCCTTTAGTATTGGTTGATGCTCTAGAATAGGTGGATTAGTTAGCAACTTATCGATCTTTGCTATGGCATTCTAAGCAGCTGTATCTCCCCCTTCCTCTTTCTACTTTGATTTCCCCCCTGAGCCTCTGAAGGGTTAATAGTAATGGGCACTACTGCCTCCATTGAGGCTTCTTCTACACAAGTCTTTGGTTCAAGGTCTTTTCTGAACCTTTTTATATTCTTATTAAGAAATAATGTTTGTTCTTGTCATTGTGAATGATAGAAGACAAACAAAGATGAATGTTGAAGAGAGAATAATAGCTTCAGAAATAGTAGCTTAAGGAAGAAATTAAATCGGTTAGGGTCATTGTACAACCCCTTTAAAGATTTTTTGGAAAAATAAATCAAACCAATTTCCAATCCTCTATTTAATGTGTTCGGACGACCGTCGCCATTATTAGAAACCTTTTTTTTCCCTTCTACAATTTGGTGAGAAAAACTTGAATCAACAAAAAGATACTTTTACAATAAATTTATGAATTTGAAAATATCGTTCACCAAAATGGCATTAGGCTTCTGCATTTGGATGCCTTCTAAAAGTGTCTGAGTCATTTATGTTGGATATAGTGCCCTAAGAGTAGTATATTCATTTGTAAAATTGTAAATTTTTTCGAACACATTGTTTGATAAAACAATTCATGGATTACATAAATCTAATTTGTATAATTGTCTTCATGTGGTTTTTGCTTGCAAAGGAAAATAGAAACAAATATTGACTCACTGGTTGTTTAATTTTTAAACTAATACTAAGTGGAATTACGTGGCAGGATTGTAATAGGAAAAAAATAACTTGTATTAGTAGATATATCTAAACATGTCCTTAGTCTAATAAAAAATTAGCAAATCGATTGAAAGACTAATATTTTGTGTATCAAGTCTAATTGAGGCGATGCATTGTCTTGGGCATCAAAACGGATGACTCCTGGAAGACAGAGACATAGATGTGACTGACTAGCCTTGCAATACACGGACTAGACCCAAGAAGAATAAATTCGAAATCCGTTTATGAATTTATTCACTTGTGACGTTCATAGTGTGACATACCTAAATCCTGAGTGGATAAAGGACTATGTATGCATGACTCATATATTTTGATATAAGTAAAAGTATGAGTTCAAATAGATAAGGAATCGAAAGCTGGTGCGTTAGGTATATGACTTCTTCAGTATAAACTTAGACTTTTATTGATATCAACGTATACGAGCCACACGTACATAGTCTGTCATCCACTCAAGATTTAAGTATGCCACACTATGAATGTCACAAGTGAATAAATCCATAAACGAATTCAAGATCTATTCTTCGTGGGTCTAGTCCAATGTACTATCAGTCTAGTCAGTCACATCTGTCTCTATCTTTTGGAAGTCATCGGCTCCGATGCCTAAGACAAGACATCTCCCCAATTGGACTTGATAGACGACATATTAGTCTTTTAATCGGTTTTGTCATTTTCGATTAGACTAAAGGCATGTTTAGGTTCGCATACTAATATAAGTTTTTTTTATTACGATCTGACCATATAATAGCTCTTAGTATTAGTGAAATATTAGACAACCAGTGAGCTAATAGTTGATTCTATTTTTCTTTACATGCAAAAACCACATGAGGAGTATATAAAAAGTATTAATGTAATTCATGAATAATTTTATGAACCAATATGTTTGAAAAAATTACAAGTGTACTTAGAGTAAAATACTAAATTAAGGGTGCCATATCCAACAGTGGCATCATTCATAATAATGGAATTCATAGTCGAGGACATGAGTAAATGACATGCTTTTATTAGCATTACATGATAGATAAAAATTAAACGTGGTTAGCAGTCATTTGTCTTTGTGATGAATGACTTAATTACTATTTGATAGTAATTAACTTTTCATGAAGAAAGATGTTATGGTAACCATGAGATAAAATAGGATCATATGAGGAGAGCTGATTTATCCCAAAGAGATTAAGGATATCCTATAAGCATAACATACTTGTGAGAAGGTTATTGGACGAGCACTAACCGAGTTGCTTTCATAATGGTATTTCATTAGGGAGATCTCAATCACAATACTATAGTGGAATGACTTCGTGACTAAATGAGTTAATAATTAATAGGTGAAAAGTGAGAACTTAATTATAAATCATTTGAGCCCTAATCACATATGTCTAATCGGTCCCTCTTGTAGCTCGTTGAAACCAGAAATGACTTGCATGGTGAATCAAATGAACAGAAATGGATAGAAATGGAAAAGTTAAAGAAATAAGAAACATTCGGAAATGAATATGGTTTTCTCACTAAGTATGAACATGACCTGAGAATTAATTTATGATTTTTTGAATTATTAATTAATTAATTGAAGTTTGAAAATGAAATGAAATTAATTAGTCATTGTGAATCAGTTGAATGTAGAAAATTAAATATATTTTATCATAGATTCTTTTACGGTAAAGTTGTCATGGTTTTAACAGAATCAAAACTGGGTTGAGAAAATTATTTTATTGGGAATTAATTTATGTTGTTTATTTTGGAAAATAGTACAACAAATATTGGGTTGGATTGAATTATAAAATGCTGTGATAAAAGTCTAGGAAACAATTATAATTGGACCCAATAAGGGAGAGGTCCAAAAGCCCCTAACGTTGGATACAAGGGACGACAAAATATAATATATTTTACTAGGGTTGCTACCTGACTGCATGCCGTGTGTGCAAAAGACAAACAATTTAAAAGTGTGGTGTTAACCGCAAGCGAACAGTGTCGAGTTGTAATATTTCTAATGTTCAATGGAACATTGAAGTATTCTAAAGATTGAACCCACGTGATTCGGTGATTAAATGATTTCTAAACAACAAACATTAAATTAAAGGAGTCTAGCTGACTAATCACTAAGCAATTATTTTATGACAGGTCATACAAGAGGTTAATTACACTAATTAATTGCCTAGCAACAGACAATGACTAAATTGTAAATCAAGTAAAGTATGAAACTAACAAATACGATAGCATACAGTGGTTGGTTGATTTCCATATAGTTGGTTAACCTTTGAATTAGGGATCTAAATCGTTATTGCTCCTAAATTGGCTCAAATTTACCGCTCGGCCTCAATTTTATCGATTTAGACAAATTAGTCTAGTTTATCTCTCGACCTCACCAAACTAATCGGAGACTATCAAATTGATGCCTAATTAGATCTCCTTTCGGTCTCACTTATCTTAATTTTCCTTAGGGATGTCGATCCTAAGTTTTGAAGTCTATTCGACTTTTGCGATTTAGTCCCTAAACCCAAAAATGAACTTCCCAACATTTCTATCAACCAACCACCTATGATTTACTTACCCATTATCATGCTTAGATATCATTGTAATTAAATTATCATGTGTTGCAATTGTATTTTCCCATTGTATATATATTTGTCATTTAGGTTGGATCTATATGATGTTAACTTGCAAAATTAATTGTAATTTGTATAAGTAGATTAAGTTTTTGTCTGTATTCTTGTGGTAATACCCAAGTCCTGGGTCCAGAAAATATAGATCGGGTTGAAGGTGTTACAGAATGTTGGTGTGTTGGGTATACGACTTTTATAGTATGTAGCATCATTCACAATAGTTAAATTATTAGCCCGACTAAAGGGTAAATGACAACCTCTCATTGACATTGCATGATAGATGAAAAGTAAACGTAACCATGGGTCGTTTGTCTTTGTGATAAATGACTTTATTACTATTTCATAGTAATTAAATTTTCATTAAGGAAGATGTGATGATTACCATGAGATAAAATAAGATCATATCGGGAGAATGAATTTATCCCAAAAAGACTAGGGATATCCTACGAGGGTAACACACTTATGAAAAGGTCACTAGATGAACACTTATTAATTAGATTTCATAATGGTATGTAATTAGGGAGAGCTCAGTCACAATACTATAGTAGAATGACTTTGTGACTAAATAAGTTTATAATTAATAGGTGAAAAGTTAGAACTTAATTTTAAATTACTTTAGCCTTGATTATATATGTCCAATTAGCCCTTCCGCCAACTTGTTGAAACAAAAAAAAATGTGCATGTAGAACCAAATGAATAGAAATGAATGAAAATGAGAAGGTTGGAGAAATGGGTCGTATTCACAAATGAATGCATTTTCTCACAAAGTATAGAAATGACTTGATAATTAATTTAATGGTTTTGAATTATTATTTAATTAATTATAATTTTATAACTAAATTTCAAAAATTAAATTGAATTAATTAGTCATTATGAATCCATTGGATGTGAAAATTAAATATATTTCTTTATAGATTCTTTCACGGTAAAATTGACATGACTTTAACAGAATTAGAATTGGTTTGAAAAATTATTTAATTGGAAAATTAATTTAGTTAATTTGATTAATTAAATTAATTAAATAAAATAATATTTATTTTAAGAAAGGGAAAACAAATATTGGGTTGAATTACAATTATAAAGTATTGGTCAAAAGTCTAGGAAGCACATATAATTGGACCCAATATAGGAGAGGCCCAAAACCCCTTATATTACATGTGAGGCGTGACAACCCTAGTGTTATTATTCTAGGGTGTGTCACCCCCTTTTCTCCTAGTTAACCTAAGGGAGTGTTTTCTATTAAATAAATATTATTTGTCTAGGATTCTCCTATCTCTCCATATAAATAGGTGACGTTGGTTATTTACATAAGTTTTAACAAACAAGTTTCATATATTATTATTCTGCCATAAAGTATTGAGAAATTTTTTTTTCTAAGAATAAAATCTATTTTCTAGGAACTATAATTTTTACTGATTTCTATTTGAGAGAATTACTTTTTGATTGAAAGTAATTAAATTGTTTCTTGTTCTGTGTTTGGTCCGTGTTATTCGAGCCCACCTTGATGCAATTCAGGGTACGATGATAGTAGAGAAGGTCGTTCGATTGAAAGCTATGAAACACATGTACTTTTTGGGAAAATTTTATTACTATTAATATCACAAATTGACTCAGATTTAAAAATTTTTAAACTTCCGTTGTGATTGAAAATCGTTTTTTAAACCAAATTTTTCCTATAGAATTCACCCTGCATTAGCTTCACAAAGATGTCTTTAGCTGCTATAGAAGTAGGTTCAAACATGATATCATCAATGTATATTTGAGCTAAATTAGATTATCCTTTCTACCTTTTTATAAATAAGGTTTTATCAACAAAAGCCCTTTCAAAGCCTTATGTAATAAGGAATTGAGTTAACCTTTCATACCATGCACGATGTGCATTTTTGAAACCATATAATGTTTTACTCAGTTTGTACACATAGTCAGGATTTGTAAGATCTTCAAAACCTATTGGTTGTGTCATATATACCTCTTCCTTCAAGTAGACATTTAGGAAGTCACTCTTGACATCCATTTGAAACAGTTTGATGTCAAGATGAATGGCCACAACAAACAACATCCTGTTGGCTTCAAGTCTTGCTACTAGTGAAAACGTCCAATGATGTTGCCATTATTAAGTCTAGGTACAAGTTGCCAAAATTCATTCCTCTCAAATTCTTCCTGCATGGCTTGGATCCATTCTACATCCTTTAATGCTTATTCAATATGTTTAGGCTGAAACTGGGATGTATAACATGCAAACCTCACCATGTCTCTATAATTTTGACTAGGCTTCCCCCTTGTTTAAACACCATCGTGAATTTCACCAATACTATCACTTGTAAAGGGATTGTTTCTGACTTTAGAAGAGTGGTTCGTTTCACATTTAGATTTTGGAAACAGTTACATGAGTCACTTGGAAAAAAAATTGAATTTCAGTACTGTATTTGACCCTTAATCAGATGGTCAAACAAAGCGAGTTATTCAGGTTCTCAAAGATATGTTGTTAGCCTGTATCATTAACTTTGAGGGCAATTGAAAATAGTATTTGTCATTGGTTGAATTTTCCTATAAGAATAGTTTTCATTTGAGCATGCAAATGATCCCGTACGAACTATTGCATGGTTGAAAGTGTCGTACTTCTATATGCTAGACCAAACTTGGTGAATGAAAAATAGTTGGGCTAGAGTTTATTTAAGAAACCAAAAATAAGGTTTGATTGACTAAAGATAGATCGAAAGTAATTTCAGATAGACAGAAATCCTACGCAGATTAAAAATGAAAAGAAATTGAGTTTGCAATGGGAGAAAATGTGTTTATAAAGGTTTTCCTGTGGAAAAAAGTACTTTGGTTTGGTTGAAAAGGCAAGTTGAGCCTAAGGTACATTGGGCCATGCAAAGTATTGAAATGGATTGGACTTGTTGCATATAGATTGGCTTTGCCACTGAAGCGAGAAATAATTCAGAATGTATTAAATGTTTTTATGCTTCGGAGGTATTGGTTGGATCCACGTGATTCCAATAGAATTAGTTGAGGTCCAATTAGATTTTTCCTACAAGGAAGAACCTGTTGAGATCTTAGCTCGTGAAGTGAAAAATTGAGAAATAAATGAGTATCATTAGTCAAGGTACTTTGGCATAGTTACGACGTCGAAAAGGTTACCTAGGAACCTAAGGAAACATTGCAGTTGCAATATCCTACCTCTTTTCAGATAAATTTTATGGATTGAATTTTTTAAAGAAGGGGAGTATTGTAATGACCCAATTTTCATTGGGGTTAGAAAAACATTGTTCGAGGTTGAATTCCTAAAAACCTAGTAATTTAAAATTTTAAATTAAGAAGGTGGTAAGTCGTATGTGATATTAAGAATACAATCGAGTAATAATTAAATGAATTAAGTTCTTGTATAAATAATACAAGGAGTAATTTATAAAGTGAGTATATTAAAGGAGTTAATTGATGTTTTGTGCATGTCATTGTTTGGTGATTAGTCCATGTCCTTATAGGTAATTAAACCATGTTTAAAATAAGATAATGGCTTGAAATGATCTAAGCCATTAGTAGTCACTAAGTTAGTAAGAATTAATAAGGACCATTGATTAAAAAAAATTAATTAAAGTAATTAAGTTAATTGATAAAAGATAGTGGAAAGAAAGAGACAAAACTAAGAACCAATATTATCATCTTCCATCACCATCCATTCATAGGAGAAAAAGAAGAAAATAATTTTAAGCTCTTTCCATTGCTAGCTCTAATTAGAAGAAAATGGTGAGTTTTTCATGTGATATTTTTATGAAATTCTAGTTAAGGAAGGTAATTAAATCTAGCCCAAGCAATAGATTGTTTCATTGTAACACCCCAAACCCGGCCTAAACATTATGGTCAAATCTGGCGTGTCACATTGAAGTGTCTTTCAAAAATTGGACTTGTTGGTAAAAATTTCATTTCTAGGTTTAAAAACCCCTTTGTTATTATTTAACGAATCAACTAATTAAAACGTTTGCCTTGTTATAATAGGTTGATCTAAAATCATGGAAGCTTTTGAAAACTCTAATGTTTAAATTTTGTGTCTTTGAAAACAGTAATTATTTTGAAAACCCCTAAACTAGCAGTTTAAAATAAGTAAGCAAAAACCAATTAAAAATTTAAACAAACATAAATGGCCTTATTACATAAACAAAACCCAACACAAAATTTAAATTTAAATAAAATCAAGTGTAGAACAGCTGCAGTTGTGTGGCCACCTCCGAGTCCCTCGCAGCGCCAAATCGCCTATGGCTGAGGATTACCTGTACAGTTAAAAGGAAAGGGTGAGTTTACGAAAACTCAGTGTGTAAACCCCTATCAGTTAGTCAGTATACAACATGCAGTAATAGTCTGGGCCTGAGCCCTATTCAATAACAGTACAGTGTGGCCTTGGCCCAATACAGTAACAGTGTGGGCCTTAGCCCGTTACAGTATTAGTACAGTGCAATAATGCAACCCATCCCAATCCATCCAACACACCACTCCGTACCACCAACACACCATGTGGGAAAAAAATCGACCCACCTAGCCAACACACCAATATCGCAGCAAAGCTGCCAGTAATAGTAACGTAGCAAAGCTATCAATATTAGTATCGCAGCAAAGCAGCCAGTACAGTATACTTCCTCCATAACAGTATCCCGACCCATGCAGTATGTAGTGTCATAAATCACATGTGTATGAAGAATGTCATACTCAGTAACAATCATATACAAATCATGAACACATCAGTTAACCTACCTCTAGGGGTATAACAATCATTTCCATCAATTAGGGGTAAAACAGTCATTTTACGCTTTAAGGGTATTTTGGTCATGGTTCTTTTACCTATTTTGGGTTCTCGGTGTAGATATCGACCTCTTGAAAGGTCCACAGTCCCCTTGAGTGACTCAGGTAACCCAAATGGTCATAACAGTGTAAATGGGCCCAAGGCCCATTACTTGGCCCAAGTGGGCCCACACACTCGTGCGGCCCATTCAGCCCAGATTTCGCCACGACTATGAGATCTACATAGCCCACAGTTACAGTGGGGTGTTTACACACCTGTTTATGAGAAGAGTACAAATCTCCACGTACACCAACCTAGATTCAAACATGACCCAATGTCAGTCCTTTAATCGTTAGGGTAAAACACCCTCTTATTGACACTTAATCCAAAAACACCATCCTTACCTTGCTTGAATGGGGGCGACTTTAGTCACCCAAGACCGCTTACTAAAAGTGATCACACGCTTTTATCGATTATCTATACCACAAACACCGATCTCATTAACCAAAGTAGGTCATATAAGTGGCCTCAATCCACAAATGATATCATATAAGAACATAATCAGTATACAACCAAAACCCCAAAAGTGAGTTAACGTATTACCTCGATTGAATGTTGAGAACAGGGGTTGCAACTACTTCAAAACCACTTACACTCTACCACTCCTCGAAGAAAACCCTAGAACTGCAATAAGTAACACATCGTGAGGAAAGAATCAATAGTCGGTAATCAAAGGATAAAAAAGAGGGTATTCAGTGGCAAGAAAAAGAATAGAAGAGAACAGATTTAATCAAAAAGTGAGGAGTATAAACACTTTACCGATAATCAGAAACACTTGCTGCACTGGAAAAGAAAAAACAATAAAGAGAAGATCGGCACAGAGAGTGATAAAATAAAAAGGTGATATTCAGCCAAAAGAGAGCACAGATTGAGGAAGAGAAGAAGAGAGAAAATGAAATGGAAGAGTTGCTCACAAAACCGACTAACAACTATTGACCGAAAAGAAAGAGACTTTTGTTGAATAATGCACAGCAACCAATACAAACCCGAATCAACCAAAAGCCGATAAATGAAAGAAAAGAAAAGTAGGGTCAAATATAAGACATATATAATTGTTACTTTACCAAGGGAAGTAGGGTCAAATCCTCAGGGACTGGATTTGCACAACTTCTTGTTCCTTGAGATCTCGAGCACAGTCATGCCCAAGAAAAAGCGGCGTACTTGGAAAAAAAACAAAAAATAGAATTAAAAATATGGAGGGGTTGAAATTGTATAAATTGAAATCGAAATTGTAAAGAGAAACAAAATTGAGAAAAGAGATTCTTTGACCGAGAGATTCCAGCCTCCGGTTGTCTCGGTCCTCCTTGGGTTCAATCTTAGGCTTTCAGGTGATCCTTCTCATCACAGAATAAATCAATTATAGTGGAAGAGGACACCTACGACCACTAACTTCACTTAGATTTTAGCCTTACGATTTAGAGGAACCTAACTCTAGCCAACCGTCATTTTTGTGGTACCATCTTATACTAGATCATCACTTTCGAATGGCGAATGCCATGCCGCCTTGTCTCTTGGGCTCAACAACCAGTAATGCAGTAAGCTAACAAATCGACTATGCAACCTTCCCAAAACATACAAAGCGATTGCCTTTGCATAAGATGAAAAGATCACTTTTAGAAGGACATGAACGGAAGCGTCTGTCCCGTAATGCGGAGAAACGATAAATACTCGTTAAGAAGGCTAAGTGCGGATTCTAAGCCTCATGAACCTTTTTTTGAGGAATCTCGATAACCTTTGGCTAGATGAGTTTAGTGGTTCATGTTTTTTGGGAAAAAAGAAATAAGTTTAATCAAATGGAATTTTATTGAATAATAAAAGGAACAAAAACTAAAAGCTTTAGGTAGAGGGAGTTTTTTACAAAAAAGATGAGTCCCTTTTTTTTTTTTCACTTCATCCCCTCTTCATCGTACACATAATACCTAACTTGTTCCTATTAAAACTCTAAGATAAATAAAGATAAAAGCTAAAATTAAATCTAAATAATAATTCTAACAATAATCCTAATAAAATTCAAATTTAAATAGAGTCTTATTGTTTATAAATCTCTTTTTTGAATTTTTGCCCCCAAGTCTTTCACACTTTGTATTTTTTGCACCACTTCTTTTCTACTTCCCATGCTAGCCCATTTTATCTTTAAATTTATGCTTTTGTTCTCAAATTTCCTTTTGCCTTCAATTTGTCCCCTACAAGATAAAAAACCATAAAAAACACAATTTAGTAGAATCATACTCAAAATATTTATGCAATTAACACATAAAAGTATGTCATTTTAGAGTAGTATCATATTCCCCCTACTTAGCCTATGCTTGCCCTCAAGTATGGTTCCTATCCACTGTGTAATTTAGATTTTTTCGTAAAAGAAGTATCACTCCAAAGTTTTATAAAAATTAGGTATAATGTATATGAAAAATAAAGAGAACCTTTAGTTTCCTTTAAGTAAAACTTGAAAACGTATCCCAACTTAAACATACAAAAATTAAATCATCTTGGATTATTTCATGAAAATTAGGTAATTTACTAAACTTACCAAGACACCCTATTTGTTTCCACCCTTAGTCCCCAAATGCAATTCTTTATTATTATTATTTACTTGTTTTTCCTTTTTTTTTCTTTTCTTAAAAATATATTAAACCTTTTGATGCAAAGAGAGATGACAGCCAAGCACCCCACCTCGGTTACTCAGCCCAACATACTCCTAATTTATTATAATTATACATGTTTTTCTTTTTTTAAGAATATATTGAACCTTTTGACGCAAAGAGAGATGACATCCAAGCACCCCACCCCAGTTACTTAGCCCAACACATTCTTAAAAATTTTTGTTTAATTTCGGTTAGCGGAGTTTTACCTAACATGTCACACAACCTATTGACGTAAAGTAGGGTGACAACCTAAGTACCCTACCCCGATTACTCAGTCAGTCACGTTTTAAGCTGCGCTCATAACCATGGAGGTATCAAAATTTATTATTATCATGAAATATAATTTTAATTTTGGAGGACTAGGAAAAAACAATCAAATGCCAAAAATAAGTTTCGGCAGCTACCTAACAGTCATGAAAATAAATTTAGCATACAATTGTATTAAGTGTCCTCTTTGTATTAAACTTAATCGATTTTACTATAAGCAAGATAGGGTTAACTTTATTAATCACAAACATTTTAGCCTGATTGAAATAAAACAGTGGAGATAAAATCAAACTAGCAAAATCATAACTAACTCAGTAGACAAGAATCATGCTCGCAGGTTAAACAGTGGGTAATTCCTAGTTAAAATCTTGGCCATGAAAAGAGGCAGAATATCCTAGAAAAATAAATGTGGGTAGAAACGAGCACAAGGCAGCAGCAACAGTAACACAATAGTAAAAGCAGTAGATAAAATGACAGAAATAATGAGGAATGCCTCCCCTCTACTTAAAACACATTATCCTCGATATGAAAGAAAAGAGAAAAAGAAGAAGAAAAAAAGGTAAAAGTAAAAAGGTTTAGAAAAACTCCCCATGTAGTCACTGTCGTTCACGTATAGTTGTAAGGAGGGGAAGGTTCGGCGTTGCCAAGGTCAGCGTGTTGGGGTGCCAAGAACTGATGCCGACTGTTGTTAACGGTGAAGAACGGTACGATTGTAACGTGACCCCTAGTCTTAACCATGGTGGTTCGAAAGTTGTCGGTGGGGGTGAGAGAGAGGACTAACGGTGGTTGTTTTAGGTGAATATGGGTGAAAAATTAGGGTTTGAAAGTGTAAGAGGAAGGGTGTTTGGCTGTAGGGTGGGTGTTTGGGCATAGGGTTGGGTGAGTTTAAAGTGGGGATGCCCTATTCCTACTTGGATTAGGGTAGAATATGGAGTTTTGCTAAAACATACCCATTCCTTCAAGATGTCGTTCTAATTTTAATTTTTCTTCTCCTCAATTTTCTTAGATATAAGAAAAGAGAATAAAATTTACTAACATGCAATGAAATATAAAAATAAAAATAAATTTGGGTTGCCTCTCAACAAGCGCTTATTTAACGTTGTTAGCTTGACACCCCAACTAGTATTGGGGATGTTCCAGCTGAATTCTTTCGATCGTATGGGCTTGAAAATTCTTCTGTTTTATCACATCCAACATATTTGGGTTCAACCGTGTTTGTACCTCTTGCTTTGGTTTCGTATTTTCCTCCAAGAAAATCCTATGTGTGCATGTCAATGGGCTAGTCCCTTTTAAGTTGGCAATTGTCTCATCATTCTACAAAAATGCACACTTGAGATACTCGGTAAGTGTTTTTAATTCCAGATCTGGTGCCTGCACAATAGAAGGTAGAAGTTTAATGTTCATAGGAGCTGATAAATCATTAATAGTTTCACAAATAGACCCTGAATCAAAATTATCATCAAACAATGTTTCAAGTTTATCTCCATAAGATGACTCAAAATTTTCTTCTACTAATAAGTCAATTATGTCGACACTATTTGTAACGCCCTAAAATTATTTTATATTTATTTATGTGTTTTTGTGACACAAACTATCTGTCTACTTTGGTGGTTATGTGTTCTAGGAGTGTCTAAAAAGTCTTGGGTTCAAGCCTTGTCTTGAGCTAAATCGTTTGTTTTAATTAAATAAAGCCAAAATAGGCCCCACACGGGTGAACCACACGGGCATGTGGAAATTCTGGGCCAATCGATGAGATTGACATGGCTAAGGCCATTTTAGGCCATGTGGGCCACACGAGCGTGTGGCTCCACATGGGCATGCAACATGGGCTGTAGGCCCATTTTCACTGTTTAATTGCTAATATTGCACGGGTTGCCCGAGTCGACTATGGACCTACTGTAGGGTCTGTAAGCTTACCTAGACCCCTAATTGACAGAAAGGACTGTATGACTGATACGATTATGCATGTTATTAAGCATGATGATGTCCCACTGGTTTGATACTGCATGCCCTAATTTTATGCATGATATTATGTTTTAGCATGTCATATATGTATATTGCATTGCATTGGGGTGGGGTTATATTATTCGGAAGAAGTGTACTGAAAGGCCTTGAGCCTAAATTACTGGCAGCTCAGCTGAAACTACTGTCTAATGCCACATTCGGTGCTACTTGGAGTGTAGGAATAGGTGGGTTAATTATATCCCCACATGGAGCGTAGGGTTGGACAAAGTTGGAGTGTAGAGGCTGGCTGGGTAGGATTTGATATTGCATATCTATTACTGTACTGAGTATTGATACTATAATGGGCCAAGGCCCAAATACATGACTGCTTCTGTATTGTAATGGGCTAAGGCCCTAACTGAAACTGAAATTGTTACCAAAATGGGCTTATGTCCGGACTATGTTTGCATACTGTCTGCTTGTTTATGTGGGGATTGCACACTGAGTTTTCGTAAACTCACCCTCCAAATTCATCTATTCAGGTAATCTCCAGACTTAGGGGATCAGAGCGGCGGAGGTCTCAACTGTGGCCACACGACTCCTTTTTACTGTTTCGTATTTAATTAGGTTTATTTTTTAAAAGCTTTATTTGGGGAATTTTTCTGTAATAATGGTCGCTATGAGTTTTTGCTTAAAATTTAGATTTTATACTGCTTTATGTTTTATATCTGCTAGAGGTAGATAAAACACGAGTTTTTAAAAAAATGCGTGCGTTTTAGCAAAATACCCACAAGGACACAAACTGTTTTAAAAAGCTTTAACAACGTACAATATTTTGCAAACTAACGACTAAATAAAAATCTCTATTTAGGATTAATAAAAGATACCAACGAGATCTAAACGGAAAATGTTTTAAGCAAAATTATGGGTTTTCAACACGAGCATCAGTTTTCAAACACACTATCATGTGACATTATCAGATTCGGCCATAACATCCAGGCCGGATTTGGGGTGTTACATTTAGTGGTATCAGAGTAAAGTTGCAAAACTTGGCTGTGGATTTGGGTTTTCAAAACTTGGTTTCTAAAGCACTGATTTCTGAATGATTTGAAACATTTTTACTGAATGTGTGGTACGCCGAGTCTCCAGTGCTGATCTTGTAAGTTCTCTGAAACCTTTATGTGTTTTAAACTGAAACTAATTTGATACTGAAACCACTATTGATAGCACAAACTGAGACTACTATAGGTAGATTGTATAGAAAACACTCAAGTTAGAGTATACTAATATGATAGTAAAACCGATAGACACTACGTTGGGCGAAAACAAACTTTACACTTCTGATACTGCCTCTCATAAGATATCTGTTAATAAATATTAAAATTGTAAACTGATGCATAAAACTGTTAACACGGATTAATACGAATAGACAATGAGCACGAGAGGGGTACAAGAGGCCATGGTAGAGGCCGTAAAGGTGCTTGAGCTAGGTCCTCATTGTTTGGAAACTTACCTAATTTCGATACAAATGAGTCACCAGCTTCACCCGTGACTAAAATTGGGTCTCATGATCGTGCGGCTAGGGACGACGTACTGTTTCAAGCCATGTTAAGGATTATAGAGAGGGTCACTAGGCTCAATACTAGAGCTGGAGGCCGCAAGTTAGTTACAGAACGACTCCAGTCTAACAGAGTTGAGCTTTTCAGGGGTATTGCTGGAGCTGCCCCTAATGTGGCTGAGTACTAGATAGAGGCCACAGAGAGAATTATGGACGACCTGGACTGCACACCCGAGCAAAAATTAAAGGGTGCTGTATCGTTGCTAGGAGATGAGGCATATCAGTGGTGGCTCGCAGTTAAGGAGTGCACTCAACCTGATCGACTGACCTGGGAGTTCTTGAGGACCGCTTTCCAGAGGAAATATGAGTTATGTGGATGCCCGTTGGAGAGAGTTCTTGAATTTGACTTAGGGGGACAGATTAGTGGCCGAGTATGAGGCCGAATTTTTACGACTGAGCAGCTATGCACGTGGTATGGTGGCGATAGAGTACGAGCGATGTGTTCACTTTGAGGATGGCCTCAGGGATAATCTGAGGGTTCTGATAGCTTCACAGAGGGAGCGAGATTTTATTGCCCTAGTTGACAAGGCAAAGATCACCGAGGAAGTGAAGTGCACTGAGCGCCAGAATCGTGACAGAGAGAGGTAGGACTAAGAGGGATTTGGAACCCTCGAGTTCCGTTCAAAGGCCTAAAAAAAGGCTAGAGTTTATGGGTCGATTAGAGTTTGGGATCCTATTGCTGCTACTGGACAGTCGCTGTATATTGACTGTGGTAGGCGCCATCAGGGTGAGTGTGGGAATAGAACTGAGGCATGTTTGAGATGCGGTCCTCTAGATCACTGTATTAAAGAGTGTCCATGGAGGTCCGATCAGATACAAGCTCCAGGAAATAATACTGCACAGCCACCAAGAGTAGTTCATCAGCCACCGAGAGGCCAAGGTCAGGCTAGAGGTGGTAATGGTTTGGGCCGTGGTTAGAGAGCACCAGGCAGAGGTGCTGGGCATACTGAGGCGAGGCAGCTAGCTTTAGTTTATGCTGCTCATCGTCGAGAGGATGGAGATGCTTCAGACGTCATTATGGGTACGTTCTTTATTTATAATGTACCATATACTACACTGATAGATATAGGATCCAGTCACTCCTATATAGCTTGTATCGTATCTAAAAACTTGGGTATACTAGTTGAGAGCACTACGAGTGAGGTCACTGTACTAAGTCCGTTGGGGCAGTCAATAAAGGTTAACAAACTCCTATATAGCTATCTTTTTGGTTGATCTGATGGAACTGCCTTTTGGGGAATTCGATTTGATACTGGAATAGACTGTTTGGTTAAACACCGAGTGAGCTTAGATTGTGCCACGAAAAGGGTTGTACTGAGAACTGCGGAAGATAACGAGGTAATCGTAGTTGGGGAGCGTCGGAACTATTTATTGAATGTGATTTCTACATTGAGGGCTAAAAATTAGTTCGTAAGGGATGTGAGGCGTATCTGGCTTACATCAGTGCTTGAAATTCTCGGGATTCTTTGGTTAAGGATATCAGGACGGTTAAGGAGTTTTTAGACGTTTTTCCTAAAGAGCTACTTGGGTTACCTCTTAATCGTGAAGTAGAGTTTGGGATTGAGCTCTTTCCTGGTACAGCTCCGATGCCCTCGCCCCTTATAGAATGGCACCGAAAGAGCTTGTGGAGCTTAAGGCCCAGATTCAAGAGTAACTGGATCATGGGTTCATCTGCCCTAGTGTGTCTCTGTGGGGGGCACCGGTTCTATTTGTGAAAAAGAAGGATGGATCCATGCATATGTGTATTGATTATTGGCAAATGAACAAGTTGACCACAAAGAATAAGTACCCCCTACTGAGGATAGGCAATCTGTTTGATCAGTTCCGAGGTGCTTCAATTTTTTCCAAGATTGATCTCCGATCGGGATATCATCAGTTGAGGGTTAAGGAGACTGATGTGCACAAGATTGCATTTAAGACTCGGTACGGTCATTAGAGTTTCTAGTGATGCCATTTGGACAAACGAATGCACCAACAACTTTTATGGATCTGATAAACCGAGTGTTTCAACCCTATTTGGATCAGTTCGTGGTGGTATTTATTGACGACATACTGGTGTATTCGAGAACTGAGGATGAGCACGATGAAGACCTCAGAGTAGTTCTACAGATTCTGCGAGAAAAACAATTGTACGCAAAGCATAGTAAATGTGAGTTCTGGTTACGTGAAGTATCATTTTTGAGACATGTGGTTTCTGCTGAGGGGATTAGAGTCGATCCTCGAAAAATTAAGGCTATTTTGGATTGGAAGCAGCCTAAGACTGTATTTGAGATCCGTAGTTTTCTGGGATTGGCAGGGTATTATCAACGATTTGTAGAGGGGTTCTCACTGATTACAGCAGCTTTGACTAAGCTGCTACGGAAGGGTATGCCATTTAACTGGACTGATGCACAGTAAGAGAGCTTTGAGAAGCTCAAGACTGTATTGACTGAAGCCCCTATTCTGATATAGCTAGAGTTTGGAAAGGAGTTTACTATTTATAGCGATGTGTCACATGTCAGTTTAGGATGTGTGCTGATGCAAAAGGGTAAAGTGGTAGCTTATGCGTCTCGTTAGCTTAAGACTCATGAGGCAAATTATTCGACGCGTGACTTGGAGTTGGCCATAGTCGTGTTTGTACTAAAAATCTAGAGGCATTACTTGTATGGTGAGAAGTGTATCATTTACACTGATCACAAGAGCCTCAAGTACCTCATCACTCAGAAGGAGCTAAATCTTAAACAGTGTAGATGGATTGAGCTGCTTAAGGATTACGACTGTATTATTTAATACCACCCTGGTAGGGCTAATGTGGTGGCTGACACACTGAGCCGTAGAGCTATGACTGATCTGAGGGCGATGTTTGCTCGTCTCAGTTTACTTGATAATAGTAGTCTATTGGCTGAATTTTGAGTTAAACCGACGTAGATAGAGCAGATTAAGGGTAAACAAATAGAGGATGAGTCGCTAGGTCTTCGTTTCTAACAGGTTGAGAGTGGGAATACCGAGGATTTTAGACTGAATAGTGCAGGGATACTCTATTTCCGTGGGAGAATCTGTGTACCAAAAGATACTGAATTGAGGCAGTTTATTTTGAGAGAGACGCATAGTAGCCCTTATGCTATGCATCTGGGCGAAAATAAGATGTACCGTGACCTTCGTGAGTTATACTGGTGGCCAGGTCTTAAATGAGAGGTTACTGAATTTGTGGCTAAATGTCTGACATACTAGCAGGTTAAGGCTGAACATCAGTTACCTTCGGGATTGTTGCAGCCAATCAAGATTCTGCTTTTGAAGTGGGAGCGTGTAACTATGGATTTTGTTAGTGGGTTACCCCTCACACCTGCTAAGAAGGATTTAGTATGGGTCATCGTGGATCAGTTAACCAAATCCATCCACTTTATACCGGTTCATACTGACTACTTTCTACAAAAGCTGGCTAAATTGTATGTGTTTGAGATAGTGAGATTACATAGGGTATCGGTTTCAATAATATCTTATAGGGATCCTCGCTTTTAGTTCTGGAAGAAGCTATATGAAGCTCTAAGTACAAGATTGGACTTCAGTACTGCATTCCATCCTGAGACGGACGGTCAGTCAGAGAGGGTGATTTAGATACTGGAGGACATGTTAAAGAGTTGCGTGATTGATTTTTGAGGTTGTTGGGAGGATTACTTGCCACTAGCAGAGTTTGCTTATAACAATAGCTATCAGTCTAGCATTCAGATGGCACCTTACGAGGCTTTATATGGTCGTAGGTGTCACACACCTTCATGTCGAACTGAGTTGGGCGAGTGGCGTGTTCTGGGCCTTGAACTAGTTTCTAATACCGAAGATAAAGTTAGGCTAATTTGAGACCGACTGAAAGCGACATCTGATAGGCAGAAGTTCTAAGCCAACCTAAAGTGTTAAGAGATTGAGTATTCAGTGGGGGACTTTGTTTTTCTCAAGGTCTCACTATGGAAGAAGGTACTGAGATTTGGTCGCAAGGGCAAGTTGAGCCCTAGATTTATTGGACCTTACCGTGAGCTTAAGCGAGTGAGACTAGTTGCTTACCAGTTGGAGTTACCTTCGAAATTGGATCGGATTCACAACGTGTTCCACATCTCTATGTTGAGGTGCTACCACTCTGATCCCACGCATATTGTTCCTGTTAAGGAGATTGATGTTAGGCAAGATCTGACCTTTGAGGAAAAGCCGGTTCAAATATTGGAGCGAGATGTAAAGGTTCTAAGAAGAAAATTTATCCCACTGGTTAAGGTTCTTTGGCGTAATCATAGCACTGATGAGGCAACGTGGGAGCCTGGGGATGCGATGCGTCAGTAGTATCCTAATCTGTTTTGATCAGGTAAAATTTTGAGGCTGAAATTTTCTTTTAAGGGGTAGAGTTGTAACGCCCTAAAAATCTCTTATATTTATATATGTGTTTTTGTGACACAAATTATCTGTCTGCTTTGGTGGTTATGTGTTCTGGGAGTGTTTGAGAAATCTTGGGTTCAAACCTTGTATTGAGCTAAACCTTTGTTTTAATTAAATAAAGCCTTGCTTTTGTTCAGTAGGTTTATAGTTAAAATTTAGTAAAAATATGTCAAAAAGGGCCTGCTGGTCTGGTGGTTAAGTGGAGGGCAAATGAATAAGAGGTCTGGAATTCTAGCACTTGCGCAATCATGGGATTTATTTTTACTACTTGTGCCATGTCGGTGTTGTAGTTTGATTGAAATTCTATAGAGTTGGAGTGGGATTTGAATTCGGTTGTTGAGGAGATTAGGGTAGACGGTTTGAGGGGAATTTGAGGGTTAGTGAGAGTGTGTTGGGCAGTTTTTAGGAGGGAAGTTAGGGATATAGGAGAAAGTTAAGGGATTGGAGGGGGATTTCACCAAAAATTTGATTGTTACCTCTATTTTTTTCCATAATTTCGGCACCCTCTCCCTAATTCCTCAAGTTTTCTGACGGTTACACCTTTCCCCTCTCTGTCGAAACTTATTCTAGTGTTTCCCCTCTTCACTTTTTCTATTGTTTCTCTTTTGTTTGCTTTCAGCCGAAATCCTCTATTGTTACTGTCGAATTCTTCTTTGGTTTTCCCTTATTTCTCCTCTTTTGCTCCGGCGTGCGTGCCATTTTTCTCTGTTGTGTAACTTAGTCCGTTCGTTCGGTAAGTTTTTGGTTAAGCGGTTCATTTCCTTTTAGTAACTCTTCTCTGATATGTTTCATTTCTACCTATTAGGGGAGGACTGAAAGGCTCGTAATCTCCTGTCGAAGCCTTAGTCTGGGGGAGTTTCAGTTCATTGATAGAAGGTATTAGCTTGTCGCTCGGAAAAGGTTTACTTTGTTTCGAGTTAAATAAATACGATTGTTATGCGATTAATCGAGTGGTTGTGGTTGAACATAGGTTTTGAGTGCTCGAGGATTGTGTGCCCTTATTTCGTAACCAGGTGTGTAAACGTAAATTTAAAAATAGAAATCGGCAAAAAGCCAAAAAATATGATTATCTACGCCACATGGGCATGTGGCCACCCGTGTGGTAGGCCGTGTGATCGAACATGGGCGTGTGATCGACGAGGCTAGCCATGTGCGATTCATAGGCCAGGCCGAATTGGGCCATATAGCCGCACGGGCACGTGGGCCCCACACGGGTAAAACACACGGGCATGTGGGAATTTTGGGCCAGGTCGTGTATCGACACGGCCAAGGCCATTTTGGGCCATGTGGGCCACACGGGCGTGTGGGCCCACATGGGCTGTGGGCCCATTTTTACTGTTTGACTGCTAAGGTTACACAGTTACCCGAGTCGACTTTGGACCTACTGTAGGGTCGGTAAGCTTACCTAAACTCCTAATTGACTGAAATGATTGTATGACTGATACGATTATGTATGTTATTAAGCATGATGATGTCCCACTGGTTTCATACTGTATGCCCTAATTTTATGCATGATATTATGTTTTAGCATGTCATATATGTATATTGCATTGCATTGCATTGCATTGCATTGGGGTGGGGTTATATTGTTCGGAGAAAGTGTACTGAAAGGCCTCGAGCCTAAAATACTGGCAGCTCAGCTGCAAACTACTTTCTATTGCCGCATTCGGTGCTACTTGGAGTGTAGGGATGGGTGGGTTGATTATATCCCCATATGGAGTGTAAGGTTGGATGGGGTTGAAGTGTAGAGGCTGGCTGGGTAGAATTTGATACTTCATATCTGTTACTGTACTGAATATTGATACTGTAATGGGCCAAAACCCAAATGCATGACTGCTTCTGTATTGTAATGGACTAAGTCCCTAACTGAAACTGAAACTGTTACTGAAATGGGCTTAGGCCCGGACTATGATTGCATACTATCTGCTTGTTTATGTGGGGATTACATACTGAGTTGTCGTAAACTCACCCTTCTGATTCATCTGTTCAGGTAATCCCTAGACTTAGGTGAATCGGAGCTGCGGAGGACTCAGCTGTGGCCACACAACTCCTTTTTACTGTTTCGTATTTAATTAGGTTTATTTTTTTAAAGCCTTATTTGGGGTATTTTCTGTAATAATGGCCTTTATAAGTTTTTGCTTAAAATTTTGATTTTATACTGCTTTATGTTTATATCTACTAGAGGAAGATAAAACACATGTTTTTAAAAGAAATGCATGTGTTTTAGCAAAATACCCACAAGGACACAAACTGTTTTAAAAAGCTTCCGCAACGTATAATATTTTACAAACTAATGACTGAATAAAAATCACTATGGATTAATAAAAGATACCGATGAGATCTAAACGGAAAATGTTTTAAGCAAAGTTACGATTTTTCAACACGAGTATCGATTTTCAAACACACTATCACGTGACATCGCCAGATTCGGCCATAATGTCCAGGCCGAGTTTGGGGCATTACACGGTTTACATTCAAAATTTTACTAGGATGACTAATAGCGCCATAAATGTTAAACTTCACGATCTCCCCGTCAAACTCTATCGCAAGGGTTTCACTACGCACGTCAATCTTAGTATTTGCAGTACTAAGGAAAGGTCACCCCAACAAGATGTCTGAAGACCCAAGAGCGTTATCCTCTTCCACTTTTATCACATAAAAGTCCGCAGGAAAGATAAGTCCATTGACTTTCACTAATACGTCCTCAAGGACTCCTTCAGGATGCACAATAAACTTGTCTGCTAATTGAATGATAACACCTATTTTCATAAAAAAAACCCATGTTAAGTGATTCATAAATAGTAAAAGGCATTACGTTTATAGAGGCCCCTAAATCACACATAGCTTTTTTAATTCCTAAGTGGCCTATTTTGCATGGTATTGCAAACATGCCCCTAGCTTTACATTTTATTGGCATCCTCTGCTGCAACACCGCAGATACATTTTCACCAACACTTACTCTTTTATTTCCAGCCAATTTTCTCTTGTTGCTGCAAAGCTCTTTAATGAACTTGGCATATCGTGGAATTTGTTTGATGGCATCCAAAAATGGTATGCTGATCTCGATATTTTTGAATGTTTCGAGGGTCTGTTTTTCCTCCTTACCTCTCTAATGTTGGTTCAATTGTCCTGGAAATGAAGGTTGAATTATGGGCAATGGAGGTTTTGTTAAGACCTATTCATCGTTCTCCTACTTTTTTTGGGTGAAATCTTGATCAAGATTCTTGCCAATATTTGGTTCTAGTACTTTTCCACTTCGAAACGTCACTGCATTTGCATGTTGTCTTGGGTTAGGTTCCGTTTGTGATGGCAACTTTTCTTGTGAGTTTATTTTCTCAATTGATGTGGTCAACTCTCTTATAGACGCCTCGATTTTCTGTTGAAAATCTTTTATTTCCTTTTGGAAATCACAAGTTTTCCATTGTATTTGCTGTTAGAAATTAATAGTTTGTTGTTGTATCTGCTGTTGGAAATCAAGCACATTAGCTGCTAATTTATTTAACATGGTTGCTAGAGAGGTACTTGAATCTTTTGTGGAAACCAGTTTTGGTATGGCTGGTTATACTGCAGGTTTGCCCTATAACTCAAGTTAGGATGGTCTTTCCATCCTGGGTTATATGTATTTCCATAAGGGTCATATCTCCTTTGGGGTAGTCCACGAAAGTTCCTCACAGTATCTAAATGGCCCATAGTATCGTCACACAAACTAGGGCATGCATCAGCTGTATGTTCGGGTGTTGTACAAATTCCGCAAAGTCTGGTTGGTCCTATTTTACTGAAAAAGGAGAATTCATGATATTAGTAAGTCAATAAACTTTATCTTCTAAAGCTAAAATACTTAGATGGTGAACCCCATTGGTGGGTTCAGGATTGGCTTGGAATTGTTGAGTATATACAGCCATCGTGGATATCAAGTCACTTTCCTGTTGAGGAGTCATGTTGACCAATGCTCCTTTACTGGCGGCATCTACCATATTCATCTTTATGAGCTTTAAGCCCTCATAGAAGTATTGGAGCAGAGACTGTTCAGTTATCCCATGTTATGCGCAACTTGCACACAATTTCTTGAATCACTCCTAATAGTCGTAAAGAGACTCCACATCTTTTTGCCTTATCCCAACGACTCCTTTCTTAACTCAGTTGCACGCGATGTTGGGAAAAATCTATTCAGAAACAAACGGGAAATATTAGTCCAAGTTGTAATAGATCCAGGAGGTTGATAAAATAACCATTCCCTAGCAGAATTTGCTAGGGGAAACGGGAAAGCACGCAATTTGATTTGATCCTCACTTACGCCCTGAGGTTTCATACTAAGACAAACCATATGAAACTCTTTTAGATATTTATGTGGATTTTCATTTTGTAATCTGCGAAAAGTCGACAGTAACTGGATTAATCCTGACTTTAGTTCAAAATTAGTATCCATAGTAGGATACGCAATGCATAACAACAGTTGTTTTGTAGGAGCTTCGGCGAATTATTGAATCGTTTAAGCTAGGGGTGTGAAAAATTCGGGTAAAACTGAAAAAATTTAGTTAACCGACCGAATTCGGTTAATCGGTCGGTTAACCAAATTTTTGGGTCGGGGGTCGGTTAATTATTTTTGATTTTTTAGTTAACGGTTAATTCGGTTCGAAACCGGTCGATTAACCGAATTTTTTAGTTTAACCAAAAAAATTAATAAATAAAATTATAATATATAAATAGGCCCATTATTCACCTAAACCCAATCCAAACCCAAGTATTCAACCCAACCCAACCCAATCATAAAAATTACAAATAATTTAATAAATAAAAATAAAATTCTAAAACTAAAACTAAAACTAAAACTAAAACTAAAGTCTAAAAGTCTAAAAATAATTTAATTATGTAGTGATTCAATTCGGTTAATTCGGGTAATTCGGGTAATTCGGTTAATTCGGTTAATTTTTAACCAAAAATAAAAAACGTATAATTTTTGG
The DNA here is from genome assembly GCA_008044935.1 of Gossypium turneri. NCBI lineage: Eukaryota > Viridiplantae > Streptophyta > Magnoliopsida > Malvales > Malvaceae > Gossypium > Gossypium turneri. Next base: position 7,067,688 of record CP032576.1, read on the forward strand.
TTAATTCGGTTAACCGACCGAATTAACCGAAAAAATTTTGGTTCGGTTAATTTTTTTGAAAAAATTTCGATTCGGTTAACGGTTAAAAATTTTGAAAGGTCGGTTAATTCAGTTAATGTTATTTCGGGTCGGTTAACCGAATGAACACCCCTAGTTTAAGCCATAGGTTGATGTGCTAGATTCGGGTTTACGTTAACCCTAGCGTTAAGCACTTCTTCTGGTGGATCGACTCATATTTTTTCATCCTTTAGTGTTTCAGTAGGGTTTTCGTTTACTCTAAACTCAACTTCGTCACCTGCTTCTATTTCTGGTAGTGGGTTACTCTAAGTCCCTACCACCTCTGATTGCTAGTTACGTAGCTTCGTTTCCTTGCAATTAGCTCTCGCAGTCTTTTCTATCTCTGAACCAAACGCAAGAATTCCTAGAGCAGATCTGGTCATAAGAAAAAAAAAAGAAACAAGATTAGTATGTTACCAGTCCCCGGCAACGGCGCCAAAATTTGGTGTGTCGTTGAAAGCACAAAAAAAAACCTATCCCTATGAAATAACGAAAAAGAATAGTATAAGGGAAGTAGGGTCAAATCCTTAGGGATTGAATTTGCCAACTTCTTGTTCCTCGAGATCTCAAGCACACTCATGCCCAAGAAAAAGCAGTGTACCTGGAAAAGAGAAACAAAAAACAGAATTAAAAATATAGAGGGGTTGAAATTGTATAAATTGAAATCAAAATTGTGAAGAGAAACAAAATTGAGAAAAGAGATTCTTTGATTGAGAGATTCCAGCCTCCAGTTGTCTCGGTCCTCATTGGGTTCAATCTTAGGCTTTCAGGTGATCCTTCTCATGATAGAATAAGCCAGCTATAGTGGAAGAGGACGCCTACGACCACCACCTCCACTTAGATTTCAGCCTTACGATTTAGAGGAACCTAACTCTAGCCAACTGTTAGTTTTGTGGTACAGTCTTATACTAGATCATCACTTCTCTATGGCGAATGCCACGCCATCTTGTCTCTTGGGCTCGACAACTACTGACGCTGTAAGCTAACAAACCAACTATGCAACCTTCCCAAAACATACAAAGTAGCTGCCTTTGTACAAGATAAAAAGATCGCTTTTGGAAGGACATGGACAGAAGCGTCAGTCCCGTAATGTAGAGAAATGATGAATACTCGTTGAGAAGGTTAAGTGCGGATTCTAAGCCTCATGAACCTTTTTTTGAGGAATCTCGACAATCTTTGGCTAGATGAGTTTAGTGGCTCATGCTTTTTGGGAAAAAAAGAAATAAGTTTAATCAAATGGAATTTTATTGAATAATAAAAGGAACAAAAGCTAAGAGCTTTAGGGAGAGGGAGTTTTTTACAAAAAAGATGAGTCCCTCTTTTTTTCACTCCATCCCCTCTTTATAGTACACAGAAAACCTAACTCGTTCTTATTAAAACTCTAAAAGATAAATAAAGATAAAAGCTAAAATTAAATCTAAATAATAATCCTAACAATAATCCTAATAAAATTCAAATTTGAATAGAGTCTTATTGTTTATAAATATAATCTTTGAATTTTTGCCCCTAAGTCTTTCACACTTTATATTTTTAGCACCATTTCTTTCTTACTTCGCATGCTAGCCTATTTTATCTTTAAATTCACGCTTTTTCCCCTAAATTTCCTTTTTCCTTCAATTTGGTCCCTACAAGATAAAAAAACCATAAAAAACACAATTTAGTATAATCATACTCAAAATATATATGCAACTAACACATAAAAGTATGTCATTTTAGAGTATTATCATAATGTTTGAATGAAAACATCAACAGTTTAAAAATAATATACAAACCATCTGGCGTATAAGTTTAAATAATATAACTTTATTAAGCATTAAAACTTTATAGAGATATCATAAAAACATGGTCTTATCAAAACAAAATTTTTTTGTACAAATAATTTACAAATACACTATATGCCACCCCCACGAGTTATGCATGATATGAAACAAAGCAGTCAACTCACAATAGTAGTAGCACTCTGGCGTAGTCCTTCTAACAAAGCCTTCCTTCACTCAGCAAGCTTGAGAAGGTAAAGATAACAAAGTAAGTTCATATGAACTTAATGAGTTCCACAGAGAAATCATACTTAATGTTACTGACAGTACATTTGAACCTTTTTGAAGGATTTACACACATTCACATAGTATGCCCAATGGTGTCTACAGAACACAGACAGACTCAGTACGCTAACTTACTTATCACTTGGGCATATGCTGTACGCTAGCTCAACCCAACTCAAACAAACCCATTCTTATGTTAGCCATGTACCTAGAATTCAGAATTAGAAGCATATCATTCAGTCTTATTCACATACATTCTTCCCCTTAACTCCTCATATCATTTTCAATCAGAAAAACATGTTTTATCGTGATCTGCCAATCCAGTTTACAATATAGCTACCCTACCAGAGTCTACACAGACGTATCCCCTCATCTCCATCACCTCATATCAGTTTATATCATATCATACATATCAGAAGCAAATGGTAGTTGCTTAAGATGAAGAATGATACTTACTTTATATCAGAGAAAGATTGCACTCAGATTGTAAGACTTCGGATAACCATTACCCACACAACATCTTTCATCCATTATAGAGGAGGATTACTCACCTTACACGAATTATAAAATAAGGAAAATTACAACTTACTCGAGGGAACTTTATGTTCTACTTTAACTCTTTGGCAAGTCAAATAGGTTGAAACATATCTGTGATTTCCCTCTTCATTCCAGGCCCCCGGTATAATCTTTTAAAATCTCTACACATCTTGATGCTGCTTGGATGGAGTGAAAGGGTCCCTGAATGAGCTTCCCTTAGCAATTTTTTCTTAATCCATTCCTAACTGGTCCATACATTCTTCCCATGAATCACAGTTTACCATTTTTACTTAGACTAAAATTTGTTGCATTATCAGACATCATACATTGCTTATACATATCACAATGTGCATCCTTCATCTACTCTTCCAGAATTTGAGAGAGAAAAGTTACCTTAACAGTTAACTCTACCAATAATGATCCATCACCAACCATACTCACTTTTGCTCATAATGATGTTAATGCTTCCACTATTTTTCTACTCAAAGCATC